>CM060931.1:303868863-306368863 GCA_030765085.1 Allium cepa
ATTCTAAGTTATAAATAGGCCAACCTTTTTAATTCAGTCCAACTAAAGTCATCATTAGGCATAGTTTCAGTCCAATTAGGCATAATTTAAGTCCAACTCCATTTATATAACAGTCTTTGTAATTTACATATTATATTCCATTATTTCAGTTTTCTTACAATTTAGTCTATATTCGCGTTAATCCTATTCTAATCCATACACGAAGAAAAAGGAGGAATAAAAGAAAACTAAAAATAGAAGAAAATCCAAAGCATAGAAAGAAGATGTAAATAATGTATAAATAACGGTAAATAAACTGTAAATAAATGGAATAGCTATAATTAACAGAAATAAAGTAAAATTACTGAAAAGAATAGCTGAAAGGAAATAGGCTGAAAATAACTCTAAAAACTGCAAATAAACCACTGAAAAGTTATTCCAAAAATCGTAGTAAGACTACAACTATTGGAAACCTTATTATTTTAAATCACTGAAAAAAAATCTTTAAAATAATTAGAATCATTCACATGTGGTCCTTAGCTCTTCCTTATGTCTTCTCGGATCCACTTGAGGATATGAAATTTTTTTTATTAAAAAGATTCTCTTGGAAAATTATTCCTTTTAGGATCCTTCCTGAAAAAGTGAACCCAAGTGGAGAAAATCTTGAATGGGAAAAAGTGTTAGGCCCAGGGTCTTATTTATAGGGGTAGAAGTGGATCTCAGACCATTGGATTTTGGGGATTTAATAGGATGCAGCCATGTCATAGGCTGAATAGGAGCCATCAGATGGAAGCACGAAGGGACTAGATGAGCCAAAGGAACGAAAATGACGTGTTCGCTAGCTACTGGAACGAAGTAATGAATCCTTCTTGAGGCGAGTCGACCATAGGGTCGACCGCCCACTATGCCAGGTCGACTGGCTGGTTGACCTAGGCAGTGGGATGGTCGACCTCCCTACATATGTGTGTGTGTGTGTATTTCGAATTCTTGATTATTTTGTAACTTGTTCGTATTAGCTCGGATTCTGACGTTCTATATATGGAAATTGACCAAAAAATTACCACGGACACAATGGTGCAACTTCCATGGCTCAATTCTAATAATTTCACAAAGTTATTTTATTATTTAGTTAATTAACGAATTGATTATTACGGGTTAAATTTCGGTTTGTAACATTCTCCCCTCCTTAAGGGATTTCGTCCCTAAAATCTCTAAGGATAAAAGAATTTACTATATGTTTTCATCCAATTCAACCAACTACTCAATCATCAACCATTCATCCATTGTCCTTAAGTCTTTCTAATGAAATTTATGATACTTATGCAATTAGTGTAGTGTAAATATCCATAACTAATGCAAAAGATTAGGCGGTCCACTGATTCAGTTGACCTCCTTTTATGCAATCATGTCTGTGCCATGTATCCAAATGAGTGCGAAAATTTCTTAATGATAATTAATAATTCTATATGCATGCTACAAACATCATCCAAATGCAACAATCATGTGGTAAACATCCAATCATAGCAATCATAAAAATAAATTAAAAATGCACACACTTCCATATGCATATGCTCTAATGCCCTAATTAGGTCGATCCCTAAGGAATAATAGTGTCTAATGTACCTATATGCGTCCATTAGCATCCACTATCAAACACTTGCAATCACTAGCATACATCATTCATAACATGTTATGTTAACATGTTTACATCAAATCCTACCATACATAGGTTAAATCCTAAGTTCCACCCTCCCAAAGGATAATAAAGGAAAGAACTTATTTGAAACTAAAGATGGAAAAAAGAAATTCTAAAACCTATTATCAAAGAGACATGGATATGAGATACAAATTTTCTCCTAATTAAATTAGTCTTCTCTGAAATCTCTCTAACCATGTCGAAACCAAGAAGCAACCTTTTCGTAGATGCCAACCAACATGAAGACGTCTTACACGGCCTTCCCAAAAAGAGCTTCAAAAGGTGTCATTTCATTGCTAGCTTGAAAACTACTACCATATGAATTCCACTAAAGAAAGATGCTTTTTCCCAAGTCCTTCCAAAATCAAGAATATTCATTCTCAACCATGCGTGCCTTGCTACCTTACTAATTTCACTTTACTGTCTTCTATAGTCTGCACTCATGAATCAACATTCCTTGGTTCTTACTAGGGTCCTATATGCACTTTATGGAAACTCTATTATTACTTTCAAAAGTAATCACTGATATCCATTACATGGTCTTGCACCTTTTCCTTTACACCTAAGAAATGATTTCTCTACACTCCATATTTATAAGAGTTTGGTTGAGTATTTATTGTTCCAAAAACTAAGACTTCTAAATTTTCAAAAAATCAAATCCCATAATCTTTGTCTTTAGAAAGTGTAATTTTTGAGTTTCTATTAAATTCAAAAATACTTGGTTACTTAACATTATTTCCCAACTTAGAGGGGAAAACCTTCAAATTCTAAGTCCAAAACTTATTCCTCGTTTTCTTTTAAAGACCTTTTCAGTTTTCTATAAAAATTTGAATTTTAAAATTCTAATTTTATTAATTTTTTCATTTCCAAAAACTTATTACTTTTTTTACCAAACCATTTTCTTTTAAAATATCATTAAACTATCTTTATGTGTTTCCAAAACATCTTCTTATTAGACCTTATGGTCTCATACCTTAATATATTAGGACTGCTTTCTCAAATGAAAAATTATTAACGCTAAAATCTTCTATGAACCTTTATAAAAGAGAATTCTGCGTTTATGTGAAATTACAAGGAACTTATTTTATATTTTTCGAAGTAGTCTATACAAAATATGGTGCTTTTCATACCTTGTGTATCTCTTTCATGTATTCCTCGTAACTTGCATAAATTTTTTATTAGTTTCATAGAAAACTAAACCATTACTCTTTTCATTCCAATAGATTAAAATATGTTTAATTTATATTCTTCCATGATAAATATTTTCTAATATCTAACTTACACATTTTCCTTTCAGAAAAACCCATCTTCAAAACTGTTTTAATATTTCCATAACTGCACAAATACTTCCTTATGCTCATTGAAGATAATAGGTGTACTTTACAAACCATTTTGTTTCTATACTTATAAATTACCTTTAAAATACATTTTTATTGGGTTAAAACGAATGTTGCATAAAACACCGTTAATACAACCTAAAAAAAACAGTGTATGGATTTAATTAAATAAATACCAATAAATCTCATATACTTATGTAAACATATTTCTCTAGGCAGTCTCTTACTATAACAATAGTGTTATAGCCCATGCTCCACTTATTTTTCACGAAAATATTTATTACAATAATAAAAGTTGTAATCTACGTTTCCGATACTTGATACACTCTAGGATTTTATGTTTAAAATCTTTGTTTAGTTACAATGAAACTAGTGAGTTATATATACATTGCTCCATAATTCTTCAAAAGAATTTCAAATTTTCATTATATAAAACCAATTTAAATTTCATACCATTCTTCAAAAACCCCATATTTATTTTCTAAAAGAAAATATTAACAATGAATTTTTTTCAATTCTAATAGTTATAATTTTTTTCAACTTTTTAAATTTCAAAAATTTCATTTTATCGGGCTTGGCATAAAGTGGATTTTGTCCTTACCAACCTAGGATTAATTTTCTTAAACTAAAGGATTTTACTCCTATTCCTCTTGTATGCTCATATCTATTCTAAGGCATCATCGTCAAATCCACTTGTCTAAGACAATTATAATTTCTGCAATTATGTACAAATGGACTTTCTTCTTTGCATATCTACCGAATTTTATGTACATCTCTAACCTTTGCCTACCTCTCTTTGGATTTCCATGATCTGAATCCTAAATGTACAGAATCATATCTTAAATCCCCACCATGTGCAGACATTCTCTATACCATAATAAACGCACTTCAAAAGTGATACTTTAAGAAATCTGTCTTCAGCTGATGTACATGAAGCGTACAAAGAACCTCCTTTAGATGAATAACAAGCTCTCCCATACTTCTTGAAAAAGCCAAAATGTCGACCATGAATACCACCATGAACTTTATTTTAGGACATCTCTAAAAACATGGCTCACCAAATCAACAAGATAGGTTGAATTGGTTAGCCCAAAAGGCCTAACCAACCACTCAAAGAATCCATCGGGTGTCCTAAATGTGGTCTTATCAATGCTATCATCAGCGACCCTAAGCTGATGAAATCCAATGGCTAGACCAAGCTGAGAAAATACTAAAGAGCCAACTAACTAATTAGAAAGATCATCCATTTTAGAGAGTGGATAATGGTCCTTCTTTATGAGCTTATTCAATTCTCTATAGTCAAAGCAAAGTCAAAGAGAACCACCTGCTTTGGTAGAGAAGACGACTGGCCCTACCTATTCTGATATGTTTCTTCTTATGAAACCTTTCTCCAAACCTCATGAGTCTGCTTGCTCAATCTCTTCCTTTCCCTAGGCGCCATATGCCCTATGGGTAATGCTATTGGCTAGCAAAATAAATCCTAAAGTCAATCTCTCTCTCAAGGGGCAGGTAACACCCAAACCTCCTTAAAGATGTCTAGAAAAATCTCTGACGGCAAGAACCGAATCTAACTTTGATGATGATGAATCGAGGGAATAAAGAAAGCTCAACATAACTAACTCTTGCGGGTTGTAGGGAATCTCGAAAGTCCTACTGACGCATGGCTCTAGTCTAACGATTCTCCTCTCGCAGTCTAATATAGCTCCATATGTGGATAGGCAATCCATTCCCAAAATTATCCCATACCCCGAAAATCCCAACATATAGGCGTAATAGTCAAATTCTGCGCCTAGGATATAAATTTTCAAATCCCTACAAATCATAGACAAGAGTACCGATCCTCCCATGGGTATTGAAACAACAATGGAGTCTACTACTAAAGAGATGTCTAAGTGCAAATAATCTACCAAAGAACTAGAGATGAAAGAGTGTAATGCTCTAGGACCAAAAAGAGTCCGAATGTGAAAATAAAAATTAGAAACCAAATTTTCCTACCTCGATCTGGTCCGTTGCTGGAAGGATTTACATCCAAAGCCTGAACCTGCGTTACAGGTGCCCTCGCTCCCTGCCCCACTTTCTAAGGACAAAACTTATTAAAGTGAGCAAATTATCCACAATTGAAACATCTTCCCTTCATTTCTGCCTTTTTACAGTCTTTTGCATAATGACCAGTCATTTTACAATGCTTACATCTCCCATTTTTCTTGATTCGCTTATGAGGTCCTCCCTCCTTCCTCTTGTCCTTATCCTTATCTTTATCCTTCTTCCCTTCCCCTACTGCTTCTTAGGGCTTGTAGGAACCTCCTTAATCTCTTCTTCCAGCTGCCAGGATATAGGTTGAACACTCTATCGGTCCTCCAAACCTAACTGCCTGAATCTACGCTTCATATCCTCCAACCTAGCTCGCATCTCCTCTAAATTATTCGTGCCAGAAAAAGTTCTACCTCCTATACTAGCGAAGTCCTTGCATAGCTTACAAAAATCGGTTGGTGTAGCTGGATTAAAGAGATTTCCACCTACTGGTGTTGTATTGGATGCTTGCCCATGCACCTCTAGTACCATAGCTCTACAAAACTAGTCATCCATACTATGAAAAGAGAAGGAGACTTCTTGAAAGAATCGAAAGAGGTTGAATTGGACTTTGAGGATATTTTTATAAAAACTCTTTTATAGTTGAAAAACTACTTCTATTATAAGAGTTTCTTTCTGACAAATACTTCTAATTTGAAGACATGCTACTTAAAAATAGGTTGCTTTTGGAAAAATACCTTATTTTTAAAACAATTTTTTAGGAATCCCGTAACCTTAGGCATTGATACCAAATGAAACACCCTACACCCCTTAGTATACCCAAAGACACACCAAAAGGCATGGTGCATTGTAGTTATAACTAAAACTAGCAGACACTAAGGTTCATAAGACAAAAATAACAATAATAATAATAACCAGCAGAAACAATTATAGTATTTTACTAAAAATCAAATTCCATAGTATAAGATGATAAAAATAAGTCATCAAATACCCAATACATCATATGACAGAACACCCATACAAGTCTCACGAAATCAAAAACCCAAAGTGTCAATAATATTAGAGTATAATACATCCCTCTCAAAATACTAACTCAGCAAAAGAACTAAAAACTGGAACTGAAGGAAAGAAATACACGATAGAATCTCCAATAAGTCTCTATGAAGTTGTGGTCTACTATCCTTGCCCCTGATTGCCTATTGGGGGGAAAGGAAAATAGAGGAGTGGGTCAGACTAAAAGTCTGGTGAATGATAGTAATTATTAGAATCTTTAAGCAAAGTAAAAGTAATAGACTCTACAATAGTTCTAGTATATAAAGAGGAAACAAAGGAAATAGGAAAGAGATAAACTAGAAATAAATACAATTAAATATAAGATAGGTTAATTTCGATTGTTTGCACTTGTCCTTGATTTCTGCTTTGACTAGGCTTAATTCCTAATCTTGTAATTAGGATGTAACCCTAATCCTACCTTTTTTGATCAGCCTGTTACTCTATAGTACTTTTCTGTGGACCGACTGCTATATAAGTCCCTACATAGAATGTTACTGCGGACCACACGACATATATAACTCCCTACACATAAGGCATTTATTTACCATGGACCTGATACTATATATAACTTGCTACACAAAATGTTACTATGGAGAAGACGACATATATAGCTCCCTACATAGAAGGCAATGTTGTCTACGAAAGACACCTATACTAAGCGCTTGAAACTATACCTGTTACCGAGCACCCGAATGGAAGTCGCCCGCGTAGCTGCCACCAAGCCAATGCTGCCTTTTTCTCCACCATTGGATCTTCTTATTACCTCAAACTCTAGCATAAGCGTGCCCCTCATCTCACTTTAGGCTAATGTGAGATCACCATGTGTCCATAGAAAATATGGGAAATGTTGTTGGTACTGGCCCGTCATCCAAACAATATCTAGTTGCGCCCCTTATCCAAATCCCCCATATTGTGGACTTCTACTTGACCAATTACTACCATTCTTAGCATAAGCCTGCCCTTATCTCACTTCAGGCTAATGTGGGACCACCGTTTTGTCTAATATGGTATGCTATTTGGTACATGTCCTACTTTCTTCTTTGCTTATTAACTTAGATAAATTATTTTAAATAAGCCTTTACAATTTATCCTTACTATCTTTGCTTATTAATTTATCCTAAGTCTTGAAATAAGCCTTATTCTATTCTTTTTTTCTCTTACTATAACCTACGTTATAATTGTGCTTATTACTTAACCCAAGATTTACATGTGAAAATAAGCTTCTTTCATCTTTTACTCTTTTTAGTTATAATTCTAAGTTATAACTAGATCAATCTTTTTAATTCAGTCCAATTAACATCATAATTAGGCATAATTTTAGTACAATTGGGCATAATTTCAGTCCAATTCTATTTATACTACAGTCTTTGTAATTTACATCTTATATTCCATTATTTCAGTTTTCTTACAATTTACTCCATATCGTGTTAATCCTATTCTAATCCATACACGAAGATGAAGGAGGAATAAAAGAAAACTGAAATAGAAGAAAATCCAAAGCGTAGAAAGAAGATGTAAATAACGTATAAATAATAGTAAATAAACTGTAAATAAATGGAAAAGCTATAATTAATAGAAATAACTAAAATTACTGAAATGAATGGCTGAAAGGAAATAGACTGAAAATAAATCTAAAAAATATAAATAAACCACTGAAAAGGTTATTCCAAAAATCATAGTAAGACTACAACTATTGAAAACCCTATTATTTTAAATCACTTAAATAAATCTTTAAAATAATTACAATCACTCACTTGTGGTCCTTAGCTCTTCCTTGGGTCTTCCTGGATCCACTTGAGGGTATAAAATTACTTTTTATTAAAAATATTCTCTCCTTGGAAAATTATTCCTTTTAGGGTCCTTCTCGAAAAGGTGAACCCAAGCGGAGAAAATCTAGAATGAGAAAAAGTGTTGGGCCTAGGGTCTTATTCATAGGGGTAGAAGTGGATCTGGAGATTAAATAGGATGCGACCACGTCATAGGCTGAATAAGAGCCACCAGATGGAAGCATGAAGGGACTAGATGAGCCAAAGGAACGAAAATTACGTGTTCGCTAGCTACTGGAACAAAGGAACAAATCCTTTGTTAATTTAATTAAGGCGGGTCGACCTTAGGGTCGACCACCCACTATTCCAAGTCGATCGGTCGGTCGACCTAGGCAGTGGGATGGTCGACCTCCAGGTCGACCTCCCCATATATGTATATATATTCGGATTCTTGATTATTTTGTAACTCATTCATATTAGCTCGGACTCTGATGTTCTATATATGAAAATTGACTAGAAAATTTTCACAGAAACAATGGTGCAACTCCCGTTGCTTAATTCTGCTAATTTCACAAATTTATTTATTATTTAGTTAATTAACGAATTGTTTATTACGGGTTAAATTTTGGGTTGTTACACCGATGGTTATGCCTTTGAGATGTATGTCACCTAGAGAGCAGAAGGAGTTTGAGGTGCAAGTGAATGACTTATTGAGGCAAAGTTTCATTCGTAGGAGTATATTTGAGTAGGGTGCACCCTTGCTATTCGCCAAGGCGGACGACTCTCCGAGGTTGTATGTAGATTGCCAAGAGCTAAATAAGGTCACAAGGAAGAATAAGTATCTACTCCTGCACATTGATAACTTATTCAATTAGCTCCATAATGCGAAGGTGTTATCTTAATTAGATCTCATAACGGGGTTTCATCAGTCGAGAGTGGTGAAAGAGAATTGACGATCATTGCATTTCGTACGTCGTCTTGTTTTTATGAGAGATTGGTTATGCCATTTGGGTTAACCATTGCTCCGACATACTTTGTTGATCTCATGAACGGTGTCTTCAGGGATCACCTAAACAACTTTATGCTTGTCTTTGTAGATGATATTCTGGTCTATTTTAGGATGGAGGAGGAACATAAGATGCACATGAGGAACCACTATACATTCATTCCATTTATAATAAACAGCAAATCATCTTCTCCTCTTTGTTTCTCAACTCTAGATCTCTCAAAAATCAAGTTTTTAAATCAAATATATTCCAGAAAATTAAGAGAAAATCAAAAAAAAAATTCCTAACTCTAATTCACTTTTTAGCCTAATTGTTTTCTATAAATTATATCGTTTGATGTTTATTACTTCTTTATTTTGGCTTGAGGCATTCTAAGGTTTACTAAGGTAGAATTTTTTGTATGGCTAGCTAATTAAAGAGAAATAGGTGAGTTTACACTCATAACTATCTCTAATTTTAATTCAAGTTGCTGTTGTGTTGAATTGATGAATATATGATTAAACCGATCTTAAGTTTTTTGCCATCTCTTATCATATAAAACCTTAACCTTTGTTTGTTCAGAACCGTTATTATATAATTATTAAATCATCAAGTAGTAGTGGTCTATAGGCTTGCATGATAGCCATGTCAGTACGCTGAAGGTCACAAGAAACAACGCCGAAGATATAAGCACTAACGGATCGTCGAAAGGCCGCCAACATTGCCTAGGGTTCAGCCCAGGCGTTGCAACTGGTCCATTGGTCTACACAATCGATGCACCGGTCATGACGTAGGCCGAGCCCAGGTCAGGCCACCCTCCAGTCGAGCCCATTTGATTGTCCGTTTAACTTATAGATGTTAATTGTTTGTTAGACTTGATGTTTGCGATTATTTTAGCATCAATTTGAAGTTGAATTGTGATGAACCATTTATGCATTTTCGGGTGCTTAAATTTAATTATGTTAATGTAACGACCCGCTATTTTCAACCATTCGCATCTGCACATGTCGGACCTGAATTGCTCAAAATACCGAATTGTAAAATAAATTTGGCAAAACACAGCATAAATAGTAAATAAATAAATCACAAATCACAGACACAGAGTAATAAATGCAGCGGAAGCAAAAAGATAGTAGTTCATGAAGCTACTATATAAATACATCAGAGTTATACAAGATACAACAGAAGTTTAATACGATAAACAAGCACAAGCTGAATACATCACCGGAATCAACTAAATAACTGGAATCAATAGAATACTGAAATTGAAATAGATGGTTGGATTTTCAAGCAAGGCTCCAGCTCCAAAGGTGAGTCTCTAATGCTGTCTCACTTAGTCTGACCCGAGCGTAAAGCAAAACACAAAACACTCGAGTCAGGACATACATACTTATACAATGTAAACCAACTCAAGTGGACTGTAATATAAGGTACAAGTAACTTAAAGGATGCTTGGGACCGCCCATCCTCTAAGGATCCGTTAAAATAGTTACTATGTAGTTGTATTTCGCTATTATAATAATGTCTATAGTAAAATAAACTTACTTTTAATAGCGTTAAGGGGTTACCCATATAGCCCTTAACACGTAATAGCCCCAGTAGTCCATCCAGTATCAGCGCATCTCCAGATCGGGAGACTACCCTAAATACTCCACGGGCTACGGGAGAAAACCAAACTTGTACAAGGCATGCTATGGTAGGTGACATGGCACAACTTGGCAATGCCAGGGTAGATATACCAATTACGCACACGGGCTGGTGGTAACGCGTAGCAGCTACAACCGCCCACCTCGAGCCACACCCCCAAATCAAAAAATCAAAAGTGGCCACCGAATCAATCCAAAAGTCAGAGTATAATATCGAAAGGATGTGTCCGATCAGAGGAATGACCTCATTGGCCCAAGATCGCTCCTGTTTTAGCCACTTTATGCTAACTCACGGGAGTTGGGTCCACGTATATACCTCAAAGGAACGTCGCCACCATCCTACTTCATTCTGGAATCTCCACCGCGTACACGGTTGTTAAAGTGGTTCTCGGAGTCAGCAGAGAGTATGACAACTTTCGATCCCGGTCTCTTTAACAACCAAACGTTATTATAACCCATGGATATTTATTTCAAAATCATTTACACTTTCAAAACCAAACTTGCATATCCATTCCAAAATCATATTATTTCTTTCAAACTAGTATATACTTTCAAAACCATATCACAATAGTATCATTTCCATTTCAAAACTAATTCAATAATATATCATTTAAATAAAATCCAAATTTCCAATTCATTGAATATTTCCTTCAATTTATTAAACTTGAAATATTCCTTTAAATTATCATAGCATTTTGGAAATGTTACCTTAAGGAATCATAGAATTTTTGGAATGTAATATTTTCCACTTTAACATTTTATATAATCAAAGTATTTATATGCTTACAAATTTAACATGGTCATTTTATCATAGCCTTATAGTTAAATAAACTTTGTTACTGTAATATCCAATTTAAAGCTGAAATTCTTATGTTAACTTAAAAGTACCTTATTAACTTACATTATTATTACAATAAAGAAACTTTATTATTTTAATCACTTAAAATATGCCATTTACATAAATTAAAACTTGCATATCCAATGTACGTTTTCAACTTACATTTTATTATTTTAGTAAGTAACATTTATCATTTTAATCAATTTAAAATACACCATTACATTGATTAAAACTTACATGTCAAATGTACGTTTTAACTTACATTTATTACAATAAAGAGCATTTATCATTTAAATTAATATTTCACTAATTAAAACTTATATTATCAAATGTACGTTTTAATTTACATTTCTATTATAGTAAAGAGCATTTATTAATTTAATCAATACCACACTAATTAATTTTTTACATGTTTCTTTCATTAATTAGGACTTTACACGCTTCTTTCATTAATTAAAAATTTACATGTTTCTTGCATTAATTAAAAAGTTTACGGGTTTCTCTCATTAATTTAAAGTTTACATGTTTCTTGCATTAATTAAAAACTTTACATGTTCTCTCATTAATTAGGACTTTACACGTTTCTTTCATAAATTAAAACTTTACATGTTTCTTGCATTAATTAAAAACTTTACATGTTCTCTCATTAATTAGGACTTTACACGTTTCTTTCATTCATTAAAACTTTACATGTTCTTTCATTAATTAAGAATTTACACGTTTCTTTCATAAATTAAAACTTACATATTTCTTTCGTTTTTGTTATTACAATACAAACATTTATTATATTAATCGATTAAAATATAAATTAAACTTACATCTTGCATGTATGTTTAACTTACATTTTTTCATTTTAAAGTCATAGCTATTTATCTTACAAAACATAACATTTCACAAAAGAATATTTATCATAGTTAGTATAACATTCAAATTCTTTACAAATTTATTCATTTAGACATCAATTCAACTATGATTCCAAGTTAAATAAACTTATTACAAAATGTCCCATAAAAATATATTTCATTTTATTTATTCAAAACTACATTTATTTATTATACAAAATATGTCCATTTCAGGATATAACCTTTATTAAAATTACTAAGTTAGATTTAAGATTCCATATTAAATCGGACTTAATTATTAAGTTATTAATCATAAATAAGACTCTTTAAATTCCATTTAAAACCACTTAACTTATAAAAAAATTAACTTATAGAAAAATAATATTTCTTTACACTTTAAAGCGTTAAATCAAATTAAATTAAAATTTTCATATATTTATAATTCCAAAATACTTAATAACTTTCAGAAAATATTTAAAATACTTAATAAATTTTTAGGAAAATATCATTTAAAAATATAACCATGGGTCTGTATAATATTTTCTAACCTAGGTCAAATGATACAGATATGTATCATTTCAATCCATAATTTAAAAAGAAAAATCCGGGTTCTATCATTTCAAGCCCGCAATCCCAAGTAAAATAAATACAATAAAAATCACTCGAGCCTATCATTTCAGCCCATAATGATTTTTCCCTATTCTAAAGTCCGTTCGGGTATGTATCATTTCAACCCATAGTGATAGGGAACTTGCAGTGGTGATTAGCAAAAATAAAATAATAGTATACATATAATATCATAACAAATGATGTAACAAATATATAAACGGCATTTATCATCATGTAATCACAACACAGGCATATATGAATGACATATCAATGTCTACAGATTCACTTGACATTTTTTTCACAAAAATATAAGTATATATGTCTAGAGTGATAAAAACTCACCTTTTTAAACTAGAATCGACAAATTCAGAAAAAAAGCAAACCCCGAAAAGAATGAAAAAGCACGACAAAGCACAATGCAAACTTGAGTGGATGAAGAGTCAGATCCAAATCTTGTATGCAAACAAATACCACATACATAAGAATATGATTCAATACAAAACAATAGATGTTAAAACAATGGAAAAATAAATGAATCAAAGTGACATAACTTGCCTTAATCAATCAATGGCTTGGCACACCACATATGGGTTCAACCATCATCTTATATTGCTTGGTCATGATGGTTAGAGGTGTGCTACAGGACGGAGGCCGAGTATAAGCATGAAGAAAAAAGAAGAAACAAAAAGAGAAAAAGAAAGAGGAGGAAGAGAATCCATGGATCTAGAGCTTGAATATAATTTTCTTTCACGCAAATGATAATGAGAAGTTTTGGGAAGTTTTCATGTGTGATAGGCAAGAGAAATTCATGGCTAGATTAAAGGAATGAACGGCAAAGGTAAGTAATAAAGAGGCTATGCAATAAAAGAGAAGATTTTGAATGGTTTGGAAAATAAAATGGCAACAAATACTTGATGTATTTAATAAAAAAAAATTCTTTCTTTCAAGAGATGAAATGAGAAATGGAATACAATGAGACATGTTTGAGGAGTTTTGCACGTGAATGATAAAAGGAAATACACAGCTATATAAGAAAAAAAGACAGCTAAGGAGTTATGAATATAGGGAAACGGAAAGGCATGAGTTAAGGAGGAAGAAATGTACAATATATTTTATTTTTAAATGAAAATGAAAAAAATGAGAGATGGGAAATAAATTTTTGTACATGAATTTTCAAATTGATATGCAAGGCTATGAGTAGTGTAATTCATGGCTAGGAATGAGGAGGAAACGACAAGAAAATAATAAAGGCCATGCAAATGAAAAAGGCAAGAGTTTAAACAATGAAACATATGCCTCTTAAATTTCTCCAAGCCATTTATTTGCATACATTTCTTTCTAGAAATGAAATGTGAAGTAAATGTGTACGTGAATTATGAAGTGGAATGGATGGAAAGAAAAGATTTGAATGGCTAAAGAGGAGTAAATGATAGGAAAACAAAAAGGCTAGAAAAAAAGGCAAGAAATAAGAAGAAAGAAACTTATATATATATATATATATATATATATATATATATATATCTGTGTGTGTGTGTGTATTATTAAATGCAATTGAAAAGAGGATATTTTGAGATGTTTGTACATGATTAATAAGAGCAATTCATGGCTATGAATGGTGAATGGCTAGGGTAAATAATAAAGAGGGTAGTAAATAAAAAGGCAAGCATTAAAGAAATGAAATGTAACGCATGTCTCCTTGATTTCTTCCAAGCCTTTTATGAAAAGATATGCACATAAGTAAAATCCAATAAATAAAGTTTAGAAAAACAAAATAGAGAAATAAAATAAAATAACATAGAAAATAAAAATATAGAAATGCACATAGAAAAATAGAATTTGATATGCATAAAATAACTGCGTGTAAAACACTGTAATTTATCTAATTTAAAAGGTATAACTCAGAATTTAACGAAACGAAAAGCAGAACAGATATCATAAATATATTATGCTTCAAAGACAAAGATTAAAATTTAAAATTCATTTTTTTTAAAATTTAAACTAAAAATTCAAATTTTGACCAAAATATAAAATTTTCAAAAATCGTTTATTTATTGCATTTGGAAAATAAATTACAAACAAATTCCAAACTTACATTGGAAAAATTCTAAAAATTCACTTTTAAATGATTTAAAAATCAAAATTTCAAATAAAAATTTAATTAAAAATATTCATAAAATTATGGGTTGTTATAGTTAAACTTGTTGGCATGGAAGTCTTGCTTTATGATGTTTGTCAAACGCTCGATTTAATTGCACCATTTTGTGAAGTTATTTATAAAAGAAATTATTTTTGGAAATGAATTGATTTCTATTATATATATATATATATATATATATATATATATATATATCGGGAAATGTGTAACTTGGATAAGAAGGATTTTAGAGAATATATATATTTATAAATACTTTTAATTTCATATAGATTATGAAGAAAAGTTTATTATTTTAAATATAAATTTATCCATGTTTTCTAATTAAATAATATATGTCTTTTTAACTATATATTTCAAAATGCTTTTCAAAGGAAAATTATTTTATTACCAAACACATAATCTCACTTGGACGAGAAATTGAATTAAACGGTTTAATAAAACGAGTGGCATGAAACACTCAATTCTTAGACTTGTTTGATTGAACTTTTATTTACACGAGTGGAGTTTCCTAGCTTTTAGTAATCATTTGAGTGTTGTTAAGTGATTATGGGACATTAGCCTATAATCTTATAATTACTAATTGGAAGCAGATAACACTTATATATTTGTCGAGTTTTCGGACTCAATCTTGGGTAAATTCGTTTAAGCATATTAAATAATTTTTCATGCCCATCTTATGTACTCATTTTTAAGAAAGTTATAATTTGCGAAGTGAAACCTTTTGTAGTAACACGTGAAGTGTGCACACGCGCGCGCATGCGTGTGTGTGTATATATGTGTGTGTGTGTTGACTTGCGAAGTACAAGTCTATTGCTAGCATTCATTGATGTAATTATTGTGCTCATATTGTTGTGGTTTCTTTGACTTTGATGAATGTTGTAAATGAGCATAAACTTAATTGAAATATGTGATCATTAAATAAAGTACAATGGTGTTAGTGAAGTACATTTTGTAGATAATTATCCTTGGCATTCATGCAAGTCTATTACTATCAGTATCTCACCTTTGTGAATTAGAGATAGTCCAACTTGGTATTATTTTCATGCTTGTGTCAGACCGAGATTTGACAGGCACAGGGACTCATTGGTTTTGGATCTGAGCTAACTTAAGGAATTTTAGTTGATGTGTAACGATCCGGATTTTTCAGCGTTGAATCTAAAATATTTAAATGGTTTTAAATATAGAAATTGAATTATAAATTGGTTTTGAATATGAAAACATGGATTTATTCATTCAGAATGTAGATACATTAATTTGTTGAATAATATGATTATTCGATTCAATAATTGAAGATTGAGTAAAATATTTAATCTCGAGTTTCGAGCTTGTTAAAAATATTTTAAAGGCTTGTAAAATTTATATTGATAGCACTGAAGATAGTAAAAGTGTTAAAATTGGATTTGGAAGTATTTCGTTAAGTTTGGAATTTTATCGTTTAAATTGAATTTAAAAATAGCCTTCTGAGGCACAGTCTCGGATTTCGACGAAACCAGTTCCATAGGATCTGTAATATTGTATTATTATCGGATTTCAATTCTCGTAATGTTTGGAGTTGTTGTGTGAGCGTACGATATATAAACGCGCTGAATTTATATCGAAAATTTAATATAATAACTGGGTCCAAAAAGCTATCTTCTCCATACGATCAAATTAGGACTCGAAACCTTTTCCATTGCCTTCGGAATAGGGGTTTAACATTATAAACGCCTAGCGGCATGCCTTGATAGGAGGTCAAGATTTTGAGTTGCATTTATACACAATTTGAATTTAAATTTGAATTTAAATTTAAATTTAAATTTAAATTTGGTCAACATCAGCTGAAATTATATCTACATCAAACCTTTTCTTCACTTCAGCTTTTCTTTATTTCAAGGCACTGTAGCCTGATAGTGTTGGCACGCTGTCACCCCTTTTCAAAACATCGCTGTCGAAAATAAAAGGAAGAGCTCAGAGAAAAATAAATAAAATTCCGAACTTCATACATTTTGAAATAAAAATCGCGTCTTCCTCGAAAAGATTTTTAGAGCGATTCAAATCGTTTTAATGGCCGATACTTCAATATTTATCCCTCTTCCTTTTCAGTTTTTTAAAATCGAGAAAAAAAATTAAATCAATGGCCGAGCCTTTTTGAAATCAAAACCCTAGCTTCTTCTCTTTTTCATTTTTAAATTGAAATCGAAACCCACGAAGAAAAAAAGAAAGAGAGAGAGGTCGCGAGCACGCGACACAAGGGGGAGGTCGAGAGAAAGTCTGCGGTTGCTAGAGGGGGAAACACACGTGCGTGCGCTCACGCGCGCGAAGGAGGAACGAAGTCGAGATGGCGAATTGGTTTGGGGAACTTCGATCATTAATGGAGGGTGCGTGTGCGACTCGAGTGAGGGTCGCGGCAGGCGAGGTTGATTAGGGTTTGCGTGATGGAACTTGGCAACGATGGCACCAGTCTAATAAGTATCTCGGTGGTATACGATGTCAAAGGTGGTGGGGTTTGCGTCATGGGGGTGGCTGGAGGATTCGGCGAGGTGAGTCGCAGGCGACTTCGAGATGATGAACTGGGTTTCGCAATTGAGTGTTGGAAATTTTTTGTGGGACAGGAGCTGGCAGTGGATCTCGCAATGATGGATCGGCATCATGTTCGGTGGAGGCTCGAATTCGTGTTTGACTGAGGTTAATTTCTATAAGGTATTTATTTTAAATTATTTCATTGAATATATATACATATTACTGAGTAAACTATATATAACAGTAAGATTAACTTTGAGTTTTTACTTTACAAATATATATATATATATATATATATATATATATATAGTAAGTCGTCACTGTTTGTTACTTGAAAAAAAAAGACCTACATAGTTAATTTAAATATAAGCGGGGAAATATTTATATGTTATTTTAAATTTTCTAGTATTTTAAAGAAAGAAATGAATGATGTATTATGGAAACTAGTCTGTTTAATTAACCTATTTAAATATTTTTATTATTGAAAATCTATTTATTTTAAGGAAACTTGTTTAAAATCAATTTATTTGTTATAAAACAAAATGATTGGTTTAAATTAAATTTTTAGTCAATTTAATTCATTGAATGATAAATTACTTAGGTATTATTTCGGATGTTAATTAAATTATGTAATGTGTACAAGGTCTAATACTGTGAAGAGAACAAGTCAGGATTGGATTGGATTGCAAATAAAACAAAGGTGAGTTAATCTCACTCATCTGGGTTTTATTTAAATTTAAATGGTTAAATTTAAATAATTGGTTGAATGATTGAATTGATTTGGTGTGCTATATTATATATAGTAGTATATAGTATATATTGGAGTGATTGATTTCCCGCATTATATAACGGATGAGACCCTATGCACCGCATATTAGCGGATGATATTATATTAATCCTTTATACCGCGATATTCCACCTCGAAGTGGAATTGGTATTGTGCTAACATCTGTGGATGCAGGGAAACAGGTTGGAGGAATCCAACTGGATTCCTCAAACTTGTTTAGATTGTTTAATATTTTGTGTTATGAATATTTGATATTCTATGATGAATTTTGTTGATAATTGGAATATTGAATGCTATGGTTTGTTTGAATATATTTTGGTACACCGAGTTATCAAAATATATGGAATTGGATTTTTGAAAAGAAAATAAAAGAGTGAATTTTTAAGTAAAATAATCATAGAAAATTTGAATAAATTTAAGAATGAACTGGATAAGAATTAAAGTGATTTTAAAATTCTAATAAATAATTCCGAATATGGAAAAAGGGGTTTTGAATAAACAAAAAAAATGAATTGTAAAATTTAAGTGATATTATTTAAAGGAATAAAGAATTTACTTTAAAATTCAAGGTTCAAATTTATTTAAAAGGATAAAGAAGGAATTTTGGAAATCTAAAATTGGTACGTTCAGTTAAAAGATTTTAAAGCATAAGTAAGAATTAAAAATCTGAAGTCAATGGGTTTTGAAATAAATGAGTAAGCAAATGAATTTATTTCAAAATGGAGTAAATTGGAAATCAATTTGGAAATTGATTTAAGTGTTTGAAATTGGAAATTTAAAGGAGAATGTGATATGAAATTTATAAATTGGGTTTATAAAGTGAAACGGATATCAGTGGATATTGGAAGTATAAATTTCATGGTGGAAATTTATAAAGGAATGGGTAAATTTGTTTAAAAATAAGTAGTGGTTTAATTTTAAATGTTGTGAAAGAGAAGTGTATTTCTTTGGATAGCCAAGTACGTTTTCGAAGAATTTTTTTAAGTATAAGTTAAAAGTTTTAAAGTTGTTTTAAAAGCATGCTTTAGAAAATTTATTATTTTTAAATGTTTGAATTTTAAAGTAAGTATTTTTTCAAATTTATCCTAGTAGTAATTATTTATAGGTGACTTGGTATTATGTTTTAAAAGAATAAAAATTTAGTTTTATTATTTTATTAAGTAGCTTTATTTTAAATATTCTTAAAGCATATATCTTTGAATAAAGTATTAAAGTAGTTTTTTAAATGTTTTAAAGTATATTTTATAATAAGTGTTTTAAATTATTTGTACTTGGTGATTTCAATGGTAATAAATATTAGGGAATTCATTCCATGAGAAGAGTGTGGTTTGAAAACTGTTTTCAAAAAGGTTGAAAGTGGAAATATATCTTGCAAAGATATTTTTAGGATAATAAATAAATTGGGAGATTTTTTATTGTTTGATGGTTGTTTTAGAATGTTAATTGATAGTTAAATAACCGACTATCAGCATTAGCCAATGCGCTGATCGTTTCGAAGAGACCGGGATCAGGATTTATTTCCTAAAAACCACTTCGATCTGGTTTGTACGTTTTCGTATGGAAGACGAGTTTGGATTCAAAGATGGAGCAGTGAAGTGCAAGGGCTAGTCGCTACTAATCCTGAAGAGATTCCAAAATGGATGTAGTAGGAGTAGTGCCTTCGGTTCCGTTCGAACCCGGGACGGACTTGTATGGATCAATGCTTTCGGAACATCGTCAGGTGGACGATGGGCATTCTAAGTGAAACATTCTAAAAAGGTAACGCTTAGCCTCAAGCCCTATCAACCGAGAATGACTGAAAATTAGAGGATATGCAGCAAGGCTAAGTGGGTGGTGCCCATTAGGGTGAGGTCATCCCTGTCTAGATGTCCCTTTTTATTCGGCTTAGTGGTGCGGTTGCTGATCCCAACCGTGGGGTGATCTTACTCGGGATTATCCAGTAAGGGATAGTCCCAGTCTTGTGTTGTAGGGTATTGGAAGAAATCCTTGGTACGGTGATCTAGGCCACGTACTGTGACAGGTGGTACCCCAGTGCCTAGTCATTCGTTGGAAATCCATTCTCCCTACGCGCCTTTACGATTTTTGTTTGTAGAACCCACTTTGTGGCTAGTATGCTGGAATTTAACCATGTAACAATTTTAGCTATTTGAATAAGTATTTGTATATAGACACTATTATAATATCAGACGGATTTGATAAAAAATGTTTTAGCTATCATAAGGTAAAAACTCGACATGTTTATTTTTGGCGTGGTCTTACGAGATGCTTTTGATTTTCAAAGGATTTTGAAGCTTTAATAATCAATTTGAGTGTGGTTTTCTCACACTGGTATTCCAGACCGACTTGGGTGTTATTTAACTATAATGCTCGGGTCAGACCGAGTATTATAGAATGCAGGAAAGGATGCTGTGGAGCTCAAGAGATGGGCTGGATGGTGATACGTACTCCCGTACTTGTTTTAGATATTCCGCTGTGTTGATGAGCTGTGTATTCAGATATGGTGAGGACATGTTATGATTACCGTCCAGTTGAGTGTTATGTGTACTCTGATGATGTAATGTACAAACAAATATATTTTTCCTTTGTGTAAAGATAAGTTATTATCTATTATATTTTATTCCGCTGCATTGGTAAGATTCTGATGTTGTTTCTATTTTCTTCTTCTACCTCTTTCTTCTTTAACCCTAACGGTTCGTATTTCCGTTCACCTTGAGTTGATGTATTGGAAAAAGTGTTGACTCAAGGGGCACGAAACCACGGGTCGTTTCACTTGGTATCAGAGCTGAAAGGTTAAGTGAGAACCTTGGCTCTGGTGGGGATTACTTATTTGAGATAGAGTCAGTAGTACTCCAGAATGAGTTTGAACATATTAATAGATATGAGCGCCTATTTGTTAGTGAATATAAATGGTTTTATATTGTGTTGGTTGATTTATTGAGTGGCATATGAACCTTTGTCGGCATAGTCTGGACAACTATATCGAAGGGATTTCTAAACACTTGAATAGAACAATTGACACAGTATTGTTTTAAATGTGGGTGAATGAAATAATTTTATCCAAAATATATTTTGATATAAAAAAATATTTTCTTAAATTGTTATATAACTTGGATGTTTGGATGATAATATTCTAAACAAATAAGATTATAAAAATTGGAATGACTTGGATAATCAAATGGGAATTCGTATGAGCATAAATTATACAAATGAATTATAGTTAAAATTTGATTTAAATCAAATCTGTAAATTTAAAACCCTGGAGATTTTGGAAGTGTTTTTTGAAGTGTTTTGAAGATAAATAATAACATTATTATTTTGGAGGTATTTCTGAAAGGAAATTGTTTCAAATAAATTTTGGGAAGGGATATAGCATTGAGCTTACTTCAGTCGCTGGAAAATAACTTCGGTGATGACTGCATCATCATCGATGTTCATTTTCGAGTTTCTAAGTGACGGATTGCTGCCAAATTGATTTATTCAGAAGAACTAGTTTTGTTTTTGAAATGTCAAAGGAAATTTGTTGGGAATAAAAACCAGGATTGGTTTAAAAATTTGGGAAGTGTGATTTTGAGATAATGGTGATTTCAAAATGATTTGAAAAATAAAAGCCGGGTGTTTAAAAAATCCTGAATCCTTATTTGAATTGAAAATCCTGATGAGATAGGCTGCTTGCTTATAAATTGAGATGTAAGGAAGGAAAATAGGAGATGTGAATGTTGTAATCAAAATTTAAAGTGCAAAAATAGATGAAGAGAAAGTTAAAATAAATTTAACTTGGTTAATGGTGAAGGAATTAAATTGTTGAAAGTTTAATTGATGGCGGCTTGAATGGAAAATTTTAGCAAAGTAAATGGATTAATTTTTTTGGATATAAATTAGAATTGAATTGGATGGAGGAATAAAATTAAGTTGAAATGAATGAACTTAAGCTAAGTTTAATATTGAGTTGAATTAAAATGAAAATAAAATCTAGTTGAATAAAAATTTGAAATAGAAGTGAATTGAATAAAATTTATTTGAGTTATAGATAATATTGAATGAAATAAAATCTTACTTAAATAAATAAGCGTAAACAAAGTAAGTATTGAATTGGGATAAATATCTTTGGAAGCTTATAAAAGAATTTAGAAGCATTGAAATAAAAATATAATCCCTAGTTAAAAGTAAAGTGAAAATGTGATTGACTGTAAATGAATGGAGAAGTATGAATATTAATAAGTGAGTAGCTTGTAAAAATGTAGAAAGGGAATAAATAAGCCAAAATAAAAGTGTTGGAATTTTGGAAAATGAAAGATAATCCAATCTGGAAATATGAAAAAAAGAATTGAACTCAGGAAAATTTAATGAAGTGATTTTTGTAATAAAATCGAATATTGATTTAAAAGTTGAAAGTAAGAAATTAGCTAAATAAATTATTTGATGGAGTAAGTTAATAAAATTTAACTCGGTTAAATAAAATAGATTGTAAGTTAATAATGAAGTTTGGAAATACACTCGAATTATAAATAGAACTCGACTCTAATTGATAATGAATTAAAGTAAGTGGAGATGTTGTATAAATAAAATGAAATGGATAATAATAGAAATGATTTGAGTTACAAATAAAATCCAATTCGAGTATAAATGAGTTAAGTATGTTCTTGGATATTATTTTGATAAATTGAGAAGGTGAATTAAAATAAAATGGATGGGCTAACTGAATTAAATGGAATTTGATTAAATGAGAATCAAATTAAATGGAAGTGAACTTAAGTTTGAAGTTGGAATAAATTGAATTAAATTAACTTAAGTTGAGAATGATTAGAAGCTCGACTTCGAGTAAGAATGAAAGACCATTAAATAAAAGCTTGGGTTGAATTAATTTGGGAATGGTTAGTAGTATACAAGCATGGAATGTGTCGAGCTAAATAAAATGGTTGTGAATGAATCAAAATAGAATTAAATAAAATTGAGTCTGAAACTTAAGTAATTATTTATTCACATTGATATCATCAAGTTGCATAGAATGAATTGTCGTTCGACATAAACGAAGGTAATTAAATTCTATGCGTTGATAGAGGTTAAATAAATTGATTTTGAGGTCAACTAAAGTGAATATGAGTTTGTTTTGCTTAAAAATAAATTGAATGTAAGAAATTGAGTTGTAAAGCATTAAAATTGAATGAAATGACATATGAATTGGTTGAAAACAATTGAATTAGTTTTGAAATCATATAAATTGCTCATGGAAAGTGTTTGGTGCATGTTGCTTATGAAATGCATGTGTTTAGCTATTGAAAGTAAGTGAAATGTTAATAAATTTCGTATATTTAGTACTTACATGTTTAAATTGAGTAAGTATAGGTACCGGGAAGCCGTTTGGATGGATTTGGACGCGCTAATTGCTAAAATAATAAGCCACTTGCTTAAAAATGCTAAATAAAGGTACGCCTACGCAATAAAAATAGGAAATATGAACTGTTTTTGTTTTTCCGACCATGTGGGTCAATGTATATATATTTATATCTCTTGTCAAATTGCAAAAGCTCCTCTGTACAAAGGAGACTCTGCCAAAAAAATTTGAAAATTTTGGGAGTTTGAAAATTTTTGAAAATTTTTCGAATTTTTTTTGTTAGCGACAAAACAATTTCAAATTGGAATTGAAATAAGGGATTTTGGAAATAGAAATTTAAGCTAATTGTTTAATTAGAACTTAAGGATTAGAAAAATGAATATGGGATTTTCACTAAATGGGTTTTAGCAAGTTAATGGGTTGAGGCATTCGTTTGCCTCAGTAATTTTGAGGACAAAATTCTTTTAAGGGGGAGGAATGTAACGACCCGGATTTTTCAGCATTAAATCTGTAATATTTAAATGGTTTTAAATATAGAAATTGAATTACAAATTGGTTTTGAATATGAAAAACTTGGATTTATTCATTCAGAATGTAGATACAGCAATTTGTTGAATAATATAATTATTCGATTCAATAATTGAAGATTGAGTAAAATATTTAATCTTGAGTTTCAAGCTTGTTAAAAATATTTTAAAGGCTTTTAAAATTTATATTGATAGTACTAAAGATAGTAAAAGTGTTAAAATTAGATTTGGAAGTATTTCGTTCAGTTTGGAATTTTATCGTTTAAATTGAATTTAAAAATAGCCTTTCGGGGCATAGTCTCGGATTTCGATGAAACCAGTTCCATTGGATCCGTAATATTGTATTATTATCTATTTCAATTTTCGTAATGTTTGGAGTTGTTGTGTGAGCGTACGATATATAAACGCGCTGAATTTGTATCGAAAATTTAATATAATAACTAGGCCCCAAAAGCTATCTTCTCCATATGATCGAATTAGGACTCGAAACCTTTTTCATTGCATTCGGAATAGGGGTTTAAATGTTATAAACGCCTAGCGACATGCCTTGATAGGAGGTCAAGATTTTGAGTTGCATTTATCGAGACAATTTGAATTTAAAATTTAAATTTAAATTTATATTTGGTCAACATCAGCTGAAATTATATCTACATCAAACCTTTTCTTCACTTCAGCTTTTCTTTATTTCAAGGCACTGTAGCCTGATAATGTTGGCACGCTGTCCCCCCTTTTAAAAACATCGCTGTCGAAAACAAAAGGAAGAGCTCAGAGAAAAATAAATAAAATGCCGAACTTCATACATTTTGAAATAAAAATCGCGTCTTCCTTGAAAAGATTTTTAGAGCGATTCAAATCATTTTAATGGCTGATACTTCAATATTTATCCCTCTCCTTTTTCAGTTTTCAAAATCGAGAAAAAAAATTAAATCAATGGCCGAGCCTTTTTGAAATCAAAACCCTAGCTCCTTCTCTTCTTTATTTTTAAATTGAAATAGAAACCCAGGAAGAAAAAAGAGAGACAGAGAGAGGGCCGCTCGCGAGCATGCGGCACAAGGGGGAGGTCGAGAGAAAGTCTGCGGTTGCTAGAGGGAGAAGCATCCGCGCGCGCGCTCGCGCGCGCGAAGGAGGATCAAAGTCGAGATGGCGAATTGGTTTGGGGAACTTCGATCCTCAATGGAGGGTGCGTGTGCGACTCTAGTGAGGGTCGCGGCAGGCGAGGTTGATTAGGGTTTGCGTGATGGAACTTGGCGACGATGGCACCGGTCCAATAAGTATCTCGGTGGCATACGATGTCAAAGGTGGTGGGGTTTGCGGCATGGGGTGGGTGGAGGATTCGGCAAGGTGAGTCGCAGGCGACTTCAAGACGATGAACTGGGTTTCGCAATCGAGTGTTGGAAAAAAAATTTAGGACAGGAGCTGGCAGTGGATCTCGCAATGATGGATCTGGCATCGTGTTCGATGGAGGCTCGAATTCATGTTTGACTGAGGTTAATTTCTATAAGGTATTCATTTTAAATTATTTCATTGAATTATATATATATATTACTGAGTAAAATATATATAACAACAAGATTAACTTTGATTTTTTATTTTAAATATATATATATATATAGTAAGTTGTCACTGTTTGTTGCTTGAAAATAAAATATACACCTACATAGTTAATTAAATATAAGCAGGGAAATATTTATATGTTATTTTAATTTTTCTAGTATTTTAAAGAAAGAAATGAATGATGTATTATGGAACTAATCAGTTTAATTAACCTATTTAAATATTTTTATTCTTAAAAATCTATTTATTTTAAGGAAACTTGTTTAAAATCAATTTATTTGTTATAAAACCAAATGATTGGTTTAAATTAAATTTTTAGTCAATTTAATTCATTGAATGATAAATTACTTAGGTATTATTTCGGATGTTAATTAAATTATGTAATGTGTACAAGGTCTAATACTGTGAAGAGAACAAGTCAGGATTGGATTGGATTGCAAATAAAACAAAGGTGAGTTAATCTCACTCATATGGGTTTTATTTAAATTTAAATGGTTAGATTTAAATAACTGGTTGAATGATTGAATTGATTTGGTGTGCTATATTATATATAGTAGTATATAGTATATATTGGAGTGATTGATTTCAAGCATCATATAGCGGATAAGACCCTATGCGCCGCATAATAGCGGATGATATTATATTAATCCCTTATACCGCGATATTCCACCTCGAAGTGGAATTGGTGTTGTGCTAACATATGTGGTGGTTGGAGGGATCCAACTGGATTTCTCAAAATTATTTAGATTGTTTAATATTCTGTGTTATGAATATTTGATATTCTGTGATGAATTATATTGATAATTGGAATATTGAATGCTATGGTTTGCATGATTATATTTCCGTATGCTGAGTTGTCAAAATGTATGGAATTGGATTTTTGAAAAGAAAATAAAAGAGTGAATTTTTAAGTAAAATAATCTTAGAGAATTTGAATAAATTTAAGAATGAACTGGATAGGAATAAAAGTGATTTTAAAATTCTAATAAATAATTCCAAGTATGGAAAAAGGGGATTTTGAATAAACAGAAAATAATGAATTGTAAAACTTAAGTGGTATTATTTAAAGGAATAAATAATTTACTTTAAAATTCAAGGTTTAAATTTATTTAAAAGGATAAAGAAGGAATTTTGGAAATCTGAAATTGGTATTTTTCAGTTAAAATATTTTAAAGCATAAGTAAGAATTAAAAATCTGAAGTCAATGGGTTTTGAAATAAATGAGTAAGTAAATGAATTTATTTCAAAATGGAGTAAATTGGAAATCAATTTGAAAATTGGTTTAAGTGTTTGAAATTGGAAATTTAAAGGAGAATGTGACTATGAAATTTATAAACTGGGTTTATAAAGTGAAACGGATATCAATGGATATTTGGAAGTATAAATTTCACGATGGAAATTTATAAAGGAATGGGTAAATTTGTTTAAAAATAAATAGTGATTTATTTTTAAAAGATGTGAAAGAGAAGTGTATTTCCCTGAATAGCCAAGTACGTTTTCGATGAAAATTTTAAGTATAAGTTAAAAGTTTTAAAGTTGTTTTAAAAGCATGTTTTAGAAAATTTATTATTTTTAAATGTTTAAATTTTAAAGTAAGTATTTTTCAAATTTATTCTAGTAGTAATTATTTAAAGGTGGCTTGGTATTATGTTTTAAAAGAATAAAAATTTAGTTTTATTATTTTATTAAGTAGCTTTATTTTAAATATTCTTAAAGCATATATCTTTGAATAAAGTATTAAAGTAGTTTTTTTAAAATGTTTTAAAGTATATTTTATAATAAGTGTTAAATTATTTGTACTTGGTGATTTGAGTGGAAATAAATATTTAGGAATTCATTCCATGAGAAGAGTGTGGTTTGAAAACTGTTTTCAAAAGGGTTGAAAGTGGAAATATATCTTGCAAAGATATTTTGAGGATAATAAATAATTTGGGAGATTATTTATTGTTTGATGGTTGTTTAAGAATGTTAATTGATAGTTAAATAACCGACTATCAATATTGGCCAATGCGCTGATCGTTTCGAAGAGACCGGGATCGAGATTTATTTCCTGAAAACCAGTTCGATCCGGTTTGTACATTTTCGTAAGGAAGACGAGTTTGGATTCGAAGATGGAGCAGTGATGTGCAAGGGCTAGTCGCTACTAATCCTGAGGAGATTCCAAAATAAATGTAGTAGGAGTAGTACCTTCGGTTCCTTTCGAACCCGGGATGGACTTGCATGGATGAATGCTTTCGGAACATCGTCAGGTGGATGATGGGCATTCTAAGTGAAACGTTCTAAAAAAGCAACGCTTAGCCTCAAGCCTCATCAACCGGGAATGACTGAAAATCAGGGGATATGCAGCAAGGCTAAGCAGGTAGCGCCCATTAGGTTGAGGTCATCCCTGTCTAGATGTCCCTTTTTATTCGGCTTAGTGGTGCGGTTGCTAATCCCAACTATAGGGTGATCTTACTCGGGATTATCCAGTAAGGGGTAGTCCCGGTCTTGTGTTGCAGGGGATTGGGAGTAATCCTCGGTACGGTGATCTAGGCCACGTACTGTGACAGGTGGTACCCCAATGCCTAGTCATTCGTTGGAAATCCATTCTCCCTACGTGCCTTTACGATTTTTGTTTGTAGAACCCACTTTGTGGCTAGTATGATGGAATTTAATCATGTAACAATTTCAGCTATTTGAATAAGTATTTGTATATAGACACTATGATAATATCAGACGGATTTGATAAAAAGTGTTTTAGCTATCGTAAGGTAAAAACCCGACATGTTTATTTGTGGTGTGGTCTTACGAGATGCTTTTGATTTTCAAAGGATTTTGAAACTTTAATAATCAATTCGAGTGTGGTTTTCTCACGTTGGTATTCCAGACTGACTCGGGTGTTATTTAACTATAATGCTCGGGTCAGACCGAGTTTTATAGAATACAGAAAAGGATGCTATGGAGCTCAGGAGATGGGATGGATGGCGATACGTACTCCCATACTTGTTTTAGATATTCCGCTGTGTTGATTAGCTGTGTATTCAGATTTGGCAGGTTATGATTACTGTCCAGTTGAGTGTTATGTATACTCTGATGATGTAATGTATAAACAGATATATTTTCCCTTTGTGTAAAGATCAGTTATTATCTATTATATTTTATTCTGTTGCGTTGGTAAAATTCTGATATTGTTTCTATTTTCTTCTTCTACCTCTTTCTTCTTTAACCCTAACGGTTCGTATTTCCGTTCACCTTGAGTTGATGTGTTGGAAATAGTGTTGACTCAAGGGGTACGGAACTGCGGATCGTTTCATGATGATATTATTATTCTTGATATACCATTTGAGTCTTGTGTATATATGTTGTTCTTGCAAAGACTTTTGTAGATAAGTATATTTGAGACATGTTAGTGGCTGTGAATGTACTTGTTTATAATTGTGAGTCTATTATTCCCTTTTGTAAACTCATTCTTTGAGAAGATATTGATGTATGTATATTTCCTTTATGGCATCTGATTTTGTGATGTATATTATATTATGTGTTTTTCTGAATTATAGTAAACCTATGTATTATGTTTTGTGCCTAGATCGAATATGTTGAATTTCAACTTGTAAGAAATAAAAATATATTCATATTGTTTGACGCATTCGACACTAGCCAAAGCAATTTTATATATCGTCGCTCTTGACCGGCTCTATTCTCTATACTAACAGACTGTATTACCCTGATAACACCCTTTGTTAGTACGGGTCTTAGGATGGGGCATTATAATTTGGTATCAGAGCATAGGTTCAGACAATATAGAATATAGAAACACGAATCTTGGCCTAGACAGACTTAGAGTCCCATCCCTTGGGTGTGTTAGGTAGAGTTTAAGATTTATTTCCTATTTGGTGTAGAAGTATAAATGATTATTGGGAATAATCATTTGGGACGTATTTGTAAAAATTTCAAATTGCTTTATAAACTATTTTATAAAATGGTTTTAATAGTTAAGTGTTGTGTAGTGGTGTCCTGATCAGTTAGTGTTCAGAGTTGCACAGCAAAAGCTGATAGACCGTTTCCGCTGAGCCCAGTAGTTAGATGTTTATTTATATTTGATTACATGATGTGTGCATGGATGAATGGATGTATTCTTAATTTTCTATTAAATGAAGATATATAGATTGATAGAAGAATATTTGGAAATTAGTTTAGTGTTAAATTGCCCCTTGAGTGCGTTAAGGATTCTGATCAATGTTCCTGTACAACGTGATCGATTAGGATCCATAAACACTTCGAGGAGACAGTTGGATATAGTGATTTGCATTTTATTATTTTATAAATATTTTACAAGAGTTATAAATAATATTTGAAAAGGAGATAGAATTTTAATTAAATTAAATATTATTTTAAAGGAAATAAAACATCTTGAAAGAGTAAATCAAGAGGAGAAATTGATTTTTATGAAAATATATGTTAAATAAATTTTTATGGTTTACAAAATTTTATTTAAAACTTTAAAAGATGTTTTATATGTATTTATTTTGACGACTGTTGCAGCCATCGAGCATTAGCAGTAGTAAAGATCAATGGCGAGGCAATATTGATTTTATGATTAACATCGCAACTATCCAACAAAGCGGTTTGCCATAAGTAAATGGCATGGAAACATCGTTATATTAGTTTTGATATTTGTAAAATTGTTTGTGATGCTTGTGTTTTGTTGTGTATATCATTTCATGATCTAATTGAATGATAATTTTGGGTTTAATTTAAATGAAGTTAAAACAGAAGATGTAGGAAATTGTGTAAATTTGGAATTTTTAAGTAAGGAATTAATTGAAAAAGAAAGTTTGAATTTAAAAGGATAAAACTTTTGTTTTAATCCGTATTTGAGTACCATAAGAAGTTAATTTATTGTTTGAAGAATACAGAGTTATAAAATTATATTGAAGAAGAGATTTATCCGAAATCAAATCATTTAAATTTTGAAAGAAAGTTTGGAGTTTAAATTATAAATTTTCATAAGATAAATATTTTGAGGACCTTAATTCTATAATATGGGGAGTACTAATAATCAACAGTGTTACTAATTGGTTTAAATGCTCTTGAGTAACGCTTCATCGAATATTGTACTACTCATTGAATATAATGTTTGAGTAATGGCCTATTAGTGAATATTTGAATTTTACCGGTTAGTATGGGTTGCTTTGGTTAAATTCTTGTGATTGCTACTAGGAAGTATTTAACAATTTGGAGTTGTTTATGTTAGACTTGCGATGTGAAGGTAGACTTGCTATGTGTAGTCATTTATGTTAGACTTGCGATGTGTAGGTAGATTTGCGATGTGTAGCCAATTGTGTTAGCCTTGCGATGTGTAAGTAGAATTGCAAAGAGCAATCATTTGCAATAGACCTTGGCCATACACTAGCAAAGTGCAAACATTTGTGTAGATAAGCGAAGTACTTGCCGACACGTGAAGCACTATCTTTTTTATGGGTTTGCGAAGTGCATGTCACTATTGATTGATGGATTTATAACTTGCTTTCATGCTAGATTATTGTAATGATGTGTCGATTGTTATCTTGAGTGTTATGGATGATGATTGTAGCAATAACATGATTTTAAAATATGATAAGTCCATTAGAATGTTTTAACTTGAAGCACAATTTGTGAAATATGATTTATGATGTACAGATTTTTAAAGAAGTTAATCTTTGCTTTTAAAATAGTATAAATTGTGAAGCACAAAATTTTGGAGAAATCAAATTCTGGAAGGATTTAAGATCTCTGTTTAGAAAAAAGTGATTTTTATAAAAGAAGTAATTAAATTGAATATTGATGGAAGAAATAAAAATTTTGGAAAAAATTTGGGTAAATACTTGGATGTTTGAATCTTTTAAAATGTAAGACAAAAGATTTTAATTCCGTATAAGTACAAGAATTTTCTTATATATGGCTTTATTATTGTATTTCTTGGATGTTAGTTGTTTTAGGGTTAGTGTATATTATAAATAATAGAAATATTATTTATAGTAATAAATTAAATTTATTTTTAAAGAAAATTGAGTTTAAGTGTTCTATTAAAATAATAATTGGAATAAAGATTGAAACAAGAATTTTATAATGTATTTATGGGAAATATGATATATGCAATTTATTTATGTTAAATGCTTATTTTAAAACTTGTTAACCAATGTGTTAGTGTTTTCTATGTAATATGTAAATTATAATTTAAAGTGAAAATGGGTGTTTTGGAGTTAAATTGATCTATGTGATTTATTATCTTATTTTAGAAAATGCAAATACTTTGTTTTCAATAGTAACAAATAAGGGTTTAAAAATGATTAAAAATTAGGTTTCATTGATTAACCATGAAGATTAGGTTATAACTTAATTTTAGTGTATTTGCTTGAATTTTTCTATGTTGAAATTAATAACATATTAGTTTTTTAAAACTGGTTTAAAAGTGATATAATAGGTGAAATAGGGTTTATCTCATTTATTTGATTTGTGTTTGGGTTTAATTGACGTTTCAGCCCATTTGTGTGTAAGAGAAATGATTTGCTCTCTTTTGTACTTGGCAAATGAACTATATGTTCATTCCATTTCCATTAAACAAAAAACCATCTTCTCCTGTTTGTTTCTCAACCCTTGTTCTCTCAAAAATAAAGTTTTTAAAACAAAATAAATTCCATAAAATTTAGAGAAAATAAAAAGTAAGTTCTCCTAACTCAACTAAAAGATTTAGATTTAATAAATTAAACTAACTTAACAAATTCTTTTCAAATAATATATTGAATTTGAATAAAATGTTTTAATCAAATACAGAATATTTTAAAGTGTAAATAATTTTGTTACGTGATTAAAATAGTGAAAAAACAATAATAAGCGAGCATCAAACTGAAGGAAATTATGTAGTTATCGAGATATATCATATAAAATGTAATGTAAATTAATTTGAAATCGATTGAAATACATTTATAAATAAATATCAAGAATTTAAATTTGAATGGAAGATGAAGTAAAAAAAACTAGATGGAATTAGAATTAGAATTGATTTGAAATCGGGCTTGAAGCAAGCCTAAGCCCATTTAACTCTTTCTCTTCTCCTATTTTATAGAATATTCTCCCTCCTTCACAAATTCAAGCTCAAACCCAAACTCATTCCAAAACATTTCCCAAGCACCAAATTTTTGAAAGGAACAATTATGGCCTGTAAGAAAAAAAAACGAAATCGTGATAAATTTAAAAAATAGTTGTGCTTGGATATAGCCGCGATGGTGGGAGGCTCGGCGAGGAAATGACGTGTGCGATCACGACTAGAAGGGCGATGCAACTTGGTACGGTCATGATTGATGCAAGTCAGCCGCGATTGAAGGATGAGAATGATGGATGGTTGTTATCAACCTAGGCGCGATGGTTTTGGGTCAAGTGTCAAGTATTGGTTTTTGGGATTTCAAGCATCGATTAGGCGATTTATTCTTGAACTCACAACAATGTTCTAGATTCAATTTTCTATACTTTCATTGATTGCTCGATGATGGGTATCTAGTTGACACGAATTTGATTGGATGAAATTAGATACATTGATTTTTGATGTTTATGTTAATACCCATTCCCTTGATTATTTGTTGTGGTAAAATATTGATGAATTGTTGGTTATAGAATTGAATTGGTTAAAATAGAATTGTATGTCACTAATTGATTATTATTGTGACGAGATCACATTAGTAATTGGTGGGAAGGTTTTGAAAGAAATGAAATATTTTTGAAAATAAATAGTGGATTTTGGAATGATTTTTATTTATTTAAAATTGGAAATATTATTTGTGATAGGAAATTTTTAAGTGAATTATTTTGAGAATTTGATAAACAGAAATTATTTGGAAATGATGAATTTTGGGATTTATTAAATATGAGATTTTGAATATATAAATTTTTATTCAGTCATCGTTGATTCTAAAAATATACATAAGATCTTTATAATATGATATTTTAAATTTATACTTTTAAAGTAAATAATTGATTCTATTTGAATTAATAAATTGGAATTTTGTAAAATAATATTTTGTAAGTAATATGCTTGGTACTGGATTATCAATATTTGAAATGTAAAGGAAATCGCTTTAAAAGCTTTTGGAATATAAGTGAATTTGAATTAAGCTATCATGTAATCTATAATTTGGAGATTTGAAATTGAATATTAATTTGTAGATTTCCTTGTAATTAAATGAGAATTGTAGATATTTAATTTTGAACTAAATAGATTTTTAAGAAAAAATAAGAATTTTATAGATTGGTTTTCTTTTGATCGGATATTAATATTTTTAATTGTTTCGAAGATTTTGGGAGAATTATATTTTAGAACCCCTTTCGAATCAGACAATAAAGAATTGTATAACTTACTTGATTTATATTTCTGTATGGCAAGGAATTAGAATAAATGGAGTTTAAGTACTGCCTAGTATGGGACTTTCGATAATATTTCTCTGACTATTCTTTAGACTTGTTCTATAGAATAATTGAGCGATGAAAAGTTGAATTTACACGCATTATGAAAATGGGTGAGTAACACTTTAAGAGGGTTGAGTATACGGGGTATCATATTTATGATGAGTGCACCGAGAGTGTACTGTCTGAGAGCCATAACAGTGTCTATTTATTACATGTACTATTATTATACGTCAAGGAGTAAACCAGATTATCTAGTATCCATTCTAGCAGACTAATTACAAGGTCGCTCTCTGAATCCATGACACACATGTTGATGTCTTTGACTGAGAGCCATGGCTAAGAGCCACTGGCCCTGTGTCACTTAGACCAGTAGTCTATTACCATTAGGGTCACTTGTAGGGTCATGAACAACGCATATCATAGTCTTATGCTTGATGTATATTAGGTTATGATGACCGTTAAGGTAACTAAGATTACAGGAGTAACGCTGAAAGAGTGGGAGGAAGGCTCTTGGAGTAGGTGAGAGCCGTTAGCCTCATGTCTGGTTATTATTGATGAGATAACATGAGATGCTATACACACCTACTTATTCACCTACATAAGATTACTGTGTTCATGGCTGAAAGATGATCCGATCATTGAGACCAGTACCGAAATTGATATTTATGATGATGAGAGCACATAGGACCGAGAGTTCTGATGATTATCCATGATACTAAGAGTGAAGTGGATTTGTAGAGTTCTGAGAGACCATATGATTATTTATTTGGCTAAGAACCAAGTCGATTATTGTAAGCTTGAAGGTCTGGATTATTATTATATAGTTATCGATATATTATATTATTTATGAGACCGAGAGTCTACAAAATTGTGTAACCCCATACACATTGATTATACTGCTATCGAGGGTAGCTAGAGATGCTAAGTGCATAAAGTTAGGCCCTGTACGTATTTTTACATGGTTATTCGAGAGATGACATTGGCTACAAAGGGTATTCCATATTTATATTTCATGTATGTTTGATTTGGGTGATTATTGTATGTCATATATATATATATATATATTGAGTAAGATGGACCCCATGTATGTTTACTTTACGATTATCTAAGAGGTAATCTATGGCGCCATTGCTAAAAGCATGACATGTATTGTTGTTAAATTTTATACTTGATGATAGGTAGATTATGTTTGTATCATCTACTTGATTATATCCCCTTTTGGTGTGTTGATTTACTTTGCTTGAAAACGGGTTATCTTTTGTGTGCATGGTTTTGAGATATGTTGACATTTGAGATACACTGTAACGCTTCGATTTTTCGTTGCCGAAAAACCGAATAGTTATGGGTTTAAGAAAGAAGAAATTAAGAAAAGAAAATAGGGAGGAGAGAAAATAGAAAATTTTAAAATAGAAATTAGAGAGAATAGAAAATGGAGGGGAAAGAAAAACAGAAAAATAATTTTAAAATAGAACGGAACAGAAAGAAAACAGAACAACATCAGAATCTCACAATTCGCAGCGGAACAACATATAATAATAAATGAATAATCTTTAAACAAAGAGCTATATCAGTTATTACATTTTATACATTACATTACATCATATCATCAGAGTGTACAACAATAACAACAAACAGTGCAGCGGAAAAAGAAATACTATATAAACTAGTAATACGCCATGCCATCCAGCTTGCCTCCAGCAACTCCAGAATATCCAGAATATCCTGATAAACCTAACTCTTAACTGCCCGTGTGGAAATTGGTGGGCACCCAGAGTTTAGGAAGGAAAACAATAAACTCCGAGTCAGTCATGTGACTGGTGTGAGAACTCAAAACAGTTTATTTATCTTTAAAATCAAAATAGAGAGATATTTTTAAATTCAATTCGCAATGCTTTTAAAAATGAGACTACCATAAGGCCTCCCGCACACACACACATGCAAACGCAGAATCGGAGGAGATTTCTCCTTATGATAGTCAAAGATGCTTGATACGCATTTAAAATAACATTTGATATTATTACTAGTGCATAGTGTAGAAGAAATTCATTTCGAAAGTAGAATATAAATCTTAGCCAACATAGACATTTCGAACTATGCCTACTATAGCTACCATCCAAACAGTGGTGACCACCATAAGTGAATGGCAGGTTCTACAACTAAAACCGTACAAGTTTCGTATTGGGAATTGGATTTCCAACAAATGATCAGGCCAAGGAACTTCCCATTGCCACATGAGAATGCCTCTGGATGGACATCCCCGAGAACCAAACCGGATCTCTACCAACACAAGGCCGGGTTACCCCTAACTGAGTAACAACTGACCGAATATGCCATCCCCCGGTCCTTTGGGACCTTTTCACCGAGCGCTCGTAATCAATTCACACAATCATAACAAAGTGTTTTCAACATGAGTAAGTATCTGGGCTCCATACCATGATACCACCCTTTTCCAGAAGGAAATGCACACATCCTAAAGGGCGCTACCCCTCATAACCTTGCTGCTTCTTTCCTGTTTTGACCATTCACGGGGTGTGAGGCTCGACGAATTCACGTCCACAAAAACATACTTTATACAAAAGCCATGCTTTGGGTCAACAAATGATCAACACAATGATCACAAGGATAGACGATCAAATAAACGATCCTATCACAAATAATCAACACAATGATCATTTCAGCATCACTTAGCATGTCACATTACCAAATTGGGAATATATCACTGATAACATTCAACTACATAACCTCTGAGCTCGTACGTCTTAGAGAAGGGTGTTAAGCTAAAAGAATAAATTCTCCGCCACCAACAGAAATATATTTGAAAGAAATCTGCTTTATATCTCAATTTGTAACGTCAGACACACAATCCATACAAGTCTGTTCCGGGCTCGAACAAAACCGAAGGCACTTACAAAGAAGTCCTTGCAATCCGGATATTCACAATCCTGATCGGATTCACCATCACATATGGAGAACTCTATACCGTAGCTACTCGGTGCAGAGTCAATCGACAGGTCATCCTATCGCTTTTGCAAATACCGGGTCTTCAACACCGATCTTCAATGCAATTCACAACGACGTATCACATATTCGGAATGGGTTATACGACCCCATGGTCCTTTCCCGGTTAACCCGAATAGTGAGCGCTTATTCAATAATAAGTGTGGCATTCAAATTCAAACAAATCACATCATATACCCATTCAAAGGGAAATATTGATAGTCGGCTATTGAACTATCAATTGATATGCATACATCACCAGATTCCAAATAATTTTCCAAATTATTTATTTTCCAAAATATCTTTACAAGATATAAAATTTTCACACTTCAAAAATAAATCAATATTTATTTTCAAACAAATTCTACTTTTCATTTATAAATTCCATAATGAATTTATATTCCAAAATATTCATGCATATACGATTTCAATTATCCATTTTCAATTTATCTTCAAAAAGATAAATTCTAAATATTCATTTCATATTGGAAAACATTTCCATACTTATTTATTCATAAGTAATTCACAAATCTTTTTATTTCCAACCTTGGAAAATATTCAATATACTTAAATCGAATTAAGTATATATTTCATTCTTTAAGGAAATCATTCTCTTTAACATATTTATTTGGGCCAAAACGAATGTTGCGTAAAACATCGTTACGACAACCCAAAATCACTAGTATAGGGATTCGAATTTAAAATAGATATATAAATCCCAATACTATTCAAAACATTTCCTTTCGGAAATCATTTACTATAACAACAGTGTTATAGTCCATTATTTCCTTCTTATTTCTCGAAAACGTCTATTCCAACAATAAATGTTGAAATCTATGGTTTCGAATCTCAACACATTTTAAACCAGCGTTAGATCGTTTTAATTCAATTTAAAACATCAAATCTAAACATTTTCTTTAACGTGTTATTCACTATTCAAAAATGTGAATAAACTTTGTTAACAAATTTCATTCTTTTATTCATTTTAATTCAAGGAATTATTCACTATTCAAAAATGTGAATATAACTCCATTAATAGGTTTCAACAATTTACTTATCAAAATAAGTCGTTTGCGAATTTATAAAACAACGTTTATAAATCGATTTTCTATTTATCTTGTAAAAACTTCTTTTTATAAATTTCTTTATTAACCTATTCCAGTTTATAACTCAATTATAAACTAAAAGTTCATATTATAAGTCAAATGCTTATAAAACGATTATTTTACAAAATCGTTCTTTTAAAGACTTTCCAAATCATAAATCTTATAACTTGTAAGATTCATCTATTTAACCAAATCTATTCTTCAAATAACTTCACAAATTTATAAATCTTACTATTTATAAATTTCATTTATAACTTCACCATTTTTAATTTTATAAATTCCATTCATTTACAAAATTCATTTTCACTTCATTCAAACACTTATAAAAACTCGTTTTATAATATCAATATTTCAATTTATAAATATCCATTTATAAATCTCTTAATATAAATCAAATTATATTATTATTCTAAAATGTCTTTAATTTCCTTTATAATTTCACCATTTTTATTTATAAAATAATCAAAATTTATAAATCCTATATTTAAACTTTTAATAATATATTCAAAAATCCAATTTAAACTATTTTATAAAATCATTAATCCATATTTCTCAAAAATCAATCTTTTAACTATATTTCTCAAAAATCATAATTTTTATAACATTAAAAATTATAACGTTTATTTATTTAAAATGGATCAATTCCAAAATTATTTTATAAAACGTATACTTTCTAAAATCACTTTAAAATCATTTTAAAATTCCAAAATCTGGGTCCAATGATGCTACACACCAAATAGTCAATCACGACTACAACGATATCATATATCAATATGAAAATCCATCAAATATCAAAATATCTGAAATCAAATAAAAACTGTTGAGGAATCCAGTTGGATCCCTCCAACCTGTTTTCCTGCATCCAAAAACATTAGCACAATACCAATTTCGCTCTAGTACGAAATTATCGCGGTATATGGGATTTAAATATTATCCGCTTAATAACGGCGCAATAGGGTCTCATCCGCTAAACAAAAAATGCGGGAAATCAATAACTCCAATATATACATATGCTAATATATATATATATTGCTACTATATATAATACCAGTTTCACTGTTTATGAAATATTCGCGGTATATGTTTTTAATAAATAACATCCGCTTACTAACGGCGTATAATGTCTATTTTAACAATCAATAAATATCAATCATCATTCAAACATGCATTCAAATATTTTAAATCTAACTATTTAAAATAAAATCAAAACTAATTCGATTGAGTGAGAAGTTCTCACCTTGATTTTAAATTCCGTTTTAGCGATTTATTTCGAATAAAATTAAACGCGCGTTTAATTTTACCCAAAATTCTCACTAACTCCAAATGACTCCAAACCAACTCCATCGCGTAGTGCTCGTCCATACGATTCCAACGCAACTGGTTTCGCGCGTTTTCGACCTCGTATGAAAAAGTTATGAATTTACGAAGTTTGTACACGATATATATACGCAAATTTATAACTTAGATTAAAATTTTATAAACCTAAGTTAATCCTGGCCATAGATCAATCCCCCAGCAACATCAGGCCGCACGTCTTCTTCTCCTTCATCACGTTCAACTACAGGCCGTTCAAACCCATAAGCTCATGATTAGGGTTTGATTTTTCTCCTCCAACACTCGATGAAACCACATCAAACCACCGCCATCTCGAAGCTCTCGACCACAACCATGCTCGGCCTGAAGCTCGGCACACTCGGCCCCCACATCTGCATAGAATTCCGTGCGCAAGTTGAAGCAAACGGCCCCATTTATCTCCCTCCACACGACACCAAACACGATCTCCACCGTTCACATCGAAGCTCTCGTTGTGCTCTTCAATTCTCTAGTTGAGGGTTTCTGCTAAAAGTGAATGGATTTGGAGTAATCGAGGGAGGAAGGAGGGTGTTTTCTGGCCATTCATTGGGGGGAGGCGGCTGCAGATGTAAATTAGGGTTAGGGTTTCCTTTTTTATTTTTTTAGAGTGAAGGGCTATTTATAAGGAACCGACGAAACACTATTCATCTCGGAAATTCCGAACTCCGATTTACGCGCCGTAACCAGCGTTTCTAGGGTTTACCCCGCGTTCCGGACACAATGAAATAGGTTTCGGAAGCTAATTCGGAAGTATGTGCGAGTTATGGCTACAAACGCTCAATTTGAATTAAACCGATTTAAGCGATTTTCTAGGCGTTTTAATTTGTACCGGACAAACGGTAGATCCAATTGACTTGAAATTTGAAATCTTACAATAATATCACATTACGGATCCGATGAAACTGGTTTCGTCGAAATCCGAGACTTTTTGAAAAATGGCTATTTTAACTCGCCAAATTTAAATTAAAAACGATTCGATGCGTTTCGAGCTGCCACGATCAGACGATAACTCCGATTGACACGAAAATTGAAATCCGGTAATAACTAACTATTACGGATCCAATGGAACTGATTTCGTTCAATTCTGAGACTGTTCAAAAATTGACTATTTTCACTAGTCGATTTTAAATATTAAAATATTCAATTTTCACAAATTAACTCTTAATTCGATTTTAAAAGTTCTAAAATATCATTCTAACTTCAACATGATAAAATAAAATTTTACAAATCATTTTCAATCATATTTAACTCAATTTTCAATTATTTCCATAATTTAACATATTAAATTATCGATTTAATTATCCAATTAAATCCAATAATTCAAAATAAAAATTTATTCGACTTATAAATTCACTTATTAATATTTAAAATTAATTAAATATTCAAATTTTAATTTCTAAAAATTCTGGGTCGTTACAATCTTCCCCCCTTAAAAGAATTTCGTCCTCGAAATTATTAAGTAAGAAAGGTTATAGAATTTATTAATTTTCCAAAATTCATAGTTAAATATCTTACAATACTTTACTAAGTTTTGAAATCATACTTAGTTATCTTTTCAAAAACAACTACTATTGTTTAACTTTCAATTCCAAAATCAAAGGTTAAAGTTTTCAAAATTTTCCCAATTTTCTCAAATTTTTTCTAACGCCTTAAATTTTCGAAAAAATTCGCCATAGTCTCCTTTGCGCGGCTCGATCCGGAAAAAAAAATGACAGTATATATATCACAAATATACATCTCATCAAGTAATGAGGCATCCCGAAGGGAAAAAATGTAAAAGTACGATATTTAATCCGAGATATGTACCTTATATTTTATTAGCAAGCATATACGGCTAATATAGCGCGAAAGCGAGCTCCAAATGCGAAGCAAACGCGATCCGCACCTACTAAACACTCAACAAACAACATGAGAACATGCATATATGAAAATAGTATCGATATACAACATATAGCAACATAATAACTATATATGTCAACATAGCTATGCATTCAATACAACATATATTCAACCATCAACCAACTATCATCCATAACCAATAAATATTCATTCATATTCTCATTAATATTCAATGAAATGGTTTTCAATTTTAATCACATTTGATTCGTTGACATTGGATTTTATCAACATTCATTCTTAATTCAATTAGTTATCATTTACTAATTTAAATCCAATTCACATTCAATTTCTAAAGTTGAATTCTATTACATAACTCAAATTCATTTTTATCTACAACTCATATTCATAATTATATTCATATAGTTTCACTTCTTATATATATAAGTTTATTTCACAATTGTAAATCACTTTAATTATAATTCAATTCTTATAATTCATTTGCTTATACAATTATTCCTTTCATTTAGATTATTCAAACAACTAAACAATCAACTTATATACACATTAATAATTTTGAAAAATTATTTCTTTATATATAAAAATATAATCAAGTAAAATTATTTCATTTACCCAACTTAAAACAAATATTGTGTCGAATTGTTCTATTCAAGTGTTTAGAAACCCCTTCGGCATAGTTGTCGAGACCACGCTGACGAAGGTTCATATACCACTCAACAAACCAATCATCACAATATAAAACAATTTTTATATTCACTAACAAATACGCTCTCCTATCTATTATTACACTCAAACTCAATCTAGAGTACTACTGACTCTATCTCTAATGAGTAATACCCAACAGAACCATGGTTGTCGCTTAACCATAAGCTCTGATACCAAATGTAACGCTTCGATTTTTCGTTGCCGAAAAACCGAATAGTTATGGGTTTAAGAAAGAAGAAATTAAGAAAAGAAAATAGGGAGGAGAGAAAATAGAAAATTTTAAAATAGAAATTAGAGAGAATAGAAAATGGAGGGGAAAGAAAAACAGAAAAATAATTTTAAAATAGAACGGAACAGAAAGAAAACAGAACAACATCAGAATCTCACAATTCGCAGCGGAACAACATATAATAATAAATGAATAATCTTTAAACAAAGAGTTATATCAGTTATTACATTTTATACATTACATTACATCATATCATCAGAGTGTACAACAATAACAACAAACAGTGCAGCGGAAAAAGAAATACTATATAAACTAGTAATACGCCATGCCATCCAGCTTGCCTCCAGCAACTCCAGAATATCCAGAATATCCTGATAAACCTAACTCTTAACTGCCCGTGTGGAAATTGGTGGGCACCCAGAGTTTAGGAAGGAAAACAATAAACTCCGAGTCAGTCATGTGACTGGTGTGAGAACTCAAAACAGTTTATTTATCTTTAAAATCAAAATAGAGAGATATTTTTAAATTCAATTCGCAATGCTTTTAAAAATGAGACTACCATAAGGCCTCCCGCACACACACACATGCAAACGCAGAATCGGAGGAGATTTCTCCTTATGATAGTCAAAGATGCTTGATACACATTTAAAATAACATTTGATATTATTACTAGTGCATAGTGTAGAAGAAATTCATTTCGAAAGTAGAATATAAATCTTAGCCAACATAGACATTTCGAACTATGCCTACTATACCTACCATCCAAACAGTGGTGACCACCATAAGTGAATGGCAGGTTCTACAACTAAAACCGTACAAGTTTCGTATTGGGAATTGGATTTCCAACAAATGATCAGGCCAAGGAACTTCCCATTGCCACATGAGAATGCCTCTGGATGGACATCCCCGAGAACCAAACCGGATCTCTACCAACACAAGGCCGGGTTACCCCTAACTGAGTAACAACTGACTGAATATGCCATCCCCGGTCCTTTGGGACCTTTTCACCGAGCGCTCGTAATCAATTCACACAATCATAACAAAGTGTTTTCAACATGAGTAAGTATCTGGGCTCCATACCATGATACCACCCTTTTCCAGAAGGAAATGCACACATCCTAAAGGGCGCTACCCCTCATAACCTTGCTGCTTCTTTCCTGTTTTGACCATTCACGGGGTGTGAGGCTCGACGAATTCACGTCCACAAAAACATACTTTATACAAAAGCCATGCTTTGGGTCAACAAATGATCAACACAATGATCACAAGGATAGACGATCAAATAAACGATCCTATCACAAATAATCAACACAATGATCATTTCAGCATCACTCAGCATGTCACATTACCAAATTGGGAATATATCACTGATAACATTCAACTACATAACCTCTGAGCTCGTACGTCTTAGAGAAGGGTGTTAAGCTAAAAGAATAAATTCTCCGCCACCAACAGAAATATATTTGAAAGAAATCTGCTTTATATCTCAATTTGTAACGTCAGACACACAATCCATACAAGTCTGTTCCGGGCTCGAACAAAACCGAAGGCACTTACAAAGAAGTCCTTGCAATCCGGATATTCACAATCCTGATCGGATTCACCATCACATATGGAGAACTCTATACCGTAGCTACTCGGTGCAGAGTCAATCGACAGGTCATCCTATCGCTTTTGCAAATACCGGGTCTTCAACACCGATCTTCAATGCAATTCACAACGACGTATCACATATTCGGAATGGGTTATACGACGCCATGGTCCTTTCCCGGTTAACCCGAATAGTGAGCGCTTATTCAATAATAAGTGTGGCATTCAAATTCAAACAAATCACATCATATACCCATTCAAAGGGAAATATTGATAGTCGGCTATTGAACTATCAATTGATATGCATACATCACCAGATTCCAAATAATTTTCCAAATTATTTATTTTCCAAAATATCTTTACAAGATATAAAATTTTCACACTTCAAAAATAAATCAATATTTATTTTCAAACAAATTCTACTTTTCATTTATAAATTCCATAATGAATTTATATTCCAAAATATTCATGCATATACGATTTCAATTATCCATTTTCAATTTATCTTCAAAAAGATAAATTCTAAATATTCATTTCATATTGGAAAACATTTCCATACTTATTTATTCATAAGTAATTCACAAATCTTTTTATTTCCAACCTTGGAAAATATTCAATATACTTAAATCGAATTAAGTATATATTTCATTCTTTAAGGAAATCATTCTCTTTAACATATTTATTTGGGCCAAAACGAATGTTGCGTAAAACATCGTTACGACAACCCAAAATCACTAGTATAGGGATTCGAATTTAAAATAGATATATAAATCCCAATACTATTCAAAACATTTCCTTTCGGAAATCATTTACTATAACAACAGTGTTATAGTCCATTATTTCCTTCTTATTTCTCGAAAACGTCTATTCCAACAATAAATGTTGAAATCTATGGTTTCGAATCTCAACACATTTTAAACCAGCGTTAGATCGTTTTAATTCAATTTAAAACATCAAATCTAAACATTTTCTTTAACGTGTTATTCACTATTCAAAAATGTGAATAAACTTTGTTAACAAATTTCATTCTTTTATTCATTTTAATTCAAGGAATTATTCACTATTCAAAAATGTGAATATAACTCCATTAATAGGTTTCAACAATTTACTTATCAAAATAAGTCGTTTGCGAATTTATAAAACAACGTTTATAAATCGATTTTCTATTTATCTTGTAAAAACTTCTTTTTATAAATTTCTTTATTAACCTATTCCAGTTTATAACTCAATTATAAACTAAAAGTTCATATTATAAGTCAAATGCTTATAAAACGATTATTTTACAAAATCGTTCTTTTAAAGACTTTCCAAATCATAAATCTTATAACTTATAAGATTCATCTATTTAACCAAATCTATTCTTCAAATAACTTCACAAATTTATAAATCTTACTATTTATAAATTTCATTTATAACTTCACCATTTTTAATTTTATAAATTCCATTCATTTACAAAATTCATTTTCACTTCATTCAAACACTTATAAAAACTCGTTTTATAATATCAATATTTCAATTTATAAATATCCATTTATAAATCTCTTAATATAAATCAAATTATATTATTATTCTAAAATGTCTTTAATTTCCTTTATAATTTCACCATTTTTATTTATAAAATAATCAAATTTTATAAATCCTATATTTAAACTTTTAATAATATATTCAAAAATCCAATTTAAACTATTTTATAAAATCATTAATCCATATTTCTCAAAAATCAATCTTTTAACTATATTTCTCAAAAATCATAATTTTTATAACATTAAAAATTATAACGTTTATTTATTTAAAATGGATCAATTCCAAAATTATTTTATAAAACGTATACTTTCTAAAATCACTTTAAAATCATTTTAAAATTCCAAAATCTGGGTCCAATGATGCTACACACCAAATAGTCAATCACGACTACAACGATATCATATATCAATATGAAAATCCATCAAATATCAAAATATCTGAAATCAAATAAAAACTGTTGAGGAATCCAGTTGGATCCCTCCAACCTGTTTTCCTGCATCCAAAAACATTAGCACAATACCAATTTCGCTCTAGTACGAAATTATCGCGGTATATGGGATTTAAATATTATCCGCTTAATAACGGCGCAATAGGGTCTCATCCGCTAAACAAAAAATGCGGGAAATCAATAACTCCAATATATACATATGCTAATATATATATATATTGCTACTATATATAATACCAATTTCACTGTTTATGAAATATTCGCGGTATATGTTTTTAATAAATAACATCCGCTTACTAACGGCGTATAATGTCTATTTTAACAATCAATAAATATCAATCATCATTCAAACATGCATTCAAATATTTTAAATCTAACTATTTAAAATAAAATCAAAACTAATTCGATTGAGTGAGAAGTTCTCACCTTGATTTTAAATTCCGTTTTAGCGATTTATTTCGAATAAAATTAAACGCGCGTTTAATTTTACCCAAAATTCTCACTAACTCCAAACGACTCCAAACCAACTCCATCGCGTAGTGCTCGTCCATACGATTCCAACGCAACTGGTTTCGCGCGTTTTCGACCTCGTATGAAAAAGTTATGAATTTACGAAGTTTGTACACGATATATATACACAAATTTATAACTTAGATTAAAATTTTATAAACCTAAGTTAATCCTGGCCATAGATCAATCCCCCAGCAACATCAGGCCGCACGTCTTCTTCTCCTTCATCACGTTCAACTACAGGCCGTTCAAACCCATAAGCTCATGATTAGGGTTTGATTTTTCTCCTCCAACACTCGATGAAACCACATCAAACCACCGCCATCTCGAAGCTCTCGACCACAACCATGCTCGGCCTGAAGCTCGGCACACTCGGCCCCCACATCTGCATAGAATTCCGTGCGCAAGTTGAAGCAAACGGCCCCATTTATCTCCCTCCACACGACACCAAACACGATCTCCACCGTTCACATCGAAGCTCTCGTTGTGCTCTTCAATTCTCTAGTTGAGGGTTTCTGCTAAAAGTGAATGGATTTGGAGTAATCGAGGGAGGAAGGAGGGTGTTTTCTGGCCATTCATTGGGGGGAGGCGGCTGCAGATGTAAATTAGGGTTAGGGTTTATTTTTTTATTTTTTTAGAGTGAAGGGCTATTTATAAGGAACCGACGAAACACTATTCATCCCGGAAATTCCGAACTCCGATTTACGCGCCGTAACCAGCGTTTCTAGGGTTTACCCCGCGTTCCGGACACAATGAAACAGGTTTCGGAAGCTAATTCGGAAGTATGTGCGAGTTATGGCTACAAACGCTCAATTTGAATTAAACCGATTTAAGCGATTTTCTAGGCGTTTTAATTTGTACCGGACAAACGGTAGATCCAATTGACTTGAAATTTGAAATCTTACAATAATATCACATTACGGATCCGATGAAACTGGTTTCGTCGAAATCCGAGACTTTTTGAAAAATGGCTATTTTAACTCGCCAAATTTAAATTAAAAACGATTCGATGCGTTTCGAGCTGCCACGATCAAACGATAACTCCGATTGACACGAAAATTGAAATCCGGTAATAACTAACTATTACGGATCCAATGGAACTAGTTTCGTTCAATTCTGAGACTGTTCAAAAATTGACTATTTTCACTAGTCGATTTTAAATATTAAAATATTCAATTTTCACAAATTAACTCTTAATTCGATTTTAAAAGTTCTAAAATATCTTCTAACTTCAACATGATAAAATAAAATTTTACAAATCATTTTCAATCATATTTAACTCAATTTTCAATTATTTCCATAATTTAACATATTAAATTATCGATTTAATTATCCAATTAAAACCAATAATTCAAAATAAAAATTTATTCGACTTATAAATTCACTTATTAATATTTAAAATTAATTAAATATTCAAATTTTAATTTCTAAAAATTCTGGGTCGTTACATACACACGTGCCACTTGTGTTGCACTTGTTTATATCATGTCAGTTGTTATTTCATACCAACATCTACACTCTAGACATAGTCCGACCCGTGTGTTATTTATATAATACTCGGGTCAATCCGAGATTGACATTGTAGGTTCAGGGACGAAGATTGTGATTGTTGGGCATAGACGAAGATTGGAATATTAATTGATTAATGCAGTATTATTTATTTTTGTAGCCTCATGTATATTGTGATGTTAAGATGTATGTATTGGAATTATACGTTGTGTATTTTTGAGATAGTGGGAGCTTGACTATTTTATATCCAGAATGGACTCGTGTATATTTATTATTATATTATGGCTGGGTGGATAACTCAGTGTTCTTTGTAATTTATTTTATATTGTTTATTGTTCTGTCTTAGAAATGCAAGTGTTTATTACTTTATGTTGATACTGAGTATGTATGTGTAAGTTGTTTATTATTTTTGAAATACGTACCAGGTTAGCCCAAGGGAATATTCATGTGTGATAACCCAATATTGCCTCATTCTCCGTATTATCAAACAATATTACCTACTAATACTCTTGGATAGTATAGGTATAGAGGTGAGGTGATACATTTGATATTAGAGCAGGTTTAGAACAATACAGGGCATAAGAGACGTGAGTCCTAGCCTTAGATGAGACTTAGAGTCCCTGTCTCTGTAGATGCGTGGTAGATTATTATTTATACTTAAGTGGTAGTAGTAGTATATGATGATTATAAGGATAATCATCCAAGGACATATTTGTACTTTTATTATTACATGATACATTTCTTTTACCTTTTCTAAATGTAAGTCTCTGTATGAGATGCGGAGTAGTTGACGAAGGTTGTGAAGGTAGAAGTGGTTAGTCTGGCTAGTAGTGTCAGCATATATGATGAATAATAACCTCTGTATGTCTTGAGTAAGAATAGAGTTGTTCGATTAGGGAAGCTGCAAAAGACCCTAACTCGATTCTCGTATTGAATACATCACAAATCCAAACTGTGTTGTGCGAGTTGAGTAAGTGGATCCTGTAGTGATTAGAGTTGCATAGTGGAAACTGGTTGGAAGTTTTCACTAGGGGCATTAGTTTGTTTATTTGAAAATGTGTGTATGCTTGTATAATGCTTATTTGATATTATGGATGAATAATGTGTGATGCTTGGATTGTTATTAGTGGTTGTTGAATTAAATGTATATATGTGATTTGAAAACAAATATTTTCTTTCAAGCAAGCATATAACAAGATAATGTGATTGAAAATTATATTTTTGAGTGTTATTTGAGATTTTAGAAAAAAAATATTTTGAGATAAGTTGAATATTAATTTAAAATAAATTGAAATTTTAGATGATAAATATTACTAATGATTTAGGAAAATTGTTTGAAGATAGAATAATATTTTAGAGTAAGCATATTTTGTAATCGCAACATTTTCTATTTTAAGTACTTATTTTATATGGTACTAGAAAATGTTTTGGTATTTGCAACAATTTTTTTCCATTTAATAGTACTTAAATTTAGTTATACAAAGAAATTTCTGAAATTAATTTCGTGTTCATCCGTCCATTAAGTGGTTTAAGAATTCTGGTCAATGCATCTGATTAACATTATGGATAGGGATTCCTAAACATTGGGATAAGTCATATGGACATAAAGTTTTGAAAAGAGACTTATTATTTTAACGAGAAGTTATATATTTTGAGCTATATTAAATCAATAATTGAAATAATATTTTGATAAAATCTGAATTTGATGTTTTGAAGAGATTAGAATGTCATGAAAAATATTTTTGAAATAAGCAAATTGCTTTAAATGAAGAATTATCGTTTTGAAAGAAGTGTGTAATTTAAGCAAAAGTTTCAATTAATATTTATTGAGAAAAATGTTTTGAAAGAAAAGCGACATTTTAAAGAAAACATTTGGAGCAATACTTTGAAAAGAAAATAGTTGAAGGTTTAAGAAATGATGTAAGACATTTTGATATAAGAAAAAAAATTATTTTGGAATGGTGTTTTTGTAAAGTATGAGATATGAAAATTGTATAATATTTTAAAGTACTAGAAATTATTTTTCCATGACTATATATATATATATATATATATATATATATATATATATATATATATATATATAAGTGTCAGTATTATTGAGGTAAAGCAATAAATTGTTTTGAAAGCAACCAATATATTTCCATACTATTGGATATTTATTTGATGATTTTGAGTTACATTTGTGTTCCAAAAACATGCTAAAATATATGGAAATTATAATGTAGAGTGTTTGAACTAGTTTTATAATATTTTGAAGTGCTTGAATTCTTGTTTTAGGGATTAATGTATATATCAACGATAAGTAGCTTGAAGTCCTTTTGGGTTGAGTTGGTGAGAGAGTTGTTTCTAGACTTGCACTTCAAAAACATGATAAAGTTTCTTGGAATCATAATTTAAAAGGCATTGAACTTAAGTTCAAAAGAAAGATTTTTCTCTCAAGTATTTGAGTATTTTAAGTTGAGAAAAATATTGATAAATACACTTATTTATTGACTAGAAAACTCAGGAAATTTATTACGGGTGCTTTGATGTAAATCATAAATTTTTTACAGGCAAATTTGAATTAATTAACTACAATTTTGATTCGAAATTGAAATAAAAGATTGAATCCTATTTAACTAGTTTAAAATGACTTTGGCTTGAACGAGATAATTTTTTTTATGGATTTGGAAATTTGAAAAGCTTTTATGAAATGAAGTCGATTTATTAGAAATAATTTGAATTTGAAATTTAAACTATAAAGAGATGGATTATTTTAATTTATATAAGCTTTTCTATTTGGATGTGATATAAATTTATATCAAAAGAGATTTGTAAATTTAATAAATGTTTGATAAATGCTTTCGGAAATATTTTTGGAAGTGAAGTTGTCTTATAGTATTTTTGAAACACTATAATCTGTTTTGACCTTAAATCTCAAATTAGTGTTTCATTTGCGACGATTTTAATTTTATTGAAAATCCGTCATTAGAGAATAATCTTTATTTGAAGTGAAATGTCAAATTTTGAACTTAACTAAGGTTAAAACATGAGTTAGTAAAGAAGCGGTTCACTATCCAAAAAATGTAAACTATCCAAAATAGCGCTGAATTGTTTTAGTCACAACTTTCAGACGTTTTGTCTGATTCTGACAATCTTGCTCATTCCGGAGAGCTTAGAATATAAACAGCAACTTTTTTTCAGAGAATTTTGCAAAAAATTCAAATTTACTAAGCTAAAAATGCAGATTTAAAGGGAGGACTTGCACTTGTTTTGCTGTTTTAGAATTAAATTTTTTGGTGAAAATTATATAACTTAAGTTATACATGATAGTTATGAAATCTGAGATATGTCTTTGAAAAGTTAACGCATCATGCAAAAAATCGCTCTTTGATTTTATTGTCTAATTCTGTGTTTTTGATTGTTGGAAGTTTGTTGAAATGTGGCTAAAACTTGAACTCTATGTTGCTTTGAAAATAAATGAATACATGTCTATTATATCTTTTCATGTGGAACTAATATTCAAACTTGATTTAAGTATAGGTGTTCAAGAGGAATATTTCAAATAAATGGCGATGATGGCTTGCATTTGCTCGCTCTATTATAAGATAACTTGCCTAAAATACAAAAAGGTACGTTTTTACGCTATATCGATATGTGTTGTGATATTATCTTGTTTCCCCATGTTTTGGGATGCCCCATGTCAAAATGTATTTTGATTTTGTGATTATATTGTGTTTTAATTTTTCAAAACATTCTTCGTGCAAAGAAAACTCTGCTGAAATTTTCTAAAAAATTCGATATTTGGAAAAAAATTCACAAAAATATATTGTTATCCATAAAATATTCTCAAGAATAAATGTATGAAAGAAGGATCACAAGAGCATTAGGGAAGTTCAGAGAGCATCAAGATAGTCTAGTTAATCATATCTTTTGATAAGGAGCTTTCGACGAGGTTGAAGGTTGTGACACCAAAAATCTACCTTTCGTCTAAGTCGAAAGGTCTTTCAACAAAGACAAAGAAAAACGAACACAGTCCTAAACCTTTCCAAGGAGTCAAAAGGTTCCATCTCTTAGTGTCCAAGGAGTTCTTACCTTTCGAAGAGGATGATAAAGTCAAAGCAAGCGTGAGCAACTCCACAGTGACCTTTTCGAAAACATAGCAAGTCTTTCGAACCAGTTAAAACACATCCAGGATACCTTCGATAATGTTGAAAGTTTTATGAAGAAAGCAACATTCATAAGTCCATAAAGAATGGAAGACAACCTTTCAACAACATTGATAGGAAGCATAGCTCTCGATAATAAACAAGTGAATAGAAACCTTCCGACAAGATCGAAAGGTTCACAGCAATCAGAAGGAGAACAACCCTCTGACAAGGTCGAAAGGCTGAAAATAGTATATAGAAGGAAAACCCTTTGATGAAGTTGAAAGGTTCATGAAGGTATAAATACAAGCAAACCATTTGACAATGTTGAAAGGTCCGTAATAACAGAATAAAGGCAAACCTTTCGACAAAGTCGAAAGGTTCATGGTTGCATATAAAAGGGGGACCTTCCGATCATGTCGAGTGAATGGAGCCGAAAGAGAGGCCGCCTGCATCTATAAATAAGACCCAAGAGGTCATGTTTGAGGGATCCGATTTATCTCATTCTAATCTTGCAACTTTTAATAAAAGCATTGTAACCTTACTTGGGTGCTGATTTGGAAAATTTAAATAAAATAAAGCTCTTTATTGGATATAGAGAGAAGCCTTAAGCTTAGTTAATTTCTTTATTGTTTTCTTAAACCTTTGTTGGCTTAACTCCAATTTTTCAGGTTCAACCTCATCGAAAGGTTCTTGTCGACAAGGTCGACAATCTGTTACAAATAACTACTGCAACCCTTTGAAGCCTTCAACTCAAAAACTTGAACCCTTCGACAAGGTGGTCAACTCAATTGGCCCAGCGTTCACCTAAATCTTCTGAAACCATTGACTCTACTATTTAAGCCTTTCGGCAAGGTTAACCTCTACTTAATATAAGTGATCAAACCTTTCGACAATGTCAAAAGCCACTACCTTTTCACCAAAGCATTCGATTTCATGCCCTAATTCAAAGAAGGCTATCTCCCTAACCTTTCGTAAGATTGAAACCTATCTCTTGAGGAATTAATTCATGGAAACTTAACCTAATCAGAAGGGAAAGCCTTTGTGAAAGACTTCAAGCGAGCTCAAAAAAGTCGGAAGGACACTTAGCCCAGGTTCTAAACCTTTCGACGACGTTGGAAGGGTCTGATACAGGATTTATCAACTAATAAGGTTAGATTGGAAGGCAATCTTTAAAGGTATCATGCCCTTTGTTCTTCATAGAAGATTTCCATCCTTCTTAACATTATTTTTGAGGTTCTGACAAGAAATCTCGTTAACATTTTTGACACTAGAAGAAGGGCTCGAACCTCTGACTCCTAATCACTTTTACCAAAGGGTAATAGAGTGCTTCGTTCAAAAAGAAGAAGATGGAAGGAGTCGTGAATAATATTTATATTTAAAATCAAGAAGTTAAGCCACAATCAACTTTAGAAATCAATATAGTCCCAAACTTAGACTTGGAGAATATGAAAATTAGGCAACCTTAGACCTCAATGAGGTTGAAAAATAATGAAATTAAAGTCCAACATCTATAACAACAAATGATAGCCATGCAAGAATTTCTTGAAAAAGCACCATCTTAATAGCCATTAAAGACGATGGAAGGAGAACGTGAGGCACAACGTTCAAATGAAGATCAACGAAGTCAGGCTAAAAGAACCGTTGAGCAATCAAATGGTTTAGAAAACAATGAAGGTCATCACGACAACATTTATAACGAAGTCATAAAAGATACAATAAAAATGTACTTGACGAATTAAGGAAATATGTTATCCTACAAAAGGATCCTTTTTCATAGGAAAATGTGCTAATTAGCTTTCCCTTTCCCATTTAAATTCCCCCGCTAAAGTATGATGGAACTATTGATCCAAACGATCACCTTGCCGCTTTTGAAAATTGGATGGACTTATATGATGCTCCTAGACCAATTCGATGCAAACTTTTCCTGGTCACTTTCCAAGGAGCAACTATTAAGTGGCACAAGAATTATCAAGGGAAGACCATTTGTTCTTGGGAACAATTCTCCTATGAGTTCAAAATGCAATTCCACATATATAGAGGTCCTTTGATAGATTCCTTCATGTTAGCTAATATCAAGCATATGCTAAATGAATTGCTTGGTGAATATATTAAAAGATTCAACATAAAAGCATTGAAGGCCGAAAATGCGACCGATCAATAAAAACCAATGGCAGTTTACTTGGGGTAAATCGAACAAACTCCTTTTGGGAAAGAACTTCATGTTCATGGGTGTAAGGATCTACAACATTTCTACTTCCAAATTGAAAAGTTTATTCAAATGGACGAACTGTATCATGCTTTGAAGAAATCTCGATAAAAACAAAAGGTAGAAAAACTTGACTTCAACTGTCCCAGCAAAATATCTAAATGGAAGGAAAACAGAAAGGGCATCCAAATAGTGACATCTAAATCCAGAACAGTGAAGCTAAACAAACCCCTCTCCTGTATCTTTTTCGTAACCAAAGATGATGACAATTTATCTATCTCCTATAAGACAAGAACTCCTGTTGTACCTAAAAGAGGAAGGAATTACTGCGACTATCATAAAGTAAATGGACATGAAACTGACAACTGCAATGCTTTGGCAAATATAGTTCAGAACCTAACAAAGTATGGATTTTTAAAGGAGTTTGTCAAAAAGGTTTAGAAGATTTCCTACTTTAGAAGGAGCGACTCAATCACTGAAAAGTCTCGATAGAAAATCAGAATAACTACTTTCTTTCAGACAGTTATCCGGCTTTAAAGCCTTGCAGCATTTATCTATTATAAATTCTCTTTGCTTATAATTTCTTCAAATTGAGTTGTACCTAGAATTGGTCATATATTAATACGAAATTTTAGTGTCATTACAGGTGGAAAATAAAACCAATCCATGGCATTCAATGTACTCCTGGAGGACAACAAATCTCTAGCAACTTAAGAAAGACAACTCAAATGCCTGATATAAAGTGGCTACCAGAGAAGGAGCCAATGCAATACAAAGATCTACCCTCATGAAATCTTAAACAACTATCACTCCTTCACTAATGCGAGAGAAAAAACTTACAATAGACCATTCTAATGCGGAGCAATGCTCACCAAGGTACGGTAGCCTATCTAAAGGAGAAAACGATACATTTCAATTCAATATTTGACAAACTAATTCACTAAAGAGAGATTACTCAAACCTATCTTCAAAGAAAAACTATTTTCAATTACCCCACAACCCGGGGAAGAACAAATATTTACCTATTCCATGAACTAATTTGAATAATCTTCCAAAGGTATTATATAACACTAATAAATGCCCACAAAGAATTTCCAGCTAAACAATCTCAATATTTCAAAGTTTTCTAAAACCATTGGCAAGGAGAAGCCTATTCATACTTTTTAAAGAAACGTTTTAGAAACTATCAAAAGCTTATTGATAAAAACTTAGATTAGAGAACCTTACTCTCGACTAAAAGACTATTGGTTCATGAATCATGACCTTCCAGTCTCCTATTTTGAGATTTGTGTCTCTGCTGTAAGATTGATTTTACAACCTTTATAGAGGGTAGCACAAAGAAAAGATGGTCAAACATCCAAGTTCTATTATGAAAAATAATCACTCAATATATTAGAAGGGTTCATTTACAAAAATTATTTCTCTCGAGAAGAAACCGACATTCAAAATGGATTTTCAAAAAGCTTTTCAATTGGCCAAAAATGATTTTCAGATACAAAATTTTAGCCTACCGCCAATCCGTAGCACCTCCTAGAGGGAGGGGGGTTTTGTACCCATCAATAGCCTATGGCCAATCCATAGCACCTCATAGAGGGAGAGGGTCCTATACCCATCAAAAGCCTATGAACAATCCATAACACCTCTTAGAGGGAGGAGGTCCTGTACCCATCAAAAGCCTACGACCAATCCATAGTGCCTCCTTGGGGGAGGAATAAAACCCCTAACATCCATATAACCACTTATGGGAAAAGTCAAGATAAGCACCCATAAGTAACCTTCTGGAGGAAGGTTAGCTCTGCAAGCACAATGCCCCTTTGATACAAGGGAGCCTAGAGGAGGCTCATCAAATAAGTGGACTAAGATGTCCAAGCCTAGAGGAGGCTCATCGAATAGTGGACTAAGATGTCCAAACCCAAAGAGGAGGCACTAAACAAACAGATAAGGAAAGACAAAGAAGTCAACAACTTAAAGAAAGAATCAAAACCCAAAAAAATAAGGAGTTAAAGAAAGGAATGTATCCACCATCTAAGATAGAGATGAAGCCCAGAGGCGGTACAAAACAAAGAAAGAGGGACAAAGGTGTCTTTAAGCCGAAGCCTAGAAGAATGAAAGGTCAAGAGAATGAAGTCAATCACCGCCTAAAAAGGAAACCTGAAGAAGGAGAATAAACAAAAGCAAAAGGATGAAGGTATCCAACATCATAATTGGCAGTGGACAAAGAATCCAAAACCATGATCAAAAAGAGCAAAATATGAGCTAGCAGACTTTAATACATCAAATGTCTGAATAGTGGCACCCACAACAAAAGAGTTAAGAAACGCGCATCCTAAAAAGGAATGTAAGACCAAAAATTGGAAGAAGGAATCCATAACAAGGAAACAAAAGTAAAAACTGATACGAAAACCAAAGGAATGGAATAGATAACAAAATTTTAAGATAAAGTACTTCACTCCAAGAGCAGGTTAAGAAAACCACTCCTAAGTTCTTTGAGATAAAGTAACCGATTGGATAAAAGAGTCTATTATATCTATATATACATATATACGTATACTACTAACTTATAGGCATATTACGAGAAACACATTTATTAACAGGAAACTTTCCTCCGAATAACCTTAGAATTAAGGTTAGATAAGATTTGCTACCTTTTATCAAAATCTACTATTATTAGACATTTATATGGCTTTTTACATATATTGAATGAGGTTTTGAACAGTTAATTCGTCAAATGAGATCCCGATGAGACTTTGGATAAATTCTTGATTTCGTGAATTTTGAGTTTCCCAATTTCTATCGATGAAGATTTCATTTTGGATTTCATGAATTCTGAATTTCCATATTGCTTGTTATGATGATTTGTAGATTTCATATTCATGTTTTCCTTGTTGAATTTTCACGATAACTTTTAATTGAATTCCTGGTTTCATGAATTTTGAATTTTCCTATTGGTCACTTGTGATGGTTTATGGATTCGAGATATTGAGTTTCTCCCAGCGAATTTTCATGTTGATTTCTTATTAGTTGCTTGGTTTAACAAGTTCTTGATTTCCCTGTTGAGCTTTTATGATGATTCGAAGATATCCCATTTCTAGTTTGCTTACTGAATTTTTGATTTCCAATTTTGCCAATTATGGATTCCCTTGACGATTTTCATAATGATTTGAGAATTTTGTATTTCTGTTTTGCTTATTGAATTTTTGATGATCATATTGGTTTGCGGTTTCAGTGAATTATTAACTCATTTGTAGAGTTTTTATGATAATTTGTCGATTTCCCATAGATTTTATGATGATTTTCTGATTTTGTATTCATGATTTCTTTATTGAAGCACTGTGGTGATTTCTAGCTGATTTATTGGTTTAATGAATTTCCCTACTGATTTCTTCGATGATTGAATTTTACGTCTTACAATTTCCCATTAAATTTTCATGATGATTTCCTATTGATTACTTGTTTCATGAATTCATGATTTCTTGGTTCCTTTATTCATTTTCCATGATAATTTATGAACCTTCCATTAACATTCTGATTTTGAATAAGAATGGACGGGTTTCAGATCACATTTTTGATTCTTGGATTATGAATTCCCTGATTCAATGGAATTGAAGCTTCCTTACTAGTTTTTGTGATGATTGATGAATTTCGTATTTCTAATTTTCCTATTGGAATTTTTAGATGATTTTTATTGGGGTTTTAAATTGATGAATTCTGAAATTACTTGATGATTTTCATGATGATTTATGAATTCCTAATTTCCTTCTTCGGTCTTTGATAATCCTTTATAAGATTTCTGATTTAATGAATTCAGAGATTTCCTTGTGAATCTTTGTGGTGATTTGTGAATTTTGCATTCTTATTGCATTCAGAATAGTTTCTTATTGAATTTTTGATACAGTGAATTTCGAATTTCCTTGCTGGTCTTCATAATAATTCACGAATTTGATTCACTACACCTCCATGGTAGAATTTGGATGGTTTTCTACCTATTTTCTAATTTTTTAAAACTCATGCTTTCCTTTGGATTTTGATGAGAATTTATGGTTTACCTGTTCCCGACCATTTTATTGGATTTTCTGGTCCTTGATTTAAAAAATCTTGTGTTTCCTTAATCATTTTCATCATGATTCGTGAATTTCATATTTCTATTGTCCTTATTGAGGTTTTTGATGATCACTATTTGGATTTATGACCGAATGAATTCTAAAATTTCTTTGTAGGTTTCCCTGATGATTTATGGATTTTCTATGCTTGATTTTCTCATTGAATTTAAATGATATTTTGTCAATTAACCAATTTCATGGTTTAAAAATTTTCTTGTGAATTTTGATGGCAATTTATGAATTTAACATCTCCGATTTCTTTATAGGACATTTACTGAATTCCTAACTTTATAAATTCTATATTTTGCTATTGGATTTTATGATGATTTGTGAATTTTCTATAACAACTCGATTAATAAATATCTAATTAATAATTTATTAATAAATTCTAATTGTTAATTTAAAGAGTTAAATTGAGAAGTAAATTTAATTTAGATAAGTGGTTTGAAATTTATCTATTTTAAAAGAATATTTCAATTTAAAATAGGAAAAAAACGATATTTATAATATAATTTGTGTTAATTTGTCCGTTGAGAGTTTGAGAATTTTGGTCGATGCGTTTGGCCAAGGTTATCGATAGAGGTTCCTAAAACATTGCAACGAGACATTTCGACATTGCGATTTGGAAAGAATAATTAAAATTTGATGTTTAATTTATTTTTATTTCAGTTGGTTTGGATTTTGGTAAAATGTAATAATATTATCTATTATAAGATTTTTAAAATAAAGTGAAAAGGATTTTAAATATTATTTTATTTAGTATTCTTTTGTTTAGCAAGTTTAGTAAAGTGTAAATTTAACTATGTAATATAATAGTTTTTTTTAAGGATCTTGGGCTTTTATCCAAGCCCATTAGTAAATTTTATCACTTCATTCCTTAGTCAATTTTCTAATTCAACTACTGCTTATTCATTTACATATCTTCTCCAGGCAACTATGTAAAATGACAGAAGCAAGAAAATCCAATTTTCAGCCCTAGTTTTGATTTTAGGAATTCAAACAAAAATCAGTAAATCTCAAATTTAATAGGTATGATTCCTTGTTTCTTCCTCTAACTATTGATACTATCAATTTTATATTTTATTTAGTTAGTAATCTCTGAAATTTGGTTAAATAGGGGCTGTTTTGGTTTTTTTTGTGTGGAATCTAGGAGTTAGAGAAGATGGAAGTAGTTTTCAATTTGCAGCTTAATCCTAATTCGGTTCATCTCCTTTCTCTTTGAATTCAAGGTGAGATAATAATCTCACACCACTATATCTATAATCTGAGATAATTTACTATTTTTAATTGATTTGCAAATTTAATAATTTGATCAGTAAAAATTAAATAAAATTTTATTCAGTATAATTTAACTTTTGGAAACCGGTAGTGTTTAATTGAACCGAGCAAATATATGTTGATCAGTTTGATTTGAAGTTTCGAAATTTTCTTCTGAGTTTGCTCTGTCACTTGAGCACATCCAAATCTTGCATGTACACATTAGTTTAGATTTTTAATTTCAAGCTACATCAAATATTAAATTGAATATAAAAGTACATGTTCTTTCACTGTCCTTGTTATGAAGACAAGTCACATTCAACTCTTGCATTTAGTTAGTACATGCTTGGCACATTAAATAAAAGATAGGGATACATACATGCCTGACATAAAAAAGGAAGTGGCATACATGCCTGGCAATTTAGAAGTGGCAAAAATGCCTAATTTGTTAAAAAGGTAGGAATGCATATACTTGTTATTAGAGTAGGAATTGAAAATTTTGTGCCTGTCATGTTGTATTGAGAAATTTATAATCGACAAAACTAAGCAAGTATTCTTTCTTGATATGGCATGCATCTTTTCGCCTATCGTTGTTTTAATATAGTCTTGCATTGTTTAACCAAATTGTCCAATTTAGAAACAAAGACACACGTCCTTCAAAGATGATAAATACCAATCTATTCCATTTTTCTTTTTCATGTTCCATCTCATTGTTAATATGTTAAGATATATGAAATAAAAAGATTTAGTTACTTTTCTACTTTGTTGTGGTATATGCATGTACTATATTGGTTGATAATTGTTGTACTGACAGCGTAGAGCATTTATAATTTTGTTAATGAAAGTGCTTGTACATATACTTGCCTGTACATGTTTTACAAAACACACATATACATATATATGTTTCAAAAATTTCCTGTACACATCCTTTAGGTGTACCATAGTTTGCAAAAATAGCCACACACTTAGCATTTTTGCAATTAACTTTAGTCTCTGTCCCTTCATTTCTTTTGACGTACTATTATATGAATATGGACTATAATTGTTGTATACATTGAAAAGCATATTGTTCTTATATACATTGAGCCTACTAGTAGTATATGAAAATTTCAAAACATTTAAAATGACATCATCAATTTCAACATTCCAAGGCAAGGCAACCAGTTTAGATAATAGCTTATAGTGACAAATCAAAACACAACATGAATGAAATCTAATTATATTTTAGCAGTTTAATATTTGAAAATTTTAAGATTAAGCAATAATATAATCTAAATACCTTAGGTTTTAAATATAGATATGTGACAATAATAATGATAATAATAATATATATTTTTTCTAATGAATTTTTGGTTTTATTGAAATTTTGCGATTTTCTATAAAACAAAGAATTTTAATAAATGATTGAATTGTTGGATTGGTATGGGACATTACATAATTCTTTCACTTGTTATTATAATTGTTAAATAGAGTTTGAGTGGAATTTACTAGCTTTCAGTAAATACTAGAATCTTACCTTCTAGTATGGGACAGTTGTTAGATTCTAGTGATTACTAGAGTGAAAGTAAGCTACACTTAGAGTTATATTATCTTATGGTGTTTGGATTTTAGGCCGATAGATCTCTGAGAGACGATAACTCATTTTTATCGACATGAGAGTCTCTTAAATTTGGGGTAGGCAGACCCATTTCTTTTAGTTAGGTTTGTTATGGTATGACACAACTGCCTTTTCTATTTTTGGGAAGGTGTTATATGCATGCCTATCAATTTATTTTACAGCTGGACAATGTTTACCTATTTATATTCGTTAGGTAAATTCACATAGTTTTGTCATAAGTACGGCTGCCTATTTCTTATCATTAGGAGTCAGAGTTTTTAACTAGTAGTCTATTTCTTTTCGTTAGACTATTACGCTCTGCGGTGGGGTTTATTTATTTATTTTAATTAGGCCCCATGTTTCACTGTATCACACTGATAGTTTACTACCATTATTATTTCATTAGTGGTGATTATTTCTTTGGAGATTTTGGGATAGATATTCAGTATCTTTTATTGGCTCTGGAAAATTTTGAATATGTTGTCGCCATGTTATGACATTCCATTTTATACTTGATATGGATTTAAAGAAATGGTGATTGGTTATTATGCCTTATTTTGGTCGTTGTTTTGGCATACTTTTATTATGGCTTATTTAATTTAAGTCCTTTGTTTACGATATCGCTATCTCATCTCTTTATTAGATATAGTCTGACCCGTTTATTCTAAAATACTTAGGTCAGGCCGAGACTCTACAGGTACTGGGACTCATTGACCTCTGGATCTTGGGCTAGCAATGAAGTAGACTGTTTTGACTGTTTTAGTTTACTTCATGTTTGTATACGTTGAAATTAGGAGATCGTGTCATATATATATTCTAGTAATCATCGTGTACCTTCTATAGTACTTTTAGATGTGATGGGTGTATATATATTATGCGGGTCTAGTACTTGTATTTTGTAGACTCATATTCTATTATGTATATGATGTGTAGTATTCAACTGTGATTTGTGACTCTAATCCAGTTTTATCTATATATATTTATTGTCTTGAATCTTATTAATCGATGTGTTCATTTCTTTATAATAATACTATACATGTCAAAATTTCTTTTATTTAGATCCTATAAATGTAATAAAGACGTGCTAACGTTTGTACAAAGATATATTCACATTTGATCGCCCTTAACCAGCTGTATTCTCCGTGTTATTAGACGACATTATTTGTAATGTTCTTTAATACTATGGGTATAACGGTAGGGTCTTTACATTTTCCATTGAATTTAAAAATTGATTTCAATACGTGATCTTCATGACACCAAATGGCATCATTATGAAACTATTTCCTACCTCTTCACTAAGTAAAAATTACTAATAAATAGTTTAAGGTTGAAAATAATGGAAACTTGGAGGGACAAGGAAGAGTCGTCGATAGCATGAAATTGATTTCTACAGGTTGAAAAGGTTTAATTCGAGAAAGAAATATCAAGAGAATGTAATAGGCTTTCTTCATAAGTTCATTTATTTAAACTGATACCTGCAAATCAGATGATATTATTCCACAATCTTAAGGAAGTTTAATTATGGCCATTACAGAGCAACTTATCTGAAAATACTACCTTAATGAAATCTTGAATATCATATTCATAAATCTAAGATTGCTCATTAAGATCTCATAACAATGTTACAACCTTAATAGATGTTATTATCTATTTTGCAGGAAGCAAGAAGGAAGTCCATTGGAGTTTAGTCCTAAAGAACAAAAGCTTCTTTCATAGAGAGGGCTAAATGTTATCCATAAAATATTCTCAGGAATAAGTATAAAAGAAGGATCATAAAAGCATCGGGGATGATCAGAAAGCATCAAGATAGTCTAGTTAATCGTACCTTTCGACAAGGAGCTTTCGACGAGGTTGAAGGTTGTGACACCAAAAATCTACCATTCGACTAAGTCGAAAGGTCTTTCAACAAAGTAAAAGAAAAAGGAGCATAATCCCAAACCTGTCCAAGGTGTTCTTACCTTTTAAAGAGGATGAAGAAGTCAAAGCAAGTGTGAGCAACTCCATAGTGACCTTTTAGAAAGCATAGCAAGCCTTTCGAACCAGTTAAAACACATCCAGGATACCTTTTGACAACGTCGAATGGTTTATGAAGAAATCACCATTCATAAGTTAAAAAAGAATGGAAGACAACCTTTCGACAACATTGAAGGGAAGCATAGCTCTTGTTAATAAAAAAGTGAAGAGAAACCTTCCGACAAGGTCGAAAGGTTCACAACAATCAGGAGTTCGGACAAGGTCGAAAGGTTCACAACAGTAAATAGAAGGCAAGCCCTTCGAAAAAGTCGAAAGGTTCACGAAGGAATAAAGACAAGTAAACCTTTTGATAATGTTAAAAGGTCCATAATAATAGAAGAAAGCAAAACCTGTCAAAAAGTTGAAAGGTTCACAGCTGCATAAAAAAGGAGGGCCTTTCGATCAAGTCGAGAGCATGGAGTCGAAAGGAGGGCTGCCTACATCTATAAATAAGACCCATGGGTTCATGTTTGGGGGATCCGATTTCTCTCATTCTAATCTTGCAATTTCTTAATAAAAGCACTGTAACCCTAATTGGGTGTTGATTTGGGAAATTTAATAAAATGAAGTACTTTATTGGATAAATAGAGATGTCTTAAGCTTTGTTAATTTCTTTGCTGTTTGCTTAAACCTTTGTTGGCTTAACTCCTATTTTTCAGGTTCAACCTCATCGAAAAATTCTTGTCGACAAGTTTGACAACACTTATGTTACAAGAACTACTGCAACCCTTCAAAGCCTTCAACTCAATAACCTGAACCCTTCGACAAGGTTGTCAGCTCAACTGACCCAATATTCACCTAAACCTTCCGAAACCATTGACTCTACTATTTAAACCTTTTGACAAGTTTGAAATCTACTTAATATAAGTGATAGTGGCTTTTGACAAGGTCGAAAGCCACTACCTTTTCACCAAAGTAATCGATTTCTTGCCGCAACTCAAGGAAGGCTATCTCCCTAAGCTTTCGACGAGGTTGAAACCTATTTCTTGTGGACTTAATTTAGGGAAATTTTACCTAATTAGAAAGGAAAGCCTTCGTGAAAGACTTCAAGCAAGTTCAATTAAAGCCTGAAGGACACTTAGCCCAGATTCTAAATCTTTCGACGACGTCGAAAGGGTCTGATACTGAATTTATCAACTAATAAGGTTAGATTGAAAGGCAATCCGTAAAGGTAATACGCCCTTTGTTCTTTAAAGAAGAAATCCATCCTTCTTAACATTATTTTCTGGGGGTGTTGACAAGAAATATTGTTAACATATATCATACGCAAAATATAGAAAGTCGTTAAATAAATCTATTTGAAATAGTAGCATAGAATAAATGAGTTGGATGGTGAGAGCCATATAGAGGATTGTGTAAGTTTTAGCGTGATAGAAGATTGTAGATACGAAGAAAGTCAGGATGTGAGTTGTATATGATGTTTCCCTAAAAGAAATCGTGAGGACGCAATTTTCTTAAAGGGGAAGTCTGTAACGATCCTACTATCTACGTCGTATAAACAAACAAATTTAATTATAATAAAAGTGTTTGAATTCGATATTTGATAATTAACATTTGAAAAAAAAATTAGTTAATTAAATTCTATTTAATTAAGGATTTATTTTAATAAATTGAATTAACTTAATAAATTCTATTCAAATAATGTATTGAAATTTAATAAAATGTTTTAATCAAATATAAATTAATATTTGAAAATAAATTTTTTATGTGATTAAAATAGTGAAAATAATAATAATAAGCAACCATTGAACTGAAGGAAATTTTGTAGTTATCGAGATATATCTGGTATAATGAAGTGTAAATTAGTTTGAAATGGATTGAAGTATATTTATAAATAAATATCAAAATTTTAAATTTGAATGGAAGATGAAGTAAAAAGAACTACGTGGAATTAGAATTTGAATTGATTTGAAATCGGGCCCTAAGCAAGACCAAGCCCATTTAACTGTTTCACTTCTCCCTTTTTCTAGAATATTCTCCCTCTTTCACCAATTCAAGCCCACACCCAAACTCATTCCGAAACGTTGCCCTAGCCCAACATTTGTGAAAGCAACAATCAAGACCTAAAAAAAAATATTAAATCGCGATAAAGTAAACAATAGCCACGCTTGGAAACAACCATGATGGTGGTAGGCTTGGCGAGGAAATAGAGTGTGTGGTCGCGACTAGGAGGGAGACGCGACTTGGTGCGGTCGCGATTGATGCAAGTTGGTCACAATTGGGATGGTGATGAGAATATGAGATGTTGAGGCAGGCAAAGCGTGATACAGGCTCAATGATGGTGGTTTATTGAAGTGGAGCCGTGTGTACTTGCAGTTGGACATGGCTTCAGGTGTTGGGGAGAAAGAGAGTGCAGGACTGCAAATGGTCGATGTTTGGTTGGTCATGGTAAGTTGATGTTGATGGCTTTTATCGACTTCGGTGCGGTGATTTTAGGTCAAGTGTCGAGCAACGTTTTTTGGAATTTTAAGCATCGATTAGGTGAGTTATTCTTATAACTCAAAACTATGTTTTAGATTCAATTTTCTATAGTTACATTTATTTCCTGATGATGGGTGTTTGGTTGATACGAATTTGATTGGATGAAATTGAATGTATTGGTTGTTGGTTGTTTATGTTGATAGTTTCCTTGTTTATTTGTTGTAGTAAAATATTGATAAATTGTTGGTTATAGGATTGACTGGGTAAAGTAGAATTGTATATCTCTAATTGATTATTATTGTGATGAGATCACATTAGTAATTGGTCAAAAGGGGATGAATAAATTGAAATGGAAGGTTTTGAAAGAAATGAAATATTTTTTAAAATAAATATTGGATTTTGGAATGTTTTTTATTTATTTAAAATTGAAAATACTATTTGCGATAGAAAATACTTAGGTGGATTATTTTGAGGATTTGACGAATAGAAATTAGTAGGAAATGATGAATTTTGGGATTTGTTAAATATGAGATTTTGAATATTTATATTTTATTCATTTATTATTTATTGTAATAATATATAAATGATCTTTGTAATATTATATTTTAATTTTATATTTATAAAGTAAATAGTTAATTCTATTTGAATTTAATAAATTGGAAGTTTGTAAAATAAGATTTTGAAAGTAATATGCTTGGCATCGGATTGTCATTATTTGAAATATAAAGGAAATCATTTTAAAAGCTTTCGGGTATAAATATAAAATAATTCGAATTAAGCTACCATGGAAAGTATAGTTTCGAGGTTTGAAGTTGAATTTTAATTTGTAGATTTCCTTATAATAAACGAGAGGTTTGTAAATATTTATTTTTGAACTAAAAGGATCTTTTAAGAAAGGATGAGAATTTTATAAATTGATTTTTTGAGCGAATATTAATATTTGAAATTTTATTGAAGATTTTGGGATTAAAACCTCTTCTGAATCAATAAATAATAGAATTGTATGGTTTGATTGATTTATCTTTCTTTGTAATGAGGAATTAGAAAAAACGGAGTTATAGTACCATATAGTATGGGACTTTCGGTAATATTTCTCCGATTATTTTTTGGACTTGTTATATAGAATAATTGTGCGATGAAAAGTGCAATTCACATGTATCGAGTAAACAGGTGAATAACACCAGGTTGTATGGGACGCTTGAGCTGATATTTGTTCGATTACTTTCTGTTAGTAGATGCCACTCTAATAGGGTCGAGTATATGGGGTGTTATATTTATAATGATGGGCATTGAGAGTTTACAAGCTTAGATCCATAAGAGTGTATATTTTTTTATGTGTACTCCTATTATATATTGAGGAGTAAGCCAGATTGTCTAGTATCCATCCTAACGGCCTGATTGTTGGGTCGCTCCTCAAATCGGTGGAAAACTTGTTGATGTATTTGGTTGAAAGTCGCTACCCTTGTGTCACTTAGCCAACCGTCTGTTACCATTAGGGGAACCGATAGGGTCGTGACCAACTCATAGCGTAGTCTTGCACTTGATGGACATTTAATCACGATGGCCATTAAGGTAACTAAGACTATAGGATTAGTGCCGAGAGGGTATGTGGAAGGCTCCTGGAGTAGCCTAAGAGCTGTCAGTCTCCCGTCTGGTTATTATTGATGAGATAACATGAGATGGTATATAAACCTACTTATTCACCAATATGAGATCCATGCGTTTATGGCTGGGAGCCAATCCGATCATTTGTCAAGACCAATATTGAAATTGTTATTTATGATGCTAAGAGAACACAGGACCGAGAGTCCCGATAGCTATGAGAGTTAAGTGGATTAATAGAGGTCTTAGAGACCGTATGATTATTTCTTTGGTTAAAAGCCAAGTCGATTACTATGGCGTCGAAAGTCTGGATGATTATTATGTGGTTATCGATCTCTTGGATTATTTATGAGACTGAGAGCCTATGCATTTGTGTAACCACATACATATTGATTATATAGCTATCAAGAATATCTAGAGATGCTAAATGCATGGAGTTGGACCATGTACTTATTTTACATGGTTATTTGAGAGATGACCTTGGCTACCGAGGGTATGGCATATTTATATTTCATGTATATTTAATTTGGGTGATTATTATATGTTATATATATATATATATATATATATATACTGAGTAAGACGGACCCCGGGTATGTGTACTTTACGTTATCTGATAGATAATTTAGTGCATTGCTGAGAACATGTCCTGTATTATTGTTACCTGATGATAGTTAAATTATGTTTGTATCACCCACTGGATTATATGCCCATTTGGTATGTTGATTGACTTTGCTTGGAAATAGGTTATCTTTTATATGCATGGTTCTGACATATGTTGACACTTGGAATATGCACGTGCCATGTAACATCCCCTACTTGGAGGTCCAAAACTAACGGCTACAGATGCTGCAGTCATCCATAGTTATTAATCCTCAGCGACCAAATACGGCGGTGTTAGATGCATTGATGCACAGAAACATATTAATATGGAAAAAATTTAGAACTTCAAACTGTTGACCCAAAAAATGGACCAACACCCTGGTTTGAATTTGAAGCACCAGTCCTATTCTGGAGGAGAAATATCTTAGATAATAGGTATAGAAATAGAATGGTAAAAGAAAGAAGATAGTGAATTTTTGTAGTGGTTCGGCTATTAATGAAGCATACGTCCACTTTATAGTTTTACTATAAACTGATTGTTGTTACAAGAGTTGTTTGATTGCAAAGCTTTGATTGTTTCCTAGCTAGATTGCATCTACACAGTAGGAATCCACTGGAGAATCCTAGTGCATTCCTTTGGCGATTGTTGTGACGGAGGTAGAGAGTGAAGACTAATTCCAGTAGAGCATCAGCAATAGTCCGGAGAAATTTCTCTTTATGTTGCAGGTAGATTGGTATTTATATGGATCGGAGAGCTTCTGGGCCAAGCCAGTTTATCAACTACTTGTAGGTAGGTAGGGAACGACCATGGGGGATTTAGCTTGCAACCTGAACCAAAACCATGGGTCGCTAGCTATCCATGGTCTATGGGTCGCTAGCGACCTATAGACTTGGCTCGCACGCGAGCCAGTGACTTGGCTCCTTTTTCCTTTGCTTCCTTATTTAACTAATTGGAGTATTAGGGAAAAGCATGGGTCGCTAGTGATCCATAGAGTATGGTTCGCTGGCGATCCAAGCACTTAATATTTTTTCTAGAGTTTGGAGTTTGGGATGTTTCTATGGTCTTGTGTCATTGTTGTTATTCCGTTTTGATGACAATTTACTAGCTGTTTGCACTCAACTGCTGATTGGGCTGAGAGAATGCTGGTCTCTTGGTTTAATCGATCCTAGTGGTTGCCTTAGTAGTATAGCTCGGCTCTCGTTAACTCCTTACCTTAGCCTTTCTGGTTAAGTTCTTAACCATTCTGATAACCCGAGATTGTTCTGGCTCTTGTTGGATCCTGCTGGGTTAAAAACCTAGATAACACAAACAAAATCACATTCCATTTGAAAAAATTTCTAGTTCATTACATAATCCCATGATCGTTAACCGCGTTCAGAGAAAATATGTTAATTACAACATATGCCAAGAGCGACATATGAAGATGTCCTCTTAGATGATTAGAGTATATATAGGAAATACAATAACTTTGCCATTACAAACAACACGGCAGAATCAAATAAAAGAGAACTCTATATAGCTACCATGCCTCCTGCACATCTCTAGAAGCTTTATTTGTCTAATGAGGTACCTGAAAGCCTGAACTTCAAACTACTCAAAATCAATTGAGTACCCGAGAGTTTAACAGGAAAAATAAACCTCGAGTAAGGCATAAGCCTGGTATGAATAATAATCTACCATGTCAAATCATTTAAAATTCTAGTGAGACCACGCCGCTTTGCAAAATAGGTTTTCCCCTCACTGGTACCCTAAAACCTTTATAAAACCGTATACCATGCTCCTGCATCCACAATGGTTAAAACAATTCAAAACGATATGATACGGTGATACGCAAAATAAATGAATCAATTCTAGATAACCCATCCCTATTCATTCTGACTATCTGTAGCAATTATATTATCTAGTATTACTATTAACCTATTAGTTTTCATGGGCTAACTAATAACCGATAAAATATATAAGGAATCCCTGTCCAATTACAAAGTTTTCATGGGATCACTATGAACCTGTTGGTAACTCCAATATCTATACTATTGTTCTAGTTTTCATGGGTTGACTAGGAATCTATTGGTGACTCCAATATCATCTCCTCTTACCCTAGTTTTCATGGGCTAACTAGGAACCTATTGACATCTATCAATATCTTAATCCGGATATAGTTTTCATGGGCTAATTACAAACCTACTGGCTCCTACCAGTATCAAACCATAGTTTTCATGGGCTTACTATGAACATGTGTTGCTGACATCTTCATTTATGCATAGTTTTCATGGGCTAACTATGAACTTATTGGCCTCTGCCAATATCTTTTCCTATACAGTTTTCATGGGCTTACTGAGAACCTATTGGCCCCTGCCAATAACTTTTCCTTTAAAATTATAACATCCTATATTCAGGTCTTCCTGACCTCCTGGATGAAATTCTACTCAATTAGAGGTTAACTTAATATATATTCACTACTAGATCAACTTAGCTGGTTATTCTATCCTTTCCCAAAATTCAGCTATGGGTCCATTACAATGTGAATATATACATACATGAAGAAACATACATATTAACTTGGTTAATCCCTTTAAACTTTTAATCAAAGGAAACTTCTTTAAAACTTCTTTTCGAAACACTTTATATATTTATGTCATTGTTCTCTTTTAAAAATAAGGTTAGGTTATTTGCTTTGAAAACTAAGGCCGTCGAAACCTTCAAAACCATGCTTTCGACTTCACTGGATAACCTCCTTGGAAAGCATACAAATCTCTCTTCAAAACATTAATCCACCGCCTTTCGAAACACTTTAAAACATCTCTTTCAAAACCTTTTGAACATATTAAAGTATTACTTAATAACACTTAGAAGCATAGATTCGAAATCATTGAAAGTACCTTGTTCGAAATCTTTGGAAGTACCCCTTCTGAAACCATTGAAAGTTCCCCTTTCGAAACCATTGGGTTATACTTAAAATATCATTTGGGTCAAAGTGAATATAAACGAAAGTATCTCTTTCGAAACTATAAAAATATTAGCGAAAACTTGATGGCATCGGAACTATCCATTTCGAAAGCTTCAAACCATTTAAACAAAAACACTAAATGATAACATCGAAAACCTCTTTCGAAGCCATTACCTTCTAAACCCTTGGACCCTTTTGAAAGCATTTAGGAAGTGGCTTAAAACATCTTTAAAACAAGCACTACCTTTCGAAAGCATTGATGACTTCAATACACTCGAAAGGCTAATGAATGGTAGCAGGGCTTTGACAAGGTCGAAACCCCTTCTTTTGAAAGCATTATTTTATAAGTAAAGAAACCCATTCAAAAGCTTACCCTTTAAAACACAAGTTGATAGCAACCCCTTAAAAAGCATTTGGAAAACCTCTTTCGAAAAAATATGCTTCGACTTCTTCGAAGGCTTAAATAAAACAAAGGCAGGCGCTTCTCATTTTAAAACAAACAAAGGTATCGACCCCATCGGAAGCCATGCTTTCGACACCAATCCTTATGCCTTTCTCCTATCCACTACGTACCATCTAAGTGATACCTTGTGTATTGGTTTTGGTTTAGTGGGTTTCGACTTGATTGAAGGTGGAAGCTCTAAGTCGAAAGGTACTACTAAAGAAGGCGGAACTAACTTTTCTGGGTAAATCTGATTTAATACTTATTAAAGCAAACACTTTCTAACTAACCTTCCATGTGTAAACACAAGATTAGTTGCCTTAAAATTTCAAATTCTTTATTAAAATAACCAATTTCAGATCTAAATCATGATTAAGTTAGCAAATAAGCCCCTTCCATTAAGCAAAATCAATATTGCAAAGAAATCCCTCTTATAAAATAATTTAATTTTCTTAGCAAATCACATAGGAAAAACCCCCCAAAATTTTAGAAATTCATTTTAATCAGTTGTCTGACATATCAAAATTTCAGACCCAAATTCTCAACATATTTTTCAAAATAAATTTATAAACCCAATTAACCATGTTTTCCTTTGAAAATTCATAATAATCTTTCCATAGTTTGAAAAATTATCAAAATTAAAACCCAACTCCAAAATCATGTTTTACATAACATAAAATTTTTCCATGGCATCTAAACGTCATTATAAATCAGTTTTGCCCTAAAATCGCATATAATATTATTTAAACATTCTTATTTAAATCAAACAAATTGTAATTCAAGCATATCATCATCCAAATCATCATAAAAATGAGTTTAACCTTAAATCCAAAAAAAATATTATTGTAAAACAAAATAGAGATGGAATTATTATACAAATTGATTAAGATAAGGATATTGGATTGAGATTAATTTTCGCTAAGCTTGAATCGCTAGCTTTACTTTGATTTCTCTTCTCATTTCCTTCTTAATAGTCGGCTCCCTTTAATATTTGCATTTTGTTTTTTTTTTGAATCATGAATGGAAAAATGAGATGTAAAGGGGGAACGAGAATATATATAAGGGTAAGGGTGTATGTGTGGCTAATTCCTATTGTACCCTTATGTGGATTAATTAAATTTAATACCATTCTTTAGCCCATTTAATTAATTAATTGAGCATGGCCTTAATTACATTCATTCAAATCTCAATCCCCTTATCACTTAACATGTACATTATTCTATTTAATTTATCTAATTAAATCTTTTGAATAATGTTTTAAAAAATTAGGGGTATCACAGGCTCTCCTCCTAAAAGAATTTCGTTTTCGAAATTCAGTAAGAACTAAATACTAAATATAGCAATCATCTGTAACGACTCCTATCAACCATACTAGTCTACCTGACTAGGAATTATCTATATAAATCTAATATAGACATACCCTCAAAGCAGATCAAGATAAGTATCTCGAATCCTATATATTGTCTCCCAAGTACAATCCTTCTCGTTGTCGCTCCACTTAACTTTCAGTAACTTGACTGTCTTGTTCCTATATCTTTTCACATCTCTCGCTACAATCCAAACTGGTTATCTAACAAAAGTCAAATTAGGCTCTACTACCAAATCTTCCAACCCTGTCGGAGGAATAGATGTGACATCTCGTATCTAGAAGCCAAAAGCTAAGCGCTATAGATTCTATAGTCATCCATAGTAACAACTTCTGGTGACAAAATACAGTAATGCTAATGGTATCCATAATATTGGAGGCACTTGAATATGAACAAAATCACATATTTTCAAAAGCAACATTTTATCGATTACATTACAAAACCAATTCATATCCAAGTTACATAATCCCATATCGTTTCTCAGATAAAGATTAATTATAATCATTACAAAAATAGGCCTAGAGTGGCATATGACGATGCTCCCTTGGTTGATCAAAGCAATATAGTCATATCATACTTAATACAAAAGAAAATAAACAAAATAATATATACTCCTAATTATCTATCCATCAGCCACATGCTCATCTCCAGAAGCTTTATTCGCCAAAATTTAAACTTGAAAACCTTAACCCTCAGCCTACTTAAATCAATTTTGAGCACCCAAGAGTTCAAGGGGAAACAAAAACTTCGAGTTATACATAAATCCTGGTGTAAATAATACTGTTACATCTTCGTTTACTAATACTAAGTGAGACCATGCGCTTAGCAGAATGGGTTTTCCCTCGCTAATATCCTCTTTAGAACATATATTTTCCAAATCATTTGCTACAACCAAACTAGTTAACCAAACTGATAAAATAATGGTAATAATAGCCAAGTCCGTTAAGCTATAATCAGGTAACTAATGGACTATTTTTCCACAAGTAGTACATGGACTAACAATCCGAAAACTAGGCCGACTGCCCGCAAACTGAACCAACTGTCCGCAAACTGGACCGACTGTCCGCATACTGGACTAACTGTCTGAATCAGAATGGACTATCTGCCCGAATCATTTTCATAGGGTTAGCTACCTTTCATCTTTTTTCTTGAAAATATTTTCAAAATTATTTAACCTTTTAAATCATACTTATACAAGGAAAATATATCCTTAGCTTTATTCTAAGCTATTTTTCCATATTATATATACTTTACTCGAAATAATGTTGATGAATATTAATGAGAATTAGCTATCCTTCCTCCTTTTTTAACTCGAAAATACTTAGGCTATATTGCCTATTTAATATATTCAAAACCTTTGTTTAAAACCTTTAAACAACCCTTTCGAAACCCTTGAAGATAAGCCTTTCAAAACCATTGAAAATGATCTTTTCGAAACGATTAAAAGCCTTTCCTTCGAAAGCTTCAAAACATTAGACATCCCTCTTTAAAACCTTTAAATATTGCCATTCGAAAACATAGGAAAAACCTTTCCTTCGACCCTTTCGAAACACTAGGGAACCATCCCTTCGAAACCATTCGTTAAATCCTTTCAAAATATTCAAAATTCAATCCTTTCGAAAGCACATTAGGTTCAATTTAAAACATGTGGAAACCTTTCGAAAATTTACTCCTTTGAAGCCTTTGAAAATCGCCTTGGTCGAAACCATTTGGATTATGCCTTCAAGTAGAGCAAAAGGATCGGAAACCAATTAAAGTCAAAAGCAACTATTTCAAAACCATTTAAAACTATCTCCTTCAAAACCATTTTGGTTTTACTTCAATCATAGAAAAGGTCTTTAAAACACTTAAGTCAAAAACATCTGTTTCGTAACTATTTCTTAAGTAAAGAAGTAATGGCATCGAATTCATCCCTTCGAAAATATTGCAGAAGTGGCCAGGTTTTTGGAAAACAAAACAACCCCATTGAAACCATCTGGGTCAAATGGCACAAAGGCGGCAACAAAAGATTTTGACTCAGTCGAAAGTAGTTATTTAAAAAAAAGGCGCAACCCAATTGAAACCTTTTCTTTAAATCCAATTGACCTAGTCAAAAGCTAACCAAGTCGAAAGCTACTGAGTTGAAAGCCATTTAGTCGAAAGCAAGCATGCATATTTTTAATTTAAAAGCAAAGTGACGTCTCAACCCCTTCAGAACCTCTAGTTTTGACTACATACCTTTCGTCTTCTATCCAGTTCGCTACATACTAATATATTGATTTCATGAGCATTAGTTTCGATTGTGTTGAGGGCGAAGTGACTTAGTCGAAAGCCAACCAAGGCGAAAGCAGGTGCCAAAAGCACAAGCAGCAAAAACATGTAGAAAATAGTTCATTTCACCTAACCTGTATTACGTGTCAAATTTTGATTGGTTGCTCTTTTCTTTACCACTAAAAAGTGCTGCAATTTTTAGAAATAACTATTTGAATAATTGCAAAATGCCCTTTGTTCTTTTATAATATATAAAACATTTAAGTCACCACCTTAAATAATATTATATACCCATTAAAACAATTAGGAAAATTCTACAAAAATTTTAGAAAATCTCTTTTGATATGTTTTCCAACATATAAAAATTTCAAACCCAAACCTTTTATTATTTAACCGTAAATAATTTATAATCCAAATTAACGTTTTATTTACTAGAAAATTCATATAAATTCACAAAATTCTGAAAATTGAAACCTATCTCTAAAATATCATTTATGATCTTCATAAAAATTTGCAAGGCATTTGGATGTCATTTTATAGGGGTTTCACCTTAAAACCTATCATAATTTCAATATAAACAACCATAATCCATCATCAAATATATATAACCATTCGATCATTCAAAAACATGGAAAATCAATGCAAAATATTCAAAATTCATCTTAAACCTAAACAATAAAAATTTAAGATGTAAATTATTCACCTTAGCTTTAGAGATTAAGAAGATCGAGATGTGAATGGATTTGATTTGAATCAGTTTCTTCCTTAGCTTTCTTAATCTTCTTCCTCTTTTCCATGTTAATAGTGCCCGGCCTCTTGTTTAAAATTTTTGATAAAATGAAAATGAACGTGTATAAGAATACACAGCCAAGTTTTAGGGATATAGGAATGGCCTCTTTCCTATTTTACCCCTCCTCTATTTCATGTTAACTCTTATTTTAATTCAATGGTTAAATGGCACGGCTACCCTTAATTAAAATCAAATCTCAATCCTTTAGTCAACACATTATTTTATTTTATTTAACTAATTAAATATCCTAAATAATGTTATCAAAAATTTGGGGCATTTCAAACTCCCATCCTTAAAGAATTTCGTCTTAGAAATTATGATAATGCTCACACATATCAATCAAAGAGCTAAAACATACCATCAACAAGTCGGGATAAGTATCTCTAATCCTGCTCTCAATCTCTCAGGTACAGTCCCTGTCATCGTCACTCCACTGGACTTTGACTAATATGACAATCTTGGTTCTAAGCCTCTTCTCATCTTTCGCAACAATACCAATAGGCTTCCTCACTATAGTCAAATTCGGTTCTAGTACTAAGTCATCTAGCACAATCGGTGCAATAGTAGTCTTCGGGTCTCTAACACACTTTCTGAGATGAGAAACATGTAAAACATCGTGGACTCTTACCAAACTGCTTGGTAACTCGACCCTACATGCGAGTTTCTCGATTCTGTCAACAATATGAAAAGGTCCAACAATTCTCGGTGCTAACTTTCCTGATTTTGCAAATCTAATCACACCCTTGATCGGTGACACTTTGATGGAAACCTGGTCTCCAACCGAGAACTCTAAATCTTTCCGTCTCTAATCTGCATAACTCTTCTGCCTAGACCTAGCCTCCTTCATTCTAGCCTGAATGACCTCAATCTTTTCTACAGCTTCTCTAACCAAATTTAGACAAAGAACCAACCTATCCTCGGTCTTTAACCAACATATGGGTGATTTGCATGGCCTTCCATACAAAGCTTCAAACTGTGCCATCCCAATGCTAGTCTGATAACTGTTGTATATGAAAACTCGATTAAATGCAGATGGTCTTCCCATGATCCTCTGAAATATAATATACAGGCTCTTAACAGATTTTCCAAGATTTTGTTAACTCTTTCCGTTTGTCTATCCATCTACGGATGGTAAGCGGTACTCATCTTTAGCTTGGTTTCCAAAACTTCATGTAGACTCTTTCAGAACTCGCTAGAGAATAAGGAATCCCTGTCACTAACTATACTACTAGGAATTCCACGCAGTCTGACCACATTCTTCATAAACAACTTTGCCAAAATAGGTATCGTTCTGGTTGACTTAACTGGAATGAAATGAGCACTCTTGGTCAGTCTGTCCACTATGACTCAAATACTATCATTTCCCTTGTTCGACCTTGGCAACCCGTCAGTAAAATCTATGGAAATAGAATCCCATTTCCATACTGGAATTATAATGGCTGAGGCAACATACTTGGCTTTTGGTGTTCAGCCTTTGCCTGTTGGCAATTCAAGCACTGCTTTACACATAAACCAATATCCTGCTTCATACCTTCCCAGAAGAAAATCCTCTTCATATCCTGATACATCTTAATTCCTCCAGGATGAATAGAGAACTTCGAACGATGGCATTTCTCCAAGACTTCTTTCCTTGTGTTTCCTACACTCGGAATACATAATCTTCCTTTCTTTCTCAACCATCCATTCTGGTCAAGACTGAAATCTTTCAAGCCATTTCTCTTGGTTCCATCTCTCAACTTCCTGATCCGTTTAGCTAATACCGGATCTTCTTCCTATTTAGAAGCAATCTTTTCGATCATCACATGTCGAACTTTCAAACAAGATAGCACCACGATTTCTCCATCAGACCCAGCCTTGGATCTCCACTGCATCCTGCAATCCGCTAATGCTTCCAAATCATTCCACTCGACAATCATTGCCAACACTGCATTTTGATGTTTCTTGCTAAATGCGCCTGCAATCTTGTTGCCTTTCCTCGGTGTGTACTCGATCCCAAAATCATAAGCAGTAATAAATTCTAACCGCCTCTACTGTCTAATGTTTAGCTCTTTCTGAAAGAGCAAATACTTCAATGACTTATGGTCTGTATATAACTCAAACCTCTCTCCCAATAGATAATGTCTCCACGCCTTCAACAAAAAAATCACTGCCGCCAATTCCAAATCATGTGTCAGATACCTGACCTCATGCATCCTAAGATATCTAAAAGCGTAGGCAATCACTTTACCACTCTGCATCAGCACAACCCCTAATCTTGTTCCACATGCATCTGTATAAACCACCAAATCCTGATTCCTTTCTGGAACAACTAACAAAGGTGCATGAGTCAATAATTGTTTCAAACTTTGGAATGCTTCCTCACATTTATCCGTCCACATAAACTTATTATCTTTTCTCGTTAGCTTGGTCATCGGTGCCGCTATCCACAAAAAACCCTTAATGAACCTCCGATAATAACCAACCAACCTAAGGAAACTCTTTATATCCTTTACTGTCTCGGCTCTCTTCCAACTATTTGCCGCTTCAATCTTATTCGGATCTACTGACAATCCTTTCTCTGTGACTACATGACCAAGAAATTTCACTTCCTTTTTCTAGAAATGACACTTTGAAAACTTTTCCTTCAGCTAATGCTGCCTCGGCGTCTTAAGCACCACTCTAAGATGAACTTCATGCCCTCTTTCATACTTATATTTACAAGATATCATCTATAAAAACCAATACAAACCTATCCATTTGTTTCGAAAAACCCAGTTCATCAAATCCACAAAGAAAGCCAGTGCATTAGTCAGTCCAAATGGCATGACTAACCATTCGTACGACCCATATCTAGTCCTAAACGCCGTCAAAGGTGTACTAGCCTCTGCTACTCTGAACTGATGGAAACCTGTAGCTAAATCCAACTGTGAGACTACCTTGGCTTCACTCAACTGGTCGAACAAATCGTCAATCCTTGGCAATGGATATCAATTCTTTATCGTCCTCTCATTCAACTTACGATAATTGATACATAGCCTTAACGATCCATCTGGCTTCTTAACAAACGCTGCAGCTATTCCCCAAGGTGAACTACTCAGCCTAATAAAGCTCTTGCCTTCCAAGTCCACCAACTACACCTTCCACTCCCTCATCTCTATGGGAGTCATCCTGCTTGGCGGCCTACTCACTGCCCAGAACCAAATCTATCTAAAACTCAATGGCTTGTTTCGGTGGCAATCCAAATACAAGCTCAAAAATGTCTACGAATTCTCTAAGCATGAAAAATCGACTCAACTCATCGTCCAATTCCAAAACACCCAACAAGGCATACATCTCATTACAAGAACCTTCTACAGTATAAACAATCCTATCGCTACAATCTAGGTGTCTAAGAGATATTTTTCTATCCTGGCAAAAAAAATCCTAGCATCGTACTCACTTAACCAATCCATACCAAGAATGATTCTGAAACCTACAAAATCAAATACATGCAAACTACACACAAAAGCATGGCCTAACAGGTCAAACTCTAACTGGTCACATCTTAACCCTAGAGTTGCATACCCTTCTATTGGATTCGCAACCCATAAGGAAGTAACTAAATATGTGGATTCAAGGTCAAGCTTATTTATCAAACATCTAGATATAAAAGAATGTGATACACTAGTATCAAATAGAATGCTAATAGTCATACCATGAATCTGAAGTGTACTTTTGATACTGCCATTCCTTTCTCCTGAGCTGTTCGCTTAGAAGTAGTAGGCTCCAATGCATAAACCTTGCCCTTTCCATCCTTAGTGGGCACCTTACATTGGTTCTTATAGTGGCCTATCCAGTCACAGTTGAAGCACATAACATTCTTCTTCCCAGCCATTTCCTTTGCCTTTCCAGCACAACATTCATTAACAAAATGCCCCTTCCTGTCGCACTTGAAGCAAAAAATCTCAGACTTCCTCTTCTTAGCTGCTCCATCCTTCTGCGCGCACTTCTTAAGAAAGAACTTCCTCTTCTGATTCTGCCCAACCTAGACCTCCTTAGCCTGATTCTTCTCTAGAGAATAAAGAATCTCCTCATGCCTCAAGGCCATCTCCACTACAAAATCAGAAGGATCTCTAATATGAAATAATGTAGCCCTTGCTAACTAAGGCTTCAAACCCCTGATAAACTTATCGTTACGATCCACTGAAGCAAAACCATACCTGGCTAACTCCTTAAACCTCTTAACATACTCTAGAACAGACATCTCTCCTTGCTCTAACTCAGTAAACTTTTTGTTCAGAGCTGATTGTACCATCGCAGACATGAACCTCTCTTGAAACCTTCCATTAAAATCTACCCATGTTAAGGTTTCCTCATCCACACTAGTCTTCACACTATTCCACCAAAACAAAACGGCTCCCTAAAGTTGTCTCGAAGCAGGCCTCCTCTTCTGCTCATTATTGAGACTCAAATCAGCAAAAATTCTCTCATAGTGCAGCAACCAATTTTCCACCTCTATAGCAGCCTGTATTCCTAGAAATGGCTTCCCCCAAGCTTAGCGTAATCTTCACTCAGCTTAGCATAATGGTTAACTACTGGAGCTTTCGGAACTCCTACCCCTGCAGCATCCCCTTCTACCACTCCGGCTGCAATTCCAGCTTGTGTCATATTCATAAAAAACCGATACATAACTCCCATGTCCACTTGCAGAACTCCAGCACCTACATTCTCTGCTTATGTCTGACCTTGGGTCCTCCTTGTACCAGGTCTGGCATTCCCATCGGTGCCCTCCCCTCCTAGGTTAACTCTTCCTCTTGTACCTTCCATATCTGTATTCAAACCTCATAAGATATAGAAAATAACCTAATAAAGATAGGAGATTAGAGATAAAGCATTTACTTACATATAGAAAATCGTTTTTTTAGTTTAAAGTTTTTCATAAATCATGCTTTGATACCAAGTTGTAGCATCCTGTATCTAGAGGCCAAAAGCAAAGCACACAAATGCTGCAATCATCCATAGTATTAACTTCTGGTGACAAAATACGGTAATTCTAATGGTATCCACAATATCAGAAGCACTTGAATATGAACAAATCATAGATTTCCAAAAAACAACATTTTACTGATTACACTTCAAAACAAATTCATATCCAAGTTACATAATCCCATACCATTTCCTAGGTAAAGATTAATTATAATCATTATAAAAATATGCCAAGAGCAACATATGACGATTCCCCATTGGTTGATCAAAGCAATATAGTCATATCCGACTTAGCACACAACGAAAATAAATAAAATAATCTGTAACTCCTAATTAGCCATTCGTCAGCTACCTGCTCATCTACAAAAGCTTTATTCATCAAATTCTAAACCTGAAAACCGTAACCCTCAGCCCACTCAAATCAATTTTGAGCACCTGAGAGTTTAAGGGGAAACAAAAACTTCGAGTCAGACATAAAGCCTGGTGTGAATAATACTATTACATCTCGATTTATTGATATTAAGTGAGACCATGCCACTTAGCAAAATGGGTTTTCGCTCACTAATATCCTCTTTAAAACATAGATTTTGCAAATCCTTTCTTGCAACCAAACTGATATAATAATGATAATAATAGCTAAGTCCATTAAGCTATAATCAGGTAATAAATGGACTATCTGTCCATAAGTAGTAAATGGACTATCTGTCTAGAAACTAGGTCGACTGCCTGCAAATTGGAATAACTGTCCGCAAACTGAACTAACTATCTGAATCAAAATGGACGATCTGCTCAAATCATTTTCATAGGTTAACTATCCTTCATCTTTTTCCTAATAAACCTCTTCAAAATGATGTAACCTTTTAAATCATATGTATACAAGAAAAGTATATCTTTAGCTTTACTCTAAGCTATTTTGCCATGTTATGTATACTTTACTAAAAATAATGTTGATGAATATTAATGATAATTAGCTACCCTTCCAAAAAAAGTTAAACCCTTTTTAACTTGAATATACTTAGGCTATATTGCATAATTAATACATTCAAAACCTTTGTTCAAAACCTTCCAACAACACTTTCGAAACCCTTGAAGGTAACCCTTTCGAAACCATTGAAAGTGACCCTTACGAAACCATTAAAAGCCTTTCCTTCGAAAACTTCAAAACATTATACATCCCTATTTAAAACCTTTAAATATTGTCTTTCAAAAACATAGGAAAAACCTTCCTTTTGACCCTTTTGAAACCCTAAGGAACCAACCCTTTGAAACCATTCATTAAAACATTTCGAAATAGTCAAAACTCAATCCTTTCAAAAGCACTAAATGTCAGGACTCGAAATTCAGCGTTCGAAAATCGACATTCATACTTCACTCGTATTCGAATGCCGCAGATTCAAACGTCAAAATTCGATTCATGCCGGAGCTTATAACACATTAAGTACAACAACACAGCGGAAGAAAAAAAAAGAATAATTTATAGCTTTCAAAAATATTTACAATTCAAATCTTTTATACAAAAGATACACCTTTAAGATCCTCTTCAATTTGAAAACAAAGTTTCATTAATCTTTCATACAGATTCATATTTAGAATCCACTTTAATTCAAAACAAGATTTATTAAATCTTTAAGAAAGATTTATGAAACTTTGTTTTCAAATTGAAGAGGATCTTAAAGGTGTATTTTTGGTATAAAAGATTTGAATTGTAAATAGTTTCGAAACCTATAAATTATTCTTTTTTTCTTCCGCTGTGTTGTTGTACTTAATGTGTTATAAGCTCCGGCATGAATCGAATTTCAACGTTTGAATCTGCGACATTAGAATACGAGTGAAGTATGAATGTCGATTTTCGAACGCTGATTTATGGGTCATGACATTTAATATACATTCATCACAGATAAATAAATTACATTCATCACAGCACGAAATCACAAAGCATCACACATCAGGGATATCAAACAATTCAACATCCAATAGAATCCAAACATCTATAAGTAAGGTCAATTAATTATCTGATTAATTTAAATCAGATAAATTACTTTTGAATAATTTACTAATCCAGGTTAATTAAAATTAATTAATTACAAACCATTTTATTTAATTATCCTTTAATCAATTATTATTAACCTTAAAGGATAATTAATTAAAGGATAATTAAATAATTAAGGTTCAATTCAAAACATGGGAAACCTTTCAAAAATTTACTTCTTCAAAACTTTTGAAAATTGTCTCGGTCGAAACCATTTGGATTATGCCTTCAAGTAGAGAAAACGGATCAGACACCCATTAAAGTCGAAAGCATCTATTCGAAACCACTTAAAACTATCTCCTTCAAAACCATTTGGGTTTTACTTCAATCATAGAAAAAGGTCTTTAAAACATTTAAGTCGAAAACATATGTTTTGAAACTAATTCCTAAGTAAAGAAGTGATGGTGACGAAATCATTCCTTCGATAGCAGTGGAGAAGTGGCTAGGTTTTCAGAAAACAAAACAACCTCTTCGAAACCACCTAGGTCGAAAGGTAAAAAGGCGGTAGCAAAAGGTTACCACTTAGTCAAAAGCAGTTATTTAAAAACAAAGACGCAACTCAATCAAAACCATTTCTTTAAATCAATTTGACCCAGTAGAAAGCTAACCAAGTCAAATGCCGCTGAGTCGAAAGCCATTTAGTCAAAAGCAAGTATGTGCATCTTTAATTTAAAAGCAAAGTGATGTCTCAACCCCTTTGTAACCTCTGGTTTCGACTACATACCTTTCGCCTTCTATCCAATTCGCTACGTACCAATATATTGATACCATGCACATTGGTTTCGATGGTGTTAAGGGTGGAGGGACTTAGTCGAAAGCCAACCAAGGCAGAAGCAGGTGCCGAAAGCACAAAACAGTAAAAACATGTAGCAAATAGTTTTTTTCACCTAACCTGCTTTACGTATCGAATTTTGATTGGTTGCCGCTTTTCTTCACCACTAAAAAGTGTTGTAATTTTCAGAAATAACTATTTGAATTATTTGTAAAAAGCCCCTTCTTCTTTTATAAATATATAAAACATCTAAGTCTCATACATTAAATAATTTTATATACCCATTAAAACATTTAGGAAAATTCTACAAAAATTATAGAAAATCTCTTTTAATATGTTTTCCAATATATAAAAATTTCAGACCAAAACCTTTTATTATTTAACCGTAAATAATTTATAACCCAAATTAATATTTTCTTTACTGGAAAATTCATCTAAATTCCATAAAAATTCTGAAAATTCTCAAAACTGAAACACATCTCTAAAATATCATTTATGATCTTCAAAAAAATTTGCAATGCATTTGGATGTCATTTTATATGGTTTTAACCTTAAAATTATCCTATATTAAATATGAACAACCATAATTCATCAACAAATATATACAACCATTCAATCATTCAAAAACATGGCAAATCAATGCAAAATATTCAGAATTCGTCTTAAAACCAAAATTACAAAAATTTGAGATGTAAACATTATTCAGCTTAGCTTTAGAGATTAAGGAGATTGAGGTGTGAATGGATTTGATTTGAATTAGCTCCTTCCTTAGTTTTCTTAATATTCTTCCTCTTTTCCTTATTAATGGTGGTCGGCCTCTTGTTTAAATTTTTTGATAATGAAAATGAATAAGTATAGGAATACATGGCCAAGTTTTAGGGATTTATGGATGGCCTCTTTCCTATTTTACCCCTCCTCTATTTCTTGTTAACTCTTATTTTAATTCATTGGTTAACTGGCACGGCTACCCATAGTTAAAATCAAATCTAAATCCCTTAATCAACACATTATTTAATTTAATTTAATTAATTAAATATTCTATAAAATGTTACTTAAATATGGAGTGTTACAATAGTAGTCTCTGGATCATGCAGGTACTTGCGAAGATGAGACACATGAAATACATTATGGACACCTGCCACACTGCTTGGCAACACGACTTTGTATGCTAAATTTCCAATCCTTCCTATAATCTAGAATGGACCAACATATCTTGGTACCAGTTTCCATGACTTTCCAAACCAAAACATACCCTTCAGCAGTGATACCTTAATGAAAACCCTGTCTCCAACTGAGAATTCTAAGTCTTTACGCCTTTTATCTACGTAACACTTATATCTGGATTGAGCTTCCTTCATCCTTTCTTGGATCAACTTAATCTTCTTTAACGCCTCCCTAACCAAATTTGGACCTAAGACCAATCCATCTCTAGTTTCCAGCCAACATGCTGGCGATTTGCATGGCTTTCCATACAAAGCTTCAAAAGCGCCATTCCTATACCAGTCTGATAACTATTATATAGGAAAACTCAACCAAATGCAGGTGATCCTCCCAAGATCCACCAAACTCCAATACACAAGCTCTCAACAAATCCTCGAGCACCTTAATGACTCTTTTTGTTTGCCCATCCGTTTGAGGGTGATATGTAGTACTCATCTTGAGCTTGGTGCCTAACACATCCTGTAGACTCTTCCAGAATTCGCTAGTGAACAAAGCATCTCTATTGCTGACTATGCTACCAGGAATTCCATGTAGTCTAACTATGTTCTTCATGAACAACTTCGCTAAAACAGGTGCCGTCCTAGTTGACCTTACTGAATGAAATGGGCACCCTTGGTCAATCTGTCCCTGTGCAGTTAAAGTGCTTGGCAGATTCAATGCGGCTTAGGTGCAAAAAGTCATAGCGGGAATACAACGAGGATACAACGGGATATAGCGAATGACTCTAAACTAGCATATAAAACTCATACTTAATGTTTTTACAAATATATAAATGTTAATTAAATGAAAAATTAACATTTTATTAAATTATAATTAATACATAAATAATTTTAAATCAAAACATATGTGAATATGCTGTAAATAAACGTAAAACTGTTATATAACATAATTGAATTTAGTAGAATATTAGAGTAATTTCATTTCTGAAAATATCTTAAAAATTCAATTAAATAAATTAATTTCCTAATTTTTATAATGTATAAATGTCATTTTTCAATTCATTTTTTTAAAGAAGATATAGCGGAAATAGTGGAATATAGCGGGAATAATGAGACATAGCGGAAATAGCGGGGCTTAAAGCGGAAAGGCTATATTTGGGGCTATATGGAAAAATCATAGCGATAGAAATCCGCTGTGAGAGATAGCAGGGTTATAGCGGGGTAATAGCAGGGCATTTACTACATAGTGTCCACTCTAACCCATATATTTTCATTTCCTCTATTTGACCTTGGCAACCCGTGTATAAAATCTATGGATATCGAATCCTATTTCCAAACTGGAATTTCAAAAGGCTGAAGCAACCCACTTGGCTTCTGATGTTCGAATTTCACTTGTTGACAGTTTGCACACTACCTAACCCACAAGCCAACATCCCTCTTCATACTTTCCTAATATAAGGTTCTCTTCACGTCTTGATACATCTTGGTTCCTCCAGGATGAATCATAAACTTGTATCGATGACATTCCCTAAGAACTTCTTTCCAAAAGTTCTCAACATCTAGAACACATAATCGTCCTTTCTTTCTCTACCATCCTCTCCGGTCAAGACAAAAATCTTTCAAATCATCGATCTTAGTTCCAACCTCAAGCCTTCTGATCTTCTCGGCTAATAGTGGATCCTCCTTCTGCTTAGAAGTATTCACTCAATCAACACTGGTCAAACTTCTAAACAGGATAACATGACAATAATCTGACTAGAACTAGTAGTCGATCTTAACGACACACCACAAATGGACAAAGCTTCTAGATTCTTCCATTCTGCTAACATAGCCAACATCACATTCTGATGTCTTCTACCAAGAGCATCCGCTACTTTATTACATTTCCTTAGTGTATACTCTATACCAAAATCGTAAGCAGTCAAAAACTCTCCTTTCGAAATCGTTGAAGGTATCCCTTTGAAAGCTTTATAAAACCTTATACATCCTCTTTTCAAAACACTTCAAACTTGCCTTTCAAAATATTGGGGAATCTCCACTTCAAAACCTTTATTATATATATATTTCAAAAGCATTAAAGTCTTTTACTTAAAACAAATCTTTCAAAGGCACTGGGTCGAAGTAAAAGTTTGTGGAACGTAGCTACAAAATCATTTAAAACCATCCCTTTCGAAACCTTTGGGTTTAACTTTCAATATATCTAAGGATCTTAAAAGAACTAGGGTGAAAGCAACTCTTTTGAAAGCATTATTCCTAAGTAAAAGAAAGTTAGATGGTTTCGTAACCAATCCTTTCGAAATCATGGAGAAGCAGCTTCAAAATTTTAAAGCAAAAGGACCATTTTGAAAGCATTGATTCGAAGGGTTGGATGCCGTAGCAGGGGTTTCGACCCCTCTGGAAGCTTGCTTTAAAAACAAAAGGCGGCAACTCATTCAAAAAACCCTTTCTTCTAATAAACAAAAGCAAGTTAGCTAAGTCAAAAGCTCCAATCCCTTCGAAAACCTTATTTATAACCAAAATAGTTCTAAGTTTATAAGAGCTACTTCTACCCTTTCGAAAGCACGTTTTGACTCTATACCTTCCACCTTCCTCCAATCCACAACGTACCAAAGCATTGATACTATATGTATAGGTTTCGACTTGGTAGGAGGCGGTGTATGGCATCGAAAGGTGGCTGCTGTAAGTGGCGAAGCAGTAATCCTTTACAAAACGGATTTTTAACCTTTTAAAGTAATATCCTTCCAACTAATTTGCCTTATTTGTCAACATATAATTGGTTGCCAATTCTTTTGGAAAACCTTTTTCTAAAAGTCCCATACATTAAACAATTTTTATATCTTTAATAAAACACTTAGGAAAATTCTCTAAAAATTCTGATAGATCACTTTTAATATGTTTTATAACATGTTAATTTTTTTTACTCAAAGCTAACATATAATAGCCGAAAATAATGTAAACCCAATTTAATCCATTTTCTTTATTAGAAAATTCATAATAAATCCACAACAACTTAGAAATTATGAAACTTGAAACCCATTTCTAAATAATGTTTTTGACCTTATATCAAAACATGTAAGTCATTAGGATGTCATTTATAAGTTTTTCAAATCAAATTTTATCATAAAATATATGAAACAGTATAAATCATCAACAAACATATATATCCATTCTAACAATCAATACTTGGCCTTTTTCTTGTAAAATATATCCGGATCTTATCTAGAAACCGAAAACAATAAAATGAGATGTAATCTTTTATTCACCTTAGCTTGTTGTTAAGGAGTTTGAGATTTGCCCTTGAATTAATTTGATCAAGCTTCTTTCTTGAATTCTTGCTTATCTTCCCCTTGTTTTCTTCTAATGGCGGCCAGGCAAGCTCTAGGTTTAGTTTTTTTTTGTGAATGTTCTAAATGAAATTGGAATAAGGGTTTAGGGTATAAGAATATTAATTGTTTTTATTTTGCCCTTATCTTATTACATTTACTTACTTCATTTTATATTTTCATTTTTTCATTCATTACTTAAGGCACGACTACCTTATAATTATACAAATTTCAATCTCTTAACCACTTTAATCCTTTCATTATTCTATTTAATTTACCTTATATCTTTTGAATAATGTTATCTAAAATTAGGCGTGTTACAGATTCCCCTCCTTAATGAATTTCATCCTCGAAGTTTCAGTAAGGCACTCATAAAATTAATCATAAAAGTAAAACATACCATGAAATAAGTCAGGATAAGTACATCTAATCCTGCTCTTAGTTTCCCAAGTACAGTCTCTCTCGTCATCACTCCACCAGATTTTGACTATTCTGATTGTCTTATTCCTTATTCTCTTCTCGTCTCTCACTACTATACGAACTGGCTTTCTAACTATAGTCTTATCCGGTTCCATTACTAAATCATCTAACACAATCGGTGCAATAGTAGTTTTTGGATCTCGAATACACTTCCTTAGATGAGAAACATGAAATACATTGTGGACTCCTGCTAAACTGTTTGGTAACTCTACTTCATATGCGACTTTCTCGATCTTTTCTATATTAGGAAATGGTCGAACTAATCTTGGCGTCAATTTTCCAAATTTTCCAAATCTAATTACACGTTTCATTGGTGATACCTTAACGAAAACATGATCTCTAACCGAGAAATCTAAGCCTTTCCGTCTCTTATCAGCATAACTCTTCTGCCTAGACCGAGCTTCCTTCATTCTAGCTAGAGTTAACTCAATCTTTTCTACAACTTCCCTAACCCAATCCAAACTAAGAACTAACCTATCCTCGATCACTGTAACATCCCCTACCTTGAGGCCCAAAGTTATGTACTACAGATGCTGCAATCATCCATAATATTAACTTTTGGTGACAAAATATGGTAATGTTATTGTTATCCATAATATCAGAAGCACATGAATATGAAATTAAAATCAACACATATTTAAAAAAAAATTTCTAATTATATTTCAAGTCAATATTTCATAGTCAGATACATGATCCCAAATGATTCCCAGGTTTTGATCAAATATAAATAATATAGATTACGCCAAGAGTGACATATGAAGATGCCCCCATGGACGATCAGAGTACTAAATAGACATATCAGTCTTAATACATCATAGCGAAAATAAACTAAATAGCTCCAATATAGCTAGCTTTGCCTCCTACACGTCTGCAGACGCTTATTCGTCAAACCTACTAAACATGAAAAACCTTAACTCTCAATTTACCCAAATTAAATTTTGAGCACCCCAGAGTTTAAGGGAAAAACATAAACTTCAAGCCAGATATAAAGCCCAGTGTGAATAATATTATACATCTCGATTATTTGATATTAAGTGAGACCACACCGCTTAGCGGAACAGATTTCCCCTCACTAATATCCCTTTTAATACATATCTTTTGATCAAAATCCTACAATCAAACTGATTAAAGCAAGAATCACAATATCATATATGCATTTAAATCAGGTAAACAGTGGACTATCTGTCCTAAAAATATAGTTTTGTTTGGCTAACTATTAACCATTTGCTGACCCGGGCCCACCAAACACAATCAATTATCTAACATCTGTTAGACACACTACTGGGCTATTTGCCTTTAAATATCTTCTTCTAGGGTCAACTGAACCTAATGGTTTTGTAGGCTCACCAATAACCTATCTTTTCTCTGTATATTATTTTCTGTGTGTAACATCATTTTAATCTTACCTATGACAAAGCCCGACACACTGGAATTTCGGACTTATATTAACTCGGGGCTTATTACCTAAAATATAGGACGCGGCCCTATACCAGTCCTATCTGATATTCTAATATCTGAGTCATTTACTTAGGGTTAACTACACCAACATATTTTCCTTGAAAACATTTCTTTCAAATTGGTTTAACCCTTTACATTATACTTAAACAAGGAAAACATACTCTTTGCTTTACTCAAATGCCTTTGCTATGATATATGTTTTACACAAAACAACGTTGATGAAAATCAAAGTCAATAGGGTTATCTATCCCTTTAGAACAAGTTAAAGCCCTTCTTTAACTTATAAAACATTAGGTTTTAAGATATCACCTTCAAAACCTTTGTTTAAAAACTTTAAATGGCCCTTTTCAAATCCATTGAAGTACCCCTTTCAAAATAAGTTAAATGCTTTACCTTGAAACAATAGGGAGAAAGGCCAAAACATACCTTTCGAAATCACTAAAGGTATCCCTTCGAAAGCTATACAAAACCTTAGGCATCCTCTTTTCAAAACACTTCAAACTTGCCTTTCGAAAACATTGAGGAATCTCCCCTTTGAAACCTTCATTATAAATCTTTCGAAAGCGTTAAAGTCCATTACTTAAAAAAACCTTCCGAAAGCACTGGGTCCAAGTAAAAGTTTGTGGAACATAGCTTTGAAATTATTTAAAACCATTCCTTTCGAAACCTTTGTGTTTAACTTTAAATATATCTAAGGGTCTTAAAAGAACTGGGGCAAAAGCAACTCTTTCAAAAGCATTATTCCTAAGTAAAAGAAAGTGGATGGTTTTGTAACCAACCCTTTCGAAAGCATGGAGAAGCGATTTTAAAGTTTAAGGCAAAAGGACCTTTTCGAAAGCATTGATTCAAAGGGTTAAATGCAGCAACAGGGGTTTCGACCCCTCCAAAAGCTTGTTTTAAAAACAAAAGGCGACAACTCATTCGAAAGCCCTTTTTTTTAATAAACCGAAGCAAGTTGGTTAAGTCGAAAGCTCCAACCACTTTGAAAGCCTTATTTGTAACCAAAATAATTCTAAGTTTATAAGAGCTACTTCTACCCATTTGAAAGCACGTTTCGACTCTATACCTTCCGACTTCCTCTGATCAACTACGTACCAAAACATTGATACCTTATGCATTAGTTTCGACTTAGTAGAAGGCGGATGTATGGGGTCGAAAGGTGGTTGTTGTAAGTGGCGAAGCAACAATCCTTTACAAAACTAATTTTTAACTTTTTAAAGTAATATCTTTCCAACTAGCTTGCCTTATTTGTCTACATATAATTGGTTTTCAATTCTTTTGCAAAACCTTTTTCTAAAAGTGTTGTCGAATTCAGTAATTAATAAATTTAAAAATTTAACAAATTTCTCCTTCTTCTTTTTTAAACATATAAAACGTGTAAGTCCCATACCATAAATAATTTTTATATCTTTGATAAAACACTTAGGAAAATTCTCTAAAAATTCCCATAAATCACTTTTAACATGTTTTCTAACATATTTAAATTTTCGATCCAAAGCTAACATATAATATTCAAAAATAATTTAAACCGAATTTAACCCATTTTCTTTACTAAAAAATTCATAATAAATCCACAAAACTTAGAAAATTATGAAACTTGAAACCTATCTATAAAATAATGTTTCCGACCTTATATCAAAAAACGAAAGTCATTAGGATGTCATTTAATAGGTTTTTAAAATCAAATCTTACCATAAAACCTATATGAAACAAAATAAATCATCAATAAACATATATATCCATTTAAATAATCAAAACATGGCATTTTTCTTGCAAAATATATTCGGATCTTATCTAGAAACGAAAACAATAAACCGAGATGTAATATATTTTTACCTTAGCTTGTTGTTAAGCAATTTGAGATTTTCCCTTGAATTAATTTGATTAAGCTTCCTTCTTGAATTCTTGCTTAGCTTCCCCTTGTTTTCTTCTAATGATGGCCGACCAAGCTCTAGGTTTAGTTTTGTTTGTGAATGTTGTAAATGAAAGTGGAATAAGGTTTTAGGGTATAAGAATATAACCTATTCCTATTTTGTTCATATCTTTGTGCCTTTACTTACTTAATTTTAAATTTTCATTTGTTCATTCATTACTTAAGGCACATCTACCTTAGAATTATACAAATCTCAATCTCTTAACCACTTTAATCTTTACGTTATTCTATTTAATTTACCTAATTAAATCTCCTAAATAATGTTATTTAAAATTAGGGGTGCTACAAGTTCATACATTACGAGATAAATGTCCCGGCATCCTTCTTCATCCCCTCCCAATAATAGATCTAATTCATATCATGGTATATCTTATTACTGTTGGGAAATATTATCAACCTAGAACGGTGGCACTCTCGTAGCACCTCATCTCGTAATTCATTAACATCGGGGATAAATAATCTCCTATCCATACGGAGCCAACCATCTCGGTCGAGTCCGTACTACTTTATGTCTTCATACTCTACTCCTTCTTCTATTTTTTCCATGATCTTTGCTAATCTAGCGTCTCGTCGTTGACTAGTACCGATCCGCTCCATCAAACTAGGTTCGATCATCAAACATTCTAATACCTCTGGCTCTAACTCGCAATGAAGTCTGAAGTCATAACCAGCAATATACTCCAAATTCTTCCACTCCATGAACATCACTCCCAAACTAATATGTCTTCTACTCAATGCATCGATGGTCGCATTTCCCTTACCAGGCGTATAGGAAATGTCAAAGTTGTATGAGGCCTAGAATTCCAACCATGTTGTTGGCGAAGGTTGAGGTTCTTTTAGGAGAAAGGTACTTCAAGGATTTATGGTCCATGAATAGCTCGAACATTTCTCCTAATAGATAATGCTTTCAAATCTTCAAAGCAAACACTATCGCCGCCAACTCTAAACCATGAATCAGATAATTCCTCTCGTGCGGCTTCAGCTGTTGACTAGCGTAGGCAACAATTTTCTCCTTTTTATTTATACCACACCTAATCCAATACCATAGGCATCTGTATATACTATCACCTCCGCATTCCTGCTCGAAATTGTCAAAACTAGGGCACTCATCAACCTCTCTTTCAGACTCACAAACGCATGCTCACACCTCATGTCCCAACAAAAGTCTGATTTTTCTTCATCAAATTGGTCAATGATGTAACTACGTTTGAGAAGTCTTTAATAGAGCATCTACAATATCCTGCCAATCCTAAGATATTGCTCACATCTGTAGCATTCTTGGATCGGCTCCAATCCTGAACCACTGCCACCTTGGAGGATCTACTGCGATGCCTTGCTCAAAGATGACATGACCTAAGAATCTCACTTCCCTTATCCAGAAGTGACACTTTGAAAACTTTGCTTTCAACTTGTGCTTCCTCAACATTTCAAGCACAATCCCTAAGTGCGTCTCGTTTTCCTCCTCTATCCTAGAATAGACCAAAATATCATCCATGGATATAAGTAAGAACTCATTTAGCTAATCCCTAAAGATGTAGTTCATGAGATCAACAAAGTATGCTGGAGCATTCGTTAGCCCAAACAGCATAACCAACCACTCATAGATACCAAACAACGCACGAAACACAGTGATCGACATACTCTCCTTTTCTACTCTCAATTGATGAAATCCTATCGCCAAATCCAATTAAGAGAACATCTTTGCACCGTGGAGCTAAGCGAACAAGCCATCAATACGTGGGAGTGGATATTTGTTCTTCTTAGTCACCTTAATCAGCTCATGGAAACCTATACATTACCTCAGAGAGCCATCCGCCTTAGTGGCGAATACTATAGGTGCATCCTCCACAAATATACTCCTACAAATAAACCCCTTCTTCAACAGGTCATTTACATGCAACTCCAACTCCTTTTACTCTTTGGGTACCATACGCCTCAAAGACATTACTATCGGTCTGGCATCCTTCACTAAGTCTATCAGAAACTCAATCTCTTAATACAGCGGTGATCTAGTCACCTCCTAAAACACATCGGATACTCTCTAACGATGGTCACAGATGACAACCCATCCATGGAACCTCGAGCGAATATAGAAAGCCTACCATAAACTCATCCTCAACAGATAGCTAATCACTACCATCCCCCTGCATAGCCTCAATCATCATTAGTAGTTTGTCGCAATCCACTACTACCATATTCTTCCTTAGCAAGTCCATCCCCAAGATAATCCCGAACCTAAGGAAATTCGAAATAAAAAGTCACAAACTAAAGAGCATCCATGACTCGATAATACCAAACCATAACAAACCATGCATAGGCTAGTGGATCCTCCAACAGGGTTCGTCACAATCAAAGGTTGGTTAAATATTTTAGGTTTCAATCCCAATCTATCTACCATATCACTAGATATGAAGGAATGTGAGGCCTCAGTAATGAATAAAACACGTATGGGAACATCATAAAAGGAAAGCATACCATGAATAACGATGCTCTTCCCCTTTTATTTCTTCAAGGAAGCACTCAATGAAGTAGGAACAACGTACAAAGCATACGTCTTCACAACCTGCTTCTGTTGCGCTGGTTCTGGGCAGTCCCCTTTGACATGCCCAAATTTGTTGCAGTTGTAACACTGCTTATCTTCCACGTTACAGTCCTCAACAATACGACCCTATTCCCCCAACTATAGCAAATAGGTTCCCATTTGCTCTTCTTCGAACCATTCTTCCTTTAAGCCGCTCCTCCTTAAACGGCTCTGCACAGTCCCCCTTAACGTGCCCATTTTTACAACAGTTAAAGCATTTTCTCTCGCCACCCTTTGAGTCCTTATAATCCCTACTAATATGACACTTCTCACTACAATTGAAGAACTTCGACTTCCTCTTGCCTTTCTTTGGTCATCTTTGTTCTGGAACTGTTTTATTCCCATATTGTCTCTCTTTCTCTTTTTGCTCACACCTACTTATGGTTTACTTCCTTTTGAGGAATTACAATTGTTGCGCTTGCATTTGAGCACTACCATCTATTACCTTTGTAGCTCCTCTTCGGGTTGCCCGCATTATGCTCAGCATCATATGAATAAGTGATGCCTGCACTTCCAGGTCATTTTCTATCCCGATGGCTCTTCCACCTTAGGTTGCGGTGCAAAATTTACAATAGCCTATTCATCCTTACAAACTGTAATAAGAATGATCAGTCTCTCATAGAGGAAAACAACATCAATGGTACTCATGTGAGCATGCGACTTATTTACTATATGTACACTACCATATAGTTTTGAAAAGCAAAATATATAACAAGTATGCACTCTCTCGTATGTGTATATGTATGTGTGTGTATGTTATATAGACACACACACAAACACTCTCGATCTAGTCTAGGGTGATAACTCCTTCCCTGTCTCTACTGGACCAGGGTGTTAATCGTATAACCTAGGCTCTGTTACCACATGTAATAACCGCCTTACACCATTGGCACCCGATATAACTATATAACGCGCTATCGCATATATCACAATGCTTGGAACAAAATATAATATACATCATAGATATAAAACAAGAGAGACAATAATAACCAAGTGATCCAAATATCAGAGTACAGATCCATAGAGTTATACAGCATGTAATAGAGTTTACAAAAAATGAAAATAAACTCGAATAACCGTCTCATAATGATAGTAATAAGAAAGCATTGCCAAGCATCCACAGTGTTGCATAAAGGAATAAGCACAGAATCCATATGTAATATGAGATAGCTCCATCGAACTTGTCCTCTACATAGCTACTGCATTGTAGATTTTCTATCTAGTCTACTCATTTAAGAGCACCCAAGATAATAAGAAGAAAATTATAAAACCTCGAGTCAGAAAATAGTTTGGTGTGAGCAATAAATAAATCATAAAATACTATAGAAGTTGATATAGTAAGTAACAAGGGTATACGAACCATACCTGACATGTCCCTGCAACTAAAGACTTAACATATAATGAACATAATATGCTACTCGTAAGGTATACTACAAACTAAGTATGATGATGGTTGTCCAAGTATCCCTATCCCTAATACTTATCACCAGTGACATCCCTAGAGTGATATACCATAGAAGTAAACAACCACAACACCTATCCAACGGTCCTCACTATCACTCAATGTGCTCCAAATATATGACAACTCGCATGGCATTTCCCATGCCAGGGACTAATGGAAATCCCCATTTTCAGTGTACTCGTCTTTTGCCTAAAGCTGATACTAGACCTTTTCTAACAGTCCAGGGTATACGAATCCTTTCAAATGATCTGTGGTAGCCTTTCCAAGCACCAATGAGTGCACTCATAATACCTCTGCTTTCGAGTATATTAGAGAACACTCCGAGTATCAATCCCTTAGCACGTGCATCCAAGCTCTTTCCTTACTCCATCCAGTTTCCATTATTCTCGAGGAACCATTCCACATTCCTTCATTCCACATAAGAACCATTCTCATGTTTTATCCATAGGTCACCCTTTCTACAACCCACCCATTGTGGACAACCATTCTCATGACCCCTTTCAATAGCGAGCCACCATAATCGAAATGTAACTCTATTCAGCGTCGAGTTGCCATCATCGAACCCGAAGCTGTCATCGTGCTAATATAATGCCATCGAACCCCAAACGAACGAACAAACACCTTTAGCACGACATGCAGAGCCTTCACTTCTCTTGGAAGTGACATCTCGATCCTAACAAACCAAAACTTTCGGTACTGACCGGTCCTCTCGGTATTGAGAGGTGTTCATAGCCAAACTTGGCAAAAAAATTCCTCTTTTTCAAGAGTTCCATCTTCTAGATGCTTGAATCCCGACCATTCCTCTTAAAGCTCTCAGCATCCACTTCTAAGCTCTTGGTGCTAACTCCAAAGGCCGTTTTCTCCATGCCCTCTAAGGCTCTCGGTACCAAGTCTAATACTTAGCAAATTCCTACATTTGGCCTTCATTCCTCACCCCTAGACTAGACCTGAAGAACCATCACCCATCGAGACATTAAACAAGAGCTCTCGGTCTTGACACGACCTCTCGGTAATGACTCCTCTGCTTTACTCCAATCTCGATGTGACTTGAACCCTTAGCTTTTCCTATCCTCTAGTGCCCCTCCTCCAAGTTTTATCCAATTCCGACCATCTTTGCCTATGCCAATTCGACCACTCCTTTCTTAATTACCTAAAAGCAATAGCAAATCACAACAAAGCACAACATAAAAACATGGAATATCAAATATATACATCCATTCATACATGCAATACATAAGAACATGATAATTAAGAAAATTCTAATCTAAATATAATTTTTACATTAACATATGAATATGAACATAAGAGGTTGCAAAACCATTTTAAAACCCTTAAAATTTAGCCATAAACATCTATAAAATTTTGATTAAAGTTAGAAAATATTTTAGGTTTGAAATCTTGTTAAAAGCATCTTATTTAACTATATAAACATGTATAATAGAGTGAGAGGTCAAGAACCATTCTTCAAATAACTAAAATATCAATTCCTCTCCTTAGATCTGAAATGGACAACAAGGAAGAGGAATGCAAATCAGCCAAAATAATAATGTCTAGCTCACCCATGCTAACCACCTCTCTAGTTGATGGTTTAACTAAGATTAATAAGAAAAAGATAGCTTTTTTATGAAATTAAGGTTACTAGAGGTTTGGAGCAATTTTGTGGAAGGTTGAAATGAACTAGATTAGTTCCTTCAGCTTTCCCTTAGCATCATTTTCAAGGTGGGTCAGTTGGCCTAAGCATGGGATTATTTAATTACCCACTAATGCTGGCCAGCAGCAGCTAAAATTTAAAAATGCTATAACTTTCAAATGGTGAGCCCTTTTTCCATTATGACCACTCTACGGAATGGAAAACAGTAATCCTGAAGCAGTGGAAGTGGTTTGTGATCTTAGCTCGACTCCTATCAAAAGTTATAGTCAAAAAATGTTTTTCAATGTTAAAATGGTCATATAGAAATTTTAAAAGAATCATATATGTGGAGAATGTCCCTAAGAATCACTTTTCAAAATTTTAGAGCCATAAGGCCTCATATGAATAAAATAAAAATATTTTACGATCCTTCGATATGTAAAATACGGGTCGTTACACATGTATTTGGAGAGAATTACATACTCTACTCATAATAGATTTATTGATAACCTATCTTGATACATCTTGACTAGGAATATTTAAAATTATATATTATTTTTAATATGATAAATTTCTCATGATTACAACACATTATAGTTATTATAATGTAATATATTATTTAAAAATTTTCTATTTAATGTACTTAGATTAAATAATTAATTAACATATACAACATAACAAGTATATCATAGAAAGAAAAATACCTTTTGTTTCAAATTTTTTTATTACATAGTTAATAATTGTAATATCGCACCCTAAAATGGACCTAAATTCCGATCTAGAAAATGCACATCGAAATTTAGACCCATTTCAAAGCTGGTTGTTGGTTGGTGTAAAGAACAATACAAAGCTATTTATCTACACATTTAGAACTCATAGTGGAAGCATAAAATATAGTAAAAGAAATATTACCTATTTTTTAAAATCCAAATGTCATAAAATCCATAACACAGTACCAATAACAACCGTTACGTATCCGCAGTACAACATTTCCAAAATACATCATTATTTTTCAATAGGTACATCACAAAATAACATGAATAGATAATAGAAAAACACCACAAGCTTTCTCTGCACCTTCGCCTTCAACATAGTCATCCTTCCTAACCAGTGTTGTAATGAGGAGGGAGTCAGAATTACATAAGTTTACTGAATAAAAAATCTCGAGCCTTACTATTGTAGTACTTGGGCCGTATAATTTAAATAGGAATATGTCTTCTGCAGTTCATCTCAATCCTAAGTTTTTTCAAATATAAGTCAAAAAGGATTTCCAAATATAAGCCTATAGCCAACTCTCTTTTAACCCAATAACCAATATTTTTCGTTAAGAATGTCCCATTAATGTAACAGATAGTACCCAAGTCACTTAATGTAATGACCGTCCTATACCGCAAACACCCAATATACCTATATAGTACGTTGTAGCGGTGCTTAGCCGATACTAGGCGATCAAGTAAATAAACAACATAGAACCAGTTGTATATCTATAGTGCATCGAATAAAATATAATAATAAACATCTTAGATATAAAAAAGACGAAACAGTAAATAACCGAATGAATCACAACATCATAGTACATAGATCCATACAATAAACAACATAAGTAATAGAGTAATACATCAAATAATAACTCATAAATTGTCTCAATAGTAAGGCACTAGCAAGCTCTATAGTGTTGTCCATTGGGATAGCAAATGAGCACATTAAAAATGAGAGAATAGCCTCCTAGTCACCACCTATCTAGCTCCACATGCTCACCAGACATAATATCCCTAATCTACTCATTTAAAAGTACCCAGAGTAATAAAAAGAAAAGCATAAAACCCCATGTCAGACAACAGTCTGGTGTGAGCGATAGAAATCTCAAATACTATTAAGTCAATATACTAAAACAAATGGTATGAAAAGCCATACATGACTTATCCTTGCATCCACAGAGTTAGCACATATAAAAGACATATGTTACTCTATGATAGTTATTGTGGGTGTACTATACATCAAGGTACTAAGGGTATCTTGATATCAGCATCAATAATATCTACATCGTGTGACATCCCTATCACATTTAAACAAAGATGACATTCATCATCCATCCTCACATTCACTCACTTAGTGCGATGGATAAATGATACTCGTATGATGTAACGACCCATAATTTCGCTACTTCGAAAATGAGAGATTTTGTTTGATTTAAAGTTAAAAAGGAGTTTAAACCTTAAATAATATGTTATATATAATAAATAATTAATCTATTCTTTTATTTAATAAATTAAAAAGTATAAATTTGGATTTTTGAACAAATCGACAAAAGTTAAAAATAAATAAAGGCTTAAATAAATGAATTTAAATATCTATTTAAATAGGTAAATATTATTTAAAACATCTAATAAAGATAATAAAAGTATGTTAAAAGATTTAAAAGTTTGTTAATAATCGTTTTACAAAATTAACCAAAATTTGTCGCATTTTGACAGTTTTACATACACTGCAAAATTAGAGATTTTGATACTAATTAATTATGTTTTTAAAATATAAAGAGACATGTTCTAATTTATTTAAATAAGTAAAAATTTCGTTTTAAAGTTTGATTTACATCAATATATAGCTTAATAAAAAGGTCAAATTTTGACTGTAAACTTTGTCGTCAAAAACACCGTTTTCAACCAAAACAAGTTGTCGACAAGTTGTTGCAACTTGATACATTTTCTAACTTATAAATACAAGTTTATAAACTATATAAATATTCTAGATTTAGCACTAAAAACAAAAAGAGTTTACTTTTAAAAATATTTACATAAATGTATGAAAAGTAAAAAATATGATTTGACAAATTTAAAAATTATTAAAGCTAATATAAAACAACATCATTACTCTACTTCACATCTCATTAATAAGATGTTATGCTTATACATAGAAAAGGAGTAAATGGAAAAGTAAAAAGAAAGCTAATTTAAGGAATTAATGACACATACATGCATGCATTTAATGCAAATCAAATCAATGCAAAGTCTCCTCTTTAAACACAAAATCTAAGAAAGAAATGATAAGTAATGATTTCTATTTCTTACAATCACCATTAATACATATCAAATCACTCTTTTTCACATAAAATAAAAGTATATTTAAATCCAAAAATGAAGAGGGTATTAATGTCAATTACCACTAAAATGTTCACTTATAAATACAACCACACATCTCTTCATTTCCACTACACTTTCATTTCATAAAAATTTCCAACAACCTTTTCTACTTCCACCATTTCCCTTTTACCTTCAAGTTATCACCTCCATACTCCAAATCGTCACCTTACACAAGCCAAACTACCACTTATCCACCTCCTTCTCACCCAAAACCCACGCCTACCCTTTCCTACACCCACGGTCGAGCCAACCTAAGCCCAAGCCGAGCACCACCTCACCAAACCCGAGCTCCTACCCCCTAGGCCGAGCACCACCTCACCAAGACCCAAGCCTATACACTCCTACCCCTTCCTACACGCCTATACCCCAAGGCCACACTCTCTCCTCCTTCTAAAAAAAGCTCACGTCCTCCATATAAAAAAAGAGAAAAAAGAGAGAAGAAAAGGAAAAAAAGAAAGAGAAAAGAAAAGGAAAGAAATCAAAAGAGTTCGGAAAGGAAACGGTAAAAGGCGAGACGTTGGAAAAAGCACGATAGCGAGAGACGGAAATCTTACGTTAAAGTTTGACGGAGTGGATATGAAGGTGAGAAATTCTCACCGCTTTTTGAATTATATTGATTATCATGCTTAATTGTTATGTTAGATAATCACTATTTGATGATATGATTGTTTGGTTGATTGTTTGGATATGTTGGATAATCCGTAGTAATGTTATGACATTTGCCGTATTGAATATGTTAATGTTATATGATTGTTGTATGGTTGTGATGATAATTTGGACATCAAATTTCTATTAATTTAGTAATCTCTTTGTTTAAAAAGACCATATTTTAGTAATATGAGATATTGTGGAAAAATAAGTCTCTTTTTATTTAGAAGTGAAATTAAAGTTAAAATGAAAGAGAATTTTAAATTTGAAGTGAAACGGATATGAAAAGGATAGTTAATTAGAAATTGAAATTAAGATGAATAGTGAAATTGAAATCGATTTTGAAAAAGTGAAGTTTATTTTGAGGTTGAATGGAAATTTAAATTGAAATTAGATTTAAATCTAAGTTTTAAATGTGTTTAATTTGAAGTAGAATTGAAATTGAATTGAAATTGGAATTTAAAATTAATATTAAAATAATGGGAATATAATAATATTATAATGTGGTAATAGTGAAAATATATTTTAAATACTTTAAAAGTGAAATTATTGATTTAAAATAATTTTATAAGTGTTGAAATCCAATTTGAATAGATTATTTCAAATATTGAAAAATAAGTTAAAACTAGATGCGTCGCGCAACGGTAGTTCGCGATTTCGTGCCAAAAAGTTCAAATGAATGTATAGAGTGAAATATGGCTTGGAATTCTTCGAGATAAGAAAATTCCAGACTATTATATCCATATCTTCTAAACGAAGAAATAAAATCAAAGTTTCGAAAAGTAGATTTTGAAATAAGTTCAAATCAATTTTCCAGAAAAATCGCGCTAGTGCACTTTAGTGACCATAACAGGAAATCTGTTTAAATGAACATTTTTAATTATGGAAAAATATGAAATAAATTTGATAAATCTATTTAAATAATTTAAAAGAGATTTGGATTGGAAAATATGAATTATCGAATGTTTAAAAGTTGTTTTAGTCAAATAAGCTTATACGGCACTTTCCGCAGCACTTTTATGCTGTGAATTGTATAACTTTTGGAATATGAGTTTAAATATAATGACGTTTTCCAGAATCAATTGTGAATATTTTAAAAAAGGATAATTAAGCGTTTTGGAAGATAATTTGGAATATTTATAAGCAATTCCAAAATAAGTTGAAAAATCTGAGTATGCGGAAACGACTAGTACATTTGTCTCGCCCATGAGATCTGGGAAGATAAAACAAGGTGTTTAACTAAGGTAAGGGATGGAGCAACCAGTTCGCTGAACTTACCTGGCCTATGTTTTCTTTTCTTAGGCGAGGGGTGGAACAGATCGAAGGGAAAGCCCGGATGCTCTTAAATAAAAAGATTGTATTAAGTTTTGAATTAAAATAAGATTTGTAATATCCAAAAGTTAAGCAATTTTCAAAATGAATGATTTCTATAATCCTATTGACTCAAAAATGTTTGCTAAGATTGATTTAGGGTTATTCATAAACGATGTCTTCAATAACATTGTTTTTGACCCGCTTAAAAGTTAAGGAATTTGGATCAAGAATTAAGTAAGGAAATTTGAGATATTTTCCAAAAGAAAAAGAATGAATTACTTAAAATCATCCTAAGTTAGAAGAAAGAGAATTCGAAATCATTCGAAAAGAATTAAAGTGAAAAGAGACTTAATAAATCCTATATACTCATATTCACTTTTATCAATAATTGGATTTCAAAGGAACCGGAGTCGGATTTGGTTAATTCCTATCCGAAAACCACTTCAAAACAATGTATATGTTCGAACGTGAAAACATGTTGAAGATGGTGAATGAAGACCGTGGATCTTCCTAGCGTGAAGACTGCTTGCTGAACATGCTCTGGTTGTCCCCGATTATAGAGTTATTTATAGCAGTGGTCTCTTCGTGATAAAGATTTTGCGGATTGCAAGGGCTTCTCGCCTAGTAATGGCCGAGGAAAGCGCCTTCGGTTTGTCCTGTTCCTGGACAACTTGTATGGACGTTTGTCTGACATTGCATTTCTAATGATTACGTATATTTTTTTTTACAAACGTACATCAATGGTGGCGGAGAAGGCAACTTCTCTAAGCTTAACACCCTCCTTGAGACATACGGGCTCATGGATTGTATTTTTATAGAAGGCAATTAGTAGTTAAACGGAAATAGCAATGTGGCATTCAAAGATGTGATATGTGCTGTGAGAAAAGGTAATAGTTTGCCTCAAGCCTCATCAAACCGGAAATGACCGAAGCATGATTAGATGCAGCAAGGCTAAGTGGGGTCATTCCCAATTAGGATATGGTCATCCCCTTCTAGATATATTTCTTCCCGCCATGAAGTCGGGGTGTAAATTAATGTGAAGTATGCTAGAGGGCCCTCGATAAAGGTCGGTAATGATCGGAGGATGTCATATTCGGTACCATCTAGTTATAAAGGTAGGCCGGTCTTGTGTTAGTAGAGGATCCTTTGTGATGGTCCTCGGGACATCCATCTAGAGGTGTACCCCTTTCGAAAGGTAGATCCTGCGCCTGGTCATTTATATGGAAATCCATTCTCCAATAAGAACCTACGATTTTGTTTGTAGAGCCTAGCATGCTAGAATTTAATCAATGTAACAATTTCGGCTAAGATTAACAAGTTTATTTGCAAAAGTTTTCAAAGAATGTCATTAGAAATAATATCAAAGGTTTTGATATAAAAGTGTTTTAGTTATCATAAGGTAAAAACATGTCCGTGTTTATGTGTGGACTTGTCTTACGAGATACTCTTTCTTTTCAAAGGATTTTTATCCAAAGGCTAATATATGACACTGTCATTTATTATTGAGTTTTTCTCACGCTGGTTTATCAAGCCTGATCCGGGTATTTTCAATACTCGGGACAGATCCGAGTAGTTTCAGGTTTAGTCGAAGATGGTTGGAGTTTCCAAAGGAGAGCTGGAGATATTCATCGACATATGGACATATTCTATTATCCGCTGTACTTAGTGATTTTTTTTTGATGTTTGTCAGCATTTGTAAGGGCAGGTTTTATAACTGTCCAAGCTGAATTTAAGTTAGACTCTGATATATGTATTTAAAAGTTTTTCGCTGTATAATATTTGTTCAATATTATATGTTATTCCATTCGTAAGAGATTATGTTCTGTCTACTTTTCTTTACCACCCTTAAAGATCCGTCTTTTCGTACAATTTGAGTTGGACATGTATGGTTTATTGTCGATTCAAAGGGTACGGGAAAATGGGCCTTTACATATGACCACCCTCGCAGAGCTAAGGACTACTCAACGTCCCAGTTATACTCGAATTCATGCACTCAATATGCCAGGAACTAGACTGCACTTCCGTAGATAGCCCAGGGTACTCAGATCGAAACATTATGCGATTCAAGGCTCCCTGTATGCCCAAGTAAGCGTCCTCACATACCCCTGCTTTACGAGTACACATCGAAACCTACGAATACTAATCATCCTTTTTGCATATGTCATCCGTAGCAGAGCTCATCCTGGAACTATCCTCATGAATCCCATCTGAAGTTATCGTGGTTGGGAACTATTCTAGACAACCATCATCAATCACAGGATGTCATCATTTGTCCCGTAACCTTCTGCCAACAGTTCCTTCAATCCGGCTACTCCGCATCCCGAAATATAGCTATCCATCTTCAAATGACTAAAGCTCGAGCATACGAACTCCAAACTATCTGAAACTCTGGATGTAGTCTTATGGGGGCCTTCCTTGTCACCCAATATTGATAGGACCAAGTTTGGAATAAAGCTCATGGATAGGTACCTATTCATGACTACCAAACTATGCCCACCGATCCATGGCCACTGAACCATCGCTACCGATCCCACGCTTCACACATGAACTCCTACACACCTTCCCATGCCCCACTATCGATCATGCCTTGACTGGACCAACTTCCATGGATTAGTATTGATCCATGGAGACTAATCCCTCACTTCTTTTGTAAGCTCCAGTGCACTCCTTCATACTTCAGAATGATTTGTGAGTGAAATGGGATAACCCCTATGGATTGTTACCGATCTATAGGGTCGAACCCATACTTAGCCAAAATAGCTTGATGTTGGCTCCACTCACTTGCCTCCATGTTCCCATACCCTTGATCCATACTCCAAGCCACTCCATCAATCCATGCTATTGAGTCTCACCGATCCATGCCTTTAAATTCCCACTGATCCATTTCTATGAGCCTCTAACGATCCATGCTTTGCATACCCATATCTTGACCAAATGAACTCCAAATAGCTTGATACATGATGTGCAACCTTATGAGACCATCCTTACTGCCCACATATCGATTGCACCTAGTTTGGGGTAAAATTTATGCATCATCGCCGATCCATCGCCCCTTCCTAACTAAGTCTCCATTCGACCTACGTTTCCAACCATTCAGACATCAAACAATCGTATATTCATCATATATAAGCAATAACAATAGCCAACAACCAAATATATCATTTTAAAGAGATCCAAATCTAAAATGAAGGTTACAGATCCATAAGAACATAGTCATGCCTCCATAAGGACAATTTTTGCAAATCGAGTCCAAATCATCTAAAAATTCACATATATGGTGTAATATGGTCTAAATTTTTTTATATTATTTTTAAATAATTTTTAATACATCATTTAGGGTGTAAAATGGTCTAATTAGCAAGTGAGACCTAATTACCCACCATAATCCAGAACAAAACCCAAACCTCCTTATGAACAGTTGAAGGTACGAAATCCAAGGCTCTTCCAATAGCAAATCTCTAATCCTAAGTGCTAATCATGCTAAGTTCTTCTTAATAGTGTAATTTGGCTAATTAAAGTATGTTTAAGGGTTGCTTTTTGGTCAATAAAGGTTAATGGAGGTTTTTAACTCTTTTAGAAGTTGTGAAATGACGAGGGTGGGGTCCTATCGGCCTTCACTTACCCCAAAACTGAAATGGATTATGGGCCTCAAAGCTAATGATCCTAATTACCCACTTAAGACGCTCAAAATCAAAGAAGACTTCATACGGTCATAATTCTCAAAAGGTTGGTCCATTTTCTTAATATGACCACTCTATGGAAAGGGAAACCATCACCCGAATATAATGAAAGTGGGTTTAGACCCTAACCCGGCTCCTATCAAAATTGATATTTCATACAAGATTTACAGGGATAAAAGGTTACATAAAAATTCATCAAAAAACATGTATGTGGGAAATGTCCCTAAGAATCATTTTCCAAAATATTAGAACCATACGACCTCATATGAAAGTAATATAAATATTCTACGATCTTCTAATATGTAGAATGCGAGTTGTTACATTTTTTCCCCCTTTAGGGATTTCTCCCTCGAAATTTCATAATCAAGTCAATAGGGTCATCCCGCATGCCTAATAATCATATCCAAGTATAGGCAACCATCACACATCAAACATGCATACATAGCAAAAAATGAAAAAGAAAAGCCTATCCTAGCATGCAAGATACTATGCCATGGTACATTTCATGATATCATAAGTGAAAGTAAAAGTGATAAATTAGAAATCTCACCAAGTAAAGAGCTCTGGATATGCTGCCCTTATGCTCTTCTCCGTCTTCCAAGTGCAATTGCCTTCACTATCACTCCACTGAACTTTTATCAATTTCACCGTCTTCCTCATAAGCTGCTTTATATCACGCTCGACAATATGAATTGGCCTAGGAGGTTTTGAAGCTTTTGGCTCAATCTCGATATCATCTAGCTGATTTGATGCAAAGTTACGCCTAAATTGTGCCCAAATTTCTAGCACTCCCGTCATTCTTTGAGGTAAGTCAAGCAAGGTTCCCAATTCTTTTTAATATTGAAAAGGACCGAAAAATCTTGATGTCAATTTCTCTCTACAACCAAACCAAATGACATTCTTTAATGGAGAGTTCTTAACAAATACCATGTCACCGACAAAGGATTCTAAATCTTGACGCCTCTTATCAACGTAGCTTTTCTGTCTGTCTTGAGCAGCTTTCATCCATTATCGAAGAATCTCGATCTTATTTGATATTTCTCTAATAATATCTGGCCCAAGTATCAGTTTTTCGCTTTCTTTCCACCAACAAGAAGGAGCATTACACGGTCGGCCATATAATGCCTCGAATGATGTCATACCGATGCTAGAATGATAGCAGTTATTTCATTTGAATTCAACAAGGTGTAAGTGATCGTCCCATGAGCCTCCAAAGTTGAGTATGCAAAAATGTAAGAGATCTTCTAAGATATGATTCACTCTTCAAGTTTGGCCTTCAGTCTGAGGGTGATAAGCTATGCTGAGGTGCAGCTCTGTCCTTAATGCCTCATGTAAGCTCTTCCGAAATTCACTAATGAACAATTGGTGTCGATCACTCATAATGCTCTTCGACATGTCATGGAATTGTATTATTCATTTCACATATAGTTTGACCAATTCAACTGCCATTCTACTTGACTTGACGGATATAAATCTGGCGCTCTTGGTCAATCGATCGATTATGAACCAAATGTTGTCGTACCCTGCTTGAGCCCTCGACATTCCATCGATGAAATCCATCGATACATGTTCCCACTTCCAGTCGAGAACTTCTAGCGGTTGCATCAGACTACTAGACTTCTTCTGCTCTGCCTTAACCAACTGGTTGTTCATACATTTCGAGATGAATGTCCCAACGTCTTTCCTGATCCCTTCCCACTAGTAGGTCCGCCTCATATCACGGTACATCTTATTACCACCAGGATGAATAGTCAATCTCGAATGATGGCGCTCACAGAGCACTTCATCCCTCAACTCATTGACATCAGGAACAAACAATCTCATGTTTTTACGGAGCCAACCGTCTCGAGCAAGTCTGTACTATCTCATATCCCCAGACTCTACTCCCGCTTCAGTCTTAGAAATGATCTTGGCTATTCTGACATCGCTCCTTTGACTATTACCAATTCTCTCAATAAGAGTTGGTCTGATAGTCAAGATTGCCAACATCTCTGGCTCTAGCTTGCATCTTGGTCGGAAATATATTCTAACTACGTCCACTCTAGGAACATAGCTCCCAAGCTGGCATGTCTCCTACATAAGGCATCTGCAACTGAATTACTTTTCCTCGGTATATTTTCAATTTCAAAATCATAGGAGGCCAAGAACTCTAACCCTCGCTACTAACGAAAGTTAAGGCCCTTCTGCAAAAAGAGATACTTCAATGATTTATGGTTAGTAAACAGTTCGAACCTCTCTCTTAAAAGACAGTGCCTTCAAAAATTCAGTGCAAAGACAATCGCTACTAACTCTAAATCATGAGTCGAGTATTACTTCTCATGTGACTTCAGCTGTCGACTAGCATATGCAATAGTCTTGCCTCTCTACATAACACCGCACCCAATCTGCTATCATAAGCATCATTGTATACCATCATCTCCTCATTCCTGCTTGGAATAGTCAATAATGGTGCACTCATCAACTTTTCCTTCAGACTCAGAAATGCATTTTCACATCTCTCATCTCAAGTAAAAATCTGATTCTTTTTCATTAAATGAGTCAATGGTGCTGCTACCTTAGAGAAGTCCTAGATGAACCATCTATAATATCCAGCTAACCTCAAGAAACTTCTCACATTCATAGCATTTTTAGGTCTGATCTAATATTGGACTACTGCAACTTTTGTAAGATCAACGACAATGCCCTGCTCAGAAACAAAGTGACCGAAAAATCTCACTTACTTCTTCCATAAGTGACATTTATAAAAATTTGCTTTCAATTGGTGCTTTCTCAACACCTCTAGCACAACCCTCAAATGTGTCTTATGTTCTTCCTCTATTTGTGAGAAGACTAGAATATCAACAATGAACACACGCACTAATTTATTTAGTTGACCCTTAAAGACATGGTCCATAAGATCAATAAAGTATATCGGCACATTGGTTAGCCCGAACGGCATAACCAACACTTAATGAAACCAGACAGTGCACGAAATGTTGTAATTGGCACACTCTCCTTCGCCACTCTCAATTGGTGAAATCCTGTCGCAAGATCCAACTAAAAAAATACTCTGGCACCATGTACTTGATCAAACAAGTCATCAATACCTGGGAGTGGATACTTGTTCTTCTTCATAACTTTATTTAGCTCAAGGTAATCAACATATAATCTAAAAGAGTCGTCCACCTTCGTAGCTTATTCTACTGGCGCTCCCTACTTGGATATACTCTTGAAATGAACCCTTTTCATAAAAGGTCATTCACTTGCACCTTAAGCTCTCTCTGCTCTCTAGGTGTCATCCTCCTCAAAGGCATCACAATCGTTATGGCATCTTTAACTAAACCAATATGGAATTCGATCTCCCTGTGTGGTGGATGTCCGATCACTTCCTTAAGTATGTTCAGGTACTCCTTAGAAATAGGTACTAATGGTAACTCGTGGGGTGTCGAGTGAATATAGAAACTGACCATCACAATATTATCTAGAAGGCAACCTAACACTACCATCCGTCCATCATCTGCCCTTATCGTCACCACAGGCTTCTCACAATCCACCAACACTCTGTATCTATGAAACCAGTCCATCCCCAATATGATACCAAACCCAATGAAACCCAAAACAAAATAATCACAATCAAAAGAGCATCGATGACTTGATAAGACCAAACCATGACAAACCATACACATGCTAGTGGAGCCTTCAATAGGGTTCATCATAATCAATGGTCGGTTGACAATTTGGGTCTCAATCCCAATCTACCTACTAAGTCACTAGATATGGAGGAATGTGAAGCCCTAGTATCAAATAAAACTCATATAGGAACAATGTTATCCATATAATTTCTATGGAAAATATAATGCCAAATTGAAAACAGGTGATGTAGAAGACCGCATCAAGGAACTATTATGACCTAAGATTTAAGGGTATCTTGCACCAATGAAGTACAATAAGTCATATCGTAGGTAAAGGATACTGTAAGTAAGCAATATTGAAGGTTGAGTTATGCCGTAAGGTTGTTATTGCAAGTATTCAATGACATTGGAAGGACAATGGTGCCAGGCTGCATCCTGATGCCACAAGGATAAATAGTGGTGCCAGACTGCATCCTAATGCCACAAAATTGGTTATCATAAATAACGCATCTTATTGATGCCACAAAATTGGTTATCATAAATAACGTATCACATGTCGTAAGATACCAACAGGTTGTATGGTTCATCAAAGCAGAGATTAATATCAAATAAATGAATACCGCTCCACTTCAATGCCGCTTCCTTCTAATGTCGCATCTCTTCAACGCCGCGTTCAATTGATGCTGCTCCTCTTCAATGTTTCTTCCTTCTAATGTCGCATTTCTTCAATGATGCATCCTATAATTGCGACGCTCTATAAATGTCCCCACTTATCAATACCACATCCTATAAATGCCGACTCATGTTAATGTCTTCTCTTTTTAATGTCACTCATCATCAATGCCATCTCTTGTTATCACCACCAGTTACCAGTGTCGCTCATCATCAATGTTGCTCCTATCAATATCGCCTCTTAGTAATGCCGTATCTCTTCAAAATTGTTGATTATCAATGTTGTGCATTGGTGATATTGCTCTTCATCAACCATTAAAGAGTGCCGCAAGTCTCAACGCGACATTGATAATAGATGTTATCAATGTCCACAAAAACAAGCGAGATAGAAATGATGCTGCAAGTTTATCAACACCAAAGATTGATGAAGATGAAGTATGAGGCCTGGCCCCATTAAGATATTTATTGATATAAAGAGTTATGCATGATGAAGGCGTCATAAAGCAGTCATGCCAAACCCCTCTACCCCTATAAACATGGACCTAGGTGCAAAGAGGAAGGGGGAATCATTTCTTTTCTCTCCTCTTAAAATTAAACAATTGTAACCCTAAATTAAATTGGAGAAAAACTTGATTTTATTGTAATTATGACGAAATTATACGAATAAGGACTTTAATATGCATATTACCTTGATTGTGCACTTTGGGAATTATTGAAAATGGACATGCATATGATAAAGCTCATTGGACCCAAAGCTTGTCGTAATTTTATATAAATCATACGAGATTCAGTTTAAACTAGTGTTCATATGTATAATCACTATTTGCCATCAACATATTGACATGGGTCCATGAACTAAGAGGATTGCCTATCTCATCCATTAACATGCTTAATGGGTTATCTCACATATTTATGGCCCATTCTTTTTTCTCCTTTGATCATGTGGCATGGACTTTCGAATGTCTTATTCCAAAAGAACACATAGGCTTTCAGGCAACTTATTCCAAAAGACTATACGGGCTTTCGAATTCCTCATTTCAAAAGTCCAAGGGCATCCTAGGGCTCTTGTTCAATGACATCATCTTGTACTAGGCCTTGAATGCTAAGCCTAATCTTGATCTCTTAACACCATTTGGTCAACAACAACTAAGCCATGCTTAGTCGTGTCATCAAGTGTGTTAAAATCGAGCTTTGTTTCATTATACTTGGCATCATGGGTGTTATACCAACTTTTGTGCTAACATTTTGGCGCTAGAATGAGGTCTTGAACCCCTGCTTCTCCATAACTCTCTTCCTAAACTAATTACATAAAGTTTCCTTTTGTTCCAGTAAAATGGAGAGATCAAGGTGAACTAATGTTCCAAATGAAGAAGTCATACAAACGGTGACATTGGAAGAAAATGTTGTCCCAAACTTCAACTTGAGGAATGTAGAGTCTGGACAGCCATCAAAGCAAGTAAAGCCAACTAGTAACGAAGCTGAGCTTAAATATCTAACATAGCAGGTAGCAATGATGCAAGTTTTATTGGAGAAGAAGATCCTTGCATAGAAATCTTCTAAAACTTCCATGTTCACTGAAGGAGTGGAAGTTGAATATTCGAGAAGGAATTTGGATGCTTCTTTGCTTAAGAATAATGCAAAGACAAGTTCATTATAACTCCATAAAAGAAAGAAAATCAAGAAGTTGAAAAGACAAAACTCTCCCCTAAATCGATGGCAGGCAATAAGGCTAAAGCAAATTACCAAGATAGATTAATGGATAAGTCCAATAAGCAATTCGAAAGTTCAAATCCAAGGAGTACAAACCTAACAGAAGCAATTACCATAGTGACGAGGCTTATCTAAGAGACAGCCAAAAAATAGCAAAAGATATGCTTAATCTTAAAGGAAAAAGAATTCTTGATGAAAAAAAATCATAGTCATATATGCTAGGGTTTTGTGCAGCTCTTCCGTGGTGGTTAGTCCTCCTTTTCCCTCCCCAAAATCAGACTAAAACCCTCCTCCTTCAGAACTTCACATGGACGGCAAAGGGCCTATCGCCCAAAACAAAGTATTAGATGATGGTTTCTCTCACGTGAGTATATAAAAAAAAACATTTTGGAGTGTTCATATTATTAGCAAACTAGATCGCACGCAGCATGGAATGGCAATACATGAATAACCCAATCACGTTTCAATATTCATAACTAAAGAGATTTCCATGACCTGGCCAATCCTTTGGCATCTAGAAACGCAGATCCTCCTCAGGCCATGAAATATATCCCAACGGCTAAGCCAAAAACATGGAGCACACTTGTTGCCGAAAATAAGGTATCAACTTTTACTCCAATAACATATTTTCCACCTCATGTCGTGAACAATCTAAAGTGCGCCAAAATGAATCCTTATTTGAAATACAAGGCTAGAGAAAAATGGCACAATTCTATAGTGTTATATGTCATGGGATCTAAACCATATTGCCACTAATTTAGAACTTACATCATTAGGGTATGGAAACCGAAATGTGAATTCGATGTTACTCTAGAGACAATGGATTCTATATAATTAAATTAGAAAAGGCAAAAGACTGCGAAAACATTCTAGCCAATGGTCCCTACTTATACAACAAAAAATTAATAATAATGATAAAGAAATGGACCTCAAGAATGAAACTAAATATTTCCTATAATCTATCCCCGTCTGGGTTAGATTCCCTGGATTAGACTTAGAATTTTGGACAGGTGAAGATATTGAGAGAATTGCTTCCTTGGTAGGTAAACCTATTAAGCCTAGTAACTAAAGGCATGATTCGAATTGCTTATGCCAGAGTATTAATAGAATAGACTCTGATTTTAAATCGTAATTTGGTCCCTATTTTTGATGAGGATGATACGATTACTTGGCAAGAAGTATTCTACAAATGGAAATCCATGCACTGTAACTCTTGCCACTATTATGGGCATATGGAAAAATTTTGTACCTTGATGAAGAAATGGATCCCTACAAATATGGAAACAACTCCACTTGGTAGTGATGACATAAATGTAGATCATTGTATGAGCAAGCAACATGAAAGTGGATTAAATTGTCAAAATGTTAATAATCAAAACCTGTACAACAAGATGGAAACTCATGATCATATTCAGCAGCAGTCCAATAAATAGTCAACATAGTCAAAGTCCATGAATATACAAGACAATTCCAACTACATCTCTCTATCAACTCAAACAAAAAAGACCAAAATAATATTGGACCCAAAACTTTTTCTGATACCTCAGCGTAGTGTAATAGGACATATGCCCTGACAGCAGCTTAACCCTTCCTGAAGTCACAATGATTGAAGAACCTCCACTTGAGGAATTCCACCCTATTAAAGACTTGGATTCCAATACGCAGGAACGTACAGACTTGCTCCAAAGTAATCGGTCTTCGAAGGTGAACCAACTAGGTATGGACCCAAGCTCCATCTATCTAGATATCTAGTCAGAATCTGCAGATTTAGTAGCTCCTATATCAAACAAGTCAGAAACTCTACCTACAAATGAAGCTAACAGAATCATAACGAGACATATAAGGAAAACAAGAATAGAAGAATCATAGTTCATTTTCAGTGCCAAAGAAGAGAAAGACGTGATTGACAACCCTGAGTGGAGTAACTATGTCTCTCATCTAAGAGTAAAGGAAAATAAGCTTAAGATATCGAAAAAGATTATTACAGTTCCAAACTACCCGGAAGTTAGGAGCAATGCTTTAGACTAATGTTGTTTTTGGTATGGACGTTAGGGGTCTTAACTCCCTCACTAGGAAACACGATGTCAAACAACATCTACTTTCTTACAATATTAACATTATGGGTCTAGTTAAACATAAGCTGTCCAATGAAAATATTTTAAAATTCAGTAAATTCTTAAGTAATGATTAGGAGGTTATTCACAATAATGAACATGATAATAGAGGTAGAATTTTGCTTCTCCGGAACAAGTCAATATGGTCAGCAAATAATGTTACTATGTCTGACCAACATATTAGGTGCTCTATGATTAATAAGGGTGGACTGAACAGCAGATTGACTATAATCTGCGCAAAACATTCAGTTAATGAAAGAGCTCAAGTTTGGAGAAACCTATCTGGCGAGGCAACCAACTTCGCCATGCCTTGGATTTTTGCCGGAGACTTCAATTGCATTCTTAATCATGATGGAAGAGTGACATCAAATAATTTATTAAATCAGACTTAGATTTTAAGGAGTTCCCCTAACTTAATGTGACAGTGCTTAACCACTCTTTTAGTGACCACTCACCTTTGCTCATTAAATTCATTAACAACTTTAGCAGGGGCCAATACAAACCTTTTAGATTCAATATTGCATGGCTTTCTACTCCGGGATACCACTCTATCACCGAAAGTTGTTTTAATTTAAGGATCCAAGAAAGTCCAGTTTTCGGTCTAATTATGAGGCTTAAATATAAAGCGTTTGACAATAGTGTGATTATATCAGAGGAACTAATAACTCTGTATATTTACAACTGTTAAATAATCCGCAGAATGATGGTTTGCTTCAGGCATACAGGGCTAATACAATGCCTCTACAATCTATGCTAAATGTAGAAGCTATTGAAAATCATCAAAAGTCGAAAATGGGTTGGCTTCTCTACGGGGACCAATCAAGCAATTTTTTTCATTCTAGGATGACTACAAGACAAAATAAACTCTCTTTACATAGTCTACTAGATGAAAATGGTCTTCTCATTTCAAACCCTACAAATCTGAAGGATGAAGCCATCCATTATTTTACAAAGTTATACAGTTCAGATTCCAATGTTAACCAGCCCACAAATCAGAATTTGATATGTAAAAAGATCCTCTCTAAAAAGGCGCAGAGGAATCTTTTACTACCAATATCAATAGAGGTGAGGAATGCTACATTTCAGATAGATGATAATAGCAGCCCAGGGCCTGATGGATTCAATGCTAAGTTTTACAAGCATCATTGGGAGCAAATTAAGGAGAAACTTCTAGCTATCATGACTCATATTTTGGATGAGGGAAGTTTACAAAACAATTAGACCATACTTTCACTATTCTTATCCCAAAAACTCGAAATGCTACTAACATAAATGATTATAAGCCAATAGTATAATTTGTATAACCATACTTTCAAAATGTTACTCTTTACAAGATATTAACTGGTATAATTTGTAGCAAGATGATAGGCTCAGTGAATAATCTCATCTCTCTTAACTAAAATGCTTTTATCTTGGGTCAAAATACATTGCTGGCATAGCAGATGGTAAGAAGCTTCAATAGGAAAACAAAAAAAAAATCTTTGTTCAAGCTTGATTTACAAAAGGCGTATGATATAATCAATAAAGAGTTCATCATTCAAATTATGGGAAAAATGGGGTTTCCTCCTTATTTTACTTCGCTCATCCAATGGTGCATTTCCACACCGACATTTTCTATCATTATCAACGGCACTCCTAAAGGGTTTATAATGAGTAATCGAGGAATCAAACAAGGCGATCCTCTTTCCCCATACTTATTTGCAATAGTTATGGAATTCTTGTCCATCAATCTAGGCAGTGAACTTCTACAAGGTAACGTAAACCCATCATACAACATAGATTCAATGTTAACTCACTTGATCTATGCTGATGATCTGCTATCCAAAGCAAACATCGAAAGTGTAATTCAATTTTTTTTTAAAATTATGACATGGAAATTTTTTCTAGACCAACTGTTAGCAACTCCAAAACCAAGATCTTTTTTGGGAAAGCTATAACAGCTAAAGAACAAATCATCCAAATGCTTAGGGTTCAAAATCGGAGCCTACTCATTAAACATATAGGAATTCCTTTATCAGCAAATAAACTAAAGATTTCAGACTTTGGGGAATTAATAGATAGGATTAATGGTAGACTCGACGCTTGGAGTAGTAGGTTCTTAAGCACGAGTGGTAGATTGGAGCTTATCAAGACTACAATCTACCCGCTCATCCAATTTTGGATGCAAATATGTCAAATTCCAAAGACAATTCTCCATTAAATAGAGCATAAATGTTATACTTTCATCTAGAAAGGGAAACATCATAAATAAATTGGGCCACTGTTTCTAAACCTAAGAATAAAGGAGGGCTGGGATTAAGAAATCTCGAGGAACTAGATCAAACATATGCTATCAAACTAGTTTGGAACTTTCTAAACCAAAAAACTTTATGGGCTAAGTGGATACATGACAGATATTGCATGAATAAGAATTTTTGGATAGTCAATTTTGATAACAATGCTTCTTATACTTGGGAACTCATGTTACATTCAAGAGAAAAATGTAGTAAGCTGATTAATAGAAAATTGCAAATGGAAGAAATACTAGCTTGTGTTTGATCCCCGGATAAAAGGGAAATCTCTTTCAAATTTAGTTGGATGGTCGTATACGGCTTTATTCAATAATCAAGGCCGGGATGTTTGCAGCATTATTAATAATGGTGAATGGGACTTCACTGATTCCAGTTTACCAGCAAATATCTACAACACAGTTCAAGAAATAAAAATTTATGGTAACAATATAAACGACGAATGGGAATGGACGGCTAATGGGGGGAATTCTCGCTAAAATTAGCATCGGAACATTCTAGAATTTAGGGTGAATAACTTATGTGGTGCTTTAAGGTCTAGAATCACTATTGTGCGCCTAGGATGGCTTTGACTGCATTCTTTGCAATACATGATAGACTTCCAACAAAAGAAAAAATTCAACAGCGGACAGCTATCAACAGTACTGTATGTTGTTTATGTAATTTGGATATTGAATCATCTAAGCATTTGTTTTTCTACTACGTTTATTTGAAATGGATATAGACGAGGAGATAAAAAATAGATGGAGAGATTACTTCGACAAGCTATTTAATGAAGAAGATGATAGCACTATGATCGAGATAGACGACTCTTCGAATGACACCTGTAGATATTTTGTTCGGAGATTTCAAGAATCCGAGATAAAAGAGGCACTAAAACGGATGAAAGCAGGCAAGGCATTGGGGCCTGATGACATCCCATTGAGGTGTGGAGATGCCTTGGAGATGCAGGGATAGCCTGGCTAACTAAGTTGTTCAACAATATTTCCAAATCAAGCAGGATGCCAGTTGAGTGGAGGAGAAGCATACTAGTTTCAATTTTTAAGAATAAAGGAGACATCCAAAGTTGCAATAACTACAGAGGAATTAAACTTATGAGTCATACAATGAAGCTTTGGGAGAGAGTCATTGAACATAGATTAAGAAGAATGACAAGTGTTTCAAAAAAACCAGTTTGGCTTCATGCCTGGGAGGTCAACCACAGAGGCGATTTTTTTGATAAGACAACTTATGGAGAGGTTTAGGAAGCAAAAGAAGGATCTACACATTGTATTTATCGATTTGGAGAAAGCTTATGACAAGGTACCGCGAAAGGTGATGTGGTGGGCTCTGGAAAAGAAAAGAGTCCCAACAAAGTACATTACACTTATTAAGGATATGTACGATGATGGTGTGACTAGTGTCAGAGCATGCGATGGTGAAACTAACGACTTTCCCATTAACATAGGATTACATCAAGGGTCAGCTTTGAGTCCCTACATTTTTGCTCTAGTGATGGATGAGGTTACGAAGGATATACAAGGCGAGATTCTTTGGTGTATGCTATTTGCTGATGATGTTGTGCTAATTGATGAAAGTAGGATTGAGGTTGATAGACAACTAGAGTTGTGGAGACGGACTTTAGAATCGAAGGGATTTAGACTTAGCAGAACTAAAACAGAGTATATGAAGTGCGGGTTCAGCGGTGTCAGGTCGGAGGATGGAGATGTCACTATGGCCGGACAATTAGTTCCCAAGAAGGAATCATTTCGATATCTTAGATCAATGTTGCAGTATAATGGTGAGATTGATGAAGATGTTAGTTTTAGAATTCGAGCGGGATAGGTGAAATGGCGACAGGCGTCTAGAATTCTCTGTGACAGGAAGGTCCCACAAAAGCTTAAAGGAAAGTTCTACAAAACGGCAATCAGGCATGCGATGTTGTATGATGCAGAATGTTGGCCTACTAAAAGCCAACACGTCCAAAAGATAAACGTAGCAGAGATGCGTATGCTGCGATGGAGCTGCGGTCATACAAGAAGAGACCGAATTAGAAATGATGATATACGTGATAAACTTGGAGTAGCACCAATTGAGGAGAAGCTAATTCAACATCGCTTAAGACGGTTTGGACATCTTCAACGAAGGTCTCTTAAGGCACCTGTGAGTGTTGGAATTATAGGCCGCGTTGATTGCTCAAAGAGAGGTAGAGATCGCCCAAGATTAACTTGGGAGGAAGTAGTAAAAAGGGATTTGAAAGATTGGGGTATATCCGAAGAGCTGGTGATAGATCGGAGCGAGTGGAAGTTAGCAATTTACGTACCAGAACCATGAGCATTGAGTTTTAGATTATAGGACTAGAGAATATGAGTCTAAGACGTAGGTTTGGTCTTTGACCAATATTACTGTTAGTATCATTATTGCTATTAGTATTATTATTATCATTCCTCTTATATATACATATACATTTTTATTTTATCTTATTTTACTTAGTTATTATTATTAATTTACCTATTTGACTTTATTATTATTATTATTATTATTATTTTAGGGTTCCATCTCTAGCCGACCCCAACTTGTTTGGGAATAATGGCTTTGTTGTTGTTGTTATTTGAAATGGATATGGGACAGACTAAACCATAGTCTAAATCTACAATTGGCTAACTCAAGTAATTTGGATTTGCTTTCTACAATAGACAGCAATGCATGATCAAACCAAGTTAGAAACTTACATAATGACATGAGGGATATTGCCATAACAACTGCTGTGTGGCACATTTGGCAAGAACTTAATCACAGAGTTTTTCAGTCTAGAAGCTTACCGAAGGAGATTGGATTTAAGCTGCTACTAATCGACGTCAATATGCTACTTTCAAAGTCGAAGTTCATGCGGAAACCTTTCCCAACTCGCGAATTCCTTACTGCAGCGATAGTCTTCGAGATAGGGAGCAGAATAGTTGGAGTTCAAATCAACATAGGCTAAGATTCTCGGCAGCAGGAACCCTCAACCGCTTGCGATTAGGGAAGACTGGCCGCCATTATTACGGCCGATTAAATTTATGGCTTGCATTTATTGAAGTGGTGGGTTTAATTAAGTTTTTTACTGTTCATTTTTGAGTTGGGCCAGTGTGCGGGTACTAGTGGTGCTTACCCACATGAGAAGCTAATTTTGTTGTGTTTTATTGTTTGTAGAGGAATATTCACTTCAAGGGCTTATTTGTGCAGAATAATAAATTTTAATAACACTGTTTCTGAAAAATTAGTTTTAAGGACATTTTACAGAAAAAAAGATAAAAGAATTTATCATTTTCAGTTATACTGAAATAATGATAAAGGGATTTATCAGTTTCCTATATAACTTAAAAAGATAAATGAATTTATCATTATGCTGTAAATTATCCTTAAAACTAATTATTTCAAAGTGTTGTCCTTAAAACTTATTACCCTGCAAATAAAAGCTCTTCAACCTAATTTATACTTTTGTTTAGTTCTTGTTTTGGGTGGCACTACGTCATTGTATCCAAACATTTTTGCTCTCCTACGTTAATAAAGTACCTCTTTCTAAAAAAAATATTGATGAAAGAGTCAAAAATAGCTATACAAAAGCTCTCTTCATGGATGAAATCATGTCCATAATAATCCCATCCAACATCAAAATCCCTTCCTTAAGATATATACAATGGAACTACTAACACGGATGATCATCTGATGGTATTCGAAAACCATATGGATCTTTAAAATGCATCCAAAGAATTGCATTGTAGGCTTTTCCCTACTACCTTTTAGGGCGCACCAACAAAGTGATATAGACATTATCGTGAGAAAACCATCTACTCCTAAAAACAATTCTTTATGAGTTCTCGACGTAGTTTTGTATTTGCATAGAACATACAACTGATTACAGCATGCTAGCTAATTTTAAGCAAAAGTCAGGGAAATTATTTTATGACTATCTTAAGAGGTTTAATGTAGAACTGCTAAAGGCAGAAGATATGACCGAGAGAGACAAGTTGATGGCTGTGCGCTCAAGACTAATCGAATATACACCTTTTTGGTGGGAGCTCTATATTCATGGATGCAGAGATTTACAAGATTTCCACTTTCAAGCAAATAAATTTATTTGTATGGATGAAATGTATCACGCCAAGAAGAAAGTTCAAACAAAGAAAGAAATGGGAAAATCTGGCTATAACCGCAATAATAGGAAGTCGAGATGGGAGGAGGGCCCAAACAACAGTCATGTTGCTTTGAACAAGCCAATATCCTACATATTTACTACGGTGAAAGAAAGTGGAAATATTATGAATTCTTACAAAGCTAAAACTAATCATGAACCAGAAGAGGAGAGGACTACTATGCCTATCATAAGGCGAATGGACATAAAACAGATGAATGTCGAGTATTGGCAGGTATAATTCAATGCATGATTCGTTTTAGACACTTGAAGGAGTTTATCAAGGATAATCAGAAAGCTGTTCATTTTGAAAACCAAAGAATCCTAAATAACGCTAAAATTTAGTAGAATGTGACATTCAACCCGATTACATTTCACCTCTTAATAGAACTGATGTTATCCATGGAGGCCCATCCCTAGCTGGAGACAGCAGAGGATCCAAAAATCACTACATTAGAGAAGGAAAAAAAAGTGATTTTCTCTATTCAGGAAGAGCCGCCACTCAAAAATCCAAGGTTTCAAATCCAGATGCATAACTTAACTATCACTCCGCAAGAGCTAAGAGGAATACGTCGTCTGCATTATGATCCGCTCGCGATCACCGCGCAAGTTAGGCTCTTTGTAGTTACTAAATTTTTGGTGGATACTAGAAGTGTAGTCAACGTGATCTTTAAAAATGCATTCGACCAAATGGGAATTCCAAAGGAGAAATTAGAGCCATGTTTTTAAACCCATTTTTTGATTTAATAACAAAGGATCAACTCCTATTAGGTAAATAAAATTTCTCGTGCAAATGGGAATTCTGCCACGTTCCAAGACCTTTGAGACTCTGTTCGTGCTCATACATCAGCCTTCTTATTATAACGCCTTCTTTGGAAGGCCAGCTTTATATGAGGTTCATGCTTTTGTCTCACCAAAGTATCTGATGTAAAGTTTCTGACTAAAAGTGGATGGGGAAACGTGAGGGGAAAGCAAGTTAGCTGTCGTGAAATGTACTTTTCCACTCTTGAACAATATAAACAAGACAATCTTTCTTGTTATGATTCAGAGAATAATGAATTAATTAGGATTAATATTGAAAAGCCTTTGGATGATGATTCTTCAAGCCCGTTATCCATAGCAAAAACAAAGCCTATTGAGAAAACTAAGTATGCATTGGTAAATTTTGGCTGCTCCGAAAAGAAAAGAAGGAGAAAAGAAACAAACCTAGGAGAAGATGAAATAGAAGGCAAGGAGATCTTTGTCGAATTAGATTGTAGAGGTGAACAAGAAAGAATAAAGCCCAAAGAAGACCTTGAGGAGATATGCTTGGATCTAGTTGACCCAACGATGACCATAAAAATTGGAAAAGAATTGGATAGCAAACTCAAAGGAGAATTAATTCAATTAATTTAATCCAGAAAAGATGTATTCTCCTAGACCTATTCAGATATGGTTGGAATAGATCCGACCATAACGTGTCATGTTTTGAATATAGATCTGAGTATTAAACCTATTTGATAGAAGAAAAGATAGTTTGATAAAGTTCGATCTAACGCTTTGAAAGAAGAAGTCCAGAGATTGCTCGAGAACAGATTATCAAAGAAGTATTTTACCCAAAATGGTTAGCCAATCCAGCACTAATCAAAAAATCTAGTGGGAAATGGAGGATATGTGTCGATTATACTGATTTGAATAAGACATGCCCGAAGGACTGCTACCCCCTTCCCACGATAGATCAACTAGTCGATGCAATAAGTGGGCACAAACTATTATCTTTCATGGATGCTTATTCTTTATACAACCAGATTCCAATGTTCAATCGGATGAGAAGAACAGCAGTTTTTTAACAAATTGGGGAACATACTGCTACAAAGTAATGCCTTTCGGATTGAAAAATGTCGGAATAACATACTAGAGATTGGTAAACAAAATGTTCAGAGAACAAATTGGCCGGAATATAGAAGTATATATGTATGACATGTTGGTAAGATCTCAAGAGGAATGCAACCATCTAAAAGATATTGAAGAAATGTTCGATGTATTATGAAGATATCAGATGAAGCTTATCCCATAAAATGTTCCCTTGGAATTCAATCCAGAAAGCTCTTAGGATATACTGTCAGTGTAAGAGGCATCGAAGCCAACTGATCAAATTCAAGCTATTAAGGATATGGCAGAACCTAAGAAAAGTAAAGATGTAATGAGTTTGAATGGAAGAGTTGTAGCATTGAATAGACTCATTTCCAAGGCCATCGACAAATGCATCCCGTTCTTTGATGTGATTAAGAAGAAGAAAATTTTCAAATGGAGTGAGGATTGTCAAAAAGCCTTTAAGGAGCTAAAAGATCATTTGGAGAAACTAACAATTTTATCTAGCTCTATAGAGGGGGGAAACCTTTACCTTTATAGGGAAGTTTCTAAACATGCTATTATATTCGGTAAGAGAAGATAAGAAAATTCAACTTCCACTATATTATACGAGCATAAGGCTCAAAATGCAGAAACTAGATATCCTGTTATAAAGAAATTGGCATACTGATTGATGCTCACTGCTCGAAAACTAAGAGCTTAGTTCTAAGCACATTTGATCAAGGTCTTAACCAACTTCCCATTAAGCAAGTTTTTCGTTAAACCGAAACTTCAGAAAGACTAGTAAAATGGGGAGTAGAGCTCAACCAATATGAAATTGAATTTCTACCTCGAGTAGCAATCAAACGACAAGCCCTAGCTGATTTTGTTAAGAATATACGAGGTTCATTAAAGAACAATCAGAAAAGGAGAAGGATTTAAAGCCTAAATGGCAATTGTCTGTGGATGGAGTTTCAAATGAGCATGCTGAAACGGGATATGTGATTATTAGCTCTAATGGACATCATTTACATTATGCGATAAAATTGGTATTTCCACCCACTAATAATGTAGTAGAATACGAATCAATGGTAGCGGGACTCACCCTGGCCCTACAGTTGAAGGCCCTACAGTTGAAGATCCTTAGTATTGAGATTTTTAGTAATTCCCAACTAATGATAAATAAATTGAACCAAACATATCAGACAAAGGATGTCAAGTTGGTCTTATATGTCAAGAAGGTGTTAAAAATGTTAACTCGGTTTGAGGATTTCTACATACACAAAGTATTGATAAACCCCAGTATAGAAGAGTAGGCGCCCGAATCAAGAAATAAATATATGTTATTAACACATGCAGAGGAGGAGTCGGAAAATGGAAGCGAAACCCTCCAAGAGAAATTTTATCATCTGGAGACAAATGATGAATATAAGAACAATTGGATGACGCCCATCGTTGAATACCTGATAAATGAAAAATTGCCAATAGATAAAAAAACAAGAAGAATAAAACACCAAGCTCCAACTTTCATCATGATGAATGGAATACTCTATAAGAAAGGATATTCTCTCCCTTACTTAAGATGTGTTAATGAGGAAATGAGAGCAAAATTACTAAGAGAAGCCCACGAAGGATTCTGTGGAGATCATTCAAATGGCATGAAGTTAGTAAAGAAAGTTATGAAGCAGGGCTTCTATTGACCTGAGATGACTAGTCATGCCATCGATTTGTGAAAAGGTGTGAAAAGTGCCAAAATTTATCTAAGATCTCATGTTTTCCATCAAGCGAGTTGACTTCAGTCTCAAGCCCATGGCCTTTCGATGTATGGGGAATTGACCTAATAAAACTGCTACCTATATCCAAAGGAGGAGCTAAATTTGCAGTGGTGCCCATTGGTTATTTCATAAAATAGGTAGAAGCAGAACCACTTTCAAATATCACATCAAGAAAAGTCCGCAAATTTGTAATCAAGAATATTGTTACCAGATTTGAAATTCCACACAAGATAATATCTGATTATGGAACTTAGTTTAAAAGTAAAGAATTTACTCGATTCAACAATAGAAATGGAATCATCAAGAGCTTTTCGTTTGTAGCTTACCCCAAGGCTAATGGAGCCATTAAAGCTGCTAACAAAATTATTAAGACCATTCTCAAAAAAGCAATTGGACAAGGCTAAAGGAAATTGTATAGAAGAACTGCATCTTGTATTATAGGCATATAGAACATCTATTAAAACCACAATAGGGCATACCCCATATTCCTTTACATATGGATGTGAAGCCATGCTCCTGAGGTTGAAGCACCTTCTCATTGAAGGATTACGTATGCATCATCTTCATACTCATCCTCTTCTGGTCCGAAATCGATCATATGATGATAGCGATGTTGAAAGGGCTAAAGAAAGAATACATTTGCTATTTCTATTTCCACAATCTTGTTGCCTTTACCGCCGAGTTCCACGAAAGAAGAGAAGGAATGATTTGTTTGATTAATCGCCTGAACTTGCCTTTCTTTTGGTGACGAAGGTCACTGGGGGTTTATGGATGGAGGACTCGTCAGACTATTACTTCACTTAGTGTTAGTAGCGGGAATGGGTCATCTGTCACACTTCCAGAAAGCACTCCTTCTCCGTTGCCCGCCTATCCGCTAATCATGCCAGGACTCGGAAACTAGAAAACTGGGAAAAAGAAATGAATGACATCTTATTCTTTTTATCACATTTTGTTGAGGATCGCGCTATATTATTATTAATCAAAGAATTTCTATATCTACATGATTAATCACCTCTCCCTCCCGTTGGTCGCCAATGTTTATACCTTTCTTTCTCATAAAGGCGTACTCGCCAGGAGCAATTGTGCAGGAGACGAGTGAATTGGAACTATTTCACGAGTTTGATAATAGACATCGCTTGACCGAATTTTCCTTTTGAATTAGTAGACCTAACTAACTGAACAATGACGCCATATCTCTGAAATGTCTCGAGAGGTCCTCTATCTGTTCAACAGGTCCGGATGTTTACTTTCCCCTGGATCTCTATCATTAAGTTTTTATTCCTTTTCTGCTCTCTCTTTTTATTTGATAAGAATTAGTCTGGTTGGAAACTCAGTCTAACATAGATGAAAATCGAACATGGAAAAGATTAGTTGACCGTCTTCGCTAACTCGCTCGACGACCTTTTTGTACTTATAGGGCAACACTTGATCAAAAGAAAAGCAGAGCTAGAGTCGGCTCACTAATTCATTTCTGGGGAAGGGGCCTCCCTACATGCAGTATATTAATTGGAAGGATCAATTACAAGCTGCTCGGGGCGTTTCCAGGGATATCAAAGTGGAACAAAACAAGGAATTCCCGCCAGATATGAAATAATTGAATCCCCTTCTGCTTCTGTAATCGGGAATAAGTTGTAACGACCCGTATTTTCGCTACTTCGAAAATGAGAGATTTCGATCGATTTAAATTTAAAAAGGAGTTTAAATCTTAAATAATATGATATATATAATAAATAATAGTGAAGAAGTTATATATTCTTATAGTTAATAAATAAAAAAAAAAGTATGAATTTGGATTTTAGAACAAATCGACAAAAGTTAAGTTTTGTTAATAATAATTAAAGGCTTAAATAAATGGATTTAAATATCTATTTAAAAAAGGTAAATCTTATTTAAAACATCTAATAAAGATAATAAAAGTATGTTAAAAGATTTAAAAATTTGTTAATAATCGTTTTATAAAAATAACCAAAATTTGTCGCATTTTGTCAGTTTTGCATACACGGTAAAATTAGAGATTTTGATATTAATTAAATATGATTTTAAAATATAAAGAGACTTGTTTTAATTTATTTAAAGAAGTAAAAAGTTCATTTTTAAATTTGGTTTACTTCAATACATAGTTTAACTAAAACGTCAAAATGTGACCGTAAAACATTTCGTCGAAAAACGACGTTTTGTCGATTAAAAGTTGTCGCAACGTCGTCGCACCTTTATTTTCTTATATAGGAACATATATTCAAATAGTATAAGTATTAATTAATTCACTAATCAAGTTTACTTTTACTAAACATACTTAGAAAATTCTAGAATATAATTAAGAAAAGTAAGTAAGAAAAGTCAAAAGTAAACATCAAATCAACATCAAATCAAACCAAACATAATTATTACTTTACTTTACTTACTTCTTAAGTGAAAGTGACATAAAGCATGATTTGAAATGTGATGTTAAGTTAAAAAGTAAGTAAAGGGCATTTTGGTCATTTTACATAATAATATTTTATTTCAAACTTTTTCCTATAAATAGCCATGCATACCTCTTTCATTTTCACACAAATCTTTCTTTTCTTCTTCTTCCTTTAAGCTATTTTAATGGCTTCTCTCTTAAGAGAGGTAGGAGGGTTAAAAATAGTGGAGTGCTTAAGCACTAATCCACTTGTTACTCTCTAACCTCTTCTTAATTCACTTCTTCTTCTTCTCTTCTTAAAAAAGGCCTTAGGCCATGAGTTTGGAAGTTGATAAAGGAAGGACGTGAGCAAAGCAAGTAAAGATGGAGATGGTCGAGCACTTGGAAGCATGGTTATGATAAGGTTTAGTGAAGCGTTGAATTAAATGAATGTTGGTAGGAAGTTAAACGTTTGGTTAAAGGTGAGAAATTCTCATCGCTTTTGAATTTATATTTTGATTATGTTATAAAAATCACATTTACACCCTTATGACATATGAATGTTTATACCAAATTGATTGTTAATATGGATGATTTGAAAATTTGTAAATTAAGTGAATTGTGATAATATATCCCGTTATGATATTAATAGTGAATGTTAGATTTGAAATCATATGCATGTGATTTGTTGGATGGATGTTATGTTAGTAATAAATATGAATATTGGATATGTTCATTTTGATTAAGTAATCACTTTGATTAGTAAGACCATATTTTAGTAATATGAGAAATTGTGGAAAAATAAGTCTCTTTTCATTTAGAAGTGAAATTAAAGTTAAAATGAAAGAGAATTTGAAATTTGAAGTGAAACGGATTTGAAAAGAATAGCTAATTAGAAATTGAAATTTAGATGAATAGTGAAATTGAAATTAAAATCGATTTTGAAAAAGTGAAGTTTAGTTTGAGATTAAATTGAAATTTAAATTGGAATTAGATTTGAAATCTAAGTTTTAAATGTGTTTAATTTGGGATTAGAATTGAAATTGAGTGGAAATTGGGATTTAAAGTTTAATATTAAAATAATGGGAATATAATAATATTTTAATGTGGTAAGAGTGAAAATATATTTTAAAAGCTTTAAAAAGTGAAAACATTGATTTAAAATGGTTTCTAATCATTTTATAAGTATGGAAATCCAATTTGAATAAATTATTTCAAATGTTGAAAAATAAGTTAAAACTAGACGCGTCGCGCAACGGTAGTTCGCGATTTCGCGTTAAAAAGTTCAAATGAATGTGTAGAGTGGAATATTGCTCGGAATTCTTCGAGATAAGAAAATTCCGGACTATTATATCCATATCTTCTAAACGAAGAAAGAAACTCAAAGTTTCGATAAGTAGATTTTGAATTAAGTCCAAATCAATTTTCTAGAAAAATCGCGCTAGTGCAGTTTAGTGACCATAATAGAAAATCTGTTCGAATGAATGTTTTGAATTAAGGAAAAATATGGAATAAATTTGATAAATCTATTTAAATGATTTAAAAGAGATTTGGATTGGAAAATATGAATTAGCGAATGTTTAAAAGTTGTTTTAATCAAATAAGCTTATATAGCACTTTCCGCAGCACTTTTATGCTGTGAATTCTATAATTTTTGGAATATGAGTTTAAAAATAATGATGTTTCCAAGAATAATCGTGAATGTTTTAAAAAGGATAATTAAGCGTTTTGAAAGATAATTTGGAATATTTATAAGCAATTCCAAAATAAGTTGAAAATCTGAGTATGCGGAAACGACTAGTACATTTGTCCCGCCTGTGAGATCTGGGAAGATAAAACAAGGTGTTTAACTAAGGTTAGGGATGGAGCAACCAGTGCCCTGAACTTACCTGGCCTATGTTTTCTTTTCTTAGGCGAGGGGTGGAACAGATCGAAAGGAAAGCCCGGATGCTTCAAAATAAAAATATTCTGTTAGGTTTTCCAAAATAAAAGAAGATTGGTATTATCCAAAAGTTAAGCAATCTCCAAAATGAATGATTTCTACGAACCTGTGAAGTTTAGAAAAGAATTTATAATGAATTTTAGGAATGCTAAGATTTGAAAGGAATGAATTGGTAAATAAGAGTATTGGATTTTGACTTACAAGTGAGATATAAAAATGGAATTTATAAACACCGTTTTGTAAATCTGAAATCAATTTAAATTGATAAGTTAAATGTTAAAGGAATTATATTCGCGATTTTGGACAGTGAATAATCCTTTAAATTAAATGGATGTTTTGGAAGGTGATATTATAAAGGGAATGTTTTCCTTAAGTTAAAAGTTAAGAAATTTGGATCAAGAATTAAGTAAAGAAATCTGAGATATTTTCCAAAACAAAAGAATGAATTACTTAGAATTATCCTAAGTTGAAAGAAAGAGAATTTCGAAATCATCTGAAAAGAATTTAAGTGAAAAGAGACTTAATAAATCCTATATTCTCATATTCACTTTTTATCGATGATTGGATTTCGAAGGAACCGGAGTCGGATTTGGTTAATTCCTATCCGAAAACCACTTCGAACCAATGTGTACGTTCGAACGTGAAGACATGTTGAAGATGGTGATTGAAGACCGTGGATCTTCCTAGCGTGAAGACTGCTTGTTGATTTGCTCGGGTCGCACCCAATTATAGAGTTATATATAGCAGTGGTCTCCTCGTGATAGAGATTTTGCGGATTGCAAGGGCTTCTCGCCTAGTAATGGCCGAGGAAAGTACCTTCGGGTTGTCCTGTTCCTGGACAACTTGTATGGACGTTTGTCTGACGTTGCATTTCTAAAGATTACGTACATCGGTTTTTACAAACGTACATTAGTGGTGGCGGAGAAGGCAACTTCTCTTAGCTTAACACCCTTCTTGAGACATACGAGCTCAAGGGTTGTATTTTTGTGGAAGGCAATTAGTAGTTAACGGAAATGGCAATGTGGCATTCAAAGATGTGATATGTGCTTTGTGAAAAGGTAATCGTAGCCTCAAGCCTCATCAAACCGGAAATGACCGAAACAGGATTAGATGCAGCAGGGCTATGTGGGTCATTCCCATTAGGGTATGATCATCCCCTTCTAGATATATTTCTTCCCGCTATGACGTCGGGATGTTAATTAATGTGGTGTATGCTAGAGGGCCCTCGATAAAGGTCGGTAACGACCGGGGGGTGACATATTCGGTACCATCTAGTTACAGAGGTGGGCCGGTCTTGTGTTGGTAGAGGGCAGATGTTCTGTGCCTCGGGACATCCATCTAGAGGTGTACCCATTTCGGAAGGTAGATCCTGCGCCTGGTCATTTGTATGGAAATCCATTCTCCAATAAGAACCTACGGTTTTGTTTGTATTGGCGTAATGAATAGCCTCGAAATGCTATATGGGTAACCATTTCGGATAAGATTGATAAGTTTATTTGCAAATGTTTTCAAAGAGATGTCATTAGAAATAATATCAAAGGTTTTGATATAAAAGTGTTTTAGTTATCATAAGGTAAAAACCCATCCGTGTTTATGTGTGGGCGTGGTCTTATGAGATACTATTTATTTCAAAAGATTTTATCCAAAGGCTGATATATGACACTGTCATTTATTATTGAGTTTTTCTCACGCTGGTTTATCAAGCCTGATCCGGGTATTTTCAATACTTGGGTCAGATCCGAGTAGTTTCAGGATAGTCGAAGGAAGTTGAAGTTCCAGGGGAGAGCTGGAGATATTCATGGACGCATGGAGATATTCTTTCATCGCCTTTGCTTAGTGCATTTTGTTTGATGTTGTCAGCAATTGTAAGGGCAGGTTTTATAACTGTCCAAGCTGAATCTAGGTTAGACTCTGATATTGTATTTTAAAATTTTCCGCTGTAAATATTTTTATTGAAATAATATATGTTATTCCATTCGTGTGAGATTCTGTTCTGTCTATTTTTCTTTATCACCCTTGATGATCCGTTTTTTCGTGCAATTTGAGTTGGACATGGGTGGTTTATTGTCGATTCAAAGGGTACGGGAAAACGGGCCGTCACACTTGGTATCAGAGCTGAAGGTTAAGCGAGAACCTTGGCTCTATTATGGGTAAATTCTCATCAGAGATAGGATTAGTAATATCCTAGGATGAGTAACTCATTAGAGATAGGGTTAGTAACACCCTAGAATGAGTTATGAGAGTATTATATATATGAGCGCGTATTTGTTAAATTTATAAAAATGATTTTGTTTTAAAAGAAATTGGTAAATGAAATAATTTTACCTTGGGTTTATATTATAAATACTAAAGAGGATATTATTATCTTTTGGGTTAGAAATTAAGGATTGATTGTAATTTAGCTTAGTAAAACTAAAATATGAATATCTTGTGATTAGAATTGCACAATTTGACTATAAGATATTTCATATAGGATCAGTTAGTTGAAAGCTAGAATTTAAAACTGTAATCATATACCCTTAGATACTTGGTATTAAGAAATAATAATTAAGTGATTATCATAATGGATGGATTTAAAAGCTAAGTACAAATATATTGTGAAGTAAAATTCACAAATTTGATTATAAGATATTTGATGATAATATTGAAGCTAGAAGTGTAATTAGAGGAAGTAAAGTGAAAATTTACACTTAGAAAAAATTCTTGTCAATAAGATAGAAAAGATAAGCCAAAATTGAAATTTTGGGTAAATATATTATGAAAGGATAAGTTCTATAACTTATAAATGAGTTAAGGTAATTTGAAATTTAGACACTTTGATTAGAAACAAGAGGTATAAGAAATATCATCCTAATATAAAATTTGAAATAATGATACATTTAGGGTAATATTTATAATTCAAAATGAAGTAAGATTAGAAGGAGGTAGTTTTGAATAATATGATTAGTAGTTGAATGTTGGATGAAAATGTTTAAATAACAAATACCATGTGAATTAAGTTTCACAATTTGACTATAAGGTATTTGACGGATTTAAGGTTAAGAAATTTGATTTAGAAAATGGATAGGTAAATAAGTTAACTTTGTAAGAAAAAGGACGTACATTTAGTAAAGTTGTCTTATTAAAATATGGATTAGATAAATAATATTAGCTAAATGGAGACCTTAGGTAAAAAAAAACTAGGGATTAAGTTTTATAACTTATTTATTTGGAATAATAGAATTCCACATTTGTTGAAGACGCTAATTAAAGTAAATGACGATTTGAAGATTTGGGATATGTATATATACTCTTAGGAAGTAAAAATATATTATACAAGTTAAGTCATATTTGTAAGCTTAAGTAATAATGGATTTAGAAGAAAGTAAATGGTTGTGAAATAAACTTGGATTAATAGAAGTTTTGGAAGAAATGTATTAAGTAAAGATAAATGTGAATAAGTACATAAGTTAAACGTAGATAAATTTTGATCTAAGATTTGAGTATAGAACTTTGAGGTGTTTACACCAATCCGAAAAAGGATTTATCACTCAATTTTTGATGGCGAATATTGATGAGAGTTTGTGATTATGTACACGAGTTTTCTATCATAGTGAGAGCTATGCAAGGAAAGCAAGGGTTTGTGATCAAGAAGTCTGATCAAAGTCCGCAGTAGAAAATCGGGGGATCGATACTAGTTCGAAAGAAAAGTTGTGGATTTGAATAATAGATCGAATCAAATATCACATATAGTATGATGTGTTGGGTCTATCAACTTAGTAGTTCGATAGTTATCTTGAATAGAAGACATAAGAGATAATGGTTAGAATTATGTTTTGTATGTATATATAATCTTAAGAAAGTGATAGATACTCAGGTTAATGTGGAAAATCTTTGTATATATGTTTGGCATCATTTGTTTTAGTGTTGTTATGATATCGGCCTTCTTCTTTTCTATCATCAATAGAAATAAGTCAATTTTTTTGAGGATATGAGTATGAGATAGATTCCTTTATCTAACTTTCATTTCGAGGACGAAATGCTTTTAAGTAGGGGAGAATGTAACGACCCGTATTTTCGCTACTTCGAAAATGAGAGATTTCGATCGATTTAAATTTAAAAAGGAGTTTAAATCTTAAATAATATGATATATATAATAAATAATAGTGAAGAAGTTATATATTCTTATAGTTAATAAATAAAAAAAAAAGTATGAATTTGGATTTTAGAACAAATCGACAAAAGTTAAGTTTTGTTAATAATAATTAAAGGCTTAAATAAATGGATTTAAATATCTATTTAAAAAAGGTAAATCTTATTTAAAACATCTAATAAAGATAATAAAAGTATGTTAAAAGATTTAAAAATTTGTTAATAATCGTTTTATAAAAATAACCAAAATTTGTCGCATTTTGTCAGTTTTGCATACACGGTAAAATTAGAGATTTTGATATTAATTAAATATGATTTTAAAATATAAAGAGACTTGTTTTAATTTATTTAAAGAAGTAAAAAGTTCATTTTTAAATTTGGTTTACTTCAATACATAGTTTAACTAAAACGTCAAAATGTGACCGTAAAACATTTCGTCGAAAAACGACGTTTTGTCGATTAAAAGTTGTCGCAACGTCGTCGCACCTTTATTTTCTTATATAGGAACATATATTCAAATAGTATAAGTATTAACTAATTCACTAATCAAGTTTACTTTTACTAAACATACTTAGAAAATTCTAGAATATAATTAAGAAAAGTAAGTAAGAAAAGTCAAAAGTAAACATCAAATCAACATCAAATCAAACCAAACATAATTATTACTTTACTTACTTCTTAAGTGAAAGTGACATAAAGCATGATTTGAAATGTGATGTTAAGTTAAAAAGTAAGTAAAGGGCATTTTGGTCATTTTACATAATAATATTTTATTTCAAACTTTTTCCTATAAATAGCCATGCATACCTCTTTCATTTTCACACAAATCTTTCTTTTCTTCTTCTTCCTTTAAGCTATTTTAATGGCTTCTCTCTTAAGAGAGGTAGGAGGGTTAAAAATAGTGGAGTGCTTAAGCACTAATCCACTTGTTACTCTCTAACCTCTTCTTAATTCACTTCTTCTTCTTCTCTTCTTAAAAAAGGCCTTAGGCCATGAGTTTGGAAGTTGATAAAGGAAGGACGTGAGCAAAGCAAGTAAAGATGGAGATGGTCGAGCACTTGGAAGCATGGTTATGATAAGGTTTAGTGAAGCGTTGAATTAAATGAATGTTGGTAGGAAGTTAAACGTTTGGTTAAAGGTGAGAAATTCTCATCGCTTTTGAATTTATATTTTGATTATGTTATAACAATCACATTTACACCCTTATGACATATGAATGTTTATACCAAATTGATTGTTAATATGGATGATTTGAAAATTTGTAAATTAAGTGAATTGTGATAATATATCCCGTTATGATATTAATAGTGAATGTTAGATTTGAAATCATATGCATGTGATTTGTTGGATGGATGTTATGTTAGTAATAAATATGAATATTGGATATGTTCATTTTGATTAAGTAATCACTTTGATTAGTAAGACCATATTTTAGTAATATGAGAAATTGTGGAAAAATAAGTCTCTTTTCATTTAGAAGTGAAATTAAAGTTAAAATGAAAGAGAATTTGAAATTTGAAGTGAAACGGATTTGAAAAGAATAGCTAATTAGAAATTGAAATTTAGATGAATAGTGAAATTGAAATTAAAATCGATTTTGAAAAAGTGAAGTTTAGTTTGAGATTAAATTGAAATTTAAATTGGAATTAGATTTGAAATCTAAGTTTTAAATGTGTTTAATTTGGGATTAGAATTGAAATTGAGTGGAAATTGGGATTTAAAGTTTAATATTAAAATAATGGGAATATAATAATATTTTAATGTGGTAAGAGTGAAAATATATTTTAAAAGCTTTAAAAAGTGAAAACATTGATTTAAAATGGTTTCTAATCATTTTATAAGTATGGAAATCCAATTTGAATAAATTATTTCAAATGTTGAAAAATAAGTTAAAACTAGACGCGTCGCGCAACGGTAGTTCGCGATTTCGCGTTAAAAAGTTCAAATGAATGTGTAGAGTGGAATATTGCTCGGAATTCTTCGAGATAAGAAAATTCCGGACTATTATATCCATATCTTCTAAACGAAGAAAGAAACTCAAAGTTTCGATAAGTAGATTTTGAATTAAGTCCAAATCAATTTTCTAGAAAAATCGCGCTAGTGCAGTTTAGTGACCATAATAGAAAATCTGTTCGAATGAATGTTTTGAATTAAGGAAAAATATGGAATAAATTTGATAAATCTATTTAAATGATTTAAAAGAGATTTGGATTGGAAAATATGAATTAGCGAATGTTTAAAAGTTGTTTTAATCAAATAAGCTTATATAGCACTTTCCGCAGCACTTTTATGCTGTGAATTCTATAATTTTTGGAATATGAGTTTAAAAATAATGATGTTTCCAAGAATAATCGTGAATGTTTTAAAAAGGATAATTAAGCGTTTTGAAAGATAATTTGGAATATTTATAAGCAATTCCAAAATAAGTTGAAAATCTGAGTATGCGGAAACGACTAGTACATTTGTCCCGCCTGTGAGATCTGGGAAGATAAAACAAGGTGTTTAACTAAGGTTAGGGATGGAGCAACCAGTGCCCTGAACTTACCTGGCCTATGTTTTCTTTTCTTAGGCGAGGGGTGGAACAGATCGAAAGGAAAGCCCGGATGCTTCAAAATAAAAATATTCTGTTAGGTTTTCCAAAATAAAAGAAGATTGGTATTATCCAAAAGTTAAGCAATCTCCAAAATGAATGATTTCTACGAACCTGTGAAGTTTAGAAAAGAATTTATAATGAATTTTAGGAATGCTAAGATTTGAAAGGAATGAATTGGTAAATAAGAGTATTGGATTTTGACTTACAAGTGAGATATAAAAATGGAATTTATAAACACCGTTTTGTAAATCTGAAATCAATTTAAATTGATAAGTTAAATGTTAAAGGAATTATATTCGCGATTTTGGACAGTGAATAATCCTTTAAATTAAATGGATGTTTTGGAAGGTGATATTATAAAGGGAATGTTTTCCTTAAGTTAAAAGTTAAGAAATTTGGATCAAGAATTAAGTAAAGAAATCTGAGATATTTTCCAAAACAAAAGAATGAATTACTTAGAATTATCCTAAGTTGAAAGAAAGAGAATTTCGAAATCATCTGAAAAGAATTTAAGTGAAAAGAGACTTAATAAATCCTATATTCTCATATTCACTTTTTATCGATGATTGGATTTCGAAGGAACCGGAGTCGGATTTGGTTAATTCCTATCCGAAAACCACTTCGAACCAATGTGTACGTTCGAACGTGAAGACATGTTGAAGATGGTGATTGAAGACCGTGGATCTTCCTAGCGTGAAGACTGCTTGTTGATTTGCTCGGGTCGCACCCAATTATAGAGTTATATATAGCAGTGGTCTCCTCGTGATAGAGATTTTGCGGATTGCAAGGGCTTCTCGCCTAGTAATGGCCGAGGAAAGTACCTTCGGTTTGTCCTGTTCCTGGACAACTTGTATGGACGTTTGTCTGACGTTGCATTTCTAAAGATTACGTACATCGGTTTTTACAAACGTACATTAGTGGTGGCGGAGAAGGCAACTTCTCTTAGCTTAACACCCTTCTTGAGACATACGAGCTCAAGGGTTGTATTTTTGTGGAAGGCAATTAGTAGTTAACGGAAATGGCAATGTGGCATTCAAAGATGTGATATGTGCTTTGTGAAAAGGTAATCGTAGCCTCAAGCCTCATCAAACCGGAAATGACCGAAACAGGATTAGATGCAGCAGGGCTATGTGGGTCATTCCCATTAGGGTATGATCATCCCCTTCTAGATATATTTCTTCCCGCTATGACGTCGGGATGTTAATTAATGTGGTGTATGCTAGAGGGCCCTCGATAAAGGTCGGTAACGACCGGGGGGTGACATATTCGGTACCATCTAGTTACAGAGGTGGGCCGGTCTTGTGTTGGTAGAGGGCAGATGTTCTGTGCCTCGGGACATCCATCTAGAGGTGTACCCATTTCGGAAGGTAGATCCTGCGCCTGGTCATTTGTATGGAAATCCATTCTCCAATAAGAACCTACGGTTTTGTTTGTATTGGCGTAATGAATAGCCTCGAAATGCTATATGGGTAACCATTTCGGATAAGATTGATAAGTTTATTTGCAAATGTTTTCAAAGAGATGTCATTAGAAATAATATCAAAGGTTTTGATATAAAAGTGTTTTAGTTATCATAAGGTAAAAACCCGTCCGTGTTTATGTGTGGGCGTGGTCTTATGAGATACTATTTATTTCAAAAGATTTTATCCAAAGGCTGATATATGACACTGTCATTTATTATTGAGTTTTTCTCACGCTGGTTTATCAAGCCTGATCCGGGTATTTTCAATACTTGGGTCAGATCCGAGTAGTTTCAGGATAGTCGAAGGAAGTTGAAGTTCCAGGGGAGAGCTGGAGATATTCATGGACGCATGGAGATATTCTTTCATCGCCTTTGCTTAGTGCATTTTGTTTGATGTTGTCAGCAATTGTAAGGGCAGGTTTTATAACTGTCCAAGCTGAATCTAGGTTAGACTCTGATATTGTATTTTAAAATTTTCCGCTGTAAATATTTTTATTGAAATAATATATGTTATTCCATTCGTGTGAGATTCTGTTCTGTCTATTTTTCTTTATCACCCTTGATGATCCGTTTTTTCGTGCAATTTGAGTTGGACATGGGTGGTTTATTGTCGATTCAAAGGGTACGGGAAAACGGGCCGTCACATAAGTCCTGTCCTCGAGAAAGCAAAGAAAAGCTATTCTAGTGTGCTTTTCGTTCAAACTTCTTAATGCCTATTGAAGGAAAAGCCCCGAGAGTTCGGGTTAGCCCACTTGCGGACCTATCAATTCCAATTGAAGCACCTACTAGGGCTATAGTTGTTATTCCAACACTAGAAGTTTTCTTCCTCTCCTTTTCAGTCGAGCTCGTTTGAACTTCTGCAGTTCCTTTACTACTAGAATTACCGGCCTTCCAAAATTGGCAGTTTCAAGGTAAGAGTTGATTAGAAAGCCTAAGCGACTAGTTGACCGTTGGAAGGTAGCGAAGCTGGACGTCCTCTATGACAAAGCCCCAATTTATTGCTTCGAAGTAACGTTAATGCACCATCTTCAAAACTTCTCGGGATCCTGAGTTTTTCGAGAAAAGGTCAGGTTCTTCCTGAAAGCTCATTGTATAAGACAATGAATAGCCATTGCTGTTAAGAACAACCGAGATCCAATGAGAATTATCGCGTAACTTCTTGTCTTTGACATAAAGAAAGAAGGAGCTTAATAGAAGCAAGAGACTTGGTGGAAACAACCAGAATGATATATTATTAATCGTTGAAATGCCATGTCAGGTGCACCGATCAGAATCGGAACAAACCAATTACCAAATCCACCTATCATCGCTGGAATCACCAATTTTTTGCGGATAGCGGTGATTAGAAAGAAGACAAGTGAGAACTGCTTCGAATTTCTTTTAGACTCGATGCTTCAAATATCACTACCTGCCTAAAGCTGGTTCGCAACCGCCTAATTAATATACTGGACTTTCCGAATGAATATCTGGGGCTCCTATTAGAGACAGGTCCATAGTAGACTAGTCTGATTTAGTACGCAGAGGGATCAAACCATCGATCCAGAGCGAGCGAATGAGCTGACTTTTCCAACCTTGCCGTCTAGCACCCCCACAACCTAGGTTTGGGCCACTTCTGCCTCATCGTGTTAATTTCCGTAACCGATGTCCCTTCTTTAGTTTAATGCCACCCCTGAAAGTCTGGCTATTTCCCTCTCGACTTTGGATCTTAGCACTCCCCTCCCACGAATCGCTTTGCTTCTTCAATGAATGTGCTTGCTCTTCTGTCTGATAGAGTTTTCAACCCAAAGCGGCGAAGAACAAATAGAATTTGCTACCATTTAATCCAAATCAAGAGCTAAAGAAAGAATCATTGGACTTAATCAATGAGTTAAGAGGCAAAGAAACCATATAAGCGGCTAAATATCAACAAAGAATTTCCAAATATTATAATTCTAAAGTAAGAGAAAGATCGTTTCAAAAAGGAGATTTAGTGTTCCGAAAAGTCATGATAAATACTAAGAATCCAACGGATGGACTGCTCAAGCCAAATTGGGAAGGACCTCTAATCATATACAAAGTAATCCCACCGGGGTCCTATAGACTATGCTAACCCAATGGCAACGTAATAGCAAGAACATGGAATGCCAAACATTTACATCCATATTTCACAATAATGGATGAATAAATAAGTTGAAATAAATATATCTACATGGTTGAGGAGTAAGACTCTCCTAAATTAAAAAAAGCCTAAACCACTACCTAAGATGGTAGTAAGGGGAGAAAAAGCCTTGGCTGCCGCCAAGATGGCTTGGTCAAAGCACCTCTTAGAGGGAGGTCAGAGTAAGCCTTTGGTCCTGTTTTAAAAGGCCCGACCAAAGAATCTGCAAGCCTTCTGCCTCTACCTACATGGCTTGGTCAGAGTACCTCTTAGAGGGAGGATTGAGTAAGGCTTTAATCCGGTCTAAGATGGCATGACCAAAGCACTAAACTAGCCTTTAGTATTGTCTCTAAGGTCTTACTAAAACGCCTCCGAGAGGAAGGTCGGGTATGTCTCTGGTTCTGCTTAAGATAGAAAACCAAATGCACTGAACAACAGACCTAAATCATCACCTAAAATGGTGATAAGGGTTCAAAACAAGTTGAGATCATCACCTAAGATGGTGACAAAGAAAAGGTACTAAGTGGTCTAAAGCCCAAAGAGAGGCACAAGGAAAAGGGACTAGGACGTCCAAAGCCCAAAGAGAGGTGCAAGAAAAAGGGACTAAGATGTTCAATGCCTAAAGAAGGTGAAAAGGAAAGACACTAAGGTGTCCAAAACTGAAAAGAGGCAAAAGACCTCAATAAAAAATGAGCCATTTGTGCTCAAAGGTAAGAGTCAAGCGGTCTTCTAGAGGAAGATCTATAAAATATAAGCTGTTGTAGTTCAAAGCCAAGAAAGAGGGATTTCTCCATAAAAGAAAGCATTATTTCCAGATGGTTTTCTGGTTTTCTTTAATTATTGCCAAATGGCTTTCTGGAGTTTTATTATTATTACCAGATGGTTTTCTGGTCTTCTTTTATTATTGCTAGATGGTTTTCTGGTCTTCTTTATTGGTTTTTGGTCTTCTGTTATTATTTCCAGATGGTTTTTTGGTCTTTTACTATTATTGCCAGATGATTTTCCAGTCTTCTAATATTATTGCTAGATGGTTTTCTGGTCTTCTATTATTGCGAGATGGATTTCTTGGTCTTCTTCTATTATTCAGAAATTATTATTACTAGATGGATTTTGTAACATCCCCTACTTGGAGGCCCAAAACTAACGGTTACGGATGCGGTAATCGTCCATGGTTGTTAATCTTCGGCGACCAAATATGGTGGTGTTAGATTCATTGATACACAGAAACATATGAATATGGAAAAAAATTAAAACTTTAAACAAAATTACATTCCACTTCAAATCATTTCAAATTCATTACATAATCCCATAATCATAAACCATGTTTAGGAAAATATTTTTGTTACAATATATGCCAAAAGCGACATATGAAGATGCTCGTTGGATGATCAAAGTGTATACATGCAATTTAACAACTTTGCCATTACAAACAACACATCAGAATCAAGTAAAAGAGAACTCTAAATATCTATTATGCCTCCTGCACGTCTCTAGAAGCTTTATTCATTTAATGAGATACCTGAAAACCTAACCTCTTAAACTACTCAAAATAAATTGAGTACCCGAGACTTTAAGGGCAAAAAATAAACTTCGAGTCAGACATAAAGTCTGGTATGAATAATAATCTAACATCTCAAACCATTCAGATATCTAGTGAGATCATGCTGCTTGGCGGAATGGGTTTTCCCCTCATTAGTATCTTAAAACCTTTATAAAACCATATACTGTGCTCCTGCATCCATAATGGTTAAATACATAGTCATTTCAAAATATTATGATGATATGCATACAAGTTAAAACCTTTTGGATTTCTCATCCCTTATTTAATTGACTCCTTGTCATATTTATAGTTTTAGGGTCACTATTAACTTATTAATTTCATGGGCTTACTAATAACCTTTATTTAGTCTCTGGACTCCCTATCTTATTTTATAGTTTTCATAGGTACGCTATGAACCTATTGGTCCCTGCCAATTAACCTAACACTGCCACTCCCATGGGTTTAATTAATTCATGGGTTCTCCTGAACCTATTAGTAACTCTAATAACTTCACCTTTATCTAGTTTTCATGGTTAACTAGGAACCTATTGAAGACAGTCGATAACTTAATCTGGATATAGTTTTAATGGGTGCACTATAAACCAATTTGCCCTTGCCAACCACTTTTTATAACATAGTTTTAACAGGATCACTATGAACCTATTGGTAACTCCCTATTACTTCCTAATCATAGTTTTCATGGGTGCACTATGAACCTGCCTCCCTGACAACTTCTATATTTAGGAGTCCTATAATTTGGTCTACCTAACCTCCTAAATGTAGTTCTACTCATTCAGGAGTTTAATCAATTTTATTCACCACTGGTTCAACCTAGCTAGTTCTCCTATCTTTTTTCCCCAAAATGCAGTTATGGGTCCTTTATAATGTGAATATATTTATATTTGGAGAAGCAACAATATTGCATACCAATACCACTTCTATGGGTTTAATATAAAGCATGGTTAATCCTTTTAACCTATTATTTATCGTGGAAAGATTTTTCTCAAAACCATTACAAAAACACCTTCAATTTAGCCATGGATTTTTCCTTTAAAAATGAGTTTGGGTTACAAAGCCTTCCAAAACCTTTGAAACCATGCTTTTGACCTCACTGGGTACCATCCTTCAAAAGTATAAAAATCCATTTTCAAAACATTAGGCCTCGGCATTCGAACACTTTAAAACTTTCTTTCGAAACCTTTCGAATGTATTAAAGCATTAGCATTTAACATTTAGAAGCATAGCTTCAAAACCAATTGAAAGTCCTTTCGAAACTATTGAAAGTACCCCTTCCGAAAACATTGGGTTTATACTTAAAATATTATTTGGGTAAAGTGAATATAAACGAAAGTAGCTCTTTCAAAACTTTCTTTCGAAACCTTTCGAATGTATTAAAGCGTTAACATTTAACATTTAGAAGCATAGCTTCAAAACCAATTGAAAGTCCTCCTTTCGAAACTATTGAAAGTACCCCTTCCGAAAACATTGGGTTTATACTTAAAATATTATTTGGGTCAAGTGAATATAAACGAAAGCAGCTCTTTCAAAACCATTCTTTATCCTTTAAACCATTCTTTATCCTTTAAAAGTATTAAGGAAAATTTGATGGTGTATGCACCATCCTTTTGAAAGCATAAAACATTTGGGTAAAATATTGAAAGAGTGGCTTCAAAACCCTTATCGAAACAAATGCCTTCGAATCCTTTAACCCCTTTCAAAAGCTATAGGAAGTGGCTTATATTTTTAAAACAAAAGGTACCTTTAGAAAGTGTTGATATTTTCAATACCATCGAAAGGCATCAAGTTACAAAAGGGTTTCGACTTGGTCGAACTACCCCTTCCGAAAGCTTTAATTTGAAAAAAAAAGTAACTCCTTCGAAAGCTACTACATTGAAAAGCCGACGGCTCAACTTCGAAAGCCTGTTTTTAGAATACCCTTTCACAAGCATTGGTTTCGACTACTTTGAAACCTCTTTGTAAATAGACAAGAGCTTTTCTTTAGAAAACAAAACAAAGGTCTCGACCCCTTTGGAAGCTATGTTTCGACATCCTACCTTCCGTCTTTCTCCAATCCACCGCATACCAACTAAGTGATACCATGTGTATTGGTTTCGAATTCATTGGTTTCGACCAGATAGGTTTTGACCTGATTGGTAGCAAAATGTCTGAGTCGAAAGGGTCCTTCTGAAAGTGACGGAACCTACTTTTTTGATAAAAAAGGTTGTTTTTACCAGATAAAGCAATCCTTTTGCAACTAACTTGCCCACTTATAAACACTTGATTAGTTACCTTAGACTTTCAATTTATTTTACAAATAATTGGCGCACTTTTCTCAGATCTAAAACTTGAATAACATTAATAAATAAGCCCTTCCCATTTAACATTAATTAAACCATTTAGGTCCTCCTGTCAGAATAATTTAATTTTCTTAATATATCTCTTAGTAAAAATCCCCAAAAATCATAGAAATTCACTTTTAATATGTTATCTAAAATATATAAATTTTAGACCCAAATTCATCATATAACAACCAAAAATAATTTTTAAACCCAATAATACATGTTTTTCCTTTAAAACTACATAATTAATTCTCCATGGCTTGGAAAATTATAAAAACTGAAACCCAAATCCAAAATCATGTTTCTCATAACATATAATTTTTCCATAGAATGTAAAATCAAAACATACGAATTCACCCTTAAAACCCAGTTTATCAAATGCAAACAACCTTATTTGACTCTAGCATTCATTTAAAACCAAGCATATCATCAAAAACCATTATATTAGATTTAACCTTAAATATGGAAATCAATGATCATATAAAAACCAAAAATAGAGATGTAACGATTATTATTCACCTTAGATTGGATAAGGAAATATGAGATTGATTCTTCTAGCTTGATCCTAAGCTTTAAACTTGAATATCTATTCTCTTCTTACTCCTTAATGGCACACTTTCCTTTTCTTTCTTATTTTTATTTTATCTTATGATAAAATGAACGTGAATGGTATAGGGATAATAGTATAAGGGTAGGAAATATGGGAGGCAATGACCCTAATACCCTTATGTTAATTTAATTATCATTTAAACATGGCCTCTAGGTTTATTAAAGTTAATTAAGCACGACCTCTAGGTTTGTTATAAAATCTCAATCTCCTTATCACTCTACATTATCATATTTAATTTACCTAATTAAATCTCCTAAACAATGTTATCGAAATTAAGGGTGTTACAGATTTCTGATCTTCTGCTATTATTTAGAAATTATTATCTCAGATGAATTTTATAGTCTTCTATTTGGATGGTTTTCTAGTCTTCAATTCAGATATTACCAAAAGAGTTTCTAGCCCTCCCTCCTACGACATTTCCAAATGGGTTTCTTAACTTCTATTTAGGAAATTATAATTTGCTAGTTTTCTAACTCATGAAATCATTATTTCTAGGTAGTTTTCTAATCCTGATTCTTTGGATTTTATTAAAATAAAATTACTAATCAATATCATGACTTGCTTTATGTTTTGCAAGAAAACAAAATTATAAAGAAAACCTCGCAAAGAATAAGAAAAGATGGAAAAAATCTTGGTTTACACTAAAGTGTAAAAAAAACTTATTTTATACTAGGAAGGGGGAAAATGTTAACCACATAATTTGTAAGGAATATAATACTGAATTGAAAACAGGTAATGTCGAAGGCCGCATCAAGGAACTATGCTGACCTTAAGATTTAAGGGCATCTTGCACCAATGAAGTAAAATAAGTTATGTCGTGGGTAGAGAATGTCGTAAGTAAGAAATATTGAAGAATGAGTTATGTTGTAAGGTTGTTATTGCCATAGTATCCTATGACGTTGGCAGGACAATGGCGCTAGGCCTCATCATGTTGTTGTAAAATTGGTTATTATGAATAATGCATCTTATTGATGCAACACTTTGATGATACCGCATATCATCAACATTGGATAATGACAAAAACACGACATTGAAGCAATATTAGAAGTATGATACCATAGCTCATGAGTATAAGAGGAGTATAAAGGCCATAGATATTGCATGTGGCAAGATACCAGCAGAAAGGCTGTATGATTAATCAAAGCAGAGATTAATATTGAATAAATGAACACCGCTCCTCTTCAATGTTTCTTCCTTCTAATGCCGCATCTCCTCAATGCCGCTTTCATTTGATGCTGCTCCTCTGAAAGCCGCTTCCTTCTAATGTCGCATTTCTTCAAGCTTCATCCTATCAATGTCGTGCTCTATCAATACTGCATCCTATCATTATCGCATCCTATCAATGCCATGCTCTATCAATACCGCATCCTATCAACCCTACATCTTATCAATGTCACGCTTGATTAATATCGCCTCCTATCAATGTCGTATCCTATCAATGTCAACTCCTGTTAATTCCATCTCTTATTAATGTCACTCATCACCGATGCCGCATCCTGTAATGGCCACCTCTTATCAATGTCGGTAGGGGTGGAGGCGTATTAATCTTGGCCTAGGCATATGACCCTACTAGCATACCCATAGATGAAGAAAAGCAGCAAAAAAATCACATTCTAAAAAAAATAAAAACCATAATCTTTAAATTGGAAACTCCCAGGCTCCCAATGCAACTCATAGTCGCAAGTCGCCCTCCACCGCAAATCATCATCGTAGACTCCTCTACAAGTTAGACTCCTCCACTCGCTGTAGTCTCCTCCGCCACCGTAGGTCGTGCTGTCTCTAGTCACTTGGTCCTTCACATTGAAGCTTCAAATGGGTGGTGAGTAGTGGCTTAATAATTTGATTTAATCAATTGATTTGAGTGTTTTTAATTGATTTAATTTTTAATTTCTTCAATTGTTGTAGGGTTGTTGTAAAGTTGTTACCAGCAAGTCAGAATAATCATTTCAATTAATTCAATTTTTTAGTTTGTTGTAGAGTTGACTTCAATTATTGTAGACGAACGAGAAGCTTGCTATAGACAATTTGATTAATGTAGAGAATTTAAAACTGGATTCATAATTTGTATAGACAAGAACCTTTTTGTCGGATTGATTAATGAAAATAAAATGCAATTTTTTAATTTTAGATATGCAAAAATATTCTAAGAGAATCATCGAATATATTTCCACCAAAGTTGGATCTTCTATACCTTTTAGTAATAGGGTAAATGATGATAATCAGAACAAAATTATTCCAAACTCGATAAATCAAAGTCGTATTCAAGTTGATTTATCGAATCTTCCATCCAATTCTAGTTTACATAATCAAATTTTGGACTACGATCCAAATGATCAAGATATAGTTAGAAGAGGATATATATACAAAATGGTCCTTGTCATCCTTGCATGAAAATATTTCCACATACAATAATTAATGGAAGAGCTAGACGTTTCAGCCAATCATGGTTTACCAATTATAAGAATTGGTTGGAATATAGTGCGAAAGAAGATGCAGCATATTATTTACTATGCTACTTATTTCGCCCCCAATTGATAAATAGAAATACAAGTGATGCATTTATTCAAGGTGGGTTTAGGAATTATGAACATAATTAAAGGCTTCAAGAACATGTTAATTCAGATATTATAGAGAAGCATATACAAAGGTCGAGAATTTAATGAATCAGAATCAACATATTACAATCGTAATTAAGGGACTATCAACTCAAAGCAAAATTGAGTATCAACACCAATTAAATTCAACTCTTGTGTGCATTTGATATCTGTTACATCAAGGTTTGCCTTTTCACGGCCACAATGAATTCGAAGATTCAATGAATGAAGGAAATTTTCTTGAACTTCTGCAATGGCTTGCTCAAGAAAATCCTTCGGTTGATGCCATTGTTCTAAAAAAATGCACCACTAAATAATAAGATGACATCAATTAAAGAGCTAATGGCAATTATTTTGTGATTTGTGGATGAGACAAGATGTGTTATCGAAAGGTTTGTAGGCATGGTACATGTTCCTAACGCAACATCAATTTCTCTAAAAACATCACTTATTTTTTTAGTAAACAAATATTGAGCATGTCAAAGTTACAAGGCCAAGGTTATGATGGTGCAAGTAATATGCAAGGTATATCTAATGGTCTTAAAACACTTGTTCTAAATGAGAATAAATCTGCTTTCTATGTTCACTGTTTTGCACATCAACTTCAATTAGCACTTATTCGTGTCACCAAAGATATAAACCACATTTTCGATTTTTTTACTTGGTTAATAATTTGATAAACCTTGCTGGAGCATCATGCGAGCGTCGAGACATTCTTAGAGACAAAGAAGATAATAGAAAATTTAGTTAACTTGAAAGTGGTGAACTATCTAATGGTCGAGGGTTAAATCAAGAGCGTAGTTTAAAACGACCGGGGACACACACGTTGGGGTTCACATTATAGTACACTAATCAATTTGATTATTGTATATCCTTCGGTTATTGATGTCCTTGCAGATCTAGTAGAAGATATGTTTGGTGATAAAAAAAGGGAATATTTAAATTTGATAAATGTATTACAATTTTATGATTTTATATTTATTTTGCATTTGATGAAAAATATTCTTACAATTACTTATGATCTTTCCAAAGCACTACAACTGAAAGATCAAGATAACGTAAATGCTTTGATGTAGGTAAAAGTATCTAAAGAACGGTTAAATAAAATGCGAGCCGGTGGATGGGGACACTCTTCTAAATGAGGTTGGCTCTTTCTACACCAAATAACAAATTCCTATTTCAAATATGGATGATAATTATCTTCTTTTGGCTAGATCAAAAAGAGGATTAATGATCAAAAAGAGGATTAATGATGAAAAATTTATGTCATTACCGAGTTGATTTGTTTTATCTTTGTTTGGATAAGCAGATTTTTGAGCTTAATAATCGCTTCGATGAGGAAAATTCATAATTAGTTCCTTGTATATCCTCTCTTAGTCTAGTTGATTCATTTGCCTTTTTGATAAAGTAAAGTTGGTTCGTTTATCTGAATTTTACCCCGATGATTCTTCCAAAGTAGATCATATGGATCTTTATAATAAATTTGAGATTTATGAAATTGATATGAAGCCTAATGATATGTTTAAAGATGTAAAAGAGATTGGTGATTTGGCTAGGAAGATGGTGTTTACGAAAAAAAAATATCATGTATAATTTGGTTATAAGCTCGTAACTTTATCACTTATCTTACCGTTTCAACCGTAACCGTGGAGAGAACATTTCTGCCATGAATATGAAAAATGACCTACGAAATTGAATGGGAGATGAATGATTGAATGATAGTTGTGTTGTATAATTAGAGAAACACATTTAAGTAGATTAACAATGATGCAATTCTCAATCGCTTGCAAAGCATGAGAACTCGACGTGGGCAACTTTAAACTAGTAATATATATCTATGGTTATTTTAGTTTAAAAGATCGATAGTTGATCATTTTTGTAATGGATTATTAGTATATAATTATATTTAGTTGTGCATGTTTGATGCTCTGGAATGATTCTTCATACACATAATCAATGGTTAGCATGAAAAAAATATTCGGGGGTGGCCTCCCCTGAACCTCCAAAATTAACATTTTGCCCCCTCCAAATACATTTTCTAGCTACGCCATAGAATGTCGCTCATCATCAATGCCGCCTCTTGTCAATGTTACCTTTTAGTAATGATGTATCTCTTAAGAATTGTTAGTTATCAATGTCATGCCTTGGTGATAGCGCTCTTCATCAACCACTAAAGGACGCCGCAAGTCTTCAATGCGACATTGATAACAGATGTTATTAATGCCCATGAACATAATCGAGACAAAACTGATGCCCCAAGTTTATCAATACCGAAGATTGACGAAGGTAAAGTTGAGGCCTGACGCCATTGACATGGCTATTGATATGAAGAGTTATGCATGCTGAAGTCGGCACAAAGCAGTCATGACGAAGCCCTCTACCCCTATAAATACGAACCTAGGGCCAAAGAGGAAGTGGCTATCATTTATTTTCTCTTCCCTCAAAATTAAATAATTGTAACCCTTAATTGAATTGGGGAAAAACTTGATTTGATTGTAATGATGATGAAATTATATGAACAAAGACTTGAGTACGCCTATTACCATGATTGTGCACTTTGGACATGGACATGCATATGATAAAGCTCGTTGGACACAAAGCTTGTTGTGATTTTATGCAAATCATATAGGCTTCGATCCAAACTGGTATTCATATGCATAATCACTATCTTGCCATCAACATATGAACATGGGACTATGAACTAAGAGGATTGCCTATCTCACCCATTAAAATGCTTAGTGGGCTATTGCATATATTTATGGCCCATTCTTTTGTCCCCTTTGTTTATGTGGCATGGACTTTCGAATGTATTATTTCAAAAGAACGCATAGGCTTTCGAGCAATTTATTCCAAAAGACTTATGAGCTTTCGAAATTCCTCATTCCTAAGTTCCATGGGCATCATGGAGACATTCCTCAGTGACATCATCTTGTACCAGGCCTTGAATGCTAAGCCTAATCTTGATCTCTTAACACCATTTGGTTAACATCAACTAAGATATGCTTAGTCATGTCATCAAGTGTGTTAAAATCGAGCTTTGGCTCATCATACTTGGCATCATTTGTATTATATCAATTTTTGGGTTAACTAACATCATAAATGGAAAGCATACCTTGAATAACGATGTCTTCCCCTTCTCTTTTGCCGATGGAGCATTCAACAAAGTTGGAATGACGTTAATAGCATAGGCTTTCAGTACCTGCTTCTGCTTAGGAAACTCGGGACAATCCTTCTTAATATGTCCAAGCTTGTTGCAGTTGTAGCATTTCTTTCCCTTATCTTTGCTATCTCTACTATAATGACCATTCCCTCCACAGTTGTAGCAAATCAGCACCCGCTTATCTTTCTTCGTTTGGCCATCTTTGTTCTGAAGCTGCTTCCTCTTGTTATTCCCCTTTTTCTTTCCTCCCCAGCTCAATTGTTGCTTTAGCTCTTCCATAGGAATGGTAGCTTTCTGTTTCGGATATAGACTTTCATGCCTCAGGGCCTTCTCGACCATCATCTCAAAAGTCCCATCAATGTAACCCATGAGTCGCTCCCCCAAGTAGCCGTCCAAGCCAATGATAAATTTCTCATTCTTCTTTAATGGAGTATCGATGAAGGACATCCCATATTTTGGTAGAGCGTCGAACTCAGTAGCATACTCGAAGACAGTCATATCACCCTGTTTTAGATCCATGAACTTACAAAACAGAACTAACCTTTGAGCTGCAGGAATAAATTTCTCCTCAAATCTTGCTTTAAACTGGTCCTAAGTGAACTGATCCTTAGGAGTAGCGGCCCTCACTGCATTCCAGTCATTGCTCGCCCTTGAAGCTGTCGGGAAGACAAACACATTTTCATAGCATCATTCAACTCTATGCCATTGAAAATCCTTTCGCGGGTATCAAGTCAATCCCGCACTTCCATTATCGACTCTGTTCTTTGGAACGGTTTACCACCACGATTAGCAAAGTCCTTATTCAGCTTGGCGAAATTGGCTCTGGGTGCCTGCACTGGAGCACCCCCATTAACAGTAGTCTTTGAGCGGCCACTTGAGTATTTTGTAGCATGTTCCTCGTCATAGTATTAAACATAGTCTGCAAATCGGGATTAGCAACCCCGATCCAGCTCCTACCTCGACTCCAGAAATGGAGTTCCCAATAGCATTACTTGTTTGGCGACTCATCATTCAATATATAATAAGGACGATCAATCTGCATAAGGAATCCTACTTAAGTAGTACTCATGTATGCAGTGCGACTTACATACTATATACTGCTATATAGTTTTGAAAACCAAAATATATAACAGTACGTGCTATCATATATATACACACTCTCGATTCGGTCTAGGGTGAAAACTCATACCCTGTCTCTACTGGATCATGGTATCCCTTAGGTTAAACAATGCAACCATGCTCTGATACCAAATGTGACGACCACCGTACACCGTTGACACCCAATATACTTGTATAGTGCGTTGTAGCAGTGCTTGGCCAATGCGGGGTGATCATCAATAAAATAAATAAATAAGATAGAACCTGTTGTATATCTCATAGTGCATCGAATAAAATATAATAGTAAACATCTCATATATAAAACAGGCGAGACAGTAAATAACTGAATGAATCACAGCATCAGAGTATATATATCCATATAGTAAACAACATAAGTAATACAATTATATATCAAATAATAACTCATAAACTGTCTCTAAATAGTAAGGCACTGGCAAGCTCCATAGTGCGTTGCAACATGATAGCAAATGAGTAAAAATAATAATATGAGAGAGTAGCCTCCTGCTCCCTACCTGTCCAGCTCCATGTGCTCACCAGACCTGATATCCCTAATCTACTCATTTAAAAGTACCAAAAGTAATAGAAATCAAAGCATAAAAACCCAGGTCAGATAATAGTCTGGTGTGAGCGATAGAAATCTCAAATGCTATAAAGTCAATATACTAGAACAAGTGGTATGAAAAATCATACCTGACATGTCCCTGCATCTACAGAGTTAGCACATATAAAAGATACACACTACTCTGTGATAGTCATCATGGGTGTACTATACATTAAGGTACTAAGGGCATCCAGATATCGGCATCGGTAATACCAACATCGTGTGACATCCTAAGGTAATAAAAATAGTCAAACAAACATGGCATCCATCAAATATCCTCACATTCGCTCACTCAGTGCATTGGATATAAGAACTCGTATTATCACCCCCGTAGAGCTAAGGACTACTCAACGTTTTAGTTCCTTGGCACATGAATCCATGCCACTCAGTTAGCCAAGAACTAGACTTCACCTTCATAGACTGCCCAAGGCACTCAGATCGAAACATCATGTGATCTAGGGCTCCTCATATGCCTAAATGAGCATCCTTACATACCCCTGCTTTACAAGTACACATCGAAACCTACAAATATCAATGATTCCTTTTGTACACAACATCTATAGTATAGCTCATCCTGGAACTGTCCTCATGACTACCGTTTGAAGTTGTCGTGGTTAGGGACTATTCTAGACAACCATCATCAGTCATAGAATGGCATCGTGTGTCCCGTAACCTTCCTCCAACAGCTCTTTTAATCCGGCTACTCTACATCCCGAAATATAGCTATCCATCTTCAAATGTCTATAGCTCAAGCATACGAACTCTAAACGATCCGAAACTCGAACGTAATCTAGTGGGGACTTCCTTGTCATCTCATATTGATAGTATCAAGTTTGGAATAAAAATAATGGATAGATGCCGATCCATAACCGCCAAACCATCCCCACTAGTCCATGGCCATCGAACCATCACTATCGATCCCACACTTCACACATGAACTCTTACACATCTCCCCATGTCCCACTATCGATCGTGCCTTGATTGGACCAACCTCCATGGATCGATACAGATCCATGGAGACTGATCCCTCACTTCATTTTTAAGTTCTAGTGCACTCCTTCGTGCTTCAGAATGATTTATGAGTGAAATGGGCTAACCCCTATGGATCGGTATCGATCCATAGGGTCGAAACCATACTCATCCAAAATTGCTTGATGTTGGCTGCATTCTCTTGCTTCTATGTTCCCATACCCCGATTCATACTTCGAGCTACTCCACCGATCCATAATATTGAGTCTCACTGATCCATGCCTTTAAATTCCCACCGATCCATAACTCTATGCATCTACTAATGCATGCTTTGCATGCACATATTTTGACCATACGAATTCCAAATTGCACGAAACTTGGTTTGCAAGCTTATGTGACCATCCTTATTGCCCCATATTGATCGCACCTAGTTGGGGGTAGAATTTATGGATCGTTGTCGATCCACAGCCACTTCTAATTAAATCAACATTCGATCGGCGTTTCCAACCATTCAAACATCAAACAATCATACATTCATCATATATAAACAATAACAACAATCAACATCCAAATATCATTTTAAGAGATCTAAATATAATGTGTTAGGTGTTCATAAGAACATTGTTAAGGATCCATAAGAACACTTTTTTTGCAAACCAGGTCCAAATCATCTAAAATTCAGATATATGGTGTAATATGCTCTAAAATCATTTTTATCGTTTGTAAATAATTTTTAAAACATCATTTAGGGTGCAAAATGGACAAATTAGTAAGTGAGAGATTCTCTCACCTTAATCCAAAGCAAAACCCAAATCTCCTTATGAACAGTAGAAGGCATGAAATCCAAGGCCCTTCCAATAGATTTTTTTTAATCCCAAGCACTAATCATGCTAATCTCTTTTTAGTGGTGTAATTTGGCTAATTAAAGTATATTTTGGGGTTTCTTTTTGGTCAATAAAGGTTAATAGAGGTTTTTAACTCTTTTTGGGAGTTGTGAAATGATAGGCATAAGGTCCCATCAGCCTTCACTTAATCCAAAACCGAAATGGGTAATGGCCCTCAAAGCTAAGGACCTAAATTACCCACTTATGCTGCTCAAAATCAAAGAAAAAATCAAATAGCCATAACTCTTAAACAATTAGTTCGTTTTCTTGATATGACCACTCTACAAAAAGGAAAACCATCATCCATATCCGATGAAAGTGGTTTCAGACCTTAACTTGGCTCCTACAAAAGTTATGGTCCATAAAAGATTTACAAGGTCAAAATGGTTACATAGAAATTTACCAAAAATCATATATGTGAGAAATGACCCTAAGAGTCATTTCCCAAAATATTAGAACCATACGGCCTTATATATGAAAATAATGTAAATATTCTACGATCCTCCTATACATAGAATGCATGTCATTACGCTTAATACCTCTTAGTGGAACTAGATAGACTCTAATCATTTAACATCGTTTTAAGGTAGGTCCCTATCCTTTAATACCTATCCCAAGGAGGGCTTCTCTCTAGTAACTATCTAGCTGATATTGCATAGAATCTCTTTAGCCAGTTAATACTTCTTATTGAAGCAGGCATTTTCCCGATATCCTCTAGCGTACTTAACCCTTAACCCCAACCATTTACCACTTCTTACATAGGAAAAAGGCGGGACCTCACACAACCACTAATACTTCAATCCATGGTGTAGGTCCTTCATATTATGACCCGTATCCCCACATCGATGTCTCACATTAGTCCGACCATTCGTAGGTACTGGCAGTTAGTTTGGTTGGGCATATTTATCCTACAAAATTTGGAACTAACCTCACGTCATCTATAGTTACTTATTATGGATGATGTCTCATATCGGTCCCAAAGTTACTCTGTTGGTAACCTGATTAGCTGGGCAGACTTTAGTATGCTTTTGACTAGCCTCGCATCTATATAACTTACTCATCATCTATAACACTCTCTATATATATTATCATATATCTCACCGCATCTATTATTAAGGCCTTATAAGAAATCTTTCTTATTTCGTATCCACCACTAATTTCTTTTCTAAAGGGATTTAATAATTATTATTAGCTTATTAGCTATGCAATTAATACGTTATAATTATATGTCTTTTACGCTAATACACACACACATACATATATGTACGCACACACGCGCACACCTAGAAATTTCTAAGCATGTAGAGTTTACGATCTAAACTAATATTTAAATGTCAACTCTTTCAGAATTATACTGGTCTCATTTTTGTATTGCCAACATACCATAAATCCAATCAATAAACTTATATACAAAATAAAATTCAAACTCAACTAGTTATATTAAAGAAATGGAATAAATCAATAAACATACAATTTCAATTCCTTTTTATGCTATACTCAACTTCTTTTTACATGAAATTAGACAAAGAAAATTTCTATTAAAATTTTAGAAGTAAGCGGTGCAAACTTTAAATAAGAATTTGTATCTTACACACCATTTCTTATTCAAAACCCTTAATCAAATCCAAAGGAAAAGAGTGAGAAGTTAAGTAGAAGGTAAAAACACTAAAATTGTAAATCTATACAATTCTTATTATTTTAATATATAAATATTTAAGCTTCTAATCTAGAATTGAAATTTTGTTTTGGAGAACCTTTAGGGATTTTTAATATGACGTTTTCGTGAACCAAAATTCCCCAAGGCATAATCCAAATCCAAACCACAATAATCTATTACTAAGATAGAAAGACTGAGATTTCCGCTCACCGTAGGTCACATGCATTCAATAATCCCTTTCAGATCTTTACTATTTGATATGTGTATAGCAAGGTATTTGTATATATGTTAAATTTAGAAAAGAAGAGGTTTGGAGTAGAATAGGCTTAGCAAATAAACGATAAACAAAAATAATCATATATGATTTCTTACCCGAAACCCTAAATAAGTTTTCTGAATCGTTGAAGAGATGGACTGATAGAGCTTTGCACGGTTCCTAGAAAAATTTGTGAATAAAAATGAGGGGGCTAGGCCCTATTTGTAGTGGTTGGAATGCACCAGAATCATCGGATTTAAGTTGGTAGCGAGATGTTCAAAATGCACAAAACCCTAGCCGACGTGCATAGGGACCGACCTACCACCCCTATACTATGGGTCGACAGTTAGCAGTCGGCTAGCCCATATAGGCGTCGATCGGTGGTCCTTGAATGTTGTTTTATTGTTGTTGTTTATTTTATTTTATTCCATAATTAAATTTTAACGTTAACGTTAATTTCTAATTATTACTTAACCCTCAAGTCCAATTACTGTTACTTTCAAATTTCAAATTTAGGAATTATTTTATTATTTGAATTTGAATTCCATTTAAATTATTCTGAATTCGAAAACTTCAAACGTTCATAACTTTCTGTTTGAGCTCCGCTTTAATATATTATATATGGGAATTGATCAAAATTTTTCCATGAATACAATGACATAATTTTCATAGCCTAATTCTGACTTTTGCAAAATTTTCATTTTTAACCTTATCATATTTAAGTCATTTATCTAATTTATTTATGATATATTATTACGGAGTGTTACATTCTTTCCCCCTTAAAAAGGATTTCATCCTCGAAATCTTTCCAACGGACGAACAGTGTAACATGGAATAAACATCCATGTTATATAGTCAATTTATCTACATAGCCATCTACTTAACCAAAAGTGCAATGTGATTATGTATGTAGACATACTGTAAGTAAGCTCAATCCTAACATGAATGCAAGTGTCGTGACATATGTGCATGTATGAAAACATCCTAAACATGAAAAAATTGTTCTATTTGAGTGTAAAGTGATAGTAATAGTGTAGCAATTATATCCTACCATCCAATCTAGCAACTAGATGCAACCAAAACTGAATTTTAGAGAGAAAAATTTAGCCAAAGAAAAGCTTAGGATGAGATGTCCTCGTGCTTTCCATCAGATTTTCTCCCCATTGCACTTGATCCAGCCTAATTTTTTCATTGCGGAGCCTCTTAGTTCCATGCTCCACAATGCGTGCGGCGGCACGAGATGCTATTGACTCCTCTCAAGTCCCCCAGTTGATCCAGCTTACCACAGTGACTGTGCTATGAAAGCATTTTCTCAAGTGTGAAACATGAAAAATACCAAGGGCTCCTGCCAACTTATCCGGTAGCCCACGCGATGAGCAAGTTTTCCTATTTTTTCTAAAATTGGGAAAGTCCCTACAAATTTTGTTACCAACTTTCCCACTTTTCAAATCTCTCGACCTACCTAAGAAGGAAAATTTTGATAAACACCATATCCCATACTTCGAACTCGAACTCTTTTCTTTGCTTATCCATATAGGATTTCTGGCGATATCGTGCGACCTTCATTTGCTGCCTAATCAATTCTACCTTTTCTTTTTGGCATGTCAAGCACCTAGTGGCAAATTATGCCACCTTCTTCTTCATCTCTGTCCAACAGAAAATTCTCTTCATATCCATATTCATCCTGTCTCCTCCAGGGTGAGTGGTCGTCCTTGAATGGTGTCACTTTACAAGCTAAAATTTATTTTTTCTAAAATCCTAAATTTTTTAGGATTAAAACATTATTTTATGTCTAGTTGCAAACCTAATTTTCTTCTTAACTTCCAATCTTACCTATAGCTTATCGCTAGTTAGGTGTCCTTATGAAATTTCCTTATTTACCTTCTTCCTCCATACACACACACACACACCCCTGGCGGTCTAATCCCATTCGTAAAATCAGCCCAATGGTAAAACATGAACATATCTTATACCATACCATATGCTTTTTCGATAACCAAAAGGAGGCAACCAACAATAACAATCCCAAAAACTCTAAAGGAATTTTTTATTGGAAGTTGAAATTTATCATCAACCGGTGTTAATGACGTTGGGCCCTGATGCTCCTTATTAAGTTAAGATGAACATTCTTTGTATGTCTGAAATAACTTGCCTTGAAATGGATGTAAATTCCGACCTAAAAGGGCCCGTTGAAACTTAGAACCATTTCAAAGTTGGATGTTGGTTGGTAAATAGAACAATACAGAGGTATTTATCTAAACAATAAGATTTCATAGCGGATGGATAAATATAACAACAACAACAGTACCAATTTTATTCAAATTTCAAAATGTCATTTAAAACCATAATAAAATATCCATAATACCAAAACCCAACAATAATAGTAACATGTTTGTGGTACAATAATCCCAAATTACAACATAGTTTTTATTTCATGGGTACATCCAAAACTATAGAAAATTGCAAATAAATAAATAGACTACTACCACAAGTCTCATCAATGTCTCAGCCTTTAGGATCACCCTTCCTAACCTGTGTTGTAATGAGGAGGGAGTCGGAACAACATATGTCTGGTGAATAAATATCTTGAGCCTTACTATAGTGATGCTTGGGCAATATAATTTAAATAGGAATATGACTTACGTTTTCTTCCTACATCGTAAGTCTTTTTAGATATAAGCTCGAGGGCTTTTCTTAAATTTACATAAAAGGCTTTCCAAATATGAGCCTATAACAAATTTGACCCAATAACCCATATCTATCATCTATAATATCCTATCAATGTAAAAGATAGTACTCAAGTCACTTAACACCTTTTAATAGGAATTAGGAAGACTCTTACCATTTAATATCTTACTTAGGTAGTTTTACTACCTATAATCCCAAGGTGGACTCCCCACTAGTAACTATCTAGCTGTCATTGCACGAAATCTCTTCAGCCACTTAATACTTTCCATTGAAGCAGACCCTTTCTCGAGATATCCTCTACCGTGCCTAACCCATAATCCTGACCATTTACTACTTCCTACATAGAGAAGAGGCGGTCTCTCATACAACCACTTATTACCTTCAATCTCCGAAGCAGGTCCTTCGTATTATGACACGTACCCCATGGTGACGTCTCATATTAGTCCAATTATTCGTAGGTACTGGTAGCCAGATTAGCTAGGCAAATTTATCTGACAGAATTTATGAAAAACCTTGCAGCATAGTAGTTGCTTATTATACATGTGTCTCACATCAACACCAAAGTCACACTGCCGGTAACTAGATTAATTGGCTGGCTTCCGTGTGCTTTTGACTGACCTCACATTCCTATAAGTTAGTCATAATCTATATCACGCTCTATATATATATTATCACACACCTCACTGTTTACATAATCAAGGCCTTATAAGAAATCTTTCTTTTTTCACCTCTAACATTAATAACCTTCCTAAGGAGGATTTAAAAAAAAAAAATAACCCATTTAACTACTCAACTATACGTTAATTACATTAACATATGTATGCACACACACATACATATACACACACACATGCACCTAGTAATTTCTAAGCATGCTGAATATATGCCCTAAACTAATGTTTAAATGTCAACTCTTTAAACAATTAGACAAATCTCATTCCATATGACCAACAATACTGAAATTTCAACATTCATATCAAAAGTTCCAATCAACAAACTTGTATACAATTAAAATTCAAACCCAACTTATTACATTAAATAATGGAATATATTGATAATATAAACTAAAATTTCAATTTTTATGCTTCATCAACTCTTTTTCCACATAAAAATAACCAAAGGAATTTCTATTTAATTCACGAGAATAAGCAATGCAAACTACGAATGAAATTCACACCTTACAGACTATTCTTGAATCAAAATCCTTTAACCAAATTCAAAGAAAAAGAATAAGAAGTGGAATAGAAGGTGTAATTATCAAAACTAAAAGAATAAGAAGTGGAATAGAAGGTGGAATTATCAAAACTGCAAATCTACGTAATTTCCATTATTTTGAAACAAGCAATTGAGATTCCAACATAGATTGACGATTTTCATTGAAGGAATTTTGAGGGATTATAATATGATGTTTTCACAAACAAAAACTCCCCAAGGCATATTCAAACCCAAACTATGCTAATCAATTATTAAATAGAAAAGCTAAGATTTCCACTCATGGTATTTCCTTAGCTTTGCCTTATTTGGATTTGACATGCTGTCAATAATCTCTATCATATTTCTTCTTTGATATATGTGTGTGTGTGTGTGTGTGTGTGTGTAAGGAATTTGTATATATGTTAGATTCAAAAAATCAATGGTATAAAAGAGAAAAAGTTGAGAAAATAAATGATAAGCAAAGGTAGATATATAGGATTTCTTACCTGAAACCCTAATGGAGTTGTCCGAATCTATAAAGAGATGAATTGACAGAACTTCGCTAATGTTCCCAAAATATTTTGTGAATAAAAGTGAGGGGCTAGGGTCATATTTACAGTGGTTGAAATGTACTAGAACTGTCGGATTTAAATTTGTTTGATATTATATAATCCGGTATGTTCATCGTACAAAAAAATACAACCGCCATTGCTTCCGACCGGTTGGCAGTCGCTTCCCACCGGTCGACCACAAGAGATCGACGGGCAGAAGAGGAGCGGTTGATCGGTACGTTCTTATTTTGAAGTTTGTATTGCCGTTGATTTTTAGTTATTCTATCCCTTAATTATATTTTAACATTAACTTAACACTCAAGTCAATTACTGTGAACTTTTGAATTTCAAGTTTTAAAATTAATTATTCATTTGAATTTAAATCCTATTTAAATTATTTTAAACCCTATTTCATTTGAGCTCCGTTTTCAACATATTATATATGAAAATCAATTAGAATTTTTTCATTAACGCAACGACATAACTTTCGCTGTAAAATTCTAACATTTACAAAATTACCATTTTTATTCCTATATTATTTAATTTAATTATCTAATTTATTTATGGTTGATTTTACAAGGTGTTACATTCATTCCCTCTTAAAAAGGATTTTGTTCTCGAAACCTTTTCCAAGGGACGAACAATGTAACACGCACTAAACATCCATGTTATACAACCAAGTTACCTACACATTCATCTACTCATCCAAAAGTGCAATATGATTATGTATTGAAGATATTCTATAAGTGAATTTAACCCTAGCGTGAGTGTATGCATGCGACATATAAGTATGTATACATAACGCCCTAAACATGCATAAAATTTCTACATGAATGAAAAGCAAAAGTGAAAAGTGTAGCAAACTCTTCTACCATCCAATTTAGCAACCACGATGCAAGCAAAATATAACTTTGGAGAGAAAAGTTTACCAGTGAAAAGCTCAGGACAAGAGATCCTTTTCATTTCTTGGTCTCTCATGTGCTTTCCGCCAGGTCATCTCCCCATTATACTCAAACCAACCTAATTTATTTGTTTTGGAGCTTCCTAGTTCCATACTTTATAATGCATATGGTAGCATACGATGCTATTGGCTCCGTCTCAATACCCCTAATTGATCAGGCTTTACCGCAATAGATGTGTCATGAAGGCATTTCCTTAAGAGCGAAATGTGAAAAGCATTGCAGGCTCCTACTATTCTATCGGCTAGATCCACACGTTAAACTTTCCTTTCTATTCTTTTCACAACTCGAAATGGCCCAATGAATCTTAATGCCCAAATTTTCAAATCTCACGGCTTTCCTAAGTGGGAAGATTTTGATAAACACCATATTTCCAACCTTGAATTCCAATTCTTTCCTTCTCTTATCCACGTAGAATTTCTAATGATCTTCCACTACCTTCATTCGCTGCCTAATCAAATCCACCTTGTTTTAAGTTTTGCAAATCAAATTTGGTCCAAGTAAAATTTTGTCGGTGGTTTCCCCCCAACAATTTGGCGATTTGCATGGTCTCCATAAAGCACTTTAAAAGGTGCCATACCAATCATCGATTAATAATGATTATTATAAGCGAATTCCACTAAAGTTAGGCACTACTCCTAATGTCCTTCGAAGTCCATGATGCTTGCTCTCAATAAGTCCTCCACGATCCTATTTACTCTTTGCGTTTGTCTATCTATCTGCAGGTGGAAAGTGGTACTAAGATTCAATGATTTCCTAATGATGTCTGCAAACTACTCCAAAATATGTTAGTAAATAAAGGGTCTTTATCACTAATGATGTTGTCTGGAATCTCATGAAGTCGAACCACTTCCTTAATATAAATATATGATATAGATGTTGCGATCCTATTGCTCCTAACGGGAATAGAATAGGCACTTTTTTTGAGTCTATCCATTATGACCCAAATTGGTTCTTTGTCTCTTTGACTCCTAGGCAATCCATCTATGAAGTCCATTGGTATGTGTTCCCATTTTCAAGTTGGAATTTCTAATGACAATAGCAATCCTCCGGGCTTCCCTTGCTCAGCTTTAATACTTTAACACGTCAAACACCTAGAAACAAATTCAGCTACGTTGCTCTTTATCCCCGGCCAATAGAAATTCTGTTTCATATCCATATACATCTTATCTCCTCCAGGATAAATAGTCATTTGTGAATGGTGACATTCTATAGGCACTTCCTCCAATGTGCTATCAATCCTTGGGAAATAAAGGCGTTCATCTCTCCTCAAACATCCCTTTCTGTCAATTGTATATCTGCTTATGTGGGGAAATTTTTCTCCTCCGATTAGCTTATCCTAGATATCGATTATCCCTTCCTTTATTTTATCCAAGTCTAATATGGTCCGTCCGCACCGGTCTAACCTCCATTGCTGCCACACAGTTTTGAGTGGGCTCTATTGGCGGTTGGAAGTTGAAATTCGAGGGGAACTCCAATTGCCTCCACTTATATATAATAACCAAGGTAGCATGCCTCCAGCTAAGAGCGTTGGTGATGACATTCCCTTTTCTAAGGGTTATTGTATCCCAAAGTCATAGGATGTTATAAACTTCATCCACCTCTGCTATCTCGGATTTAAGTCTTTTTGGAAAAATAGATATTTGAGTGAATTATGGTCATTAAACAACTCAAACCTTTCCTCAAAAGATAGTTCCACCATGGCTTCAAGGAAAAAATAATAGCCGCTAGCTTCAAGTCATGCATTGGTGTCTCTTCTCAAGGTCCTTTAGTTATCTGCTAGCATAAACTATTACTCTTCCTTCTTACATAAGAACCGCTCCTAATCTTGTGCCACATGCATCTGTATAAACGGTAAAAGGGTTTGTTCCGTCAAGGATGACGAGTATTGGCACACTTGTTAATAGTTCCTTCAGCTTCCCTAATGCTTCCATGCATTTCTCATCCCAAGCTAAGAATATATTCTTTTTTGGTCAAGCGAGTAAGAGGAACTTCTATCTTTGCAAAATCCTTTAATAACCTGCTAGCTCTAGAAAACTTCTAACCAACATGACATTCTTTGGAGTCTTCCAATTTTGTATAGCTTCCACTTTTGCTGGATCCACAGCTAATCCATGTTTCGAAACAATGTGCCTAAGAAATTTCACTTCGCTCTTCCAAAAGTGGCTTTTTGAGAATTTGATTTTGAGTTGGTATCTTCTCAAGGTTCTAGTATCTCCCTTAAGTGACTTTCATGCTCCCTTTCACTTTTTGAAAATACCAAGATGTCATCTACAAAAACTACAATTTTTTTTAATTGTCCCCTAAATACTCTACTCCTCAAATCTACAAAATATGGGTGGGCATTTGTCAATCTAAAAGGCATCACTTCCCATTCATAAAGTCCAATTGGTGTGTGAAATGCAGTCTTTGGCTTGCTATTTTATGCAGTCCTTAGCTAATGAAAACTAGTTGCTAAATCTAATTGGGAGAAGACTTTAGCTCCTATAAGTTGATCAAAAAAATCATCTATCATAGGTAAGGGATATCTATTCTTCTTCATCAACTTGTTGAGTTTCCGATAATCAACACAAAGCCTCGATAAGCCATCTGCCTTTGTGGAAAAGACAGCAAGGGCTCCCTATTTCGAATAATTCATCAAATGAATCCTTTTTGGTAGTAGCTCTAAGATTTAATTCTCGCCTTTCCTTAGGGCCATGTGTCTTAATAGCAGAGCGACTGGTCTAGCGTCCTTCTCTATATCAATCCTAAACTCAATCTCTCTTCAGTTTAAAAGCCCTGAAACTCCTTCAAAGACATTAAAGAATTCTCAAACTACAGGTATAGCTGAAATTTCATTTTGTGATAGGTTCATCGAGTATAAATGACTTAACTCAACTGAATTTTGGGTTATATAACAAATGTCTAGGTCTCGCCCTTTACAACTCTTAAGCCATACTACCCTTTTATCTCGGTTTAAGATAACCCCATAGTGTGGTAACCAATCCATACCTAAAATAAGTCCATACCCCTCGAAATTTAGAATGTATGCATTACATATGAAATCAACGTCACATATGTCTAACACTAGGTCATTGCAAACTGAAAAAAGACGTGTCATCCCCCAATAGGATTTGAAACCACTATTGGATAAGTGGTAGTTTGGGTTTAAAGATTTAAGGAGCCAATCACATTCCTAGCTATGAATGAATGTAATGCTCCAAAGTCAAATAGAGTGCGAACTTTATTCCAAAAAATAAGACTTATACCTTCCATAACTGTCCTTCCTTGGTCCCTAAAGGGTGGTCTACTCGAAATAGGGGCAGCCTCACTGGCGTAGGCTTTCCTACTCTGCCCTTTCTGCCGTCTTCGGACACTGATTTTTTAAGTGCCATTTCTCATGGCAGTGGTAACATTTTCCCCTAAAAGCTTCCTTCAACAAATTCACTCTATAATCCTTTACGAGGTGTCCTTTCTTTCAGCTTCTATCACACACTTTACCTTCTTTACTAAATTTCCCTTTAGACTTCTTATTTGCCCAAAAATTCCTTTCTTGGCCCCTCCCTGATTCTATATGGGTCTTTCCTTCTCCTTCTCCATATCTTTCTCCTCGGTATTAGTCCTCTGTAATAAAGCCATCTTAATAAGCGCCTCGTTGATAGCTTCAGTGGGTATTTGAGCAACAACCATTCCTTAATTGGGTAGTTTAGGCTATTGACAAACTTTGCGACCTTTCTCATGGGTGTTTCAATCAAATGCATTTCGAAATTGGCTATTTCCGCAAATTTGCCAATGTACTCCTTTAGAGTGGAGTCTCCCTGCCTAAGTTGTCATTCTGTGCTTCACTAGATCCTCCTAACCAAACTCTCGAAATATCATCTCACAATCATTTATCCATGCCTTAGTCTCTACGTAGCTTTCCTTTCCAGAAAATACTCTTCCTCCCAATTCATAAAATCCTCACACATTTTTGGAAAATCGACAGGATGAGGTGTTGCCTTGGTAGACGAAACAATGGTGCCATCGGTGCAGTTTGTTGGGTAATAGGGACTTGGTCCTACGTGATTGAGGTATTGTTTAAACCTTTTGGGCAACCCTCAAATGATGTGCATTCCTCTAGCTGGGCTCCCAGTCTCAGAAGAAGAAGGATTTTTAGTCATATTCCACTATCTGTAGGTTAAAGTATTAGTTATAATTTCCTAAGATAGTATTATACACTGAAAGAAAGATTTTCCTAGTGTAAATGTGTACATTCAAAATATGTTTATATATATAATAAGGATTTTTAGAAAAAATCCTTTCAAGAAAAATAAGTACATCTCTCGTATGTATACTTTTCCCCATTGATCGGGTAACGTAGGCTCTCATACCAAATGTAACAACATCCCGTAAATGGACCTAAATTCCAACCTAAAAATGGCCCATCAAAACATAAAACCATTTCAACGCTAGTTGTTGGTTGGTAAAAAGAACAATATAGAGCTAATTTATCTAAACATTCAAATCTCACGACGGAAGGATAGAGTATAATAACAATAGTACCCATTTTATTCAAAATTCAAAATGTCATTTAAAATCATAACAAAATATCTGTAATACCAAAATCCAATAATAACCGTAACATATTCGTGATATAATATTTAAAAATTACAACATTGTTTTTATTTCATGGGTACATCAAAAACTGTAGAAAGTTACAAAAAATAAATAGACTACTACCACAAGTCTCATCAACGTCCCCGCCTTTAGGATCACCCTTCCTAACCTGTGTTGTAATGAGGAGGGAGTCATAATAACTATGTTCGGTGAATAAAAGTCTTGAGCCTTATTATATTAGTACTTGGGCTGTATAACTTAAATAGGAATATATTTTACGTTTTCTTCCTGCGTTGTAAGTCTTTTCAAATATAAGCTTGAGGAATTTCTCAAACTTACATAAATGGCTTTCTAAGTATGAGCCTATAGCCAATTTGTTATGAATCAAATAACCCATATTTATCATCCATAACGTCCTATCAATATAAGAGATAGCACTTAAGTCACTTAATACTTTTTAATGGGAATTAGGTAGACACGGACCATTTAATACCTTGTTTTAGGTTGGTCCACATCATTTACTACCTATAATCCCAAGGCGGACTCCTCACTGGTAATTATCTATCTGACATTGCACATAATCCCTTCAGCCACTTAATACTTCCTTTTGAAGCGGGCCCTTTCTCGAAATATCCTCTACTGTGCCTAACCTGTAATCCCGACCATTTACTACTTCCTACAAAGAGAATAGGCGGACCCTCATACAACCACTTATTACCTTCAATCTTTGAAGCATGTCTTTCGTATTATGGCCCGTGCCCCACGGTGATGTCTTATAATAGCTCGATTACTCGTACGTATCGGTAGCCAGGTTAGCTGGGTAGATTTACCCTATAAAATTCGGGACTAACCTCGGATCATTGTAGTTACTTATTATATGTGATGTCTCACATCAGCCCTTAAGTCACACTGCTATTAGTCAGATTAGCTGGGCATATTTCCTTGTGCTTTTGACTGACCTCGCGTCCAATAACTTAGTTATAATCTGTATCACACTCTACATACATTATCATACACCTCATAGTTTCCAAAATCAAGACCTTATAAGAAATTTTTCTTATTTCGCCTTTAATATCAATTGCCTTCCTAAGGAGGATTTAATAAAATTAGTAACCTATTTATCCACATAATTATACATTAAATATACGTTAATTACGCTAATATAAATAGAAATGTCCTAGTAATTTCTAAGCGTGCGGAATATACACCATAAACTAGTGTTTAAATGTAAACTCTTTAAACAATTATACATATCTCATTTCATATTACCAACAATACAAAAATTCCAATATTCATATCAAAAATTCCAATCAACCAACTTGTATAAAATTAAAATTTAAACCCAACTTATTACATCAAAATAATGGAATATATTGATAATAAGAAACTTACAATTCCAATTTTTACGCTATGTTCAACTCCTTTTCCACATAAAAATAACAAAGGGATTTTTATTTAATTCATGGGAATAAACAGTGCAAACTACAAGTGAAATTCGTACCTTATACACTATTCCTTGGTTAAAATCCTTTATCCAAATTCAAAGAAAAAGAAAAAGAAGTGAAATAGACGGTAAAATTATCAAAATTGCAAATCTACACAATTTCCATTATTTTGACATAAACAATTGAGATTCCAAAGTAGAATTGACATAAACAATTGAGATCCCCAAGTCATATTCAAACTCATACTACGTTAATCAATACTAAAATAGAAAAGCTAATATTTGCACTCATAGTATTGCCTTAGCTTTACCTCATTAGGATTTGACGCGCCTTTGACAATCACTATCGGGTTTCTTCTTTGATGTGTGTGTGTGTATATATATATATAATAAGGGATTTATATATACGTTAGATTCAAAAAATTAGAATTTTAGAGGAGAACAACTTGAGAAAATAAATGATAAACAAACATAGACATATTAGATTTTTTATCTGAAATCCTAATAGAGATTTTTGAATATATAAAGAGACGAACTGATAGAGCTTCGTTAATGTTCCCAAAATATTCTGTGAATAAAAGTAAAGGGGATTGTCTCATATTTATAGTGGTGGAAATGTACCAAAATGTCAAATTTAAGTCAGTTTAACATTATATTATCCGGTAAGGGGAGAAATCGGCTGTTACGTCAATTATTCTATTTCTTACTTACATTTTAATGTTAACATTAATTTAAACATTTACTTAACCCTTAAGTCTAATTACTGTTAGCATTTGAATTTCAAATTCTAAAATTAATTATTCGATTGAATTTTAATTCTATTTAAATTATTCTAAACTCGAAAACTTCGAACGTCCACAACTTTTCTTTTGAGCTCTATTTTCAATATATTACATATTGAGATTGATTAGAATTTCACCGTGAATGCAACGACATTACTTTCATGGTCAAATTTCAACTTTTGCAAAATTTCCATTTTTATCCCTATCTTATTGGATCTAATTTATCAAATTTATTTATGGTTGATTTTATGGGGTGTTACAATGTCATTCCGCTCAATTCTTGTTCTTCCTTAATTTTCCTTCTTGATTTCTAATAAATGTGGTCCATTCATTACTTCAATTGATATACCCTTAATAATTGATCATTATTGACAAAGTTGGACCGTTTCTAAATATTCCTCATTTAAATCTCTTTAATCTTTTTACCGGTTTCAAAATCCATCTATTATGCCGAATCAATTCCTCCATCAATTCCATATTAAATTCCTTATAGTCCCCATTTAATTACTTTTTATTCTTTATTAATTACAAATTTATGTCCCATTAAATATGTAGTTAATGTCCATAAACCAGTCTTATAATAACTAATATGAATATCATTGTAAATTACGCTATTTATATATTTCTATTTTTATACGTTAAGTGCGGTTAAACATGTGCGTGTGTTTCTTATTTCTAATTATTAACACTTCTTTTCACATTTTAACTTATTGAAGCTATCCTTCTAAAAAGGAGTACCATTATAATTTTCCATAAACTAACCACAAATGAGATTTCTGCTTTGTTTGAGATTACATGGAATTTTTTTCTTTTATTGAAATAGATAATGTAAGCTACGGAAAAGAATATCCATATGCTACACATCTCTTTTCCTTTTTGGTATATCTCTTATTAATTTAAATGGCACGCTTTTGGAGTTGGATAAATTTTGAAATTTACACAGAACCTGCTCCCCAATAAATCAAAACATAGAAATTCACATTCTAAGTCAACTATGGCGACCAAACTTACAACCCAATTATAAATCTGGAATATCTTTGCAACTTTACCAAAATTCTACAATTAAATATTTTGGGACTGATTTCAAATTTCTAGATCAGGTTGTACATGCTTTCCTATTTTATTCAAATCTTAAAACATTTATCCTGCCTTACCTAGGTAGTTATTCTTATCTACTCTATATAGTTTTTTGGTTTAGTCCTTACCATTCTTAAAACTAAAATTTCATACTTACAAAGTACCTTATTCAAAACCTTTATCGTTAAAAATATGAACTTAGAAACACTTTTTGTCAATTTTCAAAAATTTTGTAGTTCCCAAAAGGAACCATGAAATTTTTCCTTTTTTTAACAACATTTTCCTTTTAAGGACTTTTGCAGCAACGATTTTTTTTTAAAGTTGGACTTTTAATTATAAACATTTAAAACTCAATTATTAAAACAAACTATTTATTAATTTAAAAATTCAAAAATTGCTCAATTCCATAAGGGAGCAAAATAATTTCCCCTCTCAAAGACCTTTTGCAACATACAAAATAATTTTCAATAAATTATTTTCATACAAATAAACTTCATTACGTTAAATTCAAAATCAGCATATATTACTCCCTAAAATTATGGCATATACTTATGAAAAGTTCATCGAATGCCATTTTAAGGATATATTATTATTATTTTCCAAATTTATCTCCTTTTAAAATCTATTACAAAGATTATAACTTCAATAGTATTTCGAAATAACAGGTTTTTCTTTGTTAGACATTCATTGTTTCAAATATATTCCTAATTACAGGACAATAATTTTAGTTGACCGCATGCATACCAAAGTTCTAATTTCAAACTGTTATATTATCCTAAAAATATACATCAACATATATAGCTTTATTACTTAAAATTTACCATCACTTAACTAAATACTTTTTATAACTTTGTTTAAATCTTATTTAAACTCCTATAATCTTTCGCAATCCTTTTCTTGTCAATCCCAATTTATTTATCTTTCATTATCATTTTAAATTCAATATTATTTTATTTTTATTCAAGCAAATTCTAAATACAAAAAAGTATATACTAAATTCTCGTTCTTCTATAGATGCTTTTCCTTATAACATTCACAAAATTATCCCATCTCTTTTATTAATTATCATCATTTAATTCCATCCAATTGTAAAAAATTCAAAAACATCTTTTATAACTTTAAACAATGAAAAGTGTGATGCCCCACCTCGAGACCCACATTAACAAAGAGTATTACTGGGTAATATTGTCTGCTAATGCGGAGAATGGGGTTAGGTAGGAGAGACTATCTATAGCCTTGTCTTAAATATCTATTGAATACGTCAAAAAATGCTATATTATTTTTTTCTATCTGAAGTGGATCGACATATCCAATAAATACTTAATACAAATCCATAGGTGGCTATATGATCTATCAGAACAAAATACAACAACTCAATGCAAAACACATCGCAGAACAATAGATCATCACATATACACACACATATATACAGATACATCACAGAGTATACAAAATGATACATGTGAAGTGGTATAGCAACCACAATGTACATGCGACTAAAAAGAATATACATATCAAGGTAGCAAACAAAACGAACTACATAAAAAGATATATCAAAAAGAGCTAGCAGAATAGTCCATGCGAAAGTAGAATAGGCTAAGTCTAAATGTACCTAACCAGAAACACCTCGATCTGACCCAAGTATAAATACATGGATCGGTCTAGCTAAACAAATCAGTTTAAGAGAACATATGATAACAGAAGCATAGGATAGATGTGCTATTGTCCTTAAGAAAGAAGAAACAATACTAAGTAAGTATGAGCATAAGTATGGTATGTATCACTATATAACATATAGTCACAAAGAGATAAAATAACCCATAAAACGCTAAATGTAGCGAGCCTTATATCATCGGCATTTAATAAAACGTCAATTATGGTTTAAGGGAAATCCTAAACCCGCCAAATCGGCAAACCCAAAACATGCACAAAGAGATCCCATCTCAAACACGCCATAAGGCATATATATCTCCAAAGAGGAGAATAAAATCTCAAGTAAACGCCGAAGGCAAATCTCACATAATGTCGCCAAAAGGCAAATCTCAATAACGCCAGTGTAGGCAATTCAAATCTCAAAAATAGAACTCCAAAGAGTTCAAATTCCCGAAAGGTAATCGCCATAAATATATATTGAATGGTTCAAAGGACCAATTCCGGAAAGGGGCGATACACTAGGGAAAATAGTCAAAGAAATTATTTTAAAAGTTTAGTACGTGCATGTAGCCGAAGCCTTGCCAAGTACTGTTATTTCAAATAGGTACCTCGCTCGAAGGCAAAACATTACAATGACAAATATGCTGCAATGGAAAATACGCCACAATACCAAATGCTAAAATAGCAAATGTCTCGAAGACAAATATGCCGCAATGGAAAATGCTGCAACGACAATGACCCGAAGGTCCTGTACTGTTACGCCGCAATGGCAAATGTGTCACAAACTCTCAGACAGGAACCTGAGTTGTGTTAACGTGTGTCCCATACCACACATTCGCGCTAAACGGTTTACTAACCATTAGTGAATTTCACACTCAAAGCAGTAAAATGTTCACCTCGTCTCATCGGTAAACTCGTCTCGAAGGTCAAAACGATCAAACAGACAAGTTGGGAATTGAACAATAAGATAAACGCACATGTCCCATACCACAAAATTTACCAAACTATTTAATTCTCCTTCTCATTCACTCGAATAATGCAAAAACATGTAATTTATATATAAAATAATTTACATTGGAAAACAAGCTTTGAATACAAATTTCCAAAATCAATTTGAAAACCCATATTTGAAAATTCCCTTATTACTGAGAATAAATAGATTTTACACTTGAAAATACTTCAAAATATTATGTAATGATTTTTTTAGAAATTCCCATTAATTTTAAAAATTATTTCAAAAAGATTCGAAGAAAACCTGCTCGAAAACGAATAAAAACAAGGAAAATCACTTAAAATGATATTCGAATTTAAATTCAAACTCAATTCAAAATAATTAAAATTTTGAATTTTCAAGTCTTCTAAATTTAGCTAGTCTATTGATAGACATCATGGCCTATAATCATCATAAAAAACATCACGAATGTAGGTGGAAAAGAAGCAAAAGAAAGTTGGAAACATCAAAACAGAAGAGAAGACAAGGCAAGATTTTGCCTTTTGCCAGGTTGACGCTGAGGTCGACATGGAGGTCGACCTCCTTGGTCCCTAGGTCGACTGTACGGTTAACCTAGGAGGCACTGGATCGACCTGCATGTCGACCCAAGAAGGATGGCAGTCGATCTAGCATACGAACTTTGTTTCAGTTGATTTCCTACTCGCAAACTGATTTTCTATGCAACTTTTAGCTTATCAAACAACAATATTTTTCAATAAAATTTTACCATGATGAAGCTCAACATGAAAGCTACTAAATTCAAGAAATATTGCAGCATTTCGTTGCCGGAATCAAAAGATATAAGGATTCAAAGATGCAACAGAAACTGAATATAAACAAGCAAAATATTCACTACAGGAAGTTGCAAACAGAAACAAATTTTCTACAGATTCAAGCACCAGCACTTTTTTATTGGCTATTTTGTGAGTTTATACAACTCACCTTGCTGATTTGTGATAAAATATTGGATTAATGATGAAAAGAGGAGCTTTGCTTGAGATTACAAGCCTTTAGAACCTTTAGAAAGAAAATATAGGACATGCAAACAACATATAGTAAAAAATTTAGAAAGCTATTTGCTGTAAAAGAATTTTATGATGACATTATATGATTTGGAATTGTGTACCTTTGATTTATCTTTATCTTGCAAAAAGACTTGAATTTTGGTGAGTCTAATTGAATATTGAGCTTGATTTTTGAGAAATTGGTAAAGTGGTTTACTGACTTTGGTTTTAGGCTGAAGAAGGAAGAAGGCAATATGAAATGAATGTATAGCCAATTCCTTTTTCCTCTTTTCTTAACCAGGCTAAGACTAAATGGCCTAACTGGGTTTGATAATTAAAAGAAATAAAATGGCTTAAGTTTTAAATCAACACTTAACAAATAAATGTGTACATATCACATACACATAAATAAAAAAACATTTCTCTCAATTTACAGACAAGAAAAATATGAAAACTTGTATACAAAAAAAATGAAACATTATCTATCATATAAAAAGATTAACTTATATTTTTAAAGAATTTTACATTATTAAAATCCTTATTTAACAAAAATACACCATTTACACAAATAAATGAATATAACATTGTTTTTAACTTGTAAAATTCTACAAATTTTATTTTCTCACTTAGAAAATATTTCAAACCATTTCAAAACATTATTTATAGCCAAAACTTATTTTTTAACCTAATTTCCACTTTTTATTTCAATGAACCTCCTTTAATAATTACATACCCCTTTTAAAAAATTATTAAAAGAAGCAAAAGGACAAAAATAAATATAGTTATTGTATTTTTCTCTAAAATGAAATCATTTTCATTATTTAAATCCCATATTCCACTTATTATTACTCTAAACAAAATAAAGCTTGGAATTTCATTTTCTTTTTTTAAATTCCAAAATCCATTGTCTATTCCAAATAAATAATTTAATTCTCAAATTTTAATTTAATTTACAATATTAAATTATAATTATATTATAATTCAATACTGAAAGGTAATCTCTAAACCAGTGTTATTACAAACTCCCCCTTAACAAAATTGCGTCCTCGCAAATCCTAGAGAAGAATCTGTATTCAACTATTTAATTTCATCACTCAAAAAGAAAAGAAAATAAGCTTGAGACAAAGAGATATTCTCACCATCGCTATGCGAAGATAGAAAACCGGGATAGGATAGCTCGATAAACTCTCTGGTTTCCCAAGTGCAGTCATTAGGATTAGCAGATCAATGAATTTTAATGAGCGGCACGTCCTTGTTTCGAAGGCGTCTCATCTCCGAAGCAAGTATGCAAGTAGGTTGCTGCACAATGGATAGGTCTGGTGAAATCTTAAGCTCTTGAAAATCAAGAGAATCATAATAGAATCCAACTCTTAAAGACACTTCCAAGGCTGAGAGACGTGAAACACGTCATGAATGCCCGATAGATGAGCTGGAAGTGAAATTCTATAAGCCGCAAGCCCTATGCGCTCAGTAATAGGAATTAGTCCTATAAAGAGAGGAGCCAATTTCCCTGTCATGCAGAAGCGATGAATGAAAATGAGATCACCAATAAAGAACTCGATAAGCTTCCTACGGTTGTCCATGTAGGATCTGTGATGGCTCTGTGCCTCTTTCATTCTCCGACGAATAAAAATAATCTCCTCAGAAGAATCGCCTATAGGATCTAGGCCAAGACTAAGCTTCTCCCAAGATTGCAACCAACATGAAGATGATCAACATGGCCTTTCGAAAAGGGCTTCGAAAGGAGCCATACCGATACTAGACTAGAAACTATTATTGTAGGAGAATTCCACAAGAGGTAGGTGATCCACCCAACTACCATCGAAATCTAGAATGCAAGCATGAAGAAGATCCTCAAGAATAAGATTCGCCCGTTTAGTCTTTCCATTAGACTGTGGATGATAGGTTGTGCTGAAATTAAGCTTTGTTCTCAAAGCTTGCTGAAGACTCTACCAGAAATGACTCATGAAAAGAGGATCACGGTCACAAACAATCAAACTAGGAACACGGTGAAGTCTCACGATTTCCTTGATACATAACTTGGCCAAATGAGAAGCACTCCTATTAGACTTAATAGGATTGAAATAAGCTATTTGGTGAGGCGATCAACAATAACCCAAATGCTGGAATGGCTTGATCTCGAATGAGGTAGGCTGTCAAAGAAATCCATCGAAATCTTATCCCATTTCCACAACGGGATCTCTAAAGGCTGAAGGAGACCATAAAGGCATTGATGTTCGGCTTTGATAAGTTAAAAAGTCATGCAACTACTAACATAACTCCCCACATCGTGCTTCATGCCTTCCCAATAATAAAGGCGATGCATATCGGCATACATCTTGCAACTACCGGGATGAATGGTATACTTAGAACGATGACAGTCATCGAGAATGTCACGCCTAAATGCAGAATCATAAGGAACAACAAGATGGTTCTTCTTATGAAGAGACCTATGAGAATTAACACTGAAATCCCACAACCCCTCATCACAGGACTTAGACTAACAAATCTGAATAAGGTGCACAAGATCAGGATCACGCTACTGAGCATCGGCAATACGATCTAATAAGCTAGGTCGAGCTTCCAAAATGAATAATAAAATAGGAGAATCAGAAGATGGAGCTTGATCACCAATATCATAAAGGGATAAGGTTTCTAGAACATCCCACTCGGCTAACATCATAGTAAAAACAACCGAATATTTGCGACTAAGTGCACCAGCAACACGGTTACCCTTTCTAGGGGTATATTAGATATCGAAGTCACATGAGGCAAGGAATTCGAGCCAACATTGTTGCCTTATATTGAGCCCTTTTGAGTGAACAGATATTTCAAGGACTTGTGATCGGTTTAGAGAATGAAGTGATCGCCTAATAGATAATGTCGCCACATCTTCAAGGCGAAGACAATGGCGGCTAGCTCGAGGTTATGAGTGGCATGCGAACTTCATTCGGTCGTAGTTGCCTATGAACGTAAGCAACTAACCGATCCTTCTGCATAAGCATAGCACCGAGGCCATAATGACTAGCGTTGATGTAGGCAACAAGATGACGATTCCCTTTAGGAACCACTAGAATAGGAGCATTAGTGGGAAGCTCCTTCAACCGCTGAATAGAAGCTTCACACTTGTCGGACCAAATAAATCGAACGCCTTTCTGAGTAAGGCTGGTAAGAGGAAGCAGAATGCGGGAAAAATCCTTAATGAATCGACGGTAATAACCCGCCAATCTAAGGAAGCTGCGCATCTCATGAACATTCTTAGGTCTCTTCCAATTTCGGATGGCTTCGTTCTTCAAGGGATCGACTGAAATGCCCTCGGAAGAAATAACATGGCCTAAGAACTTAACCTTATTCTGCCAGAAATGGCACTTGGAGAATTTGGCTTTAAGTTGATGACGACGAAGAGTACTCAAGACAATTCTCAAGTGATTAGCATGCTCGGCTTCAGACTTCGAATAAACAAGGATGTCGTCGATGAACACAAGGACGAACTTACCGAGATATTCTCGAAATACTCGATTTATTAGATCGACAAAGAAAACAAGAGCACTCATCAAAATGAATGGCATAACAAGCCACTTGTAAGATCCATATCGAGTGCGAAAAGCTGTAAGAGGTATGCTATCTTTCGTAACTCAGAGCTGCTGAAAACCAGTGGCAAGGTCAAGCTGAGAGGAGACCTTAGCGCCACTCAATTGATTGAACATATCGTCGATCCTAGGCAATGGATATATATTCTTCATGGTCAACTCGTTAAGCTTGCGATAGTCGATACAAAGCCTAAGAGTTCCATCGGACTTCTTCATGAAGACGATCGTGGCACCCCACGGTGAAAATTTTGACTGAATTAATTGCTTGGACTCAAGCTCTAAAAGCTACTTCTCGAGTTCCTCATTTTCCTTTGTAGACATCTATATGGGAGGATGACTAACTGGCTACATGCCTGGAATGAGATTAGTGTGGAACTCAATCACCCGCTTGGGTGGCAAACCCAAAACAGACTCAAATACATCAGAGAAATTAGAAACAACAAGAATACGAGATACATCATCATCATCTCGTGAATCTAGAGAATATAAAGCCACCTTAAAATTATCTACATTCCGAAGAACAAGTGATAGTTGAGCAGATGAATCTAGATGTCGAATATATAAAACTTTCTTAAAAAAATAATTCTGGCATCGTATCGCACTAGTCAGTCAAGACCAAATATCATATCAAAACCCAAATAAGAAATAACATGCAGAATCAAACGGAAAGTAAAGCCACATAAAACAATCTCAACATCCTCACAAAGCATGCAAAGGATTGCGGATCCTCTGATAGGATTCGCAATCCTCAATGAAGTAACAAGGCAAGAAACATCCGAAGAAATAGCATCAACGAGCTCCTTCGATACGAATGAATGCGAGGCACCTATATCGAAGAGAACTTGAATAGAACGATCATGGAATAAAATAGAGCCTTCAAGGATATAACGAGATGTACCTCTGCACCGAGAAGACCCTCTAGAAGCATCCACTACATTCAGCTTGCCAAACTGGGTATTATTCGGAGCAATGGGACAAGTGGCAAGACGGTGGTCTTTCTTCTTGCAATAATGACAGAAGAGAGGCTTAGGACAATCACGAATCATGTGGTCAGGAGAACCACAATTGAAACACCCCATCCGAGTAGGAGGTGCTCCACTAGGCTGAGAACTAGGACCAGATCTAACGGGCTTCTTCTTCTTGGAAGGGAAAAACTTCGGCTTATGAAATGGGAACTTCTTTTTATTGGGGTTCTTGCGAACCTCAACCTCATTACCACTATCACACTCCTTCTCAACGGCTTTCAGATGAAGCTCCAAGCCAACTAACTCCTCGAAAGAAAGCTTGAGATGGAGCATAGACTTCTTCAAATACTTCTTAAGACTAGAGACAAACTTCAGATTCTTCTTATAGGGAGTTCTGATGTATCCAAGACCATATTTAGATAAGTCCTCGAATGAAGAAACATAATCTGAGACGGACGATTTCCCTTGCTTCAACTCAAGGAAGCGACGGGCCAATAAAGCTTTCTCGGAATCAGGGACGAACTTGAGTTCAAATCGTTCCCGAAACTGAGTCCAAGAAAGAGTAGACTCGTCGAGCTCGACTATGAGAAGCTCGTATCAATCAAGAGAATGCTCTTGCAATAAGCAAGATGCTACAAGAACTCTATCGTGGTCAGAAAGATCCATGTGAGAGAAGATGTGCTCGCATGTACGAATCCAAGCTTGGACCTCTAGAACGGACTCAGAGCCTTTGAATGGCTTTCCTCTGAGATGAGAGAAATCATTGTACAAACATGCAAAGACAGACTTGTGTGGAGGAGATGCTTGAGTACGAGATGGAGGTTGAATGCTATTAAATAACTCCATAAACTGATCGGTAGACATATAAACGGCGTCTGGATGCAAGCCGCTAGATTGCCCAGCATCTGAGCGTTATCCTTTGCCTCTTCCAGCCATTAGTTGAAAGTTAAGATAAGATAAAAATTATTCACAAGGTAGATATCATTAATTCAATAAAGAATACTATAGAATTAAAATGCATTCCTAGATGTATTCCCAAACTTCTATCTACCCCCAAAGGAAAAGAAAAGGTCAAAGGCGCAACGACTAAGGGATTCGTAACACTTGTATTACACTTAGATGTATCGTAATATTTGCTTATGTTCTGTGTTTATCATATTTTATTTTGAACTCTTCCCTAATACCAAGGGATGACACTCCACCCCGAGACTTACATTAACAAAGAGTATTACTGGGTAATATTGTCTGCTAATGCGAAGAATAGGGTTGGTTAGGAGCGACCATCTACAGACTTGTCTTAAATATCTATTGAATATATCGACAAATGCTATATATATATATTATTTTCTATCTCAAGTGGGTCGACATATCCAATAAATATTTAATCCAAAGACTTAGATGGCTATAGGATCTATCAGAACAAAATACGATAACCCAAACGCAAAACACATCACAAAAAAGTAGATCATCATACATATACACACACCCATGTACAGATACATCACCGAGTATACAAAATGATACATGTCAAGTGGTATAGCAACCACAATATACAAGCGAGTCAAAAGAATATACATATCAGGGTAGTAAGCAAAATGGACTACACAAAAAACTATATCAAAAAGAGCTAGCAGAATAGTCCATGCGGAAGAAAAATTGGCTAAGTCCAAATGTTCCTAACCTGAAATACCTCGGTCTAGCCCGAGTATAAATACACGGATCGGTCTAGCTAAACAAATCGGTTTAAGAGAACATACGATAATAGAAGCATAAGATAGATGTGATATTCTTCTTAAACAAGAAGAAACAATACTAAGTAAATATGAGCATATGTATGGTATGTATCACTACACAACATACAGTCTCAAAGAGATAGTATAACCCATAAAATTCTAAATGTAGCGAGCCTCATATCATCGGCATTTCATAAAACATCAATTATGGTTTAGGGGAAATCCTCAACCTTCTAAATTAGTAAACCCAAAACATGCACAAAGAGATACTATCTCAAACACGCCATAAGGCAAATATATCTGCAAAGAGGAGAATAAAATCTCAAGTAAATGCCAAAGACAAATCTTACATATTGTCGCCAAAAAACAAATCTCAATAATGCTAGTGTAGGCAATTCAAATCTCAAAAATAGAACTCCCAAGAGTTCAAATTTCTGAAAGGTAATCGCCACAAATATATATCGAATGTTTCAAAGGACCAATTCTGGAAAGGAGCGATACATTAGGGAAAATAGTCAAAGAAATCATCTCAAAAGTTTAGCAAGTGCATGTGGCCAAAGCCTTGCCAAGTACTGTTATTTCAAATAGATACCTCGCTTGAAGGAAAAACATTACAATGACAAATACGCCGCAATGGAAAATACGCCGCAATGGCAAACATCTCGAAGACAAATACGCCGCAATGGCAATGACCCGAAGGTCTAGTACTGGCATGCCACGATGGAAAATGTGTCACAAACTCTCGGACAGTAATCCAAACTGTGCTAACGTGTGTCCCATACCACACTTTCGCACTAAACGGTTTACTAACCGCTAGCAAATTTCACACTCAAAGAAGTAAAAAGTTTACCTCATCTCAAAGGTAAACACGACTCGAAGGTCAAAATGATCAAACAGAAAAGTTGAGAATTAACCGATAAGACAAACGCACATGTCCTATACCATGTGTTTTACCAAACCATTTAATTCTCCTTCTCATTTGCTCGAATAGTGCGAAAGCGTGTAATTTATAAATAAAATAATTTACTCTGGAAAACAAGCTTTGAAAACCAATTTCCGTAATCAATTTGAAAACCCATATTTATTCCCTTATTATAGAGAATAAATAGATTTTTCACTTGAAAATACTTTAAAATATTATATAATAATTATTTTGAAATGTCCATTAATTTTAAAAATTATTTCAAAAATATTCGGAGAAAACCGTGCTTGGAAACGAATAAAAAGAAGGAAAATCACTTAAACCGATATTCGAATTTACATTCAAATTAAATCCAAAATAATTCAAAATTTGAACTTTGAAATCTCCAAAATTTGGCAAGTCTATTGATAGACATCATGACCTATAATCATCATCAAAAACATCATGAATATAGCTGGAAAATGTAGCAAACGAAAGTCGAAAACATCAAAACAGAAGAGAAGACAAGGCAAGATGTTCCCTTTTGCTTGGTTGACTTTGAGGTCGACATGGAGGTCAACCTCCTTAGTCCCTAAGTCGACCTAGGAGATACTGGGTCAGCCTGCATGTCGATCCAGGGAGGATGGCAGTCGACCTAGCATACGTACTTTGTTTCAGTTGATTTCCTGCTCACGAATTACTTTTCTGATCAACTTTTGACTTATCAAACAATTATATTTTTCAATGAAATTTTATAAGGATGAAGTTCAACATGAAAGCTATCAAATGTAAGAAATCCGACAGCATTTTATTGCCGGAATCAAAAGATATTATGATTCAAAGATGCAACAGAAACTGAATATAAACAAGCAAAATATTCACCACAGGAAGTTGCAAACAGAAACAAATTTTCTACAGATTCAAGCATTGACACTTTTTTTGGCTAGTTTGTGAGTTTATACAACTCACCTTGCTGATTTGTGATAAAAGCTTGGATTAATGATGAAAAAAGCAGCTTTGCTTGAGATTACAAGCCTTTAGAACCTGTAGAAAGCAAATATAGGACATGCAAACAACATATAGTAAAAATTGTAGAAAGCTATTTACTGTAAAAGACTTTTATGATGAAATTATATGATTTGGAGTTGTATACCTTTGATTTATCTTAATCTTGCAAAAAGACTTGAATTTTGGTGAGTTTAATTGAAGATTGAGCTTATTCTTGAGGAATTGGTAAAGTGGTTTACTGACTTTGTTTTTAGGCTGAAGGATAAAGGAGGCACTATGAAATGAACGTATAGCCAATTTCTTTTTTCTCTTTTCTCAACCAAGCTAAGACCAAATGGGCTAATTGGGTTTGATAATTAAAAAAATAAAATGGCTTAAGGTTTAAATCAACACTTAACAAATAAAAATGTATATATCACATACACATAAATAAAAATGAATTTCTCTCAATTTACACACAAGAAAAATATGAAAACTTGTGTAAAAACAAAATAAAACATTCTCTATCATATAAAAAGATTAATTTATATTTTAAAACATTTTATATTATTAAAATCCTTATTTAACAAAAATACACCATTTACACAAATAAATGGATAAAACATTGTTTTTAACTTCTAAAATTCTACAAAATTTATTTTCTCACATAGAAAAATATTTCAAACCATTTCAAAACATTATTTATATATAAACTTATTTTTAACCCAATTTCCACTTTTTATTTCAATAAACCTCCTTTAAAAATTACATACTTCTTTTAAAAATTATTAAAAGAAGCAAATGGACAATAATTAATATAATTATTGTATTTTCTCTAAAATGAAATCGTTTTCATTATTTAAAGCCTATATTCCATTTATTATCATTCCAAAAAAAATAGTATAAAGCTTGGAATTTCATTTTCTCATTTTAAATTCCAAAATCCATTGTTTATTCCAAACAAGCAATTTAATTTCTTCAATTTTAATTTAATTTACAATATTAAATTATAATTATCATTATAATTCAATATTGAAAGGTAATCTCTAAACCAGGGTTGTTACAAAATGTGGAGTAGACAAAGGTAACTCCTATCTTACTATTTCCTATCCTATTAATTTCTTACTAGATTACTTATCCTAGTTTATATAGATTACTAAGGCTCTTACTATCCATATCTCCCAATATTACCTCTATTTATATTTCTCCTAACTAATTTGCTCCTACTTCAACTGTTATTCTCTGTATTTTCCTTATACGGAAATGTTCCTTGTGTCCTAGCTATTCTTTACCTTATATTCTCCATTCCTTAATTTAATTATGTTCCATTCCAATTTATTCCCCTTTTTAGAAAGAATTTTTTTAAAAGAAGGACCTTCTAAATATATAAACAGGAGAAAAATCATCAACTCCAACCTATGCTCTATTTTACATTTATTTAAAAAAAACAAGAATCACTTTATACAAAAATCGAAAACTTTTGTCTTACCAAATTTTAAACTAGTATTTCGAAAATAAAAAATACCGTTTACCATAAAACCTTGCTATTTCAAAACAATAAATTCCTAATAAATCCATTGAAAAATATATTCAAACATTTCAAGGAATATTTCCAAATTTTTTTTATCAAATTCTTTTTCATGGAGTTGGGTTTAGAAATTGACTTTAATTATCCTTACTTTCTTTCCTACTCAATCTTTATAAAAATTCGATTATCTTCTTGTGGTGATTAATGTACACCTTCTTGTAGGAACGTGCTCCACTTCTTCCTCGCATCTTTCTTCATTCCTTACTTCCGGTTGTTTACAACATATAGATTCTTATCTTCCATCTATTTTTATGTATTGAGCTAGGCCCACTACCTTCATCTGTATAATTAAGGTTATATAATTTACTGTATTGACAATTATACTACCTGATGATATTTAATTACCATCTAACATGTTTATTTGTTATTTCTATAAATGTCAATTGTTTGTAATAAATGATTATTATTCTAAGGATAAATTTTAAACGCATTTAATTATTCATTCTAATTCTTTTCCTATTAATGCTTCCTTATTTGTCCATAATTACTCTAGCAATTTCTTTGATTGGTCCATTTATATCCTTATTAAATTCTTGTAACTCCCTATCTATCGCATATTTATTGCCTTATTAACTTTGAAGTTGCAATCTTTTCCTTCTACATTTTATAAGATAATATTATACGTTGAAGTAAAGATTTTCCTAGTAAAATAGGTATATATATTTATACATAGTAGGAATTTTGAAAAACATTTTCAAAATAATAAGTACACCTCTCATATGTATACCTACAACCGTTGATCGAGTAACCTAAACTCTGATACCAAATACAACAACCCACCCTGAATCGGACCTAAATTCCAACCTAGAAAAGGCCCATCGAAACTTAGAATCATTCCAAAGCTGGTAATTGGTTGGTATAAAGAATAACACATAGCTATATATCTACACATTCAGAACTCACGGCAAAATGATAAAATATAATAACAGAAACGGTGCCCATTTTATTTAAAATCCGAATGTCATAAAATCCATAACACAATACCAATAACAACCATCACATATCTATAATGCAACATTATCAAAATACAACATTATTTTCAATGGGTACATCAGAAAATAACATGAGCAGATAAATAGATAAACAGATAAACTGCTACAAGCTTTCTCCATGTCTTTGCCTTCAACATTGTCATCTTTCCTAACCTACGGTGTAATGAGAAGGGAGTCAAAACAACATATGCTTGTTGTATAAAATATCTCGAACCTTACTATAGTAGTAGTTGGGAAATATAATTTAAATAGTAACATGTCTTTCGTAATTCGTCTACATCCCAAGTCTTTGCAACTATAAGTCGAAATGGCTTGCCAAATATAAGCCCAAGCTATCTCGATTTTAACCCAATAACCCATATCTATCGTCAATATTGTTCTATCAATGTAAGAAATAGTACCCAAGTTACTTAATATCTTTTAATAGGAACTAGGCAAACCTTGACCATTCAATACCTCTTTTAAGATAGGTCCATGTCCTTTGATACCTATCCTAAGATGGACTCCTCTATAGTAACTATATAGCTGACATTGACGGGATCTCTTTGGCCACTTAATATTTCACATCGAAGCGGGTCCTTTCCTAAGATATCCTTTACCGTGCCTAACCCATAACTTCGAACATTTACTACTTCCTACATAGAGAAGAGGCGGGCCCTCACACAACCACTTAATGCCTTCAATCTCTGAAGCATATCCTTTATATTATGACCCGTACCCCACAATGACATCTCACATTAGCCCAAATATTCGTAGATACTGGTAGCCAGATTAGCTGGGCAGATTTACCCTATAGAATTTGGGGCTAACCTCGTGCCTTTTGTAGTTACTTATTATAGGTGATGTCTCACATCAGTCCTAAAGCTACACTGCTTGTAGCCAGATTAGCTGGGTCTAATCTATAACACTCTCTACATGTATTATCACACATTTCACCACATCTAATATTAAGGCCTTATAAGAAATCTTTCTTATTCACCTCTACCATTAATTTATTTCCTAAGGGGGATTTAATAATAAATATTAACCTATTAACTACGCAATTAAAATGTTATAATTATATGTCATTTACGCCAATATACATACACACACACACACTGCCTAGAATTTTCTAAGCATGTAGAGTTTATGCCCTAAACTAATGTTTAAATGTCAACCCTTCCAAATTTATGCAAGTCTCATTTCCATATTATCAACACACCATAAATCCAATATCAAAAAACCCAATCAACAGACTTGTATACAAAATAAAATTCAACCTCAGCCTATTATATTAAAACAATGAAATAAATCAATAAATTACAACTTCAATTTCTTTTTAAGCTCTACTCAACTTCTTTTTACATGAAATTAAACAAAGAGAATTTCTATTATAATTTTGGAAATAAGCGATGGAAATTATGAATAAGAATTTGTGCCTTTCACACCATTTCATAATCTAATTAGTTAATCAAATCCAAAGAAAAAGAACAAGAAGTTGAATAGAAGGTAAAAACATTAGAATTGAAAATTTGTACAATTCTTATTATTTTAATATAAACAATTCAGATTCGAGCCAAGAATTGACATTTTCGCTTTTGGGGGAATTTTTAGGATTTTTACCATGATGATTTTGTGGATCAAAACTCCCCAAGGCATAATTCAAATCTAAACTGCACTAATCAATTACTAAGATAGAATGACTAAGATTTCCATTCATTGTAGGTCCTTAGCTTTGCTTCCTTTTGGATTTGACATGCCTTCAATAATCTCTCCTTTTTTATATACATACAGTTAGAGATTTGTATATGCATTTGATTTAGAAAATTAGAGGTTTGGAGGAGAATAGGTTTAGAAAATAAACAATAAACAAAAATAATCATATAGGATTTCTTACCTAAAATCCTAAAGAAGTTTTTCGAATCTTGGAAGAGATGAATTGACAGAGCTTTGCAAGGTTGCCAGAAAAATTTGTGAGGGCAAGGCTCCTATTTATAGAGGTTGAAATTCACCAGAATCGTCGAATTTAAGTCGATTTAAAATAATATAATATGAAACGTTCAATATGCACAAAACCCTAACGGACGTACATTGGTACCGGCCAACCGCCCTTATACTACAGGTCGATCGGTAGCAACTAACTGGCCCATATAAGGGATCGACTGATGGTCCTACTCCGGGAACATTGTTTTATTGCCGTTGTTTATTTTATTTTATTCCTCAATTCCTTTTTAACCTTAATGTTAATTTTTAATGATTACTCAACCTCCTAGTCTAATTTATGTTAATTTTCAATTTGAAACTTAAGAATTATTTAATTATTTGAATTTGAATTCTATTTAAATTATTTTGAATTTGAAAATTTCAAACATCCATAACTTTTCCATTTGAGCTCCGTTTTCAACAATTATATATGGAAATCGGAATTTTGCCACAAACACAAAGACATAACTTTCGTGGTCAAATTCTGAATTTTGCAAAATTTTCATTTTTAACCTTATCTTATTTAACTAATTTATCTATTTTATTTATTCTAAATTTTTATGGGGTGGATAATTTATAACAAAGTATAGAGTTACCTATATGGCATTTCTCTAACTCTATCAATTTTCTACTTTCACTTGAGGCCAAGTTATGGAATGTCAATCCCATTGCTTCGATCAGTTTACTGAAAACTGGCCGAGCTAGTCCCTTCATGAATAGATTGGCTGTATCCACTCTATCAATCACAACTTCTTTATTAGCAATGAACACTCTAATAAGGTGGAACTTATGAAGAATGTGCCTTAAATTCTTAGGAGCTCTTGATTCCTTTGCGATCTACGTCGCCACATTGTTGTCATGAAACAATGTCATTTGGTTCTCGATATTCAAAATCATTCCCTTAGCTCAGTCATGAATTTGTGCATCTATACTGCTTCTTTAACTGCTACTTGAGGTCGATGTATTCAACCTCCATTATTGAATTAGCTACTATTTCCTATTTGGAACTTTTCTAACTAACAGCCCACCATTTATTGTAATAGCATAACCAGATACAGACTTATCGTCATTGATATCTCCATGAAAGCTATAATCTATATACTACTTCATAAGGAGGTCTTCGTTCCCCTATTTGACGAATAAGTCCTTAGTATTTCTCAAATACTTAAGAATACATTTTAGAGCTTTCTAATGCTTCTCACAAGCAATAGATTGTTATTAGCTTATGCATCCTAATGCATAACCATATCTGATCTAGTACATAGCATAATGTACATTGTTGAACAGATTGTAGATGCATATGGTATACCGTTCATACATGTTTTCTCCTCATCGGTATGATGAGCATCCTTCTAAGATTACGTTGGAACATTTCCAAGTTTGGAATTCTCCATACCGAACCTTTTCAGTATGGTATCTATGTATTGGGATTGGGACAATCCCAATAAGCACTTGAATTTATCCCTATAGATCCTTATACCAAGTATGTAGGAGGCATCTCGCACATCCTTTATGGAGAAGTTCTTAGATAACCATGCTTTCATTGAATTCAATAATGGGATGTCATTATCACTCACGACTAGGTCATCGACGTACAAGACTACATACACTATATCACTACCTTATTCTTTCCGATATACGCATGCTTCCTCTATATTATGATAAGAACCAAACTATTTGATTACTTTACCAAAACACTTATTCCAACTTCTTGAGGCTTGTTTAAGACAATAAATCGATCTTAATAATTTGCAGGTCTTGCCCTTGCTCCCACTGACCTTGAAACCCTTGGATTATATGTAAACATACTCTTCTAAGTCACCATTTAAAAATGCAATCTTCATGTCCAATTGCCATATTTTATAATTGCAGAATGTGAAAATGTCAAGCATTATCTGAATGGACTTAACCATGGAAACGGACGAAAATTTTTCATCATAATCAATACCTTGAATTTTATGAAACTCTTTAACAACTAATCTCGCGCTATAAGTCTCTATCCATCCATTTGCATTTGGCTTTTTCATAAAAATCCATTTGTATCATTGGGTTTTATCCCTTTGTGTATGCCATCTAATGTCTAAACTTTATTTTCATACATGGAATCCATTTTTGGATTTCATAGCTTAAAGCCAGCATGTAGAGTTCTTACTCCACAATACTTGTTGGAATGAGAGTGGAATATCGTCTTCCAAGAAGTAGCCCTTCTCGCCATCTACTAGAAAATTTTAGTATCTCTCTAGTGCATAAAATTTCATATTAGATCTTCTAATAGGTTGCTTGTTTTCATATAACGGTGAATTTGATTCCCCACGGGCTCGGCCCCTATGTTAATTTCTCAAATCTCAACCAAACTATAACTTTACTATTAATTTATTTCGATAGAAATTCTTTTTCTAAAAATATAACATGTGTAGAAATAACAAATTTTTGTTCCTTGGTGTTATAGAAAATATATCCCTTAGAATTCTTGGGATATCCAATAAATTTACACAAAGTTGATCTTTCCTCAAGTTTTCTGGAGCTAATGTTCTTAACGTAGGTTGGACAACTCCATACCTTCAACTGATTATTGTGAGGTTTCTTTGCATGCTACATCTCATATTGTGTACTAAGCTCAGATTTATTAGGTTTCAAATTTAACATATACCCTGCAGTTTCTAGCATGCATCCCTAATAGTAAAGAGGTAACTCGACTTTATTCATTATGGAACGAACAATATCTAATATGGTTAATTTCTTTATGAAACATCACTATGTTGCGAAGTATAGGAAGAGTAACACGAGAGATAATCCTATTATCTTTTAAGTAATTTTGGAGTTCTTATCCACCATACTCATTTCTTCAATCAAACAGAAGTATTTTAATCTTATGGTTTATTTAAATTTCAACCTTGTTCTTATAATCTTTAAATCTCTCATAGACATCGAATTTATTCTTCATATGGCATATATATCATAGTCTCGAGAAATCATCAGTAATAGTTAAAAAAATAAGAAGAATTATCTTTCGTAACTATATGCTTTGGGCCACATACGCTAGTATACATGAAACCTAAGAGTTCATCAACTCTGTCATTGCTCAGGGGTGCTTAGTCATTTTTCCTTTTAGACATGACTCACAAATATCAAATGATTCATAATCATATGATGGTAGTAAACCTTCGGTTTTTTATTTATATGACCTTTTTTATCATAATATGACCTAGTCTATAATGCCATGGATAATTATTATTAATGTCAACAATAGAAGAATTATTAACAGGATAAATTCAATTAAGATTATGTACACAAATGCCAATATCCAAAACACCATATTGTTTCCACCAAACTCAATATTCATAATATTGTTACTATAATGAAAATTAAAACCAGTTTCAAACAATCTCAAAACAAATGTAATATCGCAATAAAGTTTTTTTACATGATAGCAATTATTCAAAACTAAATCAAAATGACTAGGCAAAAGTAAATGGTAGTCTCCAACTATAATTGCATTTACAATAGATCCATTAGCAACTTAAAGCATCATCCCACCTTTTGCCACATGTCTTTTGCTCCTAAGTCTCAATAACAAATATAGATACGAGTCCCAGATGCAATATCTAAAACCCAAGATAATTTATTGATTGTGGAAAAGACTTGAATCATAAACATACCAGTAGGAGCGTTAGAACCATTTTCTTTCTTCTCTTTGACAAGTTTAGATAGTTCGTACAATTCTGTTTTCAATGCTCCTTCTTGTAGCAATGGCGACATTCACCCTTGTCATTTGGAGAATTTTTCTACTCTTCTTGTTAACATGCTTTCTCTTAGGCGTTTGAAGATGACTCCTTTCCCTTTATAGTGAAGGATATGCCTTGATCTTTAAATGAGGTCTTAAGTGATCTCAACATACTGAGTAGCTCCACTAGGCTCACATTCATCTAGTTCATATTGTAATTCAATATGCATAGCTCAACTATGGAGTAAAAGACCCTAAAATAAAATCCACCGACTGCTCATTGGTTATAGTAACATCTAGTTGTGAAAGCTATCAATATAGCCTTTCATCAGTAAGATGTATTCCTTTACACGAGTCCCTTTTGTCATTTTCATATTGAATAATTTCGTAGTATCACGTATCTTATAGAATGAGATTGCTCCCTAAACAAAGATTTGAGGCAATCAAAGATTTGATGGAAAGTCACGATTTCGTGTTGTCTTTGTAATAGTTTGTCTAAAGTAAACAACACATCTACTTAGGCTATTTCAAGATATGCTACCCATTTGTTATTAACAATAACTAATTTGGGAATCGCATCTTCTTTAGGTTTTTTTGGAGTTTGTGTATGGATGACCATAAGCGTTTATAAGTAAATGCTATTTTTATTGCTCTTAGCCACTTAATATAATTTGCTCTAGTGAGCTGGTTCTTTAATGAAAACAACTTTAGCGTGGACATTTTTTACAAATTTAACTTAGGTAAATTAGGACAATTTATACATAGCATATATTCTTGTATTATTAGATAGGTTAAATATTACATTTCATTTATCTAACAAACTCCCGCTAAAATTTTATGTTTCTCAAAACTATAAGAAAATATATATAAATATTTCAAGTTTTATACTAGACTATGACTCGCATGCCTTGGGATTCTGGCCTTAAGGAAGATCAATAAATAATATGCCCTTATGCAAAGAATAACACTTTATTGATGTATCATAAACAATTCCTAACATGTGGTATTTGTCTTAATCTCATCCTGACCTTGAGGAAAGCTCAATAAATCAAGATAGATTATTCACTCACACCTACCATTTCACGATAGTGTAAGTATAATGCATGTACCTTGAGGAAAGCTTAACAAATATGTGCATGTACCTTAAGGAAATCTTAACAAATATGTGCATGTACCTTATCTCTTATAGAAAATATATTAATATTACCACACGTACCATCTCTAGTTACAACTAAAGAGTATGCAAGTGTTTTATTAATATGTAAATGGTAGAGGACAACTTATATATATTAAAGATTCGTGATCTTCAATATATTTATTTGAGTACTATCGAACTAGGGAATAATATATTTCATATGAATACCCCTAGGATTCAAGCGCAGACATGTCGAAAATCACAGTATACATACTATAGGTATGTGTTTGTTCCTTGAACTTATTTTGAATTTCTTAAAGTTCCACTCTATTTAATTAAATTATACTATTTTAATTTTATTGTTAAAATCATATTTATTAATTTAATTAGTTATTTTATTAATATTTTAATCATATTAACATTTTAATCAATTTATAATTAATTTTTTTGTTCAACTTAAACTTTTAAAAAATAAATATTGACCATAACATTTCTAGTAATCATGTACATATATCATTATACATGTATAATATTTATTAATTAACATTTAATTTAAATTAATTAAAAAAATATTAATTAAAAAATTATCATTTTAGAGAAATTTTATTACTATTTATCTTAAACATTTTAACATAAATACATATATAACATTATATATGTTTTAATTAAATTAATTAACTTTTAATTGATTATCTATATAATTAAACTGATTAATTAAAATAAAATTTTAAACTAATATATTAAGTTTCAAAAATATTTTATAACATTTATAATTTTTTTTATACTTTAAACTTAAACGATAAATTCCAATCTTTATATTTGAGATAATATTTGGCTTACTTCAACCTTTGGGCCAGGCTAGTACTAGGTAGGGTAGAGTACTTGAGAACCCAAACCCAACCATAGATACTACCTTTCAAGACACCAAACTAAATAGATAGGCTTTAATAAGCTAGCCTTAATATTACTGATTTAGACCGTACATGCTATTGGGCTCGGATACCATTAAAAGAACCGAGTAAGTCGTAGCGAGTTGAATAGGTGAATTTCAATTTTTTTTACCCATTTGGATCTTTGTAGAGCATATGAAGTCAAATTGATTTTAGTTCCAATGTAAAATATTATTTAATAAAACCATATTTTATTTATTTTTAATAAACAATGGATTTAATTTAAGTTTGAATTTGGATTCAAGTATATCTAAATATATTCATGTGTGTTGTTCAACTTCAATATATAAATAATGTACATGGCCAGCGTGTATACTCATAGATGCTGAGATTTATAGCTTAACTAACACATTTGTACCATTATATATGCCTTTTTTGCCCACGGTTTTATTTTGAAACATATTTATAAAATAATAATTGTATATTTTAATTTAAAATGGTTTTGACTAATTCAGAGTATTTTTACTTAATATCTTAAAATCTTCTATTGAGTTAAAATTCAAAATTAGATTTAGATTTTAAATAAAATACACGTCTATAAATTTTAATTAAAATTATGCATACATATATATAATCATAAACAAAATAATTCGAAATACATATATGTATACAATTATATTTAGTTTACAAATTAAATATTATTATAAATTTTGATCGAATAGTTTTAATTTTTTTATCAAATCCATAAGATTTTTTTTAAAACGTAATATATACATTAATATGCTTAATATACATATTAATATTATTATACATAAGTATAATTTTCTTTTAAACTATAAGGATATATACATATAATAGTTTTAGATATTTTAATATGTTTCAAATATATTATATATAATTATACCTATCATATTACAAATTATTATAGCTATTTAAAATTAATTTAAAAATTAAAATATTTATTTATTGACCTGGCTGAAATATAATTATATATATAATGATGTCTTCATGTGTCTTTTAAATTAAATTAAATATACAAATTTATATCAAACAACATAGACATATATAAATTGGTTATAAAGCATGTATATAAGTTCTAATCTATATTAGTACGATATAATATGTAATCAAAATTAGATTAATAATTATTTAAATATGTAGCCTAAGATTCATACCTTGAATGGTTGAGTAACTTTAAGATCTAATTGAATTAGTCTCTGGATTTTGCTACGATGTAGAGAAAAACACCACTTAGTACTAATTTAATTTTGTTTTGATGTGATCCTGGGAATTTAATAGCTATGGGACCTTGGAATTTTTTTCTAAAATGCATCAAAGAATTAAGGCTAAAACAATGACAAGTAACGTGTTTAAGTAGACATCTAGAAAATGAAAAGTGGAGATATTTTCTCCCTCCTTTACTCGTTCTTATGTTCACCATTTCAAATCCCATTTGAACACTTAAACCCTCCTCTCGTAGCACTATGGGCCGGCCACGATTATTACGATTGTGTGACTCAAAGATGTAAACTTGGTTAGCGATTGATATCGAATAATACGAATATTAACGTTTAAACGTCACCTTAACTAGTGGTATGACGGTTTAGCCAAATTTATTGCTTACACATTTTTCAGTAAAAATCCAATTTTACTATTTTAAGCAGTATCTGGTAGTAATGAATATTTACACTAATTCTCTTCGTAAAAAATATACCACTTTAGGACTTATGGAATATGGTTCTTGGTCGTAATTCCAACATTGTCAACATTCAACTCGATTAGTCCAAACATAAATCCTTATTTTGATAATACTAATTTTTGTTATCGTACTACTTTGGGTAGAGAATTTTATTTTGAGTTGACTATATTTGACCATGATATTAACCTCATATAACTAAGAAATCGAATTATGTATTGAATAGTGTTTCGCTAAGAATGCTTTCAATCAGACCTAATTATAGGCATTCAATTGACTCATGCCATGATTTAACTATAATCAAAGTAGAGTATCCACAATAAAGTTCAACGATATTCTCAAGTCTAGAGAACTCTGTAATATCATCACTTTAAAATTCTTTTTTTGACCTTGGTTATATTAACCAAAAGAAAACTCTGAAGTGAGTCATTCCATAATTATCCAATTGTTATCAGTACAGAACCGTCGATACCCCAGTAGCCATGGGTAATACACTGCCCAACATTTGGAGAGTGTTACATACACTAGGCTTAAAGAATGTGCAATAATCCTGATTTTGAGTTAATTAAAATAAAATAAATAATGATTCAATTTAGAGAATTTAAATCATTAGTTTGGAATTTGTAGTCTTTTAATAAAATATAAATTGTTTTGGAATAACTATTTCTAAAAATTTGTGAAATGGAGAGACTAGAATTTTAGAGCTTTGTTTAATGATAATTGAAAACTAGAGTTTGATTAGAATATGTAACTGATTTGAATCTTCTATTTCTAAATAAAAGAGAACTTGGATTTTTCTTCAAAATTTGATAATATAAAAATTTAATTAGTTATAAAAATGTTGTTCATTGATTAATTAATTAATGAAGTCGCTTTTGTTCTTTTGGCTATGGTTTATATAATTAACCTTTTGATTAAGGAAGCTATTAGTTGGTGATTAAATAAGAATGGTTAATTAATTAATAATATGATGTATTGTTACTATGTTAGTTTGTATTGTAAAATAAAAGAGAAATAGATAGTAGGATTTTGCAATTTATACTCAGACTGGGCCTAAAGTAAAACCCAAAATCACATCAAAACAAACATAAGGAGAAGTTTTACTTCTCATCTTTTATTATTTTGTACGTGTAAAATCAGAAGCAAGAAGCAGAGTCACTCCTCTTTGAAACCCTAAAAATAAAAATTTCAAATTCAATGCAAGTAAAACCCTAAAAGTATTAGATAAAAGCCTGGATTTGCTGAATTCAAACATCATGCTAAGATGGAGTATTTAGCAAATCTATTTAGGAATGAAAGGTGAGTAACCCTCACACAATCTTTCTCTAAATCTAAGTGTTTGTTCTCCATGCTGAATTCAATTTTAATTTCTTTGAATGGATATTGTTGATAGTTGAAAACATAATTATTGCCTAAACTTATGGTTAAGATTGTTGTATAAATGCATTTTGGATGAGTTGTGATCCTTGCATGTTAGTTTATATTCCTTGTTAAGATTTTTATCATGAAGTTGTGTCAACTAGAATCGACAACCGTTGATGGTGGTGGCTTCCTGGAGCTGAGTTCACTCCAGGAATTGACTCCATCGGTCGATCGGTGTACTCCACCTGTCCACCAGTGGGTGAACCACTTGGAGTAAACTCGGCCCAGGCTTGTTCTTTTTGTTTCCATCGATTTGCAGGTTAGTGGCTATTCTTTCCTTGGTAGCTTGTGATGCTTCTATGAGCTTTAGTGAAGTGAAACCTTGTGTAGTTTTAGTTATATAAATGTTAAATAGGATATAGGAATGAATATCTAGTATCTAATTTTTTTTAAACCTATTAAACACTTTAGCTATAAGCAGCTGCATATGTATATTTTACACTTTTTTTTAAAATGAGAGTTCAACTTAGTTTAATAAAACATACCCCTGTATCCATATAAGCTTAGAGGTATTAATATATGTTATGGGCTTTAAAAGAAAGAAATTGTATATGTATAAATTATGTGTATTCTTATATATTATTCAAAATCTGATTTCTAAAATTAGAAAGATTCAAATTTTGGATTATTTTAAATATATGAGAATAGTACATTTGTTTGCTATCAAATCTTTAGAACTAGTATTTTAGTTATTATTGAAAAATATATTATATTTATTAATTAAATAATAGAAAGGAATTTATGGATTTTGAGTTTTAGTTTTGGAAATATAAGGGTAAGAGGTTTTTAAATAATTATTAGAATACAAAATTGATTTTGGAAATGGATTTATGGATTCATAAATAAATGAATACTTATATAAGTGGCTTTTGGAAAAATGGTTTGTTACAATATTACTTTATGGAATTTTAAATACCGATACCGTTTTGGAACATGGAAAATCTTAGTTTTATAAAATAAATGCTTTTGGAACAATTCAGATTAATGGAATATTTTTAAGTGGTAAATGATTAAATGTTTTGAGAATCTTAGTTCTATAATGTGGAGAGTGCTAATAACTGACATAGTGTTATCGCTTGGTTCAAATGCTTTCGAATAACGCTTCGTCTAATATGGTATAACTCATTGAATAGAAAGTTTGAGTGGAATTTACTAGCCCATTAGCAAATACACGAAGTTCATCAGGTAGTATTGAAAGTGTGCTATGGATCGTGTAATATGGATATATGATAATACATAATATAGTGATGATATTAATATAGTAAATAGTGTGGAATATAAAAGTAGTATAATAAAATGGCATCAGAGATTTTTATACTGGTTCGGAGCACCGTCCTACGTCCAGTCCCAGTCTCCTTCTGGAATTTCACTAAAACAACAACCCTTACTTAACCCGGAGGAACAGTCTATACAACCCATGAGCAGCAGAACAGGATTTCGCCTCAACAGCTGAAGAGGACTTCACATGCCTGAGCAACAGAACAGGACTTCAAAAAATACAAAGGTTTGTTTTGATTTTGTGTGTTCTAATAAAACGGATTTGTCACTTGGGTACACCCTTCCTATAGTCTTCTCCTCGAGTATAAATATATATATTTGAAGTTTATGAAGAATAGAAGGGTATAATATTGCTTTAATGCAGAATAATTGAAAGTATAATTGCAAATAGATTCAAGAGATTTAGATAAGAAAATTCGGTGATTTGGAATCAAGTTAGAATATGCATTTATAGAGGTTAGAAAGCAGCGACTGTTGATGAAGAGTTTCGATTGAAGTGTTGCGCCCAAATCTTTTCGTAGAGGTTCGTAACTCTTCACAAATAGTCGCGTCTTTTCAAAAAATAGCTGTTGTAGAATTTCAGTCAACTGAACCTCTAGGTCAGTCGACTGAATATTCAAATGAATTTTTAAATATATATTTGTATCTATGAATCTGTGCATGTTGCACAGAAATTTCTGGGTCAGTCGACTAACCCGGTAATATCTATGCAATTTTCACAGTTTACACAGGTATAATAATATATATAACTTTAAACACTTTTATAATATTATATATATTATATATGCTTATATATGTATAAATTATTTGGAAATAAGGTGGTAAAATATATAAGCTAATATATGAGTAAGTGAGGAGAGATTTTAACAAAATTGACCTAAGACTCAAAAACAAAATAATATAATTGATGCACCGATTTTGAAGTCTTGTCTCCTTGTAGTATAAATTCTCTTTTTGTCGTAGCAGTCGTCAAATCTGTATGTCATAGTGATAGCTTTGTGTCATAAATCAAAACCAAGTCTCAACATTGTAAAGAAAGGGATTTTCGACTTTCGAAAATCGACATTAATACGTCCACTGTATCAACTGCCGAGCAATCGACGGCCGGAAAACCGAATTGTTAGGGTTAAAGAAGAAGAGGTCGAAGAAGAAAGGAAGAAAGAAGCAACAGAAACAATATCAGAATCTCACAATCGCAACGGAACAACATATAATAGATGAATGAATATCTTTAAAATGAAGAATCATATCTGTTATTACATTACATCATCAGAGTTTACAACAAAAACAACGGAAAAGAAATACTATATACTAGTTGATACGCCATGCCATCCAGCTTGCCTCCAGATCTCCACAGCAACTCCTGAATTCCAGAATGACCTGATAACCTGACTCTATACTGTCCGTGTGGAAATTGGTGGGCACCTAGAGTTTAGGAAGGGAACAATAAACTCCAGGTCAGTCATGAGACTAGTGTGAGAACTTAAAACAGTTTATTTAAAAAACAAACAAATAAATATTTTAAAATAGATCTGCAATGCTTTTGGAAAATGAAACTACCATAAGGCCTCCCGCACACGCACACACACAATGCAAATGTAGAATCGGAGGAAATTTCTTCTTATGATAGTCAAACATGCTTGATATGCAAATTTCTTTGATATTATTATTATAAGTGCAAAGTGCAGGAAAACATTTCAAAAGTATAATATAAATCTTAGCCAACATACGACCATTATAGTATGCCTACTATAGCTACCATGTTCAATAGCAGGTTACCGCCACATTCCCTGGCAGGTTATACAACTAAAACCGTGCAGGGTTTGTATTGTTTCTTTGGATTTTCCAATAAATGGTCAGGCTAAGGAACTTCCTATTGCCACATAGGAACGCCTCTGGCGGGACGCCCCGAGAACCTAACCGGATCTCTGCCAATACAAGGCCGGGTTACCTCTGCAAAAGTAGGTAACTACTGACACGAGTATGTCATCCCCCGGTTGTAAAAAACCTTTATCCGAGGATCCTCAATCAACAACAATCACAAAGTCATATATAATTTCGATATCCACATAAGTTAAGTATCTGGGCTCCATACCATGGTACCACTTCTATCCAGAAGGAAATGCACATACCCTAAGGGGCGCTACTCCCTATAACCTTGCTGCATCTTTCCTGTTTTGACCATTACCGTGGTGTGAGGTCCGACGAAGTCTCGTCCACAAAGCTACGCTTTATAAAAAAGCTATGCTTCGATCAACAAATGATCAGCAACACTTCGTATGCCACATTACCAAATTGGGAATGTATCACTAGTAACCATCAACAACATAACCTCTGAGCTCGTACGTCTCAGAGAAGGGTGTTAAGCTAAGAGAATAAATTCTCCACCACCAACAGAAATGTATTTGATAGAAACCAGCTTTACATCTCAAATTGTAAGGCCAAACACACATCCATACAAGTCCGTTCCGGGATCGAACGGAACCGAAGGCACTTCTAAAAGAAGCCCTTGCAATCCGGATATTCACTAATTACGTCCGGAATTTCCATCATAAAGGGTGATAAAATCTCTATATCGGAGATCAGCCGATGCAGAGACATTCAATGGTAATCCTTCCATTTACGAAAATATCCGGTCTTCAACATCGGTCTTCAAATGCTATCCATTACGACGTATCACTATTCGGAATGAGATTCATGACCCAAAGGTCCTTTCTCGGCTAAACCGAATAATGAGCGCTTATTTTAAAATAAGTGTAGCATTCAAATTCAAGCAAATCACAACAAATACCCATTTAAAGGTAAATATTGATAGTCGGTTATTTAACTATCAATAGATATGCACAACATCACCAGATTCCAAACAATTTTTCAAATTATTTATGTTCCAAAAATATCTTGACAAGATATATTTTTCCATACTTCAACCATTTGAAAACAAATTTCAAATCATTTTTCACCTTTACAACTTTTGAAAACAAATTTCAAATCATTTTCCTTACGCGGAAACACTTCCAAATATTTATTCATTTTCACTGTAAATCTGCCGAGTTCAAATACTTTAAAATAATTTATAACACTTACCCAAAACATATGGGGTAAACACTTTGAAATAAAACTATTTTCCTTTAAACACTTTACTTAAAATAGTAGTTATAAAAATATTATACCAATATTACATATAACTTAAGTCCAAACAAATTTTAAAAATAAAAACTAGTAGATAGAGCATAACTATTTAAATAACTATTTTCTAAAACAATTATTGAATAAATCATAGAAATAATCTTTTCTATATCACCTTAATGAATCTTTACTTAAAGGATTTAAAACAATTTAAGAAGTTATTTTCTCCAAAGTATTCTTTTCAAAACCAATTCTAGAATTATATACATATATATGTGTATATTTTTCAAAGTTATTCAGAAATTTTATTCGGATTTCCAGGGTGAATACACTTTCATTTCAAAATGGTTCATTTAAACCAATTAAATAAATCCTTACCGATTTACTTTAAATTTACGTTCCAAATCCGTAAATTTATTTCCACACTTCAAAAATAAATCAATGTTTATTTTTAAACAAATTTCCCTTTCCTTTATAAATTCCATGGTGAATTTAAATTTCCAAATATCCACCGATATACGATTTTCAAATCGATTTCAAATATTCACTTTCAATTTATCTTTAACAGATATAATCTCAAAATATTTCACTTCATATTGGAAAACATTTCCATACTTATTTAATAATAAGTAAATCACAAATCTATTAATTTCCAAATTTGGAAAATATTCAATATACTTAAATCACAATTAAGTATATATTTTATTCTTTAAGGAAAACATTCTCTTAAACACATTCATTTGAGTCAAAACGAATGCTGCGAAAAACATCGTTACGACAACCCAAAATCACTAGTATTGAGATTCGAAATTAAGATAGATATATAAATCCCAATACTATATAAAACATTTCCTTTCAAAAATCATTTACTATAACAACAGTGTTATAGTCCACCATTCCCTTATATTTCTCAAAAACGTCTATTTCAACAATGAATGTTGAAATCTATGGTTTCGATACTTAATACATTTTAAAACACCTTTAAATCGTTTTAATTCTATTTAAAATATCACTTCCCTGAAACATTTCTTTAATATATTATTCATTGTCCAAAATCGTGAATATATTTCGTTAACCAAATTCAACATTTCTACACATTTTATATTTAAGGATTACCCACTGTCCAAAATCGTGGATATATCTCCTTTAATAAGCTATAATAATTAACGTATCAAAATAAGTCGATTTCGGATTTATAAAACAATGTTTATAAATTCCATTTATATTTTATAACAACTTCAACTTATAGAATCATTTATTAACAAATTCTATCCATATCCCATTTACATGCCAAAATCCAAATTATAAGCAAATTACTTATAATTCTCTATTTACAAATTCATTCATTTTATAACTTCACAGATCGTAGATTCTATTCTTTTATAAAATCCATTTATAACATCATTTTAAAACGTCTTTAAAACTCCTTTATAATTCCATCACTTTGATTTATAAAAATCCATTTTTTTTAATCTTATATATAAAGCTTTTATAATAAATTCAAAAATCACCATTTAAATTATTTTATAAAATAATCAACTTCTTATTTCTAAAAATCACCTTTCAACTATATTTCTCAAAACATCATAATTGTTAATATAAACTTTCAACCTGAATTTTCAAAAATCAAATTTTTATTTATTTCCGGTATCTAACAATACCAAAATTATATTCGGCTAAATTTTAGCCTTCAACGATTTCAATCAAAAAGATAATCACACAGTGATTATAAATAATCAACAAACAACATTGAAACAAATTCAATTATTTGAGGAATCCAGTTGGATCCCTCCAACCTGTTTCCCTGCATCCACAGATGTTAGCACAATACCAATCCCGTTTCAAGACGGGATATCGCGGTACATGGGTTTATATAAAATATTATCCGCTATCATGCGGCGCAATAGGGTCTCATTCGCTATATAATGCGGGAAATCAACTCCAAGTACATATATAATACCAATTCCACTTCAAGGTGGAATATCGCGGTATATGTGTTTAATATAAAAACCTCCGCTTAATATGCGGCGTATAGGGTCTATTTCAATACAACAGATAGCAATTTATCATTCAATCACACAATCAAGCAATTTTAAATCTAACTATTTACAATTTAAATCGAAACAAATTCGATTGAGTGAGAGGTTCTCACCTTGTTTTCAATAACAGTTGCAGTGTTTTATTTCGAATAAAATTAAACGCGCGTTTAATCTTACCCAAAATTTGCACTAGCTCCAATCAATCCCAATCAAGTTCCATCGCGTATTATTCGTCCATACGATTCCAACGCAAGTCGTTTCGTCATTTTTCGACCTCGTATGAACAAGTTACATCTTTTAGAAGTATATACGAATTTTAAATATAATATTTTACAATTTTCTTATTTAATTTATAACCTTAATCCATCATAGCCGTTCGTTCCATTTGCTTGCATCAGGGTCGCACGTTGTTTCTTCTCCCATGCGTGAAGACCCAGGTTATGCAAGCAATTTAAACCCATGGCCACGCTACAAACCCTAACTCCCGCGACCACTACGAGTATCGAGAACACGATCAACCTATGCCAAACGAAAGCTCGTCTTGAGCTCGACCTACACCCTGAACGGCCTGACACTCGGCCATCCATAGGCCTCGAAATCCGTATGTGAACGCGTGTTGTTCAAGTCGAAATTGCCATTGATTTTCTCAACTAAAATCAATCATCCCCGTATGGATTTGTGGATCTCGCTTAGCTCTACAATTCTCGTGTTGAAGGTTTCTCGAATTGGTTGATGGATGGGAAGAGATTAAGGGAGAAAGAATCGAAAATTCTAGCCATTAAAATTGAAAGTGGTGACATGACCTAGGGTGCTTAGGGTTTTGCAAAATAAAAGAAATAAGGTCCTTTTATAGAAAATTGGACGAAACATTATTCACCCGAAATTTTTCCGAACTCCAAACGAAGCGTGCCGCCTGGCGCTTATAATATTTTACCCCTATTCCGAACGCAATGGAATATATATCGGGAGCCAATTCGATCGTATTTGGAAGATAGGTTTTTGAATCGACTATTTTAAATTTAACGTTCACTTAAACCGATTTCAGTGCGTTTTAGCTTGCCCCGGACAAACCGTAAGTCCGATTGACACGAAATTTGAAATCTTTCAATAATATAACATTACGGATCCGATGAAACTAGTTTTGTCGAAATCCGAGATGGTTTGAAAAATGACTATTTTTACTCGTCAATTAAATATTAAAATATTCAATTTCTACAATTTGATTTTTAACTCGATTTTAAAAGTTCTATAACATCATTCTAACTCCAATATGATTTAATACTACTTTATAAATCATTTTCAATCACATTAAACCCAATTTCCAATTATTTCTGTAATTTCAAATATTAAATTATCGATTTAATTATCCAATTAAATCTAGATATTCGAAATATAATTTATTCGACTTACAAATTTTACTTGTTAATATTTAAAAATCAATTAAATATACGAATTTCAAATGACAGAAATTCTGGGTCGTTACAAACTTCCCCCGTTAAAAGAATTTCGTCCTCGAAATTGCCAAGTAAGAAAAAGTCTTGAAATCCATTAACTTTTCAAAACCATTTGTTCAAATTAAATTTCAAATTCATTTAAACATTTACTTTTCCAAAAACCATAGTTAAACTTCTTACAATAACTTTACTAAGTTTTCAAATCATACTTAGTTATCTTTTCAAAACCAACTATATCGTTTAACTTTTCACTCCAAAATCAAAGTTATAGTTTTCAAAAATTTCCAATTTTCTCAAAAATATTCTAACTCCTTAAATTTTCGAAAAATTTCGCCAGCGTCTCCTTTGCGCGGCTAGCTCGGTATGACTACAAAATGGCACCACGGCCCCCAGATTTCAAAAAGAAAAGAAAAAACCAAGTGGCTGGACAAGAAAATCATCAAATTTCATACTGAAATTGAAATACATACTTTTTTGTCGAGCAATTCAATTTTTTTATCTTCGAAATCAAAATCCCAATTCCATTTCCTTTAATACACATGTATATCCCGCTAGCCATAATATCCATTTTCATTCAATCTCACATTATCAATTTCATTTGAATTCAATTTACAATTTCAATTCTATTTGGATTCAGTTTACCTTCTGAATATTGAATTTTATCAATTATTTTTTCATTCACAACTGATTCGTCTTACTATTTTAAATTTGTTTCTTTTACTAATTCATTACAAGTTCTAACTTATTTTATCTCGCATAATTCAAATTGGTTTTCGATATTCAGTTTTCAATTTCAGTTTTTTATTCTTTTGTTCATTCCCAAACATAATTCAATTCACTATTTCGGTTTATAACCACTTATATTTAAACTGATTTCAAATTCCATATGAATTTAATTTACCCTTTATTTATAAATGTTGAATTCAATTCATTTCAACCCATATTAAATTTGTCATTTCTTCAATTAGTTTTACTTACTAATTTTATTTTAATACTTAGCTTCATTTGATCCAACTTGAAAAAATTTCAATTTACTTGCAATTTCAAGATGAATTTCAACATTTAGTTTCCAATTTCATTTATTCGCAATTGTAAATTCATTCATTCATAAATTTATTTTTAAATTCAAATTCAATTTCAATTCATTTGTTTCTACCCCAAATTTATTTTCAACTTAATAAATTTTATTCCATAACTATTTTTATCAGATTCCACAGTCTTTCCAACATTTCAAAACCATTTTTGAAACCAATTCAAATTATCCTTTGAATTTCAAAACCCAAACCCAAATTTTCCAAACAACTTCCATTTAAAACAACTTGGCAGCAATCCCTCTTTTGAAAACCCGAAAATGAACACCGATGATGCTGCAGTCATCACCGAAGTTATTTTCTAATGATCGAAAAGAGTTTAGAGCTTTTATCCCTCCAAAAACATTTTTCCAAACCCTTAAAAACCATTTTCAAACTCAAAAAGGAATTTAATCTTTTTCAAATTACAAACCCTTTCAAAACATTTCCAAATATTCCTCTAGAATTTTACTTCAAATTACAAATCACATTTACAATTTATATTCTCCAATTCTATTTGTATGTGAATTTATTTCTTAACTTTGGAGTTACGATTTCAATTTCTTTTTCAACATTAATGATAATAATTTAATATCATTACTTTCTAACAACCAAGCAATCATATATTATAATAATTCACAGAAATTTTTTCTCTTTTATATATGAAAATAATTTAAGTAAAATTATTTCATTTACCCTATTTTAAAACAATATCGTGTCGAATTTGTTCTGTATAAGTGTTTAGAGATTCCTATCAATAACGTTAATTACTCGTATTGACCAGAATCCATATACCACTCGACAAACCAATCAACGCAATATAAAGCAATTTTTATATTCACTAACAAATTTGCTCTCGTACCTATGATTACACTCACACTCATTCTACAGTACTAAATCTCTAACGAGTAATTCCCAACAGAGCCAAGTTTGTCGCTTAATCAAATGCTCTGATACAAAATGTAAAGAATGGGATTTTCGACTTTCGAAAATCGACATTAATACGTCCACTGTATCAACTGCCGAGCAATCGAAGGCCGGAAAACCGAATTGTTAGGGTTCAAGAATAAGAGGTGGAAGAAGAAAGAAAGAAAGAAGCAACAGAAACAATATCAGAATCTCACAATCACAGCGGAACAACATATAATAGAAAAATGAATATCTTTAAAACAAAGAATCATATCTGTTATTACATTACATCATCATAGTTTACAACAACAAACAGCGGAAAAGAAATACTATATACTAGTTGATACGCCATGCCATCCAGCTTGCCTCTAGATCTCCACAGCAACTCCTGAATTTCAGAATGACATGATAACATGACTCTAGACCGCCCGTGTGGAAATTGGTGGGCACCCAGAGTTTAGAAAGGGAACAATAAACTCCAGGTCAGTCATGAGACTGGTGTGAGAACTTAAAACAGTTTATCTTAAAAAAACAAATAAAGAAATATTTTAAAATAGATCCACAATGCTTTTGGAAAATGAAACTACCATAACGCCTCCCGCACGCACACACAATGCAAACGCAGAATCGAAGGAGATTTTTCTCCTGATGATAGTCAAACATGCTTGATACACAAATTTCTTTGATATTATTATTATAGGTGCAAAGTGCAGGAAAATATTTCGAAAGTATAATATAAATCTTAGCCAACATACGACCATTATCGTATGCCTACTATAGCTACCATGTTCAATAGCAGGTTACCGTCACATTCCATGGCAGGTTATACAAATAAACCATATATGGCTCGTATTGTTTCTTTGGATTTTCCAACAAATGGTCAGGCTAAGGAACTTCCTATTGCCATATGGGAACGCCTCCGGCGGGACGCCCCTGGAACCTAACCGGATCTCTGCCAACACAAGGCCGGGTTACCTCTGCAAAAACAGGTAACTACTGACACGAGTATGTCATCCCCCGGTTGTAAACAACCTTTATCTAAGGATCCTCAACCAACAACAATCACAAAGTCATATATAATTGCGATATCCACATAAGTTAAGTATCTGGGCTCCATACCATGGTACCACTTCTATCCAGAAGGAAATGCACATACCCTAAGGGGCGCTACTCCCTATAACCTTGCTGCATCTTTCCTGTTTTGACCATTACCGTGGTGTGAGGTCCGACGAAGTCTCGTCCACAAAGCTACGCTTTATAAAAAAGCTATGCTTCGATCAACAAATGATCAGCAACACTTCGTATGCCACATTACCAAATTGGGAATGTATCACTAGTAACCATCAACAACATAACCTCTGAGCTCGTACGTCTCAGAGAAGGGTGTTAAGCTAAGAGAATAAATTCTCCACCACCAACAGAAATGTATTTGATAGAAACCAGCTTTACATCTCAAATTGTAAGGCCAAACACACATCCATACAAGTCCGTTCCGGGATCGAACGGAACCGAAGGCACTTCTAAAAGAAGCCCTTGCAATCCGGATATTCACTAATTACGTCCGGAATTTCCATCACAAAGGTTGATAAAATCTCTATATCGGAGATCAGCCGACGTAGAGACATTCGACGGTAATCCCTCCATTTCCGAAAATATCCGGTCTTCAACACCGGTCTTCAAATGCTATCCATTATGACATATCACTATTCGGAAGGGGATTCATGACCCAAAGGTCCTCTCCCGGCTAAACTGAATAACGAGCGCTTATTTTAAAATAAGTGTAGCATTCAAATTCAAGAAAATCACAACAAATACCCATTTAAAGGTAAATATTGATAGTCGGTTATTTAACTATCAATAGATATGCACAACATCACCAGATTCCAAATAATTTTCCAAATTATTTATATTCCAAAAATATCTTTACAAGATATATTTTTCCACACTTCAACCATTTGAAAACAAATTTCAAATCATTTTTCACCTTTACAACTTTTGAAATCAAATTTCAAATCATTTTCCTTATGCGGAAACACTTTCAAATATTTATTCATTTTCACTGGAAATCTGTCGAGTTCAAATACTTTAAAATAATTTATAACACTTACCCAAAATACATCGGGAAAACACTTTGAAATAAAACTTTTTTTCTTTAAACACTTTACTTAAAATATTAGTTATAAAAATATTATTCCAATATTACATATAACTTAAGTCCAAACAAATTTTCAAAATAAAAATTAGTAGATAGATTATAACTATTTAAATAACCATTTTCTAAAACAATGATTGAATAAATCATGGAAATAATCTTTTCTATATCAACTTAATAAATCTTTACTTAAAGGATTTAAAACAATTTAAGAAGTTAATTTCTCCAAAGTATCCTTTTCCAAACCAATTCTAGAATTATATACATATATATGTGTATATTTTTCAAAGTTATTCAGAAATTTTATTCGGCTTTCTAAGGAGAATACACTTTCATTTCAAAAGGTTTATTTAAACCAATTAAATAAATCCTTACTGATTTGCTTTAAAATTACGTTCCAAATCCGTAAATTTATTTCCACACTTCAAAAATAAATCAATGTTTATTTTTAAACAAATTTCCCTTTCCTTTATAAATTCCATGGTGAATTTAAATTTCCAAATATCCACTGATATACGATTTTCAAATCGATTTCAAATATTCACTTTCAATTTATCTTTAAAAGATATAATCTCAAAACATTTCACTTCATATTGGAAAACATTTCCATACTTATTTAATAATAAGTAATTCACAAATCTATTTATTTTCAACATTTGGAAAATATTCAATATACTTAAATCACAGTTAAGTATATATTTTATTCTTTAAGGAAAACATTCTCTTAAATACATTCATTTGAGTCAAAATGAATGTTGCGTAAAACATCGTTACGACAACCCAAAATCACTAGTATAGGGATTCGAAATTAAGATAGATATATAAATCCCAATGCTATATAAAACATTTTCTTTCGAAAATCATTCACTATAACTACGGTGTTATAGTCCACCATTCCCTTTTATTTCTCGAAAACGTCTATTTCAATAATGAATGTTGAAATCTATGATTTCGATACTTAATACATTTTAAAACACCTTTAAATCATTTTAATTCTATTTAAAATATCACTTCCCTAAAACATTTCTTTAATATATTATTCATTATCCAAAATCGTGAATATACTTAGTTAACTAAATTTAACATTTCTACACATTTTATTTTAAAGGATTACCCACTGTCCAAAATTGTGGATATATCTCCTTTAATAAGCTATAATAATTAACTTATCAAAATAAGTCGATTTCGGATTTATAAAACAATGTTTATAAATTCCATTTATATTTTATAACAACTTCAACTTATAAAATCGCTTTATTAACAATTCTATCCATATCCCATTTACACACCAAAATCCAAATTATAAGCAAATTATTTATAATTCTCTATTTACAAATTCATTCATTTTATAACTTCACAAATCGTAGATTCTATTCATTTATAAAATCCATTTATAACACCATTTCAAAACGTCTTTAAAAATCCTTTATAATTCCACCACTTTGATTTATAAAAATTCATTTTTTTAATCTTATATATAAAGATTTTATAATAAATTCAAAAATCACCATTTAAATTATTTTATATAACAATCAACTTCGTATTTCCAAAAATCACCTTTCAACTATATTTCTCAAAACATCATAATTTTTATTATAAACTTTCAACCTGAATTTTCAAAAATCAAATTTTTATTAATTTCCAGTATCTAAAGATACCAAAATTATATTCGGCTAAATTTTAGCCTTCAACGATTTCAATCAAAAAGATAATCACACAGAGATTATAAATAATTAACACACAACATTGAAACAAATTCAATTATTTGAGGAATCCAGCTGGATCCCTCCAACCTGTTTCCCTGCATCCACAGATGTTAGCACAATACCAATCCCGTTTCAAGACGGGATATCGCGGTACATGGGTTTATATAAAATATTATCCGCTATTATGCGGCGCAATAGGGTCTCATCCACTATATAATGCGGAAAATCAACTCCAAGTACATATATAATACCAATTCCACTTCAGGGTGGAATATCGCGGTATATGTGTTTAATATAATAACCTCCGCTTAATATGCGGCGTATAGGGTCTATTTCAATACAACAGATAGCAATTTATCATTCAATCACACAATTAAGCAATTTTAAATCTAACTATTTAAAATTTAAATCGAAACAAATTCGATTGAATGAGAAGTTCTCACCTTGTTTTCAATAACAGTTGCAGTGTTTTATTTCGAATAAAATTAAACGCGCGTTTAATTTTACCCAAAATTCGCACTAGCTCCAATCAATCCCAATCCAGCTCCATCGCGTAGTATTCGTCTATACGATTTCAACGCAAGTCGTTTCGTCATTTTTCGACCTGGTATGAACAAGGTACAACTTTTAGAAATTTATATGAATTTTAAATATAATAATTTACAATTTTCTTATTTAATTTATAACCTTAATCCATCATAGCCGTTCGTTCCATTTGCTTACATCAGGGCTGCATGTTGTTTCTTCTCCCATGCGTGAAGTCCCTGGTTACGCACGCGATTTGAACCCATGGCCACGCTACAAACCTTAACTCCCGCGACCACTACGAGTATCGAGAACACGATCAACCTATGCCAAACGAAAGCTCGTCTCGAGCTCGACCTACACCCTGAATGGCTTGACACTCGGCCATCCATAGGCCTCGAAATCCGTGTGCGAATGCGTGGTGTTCAAGTGGAAATTGCCATTGATTTTCTCAACTAAAATCGATCATCCCCATATGGATTTGTAGATCTCGCTTTGCTCTACAATTCTCGTGTTGAAGGTTTCTCGAATTGGCTGATGGATGGGAAGAGATTAAAGGAGAAAGAATCGAAAATTATGGCCATTACAATTGAAAGTGGCGGCCTGACCTAGGTTGCTTAGGGTTTTGCAAAATAAAAGAAATAAGGTCCTTTTATAGAAAATTTGACGAAACACTATTCACCCGAAATTTTTCCGAACTCCAAATGAACCGTGCCGCCTGACATTTATAATGTTTTACCCCTATTCCGAACGCAATGGAATATATATCGGGAGCCAATTCGATCGTATTTGGAAGATAGGTTTTTGAATCGACTATTTTAAATTTTAAATGCACTTAAACCGATTTCACTTCGTTTTAGCTTGCCCCGGACAAACCGTAAGTCCGTTTGACACGAAATTTGAAATCTTACAATAATATAACATTACGGATCCGATGAAACTAGTTTCGTCGAAATCCGAGACAGTTTGAAAAATGACTATTTTTACTCGTCAATTAAATATTAAAATATTCAATTTCTACAATTTGATTTTTAATTCGATTTTAAAAGTTCTGTAACATCATTCTAACTCCAATATGATTTAATACTACTTTATAAATCATTTTCAATCACATTAAACCCAATTTCCAATTATTTCTGTAATTTCAAATATTAAATTATCGATTTAATTATCCAATTAAATCTAGATATTCGAAATATAATTTATTTGACTTACAAATTTTATTTGTTAATATTTAAAAATCAATTAAATATATGAATTTCAAATGACAGAAATTCTGGGTCGTTACAAACATTCTCCACCTTTTTAATTGATGACAACCTGTAACTAGATATAGATTCAACTGTATATATGATATAAATACTTACTCCCCCTGAATCTTTGACACTCTATATCCTGCATTCTTAACGTTAGTAATAATATTTCTCCCCCTTTGTCATTGACAAAAAGGATTAAGGAATATAAAAGTGTGAAGCCAAATGTCATAGATATTATGAAGGAAACGAACATTCGTACATTAAAATACCATAAACAAGAGTCTTGAAATAATACGAAAAAGAATGACTATTTAATACAAGCCATGAAACAAAGACTAATGTTTGAATAATTTAAAATAAAACTCATGCCATTCTTTGCTTACCCCTATCATCATGCGATGTTTGACCACCACTATCGCCTCCATCTCCACCATCGTCGCTATTACTTGCTTGGTCATCTAAAGAGGAAGACCAAGTGAAGAGGGGTTGCTTACCCGGATCGCCTAGTGTAGCCGTGGAAGTGCTGGATGAACATGAGATAGCTTGCCATAACTTCGTAAAAAATCCTTTAACCTTATCAATATTTTTGTCAACTTTAGTGACAAGGGATTGAAGAATTTGTTGGTTACGACATATCATAGAAATTGACTCATGTAGAGGAAGGCCCGGATTAGAAATCAAAATTTCGTCTTGTTGATGACTAGTTGATCTTTAGCGAGATAGACCATGAGATGCTTCGCCATGTTGTTGTGGTTGATCTTGAGATAATTGTCGTCGAGTCCATTCTTCGAAAGTAATGACAGGAGGTGGTCGAGCAACTTGTAGCTTCATTAATGCTAAAGTATGAGAGTTTAAATACCCAATGATAGAAACCGACGAGTCAAGTTTCGGAATCTCACATGCGTTTATCAGTCGCATAATATACTCATCATAGTGGATGACATTCATTCGACCATTGTTGAAGCTTAAGAATTCATCAAGAATTAATCATAGCCAATTGAATTTAATGTTTCCGAAGATAGCGTACAAGGCTTTAAAGTTATGTTCGTAAACAAGTTCATAACTCTTGGTTCGCGAAGTTATGGTTTTCATTAACGCACAGTGCATAATTCTTGCTTTTGGTCTTAAGGACATGGACTTGAGTTGGTACATGTCATCTTCTAAAAATAAATGACTTATATGGTCACGAACGACCATATCACAATTAACATTGCTCAATTCTATACCATCATTTTCAGATTTTAAAATGTGAGCCATTCAATCTGAGAAGAAAAAGACGGGTTTTCCACAAACTAGACTCTATACACAATCTTCTTGGTTTTGAACAGTTTGTTGACCCAAGTTAAGATTAGCGTAGAATAATTTGACTATGATTTGATTAATTTTATGCTTATTGTCGTCAATATTGAATAAAGATTCCAAATTGCTCCTACAAGCCAATTCTTGTATATGGTATGGAGAAAAATTGGTAAACTTTATAAACGAACCTTCAAAGATGTGAGAATCTTGCATTCTCCTCCATCTCCTAATTATGATATCATCAAATAGCTATTGTTGGATTTGATCGTTTGAAGGAGGTTGAGAGGATGAAGATGCTTGTCCTTTTCTCTTAGGAGCCATTAATTTGATTGTTTGGAGATTAAAAAAATTGAGTTTTTAAAGAGCTAGGGTTTTGGAAAAGTTGAAAATCTGAAATGAGGTGGTGAGAGAAGGGAAAAGTGAAGGTTAAAAGGTGAAAAGTGAGTGAGCAGGAGCAGTAATATTGCTCAGATTCATGAATTAGTCGACTGAATCAGTGGTTCAGTCGACTGAATCTGAAATTCGAAATTTTCGACGTTCTGGTTCAGTGTACTGAACGCCTGATTCAGTTGATTGAATCTAGGATATATGTATATTTCATCTTCTGGTCCAGCCGACTGAGCCACTGTGGCAGTCGACTGACCCTGCGTTTTAATTTTTTTTTTTTACTTCAGTGTCAGTCGACTGGCTCCCTGGGTCAGTCGACTGGCCTGGGTGAATTTCTACAATCAATTTTTCTTAAGTAAATTTTTATATTTTCATACTTATGAACATTGTAAGTTTATTTTTGAATATTAGAACTAGTATCTGTGTCGATATTATGACGAAGAAGAAATAGATTATTCCAAAAACAAATTATAGATAATTTAGTAAAATTATCTGGAAAAAATAAACAAACAATAACAACTACTTTTATTTTGAAGGGCTAGGAGTTTTGTAGCCCTGTAGTTGTTTGCGACGAACATTCGATGCTTCATTTCGATCCCATGTATTTGGGGAGACCGGTGGTCTCAACGGGGATGAAGTAGGAGGTCGTCGAATAGACGAAACGGCGTGTTCATCTATTAGATGTGATGAAGCACCGCAAAACTTCATAGAATGTGCTCGATAATTCCTAGACATCTCGTGCTGATCTTTTGCTCGTAATATATTTCACGTTGAAGCATCAGGGATTCTTGTTGATAACGATGCAAATCATCTATTTTTTGTTTAGTGTTTGGAGATACGTCAATCATCTTCTTCCCTTTCTTTTTCTCCGAAGTACATCCGGTATGATCATGATAGGTAGAAGATGGTGTAGTATGATGGACGGGAGTTTTTGGTGAATCGGTAGAGGCTAGAATTTCAATGGAGTCAGTTCATGAAGAAGTTGACATATTAATAGATACTTCGTATTTCTGTTTGGTTTTGTATGAATAACATGTAATAGACATATCTATTTATAGCCTAATGTTGAGAAAAAGAAGGTTGAAGTGAATGGCTTGTCTTGAATTTAGCTATATAAAAGGGTTGTTAGTTAGGAAAAGTGTGCTATTTCGTTGGTTTTCTGTTATTTCATTTATCTTATATAAATGTAATATGCATAAAAGCAGTAAAGTATATTTATAAAGATGAGTGTTATACATAATTTAGTGTATAGTTGTCACCATATAATAGAGTCCCCGACCTAGACTGTAATAGAAATAATCAATAGCTTAGGTGGTTAAGACATCTAGGCTATTCACAATAGGTCATAGGTTCGAGTCTTAGCATGGTTAAAAATATGAATTTTTATAAAAAAAATTATTTTTGAGTTTTTAGCAAAAATTCATATTTCATTATTTATATATCTTTATTGACATTATACCGAGTTCTCGACGTAATTTTATAAAAGTATTTTCTAACAATGGTTTAATAAAAATATCAACTAATTGATTTTCTGATGGAACGTAGTCTAAATTTATTACTTCTTTTTCTATATTATCGCGTAGAAAGTGATATCTAATATCTATGTGTTTAGTTCTTGAATGGTTTAACGGATTTTTGGATAGATTTATTGCACTAGAATTATCGCAGTAAATTGTTGATTTTGATAAATTAACTCTGAAATCTTTAAGTATCTATTGCATATAAATTACTTGTGCGCAAGCTAGTGCCACAAAATATATTCTGCATCACAAGTTGATAGTGGGGCACAATTTTGTTTCTTGCTAAACCATAATATTAATGATTTACCAATGAAGTGATATGTATCGCTTGTACTTTTTTTATCTGTTCGTGATCCTCCGAAATTAGCATCGCTTTATGATACTAACTCGAACGAGCACTCTTTTGGATAGAAAAGTCCGAAATCTATAGTATTACTAACATAACGTAGTATTCATTTTACGGCTCGTAAATGTGATTCTTTTGGGTCAGCTTGAAATCGTGCACAAAGTCACACACTCATCATCATATCCGGTCTACTCGCTATTAGGTAAAGTAGTGATCCTATCATACTACGATATAGTTTTTGGTCTACACTCTTGCCATTTTCATCTTTATCAAGATGTGTTGTTGTGCTCATAGGTGTTGGTTTGGCAGAAGTGTTTTCCATTTCGAAACGTTTGATAAGATTATTACAGTATTTTTCTTGATTAGTAAATATTCCATTTGAAACTTGTTTAATTTGAAGACCTAGAAAATACGATAATTTATTATGGGACATTTCAAATTCTCTAGTCATTATTTCAGAAAATTCTTTACATAATTTATTATTAGTTGAACCAAATATAATATCGTCTACATATATTTGAACTATCAAGATATCATTTTTAGAATATTTTATAAATAAAGTTTGATCTACTTTTCCTATTTCGAATCTTGATTCAATTAAATAACTTTTAAGGCATCATACCAAGCACATGTTGCTTGTTTTAACCATATAAAGCTTTCGTAAGTTTATAGACATGATCTGGATATTTTTCACGAATAAATAAAGGAGGTTGATCAACAAAAACATTTTCTTTAATATAACCATTTAAAAATGCACTTTTAACATCCATTTGAAAGAGTTTAAAGTTATTAAAACATGATAAGATTCGTATTGCTTCAAGTCTAGCGACCGGAGCAAACGTTTCTTCGTAGTCTATTCCTTCTTCCTGGTTATATCCTTGTGCTACTAGTCTCGCTTTGTTTCTAGTTATATTTCTTAATTCGTTTGCTTTATTTTTATAAATCCATTTAGTTCCTATAACAGTCTGATCAGTCGGTCTGGGTGCTAGTTCCCAAACTTCATTTCGTTTAAACTGATTTAGTTCTTCTTGCATAGCAATAATCAAATTTTCATCGGATGATGCTTCCTTAGTATTTTTAGGTTCTATAGTAGAGAAAAAAGCTGCATTACCCATTAAATTTAGTTGATTTCTTGTTCAAACATTTGAATTTATTTTTCCAATTATATTTTCTGTAGGATGATTTCGTAAGATTCTTCGAGGAGATCTAATTGTATTAGTAATATTTCTATTTTCTAAATTATTAACAATGTTTTCATCTTCTCTAGAATTATAAACAATATCTTCATCTTCTCTTGAATTGTTTATTATTATATTCATTTCATTATTAATTAAATCATCATCTTTATTTGTTTTTGAGATAAGTTTAGGGTTCTCATCAAAAGATATATGAAGTGACTCTTCGATCGTATTAGTTCGTTTATTAAAAATTCGATAAGCTTTTCTTCGATTCGAATGTCCAGGATACGCGGAAAGTCTACTCGGAGCGGACCCGTCGTCACATTTTGAATCAAATTTGCCAAGTCGGTCTTTGGTATTTAATACAAAACATTTTGATCCAAATATCTTAAAATAAGATATGTTTGGTTTTCTACCATTAAAAAGTTCGTAAGGTGTATTCTTGGTGCGAGGTCTAATAGAAACATGATTCAATACATAACAGGCTGCTGCAACAGCTTTCGCCCGAAAATGTTTTGGCAATATGCTTTCATTTAGTAAAGTTCTTGCACATTCTTGTAGAGTTCGATTCTTTCGTTCTGCAACTCCATTTTGTTGTGGAGTTCTAGGAAACGAAAAATTATGAAATATTCCTTTCTTTTTACAATAATTATCAAACTGTTCGTTTTCAAATTCACCGCCGTGATCACTTCTAATATTTTTAATTCTAGTACCATGTAAATTTTGAATTCATTTAACAAATATTTTGAAATTTTCAAAGGTATCACTTTTATTTTTCATAAAGATAAACATGTATATCTAGAAAAATCATCAACTATTACAAATATGTATTTATTTATGGATTGAATTTGGGTAGGTCCAAATAAATCCATATGAAGTAATCCAAATGGTTGTAATGTTGAAATGACTTTCTTAGATTAAAACGAGGATTTAGTTAATTTACCTAATTGACATGAGTCACATATATTATTAACTTTAAAATTCATCTTTGGCAATCCTTTTACGAGATTATTTTTAAATATTGTATTTATATTTTTGAAATTAATATGACAGAACCGTTTGTGCCATATCCAAGGATCATTCTCTTTGGCTATTAAACACATGTCTGAGTTATGATCAACTTTCATATTCAAAACGTAGATGTTTTAATCTCTATTTCCTTCGAAAATAAGATTTTGATTTTGATCAAATATACTACATTTATTTTCAGAAAAGGATATGTTAAAACCTTTATCGCATAATTGACTTATACTTAACAGATTATGTTTTAGATTCTTAACTAATAAAACGTTTATAAAAAGAGGTAAATTGGATATACCATAATTTCTCACATCACCTTTGCTGATGATATATCCCTTGGAATTATCTCCAAAAGTGATAGAACATCCATCTGAGTATGTAATATTTATCAGCATATCTTTGTCTCCTGTCATGTGTTTTGAGCAACCACTGACGAGTATCCATTTTCCTCTTTTCTTGAGCGGGACTTGCAAAAAATTTGAGGTAACGTTGGTACCCACTTTTGTAATAGGGTCCTAAGAATTAGGTCTTAGAAAATCAAACCCAAGTGGGTTTGGTATCCCTTTTATAAATATAATTTTATTATTATGAACATTTTCTATGAATGAACTAATATACTTTTTCCTTATTAACTTGTTATTAGTTTTAGATACCCATATATTTATAGTTTTAGAAACTAGTTTTTTTGAAGATGTGGGTGTTTTATTAGACTTAACTTTGTTTAAATTACTAGATTGTGAATTCTTGACTTTCTTCTTATAACCTAAACTATTTTTATTGTTAACGGGTTGTGAATTCTCAACAATTCTAGATAAATTTCTCTTCCTTTATTAAAATTTGAAGTTTTTTTAATGATTCCTTCTAGTTTGGTCTTTAGACTTGAATTTTCTAGTTCTACCATTTTAATATTAGTTTTCAAAACATGTTTTTCAGAAACAAGAACATCATTCTTTTCGTTTTGAGTTTTGATTTCTTGACTCAATAATATAAGCTGAGAATTAACATTTGAAAGAGATTCTCGAGTTTTCTCAAGTTCTTCTTTTAATATTTTCTTCTCGTCTTTAAGCATATCTCTTTCGAATTCTGCCTTGTTAGGATTTTCTACAGCCTCTTTATATTTTCTTTTGAGACTTTTTAAAGTATCTAATAATTCAGAATTTATCTCTATCATATCATCAAAAGTTAAATCACCAGCCTCATTATCTTTAGCCATAAAGCATGCGTTGGCTTGTTCATTATCGCTGTCACTCTCACCTCCAGAAGAAGAGGAGGAATCTGAATCATCCCATGTAACTGAAAAGGCTTCTCTTCTGAATTTGTCCTTCCTTTTATTTCGATATTCTTTCTTTTGATCTGGACAGTCCTTCTGTATATGCCCTTTTGTGATAGTTAAAGCATTCCATAATTAATGAAGATGGTGGTTTATTGCTGTTTGAGCTTCTCTTGTCATTATTTTTGTTTCCTTTTCTATACTTCAAGAAATTATTGAAGTTTTTGGCAATAAAGGCTAGGTCGTCTTTGTCTGAATCTGATTCTTCTTGTTCTACATGGAATGCTATATTCTTTTTATCTTGAGCTTGAACTCATTTAGCGTGCAAATTCACTTCATAGGACATTAGATTTCCTACTAACTTTTCCGTAGTATTTTGAAAATATCGTTCGCTGATTCAATAGCGAGAACTTTTCTTTCCCATTCTTCCATTAAAGAGTTAAGGATTTTGGATACAATATCATAGTCTGAATATTTTTCTCCTAGTCTTACTAATGAATGGTAGATATCCTAAAATCTTGAATACATATCATTTATAGATTCATTTTCTTTCACCTAAAGTTTTGAAACTAACTTTTAAGCATGAAAATTTTTCTTTGTTTGACCTTGTTAGTTCCTTCATGTGTAACTTTGAGTGTACGCCATACTTCATATGTAGTATTGCACATGCTAACACGATTAAACTCATTTTTATCTAAGGCACAAAACTACATAATCATGGCTTTTGCATTAGCTATGGCATCTAGTTTCTGTGTATTTGACCAAATAGAATACACTTCAGTAGGAATAATATATTCTATCTGAGTTATATTCCATGAATCAAAACCATTTGCTTGCATATATATCCTCATTCGTGCGGCCCAATAGTTATAATTCATGCCATTAAATAGTGGTAGAGTGCAGTGGATTGTCCTTCAATGAAGCTAATGTTAATGCTAGACCTAGTGTTAGTTTTCATATTATTAGATTATCAGATAACTGTGTTACGGTTATATGATGACCTTGCTCCGATACCAAACGAAAGTGTGTTATGGATCGTGTAATATGGATATATGATAATATAGAGTATAGTGATGATAGTAATACAGTAAATAGTGCAGAATATAAAAGCAGTATAATAAAATGACAACAGAGATTTTTATACTGGTTTGGAGCACCATCCTACATCCAGTCTCAGACTCCTTCTGGAATTTCACTAAAACAACAATCCTCACTTAACCCGGAGGAATAGGTCTATACAACCACTGAGCAGCCGATCAGGAACCTGAGCTGCAGAACAAGATTTCGTCTTAGCAGCCGAAGAGAACTTCACACGCCTGAGCAGCAGTACAGGACTTCAACAAATACAAAGGTTTGTTTGACTTTGTGTGTTCTAATAGCATGGATTTTTCACTTATAGTACACCCTTTCTACAATCTTCTCCTCGAGTATAAATATGTATTTGAAGTTTATGAAGAATAGAAAGGTATAATATTGCTTTAATGCAGAATAATTGGAAGTATAATTGCAAATAGATTCAAGAGATTTAGATAAGAAAATTCGATGATTTGGAATCAAGTTAGAGTATGTATTTATAGAGGTTAGAAAGCAGCGACAGTTGATGAAGAGTTTCGATTGAAGTGTTGCATCCAAATTTTTTCATTGAGGTTCGTAACTCTTCACAAATAATCGTGTCTTTTCAAAAAATAGCTGTTGTAGAATTTCAGTCAACTGAACCTTTAGGTCAATCGATTGAATATTCAAATGAATTTTTAAATATATATTTGTATATCTGTGTATCTGTGCATGTTGCATAGAATTTCTAGGTTAGTCGACTGAACCTCTGGATCAATCGACTGATCTGGTAATATCTGTGCAACTTGCACAGTTTACACATGTATAATAATATATATAACTTTAAACACTTTTATAATATTTTATATATATTATATATATATATTATATGCTTATATATGTATAAATTATTTGAAAATAAGGCGGTTAAATATATAAGCTAATATATACGTAAATGAGGAGAGATTTTAATAAAATTGACCTAAGACTCCAAAACAAAATAATATAATTGAAGCACCGATTTTGAATTCTTATCTCCTTGTAGTATACATTCTCGTTTTATCGCAGCAATCATCAAATCTGTATGTCATAGCAATAGCTTTATGTCATGAATCAAAACCAAGTCTCAATAAGTATGGGATCCCTTGGTTAAATTCTTGTGATTGCTATTAGGAAGTATTTAACACTTTAGAGTTGTATTCTCTTTTGGCGTGCGACATGAGGCTGCTAGATCCTTAACATAACATAGTTCAGGTTTTCTAGTGGTATTGATAACGAGTGAAAATTACTAACTTCTAGTAAATACTGGAATTTCACCATGCAGTATGGGACGTTTTGGTTAAGTTCTAGTGATTATTGAAAGCGATGATCTTTGGCACTTTAGAGTATATTCCTTTTATGGTTCAAGGGGACCGATAAATCCTTACGGGGTATACTTCTGGATTTCTTTCCAAACTTATATATATTAAACTAGAGTTTTCGAGTCATGGATGCCCCGATCGTTTTGATCGATCAAGATTTGGGATTTCTTCGATCCTTATGATCAATTAAGATTCCATGTTACGGTATGGACGATCCTTGGTATTAAATTGGCATGAGTGATACCAAAATGTTTGCATGGTATGGATAATCTGTAAGATTGGTATGTATGATCAAATGGGTAATCGGTATGGAATTGGTTTCTGTGTATTAGAGTTATTGTATTTTGTTTTATGAATCAGTTTTTAGTGACTAATATGTGTTTGTCACCAAATATATTTATATGTATGCCATAAAGTAAATTTTAAGGTAAATTAAATATGTGACTTGTTATAGCTTGGACATATGGATTTACTTATATGTTATTTATTCTGGTGTTATATCTTGTTCTCACCCTTTTGGATATTTAGAGATAGTCTACCCCGGGTGTTATTTTAATGCTTGGGTTAGGCCAAGACTTTTCAGGTTACAGGATAGGTAGACCTTTAGATGGTTGGGCTAGCTAGGAGATAAGCTTTTTGACATTTAGCTTATATTATCTAGAATTTCGTATATATAGATATTTTTATATGTATATTTGAGATTAGAGAATTGTAACACTTGTATATTATATGAGTCTAGTATTTTATTTTGTAGACTCTCGATTTGTATATGTATGAGATCCATTATTTCGCCGTGATCTGTGATTACTATTTTATATGATACTCTTCTGATTCTGAGATAGCCATGTGTTTATCACTTTGAATTGAGATTGTACATGTTAAATTTTATCTTAGAGATTTTGTGAAAAAGTAAGTATGACGTGCTAATGTTAATTTAAAGTTATATTCACATTTGGTCATCCTTAACAAGCCATATTATCCGTATCATTAGACGACATTATTTATAATGTTCTTTACTAATATGGGTATCATTGTGGGGTCTTTATAGTTTGGTATCAGAGCAAAGTCAGAACATTATAGCATATAATATCATAGATCTAGACCTAGTGAGACTTAAAGTCTTTCCCTTAGGGTGTGTGGTAGATACTTATAGTAATTATCTGTTTAGGGATAGGAATATAAATTGATTATAAACTGGGTCGTATTTCGATATAAAATCTTAGTTTGATAAATTGAAATTTGTGATATTAAAATTTTGGAAGATATTGAGTTAAAATCCTTTAGTTGTAACATCCCGTATCCAGAGGTCAAAAGCTAAGTGCTACATATGCCACAGTTATCCATAGTATTAACTTATAGTGACAAAATATGGTTACTATAAGTTATCCATAATATCAGAACAACTTGAATATGAACAAAATCACAGATTTCCAAAAACAACATTTTATTGATTACATTTCAAAACAAATTCATATCCAAGTTACATAATCCCATATCGTTTCCTAGGTAATGATTAATTTAATCATTACAAAATACGTCAAGAGCGACATATGACGATGCCTCCTCGGTTGATCAAAGCAATATAGTCATATCTAACTTAATACACAACGGAAATAAACAAAACAATCTATAACTCCTAATTAGCTATCCATCAGCAACCTACTCGTCTCCGGAAGCTTTATTCGCCAAAATTTCTAAACCTGTAAACCTTAACCCTCAGCCTACTCAAATCAATTTTGAGCACCCGAGAGTTTGAGGGAAAACAAAAAACTTCGAGTCAGACATAAAGCCTGGTGTGAATAATACTGTTACATCTCGGTTTACTGATATTAAGTTAGACCGCGACGCTTAGCGGAACGGGTTTCCCATCACAAATATCCTCTTTAAACATGTATTTTGCAAATCCTTTCCTACAACCAAACTGGATAATCAACTGTTTATAATAACAATATTGTAACAGCAATGTCCGTTATGCTAAAATAAGTAACTCATGAATTATCTATCCACAAGTAATAGATGGACTAACTGTCCGATAACTGGGCTGACTGCCCACAAACTGGACTAACTATTCGCAAACTAGACTAACTATCCGAATCAAAATTGACTATCTGTCTGAATCATCTTTTTAGGGTTAGCTACCCTTCATCGTTTTCCTTGAAAACCTTTTCAAAATTATTTAACCTTTTAAATCATACTTATATAAGAAACAAATTTTTTTAGCTTTACTCTAAGCTATTTTTCCATGATATATATACTTTATTCAAAATAACGTTGATGAATTTTAATGAGGATTAGCTATCCTTCCAAAACAATTAAAAACCCTTTTTAACTTGAAAATACTTAGGTTATATTGCCTATTTAATACATTCGAAACCTTTTTTCAAAACCTTTAGAAAACCTTTTCGAAACACTTGAATGTAACTCCTTCGAAACCATTGAAACTAACCCTTTCGAAATCAGTAAAACTCTTTCCTTTGAAAGCTTTAATACATTAATCCATGCCTTTTGAAAACAATGGAAAACCTTTCCTTTCTTTTCTTCGAAAGCTTCAAAACATTAGACATCCTCCTTTAAAGCCTCTTAAATACTGCCTTTCGAAAACATAGGAAAAACCTTCCCTTTCGACCCTATTGGAACCCTGGGGAACCACCCCTTCCAAAAACATTCATTAAAACCTTTCAAAAGCATCAAAATTCAACTCTTTCGAAAGCTCTTTGCATTCAATTTAAAACATGTGGAAACCTTTGAAAATCATCTCGGTCGAAACCATTGGGATTATGCCTTTAAGTAGAGCAAAAGGATCAGAAACTCATTAAAGTCGAAAGCATATGTTTTGAAACCATTTAAAAAGCCTCTTTCGAAACCATTTGGGTTTTACTTCAATCATAGAAAAAGAATCTTTAAATCTTTTAAGTCGAAAGAATCTATTTCGAATCTATTTCCTAAGTAAAGAAGAGATGGTGTCGAAACCATCCCTTCGGAAGCATTGGAGAAGTAGCCAAATTTTAGAAAACAAAGTACCCCTTCGAAACCATTTGAGTCAAAAGGTAAAAATGTGGCATCAAAAGGTTTCGACTTAGTTGAAAACAGTTATTTAAAAACAAAGACGCGACCCAATCGAAACCATTTCCTTTAAATCATTTGACCTAATCGAAAGCTAACTAAGTCGAAAACAACTTAGTTGAAAGCCATTTAGTCGAAAGCAAATAGGAGCATTTTTAATTTAAAAGCAGAGAAATGCCTCAACCCCTTAGAAACCCCTTGGTTTCGACTACATACCTTTCGCCTTCTATCCAATTCGCTACGTACCAATATATTGATGCCATGCGCATTGGTTATGATGGTGTTGAAGGCCGAAGGACTCACTCGAAAGCCAATCAAGGTAAAATAATGTGTTGAAAGCATCGAAACAGTGAAAAACATGTAGCAAATGGTTCTTTTTACCTAATCTGCATTACATGTCAAATTTTGATTGCTTGCCTCTTTCTTTACCAATAAAAAGTACTGTAATTTTCAGAACTAATCTTTTTGAATTATTTGCAAAAAGCTCCTTCTCCATTCATAAATATATAAAACATTTATGTCCCATACCTTAAATAATTTTATGTACCCATCAAAACACTTTGGAAAATTCTACAACAATTTCAAAAAATCCCTTTTAATATGTTTTCCAACATACAAAAAATTCAGGCCCAATTTTTATTATTATTTAACCGTAAATAATCATTAACCAAACTAACATTTTCTTTACTAGAAATTCTTATAAATTCCACGGATATTCAAAAAAATATGAAAATTGAAACCCATCTCTTAAATATCATTTCTGATCTCCATAAAAATTTGCAAGGCATTTGGATGTCATATTACAGGGTTTTCACCTCAAAACATATCATAAATTCAATATGGACAACCATAATTCATGTACAAGTATAAATAATGATTTCATCATTCAAAAACATGGCAAATCAATGCAAAATATTCGGAATTTATCTTAAAACCTAAAATATTAAAAATTTGAATGTAAACTTTATTTACCTTAGCCTTTGAGATTAAAGAGATTGAGATGTGAATGGGTTTGATTTGAGTTAGCTCCTTCATTAGCTTTTCTTATTCTTCTTCTTCTTTTCCTTGTTAATGGTGGCTGGCCATTTTTAAAAAAAAATGAAAAGTAAACATGTATAGGAATACACGACCAAGATTTAGGGATATAGGAATTGCCTCTTTCCTATTTTACCCCTACTCACTACACCAAAAAGGTTTATTTGTAACGAATATAGTCTTTACAAATGCAATTTATAACAGATATAGTCGTGAGCGGTACAGGCGTGAGGAATGTCGTTACAAATATTTATAACGGCCTCTACCCGTTATTAGATATATCACTTACCAATGGACTTTGTCGTTAGAAATCTAAATTTTTGTAACGAAATAGGTTGTTATTATTTGCATCGGTTTGTAACGGGTATTTTCCGTTACTTAGTTTCCCCTTTCATGGTGGAAGAAGAGGTTGTCGTTCTAAATTATCATGACCTTGTCCGTTACAAATTTCATCATTAGTAATGCACTTGTTCGTTGCAAATTTCATCAATAGTAACGACTATGCTCGTTATAAATTTAGTCTTTAGTAACGAATATGTTCGTTACAGCTACCAAACTATGTAGAGCTGCATTTTTGCTAGCATTTACACTACAGAATTGTCTATTATAATACAGTAGATACATACATATAAAAAATTACAGAATTTCGATAACAATAAGCAATTACGCATCTAAACATACAACTTAAATTGCACAAATATTTGACAACAAATTAAAGGAAGATTCGAAATTTCACAGGTTCATCATACATAACTAAAGAGTATGAAATCAAAATATTACAAGTTCTAACATTACTTCAAAATAAATTCTAGATCCTACAAACAACGAACACAACACTCAGGCCAAATAACAAAACCTCCATCAATTATATCAAATAGCTTGTAATTACCATTTTGTGGTGCTTCATAAATAGGTGCTTCTGGATCAAACACTTTCTCCACCCATACAACTCTTTCCCCATTGTATGTCTTTCCTCCGCTGCTTCAACTAATGCCTGCATAATACCCAAATATATTATAAACAAAAGTTGAACTTGAAAATATTTTGCATATTAAATAAAGTAAAAGCATAAACTAAAGAATATACTATCAATATCTTGCATATTGGTTGATAGAAAATGATGAACATGTGAATACTGTAAAAAAAATCCTATCAAATTATGAATACTGTAAAACTATGACAAAAGTTCTAGAGCAAAGTGAATCATTGCGTACAAAAGGTACTTCGCAGACTCATTTTAAGAATGGGTGACATGTGCTGGACAAAATTGGTGTTGGACATGAACACACAAACAAATTCCTTGGACTTAAATGGGCATTAGGCAAACATTAACACATATCTTCTTATATATTGCCCTAGATTATATTAAGAAAGTAAACTTGGAATGTAGGGCAGCATGCAAACTAGAAAATCACATATATGGTAAAAAAAAATATGTACAGCTTAGTCTCATGCGCAACAGAGCCCCTGAAATCATGCCTTAAGTGAAATTAATGCACTGACATAATCGTATAGTGTTCCTTTAATGCGAGTATCATTTGTACTGAAACGCACTGAAAAATAAAAGTAACCATGTTAATAGCACTGTTGCATAAAATTGAAAACTTAAAAGTTATATTCAGACTCAACAAACTAGTTCAACAGTTTCAGTGTAAGGAAATATAAGCTCATATATACAAATAAGCAAATATATATGATAGAGTATTCGAAAATAAAACAATGAGTGAAATAGTGAGTGAATCAGCTCCTGTAAGCTCGAATGCAATTAAATGGAAAACTGCTTATTGGATATAAGCTTGAAATTTGTTTATATTTCTTCAAATCATGTGACATCAATCTCTCCTGTAAGCTCTCCACTGAATAAAATAGAGTTAAAAATGGTTGACTGTTAGCATACTAATTGTTCTGATTAAATATGGAATTGCTTTGAGGGATATGCAACCAATTTAAGATGAACTCCTCATAGTCAAGAACAGAGATTAAAGTGTCAAAAAGAATTATTGAATTCACATACACACACAAAAACACATATTAAGTATTGAAAACTCACATCTTGAAATCGAATTATCTTGTACAGAGAATGAGGCAACGGTCTCATGAAACTATAAGATCAACTGCAGTGACAGTGAGGCAGTTGGAACCTATCATAAGGCTAAGCGAGTCTCTTGTAAAAATTAGACCGATTTCTGCTGCAACAAAGGAGCATGTTGAAGAGGCATTTAGACTATCAACGTCTACAGTTTAGATGCTGCTCGATCTGGACTCAATGAGCATATGAATCTGACTCCTGAGATTTCAAATGAAATTAAGCAAGGTGAGGAACACATAAAGAGAAAAATGGGCATCATTGGAAGTCATATATCAGCAAGAATGGGCATTAATGAGTCCATCGTAAGGAGAGCTCTGCTGATAAATGTTGAATACATGCGAGAAAGGCCTGTTATTGTTCACAAACTATAACATGTTTTGTATTATTACTTTTGTACTGAATGTTAAATTGTTGTATTCTTAAATGCTGGGAGTGCATTGGTTTAGCTTATGTTGCAAACCTTCTATATTTACAAATTTCTTCGTCTTTTTCTCAGAAGTTGTTATGCCAATACCTTTCAATTTCTTATTTTGCTTATTTATTGTTGATTTCTATGTGCAACACACTGAAAGTAAAATCTATAGCTAAATGCAACAGTACATGTAAGTCATTTGAAGCAAAATTTGATATAGCTGGATTCTAAAGTATCGTTACAACGTTTGAAAGACATGATGATTAAATGAAGATTGTTTCAATTGTCTATAATACGGTCACCTAAATGTGAAATGGTAATTTTGTGAAAACAAAATGAATTTATCAGAGTATATATTACTAAATTTATCCTTGTAAAAATAATAATCATTCTCACATAAAAGCGAACACAAATGGCAAATATTAACACATTGTTACCAGTGAATAAGAAGAAATAAAACAAAATGCAAGTCACTGTCAAATTTTTTTTAATCTATAACACTATACATTTAAATAATACTTTGTCTTATGATAGTGGAAAGATTACCTTTAGGAAACTAATGAATAGTTAACCGTATAAAGTGGCTAATATTAATAAAATCATTCCTGGGGTTGATTCCATTAGATGGCTTGTCTAATTCCCACCAGCAGCTTTCCGCTGCATTAGTTGAGTCGTAGCTATTGGACCTTGTAACTCTTAGTGGACTGAAACCCTACAATGAGAAAATGAGTGCGTCATTTATAGTCAAGGAAAAATAAAAAAATAAAGGGAAAAAACTGAAACAAGAAGCTTAATTCGAACCACAGGACATCATGATACTTCTTCTTTAGTAGCCTTTTTGTTCATCCAGAGACTTGATCTTTAGGATTCCAATCCTTTCAAAATTCTACAATCAATCGAATAAAGAATAGTTTGTGCTATTAACATTGTTATCAACAGAAAATTTTAATTAGTAATAGATAATAGAAAAAAAAACACAAGCTACAAATTGCCTTTGGGGATGAATCTAATTAAATGCAATTATAATTTTTTAGCAAAATACATTTTTGTTATCCTTTTATCAAAAAAAGCTACTGTAGACAAGCACCATTGTCCAAGTGGTTAATTGATTCAGGCTTTGGTGCAAGAGGTCGCAAGTTCGAAACTTGCTTTCGAACGTTTATTGACATGGGGTATGTTGTCCCAATGATTTGTTGTATATAAAGTACCATTTCAAAAAAAAAAGCTACTGTAATTCTGTTTTATTCAGAAAACTGAATGCAATTTTGTTCTATTTGAAATACTAAATGCAATTGTCATTTTTCATATTTCAGATAATGCTAATAATATTTTACCTTATCATACAACAAAAGCTATAGGTGAGCATACCTTTTTCGGAAAAAACACAAAAACTAAATGCAGTTAGTCTTTTTATGCAAAAGTTATGCAGTTATCTCAGGCCTCAACAATTACGGATAGTTAATGATGCAAATATTAATTCAATATAAACTTGGTTGTTAATTATGCTTAACAAAATAAAATATAAAAACATGGTTATAAAAAGTAGTTTTTGAGCTGTGAATATGCATGTAGATACATACAACATAATGTCATATGCTATTGCTTGATAGAATAAGAAATATCTCTCATTCACTGTAATAAAATGCACATAATATAAACTATTATCTCAAATAAATAGGATGGATAATTTTTGAATGTAAGATTGTCTAATATTCATACCAGTGTCCTTTCCGCATACATACAGCTTGCGTTGTAGGAGTAGTAAGTAATAAATAAATGCCATTATAATTAAAGAAACAGATTACAAGAAATAGTTTAATAAGTCAAGATGGTAGTTAAACTTCATTTGAACAAAAATAAAAATGTCGAACATGAACAGTAAGTATATACAGTAAGTGCACTTTAGTAAACAAAGTATTACAATAGAACATCTAGTCAAACAAATCAAATTATGGAGTACTAGAAATGAAAATTGAGACTTTCAACAAAGCTAAGAAAATTCAAACATGGACTAATTATTTGAAACACATTCAGAATATTGAAATTAACAAGAAATTTACAGTAGTACCTTTTTTTGATGTATAATGACCAAATTTGCACAGGTATTTCAGTGATTGTTATCTTAATCTTTTAATGAAATATTAGAAAATGACTAGATGGGACCTTGTAAAGAAAAGAGAAAATATGCAAATGAATTTTTACGCCATTCATAATATGTTAACAACTTTTATAAATTAAAGTTTAACAGATAAATTTATCAACTTTTTTCAAAAGATATATTAATTTTATCTTGTTTAATGAAAGATATACTCAATTATTTTTTTAGAAAAAATTAAACTCGTTCATCTTTTGTAGAAAAGATACTTTGTTACCTTTTGAAAAAAAATTATAGCATATAATTTGAGTTATCAGATTATACAAATGGTTTTCTATATAGTGATTTATTTTCCTATAGTAAAGTAAATGTTAAATTTTAATAAATGTTAAATTTTAGTAATGAATAAAAGTAAATTTCTATATAGTGATTTATTTTCCTGTACCGTCAAAGCAATTTTCATCATATCATGATAATGGTTGATCACACTATCATGCTTATTTAAAATACAATTATTATTTATCCACAGTTAAACAAATAAAAATTCCAAATGTATTAAATAAAAAAAATAACATAATCAATCACAACTTCTTCCAAACAATATACTGAACCCTTCATCACCAGAACAACAAATTTTTTCCAACCCATTTTCCATTCAGCCATAAACCAATATTGGAATATATGCAATAAATTCATCATTAAAAGAAAGTGACTATTGATAATAAGGTAACACCATTTTAATCCGATTATAAACTAAAACCAAAAAGTTGATTTAATAAAGCATGAAACATAGTTACCATTTCTTGGTTTCTTGATCAGTCTGTAACATTTTCTACAAAAACTAATAAGAACCGTAAAATAATTAATTATCAAATCCAATCAAATATATTCAACACAATACATTTCTATGCCAATTAATTGATAGTTCTATATTTTGTTTAGCACACTTCCTTAACGCACCGATTGAAACAACATAATACTACATGTAAGAAGCTCACTGTGTGGAATGTTATTGTAATATGTTAAAATGATAAAAAATAGCATATTATGAAATTATATCTATATTTCTAAAATTAGTCAAACTAGTATTAGAACATGCTTTGACAGTATAACCAAATGAAGTTAAACATTGGATGCTAACACGTACACTCTTTTACAATAAGAAATGAAATGGAATATTCATGTATACCTGGAAGAGAGAGTGATGCCAAACATTTCTCTTTAACTTAAAAGTTGTATAAAAATCAATTTGTGATTTTCGCTTTTAACTAAAAAACTAGATTAAGAATCAAAATGAAAAAAAGACGTGTCGCAAATTAAGTTCAAAAGGCAAGGACCAAATATGGCATGACTGATTATTTCATAGTTAAGCATGATAAGACTAATACCTTTTACAAAGCCATCAGCTTCAGATCTACAAAACAGAGAAGTGCTAGCCTATGTAGAGTTACACCACAATCCTCCAAAATCCCTTATATCTGAAACCAAAATCGCAATGTAAAATGTCACAAGCAGAAGAAGGAGTTCTAGAGAAAATCAAGAAGGATTTACCTGAGAAGGATTTGCCCTAGAAAATTGAAAGTTGCCGATGGAAAATTTTGCCCTAGAAAAATTATTTGGAATTGAAAGCGGCCGATGGAAATGGGAAGCGTGATAAGTGTTGTGAGACGAGATGTTTGTTGTTTTCCATCTTTATCCTTTTCTTTTTATTTTCATTTTTACCAAAGGTTGTAATGGTTTGATGGCGTGACCAAATGAATTTTTTTCGCTTGAGAATATACTGCTCTTTTACTAACGGCTTTAAAAGCCTTATAACGGATTTTAAGTGTTATTATTTTATAACGGCATCTGAATGTTAACAATCAAGAAATACTTTTGATAGGAATTCCATGTTTTGGTGTAGTGACTCTATTTCAGTTTAACTCTTATTTTAATTCATAGGTTAAATGGCATGACTGCCCTTTGATTAAATCAAATCTCAATCCCCTAATCAACACATTATTTTATTTAATTTAACTAATTAAATATCCTAAATAATGTTACCATAAATATAGGGTATTACAAACTCCTCTCCTTAAAGAATTCCATCCTTGAAATTACGGTAAGGGACACAACGAATCAAACAGAGAGGTAAACATACCATCAAATAAGTCAGGATAAGTATCTCTAATCTAGCTCTCAATCTTTCAAGTACAGTCCCTGTCATCTTCGCTCCACTGGACTTTGACTAGTCTAACCGTCTTGGTTCTGAGCATCTTCTTATCTCTCACAACAATACGAATAAGCTTCCTCATTATAGTGAAATCTGGTTCTACTACTAAGTCATCTAGCACAGTCGGTGTAATAGTAGTCTCCGAGTCTCTAAAACACTTTCTGAGATGAGAAACATGGAAAACATTGTGAACTCCTACAAAACTACTTGGTAACTCAATTCTATATGCGAGCTTCCCCATCCTCTAACTAATCTCAGTGCTAACCTTCCTGATTTTCCAAATATAATCACACCCTTCATTGGTGATACTTTGATGAAAACCTAATCTCCAACTGAGAATCCTAAATCTTTCCATCTTCTGTCAGCATAACTCTTCTTCCCAAATTGAACCTCCTTCATTCTAGCCCAAATGACCTCAATCTTTTCTACAGCTTCTCTGACCAAATCTGGACCAAGAACCAACCTATCCCCAGTTTCTAACCAACATACGGGAGATTTGCATGGCCTTCCATACAAATCTTCAAACGGTGTCATCCCAATACTAGTCTGATAACAGTTGTTATATGAAAACTTGACTAAATGCAGATGGTCCTCCGACGATCCTCCGAAATATAGAACACAAGATCTTAACAAATCTTCCAAGACTTTATTAATTCTTTCCGTTTGCCCATCGGTCTGTGGACGGTAAGCGGTAATCATCTTGAGAATAGTGTCCAAAACTTCCTGTAGACTCTTCTAAAACTCGCTAGAGAATAAGGAGTCTCGATCACTAACTATGCTACTAGGAATTCCCTGCAGTCTAACCACATTCTTCATAAACAACTTTTCCAAAACAGGTGTCGTTCTAGTTGACCTAACTGGAATGAAATGGGAACTCGTCAGACTGTCCACTATAACCTATATACTTTTATTTCCTTTATTCGACCTTGGCAATCCGCCTATGAAATCCATGGAGATAAAATCCTACTTCCATACTGGAATATCTAATGCTGAAGCAAACCACTTGGCTTCGGGTGTTCGACCTTTTCCTGTTCGCAATTCAAGCACTGCTTTACCCATAAATCAATATCCCGCTTCATGCCTTTCCAAAAGAAACTTCTCTTCATATCCTAATACATCTTAGTACCTTCCGGATGAATAGAGAACTTTGAACGATGGCATTCCCCCAAGACTTCTTTCCTTATGTTTCCTACACTCGGAACACATAATCTTCCTTTCTTTCTCAACCTCCCATTCTGGTCAAGACTGAAACCTTTCAAGTCATTTCTCTCGGCTACATCTTTTAACTTCCTAATCCGTTCAGATAATATCAGATCTTCCTTTTGTTTAGAAGCAATCCTCTCGATCATTACCAGTCGAACTTCCAAACAAGATAACACTACGGTTTCTCCACTAGACCTAGCCTCAGATCTCCACTTCACTTTGCAATCTGCTAATGCTCCCAAATCATTCCACTCAGTGTTCATTGCCAACACTGCATTCTGATGTTTCCTGCTAAGTGCATCCGCACCCTTGTTGCCTTTCCCCTGTGTGTACTCAATCCCAAAATAATAAGCAGCGACAAACTCTAACCACCTCTACTGTCTCATGTTTAACTCCTTCTTAGAGAAAAAAAATACTTCAACGACTTATGATCTGTATATAACTCAAACCTCTCTCCCAAAAGGTAGTGTCTCCCCACCTTCAATGCAAAAATCACGATAGCCAATTCCAAATCATGTGTCGGATACCTGACCTCATGCGATGTGAGCTGTCTAGAAGCATAGACAATCACTTTATCTCTATGCATCAATACAGCTCCTAATCTCGTTCCACACGCGTCTGTGTAAACCACCAAATCCTGATTCCCTTCCGGAATAACCAATACAGGTGCATGGATCAATAAGTGTTTCAAACTCTTGAATGCTCCCTCACAATTATCGGTCCACAAAAACTTTACATCCTTTCCCGTTAGCATGTCATCGGTATCGCTATCCGTGAAAAATCCTAATGAACTTCCGATAATAACCAACCAACCCAAGGAAACTCTTTATCTTCGTCACTGTCTCGGGTCTCTTCCGACTATTCACCGCTTTAATATTTGTCGGATCTATTGACAACCCTTTCTTCGAGACTACATGATCGAGAAACTTCACTTCCAGAAATAACACTTTGAAAACTTTGCCTTCAGCTGATGCTGGCTCAGCATCTCAAGCACCACTGTAAGATGAACATCATGCTCTCTTTCATCCTTAGAGTATATCAAGATATCATCTATGAAAACCAATACGAACTTATCCAAGTATTCTCGAAAAACCCGATTCATCAAATCCACAAAGAAAGCTGGCACATTAGTCAATCCGAACAGCATAACTAACCATTTATATGACCTATATTTGATCTTAAAAGCCGTCAAAGGTATACTATCCTCTGCTACTCTAAGTTGATCGAAACCTGTCCCTAAATCCAACTGTGAGAATACGTTGGCTCCACTTAACTGGTCGAACATATCGTCAATCCTCCGCAACGGATATTAATTCTTTATTGTCCTCTCATTCAACTTACGATAATCGATACATAGCCTTAACGATCTATCCGACTTCATAGAAAACACTGCGGTTTCTCCCCAATGCGAACTACTCGGCCTGATAAAGCTCTTGCCTTCCAATTCCACCAACTACACCTTCAACTCCCTCATCTCTGTAGGAGTCATCCTGCTTGGTTGCCTACTTACCGGTTCTGCTTCCGAGACCAAATCTATCTAAAACTCAATGGATCGTTTCGGTGGCAATCCAACCATAGGCTAAAAACATCTGCAAATTCTTTGACCACGAAACTCGATTCAGATCATCAACGAATTCCATGACACCCAACAAAGCTTTTACCTCACCGTTAGAACCATCTATGGTATAAACAATCTGACCACTACAATCAGGGTGTCTAAGCGATATTTTCCTATCCTGGTGAAATATCCTAGCATCGTACTCACTTAACCAATCCATACCAAGAATAATTCCAACCCCCAGAAAATCAAACACATGCAAACTGCATGTGTAAAAGTATGACCTAACAGGTTAAACTCTAACTTGTCACATCTCAATCCTAGAGTTGCTTACCCTCCTATTGGATTCGCAACCCATAAGGAAGTAACTAAATATGTGGGTTCTAGGTTAAGCTTATATATCAAACATTTAGATATAAAAGAATGCAATGCATCAGTATCAATTAGAACGCTAATAGACATACCATGAATCTGAAGCGTACCTTACAAAACTGCCTTTCCTTTTTCCTAAGCTGTTGGCTTAGAAGCAGCAGGCTCCAAAACATACACCTTGCCCTTTCTATCCTTAGCGGGCTCCTTGCACTGGTTCCTATAATGGCCAATCTAGTCACAATTGAAGCACCTGACATTCTTCTTCCCAGCTACCTCCTTTGCCTTTCTAGCACGACACTCAATAGCAAACTGCCTTGTCTTGTCGCGGTTGAAGCAAACAATCTTCGAATTTCCCTTCTTAGCCGCTCCATCCTTCTGAGCACCTTTCTTAGGAAAGAACTTACTCTTATGATTCTACTCAACCTAGACCTCCTTAGACTTACTCTTCTCTAGAGAATCAAGAATATCCTCATGCCTTAAGGTCGTCTCCACTACTAAGTCAAAAGGATCTCCAATATGAGGTAATGTAGCTGTGGCTAACTCAGGCTTCAACCCTTTGATAAACTTCTCATTCCTTTTCATTGCTATAAACTGAAGCATACCCAAATCTAGACAACTCCTGAAACTTTCTAGCATACTCTAGGACAAATATCTCTCTTTCTCTAATTCAGCAAACTTCCTAATCAGAACTGATGACATCATCATAGACATGAACCTCTCCTGGAACCTTCCCTTGAAATCTGCCTATGACAAAATTTCCTCATCCACACCGACCGCCACACTCTTCCACCAAAACAAAGTGGCTCCCTGAAGCTGTCTAGATAACAACCTCCTCTTCTGCTCATCATTGAGCCCCAAGTCTACAAGGATTCTCTCACAGTGCAGCAACTAATTTTTCACCTCTACAGCATCCTCCGTTCCTAGAATTGGCTTCCCCCCAAGCTTAGCGTAATCTCTGGTCAGCTTAGCATAATGGTTTACTCTCGGAACTTCTAAAACTCCTGCCTCTGCAGCATCTTCTCCTAACACTCCAGTTGTAACAACCGCTTGCATCATATTCATGAAAAATAGATACATAGCTTCCATTCCAACTTGTGTGACTTTAGCACCTACATTTTCTGCTTGTGCCTGACCTTGTTCCTCCTTGCACTAGGTCTGGCATTCCCATCGGTGCTCTCCCCTCCTAGGTTAACTCTTCCTCTTCTACCATCCATATCTGTATTCAAACCACATGAGATATAGAAAAATAACCTAACAAGGATAAGGGACTAGAGATAAAGTGTATACTTATGTATAACAAATACAAGTACGTTACTATTGCGTTATCCCATACCCCAATCTTACTCTAATTCCTTAGCATTATGTTTTAAAAACCATTTTTAGTTTAAATTTTTTCACAAACCATGCTATGATACCAAGTTGTAACATTCCGTATCTAGACACCAAAAGCTACGCGCTACATATGATGTAGTCATCCATAGTATTAACTTCTGGTGACAAAATGCAGTAATGATAAAGGTATCCGTAATATCAAAAGTACTTGAATATAAACATAATCACAGATTTCCAAAAGCAACATTTTACTGATTACATTTCAAAACAAATTCATATCCAAGTTACAAAACCCCATATTGTTTCCCAGGTGAAGATTAATTATAATAATTACAAAATATGCCAAGGGAGACTTATGACGATGCCCCTTGATTGATCAAAGCAATATAGTCATATCTGATTTAATACACAATGGAAATAAACAAAAAAAATCTGTAACTCCTAATAACTATCTGTCATCCACCTGCTCATCTCTGGAAGCTTTATTCGCCAAAATTTCTAAACTTGAAAACCTTAACCCTCATCCTACTCAGATCAATTTCGAGCACCCGAGAGTTTAAGGGGAAAAAACTTTGAGTCAAATATAAAGCCTGGTGTGAATAATGCTGTTACATATCGGTTTGCTGATATTAAGTTAGACCACACCGCTTAGCTGAACGGGTTTTCCCTCAATAATATCCTCTTTAAAACATATATTTTGCAAATCCTTTCCTGCAACCAAACTGGATAACCAACTGATTATAATAACAATAATAGTAATAGAAATTTCCGTAATGCTAAAACAAGTAACTATTGAATTATCTTTCCACGAGTAATAAATGGACTAACTGTTTGATAACTGGGTTGACTGCCCTCAAACTGGACTAACTGTCCAAATAAAAATGGACTATCTGTCAAAATCATTTTCTTAGGGTTAACTACCCTTCATCTTTTTTCTACAAAAAATTTTCATAATGATTTACCTTTTAAATCATACTTATACAAGGAAAATTTAATTTTAGCGTTACTCTAAGGTATTTTGCCATGATATATATATGTTTTATTCAAAATGATGTTGATGAATATTAATGGGGATTAACTATACTTCCAAAACAAGTTAAAACCCGTTTTAACTTGAAAATACTTAGGCTATATTGCCTATTTAATACATTCTAAACCTTTATTTAAAACCTTAAAATAAAACCTTGTTAATCGATGGAATTTCTATCGGATTAGAAAACCGTCGAAAAATTTAGAAATAAAAACAACCACAAGCGCATGGTGTATGAATGTAGCACATGGCGAATGCAGGTCGATCCGCAGGGAATTGATGATTTTAAAATTCTATTCAATCAAATTATACCGAAATCGAGAGTGAATAGCTAGATGTGTAAGAAACTAACAAAAACAAGTAAAAGAAAAATAGATAAAAATATGAGAGTTAAATGACAATTTAGAGATAAGTCCACTCTCTAGATCATATAATTCAATAATTAATGAAATTATGATCTCTTTTTTGGGTCCTAAGTGAGTTTAAATGATGTGTTTATCATAAGTACGGCTCATTTGTGCTATTAGTTAGCTCAACATAAGCTATCAAACTATAACACGACATTTAGACCACTTACTAACTCTCATGAAAATGACAACAAAGTTGCAAATGAAATCTATTTTAAGTATGACCTATTAACTATTAATTAGAAATATAGACCATCAAATTTGAATTTCAATCACTTTCTTATGCCATAATCATATTTTGATGAAGAGGCATTTGTGTTAGTGATTGTTTTAAGCATAGCCTATTTGGTGTCAACAATATGGGCTATCAAATTCAAAATAAAAATAACAAATTAAACCACTTCAAGCATTGTCATTAAGCACAAAAAGAGAGCTATAGTTATCAAAATGTTGAAGCAAATGATCAGAGGCTTCATTACCCCTAAATTGAAAGGATTAGCCTCTCATATTTTTTTATCAAAACAACAAATATAGCTTTCAACATGAAACAAAAAAAGGAAAAAAGAGAGCAAAGTAAAGAAAAGAAAAAAACTATTCCACTTGCATGAAAAATAAAAGAAATCTACACTACAAGATGAAAGGAAATAAACAAGAAAAGAGCATGTACTTAAAGTTGCATAAAAAGAAATTACATGAAATAAAATGGCTAATTAGCCATGAAAAGTAAATAGAAGCTTTATTTTATTTGAGCCTAAGATAATGAAGAGGAAGAGGATGAGATTACATGAAACATATGAGTATTTATACATGTATGAAACCCTAATTCATATTTTTGGGGAATGCCCAAAATGCCCATGAGGTAGTGTGGCCACTAAGTAATCATTAGCATGTCATAATCCCCATTTAAGTGTACATAAAGCCATTAATTCTATAAGCATGTGCATTAGCCTCTAGTTTGTACATTAAGGTGGTGGGTAGGTGGGTCCTCCATGTTCTTCACTTTGAATTATTTACGTCTTCATTCTTTTGTATCTTCTTTGTGCATGCATATTCCTTCATGAAACCACTCATATTTGAGATCAAATTCCTACAAAAATATATATATTTCCAATTAATTTTTCTCACAGAAATATATGCACACAAATGACCGTTTTGCCCCTATATGAAGATGGATATGTGATAATTTGGAATTAATACGGATTTTGATTAAAACAAGTTAAAATACCCAATATGATCATTTATTTAATTTAAATAGATTCAATATGGTGGTAAAATATGCATTTTTACGTGCACATCAAATACCCCCACACTTATCTTTTTATTCGTCCTCGAATAAAGAAAAACTAAGATAAATATGTTTTCGTAGGGAGCACGGTTGCATTGAGCATGTACAACAAGCTGTTAAACCTATGGGTGTCCCCAGTAGGACGAGTGTTGTCTCGTGAAGGTTTTCAGCGGATACTACCCACAAAATCCAAATGCAGGCTGAAAATATTTACAAGATGCAAGATTTATTTACAAAGAGATGAATGCAAGTTTTTGAAAATATTTACAATTGAAGGATTTATTTTTAAATCGACACAAATAAGTTAAATATAGGTTTTGGTCATTATCTTGAAAATTTAAGTCATTTACTCATCAAAATTTCCAACAAGAATCAAGTTATCATAAGAAATAGACTGTAGTTTAACTCATTATTTCGGTTGATAACAAAGTGTAATTATGAAAAGGATCCTTCGTTGATTATCAAAATTTATCAAAATGGTATTTTCATTTCTTTTCAATATCAAATCAAATCAAATAAGTAAAAATAGTGCCAGGACTTCAGTTGCTTACTCTCTCGTTGTTTGCAAGAAAAATTACACACCTAGCTCAGGTAAACTGAGGCCAGATATTCCACCCACGCACTGCCTTTCGGGCTTATGTGAGGGGAGTACAGAGCATGGCGAGTGCACACACTTTCGTGCATACACCTATCGCCGTAGGTGGTTTTTATTAAGTCTGTTTTTTTACATGTGTTCCATGCATACATAACCGTGAGGACTTTAAAATGAGTATGAAAGCACATATTTCAAGATTCCAAGTAATTCACCCATGCATAACCGTGAGGACTTTTAAATGAGAGTGAATACTTGGATGTTATTATTATTTATTTTTATATTTTTTTTAAGAGGGAGAGAGAGTTTTGCAAAATCATCTTAGCACCATTTAACTTAGAAGACAAAAAAATGTTATATCCTTTACTTCAAATCAACCACTTTTTAAAACAAAGATTTTCAAATAGGATGTACTTCATAATTAACACGTATGAATCTTCTTATATACCAGTTAAACCATTATTATTTGTAATAAAACTTCATTTTTATTTTTGTTAAGACGAATAAATTTTCAAAAATTTCAATTTAGTAAACCAAAACCATATTTATCCTATAGTATTTCTTTAAAAATAAACCAAAAGAAAATTTGTTTTTGGGATTTTTTTTAGATTTTGAAAGAAAAAGGAAAAAATAAACCATGAAAAGTAAAAAAAATGAAGATAAGTCTCCCCTCACACTTGACGTTGAATGTCTTCCAACAATCAATCCAAGTGGAAGGAGAAAAATAAAAACAAAAACATGACCTTTATTTAAATGAAAATTAATGGTATTTACACGAGATGAGAAAGTATATCATCAAAAAGTAAATGAAACGGTCTTCCAAAGACCGATTCATTTGTCTCGTCAAGTATGCGAGACACAGCCTAAGCTTGAAAAACCAAACCATGGAAGATTTCAAAGTTGAAGCTTGATTTGGAAAAATGAACGTCGTTTTATTAAAAAATCATAAGAGTTGTTTTATTGTCGAGTATTTTTAGGGTCGATAAAATAATTGGTTGAAATTCAAGTTTATTTTCACCAAATTGAAATTCAAATTTGTCATTGAAAACTTCTTCAAAATTATTGATTTCAAAATCAAAATGGTGACTTAAATCTACCCCTTCGAAAATAAAAAACTCATCTTTGGAAATTCCATAAAATTCGTGTTCATTGAATTCGCCTTCCTTTATTAGATTATCAACAACTTTATTACATGTCTCAAGTTCACAATCCAAAGTTGTTGTATTCAAATTTTCGAAATCGAGAAAAGAAAGATCGAATTTTACATTTGGTTCCATACCCTCAAAAGAATTGAAATCCAATTCAATTACCGTGTTTTCAACAACTTCGTTAAGATTGTTATTTTCAGTTTCAAAATTGTTGTTTGAAAATCATCGATTTGGGTAAAAGATGGGTTATCATTTAACTCGTCACATGTTGGGATTTGATTTTGTTTATCACGTTATTTCATATATGTTTCAAACAACAAATTTGTGTGATCATCGTAAATTTCATTCATTTTCTCAACATAGTCAAATTTGTAATTATTAACTTGAAAATTTTCGATTTGGACTCGTTGAGAACAAGAATTGTCAATTTTGATAAATGGTAGATTATTATTTGATACTTCGCAAGTTGAGATTTGATTATGATTTTCACGAAAAGTTTTGTATTTTTCAAGTGATAAATCCCCGTTATCGTTTTCCATTTGGTCAAAAAATCAAATTCATGATTATTAATTTGAACATTTTCATTTTGAATTTGTTGATAACCAAATCTTTCAATCGTATCGTTATTAAAACTATTCCCATTGCCAAAATTGTTTGAAAATTGGTTCACATTTTCGTCTTGATTTTGAAATTCATTTTGAAGCTCGAAATTGAATTGGCACGGGCTATACTCGAAATCATTTGAATTTTGAAGCGAATTCAAATTTTGATTATTTTGAAAACTGCTATCCCACTTTTTGGTCAAAACTGGAATATCAACAAGTTGGCAAGGAATGATGGATATCGGGATTGGAGATCGATTGGAAGCAAGGCGGCGATCGATGTCGTCAAAATTTGGTTGAACTCCGATCGGGACGAAATTGGTTGGAGATGGTGTAAAGGACTAGGAGAGGCTATGTTTCAAATTTTAGGTTAATCGGAGTTCGTATGAAGGAGATATGATCGATGTAAGGTAGGAAGTTCATACTATTCGAATCCATCAGCACACAAGGTTCGAATCGATACACTTCGCATTGAGCAGAGGGATGATGGTTCGAATCGATACACTTCGTATCGATTGGCATGGATTCGGCTCTGTGAAGTTTGCATCAGGTACTGGTTCGACTCGATAGGCTTCGAATCGATCGAGTTACTGGTTCGACTCGATAGGCTCGTATCGATCAGATTGGAAGGGTAGATGGATCTCGATTCGATGGCAACAAACCCAGAGTGATAGCAAGCATGTGGAGGTTCTTCTAATCGATGCGCTTCACATCGATCAGGATGGGTGTAGATGGCTCATTTCGACTCCAGTCTCTCTCGTATCCATCAGGTGAGAGCTTCGTTCGAATCCATCAGGTGAGGCCTCATTCGTATCCATCCTTCATGACCACTTCGTATCGATGTCCCCATACTCGTTTCGAATCGACCATATCATGTGGGATCGATTCGAAATGAACTCCTGGGACCGATGCGTAGAGAGACACGAGTTAATGGATACGAGCATGACCGTTGTAGAGTTATGGATAAGGACGAAGCGTGGAAAATGGATACGAACGCGTCTTCAGGAAGGGAAGTATTCAACACGGCAACAAAGGTGGATCAACCCAGAGAAATAGCGCCACGTCATCGATGCGCACGCACTTTGGATGGATTCGAAGTGATGGGTTCGAAGCGATGGATTCGAAGACAACAGGCAACGGACATCTCCAAATTCGAATCGATCATATCTTCCAAACTGTTGATCCAAATGCAATGAAATTTTTACAGGAGCTTACATGCATGTTGAAGAATGTCCACACCAAATTTCACCTCGATTGGATGCTTTCTTAATCGATTCGAACCCTAGTCCGAATCGATCCCAAAGTAGGCCCGGATTTTCAGAATCCGGGCGTATGGGCCCCCTCACGTGCTAGAAGCGGTCTACCGGATTTTTAGGAGAAATATCAGCTTCCTACGCCTATAAATAGAGCCTCTGGTCATTCAGAAAAGGGGTTGGAGAATTTAGAGAGAATAAGCACGCCCGGACGCTGCCAGAATCACTCCATATCGTCATTACTTCCATTGATTTCGAACTTTTATAACTGCTGAAATCACTTGTAACCATCAAGGATAATTAATAAAAGGATAAAACTTTGGAGTGGATATAGGCCGGAGATAGCCGAACCACTATAAAACTTGTGTCCCTGTTCATTATTTCTGATTTGCTGCTTGTTATTTGCTGAGATCTGTTATTTGTGCTTGAATATCATTGGTTTGTGTTCATACACTGGTGCTTTCACGGTATTTAGGGTTTGTGTCCAATTTTGACGCAAACACTTTGGTGCTTTTCACTGAGAAGGACTAGCACTAGCTACATCGGATTTGAAGTTCAGACTCGGAGATTTTAAGGAGTTTTTGGTTTGAAGACAATGACTAGGAAAAATAGTAGAAGGCAAAGGGCTGAGAGAAGCCAACAGGAAGGAAGTCAACAAGCATCCTCCGGAGCTGGGGAAGGACAGGCTTCAATCTACATAACCCGGAATGAGATGGAAGCCATGGCAAATTCTTTGCAAGAGAGATTATTGAAGAGCCAACAGGAAATGATGCAGACTTTCTTTGAGCAAATGAGAGCTGCAGGGATGCAGAACTTAGGAACAGCTACAGCCACGGTGGATGCAGGACAAGGAACTAGGGTTGTGGAACCCAACGGAGGACGGGATGCGGAGCCAGAGGGCAATCAACAAGGGCTTGGGGGCAGGCCCACAGGATCCAACACGGAAGGAACTTTGGAAGGAGTTCAACAGGCTAGAGCTAACGTTGCTGCTAGTGAACCACACGAGGAATATGTGCCAGAGTTCCCTCGAGGGCATGGGGGGCAACCCCCAACAGACAATACTGGGTTAATGGAGATCATCAGGAAAACTGTGCGAGGTGGTTTGACCAACAGAGACTTGGAAGGAGTGAATAGGAGTCCGTTCGCTTGGGAAATAAGGATGGCTCAGAACCCACCTAAGTTCAAGCTACCTAGCATGGAGGTATATGATGGCAAGGTAGACCGAACTGATCATTTGATGAGGTACACCAGACACATGGAGGTGCTGGGGGCATCTGAGGAAGTGATGGCCCAATTCTTCCCTTTGTATTTGACGGAGTTAGCTACAATGTGGTTTAGGCAGCTGGGAGAAGGATCTATCAGGACCTGGAGGGAATTGGTGGAAAGATTTTTGGGGCAATTTCGGGTTCACGTCAAGAGGCCGAAGAATGTGATGACATTGACATCGGTGAAGCAAAGGATGGATGAATCGCTTAGAGCTTTTCTAACTCGATTCAGTGCGGCAGTCGACTCGGTGGATCGGCCTGATCCATTGATGGTTTTAATGGCAGCAGTATCAGGAGTCAGGGAGGACTCGGATTTCAAGGTATCTCTGATACGAGATCCCCCACAGGATCTCGACGAATTCTTTCACAAGGCAGAAAGGTTCCTTCGGCAAGAAGATGCAAGTACGGATTTAAAGGTGAAAAAGGTTAATGCAACTGAGGGTGGAGGATCATTCAGCAAAGGCTTGGATAAAGACAAAGGGAAAAGGAAGTTGGATGATGATTCTGGAAATGCAAGGAAGCGATGGAAGGATCCAAAGTTTTCCACATACATAGGATTGAACGAGACGCTGGAGCGGATATACCTGGATACTCGGAATCGCCTTCCCTACCGGAGGCCGGCTAGGAGAGAACCATCAGAACGGGAGTGGACATCAGGAAGGCACTGCATCTTCCATGATTTAGATGGACATGATACCAACAGTTGCAGGCACTTAAAGGATATAATCGAGGAGCATGTAAGGAATGGACAATTACGGCAATATGTCGGAACTCGGAATGCAACGGTGGAGCAGGAGCAACCACCGACTACCTCACACCGTGATGATGTGAGGCCCAGGGATGATGGTCGATTGATCATCCACTAATTAGGATAATATGAAATAAGTAGCGAACTACTGGCGAGCAATCTAGTCATTTACACATGTACGGGGACGGAAATAGCCCCTAGGCATGCTCTGAATGATGATAAACTGCGATGCTGTGGTTTGTGAAATTTATCTTTTGCTTTTTGATTGGACACTGCTTTTCTTTTTGGATTTGGTTTTGGAGTTTGGATTGAACTCTTGGTTTTGCTTGCTTTTTGATTTGGATTTTCCTTTGGATGATTTTTTTCGGTTTTGGATGCTGGTTTGGATTTCTGATTCTTTGGTTTTGATTTGGATTTTGGGATTTGGATTCTGGATTGGATTTGATTGGATTTTTATCTGGCTTTTGACAAACGGTCATCGGGTATGGATTATGCCTGGCAAGGGGTGAGTCACTTTGCCCGAACGTGGTAAATTGGCTCATTCAGGTCGTCAAGTATGGACTATGCTTGGCAAGGGTCCGGAGTGACCAGGATTCGGCCTAGGACTTAGGCCATATATCATCGATTGTTATTTTCAGGTCGTTGAGTATGCACTATGCTCAACAAGGGTCCAGAGAGACCAGGATTCGGCTTAGGACTTAAGTCGTGGCTTTGCACAACGTCTAGGGACACTGGACCAAGGTCGTCAGGTGTGGATTGCGCCTGGAAAGAACCCAGAGATGTTAGCTCAACGTCCAGGGACACCGGACCAAGGTCATCAGGTGTGGACTGCGCTAGGCAAGAGCCCGGAGAGGTCTTGGATTCGGTTATTGGCTATTGGATAAGGATGGATTAGGACTCGGTTGTCGAGTTCGGATGGATAAGGGATTGGTTGTTAGATGTGGAATTGGGCATCGACTCGGAGTAGTCAAGGATGACATACTCTGGCAGTATGGCTATGGACTCTGGATATTGGAATCAGAGCTATTCAAAACCCGCCTTCTTATCACAAGGCATGTTTTGGGGGGCAAAGTGATATCCCACTTTTTGGTCAAAACTGGAATATCAACAAGTTGGCAAGGAATGATGGATATCGGGATTGGAGATGGATTGGAAGCAAGGCGGCGATCGATGTCATCAAAATTTGGTTGAACTCCGATCGGGACGAAATTGGTTGGAGATGGTGTAAAGGACTAGGAGAGGCTATGTTTCAAATTTCAGGTTAATCGGAGTTCGTATGAAGTAGATATGATCGATGCAAGGTAGGAAGTTCATACTGTTCGAATCCATCAGCACACAAGGTTCGAATCGATACACTTCGCGTCGATCGGAGGAATGATGGTTCGAACCGATACATTCGTATCGATTGGCATGGATTCGGCTCTGTGAAGTTTGCATCAGGTGCTGGTTCGACTCGATAGGCTTCGAATCGATCGAGTTACTGGTTCGACGCGATAGGCTCGTATCGATCACATAGGAAGGGTAGATGGATCTCAATTCGATGGCAACAAAGCCAGAGTGATAGCAAGCATGTGGAGGTTCTTCGAATCGATGCGCTTCACATCGATCAGGATGGGTGCAGATGGCTCATTTCGACTTCAGTCTCTCTCGTATCCATCAGGTGAGAGCTTCGTTCGAATCCATCTGGTGAGGCCTCGTTCGTATCCATCCTTCATGACCACTTCATATCGATGCCCCCATACTCGTATCAAATCGACCATATCACGTGGGATCGATTCGAACTGAACTCCTGGGGCCGTTGCGTAGAGAGACACGAGTTCATGGATACGAGCATGACCGTTGTAGAGTTATGGATAAGGACGAAGCATGGAAAATGGATACGAACGCGTCTTCAGGAAGGGAAGCATTCAACACGGCGACAAAGGTGGATCAACCCAGAGAAATATCACCACGTCATCGATGTGCACGCGCTTTGGATGGATTCGAAGTGATGGGTTCGAAGCGATGGATTCGAAGACAACAGGCAATGGACAACTCCAAATTCGAATCGATCATATCTTCCAAACTGTTGATCCAAATGCAATGAAATTTTTACAGGAGCTTACATGCCTGTTGAAGAATGTTCACATCAAATTTCACCTCGATTGGATGCTTTCTTGATCGATTCGAACCCTAGTTCGAATCGATCCCAAAGTAGGCCCGGATTTCCAGAATCCGGGCGTATAGGCCCCTTCACGTGCTAGAAGCGGTCTACCGGATTTTTAGAAGAAATAACAGCCTCATACGCCTATAAATAGAGCCCCTGGTCATTCAGAAAAGGGGTCGGAGAATTTGAAGAGAACAAGCACGCCCGGACGCTGCCAGAATCACTCCATATCGTCATTACTTCCATTGATTTCGAATTTGGATTTTATAACTGCTGTAATGACTTGTAACCATCAAGGATAATTAATAAAAGGATAAAACTTTGGAGTGGACGTAGGCCGGAGATAGCCGAACCACTATAAAACTTGTGTCCCTGTTCATTATTTCTGATTTGCTACTTGTTATTTGCTGAGATCTGTTATTTGTGCTTGAATATCATTGGTTTGTGTTCATACACTGGTGCTTTCTCGGTATTTGGGGTTTGTGCCCAATTTTGGCGCAAACAAAAACTTTGATTCGAGTTATTGCACAAATATTAATTACACAACTCCTTTATCATTTGATTTTGTTGTGTAGAGATTTCAAGTAAAGATGAAATGCTATTTTCAAGAGTAGAGGGTTGGTCATTGTTTTGAAAATTTTGTTGTTTGAAATTCGAATTATTTACATAATAATTATTGTTAAAATATCCATATGAATTTGGAGTGAAATCAAATGAATTATATTTATTTTCACAACTAAATTCACGTGAGTAAGAAAAAGGAAACTCGGACATTTTTAAGATTTTTTTGGTTTTTTTATAAATAAAAATATTTACAAATAGTATTTATCTTTCAAAACGGAAAATTAATTTTTGTTTTGTTTTTGGATTTTCAAATTTTTTGGCTTTTTTTAAAAAAAGTTTTATATTTTTTTTTGGATTTTTGTTATTCTAAACTTTTTGGATTTTTGAAATTTTTTGTTTTTTTAAATATGCATGAACTAATGCAACTAAATGAATGCAGTGGTTAATTACAAATGATTTATCCTAGGTTAACCCAAAAATTGTATATTCACACATTGTCTTAGATAAACAAGATAGTTCTTAGCCAGGTAACGGACGGGATTTATCGATGCACCACGAATCACCGTAGCAATGCAGCCGAAGGTTTAAGTACCTTCAGTGGAACAACCACTATAATATTTACGAATCATCGTGGTATTTATAAATGGTTATTACTCTTCGTAGCCTAGACACCAAGAAATTAAATTGTTCAAAGAAGACAACTTGTCAATATAAGATTAAGTGTTATTGATGTCTAACCGTTATTATTAATCAAAATCTAGGATGAAATGCAAAGAAGAAATTAAATATGTATTAAAAATGCAACTACGAATGATTTTTTTCGAATTTTTTTATATAAAATGTAAGTTCAAACTACCAATAATGCAAACCAAATAAAACAATATGCAAGGGTGCAAAAATATTATGAGCAAGCAATTTTTTTTGGCAGCAGTTAAGCGGAGCAAGCTCTTCCAATCTGCTTTGGCAACCTGAAAAAGGAATCAGATATATACAAGTTTTTTTTTGACACAAATTAAAACAAAACCAAAATAAAATAAAACAAAACAATTTTTGTTTTTTTTAGGATAAAGAAAAACTAAACAACATGAAAGCAATTTTTTTATTTAGCGATAAACAAAGATCAAATGAAAACAAACTAAAACTAAACAAACTAAAGTAAAAACAAATGCGCACACACCCTAAAAACTGAGCCCATACTCCAAACTAAATAGTTCTCTCGTTAAAACAATACAAACCAACAATCACTTTTCGAAATTAACGATCAATATAACACAGTAAATCTAAATCTCCTATAATCAATTTTCAAAACCGAAGCTCGTGCTCGTGGTTTTACTCAGACGAGGTGATGAGGCTATGGTGGATTGAAGGAAATGGGTAGCGAATTTCAGTAGAGAGGTTGCGATCTCATTAAAGAAGGTGGGAAAGAATCAAGTGGTTCGAAGTTGATTTGGATTGTGAATTCGAAGGTGGATTGTCTTCGCGGTGGTAAGATTTGTGATCAATTGGGTTGTGTATTGTTGGCTGTGATTTCAGAGGTTTGGGGATGGAATTGGGTTTGCGGGTAAGGCGATTGGGATGCGAGGTTGCGATTGATTTTGGATTGATGAAGTCCGCGGGGTCGCTGCTTTGGGTGTTTTGGGATTTGGGTAGGTGATGAGGCTGGTTTCGACAGTGAAGAAAGTGTAGATGTTGGTGTGAGTTTGTGAGTAGCAGTTGTTTGATGTATGGTGGAAGACGGTATGTTGTTTGAAGGTTTGTGAGTGTTGAATGATGAGAAGGAGGATGGCAGAGAAGTTTGTATAGGTGGATGTGCACTGTTGAAGGGTAGTTGCAGTAGTTGTTGTTGCTTGATCAGAATTTGGTTGTTGTGGAAGTATGAAGAAATGATGGTTGTAGTGGTATATGTTTGATCAAAGAATGTTTTTGGGGTTGCCATAGAATGGCAGTACGGTAGATTATGGAGGAATGTTGGAGTAAGTTGATAAAGTTATGAAGAGGTTTGGCAGCAAGGTAGAAAATGGTAGGGGAAGGTGCTTGCTGTTGTGATGTAAGTATTTACAGGTGGTTGAGTTTGTTGATTGATCAGGTGGGATGAAGTGTGAGTGAAGTGGTGAAGTGTGATGACTGGTTATGGGAGGAGAAGGTGACGATGAAGTGAAGTTTTGCTGTAGTGGAGGAATGCATAAGGGAGGGAGGAAGGCTATGCTGTAGTGGTATGTGCTCTGTTTGGAGAAGTTTGTGGTGAAATAGTTGTAAACGGTGGACAGAACAGAGAATTAAGAATTGTAACTGAGAATAGTGAAAAGAGGATAAAAAATATACGTACAGATGAAAACATAAAAAGAATGAAGTGGAAATTGCAAATGGAATAAAATATTTTTTGTTGTGTTTTGAAATTATGATGTTTTTAAAAAAAATTGAAATGCAATATACAATGCGAACTAGGACAACAAATCAAATGCAAACAAAATCACACAAGCACACACAATATATATATATATATATATATATATATATATATTGAAAACATTCACAAAATAAAACACACAAAATCAAATAAAAATAATTCGAAGAATAGAAAATAAAAAACAAAGCAATTCCCCAGAAACGATGCCAAAAACTTGTTGATCGACGGAATTTCTATCGGATTAGAAAACCGTCGAAAAATTTAGAAATAAAAATAACCGCAAGCGCACGTTATACGAATGTAGCATATGGCGAATACGGGTCGATCCGCAGGGAATTGATGATTTTAAAATTCCATTCAATCAAATTATACCGAAATCGAGAGTGAATAGCTAGAAATGTAAGAAACTAACAAAAACTACTAAAAGAAAAATAGATAAAAATATGAGAGTTAAATGACAATGTAGAGATAAGTCCACTCTCTAGATCATATAATTCAATAATTAATGAAATTATGATCTCTTTTTTTTTGGTCATAAGTGAGTTTAAATGATGTGTTTATCATAAGTATGGCTCATTTGTGCTATTAATTAGCTCAACATAAGCCATCAAACTATAACACAACATTTAAACCACTTATTAACTCTCATGAAAATGAAAATAAAGTTGCAAATGAAATCTATTTTAAGTATAACCTATTAACTATTAATAAGAAATATAGACCATTAAATTTGAATTTCAAATCACTTTCTTATGCCATAATCATATTTTGATGAAGAGGCATTTGTGTTAGTGATTATTTAAGCATAGCCTATTTAGTGTCAACAATATAGGCTATCAAATTCAAAACAAAAACAACAAATTAAACCATTTCAAGCATTGTCATTAAGCACAAAAAGAGAGCTATAATTATCAAAATGTTGAAGCTACATGATTGGAGGCTTCATTACCCTAAATTGAAGGGATTAGCCTCTCATATTTGTTATCAAAAAAACAAATATAGCTTGCAACATGAAAGAAAAAAAAGGAAAAAAGAGAGCAAAGTAAAGAAAAGAAAAAAACTATTCTACTTGCATGAAAAATAAAAGAAATCTATACTACAACATGAACGGAAAAAACAAGAAAAGAAGAAAAGAACATGTATCTAAAGTCGCATAAAAAGAAATTACATGAAATAAAATGGCTAAGTAGCCATGAAAAGAAAAGAGAAGCTTTCTTTTATTTGAGCCTAAGCTAATAAAGTGGAAGAGGAGGAGATTACATGAAACATATGAGTATTTATACATGTATGAAACCCTAATTCATATTTTTGGGGAATGCCCAAAATTCCCATGAGGTAGTGTGGCCACCAAGTAATCACTAGCATGTCATAAGCCTCATTAAAGTATACATGAAGCCAATAATTCCATAAGCATGTGCTTTAGCCTCTAGTTTGTACATTAAGGTGGTGGGTAGGTGGGGTCCTCCATGTTCTTTACTTTGAATTATTTACATCTTCATTCTTTTGTATCTTCTTTGTGCATGCATATTCCTTCATGAAACCACTCATATTTGAGATCAAATTCCTACAAAAATATATATAAATTTCCAATTAATTTTTCTCAAAGAAATATATGCACACAAATGACCGTTTTGCCCTTGTATGAAGATGGATATGTGACAATTCGGAATTAGTATGGATTTTGGTTAAAACAAGTTAAAATACACAATATGATCATTTATTTAATTTAAAAAGATTCAATATGGTGGTAAAAAAATGCACATTTACGTGCACATCAACCCTTTCAAAACTATTGAAGGTAACCCCTTCGAAACCATTGAATGTGACCCTTTCGAAACCATTAAAAGCCTTTCCTTCGAAAGCTTTAAAACATTAGACCATGCCTTTCGAAAACATTGGAAACCTTTCCTTTCTTTTCTCTAGAAGGTTTAAAATATTATACATCCTCCTTTAAAACCTTTTAAATACAGCCTTTCGAAAACATAGGAAAAACCAACACTTTCAAACCTGTCGAAACCCAGCGGAACCACCCCTTTCAAAACCATTCATTAAAACCTTTCGAAAGCATCAAAATTCAACTCTTTTGAAATCTTTTTGGGTTCAATTTAAAACATGTGGAAACCTTTGAAAATCGTCTTGGTCGAAACCATTGGGATTATGTCTTCCAGTAGAGCAAAAGGATCAGAAACCCATTAAAGTCGAAAGCATCTGTTTTGAAACCATTTAAAACTGTCTCTTTCGAAACCATTTGGGTTTTACTTAAATCATAGAAAAAGGATCATTAAATCATTTAAGTCGAAAGCATCTGTTTCGAATCCATTTCCTAAGTAAAAAAGTGATGGTGTCGAAACCATCCCTTCAAAAGCATTGGCGAGGCAATGTTGATATTCTGTGTAATCAACTTTGTAGCCAAGTGACGAAATAAATCATTAAAATTTCATGGCTTAGTATCATTTTATATATTGAAATAAGATTAAGGAAAATGTTTTATATTTTGGAATTGGTTTATATGAAAATAAAATCGAAGTTAATTGGAAAATGTTGAAAAGAGAATGGTTTAGAAATTTTTAGTTATAATATTTAAAGTATTATTTAAGAAGAGATAAATATTTTAGAACTTATACTTTTATGTGTATACATTAAAGTTTGGAGATAAAGAGATATTTGTGAAAAAGTATGTATATATATGTATGTATACACACACAAATAGGATAGTATGCACTTTGAATGTAAATAATATATGGGAAGGAATTATTTTGAGTAATATATAGTCATTATGGAAAGAAAGTATTAACTAGAGTTTGAAAATAGTATTAAGAAATGTACGTAACTTAATATTATTATTTGTGAAGGTAAAATGTTTTGGGAAAAATAATTGGGGAAATATAATTTAAAAGGAAAATTTATTTATTAGTATATATGTGTTTTAAAATTTTGTGGTGTTAATACAAAAAAAGGATCAATACCCTAGACAAAGTATGAAAGCACCAGCCATGTTTATCAGAGCAAATAGAGTGAATAAGAAATATAGCAAGAGAAAAAATAGTAAAGAGACAAGAAGATTTTTATAGTAGTTCGGCTGTTAACGAAGCCTACGCCCACTTTATAATTTTTACTATTGACTGATTGTTGTTACAAGTTGGATTAGATTACAAAGTGATTGAATATCCTAGGTTAGACTAAGTCCCCAATGTTAGAGTTTACTGGAGAATCACAGCAAACCCTTAGGATGACTATTTTGAGGGAGAACAAGAGTGAATAATGTTTTCTATAGAGTTCTAGCAGCCAATCCAGAAGATCCTCTTTATGTTATAGATAGGTGAGCATTTATAGGGGTTGGAGAGCTATTGGGCTAGGCCTTCTTGCTAGATGCTTGCAAGTTACCATAGGAAGATGCACTGCAAGTATCACCATGAACTGAGCTAACCTGATGGATCGCTAGCGATCCATAGGCTATGGATCACTAGCGATCCATAGCTTCTGGCTCGTTGGTGACCCAATGACTTGAGATGCATCCCCTCACCTTCTACTTTAAAGTTCATAGAGATCTGGAGAAATTGTATAGATCTCTAGCGATCAATGTACTTAGTAGATTTCTGAACCTTTTCTTTTGGATCGCGCTTGTTATCTCGTGTAGGTGTTCTTCATGTAATATCATAGCATGTTGCCTTGTTTTGATGACGAACCGCATACTGGTTGCATTAGACTGCTGATTGAACTAGACGAATGCTTGCCTCTTGGTTTAACTAGCTCAGAATTCCATCAAACTCAGCCATTGTCCTTAGAATACCCATTAGACAATGATGCAAGTGGATTCATGAATCCACGAGCTAACATTATGGATTACTAGCGATCCATAGATGATGGATTACAAGCGATCCATCACCTTTGCGTATCTTCACTTTCCATTCCTTTGATTTCTCTTGGTTAGTTGCTCTAGTCTATTTGGTTAGCTCTTGTGCTATTCTGACTCGACAAAGCTCTTCTGAATTCATTTGGATTCTACTAGGTTAAAAACCAAGATAAAATTTCCCCCCAAAGTATATCTTTATTGAAAGCAAGACGTGCTATGGAAGTATTACTTTCCAATTTCTACTTGGTGAGGTCCAAGTAATCGTGTTAGGGCCACGTGAATTTGACTTTGGCTATTCAGCTTCTCATTAAGTTTTGACCTGAATTGTCGTTACTTATCATAACAAACCAAGTTTCACCCTATAACTTTTAGAATGTGTTGAAGCAACACGTGGATCTGTGATCTTGCTTGATAAATTTGAGATTGATTGAACATGATTTGATGGACCGCTAGCGATCCTACCCGATGGATCGCTAGCTATCCTATGACATAGGCATTTTTTACTTATGCAATATCCTATTTAACTATCTCGAGCCGATCCATCCTTCATTCCCACCTTCTTATTACGACCCGAGCCTATCCTTTACGACTTGATCCAATTATCGAATGAACCCTGAATCCATCCTCTTCACCACCATCGTCGATCATCTGTCTCCAGAGTTTCTTGTCGTTGATTGATCTGAGGCTCGCTATTGCTTTGATTTCGTTCCTAGCTCCTTCTAGATCGCCGCCGACCAATCCGTAACTCCATCATCTCCTTTCATTGGATCGCCACTAACCTTCCTTATTTGGATCGCTGGGTTGAAAACTCTGACCATCTTTGCCTTTTGATTCTTGATTCAAGGTGGGTAATGCTGATTTTGACTTTCGTTTAACGATTTGACGATGGTGTGTATTGGTGATAGTTGCCTTGGGAAGTTCGAGTTGATTGTGATTTTGTGGAAGAAGATTGTATATCAAGTTTTGAGTTCTTCACGGAATGACACTTATGCCTTGTGCCAGTGCTTGACATGATTTGCCATCTTCTTCCATAGAATCAAAATTGGCTTGTACTAAGTCACATATCTGATACAATCGCGATGTATCACGAATTGTTTTTAATCCTTCCAAAGGGAAAAATGGCTTAGGATAGCATCTCACAAGAAGCTTATATTGTTATCACCTACCGAAGAGTTTAGATTGGTCCCGTTTTTACACACTCGGTATACCTAAACTAAGCAGTGCTTTCTGCGTTGCTTCAGACAATGGACCCACTACCGATTGTTGATCGATAAAGGGTAAGTATAGAAGAAATAATTTCAAAAAGTGTTACGAAAAGCCCTTTTCATTCTTCACTGTGAGAAAACTATCTAGATGGAATAGAGAAATTGTAGTGTTCAGGACATCGAGCTCACCCTGCATAGATGACATACTACACTTGCCCCGGTATATACTTGAAATCTGAAGTGTTGGTGCAGATCGACATTCCTTCGGGATCCAAGTGCTGTAGGGGAATTTTTAGTTAAAGTTAGAATTACCTGACCGGATTAGATGCAAGTTCTGTTGTATAGAATGAAGAATTAGTCTTCTTGCCGTAAGTCCAGTGGAGGAAGTTCAACACTTTCAAAGGCTAAATCGTCATTCGTACCCCCATCCTCTTCTGCTTCGCAGGCTGAATACGGTCAACTAGTCCCAGTTGGTCAGAGTTCTTCTTAATCCACCAGAGAGAGCCTTCTCCATAATCTCCGCTAAGATTTGGATAACATTTGCTTGCAACATGGAATTTTGGAGAATGACATGCATTTGCCGGAGAAGAATGAATTCACCCATATGCCGCCTCTAGGATACACTGCTTGTCATCGATATATGTGCCTAAATGGAGCAATGCCCCCTTCAATGACTTCTTGAGAGAAAGTCTTTTAAAATTGGGAATTGCGCCGTTCCAAATTCATCTTAATGGATATACGATCTACACTTTCATGCACGTTCTGTTTATGCAGACATTTAACCATGCTCTGAGTTTCGACGAGTTGAGGTATTTTCTCTCGTTCAAGAGGAGAGACAAGTGCATGTCCCTTGTTGTCATTAAGGCTCATAGGAATGGAAAGATCATGATATAGCTTCAAAGAAATTTGTCCCAATTCAATACTCGATACTTCTTCGTTAGATGTCCTGAAGGATTCAATCGCCTTTGGACAACGGGGGGTAAGTTCTCTTCTTTATTCGTTGAATTTTGAAATGTCACTATGGAGTTTCTAACAAGTCAAATGCTCCCTGTAGTTATTCCGAGGCCAAGTATACACTTATCGCTTGACCAAATTTTCCTTACTTTGAAGGATGTGGATGTTGGTGAGAGATCGGTTAAATTTCTGCTTACGGACGAAAATTTGCTTCGGCATGGGTTGTTGCGTCCAAGGAGATCCGCCATAGCGGTTGTAGTTCCGTCTCCTTCCCATTCCAAAATACAACGTGTTCCACTTCTTTGTCACATGGTTCTATAGTGGGTGTTTTTCAAGAAAAGGAGTGCTTTCTTGCCTAGAGAATCTGCTAAAGGGACACATGAGAGAAGAGATGTCGCGACTAAGCCAGCTGTCCGGCCAGAATGTCCCCAATTCTAGAGGAAGGGGAAGAGGAGTTTAAGAACCGAGAAGGCAAGGCTTCCGCGACAACTGAAAAAGAGGAGGTTGAAGTTGAGAGTAGCCGTAGCTATGATTCCACCTCTAGTGATGATGATTTTGACGCAGGTTCTGGTGACAAAGACTCTAAATCGTGTGACGAGACTCCAGGCATGAGTCACATTCTTTCGAATTTGCCTTATCGAGAGATCCACAATAGAGACGATCCGCCAGTAGCCGAGCGATGACAAGAAGCCCTAATTAAAGATGTCGTCTTGGACTTCGGGGATTCAAGCAACACCTACATGGATATTGACGAACTTATGGGAAAGGATTTCAGATTTGAAGAGACGTATCCTTGCCTGGGCCATGTTGCTCATGAAATCAGTCCAATTTCTACCGCGATGGCTGCTCAATCTGGTTTGTGACGCCGTTTTAGGCTCCCTTGGCACATTACACGTTTCACTAGGGTCACATTCACTTACACATGCGTTATTTAGGCCTAATTCTTGTTACTAAAGCTTTTTAATTATTCCATATGTCAGGTATTATGAGTGATCGTGGTCTTTACAACGATCTTGAGCACTTCACCGATTCCCAGCGTTGGTCAAAACGTTCCACAAGCCATCATCAGCCCTGCAAAACCAAGGAGGAGTAGAGAAGGTGAAAAGACTCAGAGCCTAAAGCTTATCGCCGAGATGACGGGGAATATGGTCGAATGTATAAGAGTGTCTATGAAAAGAGAAAGACCCCTAATTACTGAGAGGAACCATCCAAGAAGTCAAAGGTTGATCATGGTTTTCATCCTTCCGAGCAACAGGCCTTTGCCCCGGCTCTAGTTTCTGTCAATCTTGAAATTCCGATTTCTTTCATTCAGGCCCAGACTTCATGTCAAATTCCATCGACCTATGTGGTGCCCGCTCCTAGTTCCTCGTGCCCTCATAGGAGGCCGGCTTACGTTCTTCCGTTTGGTCAGCCTATACTTAAAGCCGCGCTGCCCGGGTAGTGTTTAAAGGGAGATAAGTTTGACCATGACTTTCCCCTAGTCCGTAAAGATTCCTATATGCCCCTTCTTTAGGCGATCCAAAGCTATTTAGAGCAAGCCGAAGGATGGGAAAAGCTATGCAAGCAGCAAGCCGATAAAACCTGTAATAATTTTAAAGAAATCCTCTTCTTTGAACCGAAGAAGGAAGACTTCGAGAAGGCGTTAGCAGAGCACGACGCTAGGATTAAATGACTAGTATAAGATAGGGACGCGATGCTCTGGGAGAGTGAGAATAACACCAGCTTGCTAAAAGAGTTGAATAAGGCCCATGTAAAAATAGAGATCATCTTCCGAGATGAAATGAAGAAGGACCATGCGGACGAGGTTAAGTTGAAAAAGGAGCTCGAAGCTCGCAACATGACCGTTGAGGCCTAGAAGAAGACTATTGTTTATTATGACAAGATTGTCGATGGGCACAGCAAAACAATCATGGAATATGAAGTCCCGTGACAGGACCATCTCTGATCAAGCTCGGATGATTGTTCTACTTAAAGAGAGAGTTGCACAGCTTAGCGTCGACAAAACTCATGTTGAAGCTGAGAAAGCCGTTGTAACAACGGATTACTTGCAGTTGTAAGATGTTTTTGAGAAAAAGATGGACGAGGCCATTATAAATTTCTATGTTAATTCCTTGCTGCTTCGTGGGAGCTTTAGCTATTTGGACCCTGAATTTCTGCACACTCTGGCCATGGTTTGGGAAGAAATCCTGGCCCATTTCCGAAAGGACGGGAATACATATACCGAGCAAGAGTTGGAAGATGCCTACCTCAATGAGGAATCAAAGGTAGCATTGATAGAAGATCGAGAGGTCCTTTGAATTAAGAAGGAACGGGAGGCTGCTATGACTACGACTGTCAAAGCATTGCCGAAGCCTTTCATTTCTGGCCCCAGCGGATAATCAAGACAAGCTCGCGATCAGTTGGCCACTTCCGCCAGCATTGCTTTGTTATCTGCTCCTCCTGCAGCTGTCATTGAAGCTTCAGGCGACCTCGGAACCTCTCTGAAGATTGTGCAGCCATCGAAAGAAGGTGAAGGTAGGGAATACAAGATTAACATTCTCGATCATTCCTTTGATGCAGATAACCCTTTGCTTTCCTAGAGTTTGAGAATTTTCAACTCACGCCACAAGAACAAGACGAACTTAATGCTTTCATTTTTGATCTTATAGGTCCGTCTTCCTTACCTGTTAATCCGTTGAATTCTTCGATGCTCGGATCCACAGCTATTTCAACTGCCTTGATGCTTGTCTCCGCAGCTACTCCGGTTGCTGGGTCTGTGTTCGGTTTGTAGCCAGGGCCGGAGCCTGAGAAGATCGCCGCATTGCATGGTTTGGACGACCCTTCCGTGTCTTTGGAGGGCAATTTTACGACAGCCGAAGCTCGAGAGTAGGAGGTCCATACTAAGAAACTGTGCAAATCTGAATAGCAACTGGTTGCCATTAAGAAATAAAAAGTTAAAGCGATAAATTATTCAAAGAGTCCCTACAAATCTCGGAAGTTAAAGACGAAGGGGGAGTCTTTCGAGAAAGTTGGAGTGTAGGGAGGAGATGCCGACACCAAGGAGATAGTAGATATCACAAGCAGCGACACTATCCCTGGCTAGGATTCTGAGGGGAAGAAAAAATTCCAACTAAAGGCAGGAAGGGGAGCAGTGGAAAAAGGTGTTGAGAGGTTCGGATGGCAGTTGAGATGATTTTCGAGACATTTTTTGTTTTGTTCAAGTGCAGAGTTTGCACTTACTGCTTTCGTTGTTGTGTCTTGTATTTCTTTTTGTTGGCCGATATAGTATGGGTACCCCCCAATATTTTTACTTTGTACAAGAAAACATTATAAGCATTACAATGCTGACATTTTGATTGTAATTTTAATTGTCTACTTATATGTATACAAAAAACATCATAAGTACTACAATGCTGACATTTTGACTGTAATTTTGCCTATCTACTTATCTGTGTTTCATGCACTTATGTCAGTTTCATTTACTGCTATTTTATTTTTTCTAGTCCTATGATTTTCGCCAAAATTCTTTCTTTGGAGAAACAGAATTGTGAAGTGTTTTTGATTGGAGCATCGGTATGCGCCCCCCGGTTTACGGAGCTGGTTACTCCAAACACTAGGCATATAGCCTAGTTGATCTGGGTGCTTGTTTATTTTTATCACCGGATCTGTTTTGTAGCTCCTATCCTTAAGAACTTATGATTTAAATGACTTAATTTCAGATTTCTTATTGGTCAAAAAAAAAGAATTTTCTATTGGCCTATAGCATTTCGTCATTGTTGGATTCATGCCCGTTGCTTCCGATGATTGGTTGATTCTTGTTATTCCTGTGATGGACGAGTATCCCGGTATCACTGGGGTAATACCGGTACTTAAAAGTATGCACGGCTTATGAAATGCGCGACTTTTGAGAGTGTTCATAGCTTATGGGATGCGCGGATTTTGAGAGTGTGCACAGCTTTTGGGACCGATATGACCCGTCAATTCAAAACACTTTCGGAGCTTCTCGATGTTACCAATCTTCGGGTAATGTGAGAAGTTCATGCTTTGAGAGTGTGATTCCACGGCTTAAGAAGTAACGCATGGCTTATGGGATGCGTAGCTTTGATTTGGGCCTTCTCAGTGCTATTGGAGCAACAACTATTCTTAGAAGGCGGTGATCGGATTCCACCGATCCAACTGTTTGAGTCGATTTTCTTCCGTCGACCCGACGGGTAAGTGATGTGTGCTTGAGCGTGATTCCATTGCCTCAAGTAACAATTGGATGGTTCGAGCCGATTTGACCTATCGACTCAACAGATTACTTTTATGAACACAGTTTTATTGGTTCAGAAAGCAAAGCAATTTTATTAAGAAAAGTTGGGAAAGTTCTGCCTATTTTCAATGCCCTCGGCATTCCGGGATGGCTTATTTGCTGAAGAATAAGAAGTGCATAAAATAGTTCTAGATGAAGGATCGACGTAGAAATTTGTTGTTCCATGCTTGCAGGATTTGGATTTCGTCGATAGTTTTAGTTTGAATGTTCCATCCCCAAGCTTTTGACCGATGACATATGTCCCTTCCTGGTTTGGTCCAAATGCCCCTAGTATGGGATAGACTCATTTGAGCATGAGGTCTCCCACTTTGAAGGTTCGATTGTGAACTTTGGTATTGAAGTACCATGCGACCCATATTTGGTGAGCGGCGGTCCTTAATTTGGCTTCTTCTCTCTTCACGTCGATCATATCAAGCAGCTTGTGTAGAAGCTGATCGTTTTGCCTTTGACTGAAATTCTGCCACCGATGAGAGGAGGCTTGCAGTTCGACTGGGATTATTGCTTCTGAACCATATGCTAAGGTGAATAGGATATGCCCGGGGTTCATTTTGTGTGTTGTTTTATAAGCCCATAGTGCGAGTGGAAGTTCAACCCAACTCCCTTTAGCTTTAGTTAGCCACTTTTTGATGGTGGACTTGATGATCTTGTTTATTGCTTCCACTTGCTCGTTTTCCTGTGGATGAGTGACCATGGAAAAGCTCTTCTCGATTCGGAAGCGTCTACAAAAGTCTTTGAACTCGGCGCATTCGAATTGGGTCCTTTTATAAGTGATTATTTCTATGACATGCCAAACCCGAAAATAATGATTTTAGTATAAAGTCAATGACTTTCTTTGTGGTAATGGTAGCCAGAGGTTTTACTTCGGCCCATTTGGTTAAATAGTCAACGACAACTATAGTTTATTTTACCCTTCCTGTAGCTATTGGTAACATGCCACTAAAATTAATTCCCCATATTGCAAATGACTTTGGGCTGACAATCTGCGTTAGCTCTGTTGAGAGAGTTCTTTTGATCTTACTGAATCTTTGGCACTAGTCACACCGTCTAGCGTAATCTGTTGCATCGCAGTTTATGGTTGGCCAGAAATGCCCATATCGAAGGATTTTCTTTACAAGGGTTTTCCCTCCCAACCCCACAATCGCCTTCGTGAACTTCCCTCGAGATCCTTTGAGCTTCGACATTAGTCACACGTTTGAGCGGGGGGTAGAAAATCCCCTTCGGTAGAGTATCCATCCATCATTAAGAATCGATGTGCCTTCCGGAGAAGCTTTTTTCGCTGGTTCCTATCCACAGGAAGAGTTCCTATGAGAAAATAGCTTTTGATTGGCATCATCCATGTTTTCGGTTCAATGGTAGTCTCAAAAATCCAGTCGACATCCATTTCTCTTATGTTTTGAGTGGTCAGGTTTTCGATCGGGACTAGTCCCAATGATTGAGCTTCTTCGGGACTGGCTAGTTTAGCCAAGTAGTCGGCTTTTGTGTTCTGCTCCCTTGGGATGTGAGCTATAATGTAATGTTCGATGGCGTTCAGCAACTGTTGCACTTTAGATAGATATAGGGCAAGGTTCTCTCCTCGAGCCTAGTATTCGCCTTTCACCTGAGAGATGACTAACTGAGAGTCGATGTAGATGTGTATGGATTTTATGTTTAGCTCTTTCACAATTTTCAGCTTAGCTATCAATGCCTCATATCCTGCTTCGTTATTTTTTGCTGGGAATTCTAATCATAAAGCATAGCAAACGGCTCGTCCTTCATGAGTCTCAAGCACTACCCCTGCCTCCAAGTAGAATTTATTAGATGCACCATCGACAAAGAGCTTCCATCGTGTTTCCACTTACGATGTATTTCCTCTTCATTTTTCCAAATGGTAAATTCGGCGATGAAATATAATAAAGCTTGCACATTGATTGCTTTTCTAGGGTGGCAAGTGATTTCATATTGACTTAATTCGATATTCCATTTAACGAACCATCCGGAAATCTTAAGATGGTATAATACCTGCTTCAAGGGTTAATGGTCAATACTTTGATTGAGTGTGCCTGGAAATATGGCCGCAATTTCCTGGATGCAATCAAGACACAATAATCTAGCCTTTCCAAATTTGAATAATTTCACTCCACTCCAGTGAATCATTTACTGATGTAATACACAGGTCGCTAGATCCTAGCTTCTTCACGCACAACAGTAGCATTTAATGCATGAGATAAGACTACCAGGTAGAAGAACAAGTCCTCTCCGTCTTCCAGCTTCTGTAGGATGGGCGGGGTGTCTATATGTCGCAACAGCTCCTCATACATGATCTGATAATCCTCGTTCCATTCGAAGTTCTTCTTCGGTGGCTTTTGAGATGAACCGACTTAGCATTGCGACTTTGCCATTCAGGCATTGTACCTCCTTGTTCTTTGGGGCTCCGACTTCTCATAGGATAGTAATTTGCTCTGGATTTGCTTCAATGCCTCTGACGCTCACTATGAATCCTAAGAAATTTTCAAAGACTATGCGAAATGACATTTGAGTGGATTGAGCTTCATCCCATATTTTTGAAGTATTTCGAACATTTCGGCAAGATTATTCAGGTGATTGGTAGCTATTCGCGATTTAACCAACATGTCATCCATATAGACTTCCATGTTTTTTCTGATATGATGCTTGAACATGGCATTTACTAATCTTTGGTAGGTTGACCCTGCATTCTTTAAACCGAATGGAATTACCCTATAGCAATATAGTCCTAGATCGGTGATGAAGCTGGTGTTTTCTTGATCACGTTCTTGCATCAGTATCTGATTGTATCCTGAGTATGCATCCATAAATAATAGCAATTCATGCCCTACCGCCCATCCACAAGCTGGTCAATCTTGGGCAAAGAGAAGATGTCTTTCGGGCTGGCTTTGTTTAAGTCCGAGTAATCGATACAGGTTCGCCACTTCCTATTAGACCTTTGACCAAGACTGGGTTAGACACCCATTTGAGGTAAGTTTCGTCCTGGATAAAATCGTTGGCCATTAGCTTATCTATTTCTTCCCTCAGGGCTTTAGATCGTTCAGGGCCCAAGCTGTGCCTCTTCTGCTTCACCGATTTATACTTAGGATTGATATCTAGTGCATGACATGCAATTTCCGGTGATACCCCACATAGATCGGAATGTATCCAGGCAAACACATCCAAGCTGGCGTGAAGAAATTTAACGAGTTCCAGTCGCATCTTGTTTCCAAGGTGCGATCTAATTTTCAAGACCCACATAGGGTCATCATGTCTACTGTGACATACTCAATTCTACTGGTGCTGCCCGATCCTCCCCTGAACTCTTCTTTCTAGGGTCCAAAGCCTTATCGAATCGGTCGTGGTCTTAAAGCCAGAGACGGCTCGATAGTTGCTATTCCGCAGGTTCGCGAGTATAGAGAGTTCCTCCTACATTCTTCCCCTTTTATTTTCTTCTCGATTCAAGCAGTTCTACGATATAATATTCCCTGGCGACACTTTGGTCTCCTCTTGTAACGACCCGTATTTTACGTGTCGATAAAATCGTAGGATTTTAGGTGTTAGAGTCGTATGGAAGTTAGATCGTGTGGGAAAGTTAACTCGTGTAGAGATTAACTCGTGGGGAAAGCTTAGGTCGGTATTCATGAGTCGTAGATGACCTAAGGGGATATGAGTTAAGGAATAGGTTGTTAGCAAGTTAGTAATTGGAGTAGGTTAATATGTTGCGACCTAAGGTAACTAACGAGTTAACGGGTTAAGAGCTGGGTCGAGTGTTTTTAGGTCGTAGGCGACCTAAGGTTGTTGGCAACTTACGGGTTAGCAACTTAGTGGTTGTTCGAGTTAAGGGTTTGGAGATAGGTCGTATGAAGATAGGTCGGTGATACGACTTAAGGTGGTAGACGAGTTAGTGTTTAGGTCGAGTGGAGCGACCTATAGAAATAGCGACCTAAGTTGATTGAGCGACCTAAAAACTTATGGGTCGGTGAGTTAGTGGGGTTTTTAAGTCGTAGACGACTTAAGGGGAACCAACGGGTTAAGAAGGGAACGACCTAAGAGTTAGACGACCTATAGATTTAACCGGCTTAAGAGATTAAGCGACCTAAGGAATCCCTGTGTAGTTAGGTCGTTAGACGACCTAAGGTAGGTCGCATAGATAGTAGGTCGTAGCTCGCGCGTGAGTTTAGGTCGGCAGTGTTTATAGGTCGAGCAAACGACTTAGCAGCTAGGCCACTAAGTATAGTTAGGTCACACGCGTTATAAGTCATTAGATTTAGGCCGCGTGCGTATGAGTCGTATGTTCTGTTAGGTCGTTAGCGACTTAGTTAGGTCAGGGACTTTTTAGGTCGGCAATGACCTAATAGCGAGCCTACGAGTTAAGATCTGGGCGACCTAAGGGGCGATTCAGCCTATAAATACGCGACCACTTGTGCACATTTTGGGATCCGGATTTCGAAGCGACGAAGTGCTGCCATTTTGAGAGCTCGACTTCTACATTTCTTCACTTCTTTCCTCTACTCTAATCTAGTGCTAACATCCATCCAAGATCGAAGATCAAGATTGAAGATCCAAGAGCCAAAGTTGAAGATCTCCATCCAACGAAGTGAGATTTCATCATTTCAAGCGGGATTTCGACAAATCAAGCTTGAATCCTTGCTGTCCAGATCTATAGTGATTTGCTTTTGAGTTGTTTTGGAGATTCGGTGAGTGGTAGTTATCTCTAACGCGGACCCAAAGGAGTATATTGGATTGGTGGCTTGTTTGAGTGTTAAAGTTAGAGATTTCGTGCATTTTTCTTAGTTCCAAGACTAGATTCATTACTTTTGAAGATGTTTACCTATGCAAGTTCAATTAACAAGTTATAGAGACAAAACCCATGATTTATAATTGTTAGATCTATGCTAAAAACCTATGATCCATGCATGTTAGACTTATGCTCATTTATTTACGAAATTGCCATTATAGTTAATATTGCTTATTAGATCTTGTTCGAATGCTTGATTGTTTGGATGTGTGATTGATTTGATGGTTTCAAGTTAGCTAGTAGTTGATTTGGAACAAGATGGTTGAAGATGATTCAAAAGCTAAGTGGAAAGGCTCTTGAATGGTGGAAGCTGCTTGTGGCATATGAAGCGGATGATGAAGCTCATATGGATGGATTCGATGATGATGGACTTTGCTATGATTAGAGGAAGCAAAGCATGACGAGAGTTGAACTTTGCCATGATGTGTTGAGGCGAAGCATGATGTTGAGATGGAAGTTGCTATGATGTGATGAAGCAAAGTATGATGCGAGATGGTCTTGGTTTAATCTAGGCGGGATCATCCCAAGCAAGTTGATGACTCGATGATGCGATGCGAGTTGGGTAATAATGGATTGCTCGAGAGGCGCTTGAGCTAGTATGGAAATAGTCGTCGAGGAGGATGACTAGGAGGCTGAGATCTCATCGTTGTTGAAGGTTCTAGCATGCTCAAAGCAAGAGTGAGTTGGAACGGGCTGCGACGACGTTCCAAGCACGGGCTGCGACGACGTGCTAGTACTCTGGGTAGTTGCGAAAATTCCTAGGCACGGGCTGTGACGACGTGCGGAGTTATGTCTAGAACCGGGGTTCCCATTAGCCCTTGACAGGTGGTCATTCAACTAACGGTGAAATCAAGGCAATGATAACAGTGATAGCCAGAGTCATGGATGTTTGGACGTTTGGTTGTATCATCATTCGGTCTCAAGAGCGGTGTTTTCCGGGTGCTTATCTGATCTTGGTTTAGGCCTTGGGGGTTTGTATTTGGAAAACATCGACCTTGGCTCGAATGATTATTACTTTGATTGTCTGCCATGTTATGTTTGCTTCTCCTTAATGTGTGTCTGGGGGCTATCACTGTGGAAAGAGGCGGAGTGGGATGGTTTGGTTCCTATTCCTTTTATCCCTTATGCTCTTTTGGTATGTTTGATAGTTGATTTACTGCTCACTAAGACTGTTGTCTGACTCAAGGTTTTATGTCTCCTCTTATTACCTTGGGCTGTTCATCCATGTTTGGGATGGGCAGACTAGGTAACAGGTGGCAGGTGCTGATCTTAGTGGCTCACGCTGATGATGACGAAGATGAGCAGGAGGCTTTACATATTATTTTCACATTCTATGTACTGGATATTCCGCTCATTGTTGATTACTCTGAGTGCTATGTAGTGAGGCTTCTTGTATTCATGATTCAGGCCATGTATAAAGCTATTATGATTAGATGATGATATTCTGTTCTATGGGAGCTTCACTATATTATATTTCTCTATTGTATTTTATCCATGCGCTGTGAGTTTTACGATAGAGTTTCTGTTTTATCTTACCCTGACTATCGTCCATGGCTGCCTGGCACGCCTTTCAGCGCACCATTCTCTTGTTTTAGTGCGGGAGTCATGGGCGGTCGTCACATTTGGTATCAGAGCTTTGGTTAATCGATTTTAGCCAACGCTCGCTGACGTAACTACGTATGAGAGACGTAATTGTATTTTTATGAATGATTACTATATATAATATAGTAGTTTAGAAGGATTTGAACTCCTTATGCAGTTGTTTCTCAAGGTGTTCTAAGTCATTCCTTTTTGTAGATATTAAGGATGAGTCGAAGGGGGAGACCAGCTGTTAGGGAAGGCCGTGCTGCTAGGGAAGCTGTTGATTATGCTCCTATGTTTGAGGCCATGATGACTTCTATCATGGGAAGGATACCAACTTCAGGACCGTCAGTAGATTTGGGGTTCAAGTTCAAGCTCCAAGACCGGTGGATTTTGCTAAGTTGTGTAAGGACTATACTGCTCTTGGGGGAAAGGTTTTCTTAGGGACGGAATCAACCATTGAAGTGCAAAGATGGATTGATGCTTGTAGAAGGATCTTTGGTGACTTGGGAGTTGAGGATGCAACTAAGAGGAAGCTTGCATCAAGGCAACTTCAAGGGAGAGCTTCGGATTGGTGGAATTCTATCACCATTGATACTCCAGAGGAGGAGATTACTTGGGAGCAATTCCAAGCTAGATTTGAAGCTAAGTTCATCTCTACGGCTCAGAAATCTGTCTTGTTTAAAAAGTTTGTAGAGCTCAACCAAGGTGGAAGACCCGTTCTTGAGTATGTTTCTGAGTTTGAAGCTTTGTCCAAGTATGCCAGATCGTATATTGATTCTCCCTATCAGAAGAATGAGAAGTTTGTGACCGGTTTGGATGCTTATCTTGGAAGACAGTTGGTGGATCATCTGGACGATCCGTTTGAGAAGCTTGTGGAGAAAGCTCTCAGGCATGAGAGTTTGTTTCCTAGGGAGAGTTCTGTTGTTGCTGTAACCAAGGAAGGGTTTAAGCCACAGAAGGGTGGAAACAAGAAGAGGAAGCAACAGCAACAGAAGGGTAAGGATGGCCAGAAGAAGCCGAGGGGCGAAATGACTTGCTATAATTGCCAGTAGAAGGGCCATCTCTCCAAGGATTGTAGGAATCCAAAGGCGCCGGCGAAATGCCACAACTGTGACAAGCCAGGGCATTTTAGGAAAGATTGTCCAGAACCGAGGAAGGACAGGCAGATTGTGCAAGCTTATGCTTTGGGAGCTGTGCCGTCGTTTTCAAAAGCTCTTACTGCTGAAGAGAAAGGGAAGAGTGTGGTGGTTCAAGGTACTCTTTCCATTTGTGGTGTTCCAGTTAGGGTGTTGTTTGATACTGGGGCGTCGCATTCCTTTGTTTGTAATGAGTTAGTAGACCAGTTGGGGTTTGGAACCGGATATTGTTGATAAGCCATTGGCTGTGACTAATCCAGTTGGGGGTTCGTCATGTTTGTGTATGATATGCCGTGGTCTAGTTGTATCGAGTCATGGTTGCTCTTTTGTTTGTGATTGTTTTGTTCTGAACTTTGCGGGGTTCGGAATTATTTTGGGTATGGACTGGCTTAGGAAGTATGCGGCAAAGGTTGATTGTGAGAGATTGGAGGTGACAGTCGAGAATGTGGAGGGGCGAAAGGTTGTGATACGATGTAAGCATGAAGAAGGCGTCTTCATGAGCTTCATGTATTCGCTGGTTGTTCCACGGGATGGACTGTCATCGGTGCCAATCACAAATGGATTTGAGGATGTCTTTGAGGAAGTCAAAGGGTTACCGCCGTATAGAGAGATCGAGTTTCGTATCGATCTAGTTGAGGGAGCCAGACCTGTTGTGATGCCTTTTAGGCGGATGGCGCCTAGGGAACAGCAAGAGTTGAAGGTGCATGTTGATGACCTTTTACGGAAAGGATTCATTCGGCGTAGTGTGTCCGAATGGGGTGCACCAGTTGTGTTCGCAACCAAAGCGGATGGATCGTTGAGGTTGTGTGTCGATTATCGTGAGCTGAATAAGGTGACTAAGAAGAACAAGTATCCATTGCCGAGAATAGATGACTTGTTTGATCAGCTTCACGAGGCTAAGGTGTTTTCTCAGATGGATTTGGCAACGGGATTTCACCAGTTAAGAGTGGCGAAGGATAGTGTGCCGAAGACTGCTTTCAGGACACCATCCGGTTTCTATGAGTGGCTGGTAATGCCGTTTGGATTGACTAATGCACTAGCATATTTTGTGGATCTTATGAATAGAGTGTTCAGAGATCAGTTGAACAAGTTCGTACTTGTGTTCGTGGATGATATTCTGATTTACTCCAGAACTGAAGAAGAGCACAAGACGCACTTGCGTATTGTTTTGGAAATCTTGCGAAAACATCAGCTAAAGGCTAAGTTTTCGAAGTGTCACTTCTGGAAGAGTGAAGTGAGGTTCTTAGGCCATGTTATCTCTGGAAATGGAATCGCGGTTGATCCCGCTAAGGTGGCAGCAATCCAGGATTGGGTTAGATCTAAGAATGCATCTGATGTGAGAAGTTTTCTTGGATTAGCAGGATATTATCGTCGGTTTATCAAAGACTTTTCCAAGATAGCTGCACCACTAACAGGATTGACGAAGAAGAACCAAGTGTTCTGTTGGGATGCTAGGTGTGAGAAAGCTTTTGGAATCCTGAAAGAGCAATTGACGAGTGCTCCTGTTTTGACTATTCCAAGTGGGAATGATGAGATGGTGGTTTACACCGATGCATGTGGTACTGGACTTGGAGCTGTGCTAATGCAGAAGGATAAAGTTGTTGCGTATGCAAGTCGACAACTTAAGCCGCATGAAAGGAATTATCCGACTCATGATTTGGAGTTAGCGGCGATTGTTTTTGCTCTGAAGATGTGGAGACATTACCTATTGGGAGTTCGATTCGAGTTGTTTACGGATCATAAGTCGTTGAAGTATCTTTTCTCCCAAAAGGATTTGAATCTTCGGCAGCAACGATGGCTAGAGTTTTTAGCATCATATGATTTTGGTATAGCCTATACTCCGGGAAAAGGAAACGCGGTAGCAGATGCGTTGAGTCGAAGACATGCGAGATTGGGAGCCATGTTTTCGGAATGGAAGAGTCTCGAGTATTTAGCTGGATTTGATTTCAGGCCCAGATGTGAATTGGAACCTGAGATGTTGGCAAACTTATCGATAAGACCTACTCTTGTGGAAAGGATTGGCGAGAGTCAAAAGCAAGACGATAAGATTGTCAAGATTATCCGTGATTTGGTATCTGGATTAGACCCAGAGAAGAATAAGGGATTTGAAGTCGATCGAGAGGGTTGGCTTCGGAAGCAAGGACGATTGGTTGTTCCCGACATAGATGAATTGAGAGATGAAGTTCTGAAGGAAAGTCATCACTCGAAGTTGACAATTCATCCAGGTGGAAATAAGATGTATCGGGATATGAAGAGAACCTATTATTGGGAAGGTATGAAGAAGGATGTTGAAAATTTTATTTCCAAATGTATGAACTGTCAGTTGGTAAAAGCTGAACAGAAGAAGCCAAGTGGATTGCTTCAGCCATTGGAAGTTCCTACATGGAAGTGGGAGCAGATATCGACGGATTTTATCGATGGTCTACATAGGACGAGAGCGGGAAATGAAGGGATTTGGGTCATTGTAGATCGTTTGACCAAAAGTGCAAGATTCATTCCTGTTTGATCAACTAGGACGGCATCGAAGTTGGCTGAGTTGTATGTAAAGTGGATAGTTCGATTCCATGGTATTCCGAAGAGTATAGTGAGCGATCGAGACCCATTGTTCACTAGTGGTTTTTGGAAGAGCTTCCAGGAAGTTTTGGGAACCGAGTTGTGTTTGAGTACAGCTTATCATCCCCAAACCGATGGTCAGACTGAGAGAGTCAACCGAGTATTGGAAGATCTCTTGAGAGCATGTGTTTTGGATTTCGGAGGATCGTGGGAAGATCATTTTCATTTGGTGGAGTTTGCGTATAATAACAGTTACCAGTCAAGCATTGGTATGGCACCATATGAGGCACTGTATGGAAGACCGTGTAACTCTCCGACATGTTGGATGGAAGCTGGAGAAAAGCTGATGCTTGGGCCAGAGATGATTCGTCAGACTTCGGATTGCATAGAGATCATTCGGCAACGAATGAAGGCAGCCCAGGATCGTCAAAAAAGTTATGCAGATAAACGTCGAAAGGATTTAGAATTCGACGTGGGAGATATGGTTTTTGTGAAGATTTCTCCTTTGAAGAATGTTATTAGATTCGGGAAGAAAGGAAAATTGACTCCGAGGTTTGTTGGGCCATTCCCGATCATCGAGCGAATTGAAAGCTCGCTTATAGATTGGAGTTACCGGATAAGATGGCGGGTGTGCACAATGTTTTTCATGTATCGTATCTACGGAAATATGTGCACGACTCGAATATTGTGGTTTCTGCTGATAGCTGTGAAGATTTGGAGGTTGATCAAGTTGTTAGAAGACCTCGTAAGCTGCTTCGTATTGTTGAAACCGACACGAAACAGCTTAGGAGGAAGACGATTACGTTGCTCAAGATACAATGGAGTGATGATGTTAACGACTGTACATGGGAGGAGGAAGAGAGGATGAAGGCAGCTCATCCTGAACTCTTCAAGATGTGGCCCTAAGATGTCGTGGCATCTCATGAATTTGTAACTTGATTTTGATTTTAGAATTCTGCATGCTAGGCTAGTAATTGGATGCATGGTTTGTTGGTTGCTATGGATGGTAGGCATGCGGAATAACTTTGGTTGCTCTTGTTTATTTGGAATTTCGGGGGCGAAATTCCTAAGGGGGAGAGAATGTAACGACCCGTATTTTACGTGTCGATAAAATCGTAGGATTTTAGGTCGTTAGAGTCGTATGGAAGTTAGATCGTGTGGGAAAGTTAACTCGTGTAGAGATTAACTCGTGGGGAAAGCTTAGGTCGGTATTCATGAGTCGTAGATGACCTAAGGGGATATGAGTTAAGGAATAGGTTGTTAGCAAGTTAGTAATTGGAGTAGGTTAATATGTTGCGACCTAAGGTAACTAACGAGTTAACGGGTTAAGAGCTGGGTCGAGTGTTTTTAGGTCGTAGGCGACCTAAGGTTGTTGGCAACTTACGGGTTAGCAACTTAGTGGTTGTTCGAGTTAAGGGTTTGGAGATAGGTCGTATGAAGATAGGTCGGTGATACGACTTAAGGTGGTAGACGAGTTAGTGTTTAGGTCGAGTGGAGCGACCTATAGAAATAGCGACCTAAGTTGATTGAGCGACCTAAAAACTTATGGGTTGGTGAGTTAGTGGGGTTTTTAAGTCGTAGACGACTTAAGGGGAACCAACGAGTTAAGAAGGGAAACGACCTAAGAGTTAGACGACCTATAGATTTAACCGGCTTAAGAGATTAAGCGACCTAAGGAATCCCTGTGTAGTTAGGTCGTTAGACGACCTAAGGTAGGTCGCATAGATAGTAGGTCGTAGCTCGCGCGTGAGTTTAGGTCGGCAGTGTTTATAGGTCGAGCAAACGACTTAGCAGCTAGGCCACTAAGTATAGTTAGGTCGCACGCGTTATAAGTCATTAGATTTAGGCCGCGTGCGTATGAGCCGTATGTTCTGTTAGGTCATTAGCGACTTAGTTAGGTCGGGGACTTTTTAGGTCGGCAATGACCTAATAGCGAGCCTACGAGTTAAGATCTGGGCGACCTAAGGGGCGATTCAGCCTATAAATACGCGACCACTTGTGCACTTTTTGGGATCCGGATTTCGAAGCGACGAAGTGCTGCCATTTTGAGAGCTCGACTTCTACATTTCTTCACTTCTTTCCTCTACTCTAATCTAGTGCTAACATCCATTCAAGATCGAAGATCAAGATTGAAGATCCAAGAGCCAAAGTTGAAGATCTCCATCCAACGAAGTGAGATTTCATCGTTTCAAGCGGGATTTCGACGAATCAAGCTTGAATCCTTGCTGTCCAGATCTATAGTGATTTGCTTTTGAGTTGTTTTGGAGATTCGGTGAGTGGTAGTTATCTCTCACGCGGACCCAAAGGAGTATATTGGATTGGTGGCTTGTTTGAGTGTTAAAATTAGAGATTTCATGCATTTTTCTTAGTTCCAAGACTAGATTCATTACTTTTGAAGATGTTTACCTATGCAAGTTCAATTAACAAGTTATAGAGACAAAACCCATGATTTATAATTGTTAGATCTATGCTAAAAACCTATGATCCATGCATGTTAGACTTATGCTCATTTATTTACGAAATTGCCATTATAGTTAATATTGCTTATTAGATCTTGTTCGAATGCTTGATTGTTTGGATGTGTGATTGATTTGATGGTTTCAAGTTAGCTAGTAGTTGATTTGGAACAAGATGGTTGAAGATGATTCAAAAGCTAAGTGGAAAGGCTCTTGAATGGTGGAAGCTGCTTGTGGCATATGAAGCGGATGATAAAGCTCATATGGATGGATTCGATGATGATGGACTTTGCTATGATTAGAGGAAGCAAAGCATGACGAGAGTTGGACTTTGCCATGATGTGTTGAGGCGAAGCATGATGTTGAGATGGACTTTGCTATGATGCGATGAAGCAAAGTATGATGCGAGATGGTCTTGGTTTAATCCAGGCGGGATCATCCCAAGCAAGTTGATGACTCGATGATGCGATGCGAGTTGGGTAATAATGGATGGCTCGAGAGGCGCTTGAGCTAATATGGAAATAGTCGTCGAGGAGGATGACTAGGAGGCTGAGATCTCATCGTTGTTGAAGGTTCTAGCATGCTCAAAGCAAGAGTACGTTGGAACGGGCTGCGACGACGTTCCAAGCACGGGCTGCGACGACGTGCTAGTACTCTGGGTAGTTGTGAAAATTCCTAGGCACGGGCTGCGACGACGTGCGGAGTTATGTCTAGAACCGGGGTTCCCATTAGCCCTTGACAGGTGGTCATTCAACTAACGGTGAAATCAAGGCAATGATAACAGTGGTAGCCAGAGTCATGGATGTTTGGACGTTTGGTTGTATCATCATTCGGTCTCAAGAGCGGTGTTTTCCGGGTGCTTATCTGATCTTGGTTTAGGCCTTGGGGGTTTGTATTTGGAAAACATCGACCTTGACTCGAATGATTATTGCTTTACTTTGATTGTCTGCCATGTTATGTTTGCTTCTCCTTAGTGTGTGTCTGGGGGCTATCACTGTGGAAAGAGGCGGAGTGGGATGGTTTGGTTCCTATTCCTTTTATCCCTTATGCTCTTTTGGTATGTTTGATAGTTGATTTACTGCTCACTAAGACTGTTGTATGACTCAAGGTTTTATGTCTCCTCTTATTACCTTGGGCTGTTCATCCATGTTTGGGATGGGCAGACTAGGTGACAGGTGGCAGGTGCTGATCTTAGTGGCTCACGCTGATGATGACGAAGACGAGCAGGAGGCTTTACATATTATTTTCACATTCTATGTACTGGATATTCCGCTGATTGTTGATTACTCTGAGTGCTATGTAGTGAGGCTTCTTGTATTCATGATTCAGACCATGTATAAAGCTATTATGATTAGATGATGATATTCTGTACTATGGGAGCTTCACTATATTATATTTCTCTATTGTATTTTATTCATGCGCTGTGAGTTTTACGATAGAGTTTCTGTTTTATCTTACCCTGACTATCGTCCATGGCTTCCTGGCACGCCTTTCAGCGCACCATTCTCTTGTTTTAGTGCGGGAGTCATGGGCGGTCGTCACACCTCTGATCACTCCAACTCCATTTTCCATTAGGAATTTCATGGTAAGGCACCATTGGGCTAAAGCAATTCTGAAATCCGCCATTGCGGGTAATCCCAAGAAGGCATTGTACGCAGACATTTCGTCTACGATGACAAAAGTTTGGGTGACTCTTCAGTTGCCTTCCCCAAGTTCTACAAGCAAGTCAATTGTTCTGACAGGTTTTTTAGGTTCGCTGGTGAATTCTTGAATTTCGGTTTGGAAGGAAGATACGACTTTCATGCTGATCTTCATTTGATCAAAGGTGCGTTTGAAAAGGATATTCACACAACGACCGCTGTCAACCACTGCTCGTCAGTTCATGGCGGGTTTGATCCCTATTGTCACGATAATGGGTTCGAGAGTTGGAGCTTCAATCCCTTCGGTGTCTCGATTTTGGAATAATATATCGTCATTCACAGTCCTTAACTGTTTGGTAGGGGCTCCATCTACGATCGCGAGGCACGAATCCAAGGGTTGTACTTTCGCATACCGCTCCATCTCTCCCCATCAACTTTGTGCGGGGTGAGGTCCACCAAATATTGTTCCAATAATGAGTCTCTGATCGGTTCGTCTACATCCCTCTTCGCTGGTCCTAGCTTGGTTTCCTTGATCCCTAGGAGCTTGGGGAGCTGCGTATCGTTCGGGATTTTGCGATTTTCTTACATATTTCTGAAGCTTATTTTCCCAGATTAGCTCCTCAATTAAGTTCTTTGTGAAACGACACTTGTTCGTGTTATGGCCATGCATTTTGTGGAAGCGGCAGTACTTCCCGAAAAGCTTTTGTTGTTCTTTCTTCCTTTTTAGGGGGTTTCTTGTACTCCTTTGTCCCCTGTGTTGCAAGATAGATGTTTTTCGAGCGAGCAGGGTGTAATCTTCGAACCGGAAATCTTTAAGTCGCTTATTGATACCATTTCATTCGTTGGAATTTTGATTTTTCCTTTTTTGGTTTACGTTTTTTCCCGCACTTCCTTCAGCAGTCCCAGAGGCATTTATGTTATGGTTCATCGCGATGTCATTCTACCCAATGTGCATCTTTTTCAAGCTAGTTGACTTTCTTTCTAACTCCTGTGCCTCTTCCAATCTCAAGTATTGACTCGCCTTACGATTGAACTCATTCCTAGTGGTAGGTTGTTTAATTTTTATCCATTTTCCAAACTCAGTTTTAAGGTGAATGACGCTGACCAAAGCCATAAAGATCATGTCCTCATTCGGATTGCTTACCTATATCACTATGGTATTAAACCGGTTCATGAAAGACTTCAGAGATTCATTTCATCCCTAGAATAGGCCGGACAAAGACATTACACCTTTAGGCTAGGCTGTGTGAAATCTAAATTGATTAAGGAATCACTTTGCTAGCTGGTCGAAAGTGGGGATGGATCTTTGTGGAAGCCTAGTGAACCACATGGAAGCAATTTCTTCTAGAAAGATTATGAAGCATCTACATCAAACAGCGTTCGAAGTATTTGCTCCGTCCATGTGCCACCTGTACTAGAACAGATGGGGTTTTGGATCTTCAGTTCCATTATAGGACGGAATAGTTGGCATAGTGAACTTTTTTCGATACCGCTCATTCAAGTTCTCATTAGTGATGTGATTCCGACTTAGAACGGATCCCCACTCATTATCTCTTTTATTCTTATTCTCAACCATCGGTCATTTGACCATGTCCACGATATATGCCTCTGATTATCGGTAGTTTAGGGGGCGGCTGTCAGTCACTATACCAAGTGTTTGGCTTTGTAAATGGTCTTGGTGAGTGGGCTGGAGCCTAGGCTCTCCTGTCTTCGGAAGAGCCATTCCCTCTAGATTTTCTTGGCTTGCTTGGCTTGATTGGGGGCAGTTTGGACATTCCTGGCGTTATCGAATGCATGGGCATTTCCTTCCAACCAGACATCATCAAGTTGCTCTCCATCTTCTAAGTCGAAGAGGTCTATGGCTATGCCCTCTTGTGGGGTCTTCGCTCCTTGGTTCAAGTTCATAGCTGGTTGCTTCGTGGTAGGTGGAGTACTTGTGTTTCCTTCTATGTTGATTCCCACGATTCCACCCACATTCTCTTCTGTCGCTGCTTGCCTCTCCTTCTGTTTAGGCCAGAAAAAGAGGAATTTTCTTGTTCCACGGTAGCTACGGGCTCTGTTATAGTTCTTGGAGCGGCATGGGTTTGCAAAGTCAATAGCGCATTCAACTTTTCCATTAGAGCCTTTTGGTTGGTTTTCATCTTTTAGTTGATTTCATCAACCATCTTATTTAAATCATCTCTAGTGACAACTTCACGCCGAATAGAGGATCTTGGGATCTGGTTACTGGAGTTAGCTCTTAGCTACCGATTGTTAGGGTTATTGACTTCGATTTGCCGGAGATCTGCTTCTCTAGCAATGGAAGCTCCTATAGATCTTACGGAAGTCGTCCTCTTTCTTCCTAGAGTCGTTGATTCTTAGTAGTATATCTTTTGAACAAGGATTAAGGATCTAACTTCTGAACCTATTTGATCCAAAGTAGACAGCTAGATCTTTCGAACAAAGATTAAGGATCTAACTTCTAAACCAATATTATCCAAAGTAGACATCTAGATCTTCGCCTTAGTTGGGTTCTCAGCGAAAGCACCAAAATGTTAACCTACAAAATGAATCAACACACTGGACAGAGTATGAAAGATCCATCCCTATTTATCAGAGCAAATAGAGTAGAAAAGAAATATAGCAAGAGCATAAACAGTAAAGAGTCAAGAAGAATTTTATAGTGGTTCGGCTGTTAATGAGGCCTACACCCGCTTTATAACTTTTACTATTGACTAATTGCTACTACAAGTTGGATTGGGTTACAAAGTTATTGAATATCCTAAGTTGGACTAAGTCACCAATGTCTGAGTTCACTGGAGAATCATAGCGAACCCTTAAGATGACTATTGTGAGGGACGAGAAGAGTGAAGAATGTTTTCTGTAGAGTTCCAATAGCCAATCCAGAAGATCCCCTTTATGTTATAGATAGGTGAGTATTTATAGGGGTTGGAGAGCTATTGGGCTAAGCCTTCTCACCAGATGCTTACAAATGACCGCAGAAGGATGCACTGCAAGTTTCATTACGAACCGAGCTAACCTGATGGATTGCTAGCGATCCACGGGCTATGGATCAGTAGCGATCCATAGCTTTTCTCTCACTGACGACCCAATGACTTGAGATGTTTCCTCTTACCTTCTACTTTGAAGATCATGGCGACATGTGAAATGGTATTGATTGCTAGCGATCCATGTACTTAGTGGATTTCTAAACTTTGTTTTCTAGATCACGTTTATTATCTCGTGTTGGTGTTCTTTATGTAATTTCATAGCATGTTGCACAGTTTTGATGACGATCTGCATACTGGTTGCATTAGACTGCTGATTGAACTAAACGAATGCTTGCCTCTCGGTTTAACTAGCTCAGAATTCCATCAAACTCAGCCATTGTCCTTAGAATACCCATTGGACCATGATGCAAGTGGATTCATGAATCCACGAGCCAATATTATGGATCGCTAGCGATCCATAGATGATGGATTGTTATCGATCCATCACTATTGCATATCTTCTCTCTCCATTCCTCTTATTTCTCTTGGTCGGTTGCTCTAGTCTTTTTGATTGGCTCTTGAGCTATTATGACTCAACCAAACTTTTCCGACTTTCTTTGGATTCTACTAGGTTAAACTGGATAACAAGTGGTATTAGAAAATTATAATGGAAGTTATTAAATTATATTATATAGTATTATTTTGGATGACGTGTGCAGCCACCAAACCTTAGAAATAACAGAGATCAGTGGCGAGGCCATGTTGACTTCACTGTCAATATCGCAACCAATTGATAAGGTGATTTGTTACAAATAGATGACTACACAGTGTCATTTTATTTATTAATGTTTGTAAAATGTAAATGTTATTTTAAGAAAGATGTTAAGAAAAAAATTGCATATGATAATTTTTTATTTGTTGTGTATATCATTTATGATTTAGATGGATGACGGAAATTTTAGAAATAAAAAAATCACAAATTAATTGGAATGGAATTAGATTTAAAATGATTTCTTAAGTTAATAAAATTCAAATTAAATAAACTTAAGTTTAAAATGATAATCTTCCGGTATGAAAGTTTTAAGATAATAAATGATCATCTTTAACATTTTGGAAAACCTTAGGTTTTAAGTTGATAAGTATTGGGAAATTTATGTTATGGATTTCTCAGTTACGGAAATTGCAGGGACATAATTTTCTTTAGAGGGGAGAGTTTGTAACAACCTTGATTTTGAATTAATTAAAACAAAATAAATAATGAATCTATTTGGAGAATTTAAATCATTTGTTCGGAATTTGTAGTCTTTTAATAAAAGATAAATTGTTTTGAAATAACTATATCTAAAAATTTGTGAAATGGAGAAATTAGAATTTTAGAGTTTTGTTTAATGATAATTGGAAATTAAAGTTTGATTAAAAATGTAACTGATTTGAATCTTTTATTGAATCTTTTATTTTTCAATAAAAGTGAATTTGGATTTTTCTTCAAATTTGATAATATAAAATTTTAACTAGTTAAAAAAATGTTATTCAATGATTAAATAATTAATGAAGTCGCTTTTTTTCTTTTAGCTATGGTTTATGTAATTAACCTTTTAATTAAGGAAGCTATTAGTTGGTGATTATATAATAATGGTCAACTAGTTAATAATATGATGTATTGTTATAATGTTAGTTTGTATTGTAAAATAAAAGAGGAATAAATAATTGGATTTTGTAATTTATTGTTAGATTGGGCCTAAAGTAAAACCCAAAACCACGTTAAAACAAACATAGAAAGAAGTTTTACTTCTCATCTTTTATTATCATGTACGTGCAAAATCAGAAGCAATAAATAGAGTCATTTCTCTTTGAAACCCTAGAAACTAATCTTTCAAATTCAATGCAAGTAAAACCCTAAAAGAATTAGATAAAAGTAAGGATTAGCTGAATTCAAACACCTAGCTAAGATGGAATATTTAGAAAATCTATTTAGGAATGAAAGGTGAGTAACCCTTACACGATCTTTCTCTAAATCTAAATGTTTGCTCTCGATGATGAATTCAATTTTAATTTCTTTGAATGGACATTGTTGTTAGTTTAAAACCTAATTGTTGTCTACATTTGTGCTCATGATTATTGTATAAATGCATTTTGGATGAGTTGTGAAGCTTACATGATAGTTTATATTCCTTGCTAAGAGTTTTATCATGAAGTTGTGTCGACTTGAATAAAAAACTGTCGATAGTTTTGTTGGTGGAGTTGAGTTCGCTCTAGGAATTGATACCACCGGTCGACGGTGTGCTCTACCAGTCCACCGGTAGGCAAACCAGCTGGAGCAAACTCGGTTCCAAGCTTATTCTTTTAATTGTTGTTGATTTTCACGTTGGTTGCTCTTCTTTCCTTGGTAGTGTGTGATGCTTCTATATTAGTGCAATGAAATCTTGTGTAGTTTTAGTTATATAAATGTTAAATAAGATATAGGAATGGATATTGAGTATTTAAATCTTAAGTATCCTTATATATATTATTTGGAAACTGATTTCTAAAATTAGAAAGTTTCAAATTTTGGTTTATTTTAAATACATGAGAACGGTACACTTTGTTTACTAATCAAATCTTTGGAACTAGTATATTATTTATTAGTGTAAAATATATTTTATTCTAGTAATTAAGCAATAGAAAGAATTTTATGGATTTTGAATTTTGGTTTTGGAAATATTAGGGTAAGAGGTTTTTAAAAAATTACTGGAATACCAAATTGGTTTTGAAAATGGATTTATGGATTCATAAATAAATGAACACTTATATAATTGGCTTTTTGAAAAATGGTTTGTAACAACATAACTTTATAGAATTTTAAATATCAATATGGTTTTGGAATATGGAAAATCTTGGTTTTATAAAATGAATACTTTTGGAACAATTCGAATTAATGGAATATTTTAAATAAATGAAATAAATGTTTTGAGAACCTTAGTTCTATAATGTGGGGAGTACTAATAATTGACTTAGTGTTATTGTTTGGTTTAAATGCTTTCGATTAATGCTTCATCGAATATGGTATAACTCATTGAATAGAACGTTTGAGTGGAACATACTAGCCTATTAGCGAATACTTGAATTTCATCGGTTAGTATGAGATGTCGTGGCTAAATTATAGTGACTGATATTAGGAAGTATTTAATACTTTAAAATTGCATTCTCATTTTGGTGTGCAGCATGGGGCTGCTAGATCCTTAAGAGAATATAGTTTAGGTTTTCCAATGGTAAGGGACGTTTTGGTTAAGTTCTAATGATTACTAAAAATGGTAATATTTGGCACTTTAGAGTATATTCCTTTTAGTATTCGGTGGGACCGATAAATCCTTAAGAGGTATACTCCTGGATTTCTTTCCAAACTTAAATATATGTTAAATTAGAGTTTTCGAGTTGTGGGTGCCCCGATCATTTTGATCGGTCGAGATTTGGGATTTTCCTTATCGTTGTAATTGGTCGAGATTCTGTGTTATGATATGGACCATCCTTGGTATCAGATCGATATGAGTGATACCAAAATGTTTGCACAGTATGGACAATCAGTAAGATTGGTATGTACGATCAAGTGGGTGGTCGATATGGAATTGGTTTCTGTGTACTAGAGTTATTGTGTTTTGTTCTGCGAGTCAGTGTTTAGTGAATAATATGTGTTTGTGACCAAATATAAATACTATGCCATGAAGTAAATTCTGAGATAAATTAATTATGTGACTTGTTATAACTTGGACATCTAAATTTACTTATATGTTATTTTTTCTGGTGTTACATATTGTTCTCACCCTTTTGAATATTTAGAGATAGTCTGACTTGGGTGTTATTTTAATGCTTAGGTTAGACCGAGACATTTTAGGTTACATGATAGGTAGACTTTTGTATGGCTGGGCTAGCTGGGAGATCAGCTGTTTGACTTTTAATTTATCTCATCTGGATTTCGTGTATATATATTTTGAGATGTATATTTGAGATTAGAGAATTGTAATACTTGCATGTTATTGAGTCTAGTATTTTATTTTGTAAACTCCCAGTTTGTATATGTATGAGATCTATTATTCCACTTTGATTTCCATTTTATATGATATACTATTCTGATTCTGAGATACCAATTTGTTTATCACTTTGAACCAAAACTGTACATGTCAAATTTTATCCCAAAGATTTAGCGAAGAGGTAAGTTTGACGTTTTGGTGTTAGTTTAAAGTCATATTCATGTTTGGTTGCCTTCAACAAGCCATATTCATTGTATTATTGGATGACATTATTTGTAGTATTCTTTAATAATATGGGTATCGCGGAGGAGTTGTTACAAAATGTATCAATATCCCATCTCGTAACATCTTGACTAAGAATATTTAAAAAAATATGTTATTTTTATGTCATAAATTTCTCATGATTAGAACAGATTGTAATAATTATCACATAACAAATTATTTATGGATTTTCGAATTAATATACTTAAATCAAATAACTAATTAACGTATCGCAATATGACAAGTATATAATAGAACAAAATCACATTTCATTTTGAATTAGATTTTATTATAGAGTTAATAATTAAAATAAATTATAGAATTTCCATTCGGGCATACCCCTAGCTCTATCACCTTTGACTTAAACCAATACGATCCATTAGTGCAGGTCTAAACTCTATTGCTTTAACATCCCAAAATTTATCAATTTAAATTTGGTAATTTATTTGAAATTTTGGAATTTAATTTGAAAAGTTTCAAAACAAATAAAATAAGTGATAATTTATATGAATAAAATTTCAATTTCTTTTGAGTTTAAAATTTGAAATAATAAATGTTTTTAAAATCATTTGAATTTAAATTTTATATATATGTGTGAAGTATATATGTATATGTGCATATATGAGTAGATTTGAATTTATATATTGAATTTGACTTTGAATTTAAATTTAAATTTTAAATAAATGCTTTAGTAAAATAATTGGGATTTATAGATATATATATATATCTATGTAATTTATTTAATATTTAATTTCAAAATTCTCTTTTTAATAGTATTTATTAATATTAAGCAAATGCCATTAGGAAACGGAAAAAATGTAAATTTTAAAAAACAATTTAAGTAATGTAAAAATATTTTTCTAATAAAAAAAGTACAAATGTTAAGCAAGTAATGAATAGAGAGACAAGTGTTTAACATGTAGAAAGAATTAAACAAGTGTCATTACATCATTTTCATTTTTTTAGAAATTCATAAAAAAGGAAATATAGTATATAAGCCATTTTATCTCCTCCCACTTACCTTTTTTATTCATTTCTTAACCCTGCACAAAATTTTAAGAAGAGAAGAAAATCATCAGTAACAAGTAATAGAAGTATATCCTCCTCAACATTTTAAATCAAGACAAAAAATTCTAGAAAAAAAAATCTGTATCCCTTTTTCTTCAAAATCTTGAGCCAGAAAGGGAATTTCAAGAACAACTTCAAGTCTTCAACAAATAATTCAACATCAGCAGGAGTCAACTTCAACAAATTAACAAGAATCGGGATCAACTCAAATAAATTGCAAACTCAAGTTTCAAGTTACAGACCATAGTTTCTCTGTTTCATTAAAAACAAAACTATAAGTAAGTTGGATTTTATTTTTTTGTTGAGAAATTAAGTAAGCAAATCCATCAGAGATTAAGCAAATTTATATTAACAAGTTGCAGATAAAAATTTCAAGATCAAGTTAAGAAAAACAATTTCCAAGCTTTCAATTTTCAAATCTAGACAGGATCTCTATTTCAGTTGACAAGGTGAGTAAACCATTGTGAGATCTGAATATTTGAATGTTATGTGAATTCATGCCTGAAAGTGAAGCTAAAATTGATTTTCATGAGTATAAATCTCTAAAGGGCATTTTACCAAAAGGACAAACTTTGCAGTCCAATTAGTTTGTAGGACACACATTCACAAAAATTAATTTCAAGGCCAAAGTCGGCAGAATAATTACTTTTGAGGACAAAGTCAGTAGTCCAATTATTTTCAAGGACATAATTTCATAGGTTTTTAGGCCTTAGAAACTAATTATTTTGCATTTTGTCCTTAAAAATAATTATTTCAGTTATGTGTCCTATAAACAAATTAGGCTTGCTAAAGAGACCCTTTTGGCAAATTTCCACATCTCTAAATATATGCATGATTTGGCTATGCATGTCTAGAGAACAGGTTAATGCACCTTTGTATCAAGTTTACAGGCATAAAGCCTATACAAAAAAAATCAACAACTCCTCTTCTGGTCTTTATTTAATTGTAGGATCTAAATGAAAGTTGGGTGTTTAAACACAAGTAAGTAAAAAAAAAATCAGTAAAATCAAACTAAAGCTTCTCTGGAAAATTTGAAAATACAGTCACAATTCAAGCCATGTAGAAATTCAAATATCATAAATTCTAGTTTCAGGAATACTATCTGAATTCTTATCAAAAATAATGATTTTTGAAAGTTAAATCAAGATTTTTTATACAGTTTTGACCGAGAAATCTTAAGTTGATCAGAAAATGGGTTTTGTAAAACTTTAATGATCTATGTGTTTGTGGGCCACAAGATCGAAATCATAGCTAGCTGGAGCACCGTAGAGTTGGGGGAAAATGCTTGATAAAATTCTAGATTAACGTGGATGTTAATTTTGATCGAGTTAGGGTTTAAGGTTTAAAATGAGTTGAGGTTAGAAACATGATTACTGCGCTTTCTTTAGGCCGTCGGAGAGCATCGGACCAGGACCATTAGGAGCGTGGGAGGCTGGCGGAGCTTAGGAAGGAGTATCACGAATTCTGATGATCAGAAGAGGGAGAGCGAGGCGATCGATTGGGGCTCAAGTTTGTTCCAGATTTGGGTCCAGTGGCTCGAATACAAAATCACGATCGTTTCGAAATACTGAATGTTTGTGAGGTTCGGGAACATCGTCCTGGACATGTCGATGACCAAAGGTTCGAACTGAGGCGGCCGGAGTGATTGTGCATGTGCACATGTCTGGGGTTGTGTCAAGAGGCAGCAGTTTGGGAAGAAAGGGGAAACTCGAAGCGACTCTCGAGAAATGTAGGTGATAGCTAGGGTATGGACTCAAAGCAAATTCTGGGTCATACGGGTTTGTACTTAGACAAATTTGAGAGAAAAAAAATATAAGGCACACGGGTAGATTTTGTGATAACTCGAAGTATGTAGTAAAATGATTCGGGGGAGACTCAAAGTACTCTCAAGGGTTGACGTACAAAACAGTTTTGCTTTAAATAATAATAATAATAATAGTAATAATAATAAAGTTCAAACTTTTAAACAATTTTAAAATCATGTTTTTAAATGATAATTTTGATTTGAGTTTAAAACTAATTAAAAATTTTAAGTAAGGCATTTTTAAATTTAGTTTAATTTTGTTATATTACTTTATAAAACTATTTATATTAGCTAAATAATGTAAATGAGAATGATAGTTAAGATAAAATGCTACGTACACTAATTTTAATCTCTTAGGTAAATTTATATAATAAGGATGATTTATTTAACATGGTTTACAAGCTAATCAGAATGATTAACAAAGGTACGAAGATGTATCTTTTAAATTAATTGAGTAATTAATGATTTACTTAAGTGATAAATGATTTACTTAAAGAATAAACTATTTAAATTAATTAGTTAATATTTAAAGGTTAATTAAGTAAATAATTAAGGTTAATTAAATTGTAATTAATTAAGATAATTAATTAAGGAATAATTAATTAATAAAAGTAATTAAGAATTAATTAATTAACAATTAAGGATTAATTAATTAAGATAATTAATTAACGAAAGTAATTAAGATTTAATTGATTAATAATTATGGATTAATTAATTAATAATTAAGGATTAATTAATTTGTAATTAAGAATAATTTATCACTAATTAAGAATGATTAATAAAAGCAATTATGTGATTAACTAATTATAATCACACGATTAATTCACCTTAATCATAGATGATTGGTTATTATTGAATGTCTTGAGCTGATTGATACCCTGTTATGTGATATGATGCTTTGTGATATAAATTACTTTGTGCTGAGCTGTGATTTCTATTTCTGTGATATATTTCTGTGTGAATATGAATACCCTTTGGCCCGTAAAACGGCTTTTGAATTTCGATGCGACAGGGAGTCGGATTACAGTTGGTTATCCAAAACCCACATAGAACCTGTGAATCTTTGTGAACGACATATCCACATGTTTTTAAATTGACGCTCACTATTCGATTTAGCCAGGAGAGGACCTTTGTGTCATATAACCCATTTCGAATAGTGATACGACGAAATGGATAGAGTTCGAAGACCGTGGTGAAGACCAAGTGTCTTCGAGAACGATAGGATAACCTATCGAATGTCTCTGCACTGAGTTGCTCCGGTATAGAGATCTCCACATGTGATAGGGAGTCCGATCGAGATTGTGGATACCCGGATTGCAAGAGCTTCTTCCTTTATTGGACGAAGTGCCTTCGGTTCTATTCGAACCCAGAACATACTTATATGGTTGTATGCATGACATTACACTTTGAGATATAAAGCAGATTTCTTTCAAATACATTTCTGTTGGTGGCGGAGAATTTATTCTCTTAGCTTAACACCCTTCTCTGAGACGTACAAGCTTAGAGGTTATGTAGTTGAAGGTTATTAGTGATATACTCCCAATTTGGTAACGTGACATGTTGAGTGCTGATGTGTGTTGCTGATCATTTGTTGATCAAAGCAAGGCATATGTGTAAAGTATGGCTTTTTGGATGGGACCTCATCGGACCTCACACCTCGGAAATGGTCGAAATAGGAAAGATGCGGCAAGTTGAGGGTCGCACCCTTTAGGGTATGTCATTTCCTTCTGGAAAAATGTGGTATCATGGTATGGAGCCCAGATACTTAACCTATGTGGTTGCTGCAATCTCACTACTGTGTGGTTGTTGCTTTGTGGTTGAGGGCCCTCGGATAAAGGTCGCAAACGACCGGGGGATGGCATACTCATGTAGTAGTTACCTAGTTACAGAGGTAACCCGGCCTTGTATTGGCAGAGAGCTGGTTAAGTTCTCAGGACGTCCCTCCAGAGGCATACCTATGTGGCAGTAGGAAGTTCCTTAGCCTGACCATTTGTTGGAAATCCAATTTCCAATACGAACCCAATACGGTTTTAGTTGTATAACCTGCCATTTACTTATGGTGGTCACCACTGTTTAGATGGTAGCTATAGTAGGCATACAATAATGGTTGTATGATGGCTAATATTAATATTATACTTTCGAAATGTTTTTCTACATTGTGCACTAGTAACAATATCAAAGAATTTTCTCGTATCAAGCATATTTGACTATCATAAGAAGAAATCTCCTCCAATTCTGCGATTGCATTGTGAGTGTGGCGGGAGGTCTTATGGTAGTTTCATTTTCCAAAAGCATATCGAATTTCTTTTATAAACTGTTTTATACAAACAACTGTTTTTGTTTACTCATAGCAGTCCTATGACTGACCCGGAGTTTATTGTTCCCTTTCTAAACTCTAGATGCCCATAATTTCCACACAGGCAGCCTAGAAACAGGTAATTCATGTTTTGGAGCTGGCTTGGAATCTTTGAAGTATTTTGGTTTGGAAGCTATCGGATTTTGGAAGTTTTGGCTTTGGCAACCTCTCGAAGTGTTGGAGTTTTTGAAGACCTTATCGTAGTAGAAGTATGTTGGATCCTTTTGAAGACTCTATTGTCGTTCCGTTGTGAAGTTATCATTATGCTGTTATTATATCAATATGTAGCACACTGATATTAATGTTAAATGTTGTAATGAATATTGTGTCTGATGTTGTATCTGTGATGTTGATCAATGATATTCATTTTGTTTCCGCTGTTTGTATTCATCTAATGTTGTTATAAGCTCCATCCGAACTAGAGTTCGATGTTTGAATCTTCGGCAGTCGAATACAAGTGTAGTATTTGATGTCTATTTTCGAACGTTGAATTTCAGGTCGTGACAATTTCTGTTGATAATCCAAGTGTAGATTCCGATAGGGTCAAAAATCTAACCCAGAAATAAAATCCACCTGCTTCCATTCCATCAACACAGAACTCAAAGAATATGCTTCCTACTCATAGCATTAGTAACAACATTACCCTTTCCTATGGTATATTCTACACCAAAATCATATGGTGAAAATAAATTTCATCCACTTTTGTTGTCTAAGATCAAGTCCCTCCAAGAGAACAATTAGTTAAAGCACTTATGATCACTTAACATTTCAAATCTCTCCTCTGAAGAATGCAAATACAATGGAAGATAACTCAAGATCATATGTCAGCAATTCTTCTCATGAGTCTTAAATTTCCTACTAGCTTATGCTACAACATAACCATCTTGTATAAGAATGGCACTAAATCTAGTACCATAAGCATCAATGTAAATGTTGAAAGCTTTGGTATCATCTAGAATAGTTAGAATCTACGTACTCATCGATAACTTCTTCAACTTAACAAACACATGCCCACACTCTAGACTCCATGCAAAAACCATAATTTTCTTAGTAAGACGAGTAAAGGGCATTAGGATCTTTGCAAAGTCCTTAATGAACTTTCAATGAAACCTAGCCAAACCATGAAAGCTATGAAATTCTGAAACATTTTTCTATATCTTTAAGTCTTTCACACCAGCTACTTCTCCTAGATTTCTCATCAATCCATCCACCAACAACAAATGTTGTAGAGAGCAAATCTCCTTTCTCCAAAAGTGACTTTGAGAATTTCGCCCTTGGTTGGTTTCTTCTAAAATCAAACAACACTTCTCTCAAATGAAGTTTTGCTCCTTTTCACTTCTGGAATATACTAGAATATTATCCATAAAAAATACCGCAAAGATATTTAGCTACTCCCGAATGATCCTACTCATCAAATCAATAAAGTAAGCTGGAGCACTGGTCAATCCAAATGACATAACTATCCACTTGAATAATCCATTAGGCGTACAGAATGCAGTCTTTAGGATACTATTGCTGCCACTTTCAACTGACGATATCCAATGGTCCCCAGTAAATTGATCGAAGAGGTCGTCAATGCGAGGTAGGGGATAATGGTATTTCCTCGTCGTTTGTTTTTCAATTCTTGATAATCAATACATATCCCATGGGAACCATCTGCCTTAGTGCAAAAATGACAAATGCTCCCTAGTTCAAGATACTCCTTTAAATGAAACCTTATGCAACAACTCAAAAACTTGCTTGTCTGACTCCTTTTTTCTTTCAAAGTCATATGCCATATCAACATCATGACGGGCCTAGCGTCTTTCTCAAGATTAATTCCAAATTCAATTTCCATTTAGGTAGGAAGAACAGAAACTTTAGTGAAACTCTTGTGTTATAGGGATAGATAAAAACTTGTCCTATGATAGATCAAGTGAATATAAATAGCTCTTCATCGTAGGAATATTGAGCTCGCAACAAACAACAATGTCATGCCCTCCACCACTCTCATCCAAACTACTCTCCATCACAATCCAGTCTCACCCCATAATGAGTTATCCAGTTCATTCCTAAAATAAAATGCATTACCTCAAGAAACTTAGTACATATGCATCATAATGGAATTCCATACCACGTATAACTAGTTTCTAATCATGTTATGTCATAGATAGATTCAACCCCCAACATGATTTGACACCATAATAGATTCATGCACATGTGAAGCCTAAGGTCTAAACTATCAACCAATGTACTTGCAATGAATTGAATGAGATGCACCCGTGTCAAATAAATTACAAACAGGAGAATCATATAGTAATAACACAGCTTCCATGACAATTTTCTTTCCCTTCTCCTAAGTAGGTAGTAGCATAATACTAGCAGTTGGGATAGCATACAATGCATATCCCTTTACTACGTGTCCTTCCTTTAACAAAGTTAGGCACTCACTCTTCTTATGGCCTAACTGATTACAATTATATCACTTAACATATGAAAGATTCACCCTACAGTCATTTGTTATGTGTAACGACCTAAAAATTCAATGTTGTTAATATTAAAGTAATTAAAAATAAAATTTTAACTAGAGAGTAAATTGAGTATCGTATTAGTAACTTTGTGAAGGTCTTTCCAAGCAGATCAATTTGATATATGATTTTAATGTATTTCAAGTTATGGTTTTGCGAAGTAGAAGCGATATAGTGTTTAAATAGCATACACAGCTGTTTTGGTTCAAACAGGATATATAGTTCACAACCTGGCCTAACAACTATATAAGTGAGGCTATTAAACCATATCCATCACCTCTTTCTCCAATTTTCTTCACTAATCTGGAAATCCTCCTCCAATCTCCTTATGATGGAGATTATATATTATTATCTTCACTAATTACAAAAGACAAAATATGCAAATCACAATTCAACTCAAAACTATGCTTTAGTATATATCGTTCAATAAGACTTGATGATACGAAAAAATGGTGAAGTTTTTTTTTAGATTCGATTTTATATGGTTTGAAAATGCCTTAAAAGACCTGGAATTATCAAAGAAACCACAATCGTTGATTTGTATAACAATAAATGAATACGGAAAGGTTGATGTCTAGTACTGTATAGAGGAGAGTGGTCAGAGGCAATCTATGATGTCTGATTATGTCAATAGTGGTTAGCTTGTCATAAAAAATTCAATTGGGTTTGGGTTCTATGGCGGTGGCTGAGGCTGGGGTTGTGTCAGCGCATTGTGGTAGACAGGGCTTAACTAGGCGGGGTAACGGAGACATTCGGTGCTAGTTGGCGATGATTTTTGGTGAGGGGTATCGAGTATACAATAGTGAAGGAGGGATTGCCGTATGTGTTTAGGACAAAGGAGGGAGGAGATATTGAAATTACTAAGTTGCCCTTGGGTTATATTATATTATTAAAATTCAATGAATATCTTTTACATACGAACTACGATTCACACATGTTTTTTCTGTTGGACTCGTAATGAAATTTCCAACGATTTGGCACTAGTTTGATTGAGTTTGGAGACTGTTAGAAAAAACGCGTTGTATAAATTATTTAATATAATTAATTGAAATTTGAATTATAAAATCCATAATTATTCATGAAAATCATATTTTTTGATGTATTTATGTTCTATAAATGGATATTTAATTATTATAATATTTTGGATGTATTGTGCCTTGGTTGAGTAATTATTGTTGATTGTAGTACTTTTGGATGTTTAATTATAATTAATTGTTAATTTAAATTGCAAAGTAATTAGTTGAAATGAAATGAATAATAATTAGAAAATTACTTAAATAAATGATAGATAAGGTTATTTACATATTTTAGATGATGTTTTAAATAATGATGATTTAAAAATATGAAGTATGGTATTAAATAAGGCTATTATTTATAAATTTATGAGGAAAATCATAAATAATAACAAAAAATATATTTAATTAATATTTGGGAAGTTTATTAAAATAGAATGAGACTTCAAATAATAATAATGTGAATTTCAGTGAAATTAGTTTGGTTTTTATGCAAACAATGAAATGATTGATTTTAAGTGTTTAAAATAAAAAGTATTATTATTGTTTTTGGATGAATAAGTAAAAAGGCTTTATAATAAACAAGCACAAATGTTTTTTATAATTAAAAGAAAAATGGATGTAAATATTATTTTGATGGTTGTTGAATGTATGATTGAATGTTAGTTGTAATTATCACATTGAAGATGGTATCGCATTTTGATGAGTGCAATATTTTAGCATCATTGCTACTAGTTGATGAGTAGTTAATTATGGTTATCTGTTGATGGATGTTGTGTTACTAATGTTGGTCGGACAAGTGCACAGTTGATGATTTATATTTACATTGAAGATGGTGTATGCAAGTTTATTTGTGTGTTATGATTTTCTTAATTGATGTATAGGGATTATCATTAAATATTGTTGATTTTTTATGGTTGTGCACTATTATTATTGTGGTAGCCCCATATGATGATTTGTTGGAATAGATGAGTAGGAATACAATTTTATGCTTTTACTATATGCTTTGTTTGCGATGGCTATGATGGTTGCATTGGTTAAATTGATTGCATTGTTTGTGATGGTTGTAATGGTTGTATGGATGCTATAGTTGCAATGTACTAACAAGTATTTGGATGCAGGAAAAGAGCAAAAAATTAAAGTACATGTGCTTGATCCCCCAAAAAGAGTACATAGGCAGTCTTTGCCTATGCAATAGCTATCGATCCAATAGTTGTAATGTATAGGGTTAGGCGCAGTCCAAACATAGTTGAAACATTTTTCCATTTTATTATATGTATGTATGTATGTATAATTGTTAAGTTGTATGTAGGAGCAAAAGAGGAAATGGAAAGGATAATGTAGGCTATATCGAGGGTATTTGATTTCGTATATTCTCTTTTACCATTATTATATTGTTCATAAGTTAATGTAAAACTAATGTAATAATGTTGTAAAGTATATTATTGATATGATATCCATTGCTATTGATTTTGATTCCATTATGAGGTTTTCCTCTTTTTTATTCATTTTGTCAGAACTTTTAAATTTTTATCTATCTACTTATTGATATGGTATTCATTACTATTGATTTTGATTCCATTATGAGGTTTTCCTCTTTTTTATTCATTTTGTCAGAACTTTTAAATTTTTATCTATCTATGATCCACTGTTTTTAATATCAAAAATTAGTTATAATCATGTTTTGACGTCGTTTATTCTTGATTGCAGATTTTGAAAATAGTGGGTCGTCACACTATGTGACCATTCATATGATATTGCGTATAAGTAACCGCCATATTCTTACCCTATCCTTCTTGAGGTCCATTCCCTTTATTCTTTCCTTGTTGCTAGTTTACCTCCTTCTTGTAATTATCCTTAACCATCTCCATTGATATAATTCAACAAACCTACCTCCACTGAACCTTCGAACGTACACCATAGGGGATCTTATTGAGTGCCATTTCCTTAAGTAAGGTATGGATCTTCATTACTATTTTATCAGAGGGAATAATCAAGTCAAATCTAAACCCTATAAGCTCGCTAAATTGGTTCACATATTCTCCAATAGATAGAATCTCTTGCCTCAAATGAATAAACTTCTCCAACAAAACTCCTTTCTAAGCCTCCAAGAAAACTCGGTCTAAAACTTCCTTTTAGAACCTCCAATGTAATATCCTCCTCACTGATTTCTAAAATAACAATCTCTCTCCAGTTCGCCGCTTCTCTCTGGTAGGTCTGGAAATTGGCTGCCTTCTCATAATATCATATAAAACCAATAAATTAAGGATCTTCTCACATGGGCTTAGTTATGTGCATGTCTATGCATAAGTTTCAATTCCAACATAGGGATTATGACCCAAACTAGAGAACTTCCTGCACAACTTTGGAAAATCCAAAACTGGTGGTGGCTGGACAGGAATCACTCCATGTGCAATAAGTGCATGTATTGTAGGATTAACACTTGGCTGGCTTATCGCCTACAGAATTTAGTGGAACCATATAGGAATATTTAATCCAGGAACATTTATAGTATCAATTCTAGTTTTATTTCCAAATTTGGGTTTCAACCCCACTAGTATTTGTTTGTACCAAAATTGGGCACAACACTTTGAGACGTATTTGAAGAGATTATAATGAAGAATTTAAATGTAAAAAGAGGATAATCTAACAAACACACCAATTCAAGCAAAGAGAAATAGAAAAGGACAGAGATTTATAGTGGTTTGGCGTTGTAGCCTACGTCCACTTTGAATGATTTGTTGTTTTATTGATGATTACTAACTGGTTACAAAAGAGAATAACTCTAACACTCAAGTTATAATGGATCTCTAGCAGACTAGCGGTGTAATAGAGTCAAAAGTCCATTTTCTGTTGGCAATGGAATGCTACTTATAGGTGAGGTCTGGAAATATCTGGCTTAAATCTCAGAATACTCCTTCTCACACATGGGCAGGACCACCAGATCGATTCGAGGTCATTTGGGATCGATCCGTGATCGATTCTTGTGCTCTTCGTATTGATCAAGATCTACTCCTTTTGGGTTGCGGTCGATCAGAGGCATTCCTCAAGTGGTGAGTAAGCTCCTGTGAAAATTTGATAGCATTTGGATTTGTAGATTTTGAGTTACGATTGATCCAAGATTCACTTTGTAGGTTGACTGGACTTTGCGTATCGATACCTTCATATCAATCAACTTCGGATCGATCTTTTGCATATCGATCAAGTATGGTGATGACGTGGAGCAATGACTTAGGGGAGATTCAATTTTTATGCCACATGACCGTTTCTTTTGCTTGTCTATGCCTTCTTTGTATCGTTGCTTGGAAGTCCTTTCATATCGATGCTGTCACATGTCCTTCGTTTCGATCATTTGGTGGTGGTTTTGTACCGATCATTGGCCAATCGATATGAAACATGTAGATAGGAGGATCAATATAAAGAGTGTCGAGTGCCAATAAAATGAACCCTGATCGATGCCAGCGCTTGATGGGTACGAAGGAAATGGATGGATACGAAGAGAGGGTGGCTCTTGATGGATACAAACAAACACTTTCTTCATTGATTTTAATCGATTCACAATTTGAGCATACGAACTCTGATTAACCCGAAACTTGGAATTCTTCCTTCCACAGTTTTTTTTTTCGTACCATGCTAATTGTAGCTCGATCCGGACTCGGATCACATTTTCCAGTATCCATAGTGACCTGTGTATAACCGATCGTTGGGACAGACTATCTTTGGTTTTGAGTCAAGTTCTTAGTATCATGGCCTTGCCAAAAGGCGGGATAACATTTGCCCCCCAAAGTATGTCTTGTATGAACATGACGTTCTTTGGAAAGCTGCATTCTTTGCTTTGAAAAAGCTCTATTCGATTCGTTGAATAGTTGTTGCCCTTTCATCAAGAGATGTACCTTTGATTAATTTCCAGTAATATAAATGCTGAATTGTTGACTACCAATGATCATGCAGTATTTTTTTCTAATCAAGTGCTAGCAATTTGTTGTCCATTGTTTTAATTTTCATCAATTGAGTATTCAATTCCTGTTAATTTTGATAATTGACGAAAAGACGACGAATGTTCAATGAATCGGGCAAAACTTCTCAGACAAAAGGTTGCAGCTTTTCAAAGCACATCATGTCCATACAAGACATACTTTAAGGGGGCAAATGTTATACTGCCTTTTGGCAAGGCCATAGCACCAAGGACTTGATTGGCAACCAAGGACAATCTGTCTCAAAGATCTGTTATACACAGATTCACTATGGATAACGGCAAATTTTGTCAAATTTTGGATCGAGCTACAATCGGTGTAGTATAACAATCAAAGCTATGAAAGCCCACATTCCAAATTGCAAGTTAATCGGAGTTCGTATGCTCAAGATATGGATCTATCAACTTTCAATTTGAAAACATCTACAATTCGTGTCCAACACTGGTTCGTATCCATGGGAAGGAGTATGTTCATTCGTGTCCATCCACCTCGTACCCATGGCCAAGCAACATTTTCATACTTATCCAAAGGAAGAGGCAAAACCCATTCGTATCCAAGGCCCAGTAGCACTCACATTCGTATCCATAGAAGAGTTGCCTCGGTCATATCTACCTCGCTTTTATACTTCGTATCCATCAAACGTCCCTTATTTCATATCCATCGCGCCACCCATGTTTCCTATCCATACCTAAAAATATGTTGTATCGCTCCCATCTATTGCCCAGGCTTATCGATCATTTCTGGAATAATTTGTGTCAATCAGTGAGGTATCGATACGTATCCACCCACCAACTATATAAAGCAACGTTCAAGCCATCGATACGAAGGCAGAGGTCTGGAACGATGTGAATGATGTAGATGAACATCGATATGAAAATACTCCCTCCGTAATCGATAAAAATTAAAACCCTACAGATGAATACAAACGATCATGAACATACCGATACGAATGGAGCCTACAAAGAAGGAAGAATCGGTCACTCGACATAAAAAATGGATCGATCCTAAAAGATAGCGCCACGTTATCTAGCAATCATGTGCTTTCAACCGATACGAACAAAATCGATACGATGGTATTGACACAAAGTCCGCAACATACAACAAATCCAAACTTGCATCGATTATAACTCGAGACCTACAAGTCCAATGTCACTAAATTTTCATAGGAGCTTGCGTACAACCTCAGGAATGTACCTGATCGATCTCAACCCAAAATGACCAATTCTTGATCAATACAAACTCAATTCGTATCGCTTCAAGATCGAGTCAAATCACCTGAACTCGATCCCGTGAGCCCACCCATGTGAGAGAAGATGTTCACTGAGATCTGGGTAAGATATTTGCTGCCTACGCCTATAAATAGTGACACTGGACCTACATAAAATGGACTTTTGGACTTGCTACATCGATACTCTACCGATATTTCTGTTGTACTTTGATTGTACTGCTGTAATCCATGTGTAACTAGCGAGTTATAATCAATAAACATCAATCATTTCATAGCGTACATAGGCTATACGTCGAACCACTCTAAGTTTGCATGTTCTCGTACTTTTTCTTATCTGTTGATTGGTGTATTTGTTAGATTTGCCTCATTTTACATTTATTTTCTTTATTTTATCTCTTCAAACACATCCAAAGAGTGTAGTGCCCAATTTTGGTATAAACACTTTGGTGCTTTCACTGAGAAAACCAAGTTATTCTCCTGCTCATTGGATCTACTGCAGATATCGAATTGCAAGAATCTAAGGAGAAGATCCAGATCTCAAGCCTAGAAGTTCTTCCATCCTATTTAGATTTGCATCAAGTCTAGGAGATAACTTCGCTATTCACTATGGTCGCCACTAAGACTACCTCAACTGTTGTAGATCCACAAGGACGGGATAGTAAGAACCCTGCACAACTTACCTTTACAGACCAGAATGCTGCTGCACCTTCAAATCCACATGATCTTGTCACCAGTGAAGAGTTTCAGCTACTTATGCTAGAGCTGATCCAAAGCCGCCAGCAGCTCCGCGCCAACACAGAGTTAACTAATCGGCTAAACCTAGAAAGACGAAGGAGATCTAGACGAGGGCATGCTTTATACTCATCTACTGATAGTTCAGCTTCCTCTGATTACAATCACAGATCCACGCATCCGCGGTTGGATGGAAGCTACGCACCAGCTACCGAACATTAGCGCACTTTGAACCTTATATAAGCAAGAGCTGGTCCGTCAACCAGCCACCAGACCAGACCCTCCTCCCGAGGAGGAACCATTCCCTATCACACTACTGACAACCGTGCTACTGCCGTTGCTATCGAGTTGGAAGTAGACACTTGGAACCAAATGGATCCGAACCATCGCCAATGTTATTATGCTCCTAAGCCTTATGTTCCCGAAGACCTAAAACCAAGGATGTGAGGTATGGATCGTCGACCGCACTCGACCCATCCTCGCATTATGGAACCCGACCATACCTTGGCCCAGTATGCCTAGAATGCCCAAATGGCAGACGTCCCGATAATGATCCGCCAGATGAACTGTGAAAGCCAAGGCCTCACCAATGACGACTGAGGAATCTTCCGAAGTCATATCCCTTTCACCGACGACATCCCCTATGTTGAACCGCCTCGGCGATACAGAATGCTAACTGTACATGTTTATGAAGGGAGCTCTGACCCTAACTAGCACATTTTAAAGTATGAACGGTTGATGAATGTCGCACGGGCTGATAATGCAGTCAAATGCCGAAGTTTCCCAATCTCCCTAAGGAGCATTGCAATTAAGTGGTTTACTCACCCATCTCCCTGATCTATTTCATGTTTTGATCAGTTGGATATAAAGTTTATCGAGCAGTTTTGCATGCAAGTCATAAGGCCAAAAGATGTTAATACCTTTTCCAGTGTCACCCAAGCTCCCAGAGAGACACTCATATGTTACCTGGAGAGGTTCCATGCCGTGTGTGCTGAGATCAGTAAACCTAATGACAATTCCATTCTGATGGCATTGGCTAAGGGAATCGATCCTGATTATGAATTTGGCAATTGTTTGGCCAAAAAAAACCCATGCGTTATTGGACCGTTTCTATTCCAAGGCAACTTAGTTCTTGGGAAGAGGGGATGCGAAACAGTCTAGGAAAAAGGATGATGCAGGGCCTAGTGTGGAAGGAATTCAAAGCAATGTCGCTATGAAACAAACCAGAGAGAGTTCTGGAAAGGTGCAGCTAAATATACAGAATAAGCAGAATCGGCAGAAAGGCCGTGGAAATTAGGGAAAGAAGCGAGATCAGAATCACGGACCGGAACATAGAGCACCCATATTTGACACGTATACTCCTCTAAATACATTCTTGGAGAATGTGTACTTGCAAATTTGTAGTACTATCCAATATAAGAAACTTGCTCCGAAGCAATCATCAGAGAAACAGATTCAAACTGGGAAGTTTTGTAGATTTCACGATAGATATGGCCACAACATGAACGATTGTCATCATCTACAGGATATTATCGAGAAGTTGATCCAAGTAATAAAGTTGGAGCAGTTCGTTCGGGCGTCGTAGGCTGGAGGTGCAGGCCCATCAAATCAAAATCGAATACCGAATCAGGTTAGACCGGAGGAACCCACACGTAATGGCACGAGGTTAGTGATTAAAACTGTTAGTGGTCGTCCTCATCCAGCGGATCAGAGCTGGAGGGAAATGGAGTCATATGCCAGCTCTATTAGGCATACGAGCTTCAAATGTTGCAGTAACGTGGAAGACGGGGCTCCGGCCAAATAACAAAAGACGATGAAAGATGACACTGTTCTTTGAGATATGGATTTTGATAGAATTGAAGCCCCTATCATTGATCCACTAGTCATTTCAGCTTAGATAGGTCCTGCTTAGATGAAGAGGATCATAGTGGACAGTAGAAGTTCAGTGAACATACTCTTTAAGCGAGCCTACGATCAAACGTAGATGGAGCGAAAGATTGGAAGCTTTGTCAGTCTCGTATTTATCATTTCAATGGAGGGCGACTATACCTACTGGGATGGTTGAGTTACCAGTGGAGTTGGGAGTTGGAGAGCACCGTAGAATCCGAATACTACAGTTTATTGTATTGGATATTGACTCATCGTACAATGCTTTCTTGGGCCGACTGGCCCTAGCTGTGTTCAGGGATGTTATCGCCCCTTGGTGCTTGACTTTGAAATTCCGTATCAAAAATAGAGTCAGAGTTGTTCAGGGAGACTGGACTGCTGCATGGGCCTGTTATATTGTTGAGCTGCGGGAAGTGCAGTGAAAAGAGAAAGGAAAGAACTTAGAAAAATCTCTCTGCGTCCGCTTTGCAGATAATTGATAGTTAACGCCTAGGCCAAGGCCTGGAAACCATAACCAATTCCTGAGAGATCTTGACCCAAGATATAGTGAAAGCGAGGACGAAGCCAAAGAAAGTCAGGCTTCTTTGACAAAGCTGACAAGCGATGTTCCGATCGATGATGATGACGATTCTAGAATGATAAAGATTGGATCTTAGCTAAGCCAACGGATGAAGAAGGAATTGGTTGCTTTTCTTCGAGCAAACCTCGACATGTTTTCCAAGATGCATTCTGACATGTATGGAATCTCGCCGGACATCGCGAGCCATACCTTGAAATATTGACCCACGGCATGTCCCGATCAAGCAAAAAACGCGTGGCAAGGATCTAGAGAGATCTGCCATGCTAAAAGAAGAGGTAGATAAACTCAAGTCGAACGGTCTATCCGAGATGCGCAATATCCAGAATTGGTGTCCAACCTTGTACTTGTTAGGAAACCTAAAGGGAAATGGAGAACTTGCATTGACTACTTAGACTTGAATAAAGCTTACCATAAAGACAGTTTTCCACTTCCCCGGATTGATCAACTTGTACACTCAACAGCTAGACACTAGCTCTTATCTTTCATGGATGCGTATTCCGGCTATAATCAGATTCTCAAGCACCTATCCGATCAGGAGCACATAGTTTCATCACCGATCTAGGACTTTATTGCTACAAAGTCATGCCATTTGGACTCAAAAATGCTGGAACAACTTACCAACGGCTAGTCAATCGAATGTTTGCTAATCGGATTAGAAAAACTATCGATGTATGTGGAATACATGTTTGTAAAGTCATGATTCTCCACCAGTCATATCAAAGATCTGGAAAGGATGTTCAACATCTTTCAAGAGTATAGAATGAAGATCAACCCATTGAAGTGTCACTAAGGGGCGCATCTGGAAAGTTCCTTGGATTCATGTTAATGCTCGAGGAATCGAAGCCAATCCCGAGAATATCTGAGCAATTAGGAATCTTGAGACCTCAAGGACTATAAAGCAAGTTCGGAGCCTCAACAGGAAGGAAGCATCACTGAGCAGGTTCATCTTAGAGTCCACCGACAAATGCATCCCCATCTTCGACCTAATCAGGAAAGGAAAACGGAACTTTGAATGGACTACAGAATGTGAAGGTGCATTCCAAGCACTGGTTCAACACCATCCACACCACCTATTTTGTCAAAGCCTGTTGATCATGAGAGATTGTACATCTACTTGGCGGTTCAGAAAACGCAATCAGTGCTACTTTGATTTGGGAGGAGGATTGGATACAACGGCCAGTCTATTACATCAGTAAACGGCTGACCGGAGCAGAGAGAAATTATCCGAAGTTGGAGAAGTTAGCTAGCTTACTGTCTTGTCATTGCCTCGAGGAATCTTTGCTCGTATTTCTAGGCTCATCCAATCACTATCTACATCGACCAGTCGTTACAATAGGTCCTTACGCGGCCTGAGATATCTGGTAGGTTACTTAAGTGGAATATCGAGTTGAGTCAGTTCGACATCACTTATACACCGAGGCGAGCTATTCAAGGACACGTCCTAGCGAGCTTCATCGTCGAATCCACTATCCCAGAGGACTTTACTAAATCCAATGAATCTCCCAAATATGTCTGGCAGATGCATACTGATGGCGTATCAAATGACCGCTGCTCAGGCGCTGGAATTGTGCTCGAAATTCCTGAAGGCCGATCTATATTCTATGCTTCGAAGTTTGATTTCCATGAGACCAACAATGAGGCCGAATACGAAGCTTTACTTGTCGGACTCAGACTCATCAGAGACTTGAAAATTATTGCTATGGAGATTTACTGCGATTCACAATTGGTCATGTGCCAAGTTCGGGTGGAATAACAGGCTAGAGACCGGAGAATGGCTGCTTATCTTGCTTGGGTCCATGAAGTATTGAATCGGTTCGATTATTATGCCATCTATTACATACCCTGAGAACACGATCAAAAGGACGAATCTTTGGCAAATTTAGCGAGCACCGGTGAGGCACAACAAATGGGACTCATTCCCATTAAGACACTATCTTCCCCGAGTATTGATCAAATGGAGACCGAATGGGTACTTGAAGTCATACCCAATAAGGAATTATGGATGACCCAGCAATCTCGTGGAGGGGACCCTACTAGAGCGTAGGAGTGAGGAAAGACAAGTTCTTCGAAAGGCTTTGCGATTTACTATTCAAAGTGGAGTCATGTATAGAAGAGGATACTCTATTCCTTTACTTCTGTGTATCGCCCATGATAAAATCAAGCAAGTATTACATGATGTGCACGAAGGATAATGTGGCGATCATACTACGGGGCAAGCACTTGCTAAGAAAGTGCTCCATACGGTTATTATTGGCCGATTGTAAATCTCGACAGAAATGTGACAGATGTCAGAAGCATGCTCAGATTCCAAGATCCCCGTCTACCGAAATAACTCAAATGGTCAGTCCATGACCGTTCGCAATATGGGGCATCGATATTATTGGGTCTTTACCTCTAGCTAAAGGTGGCGCGAAGTACGCCATCGTTGTAGTTGTTAACTTTACCAAATTGGCGGAAGTCGAACCCCTTGCTACTATCACAACGAAGAAAGTGATCAACTTTATGGTACGCCACATTATCTATCAATTTGGTCTCCCACATACCATCATCACTGACAACGATGCCCAATTCGATAATGTCAAGTTGAAATTTTTTTGTCAACGATTCCATATCCAAAAGAAGTTCTCTGCAGTTGCACACCCTCAACCAAATAGACAGGTCAAAGCTGTTAATAAAGTTATAAAGTCCATTCTAAATAAACGATTGGAAAAGGCCGAAGGAAAATGGGTCCATGAACTTCCTATGGCCCTATGGGCATATCGAACAACCCACAAGTCCATGACCGACCGCACTCCATATTCACTTTCCTGCGGCTCAGAAACCGTTATTCCAATCAATTTGGAAGTACCTTCTCACCGTATGACTTACTATGATTCGAAGATAAATGCTATATTACTTGCCGAATCTCTTGACTTATTAGATGAGAAGCATGAAGAGGCTGATTTGAGGGTAGCCACGCACTAAAATGTCGAGTCGCTCGATTTTACAATGCTAAAGTCCGACCCTGAACCTTTAAACTTGGCGATCTCGTCCTCAAGAGGATTTACCGGGTCCCTTCGCATATGAAACCAACGTGGGAGGGACCATAGGTTATTGAACGAAGACTCGAAGACGGGTTAAATTATCGACCGTTGATGGTCTCATTTTACCGAGAGCTTGGAACAACGAGAATCTTCATCGCTGGTGCACATAACAGGCTTTGTTTATTCATTCAGTCTTCTTTTCATTTGCAATTTGTTTATGCATTTTGAAATTTTAATTTGTAATAAGGCAACTAACTTGGCATACTTTCTTATTTCAGCAGTAAATTGCAATCTCTTCGAGCTAGGGCAGTGATTCTTAAAATGCGTCATACAACCATCATAATGCATGGAGAGCTAAGTTCCATCCTATGGTAGGAATTATTCAAATAGGGAGTGACTGTGATACAATCGGTCACTCGCTAGGTGAAACCTGAGTTTGGGGGCAAGTTATCACACTGAAGCAAAAAAGGATTGATACACGACAATCCTCTAACTAACTCCGGCTCCCAGAGTGCGAGCTAAAGTATAAACTTACAAATGTGGGCTGGAAGAGGGTGGATCCAACCACCAAACGACTTCGCCCATGTTTAATCCAAGCCCGAGGAGGATGGATCCGTGTTCCAATGACCTTGTTTGTTAACTTAAGGTGGATGTGACCCGACCATCCATGATCTTGATAAATCTATCATTCCCAAAGTGCGAACAAAATCCTAAAACTCAAAACAGATGTGATCGAGCATCTGTTGAAAACTCTAAGTCCCCAGAGCACGGACTTGAGTATAAACATCAACTGGGTGTGATTGACCACCCACAACTAACTCTAAGTCCCCAAAGCGTGGACTAGAATATAAACTTCAAATGGGTGTGACTAACCACCAACAAATCAGTCTAAGTCCTCAGAATGTGGATATGGACCTGATCATTAAAATGGGTGTGACTGGCTACCCGAAAAACGACTAAAGTCCCCGGAATGTGGACGTAACTTTAAAAATTAAGCAGGCGTGATCGACCACCCACATGTGAGTTCAATCCCCTGAGTATGGATGCGATTGTCAATAAGTGAGCGAGTGTAACCTAACCACTCGAATTCATCTCTCTACCACTACGTTTTGACTGAGTGAAGCTAAAAATATTAAAGGAGTAAAGCAACCACCGTACGACCACTTCGAATCATCCCTAAGACTGGGGGCATGACTCCAACACCAACTACTAATCGTGATAGTATGATGTTGAAGAGCGACTTGACATTTGGTTACGACCTGAAGCCATGATCCGATACTTAAATACCAAGCACAAGTTCGATCCATAGGCAGATGCCTCGCTAATACGTCGAAAGAAAACTCGAGTGATGAAACACTTTCGGAATTGTGCAAAGAACAAAAGGAAATTCTATTTCATTTAACCTTTAAAAGCAAAATAGATACAAAGAGTCTATGACAAAAAATCCCACTACAGGGGTCGAACCCGCATCAATACACGAGCTAAGAACGAAAAGAAAGTTTCTAACTCTCTACCAAAAAAGGAATGCCAAGATTCATTCCTACTCCCGGGGCTTCTTCTTCTTATGCTTCTTCTCTTTTAGAGTCGACCTACCGGAGCTTCCACTATGATGCTACTTCGAGCTTTTGCCTTTAATAGGCTTGCACTCGTATTCTTCTCCTCTGAGCTCACAGGAATCGAGATACTTTCAAAGTGCATGGTCTGAGGGATTGGGGCACTTTCCATATGAGGAGATACGAGGGGAACCCCAGTAATGATAATCGTGCCACCCGGAGAGATCATGAGTAAAGGGGACGGGCCGGGTCCGACCATTCCACCTCCTATGGTGCTACCTATTGTTGCGCCCGCCATCTTAGCGCTACTTTCCACCATTATTGCATCATCATGAGCTGCTTGAGTATCAGGCGGAATGCTGGAGGTCGGAGCCGAAGAGTTTATCGTAAACACACTTCCACTCTTGGCAAGTCAGAAAGTGGATCATTATGGGTTCCTACGAGCTCATCTATCATTTTCTTATTAAAAGTTAAAGTGCTCATTTCAACTTCCCTGGTTGTAGCAGTAGTGGTGGTTGTCGTCGCCTCCATGATGATAGCCTTGTGCTCTTGGTTTTGTTCTTGGGTTGCAGGAGGCATGGTCGGTGCTGCTTCTATAACTGAATGGAGATAATCGAAAATGTTAGAAATTTCATTTGATAGTACTCCAAACTTTGAATGAGTTCACGAAGTGTTCAGAATATCTTCCTCGGGTTGGCTCACGGCGGGGGCCGGAGTTCCTCCTGACACGTGCTCGCTAGCCGGAGATAGTCGTGGCTGATATGGATCATAGGCCGGCACAGGTAAAGGATCAACCGCAGGAGCGGATTCAGGCTGGATTGACACAAGGATCTCAGAGCTTGTATCATGATGTTCGATATTAGAGCCCTCTCCAACTTCTAAGTGCTAAGTAGCAAGCCTCTCTTTCTCAAAAATAACAGTGGCGTCATGGAGAATTCTCCTCTCTTCCTCATTCAACACTTGGTTTTCCAAATCAAATTCATCGAGGGATTCAGTATGATGCTCTGCCTTCTCATCGGCCAAAAAACGGCGCCATGCACTATGTAAGTGAGTTGGATAATCGCTGAGCCAACTAAAGTCACGGTATTTTAGAATGTTGACATTGTAGGTGATTAAAGCATCTTCAATGTCACTCTCAAGTTTGGCTTCCACTACCCTGGCCTCAACTTCAACCCTAGCCTCGACCTCCTGAGCTTTCAACTTCACTACATCCTGCTCATTCTAAGACCCCGCAATTTGGTCGCAGGCCTCTTGAGCGATTTTGTTAGCTTCACCTTTTTCTTTAATGACTTCGTTGTATTTGGCTTTAAGCTCCGCTAGCTCTTGGAGTGCTTTATCTTTTTCAGCAGTGATTATGGCGTTCATGTGGCCCATGTCATCTAATAACTTTACATGCTCCTGCCTTATCCGCTCCAAATCCTTATTGGCCTCATCAACCTTTTTCATGGCCTCCGTTTTGGAATTCCTTAGAATATCATTCTCTTCGGTGAACGTTGTAACGATTCGATCCTTTTGGGTGATGGTTTCTTGAAGCTCTTCGATTTTCTTTGCCCGCTCAAACGCCATAGCTGAAGCTTTCTCAGCAGTTTTCTTCCATTTTCAGTATTCGTCAAAAGCATGATAGACATGATCATGAACAATTTTTTCTGCTCCATCTAGAAGAACCATCAAATTTGGAGGAAAGTGGAAGCCGTCGAAGCATATGTTCGGAAAATCTCTTTTCAATTGGGCTATTCGAGCAGTTCCTTCACCTAATGACTCTGTAACCGACAAAGTAGATGCAATAGAGGTGTCCGCCTCGATTGTACGGCGATGTTCGTCGGTCTTTGAATTACTGAAAGCGTCGGTTAGCATGAAGTCGCAATAGTCTCTATCCCTGAACTAGGAGGTGGCAATGAAACCCTGGGTAGGGAAGAGCGTGATTGGGAGCGGTATCTATCTTGCCTCTCTTTTTCTCTTTCTCATTCCTTTTCCTGGCTCTCTCTCTGTCGTAATAATCCCTCTCTTGACTAGAGTAGCGGCGTTCATAGTCAGAATCACGCATACGAGGTTCTCTATAAGAACTGAAAGATTCGCGTGCAGTGTGGAGACTACCGAGCATAGATGGTTTCTTCGACATCGGGTCTAAAAACTAAAAGAAAGGCAAAGTTAGTTATCTTCGAAGATTGGATAGCTCATGAATATTAAGTATGCGATGTTCCAAAGTGTATGCATGTATGTGTTAACCCCCCGACCAACCGATTGTATCAGCCATACTCGAAGGATTTGGCTCGCCTAAACCTAAAGTGCTTTAAAGCCCTTCTAATCCAATGTCTTATTTGAGTGACATATAGTCCGGGATGAGAATATCTGCAAGTCCTTTGAAAGGGTTATCCATGTGTGAGGAAGGAGCCTCCGAAATTATAACACTGGTGGCCGGTAGAGACAAGCACAGATTTCTATCTCGTAGATTTGCGAAGTTTTTGAGCAACCGCCTTGCGTTTCCTTATCTTTTCTGAACGTCGAGGACTATCTGAAGGCCCGACTATGGGTTCATCTTTGGTGGGCATATCCTCTTTACCACCCGCTCAGCGATTACAATTCCGAGCTCTCTTCGTCTAGCTTACTTTGTTGGAGCTTCCTTCAGAGACCTTCAAGCCCTATGCTATGATCTCCGTCAACCAGCCTAACGGCCCTTAGATTTTCATCTGTAAGCACCGCTTCAATCTCTCTAAACTCACCCGGCACCTCCTAAAGGATCCTAACGATCTCCCTAAATTGATCGCCTTCGGGTCGAGGAATTGAAGCTGTAAAGAGGAAATAACATTAAGCTCAGTATCATTAAGGATTAACCAATAGTCGCCAAAGGAAATGAAGCACTTACGTCTATCTAGCCATCCTCTAGCGAATCCCGACACCCCCAAACATAAAACCACTCGGTTTTGAAGTAGCTAAATTTGGTCCAACTCCCAATCACAATTTGATAGTTTCTGGCTCCCTCTAAGAATATGAAAGAGGGGTTATCTACCCGACTCTTTACATTGAACAAGAATATGACTTCCTCTGGAGTCAAGGGCCGGAAAAGGTGCTCCAAAAAGATGACGAATAGGCTATTCAGCAAAGCGTACTCGTTTGGATGCAACTATGACCTGGAAGTCCCTAAATAAGACAACACCTCTCAGATATACTAATTAAATGGTAGGAGTGTCCCTGCTGTGCAGGAAAATCTATTGAAAGCGGTATACCCTTCTAGAGGAGTATGTAGCATATCGCTCGGCCTTGCTAGCAGGACATCATTCAATGATTGCCCGTGCCTCAAGCAAATCCTTCCTAACATTTCTTTAGAAACGTTAGACAGAACCGAGTCTTGCAGATTCCCAATGAAAACTGCTCCTGGTAGCTCCTCCGGAGCAGAACTTATAACTTCGGCAGCAATAGCCAGTATCTCTATTATTGGAAGGAGTGGGCTCTGAGCCTCTTGTTGTTGCGAGCTTTCGGGCTCCATAGCTAATCAACTTGGTAAAAACTATCATTAGGTGACAATAATCTCGTGTTTTCCCTAAAATGAAATGCATGAGTGTATTGGGAAATGTAGTGCTACATACTACTTAAGAGATTATACGGAATTTGAAAGATGTTTGAACTATGAGACATCAAAATTCAACTGGAGTGACCGTCATCGCTGACCATCACAACCGTGCCATCCAAACTTTAGAGACCGATTCAGGTTGAAGTTTGTTAAATTTGTGTCAAATTACAGTTCCATCAACGTGCTTCGAAGGGCAGTCAAATGTGCAGTGAAACAGTCAAGTCCAATTATGCAAGGCAGAAGCTTGTCGAAGTCAAGTATTCGAGTGTGCAAAAATTTCGTATCCATCAGAGTTTGGACTCGGATCGATCACCATGAGTACAATTCGTATCAATCATGGAAACAGCAGTTTGTATCGATCATGGTACACTACTTCGTATCGATCACCTGAAGATCATTCGTATCGATGCAACATTCCCTACTTCGTATCAAACAGTAGTAACATTTTCTAATCGATTGTTAGGCCCAAAATTTCGTATCGATCGCTCTGATTCGATATGAATGTCGATCCTTAATCGATCGATACGAATGTCCACTTTCTATCGATACAAGGCAACTCCATCAATTGATGCATAGTCACGTTATATCTGGATCGATACGAACTCGTCCTTCATCCATCATCGATACAAAAGCTCCAACACTTCTTCTTCTCCGATCAGCTCCATCTCCTCCTTCCTTGATCTTGCTCTGACCATCTTTGGCATCCTCTTTACCGAAATCAGCCATGAATATGTGTAGAATGGCTCCAGAATTTGAATCTCGTTGTTTAAATGTGGATTTAGTGATTAATTTCCTAAAATAAAGTGTGGATTCGAAGGATTAAATGAGCTATATGGATTTGGGGACAAGAGCAATTTCTATTTCTCGGTTTTTTGATCGATAAGAAGGGGTAAAAGCAAAATGAACAAGTGAAAGAATTTTCTAAGTATGAAAAGTATTTATATATGGTTTAGCCCAGGATGAGTGTCGATTCATATCCCGGTACAAACTGACCGGTTGAAGAGGTCAACACCATAACCGATACGAAATGAACTGTTCATATCCATTGGCCATCGTTTCAGGAACCTCCTTCGTATCCATCCACGGCTGATCTGGGATGAAGATTTTCATATCTATCAGGCTATCGATACAAAACGCAAAGCAATGACTTATCTGAACCATCGAACCCATAAGAAATGCATCAATACAAATTATTTTAAAGGGCCAACCAGTTCATGTCGATCACCGTCGATACGAAGATGATTTTTCAACTTTTCACATCGATCCAGGAGAGGATCGATATGAAAAGATACACTGAAACAACCATCAGGCGTTGTTACAATCAATTTTCATGTCGATTCAAGAGAGGATCGATATAGAATTCGATGTAAAAAAACTTACGATGACTCATGAGCATGAAAATGGTAACAGGAGTCAGATTAACATACGTGCATGTATGACGAACGAACATTCAATTTTCAAAATTCAAAGGAATTAAATGCTCACCTGGAGACAATTACAACAGTGAACAACAAAATGCTAACACTCGACACTTAGTTACAACATTGCATTGTACAATCATTGGAAACAGTTCAGTATTTATATTATAGGGATTCAAACAAAGGTTACATCTTTTGATGAAAAGACAACGATTGTTCAACAAATCGGGGAAAACTTCTCAGACAAAAGGTTGCATCTTTTCAAAGCACATCATGTCCACACAAGACATACTTTGGGGGTATCCCACCTTTTGGCAAGACCGTGACACCAAGGACTTAACTGGCAAACAAGGACAATCTATCCCGAAGATCGGTTATACACGGGTTCACTATGGATAGCGGTAAATTTTGTCCGAGTCCGGATCGAGCTACAATCGATATGGTATGACAATTAAAGCCCTGAAAGCCCACATTTCAAAATGCAAGTCAATCGAAGTTCGTATGATCAAGATATGGATCTGTCAAGTTCCATTTAGAAAACATCTACAATTCTTGTCCAACACTGGTTTTTATCCATGGGAAGGAGCAGGTTCATTCGTGTCCATCTACCTCGTAGCCATGGCTAAGCAACACTCTCATTCGTATCGCTGGGAAAAGGCAAAACCCATTCGTATCCAAGGCCAAGCAGCACTCACATTCGTATCCATAGAAGAGTTGCCTCGTTCGTATCCGCCTCCCTCTTATACTTCGTATCCATCAGATGTCCCTCACTTCGAATCCATCGTGTCACCCATGTTTTGTATCCATACCTAAAAATATGTTGTATCGCTCCCACCTATTTCCTAAGGCGTACTGATCATTTGTGGAACAATTCGTATCGATCAGTGAGGTATCGATACGAATCCACCCACCAACTACATAAAGCAACGTTCAAGGCATCAATATGAAGGCAGAGGTCTGGAACGATACGAATGGATTGTATTGTATCGATACGAAGATATAGATGAACATCGATACGAAAAACACTCCCTCATTAATCGATACGAAGTAGAATCTCACAGATGAATATGAACGAGCATGAACGTATCGATACGAATGGAGCCAACAAAGACGGAAGACTCGGTCACTCGGCATAAAAAATGGATCGATCCTAAAAGATAGTGCCACGTTATCTAGCAATCACGTGCCTTCAACCGATACGAACAAAACTAATATGAATGTATCGACACGAAGTCCACAGCATACAACAAATCGAAACTTGCATCGATCATAACTCGAAATCTACAAGTCCATATGTCACTAAATTTACACAGGAGCTTGCGTACAACCTCAAGAATGTACCAAATTGATCTCACCCCAAAATGACCAATTCGGGATTGATATAAACTCAATTTGTATCGCTCCAAGATCAAGTCGAAATCACCTGAACTCGATCCCATGGGCCCACCCACATGAGAGAAAAAGTTCTCCGAGAATAGGGCGAGATATTTGCTGCCTACGCCTATAAATAGTGACCCTGGACCTATAGAAAATGAACTTTGGACTCGCTAGATCGATACTCTGCTGAAATTACTGGTGTACTTTGATTGTACTGCTGTAATAAATTTGTAGCCAGCGAGTTATAATCAATAAGCATCAGTCATTTCATAGTAAACGTAGGCCATACGTCACACCACTCTAAATTTGTATGTTTCCACACTTTTTCTTATTTTGTTGATTGGTGTGTTGGTTAGATCTGCCTCATTTTACATTTATTTTCTTTATTTATCTCTTTAAACATATTCAAAGAGTGTTTTGCCCAATTTTGGTTCAAACACTTTTATCGATTGGATTCCAACTACTTCAACCGGTTCATGCTGCTGGCAGACGAATCATTTCTTGCTTGGATACAAAACCATATAAATATTTTCTAGACTTAGCTAATTTCTCACTTGCCATAATTTTGCTATTTGCTTCATATCGATTAGAATAAGAGAAAGAAGTAAACTGCCTTTGTCTTCAAATCGAACAACCTATCAACCATTCAACCTAAATCATTAAACAAGGTAATTGACTACACTACAACAAAAACACCCTTTAATAGCATTGAAAAAACGCTATTATAGGCTACTATAGCGTGTTTTGATACGCTGTATGTTAACATGTTGTTATAGGTCAGTGACCTATAATAGCAACGTAAAAAACGCTATAAGAGACGCTATGGACAAGGACTTTTCATAGCGGTTTAAAAGTGCTATAAACATGATTTGTAATAGCCTTGAAAAATCGCTATGAAGTAAAACTATAGCGTTTTTATGAATGCTATATAACAATAAGTTTCCATACATACGAAATATACAATAGCGTCCAAAAACGCTATACAAAACAAAATTCAACAGCGTTTTGGGCTGCAATCGTAAATTGTAAGCATAAATACAACTACTTTTTATAGTGTTTAGCTGTCTTTTATAGCATTGTTTATTTGCTATGAAAACTGTTTATAGCACTATCATAATGCTGTAGTATATTAAAACTGGGAAAAACCATCTTTCCATAGCACAGTTAAAACGCTATAAGTTCTTATCATTGCTGCTACATACATTCCATCTTACAATTTACAATTCTACGAATATATTATAAAATTTCAAAAAAACACAATTATCACATTGTGACGTCCATAATCAAATGGAGACATAAGCCAAACCACAATATATATATCCATAATATTTCCTTAATAGCAAAAACATCTCTTAATACTTAATCAGTAGACCATTTTCATGTAATAAACAAGAGAGCAAGTAACACAAATCTATGACATAAAAATATAATATAAATTAGAATTTCACATAAATGATCATTTCTTTACGGAGTATCAAATATTATTTCATTGGTCATAAAACAATAAACTTAGTTTTGCCAAATGAGAAACAGTTTATTCACTGCTTACCTGGTTGTCCAGTGTCGATGTTCTTCTCAAGCTTCTTGTTCTATGAATGGGTTCATCCTTTTTCTAGCAGCTGAGCCGCTAAATGAATTGAAAATATATTAAATAATTAGTAAAATTACAATAACATTAACAGTGGCTCTCAAAAATGAAGAAGAAAGATCTACAATAAAAGATATTTGCATGAACTCAGCACATCCCTATCGTATAGCAGCTCAGTTGCTTTGTATTGTAGCCTTCATGTGCAGAACTCAGCTCTGCCCTTCTTGCATTAATTCTGTATGTTTCGGCTTCAATGCAACTCTGTCTAGATCACTCCTTGCAACCGTTCTCACTCTTGCTCTATTTCAGCTTCATTGCCCCTTAGATCTCATTTCTGACATAACCCATGCCTGCCCCAACTTTTTAAATTCGTTGCTTCGATCTTCGCATGTGGTTTGCACCACTCTGTACTACTTCATTGCACCACTACATATGCTTTGCACCTCTCCGTGTGACCTGATCACACTCTGCCTCATGCCTACATGTCCAGAAAAGATGCATGTAGCGGTCGTTCTCTTGCAGCGCATTCTATGAGTCTTGCCTCATGCCTTTTTTGTGAGTCATTCGTTGCTTTGGTTTCATATTTTAACTTTCCCATGCAATGGTTACCCTTAGGCATTACTTGCAGCAGCGAACATTTTTTTTTTGGCCAGCTTCAACTCACTAGTTATCCCTTGGTGTTACTTGAAATATATATTGTGCTATTTCAATTAATATATATGTATGTGAACTCATAAACAAACAAAAATATGAAGGAAGTGTTTATGAAACAATTGCATCAAAATATTTATTAACTTGACTCATGTCATATGTGAGATGTTGAGAGAATAAAATTTAGAGTTTGAAAGTTCAAATACAAGTTGACCTCAAAATAATTATACGATAAATCACTAAATTATTTAGTGATATTATCTTGTGTAATCTTAGTTACATAATATAAGTTGACCTCAAATAAAACACAAGATCGGTGAACGTTGAGATATTCAATTATGTGTTATAACAAGTAATTTGTTTTATTATATTTCAATTTTGATTAAGTAAAATTTGAAATATGCATGTAAAAAGTTAAGTAAATTTACATGTGTTATTTTTAGAATCATTTGATTTTTCTAATATATCTTTGACATAATTTTTTGCACATCTATTAAGTCATTAATTGCACAGATGTGCACATGGACGCATGTGTTGTTCGTATGTGATATGATAATGAACATTGAAGTGTACATGTCTAATTTGATGACATTTAAAATGATGAGTATACTAATGAATTTGACACAAATGGACAGAGATGTTTTTTTTTTTGCCCAACTTTTAATGGGTTGCATGAACCTAGTTTTTTGGTGAACATGTTTCTGGACCAGACCCACCTCACATATACAATGCTTAGTTTTTTCTTTATCAAATGATAAGAAAATGGGCATAAATAAGTTGAGTGCAAAATGGTCAATATGTAAGCTCAAAACTTATTCATTAAACATTTGCAGCTAACTTGGGCTGGATTCGGATCAATTCAACCAATCGGACGTAATTCAGATCATAAACAACCAAATTTAGACAGCGGGTTTTAAGGAATAAGGTTTGATGTACATCAAAACTGTCGTTGTTTAATATTTTGTTTGGTGTTTATTATGGTCTCGTGAACAACATATGAAAAAAGAATATTTGCAGAAAGTTGACCACTGACCATAATTTATGATTTATAAATTATCGACCGATCAATTGCATGTTAAAAATCTACAAAAGTAAAATAAATCAAGCATTATTAGTCAGATTACATGTTATATCATAAAAACATTCTTTTGCTAAACAATCGATTACATGTTATACCATGGAAACATTCATTTGCTAAACATTCATGTTATATCATAAAAGCATTATTTCTCAGATTACATGGTATCAGATTTATTCCCATCCTAAAATACGCTAACCTTTTGCAACATTCATTTGGTAAACAAATAAAGCATTATTCATAAATATATTAATATTATTTATGTAGTATCATAGGAAAAAAAGGTTGTGAACTGAGTAAATATACCAATAATGTAAGGGCAAACTTTCCATCTTCCTGTCTTTTTTATTATTGATGGATTTCCATGAAATTCTGTTGCTTCATCTTGTGTGTGTATCTTCTTCTTGCTTTTCTTCCATTGATGCAATTTTCAAATTCTGTCCATGAAAATAAACTAGTAAATTATAAGAAATGCTAGTTTTAATAAAAGTTACTTCAATGACAGTGCTACAATTTTTTTTATTGTTGAATCAAATCTACCAATTCATATTGCACTTACTGATTTAAGTATTGTAGATATTAACAATATAAGTCGTATAGTTGTGTTTATGAAATTAAATGGAAAATGAACTATATAGATATACACACAATCTTACACACTCACAGTCATCATTTGGAGATTACTGAAAGCTAGAGATAGAGCATCAAACCCACCTTTGCTAAATTTTCTTGGAATATTTATCTCACAAATATAAACAAACAGAATTTTATGTCTCTTTTGAATGATTGAAGTAGAAGTAATGGGTTTTAGAGCTTCCAACGCACTGTTTTTATACACATATTTTTTTCTTCTAGCTAGTAGTCAATTAATAGGAGTATTAACAAAAACAGGTATATAAGAGATAAGGTTCATGACTGTTATTTGTAAGATGTTGAGGTAGGGAGGTAAAGCTAAATTTTATTGCATTTGCTAGTGCCAATTGTGCAAAAATTTCTACATATTCTAAGTTTTTCTGTCATAATAAGAAAGAAAGGTCAGAGGCTTGGATCCATATTCTAGTGTTTCTATATAGTGCTTATGACTTATTAGCCTAACAAATTCAAGAACACTTCCATGTTAACTTCTAAATCCAAATTAATTAAAAGCTGGCTTTAAATTCTATCATATTCTTGTATAAATGACAACTTAGCTATCTCATTTCCCACAGAAATAGCAACTTAAGCATCCTATAAAATCTATATAATACAAACACAAAACAACATAGATATATGAAAAATCTAAAATCTATGAACAAAAAGGACAAAGCTAATCAGATTTTTTCATGGCACAATAGAGAATCAAGTTAGGGTTTTTGAAGCATGGAAAATTAAGGTTTTTAGAATATATCAAACCAAATTAATCAAATCATGCACGATAGAGAACAGAAAAATAACATACATGGCTTAGAGTTTTCAGAGAAGAGTCAAAGAAGGAAGCTAGGGTTCCTAGCCGACTTCGGTTGCGTGATTTGAGTTCAAATCGGCGAAGAAAGGAGGAAAATGGGGTTGAGAGAATTCGAAGAAGAAGAGGCCGGGTAAATAATGAAAATAAAGAGCGAAAGAAATGTTTTGCCGCTTAACCTTTTTTATTTCCACTTTTCATGGAGCGTAATTAAAGACAGCATGTACACGGTAAATACGGCGTGTTTGAAAAACTAGATAATAAAAGGATAGCACCATACTTTCATTGCTGTTACGTGTTGCAATCAATGATATATTTTCTTGTAGTGTCATAAAGTGTATAAGCAACAATTCTACTTTTCTCAAATGAATAGAAGTTTATAGCTGCTCGATTTAATCCTCTGAAAAATAGTTTAAATAATTGTAAGAAAAAATATTCCTAATCAAAATATTGACACCACAGTTTTAGGAAAGTTAAATGGTAAGAAACCCCAGCAGTCATGGTTGATAACAGAAAATCAGTGTGGACTTCAAATTGTCATAATTTTCGCATCTGGTCTTTTTCCTCTGATCTCACTTCATAAATGAGGAAAGATGCAGATAAACAATATATGAAAGAGTACTGAAAAAACATATCTAGCGGAACATATATTGTTAGATAAGTTAACAATATAAATTGATATGTTTGAAACTAGACGTTACACAGTTATTTACAACCAAATAAGCAAAACACATGTCATGTTCAACTATGTAAGTAGCATTATGAGCATAATATCAACTTTCACATTAAGTTTTAATGAGTACAATTGCATTTTGATACATAATGCTGCCAATCATTTTTTGCTTCGCATGAATGAGTTGCACCCAACTATTGTACCTTGGGAAAATGTTTTAGCCAAGGATGTGTATGTGTGTGTGTTATGTAAAAAAATTAACGACCAGTATCCCAAATGGTTGCCCTATGATAAGAAAAAAACCCTAAATTTATAAGTAAAAAAAGCTCTGAAATAACAGCCTACTCACAGTCAAAGGTTTCGACCTACTTTTACAATATAAATAGATATCAAACAATATTTATTCCCCAATGATAACAAAAAATACCCTAAATTAAAAGTAAAAAAGATCTGAAGCAACAGTCTACTTACAGTAAGAGGTTTTAACATATATTTTTATAATATAAATATATAAATATAAATATCTAATAATAAAAATAAACCATTGATATTGCAATTGGAATTTGAATATAAGTCTAACCTTTCAACCCGTTAACTTGGTCGACCATTATCTCTGCGCATTATTGTAACTTCAATAGTTTACTATGTAGTGTTATATATGACATGGTACAAACAATTGAACCAAACTAATGGAAACAAGTAACACTATTTTATCTATTATACGTTTTTTAGACATAAAAAACTTGTACAAAGGAAACGGAGGACCGACCCAATTTTAGATCAATGAAAAGAAATCGGGCAATAATAATCAATTAACATGTAATTGTTTGTCAAGTGAATCGAATATAAGGATTCTAGTTGAGAAAATCAAACAGATAAAATTGCAAAAAAAATCAGGAGATGGAAAGTGCTTTACCATTAACGACATCGTCATTGGTGAATCTGACAGATTGGAGCAGCTGCGCAGGTGAGGAATCGGAGCAGAAGCGAGCAGTTTTGATGAACGGCGAGCAGCAAAGTTGAGGAATGGCGAGAAGGGAAGTTAAGGAACTCTAATTTAGGGGATTTTTAAAGTGACGATAGATTTAGGGCTTTGGAAGTGTGAAGTGCGAAAAAGAGTTATTCGCGGCCAAAATGAAATATGAGGGAGGGAGGGAGGGTGAAAATGTAGGCACCTACTTTTACTTTTAACTAATAACGAGTTACTGAGCTATAATTTTGATGTGAATGACTACTAAATAAGCAAGCATAGCAACTCATCTTGCATTGCTATCCTCTTGTGCCATCAATAAACCATTTTCTTGTAGTGCTAATCAGAACCGCTCTAAAATGATGAGACTTGAGCTTTAACGCCAAATAATCCTAAGTTGTGGCCAATTCCGACATTAGAGATGCCGGAGTTGGGTCGAACCAAGGTTAAGGAAGGAGGAAATGGTGTTTAAGTTGCTTGGGGAAGAAGGCCTACTGATGGATATGAAGGAAACACTAGAACGCATGAAAGTGGCTCGTATCGATCTAAGAATATAGAAACTTGTATCGATCTAGGAGCAATAGAGATTCATACTGATATGAAAATGATGGATGGAGGGGAGTGGCTTTGTATCGATCTAGAGCGGTGGGTGTTCGTATCGATCTGGGGCAATCGATACGAAGTCGCTAGTGGTGACCAGTACGAAATGTATCGTTCTGAAATGATCGATACGAAGCTCCACCCTCGGATCAATATGAAATTCAAATTTAAGGATCGATATGAAGCTGGCTTTTGGGGAGCGATCCAAATTTGAACTTTGATGGATTCGACAGCTTTGCATATTCGAACATTTGACTTCGACGAGCTTCAGCCTTGCATAATTGGACTTGACCATTGAACTGCATGTATGACTACTTTTAAAGCTCCTCGATAGAACTGTTATTTGACAAACTCAATGAACTTTAGCATGGATCATTCTCTAGAGTTAGGTTGGCACGGTTGTGACGGTCAGCTATGACGGTCACTCCAGTTGAATCTCAAAGCCTTGTCATTTTAACATCTTTCGGACTTGAAGAAATTTAAAGTATTATGTAGCGCTGCACTACACAACACGATCACTCACTTCACAGCCACGTAGGGAACATGGGTTTCTTTCCATATAACAATGGTTTTTACTGAGTTCAATAGCTATGGATCCCGGAAGCTCCAAGTCGTAGGATATCTAAAGCCCTCCACTTTCAGCTATAGAAATGCCATAGATCGCAGCTGAAGTAATAAGTTCCGCTTCGGATGAGATGCTTGGTGCAGTTTTTTTTATGAATCCATAGGATTCTGTCCATTTCAAAGTCTCCAAAGATATGCTCAGCAGAATATATCTCAGGCACAGGCCAGTTGTAGAAGATTTTTTAATACCGGGCACGGAAGACAGAGCCCATAATCCCCCAGAAGGGTATACTGCTTGCAATAGATTCATGTGTTGCAGCTGGAACACTGTCTCCCTTTAAGCAGTTCATTCGAGAAATGCTTCTTTTTTCAGGATTGCTCCGTCCCAGTTGCATCTAAATAGGTATGCTTTGCTCAGCAGCCTATTTATCATCTCTATGGAGCATTTCTTTCGACCTCCGACTGTCAAGGAAATCAGGTTTCTTTTCAACATCAAATGTTGTAGGGAACCCTTCATTTACTTTTCTGGAAGCAGTTAGAAATTTCCAAGTAGTGGCAGGTGCCTGGAGCAAGCTAAGTTACTTCGAAATCAAATGGTTCTTAGTTCTGTGTCCACCGGGGTTTGTCAAGCGGTGGCTAGTCAGATGTAAGTGCTCCAACCTTTTGTCGATTTACTGGATAATATAAGTTGATGCTGGATCTAATACTTGGTTACTTTTACAGCTTCGATTCCATGGCCCCAAGGAGGCCAATTTGAAGAAGTAGTAAGGGTTCTCCAAGAGGTGCCTTTTGATTTCAGGGATGGAGTCCTCATCGATGAAAATTTAATCGATGTTGGGCTTATAGAAAGAGGCCAAAGCATTAGATCAGCAGGTGTCCTCAGAATGGCTCTGGTGAGGCATGGAGGAAGAAGAGCACCTGGAATCGTAATCACTGAACAGGGCGATGATGACAGTGTGCCCATTGGAGATGAGCCTGCAACTGTGCCTTCGCAGAGTCCTCGATCTTTAGAGTTGAAAATAAAAGGCATGACTATTACCCACAAAGCCACGAGAGGCAAAAATATCATGATATCTCCACACGTTACAACTGGTATAAGTGTGGGGACTTCTCCTCCACAAATGGAGAGTTCGCTAAAAGGATTGGTGGATATCCCCATCCCAGATGACTTAACTTTATATCAAGACCTTGGACTAGAGGGTCTTCAATGTGCTTTAGATATAAAGGAGCCAACTCCTTCGAGCATGGCTGCCAAAACAGGTTGGTTGGCGGGTTTGCACATGCATGCATGAACGCACTTCACGGCACCACACAACTTCTTATCACATGTTACTCAATTTTTGAAGATAACTGACTCTGTTTCTCTTTTCATTTTTAGATATGATGGTAAGAAAGGGATTTATGCTCGGTAGTCTTCGCTCTACGCATGATTGTTCTAGCTCATATTCTAAATCCCATAGACACGTGTCTGAAAGAAACCATGATTGCGACCGCTCCAGCCAAGAACAGGTATGTTATGAAATAGAAAGGGAAAGGGAGAGGCAGTATCAAAGTAGGCACCATTCTCGATCGCGTTCTCCACCACCTAGAGGTCCTTCGAAAGCCTTCGATTTCGAAAAACAATCTGCTGAAACTTTATATCAAACAACGCCTTCTCATACTTTGACATCCGATGATCAACACCATAGAACAGAGGTAGAAACTCCCATTATCACTGTACCAACTGCTATGGAGCCCATAAGGGAGGGAGCCATCAGAATTGCTAAGCTAAAAACTGACTTCCTAAATATCAACTTCGATGGATTCCATTTCACCCAAACTTGAAGCGAATTCCCAATGAGGTAGAACAGACGGTACATGATTATGTGTACGATGTCTACAATCAGTACCGAAAGTGGGTGAAAGTTGTAGAGAAAGCTTCGACGGTGTCCTTCAAGCAGGCAAAAACAATCGAGAAACTGGAGAAGGATCTTGCTCAAAAGGACCGTATAGTACAAGTGCTTAACAATGAGGCCGAATCTTCCAGGAAATCGGAAATAGAGGCCAATAAGAAAGCGGGCGAGGCAAATCGGTCTATGGAAAAGATGCGACATATGCATTTTGCTTTGGTTGAGGAGATGGGCCATTGAAACACCGCTATTATGGCCGAAAGAGATGCTGCGCTAAAGGAGCTTAATGAGTTAAAGGCGAAGTTCACTGATGTCATCAAGGAAAAGGATGATGCTAATAAAGCTGCTCAGGAGGCTTGCGAGCAGACGGTGTCACTTAAGGATGAAAGGAATGCGGCGAACTTAAAGGCCCAGGAGGTCGAAGCCAGAATTGAAACTGAAGTTAAAGCGATGGAGATCACGATGGAAAATGAGATTGAAGATCTCCTGGTTACTTATAACATCAACGTCTTAAGACACCACAATAGGCTTGAAGACTACCCATCACATCTATATACTGCCTGGCGCCGTCTAGTAGAGGATAAGAAGGCGGAGAGGGACACTTCAACTATTGACGACTTTGAACTTGAAAAACATATATTAGTTGGAGATGAGGCAAAAGTTCTTTATGATGCCATATTCACCTTCGAAAAGGAAAAACTAGCTACCAAATACTCCGATGTTGGAGAAGGATCCAGAGTTGAGCGTCACGAGGTAGGGTTCGAGGTGCCCGTAATGTCTCAGTCTAAGCCTACTTCATCCATTGATCCTCCAGCTGTCCCGACGTACAACCTTGATAGGCCTCGCCTACCTCCGGTAAACGAGCATGTCTTTGAAGGCACATCGGCTCAACATGTGAGCCAATCTAAGGAAGGTATTCTGAACACTTCTTTCATTCGCCCAAGTGCAGGAGCATTGTCGAAAGATGTCACTAATATCTTCTTTATCTTTATTCAATTGTAGATTCTACACCAGCCAATCCTCTTGCAATCCAAGAATTGCATCATAAGCAGGAGGCTGTTATAATAGAAGCAACGACTACATCAGTTGTCGTATCAACAGAGGAGATGCACGAAAGCAGTAGCGTGCTCGATGATCAAATGCTGGAAGCACTCCTTGGTCACCATAGCGACCCACTTACTGAAATACCTTTCATTATGGATGAAGATGCAAACATTACCAGATCCTCGGGTCCGACTACTAGCATTCCTATGGGCATACATGCAGAGTGGGCTGAGGAGATAATGGCAGAGATTAGAGCTGAAATGGAGCAAGCCAGGTAGGCTAGCAGTGTTGGCGATGGCATGGTTGGTCCCAGTCCAGTCCCTATGCTTATGATTTCTCCGGGTGGCACGATCAACGACACCAGCGCATCTCATTCTTCCAGCATTGAGGGCCACCATTCCTCCAGCTCCATCCGTAGAGAATATTCCCATCTCCATGAGTTCTGAGGAGGAGACAGCTGGCATTCCACCGACCGAAGACAAATCGATTAAGGGAGGCCAGGGAGGTAAAGGCTCGAAGAGACATCCGAGTGGTAGTTCAAGTGGGTCCACGCCGAAGAAGAGCAAAAGGAGATAAAAAAGCAAAGGCACAGACTTGCACTTTTCTCCTTCTTTTCGTAGATAGCTTAGAATAATATTTTCTTTTGCTTTTGTAGGCCATGTATAGACGCAGTTTGTCCCCTGCTTATAGGAATTCAATGAATAGATGTTTGTACTTGTCTTTTTTTCCAAAGAATAGTAGAAATAAAATCTCATTTTTTTTCTTCGGCATAACTCTACGTTTATTTGCTAAAGTATTTTAGTGCTCGTGTATCCATTCAATGTATTTGTGAGGCTTTAGTCTCTGAATTAGACTTGATCGGTTATTAAGACCTGAATCATGGCTTCGGGTCATAACCAAACATCAAGTCGAATTTCAACGTTGCACTATCTCGATCAGTGGCTGGTACTTGAGTTATGCCCCCAATCCTAGGGATAAATAAAAGGAATTGGTCGGCAATCATTTTCCGCCCTCACTGATTTCAATTTAACTTAGTGAGAAAAAAGTTAAAGGGAGACGAATTTGTATGGTCGGATCACACTCGCTCATTTGCTGGTATCGATATCCACACTTTGGATATTGAACATGCATGTTGGCAGTCGGTTATGCCTGCTTGTTATTTAGAACCTTATCCATGCTCCGAGGATATAGGATAATTTATGGGCGGTCAGTCACACCTGCTTAATATTTGGAATCACGTTCGCGCTACGGGGACATGAGTTGATGTATGGATGGTCAGTCACACCTATTTGATGCATATACTCTGGTCTGCACTCCCGGGGCTACATTTAGTTGATGGGCGGCTAGTCATACCCAGTTAGTGTTTTGGATTGTGTCCGCACTCCGGGGACATAAGTTATTTTGCGGGTGATCAATCACACCAGTTTAATGTTTATACCCAGTCTGCGCTCTCGGGATCAGAGTTAGTTGGCGTTTATACTCCAGTTCACACTTTGGGAATTTGGAGTTGGTTGATGGTCAGTCACACCTATTTAGTGTTTATACTCCAGACCATGCCCTTAGGACTAGAGTTAGTTGGTGGGTGGTCAATCACATCTAATTATGTTTATACTCCAGTTCGTACTCCGGGAATACGGAGTTGGTTGATGGGTGGTCAATTATCCCATTTAGTGTTTATACTCTAGTCCGTGCTCTCGGGACCAGAGTCAATTGGTTGGTGGTCAGTCACAGCCGATTATCTTTATACTCCAGTTTGCACTCCAGGAATCTGGAGTTGGTCGATAGATGGTAATCGCATCTGTATAGGTATTTGGATCTCGTTTGCATTTTGGGAACAGGATGTTGATCAATGTTATGGATGGTCAGATCACATCCACCTCGATTTGGAAAGCGAAGTCATGGATGGACGTGTCCATCCTCCTCGAGGTTGGATTTGGAATTTGTGCTTCAGTTCACACTCTGGGAATTGGTGCTCATTGGAGGATTGTCGTGTTTCAATACATTTTGACTTTAGTACGGTTTGCCCCCGAGCTCGGGGTTTCACTTAGCGAGTGATTGGTCGGATCACAACAATTCCCTATTTGAGTCCCACTGTAGGATGGGACTTAGCTCATTGTGCATCGTGACGGTCGCATAACGCATTTCAAGCATCGCCACTCTGGCTTGATGAGTCTGCATTTTATTGCTGGAATAAGAAAGTATGGCAAGGTCAGTTGCCTTATTACAAGTTCAAATTTAGGATGCCTAAACAAATTTCAAAGGAAAAGCAGACTAAAATGAATAAAAGTCAATTATGTGTAATAGCAACAGAGGCACTCGTTATTCCGTGCTCTGGGTAAAGTGAGGCCGTTAATAGTTGATAGTTTGAAGATGCCATCACCAAGTCTTCGCTCAATGACATACGGTCCTTCCAGTTGATTTCATATGCGAAGGGACCAGATAAATTCTCTTAAGTACGAGATCGCCGAATTTGAAGGTTCTGGGTCGGACCTTAGTGTTATATAATCGAGCGACTCGATTGCGGTGTGCGGCTGCCATCAAATCAGCCTCTTCACGTTTCTTATCTAGTAAATCCAAAGATTATGCAAGTAGAATGGCAATTGTCTTTGGATCGTAATAGGTCACAAGGTGAGAAGTTACTTCTAATGCAACTGGAATAACAGCTTCAGAGCCATAGGAAAGTGCAAATAGAGTGTGGCCGGTTGTGGACTTGTGGGTAGTTTGATGAGCCCATAGGGTCGTGGGAAGTTCATCGACCCACTTGCCTTCGGCCTTTTCTAGTCGTTTCTTTAGAACGTGCTTGATAACTTTGTTGACTGCTTTGACTTTCCCATTCGCTTGAGGGTGGGCTACTACTGAGAAATTCTTCTAGATGCGGTAGCATTGACAGAAATCGTTGAACTCAATACTATTAAATTGGGTCCCATTACAGGTTACAATTGTGTATCGGAGGTCAAAACAACGGATGATGTTGTGAACAACAAAGTTGGTTACTTTCTTCATCGTGATGGTAGTAAGTGGCTCAGCACCACCTTTGGCCAAAGGTAAAGACCCTATTATATCAATGCCCATGTGGAAAATGGCCGTGGATTGACCATCTATGTGATTTTGGTAGGCAGGGCTCTTGGAATCCTGGCATGCTTCTGGCATCTATCACATCTCTTCGCATAAGACAACACATCTCGATTCATGGTTGGCCAGTAATATCTACATCTGAGTATCTTTTTCGCAAGGGCTTGCCCTTTAGTGTGGTCACCACATTCACCCTTATGCACATCGTGTAACACTCATTTGATTTCATCGTAGGCAATACACTAGGGTAAAGGAACAGAATACCCTCTTCAATACAGGACTCCATTCTGGATAATGAATAGCGAAGCTTTTCAAAGAATCTATCTTTTCTCGCTTCTATGCTCGGGTAAAGCCCCATGCTCGAGATAGTTTTTGAACGGAGACATCCACGACTCCTCCTCGGGTATTACCTCGTGCACCTAGTCCATCTCTAGTTGATTGATACTCGAAGTGGTAAGTGGCTTAACGGGGAAGAGTCCCATTTGTTGCACTTCATTGTTGCTGGCCAGCTTTGCCGAAGAATCAGCTTTTTGATTGTGCTCCCAAGGTATACAGTGGATAGCATAGTATTCGAAGTGGTTCAACACTTCCTGAACCTGAGCAAGATAAGCAGCAAACCTTCAGTCTCTAGCTTGATATTCTCCCTAAACTTGGCATACGACCAATTGCGAGTCACAATGAATCTCCACAGTGATAATTCCTAAGTCTCTGGCTAGTCTAAGTCCGGCGAGTAAAGCTTTGTACTCGGCCTCATTATTAGTTGCGCAGAAGTCAAACTTTAGAGCATAGCATATGGATCGACCTTCTAGGGTTTCGAGCACTACTCCAACGCTTGAGCAACGGTTGTTTGATGCACCATTAGTGTATAGCTTCAATATGTGCTTGGGAGATTCACTTGTTCCGCGCGAGTCCTCTGGTATTGTGAATTCAGCTATGAAGTTCGCCAGAACTTGTCCTTGAATGTTTCGCCCTGGTGTATAAGCGATGTCAAACGGATTCAACTCGATATTCCACTTGTGCAATCTACCAGATGTCTCAGGTCATGTAAGGACCTGTCATAATGACCGATCGGTGTAGAATGTGATTGGGTGAGTTTGGAAACATGGATGGAGCTTTCTCGAGGCTATGACAGGACAATAAGACAGCTTTTTTAATTTTGGGTAGTTTCTCTCCACCCCTCTCTTGCTGATATAGTAGACCGGCCGTTGGATCCTATCCTCTTCTCAGATCAATGTGGCACTGATCGCATTTGCTGAAACCGCCGGATAGATGTATAATCTCTTATGATCAATCGGCTTCGACAAAACGGGAGGTGTCGCCAAGTTTTAAATTAGTGCTTGGAATGCGACTTCACATTCCTTTGTCTATACGAAGTTTCACATTCCTTTTTTGGTCAGATCAAAGAAAGGGATGCACTTGTCTGTGGATCTAGAAATAAATCTGCTTAAGGCCGCCACCTTCCCATTGAGGTTTTATACTCGCTTTATAGATTTGAGAGTTTCAAGATTCTGAATCGCCCAGATTTTCTCAGGATTGGCTTCAATTCCTCGAGCATTAACAATGAATCCAAGGAACTTTCCTGATGCAACCCCAAAGTGACACTTAAACGGATTAGCTTCATTTTGTATTGTCGGAGTATATTGAACATTGTTTCCAAATATTTGACATGATTAATGGATAATCGCAATTTCACGAGCATGTCGTCCATGTACACCTCTATGGTTTTCCTGATCTGGTTAGGGAACATTCGGTTCATGGGTCTTTGATAAGTTGCCCAGCATTCTTAAGTCCGAATGGCATCACTTTGCAGCAATAAAGTCCCAGGTCGGTGATGAAGCTGGTATGTTCCTGATCAAGTAGGTGCATTGGTATTTGATTGTAGCCCGAATATGCATCCATGAAAGATAATAGCACATGTATGGTCGTTGGATCCATGAGTTGATTAACCCTGGGGAATGGAAAACTATCTTCGGGGCAGGCTTTATTCAAAACTGAGTAGTCCACACCAGTTCTCCATTTTCTGTTTGACTTTCTAACAAGCAATGGATTGGATACCCATTCTGAGTATAATGCATTACAAATAAACCCTTAGGTTTATTTACTTCTTCCTTAAGGGCGGCAAATCTCTCTGGATCCATACCGCGCCTTTTTTGTTTGACTGGGACATGCCGTGAGTCAATATTCAATGTATGGCTCATGATGTCCGATGAGATCCTACACATATCTAAATGCATCCAAGCAAACACATTAAGGTTTTCCCGGAGAAAATCAACCAATTCTTGTCTCATCTAGTGATTGATTTGAGACCTAATCTTTACCATTCGAGAATCGTCTTCATCATAGATCGGAACATTGATCGTCAACTCTACCGGGAAGCCTGGGAGTCTCTGACTTCCTCTTCATTATCATTGTCTCATGGATCAAGATCTTTAAGGAACTAGTTGTGGCACCCGGGCCTAGGCCCTAGCGCTAGCTATCAATTCTCAGAAAAACAGATGCAGAGAGATTCCTCTACACCCTTGCCATTCTCCTTACATTGCGGATCCCACAGCTCAGCAACATAATAAGCGCATCTAGCAGCCTAATCTCCGTGAACCACTCCAACCCCATTACCGATGGGGACCTTTAGAGTCAAACACCATGGGGCAATGGCTTCCCTGAATTCAGGGAGGGCCGGTCGGCCCATGAAAGCACTATAGGAGGAATTAATGTCTAACACGATAAACTGCAGCATCCGGACTCTCTAGCAATCTCTAATACCAAACTCAACTGGCAACTCCACCATCCTAGCTAGTACAGTTGCGCTTCCATTAGAACCATGTATTCGTGACTGACGCAGTTTTAGATCTTTCGCTTCCATTCTCATTTGGTTGTAAGATCGCTTAAAAAGAATGTTCACGGAGATTCCATTATCTACCAAGATCATCTTCATCCAAGCAAGACCTATCTGGGCTGATATAACCAACATATCGATAGTAGGGGATTCGACTCTATTAGCATCTCGGTTTTCGAAAAGTGATTTCGTCTGCCATTGTTTCGTCATCAGAATTACTGCAACATTTGAAGTCTACATGCTGATCGAATTTGCATATGACTCCATTTCCGTCCAGCTCCAATCAGCAGGATGAGGACCACCACTAACTGTATTTATAACCAACCTCCCGCCAGTACGAGCGGATTCCTCCGGTCTAGCATTGCCTTGCAGTTGATTCAGGTTAGATGGGCCTACACCTCCATCTTACAGCGCCCGAACGAACTGTTCTAACTTCCTCTCTCTAATCAACTTCTAAATGATGTCTTGTAGGTGATGGCATTCATTGGTGTTATGGCTGTAACGATCGTGGAATCTGTAAAATTTTCCAGTCTAAATTTGTTTCTCAAACGATGGTTTCGGAGCTGGCGTCTTATATTGTCCGGTATTACAAGTCTGAAGGTAAACATTTTCTAGCGAAGTTTTTAGAGGATTATATTGGTCAAACATAAGAGCTCTACGTCTTGATCCCCGATTTGGGTCTCGCTTCTTCCCCTAACCTCTATCGCCTTTTTGTTAACCTTGCTTGTTCTACATATTCAATAGCACTTTACCAGAACTATCACTGCTCCTTTTTACAGCAACATTACTCTGAATGCCTTCGACACTGGGACCTGCATTGTCCTGCTTCCTAGATTTTCTAGCATCTTCTCTCCTCAAAAACTGGGCCGCCTTAGCATAGAAACGATCCAACGACGCGGGGGGTTTTCTAGCTAACCAATTGCCAAACTTAGAATCGAGATTGATCGCTTTAGTTAATACCATTAAGATAGAATTTCCATTCGGGTTGCTGACCTTAGCACATGCAGCATGAAACCTTTCCAGATAACGTCTAAGTGTCTCTCCTAGAGCTTTGGTAATGCTGGACAAGGTGTTGACATCCTTTGGCCTTGTAACATGCATATGGAATTGTTCGACGCACTTTGTATCCAACTGATTAAAACTTGAAATGGATCTGGGCGGTAAATGAGTGAACCACATCGTTGCGATACCTCCTAAAGAAATAGGGAAACTCCTACACTTAACCGCATCGTCAGCTCAAGTGGCATTCATGAGCAAGATAGGCATCCTAAATCGATGAGGTGGCTCAGCATAAAGAATATCGTTTGTGAACGGAGTATTACTTCGGGAGATTCCCTAATGGTCCTTGGTAATACCTTTGTTGAATATGCGCTTTGCGCTTATATGATTTTTGTTTGATGATAATAAACATATATACATTCGTTTAAATGTATTTGTTAATATACTATTTTGTTTTTCACAGTTTAAATAAATATTTGCTGAATAAAATAAATAACACAGATTTTAAATTCAAACGAATATTTTATTCAAACAAATATTTATTTCAATTTTGAATAGTGCAATTTCAATCTCTCACTATAACTATACAAATTCAATTACAGTACAATTTCTAATTACAATTCAACTTACATTCAGAACCTCACTACACATCACTCACACTCGTATTTATCTTCAACTGCATTCCAGTTTGAATCCAGCATCTGAACAATCTGCAAAAATATAAACTAACGCAGTAAAATTGAAAAAGAAATATTTTTGCAATTAAAAAATAAAAGATAATTTTTGAAAATATGATTTGCCTCAGTTATATGGGTTGTTCGTCATAATTTAAATTTGAATTCATCATACACGAACAACTTGTGACATACACAATATATTACTGTATATGCCACAAGGCCGTGCACACCGATATATACACTCGATAATGCTACAGGGACAGGTGAGCATAGGTCAAACCCAAGTGAAAAGCCGGGTTCAACTCACATGCAATATATCACAACACGAGCACAAGGTCAAATCCGAGTTGTAAAACTGGGTTCAACACAAGGCTACATGAAGTATGCAAGCTCGACTAACAGGTTCAACCTCTTCATTAAACAACTCCAGACCAACAGCAACAGGGCCAAATGCAAACAAAACAAGTCACAATGTCGAGCATGCATGAAACAGTGGAATGAACCAGTGATACAAGGCAATACACGAGAGCATACAAGTGCAGACAACAGGGCTCAAACCAGTGTCAACAAAACAGCAATTAAGCACATGTTTGCAGACCAGTCAAGTAAATGTAGAGAACAAGCTACATGATGAACCAGTGCAAACCAAATGCTCAAGCCACCAAGAACCAGAACAATAACCAATGAACAAAGATCAGAAACAAAGCATGTACACAAGTATACAACTACAGGTCTCAATATCAAAGAAACAACTCAGCATTGAATTGAATACATGGAGACAAGATCAACTACATGAAGCAAACAACAAATGAATGCAACAAGCATGAATCAAGTTCAGTGGCAAATGCATATGTATATATATATATCAGAGTGAAACATTTGAAGTAAATGCATTGAACAAACATTAAACCAGTTGCAACATCACTGATACTAGTGAAACAACAAGCAGTAGTGAACAAGTGTCACAGCAAACAACGTGCACCAGTGTGCAAGCTACAGATACAGTATTAACTAAATGAAACTGGTAAATGCAAAGACCAGTAATGCACAATTCAAATCAATGACAAAGCAACACTGGGAGCAACAGCTACATGCAGGCCAGAAGCAAAAACTCAAGTGCAACAGTGAAGTTCAGCTATGCAAATGAAACACAGTTGCAAACAACATGACAGGAAACAGATAAAATTGAACTTATGAAGCAGTGCAAGTGTGCAAGTGAAAATCGCCAACTGCAAGACCTCAAGTAACATGGTGAAGCAGTACAAAAGAGAAAGTGCAATTCGAACCAACATGACAGCACTGCACCAATGCAAAATAGAATGGAATGCACAGGTCAGAGATACAACAATGGAACCATCACGACAGTTCACATTGCAGTAATATCATATCACAACAGAAGTTCAAATCAAAACAATCAAATGGAGACCAGAGAAATGCCCAACACAGATGGCCAGAAAGGAAGCTCACCAGGATGAACACAAACATTGCAGAGATGACCGAAGTATAATACTAAACAAGCCAAAGTCAACAGTAAAATGATCGGAGTCAAAGCCGTGGATAGCAAGAATATACACGCATATGAACAAGTCAAAATCAAAGCCGATGACTTTAAACCGTGTCAACCAAGTAACCCAAGTTTATACGATTATGAAAAAGTCAGAATAAATCGCAAACATTCAAGCATCATCAAGTGGCCGAGATAATGAATTTGATAAATTCAAATATAATTGTACGAACGCAAATCTAGGGTTACAAACCCTATATAATCAAATTCACATCATCGGCATCAAGTATCGAGTTCGAGCAAGGCAAAACCAGCAAAGAAAAAGGGAAAGTACATACCGAAAACACAGAACGAACTCGATCCAAATTGAAGAGCCGTGAACAAATCGAAGAACATCAAAGCCTACTATCGAATCGTATCAAGTGGCGACTTCAATTTGCAAGAACCCTAGTTTGAATCGCAAGGAAGAAAAGCTCCAAAATTCGCAGAAGCCCTAATTGAATTGGAAAGAGGAACAGCCACCGAACGAAGAAAACAAAGGAGACAAGCCAAATTAATTAAAGGGGCCGGCCTATTTTTCTCTAAAGGGAATTTTTTTAAAGGGGATTTTTATTTTTAGGGTTATTTAATTATCTTTTAACTGTTGTTTTTATTTTTCGAATCAAAGAATTTGTAAATCACCACCTAGGGTTTAGGTAGTGTCAGATTGTCTAGTTAGAATTAGTTTAGTGAGCAGGGTGTGCGAGTTTGCAAAACTCTGTAGACGGGAGCAGTGTTTGCGAGTAATCAAAGCTCTATAGGCGGGAGCAGAGTTTGCAAGTAATCAAAGTTCTATAGGCGGGAGCAGAGTTTGCGAGTAACGAAACTCTATAGGCGGGAGCAGGGTGTGCGAGTCTAGTAGAGTGTTTGTGAGCGGGAGCAAATGTTTGCGAGTCTAGTAGAATGTTTGTGAGCGGGAGCAAATGCTTGCGAGTCTAGTAGAGTGTTTGTGAGCGGGAGCAAAAGGGTCTGCGAGTCTAGTAGAGTGTTTGTAAGCGTGATACTGTTTAATTCTAATAGAAATCTGGGAATGCAGCAGTAGGCAGGGGTTGCCGAAGCTGGGTAAATTTTGTGTGTGATTTACTTTTTCAGCATATTTATTTCTGCGTTTTGTTTCTGTGTTTATATCAAGAAAACTTGCTATAACCCTATTCACCCTCCCTCTAGGGTTAATCTAGTTCCTACAAGTGGTATCAGAGCCCGGTATTTTGTTTTTAACTCTAGAGTCATGAATCCATCAGATAATATTTTTGTTGAGGGTCCTTTCAATATTATTCCTTCTATTTTCGATGGAACAGATTTTTTGAATTGGAAATTGAAAATGGAATTTTATTTAAAATCTGTTAATATTAAATGTAGGGATATTATTGAAAATGGGTGTGATATAACAAATAAGGAAATTATCACGATTAATGCTCTTGCTATGCATATATTATATTCTCATATTAACCATGATAATTTTTATTTCGTCTCTCATTGTGAAAATGCACAGAAAATTTGGAAAACTCTCGATGCAATATATGGTGCAAAAGTCATCAACAATGAGAAGTCCTCCACAACCGACTCAGTTAAAGAAATATGCTTAACAGGATTGGTAAATAGCAGTTGTGATGAGGATGATGATGATGGTGCAGCCGAGCTGGCATTACTAATGAAGAATTCAAAAAGGAAATTTGCAGCCATGTGGAATAAAAGCGATAACAGTGAAAGTGAGAAAGCAGATATGTGCCTTTATGGGAATATAACCGATAGCGACGACGACGAGCCAAGCGAGGTATCAAAACTTACTCACTCTGAATTACTTATTTATTTCCACAAAGTAAATGGCTGTTTTGAACGACTTAGGCAAAAATACGCTAAACTTGAATCACAAAAAGATACTTTGATAGAATTAAATGAACAACTTGACCAATTAGTTAAAACCTATCAAAGTAGGATCCCTAAGTGTGATAAGTGTCCAACATTTGAAGAAGAAATTAAAAAATCAGAAATTAAAATGAAATCACTTGAAAATGAAATTCTGATTTTAAAAATTAAAAATACTAGAAGAGAAAATTCTATTAAAAGGTGCACTCAATTGTTGAAAGAAAATGAATCTTTAAAAACAAAAGTCCAACAATTGTCAACGATTTTAGAAAAATTTTCCAAAAGTGAAAAATCGTTGAATATGTTAATAGGAAAACAAACTGTCAATATTGATAGACAAGGACTTGGATATACTCATTCTGAATATGTTAGAAATGAGATTAATCAAGAAAATTCAATGTGCACAATTTGTAGAAAATTTGGACACAATCAAAATAATTGTTGGTATAGACCCAAACATGTTAAAACTATACCGATTTGGGTTCCAAAAGGCACAAATATAAAATCTTTGAAAGTCAAACAAATTTGGGTGCCAAAAGGAACATATATAAATAGTTTTGGGTCTCCACAAACATATTTTTCATATTCTGCCACTAACAATCATGGACCTATAAAAACAAATAGGTCACATAAATCTTTCATCGTGTAGGTGTGGTGGCAGGCTAAGGAACAACAACAGTGTTCTCTGGATTTTGGCTGTTCCAGAAACACAACGGGCGACAAAGCAAAGTTCCTTAGCCTAGTACAAAGGTGACAAAATCACAATGGGCAATCACGAAAAATTATTGTAAAGGTAAAACAGGTAATTTTGTTTTGAACGATATATTAAATGTGACAATCTGCACCGTATTCTGAATGAAATCAGCCAAAGATTGTGATGTTGAAAAGAGATGATTCTGACTTATTCTTAATTGATATGGTTTCTTTTGACTTGTTCTTACTTTGATTTGTGCTTAAATGATGACCAATCAGATTTTCAACTTTGAACTAATCCATACAAATTCGGTCAAATGATGGTATTTTATTGATCTTTGATTATTCATGCTACACGTAGATATATTTGTTTTGACATTTTGGTTACTGCTTGTAAATTTGCACGATTTCATGTGAAAGCTGTTAAAAAGGATTTTATGAAATTATTGAAACTTCAAGAAATTGTTTTGAAATAATAATGAAGTTTTAATGACTGTTGATAGTTGTTCATCCTATGGTTTCTAAATTTAACACTATGATATTTGTTTAAGTGTTAACATGGCTTCATTTCAAATTCAAAAGAATTTCATTTAAAAATTGTTGAAATTTCAAAATCTGGTCTTTGACATCCAACGAGTGAATATTGAGTGAACATTAAATTCAGATGCAGATTACACTGATAATATAGTTGATAGAAAAATTACTAGTGGAACGTGATTAATTTTTGAAATATTCATTTGCTGCATCGTTTTTCAAAGAAAATATCTGCATATTTTTCACTTGAAATAATTTTCAAATAGCAGAAAATTTTCTTATAAAACCCCCTCGAGAAAATCATGTTTGACCATATTTACAGATTAGTCATTTTTTTGAAAAATTGATTTTATAACTTTTGAATTTGATTTTAAATGACTATTTTGACTAATCTGACTCCCTTTGATTATTGAAAAGATAAATAGTGATTGAAAAAGTGATGAGTGTAGATATTTATCATATATTATAACTCAAGACAATATAATTAGAAAATTTCTTTAGAATTTCATAACAAGAGTTATAAAAACTTTTTGTTAGGTAAAAATTCCATGATCATTTCTATTTCTATCATCTTTCTATCGACCATTACTCATCAAAATCATATATAGTATGTAAATTTATGGTAGTTTACAAAGGAAATCATTCGTTCTTCAATATCTTTAAATTTGTGAAGGAAATTATCTGTGCTTCAATTTATTATATTTGACAATAAAAATAAATATCCAAAGTATTCACTCTCATTTAAAAGTCCTCACGGTTCTGCATGGGTGAATTACTTGGATTTTTGATTATGTGCTTCCATGCTCATTTAAAAGTCCTCATGGTTATGCATGTATGGAACGCATATCAAAATTAATTGATTTAATAGACAAGTTGATTCTAATCCCATTTAAAAGTCCTCATGGTTATGCGTGGTTAGAAGATACTTGATTTTTTAAAATAAAAATTGTGAATACTACTAATCTCATTTAAAAGTCCTAACGGTTATGCATGGTAAGTAGATATTCAAATTTCCCGAAATAAATATACCACAAATAGACAGAACTGTATGATTTTTTTTGATGATTTTATTCACATCACTTCTGAAAGTGGAATATGCGCCTGACAAGGGTAATTATGATTTTTGTTTGAGTTTTATTGAAATTTGATATTTATATTCAATTGAGTTAAATGTTTGATTCATGTTTGTCACTTCATACCTATTTTTATAACACTGTTATTCTTTTGCTGATAACAAAAGGGGGAGAGAAAAGTTAAGATTTTGTCAAATAGAATCAAGCAAAGGTCAAATAATTTTCCATTTGCATATAGGCTCATTTATATATTTCTATTTGTATGCATATATGTAGGGGGAGTATTGAGTAGAGAGGGAGCATTCAAATAGGGGGAGCAAATTGAACGATCAAATACATTTAATACATTCAAAATCTTAAATATATGTTTGTTATCATCAAAAGGGGGAGATTGTTGAATATGCGCTTTGCGCTTATATGATTTTTGTTTGATGATAATAAACATATATACATTCGTTTAAATGTATTTGTTAATATACTATTTTGTTTTTCACGGTTTAAATAAATATTTGCTGAATAAAATAAATAACACAGATTTTGAATTCAAACGAATATTTTATTCAAACAAATATTTATTACAATTTTGAATAGTACAATTTCAAGCTCTCACTATAACTATACAAATTCAATTACAGTACAATTTCTAATTACAATTCAACTTACATTCAGAACCTCACTACACATCACTCACACTCGTATTTATCTTCAACTGCATTCCAGTTTGAATCCAGCATCTGAGCAATCTGCAAAAATATAAACTGACACAGTAAAATTGAAAAAGAAATATTTTTGCAATTCAAAAATAAAAGATAATTTTTGAAAATATGATTTTCCTCAGTTATTTGGGTTGTTCGTCATAATTTAAATTTGAATTCATCATACACGAACAACTTGTGACATACACAGTATATTACTGTATATGCCACAAGGCCGTGCACACTGATATATACACTTGATAATGCTACAGGGACAGGTGAGCACAGGCCAAACCCAAATGAAAAGCCGGGTTCAACTCACATGCAATATATCACAACACGATCACATGATCAAATCCGAGTTGGAAAACTGGGTTCAACACAAGGCTACATGAAGTATGCAAGCTCGACTAACAGGTTCAACCTCTTCATTAAACAACTCCAGACCAATAGCAACAGGGCCAAATGCAACAAAACAAGTCACAATGTCGAGCATGCATGAAACAGTGGAATGAACCAGTGATACAAGGCAATACACGAGAGCATACAAGTGCAGACAACAGGGCTCAAACCAGTGTCAACAAAACAGCAATTAAGCACATGTATGCAGACCAGTCAAGTAAATGTAGAGAACAAGCTACATGATGAACAAGTGCAAACCAAATGCTCAAGCCACCAAGAACCAGAACAATAACCAACGAACAAAGATCAGAAACAAAGCATGTACACAAGTATACAACTACAGGTCTCAATATCAAAGAAACAACTCAGCATTGAATTGAATACATGGAGACAAGATCAACTACATGAAGCAAACAACAAATGAATGCAACAAGCATGAATCAAGTTCAGTGGCAAATGCATATATATATATATATCAGAGTGAAACATTTGAAGTAAATGCATTGAACAAACATTAAACCAGTTGCAACATCACTGATACTAGTGAAACAACAAGCAGCAGTGAACAAGTGTCACAGCAAACAACGTGCACCAGTGATGCAAGCTACAGATACAGTATCAACTAAATGAAACTGGTAAATGCAAAGACCAGTAATGCACAATTCAAATCAATGACAAAGCAACACTGGGAGCAACAGCTACATGCAGGCCAGAAGCAAAAACTCAAGTGCAACAGTGAAGTTCAGCTATGCAAATGAAACACAGTTGCAAACAACATGACAGGAAACAGATAAAATTGAACTTATGAAGCAGTGCAAGTGTGCAAGTGAAAATCGCCAACTGCAAGACCTCAAGTAACATGGTGAAGCAGTACAAAAGAGAAAGTGCAATTCGAACCAACATGACAGCACTGCACCAATGCAAAATAGAATGGAATGCACAGGTCAGAGATACAACAATGGAACCATCACGACAGTTCACATCGCAGTAATATCATATCACTACAGAAGTTCAAATCAAAACAATCAAATGGAGACCAGAGAAACGCCCAACACAGATGGCCAGAGAGGAAGCTCACCAGGATGAAAACAAACATTGCAGAGATGATCGAAGTATAATACTAAACAAGCCAAAGTCAACAGTAAAATGATCGGAGTCAAAGCCGTGGATAGCAAGAATATACACGCATATGAACAAGTCAAAATCAAAGCCGATGACTTTAAACCGTGTCAACCAAGTAACCCAAGTTTATACGATTATGAAAAAGTCAGAATAAATCTCAAACATCCAAGCATCATCAAGTGGCCGAGATAATGAATTTGACAAATTCAAATATAATTGTACGAACGCAAATCTAGGGTTACAAACCCTATATAATCAAATTCACATCATCGGCTTCAAGTATCGAGTTCGAGCAAGGCAAAACCAGCAAAGAAAAAGGGAAAGTACATACCAAAACACAGAACGAACTCGATCCAAATTGAAGAGCCGTGAACAAAATCGAAGAACATCAAAGCCTACTATCGAATCGTATCAAGTGGCGACTTCAATTTGCAAGAACCCTAGTTTGAATCGCAAGGAAGAAAAGCTCCAAAATTCGCAGAAGCCCTAATTGAATTGGAAACAGGAACGGCCACCGAACGAAGCAAACAAAGGAGACAAGCCAAATTAATTAAAGGGGCCGGCCTATTTTTCTCTAAAGGGAATTTTTTTAAAGGGGATTTTTATTTTTAGGATTATTTAATTATCTTTTAATTGTTGTTTTTATTTTTCGAATCAAAGAATTTGTAAATCACCACCTAGGGTTTAGGTAGTGTCAGATTGTCTAGTTAGAATTAGTCCAGTGAGCAGGGTGTGCGAGTTTGCAAAACTCTATAGGCGGGAGCAGTGTTTGCGAGTAATCAAAGCTCTATAGGCGGGAGCAGAGTTTGCAAGTAATCAAAGTTCTATAGGCGGGAGCAGAGTTTGCGAGTAAACAAAACTCTATAGGCGGGAGCATGGTGTGCGAGTCTAGTAGAGTGTTTGTGAGCGGGAGCAAATGTTTGCGAGTCTAGTAGAATGTTTGTGAGCAGGAGCAAATGTTTGCGAGTCTAGTAGAGTGTTTGTGAGCGGGAGCAAAAGGGTCTGCAGGTCTAGTAGAGTGTTTGTAAGTGTGATGCTGTTTAATTCTAATAGAAATCTGGGAATGCAGCAGTAGGCAGGGGTTGCCGAAGCTGGGTAAATTTTGTGTGTGATTTACTTTTTCAGCATATTTATTTCTGCGTTTTCTTTCTGTGTTTATATCAAGAAAACTTGCTATAACCCTATTCACCCCCCCATAGGGTTAATCTAGATCCTACAACCTTGACTTTCATGGATCATTTGGCGGATCATGGTTGGAATGTCAGGCATTTGGACATCGAGGCCAAGGCATGGTTGGGTTCCATGTTGCGGGGACGATCTGGGCGCTATCGATGGTCCATGCCTTGCCTTTTTGGCTCCTGATCTTCGAGAACGTAAGGTTCATGAGCATGGATGTGTTGATGATGGGTCGGATCTACTTGGTTTCGAAGCTCAGCTTCCAAGTCTATAGTGGCAGCAGTTGCAAGGTCATCCATAGCGAGGTAAGGAAGTGCCCCTCCTTGGGAGGAGTGCCCGACTTGGTGTCTTATAGAAGGACCAACCCCGGCTTATCCGAGATTCACAACACATTGATGCCTAGAGGCTTGTGCGTAGTTTCCATCCAGCCGTAGGTGTGTAGATTATGACTGAAATCAGAAGAAGCCAAGCTTTCGGTTGATGAGTAAGAAGTACGATCCCTCCTAGATCTCCTTTGTCTTTCTTCGTTTTGCCAATTCGCTAGCTCCGTATTGACACGGATCTGCTGAGTGAGCTGCTAACGACTCTGAGTTAGTCTTGCATTAAGATCTGGAGCTACGGACGAGGCTTGGCCTGCGGTGGCTTGCTGGGTAGGATTTTGCATATCCCTTCCTTTTGGATCTACAACAGTTGAAGCAGTTCTGGTAGTAACCATGTTGAGTGACATAGCTCTTTCCTAGATTTGGTGAAATCTGAATAGAATGGAAGGAACTACTGGATGACAGATCTAGATCTCCTTAGATTTTAGCAATCCAACAACGGTAGTGATCCAATGAATCAAAGAAAAATGGAGTTCTCTCAATGAAAGCACCAAAGTGTTTGCACCAAAATTGGGTACAACACTCTTCGGACATATTTGAAGAGATTAAAATGAAGAATTTAAATGTAAAAAGAGGATAGTCTAACAAACATGCCAATTTAAGCAAACAGAAATAGAAAAGACAGAGATTTATAGTGGTTCGACAATGTACCCTACTTCCACTTTGAATGATTTGTTGTCTTATTGGTGATTACTAACTGGTTACAACGGAGAATAACTCAAACACTCAAGTTACAAGTGATCTCCATCAGAGTAACAGGGTAATGGAGTCAAAAATCCCTTTTCTATTAGTATTAGAGTGCTATTTATAGGTGTAGTCCGAAAATATCTAGCTTAGATCTCGGAATACGCTTTTTCACACGGGGTTTGGCCTACCTGATTGATCCTAGGTCACTTGTAATCGATCCATGTGCTCTTCGTATTGATCAAGATCTACTCCTTTTGGGTTACGATCAATCAGAGGCATTGCCCAGGTGGTAAGTAAGCTCATGCGAAAATTTGGTAGCGTTTTGGTTTGTAGATTTTGAGTTATGATCGATCCAAGATTTACTTTATAGGTTGGCTGGACTACGCGTATCGATACCTTAGTATCGATCAACTTTGGATTGATCTTGTGGAGCTGTGATTTAAGGGATATTCACTTTTTATGCCGCATGACCGTTTCCATTACTTGACTATGCCTTCTTCGTATCGTTGCTTGGAAGTTCCTTTCGTATCGATGTTGTCACGTGTCCTTCGTATCGATCATTTGGTGCTTGGTTTTGTATCGATCGTTGGTCGATCGATACGAAACGTGTAGATATGAGGATCAATACGAAGAGTGTCGAGTGCTAATAAAATGAACCCTAATCGATGCCGGTGCTTGATGCATACTAAGGAAAGGGATGGATACGAAGAGAGGGTGGCTTTTGATGGATACGAACAAACACCTTCTTCGTTGATTTTGATCGATTCACAACTTGAGCATATGAACTCCGATTGATCTGAAACTTGGAATATTACCTTCTATAGCTTTGTTTATCGTACCATGATAATTGTAGCACAATCCGGACTCGGACCAAATTTTCCAGTATCCATAGTGAACCTGTGTATAGCCGATGTCAGATAGACTGTCTTTGGTTTCGAGTCAAGTTCTTGGTATCATGGTCTTGCCAAAAGGCGGGATAACAGTATTTGTCTGTGTTCTACTTTTTGTCTCCGTTGTGTTACTCATTCTCGACTATCAGCAAAAGGGATTTACTCAAACTGCATGATTCAGAACTCATAGTGAAAAAAAGTATATAATATCAGTTATTCTTATATTGAAATCAAACCATCGTCAAATATATCCATATAATATCAATCCAATCATCTACATACTGCCATACTTTATATCAGATGTGTATATATACAATATATACATAACTAACGCCTTCGTCATCCGCACATTCAACGTTACTTACACCAAATGACTCCATACTCCTTCAACCTATAGATGATTGATACGAAGAAAAATATTAAAAAAAGGTCAACATACTCTGAGCGAGTGAAACAAATCTACTCATATAACATCGTTAAAGTCCAATCCATATGTAAAGATACCTTAACATGTGTCATCCACATCCAAAGAGTTGGACCAACATAACATACACACATATATGTACGTACGTATGTATGCATGTATATATGTATGTATGCATGCATGTATGTATGCATGTGTATGGCAGACTACTTAATTAACATCATGTCACATTCAACTACATGATATTATAATAATGACATTGTAAATTGTGTCCTACACTCACTGTTTATTCAACCCATGTACATAGTCCTAGGTACGGTCCACCAGAGGTTATATAAGCCTGCATATGGACGTCTTTATTCTCTCATAATCCATATAATACATATGTGTGTGTGTGTGTGTGACTCATGATGCCATGGTAAGTCATGGGAGCAACTAACATCGAACAATATATAATACGATCGTCGAATAACAATCATTTCATCCTCACATCCAATAGCGTACATCTCTTGCCATCATACTATGCTAGTCATCTCTGAGATAGGCCGAGAGTCACATGGGCCCAATACTGAAGCACTACCTCCATCTGATTCAAACTTTCTTGGTTCTAGATTCATTCTGGACCAAACAACCACTGGGGTCATTAGCGGTTGACCATTAGTTGTGTTGGCCGAAACACAATAAATACAATACTAGTTTATATGTATTTTTTTCTTCTAATTTCTTTATTTCTCCTTAATTTCAGTTTTAATCTTCTATACTTCAATTATTACTCGCTAAAAAAATCATTATACAGTCATGTAACATTATATTATGTATACAATCATCGCATACTATGTAATACAGTTTATGTACTAATTTCCTATCACTAATCGATATATTTCACTAATCTCAATATTAATGTAATTTAATTCATGTATAAATCATCAATTAATCTCTGCTTAATTTTTGAAATACCCTTAGTTGATATCTATATACATTACAGTGCATTTTAAGTATATATAATCCACTTAAACAATCTCCATCATCATCGTTTATATCACTAAAACCCATTATTTTGCATCATACTTCAAATAATTCAATAATACACATTCACTAACCTAACCATTGATTAAATATCATTTCTACAGTAATTTAACATAACAAATTTGGATTTATCCCTAGGCTTAGACTGAAAACCATGATATCAAAGTATAATTATATTATAGGAAAAAGAGATGGATTCCACTCACTATTATATGATCGAAGCCCTCCGATTTGACTAAAATCCTACCAATTCCTCCGCTGTCCTAGAGTAGATGATTATATCTCCTTATTTTAACTAAAGATTAGTATCTATGTGCATCCCCTCACATTCTCATCATTTTGATATAAAGTTTGTGCGATTAGGTATAGAAATAAGAAAGTTATAACAATTTGAAGTTTTCTAAAGAAGAAGGGTTACGGGGAAAAAAAAGACAAATTTTTGATAAATGAATCCGTGCGTTATTCCAAATTTTATAATAAAGAAAGGACCACTTAGAATTCAAATTCAAATTCTTAGGCTTTCGACTCATTTCAGCCCGATGCGAACCCATAACTAAAACTTTGTATCTTCTTAATATAAACATTGATTTTAATGTCCTTATAGTTGAAACTGATTAGAAAAATCAGATATGCACAATGAAATAACTTCTATCATCTGATTATATTATTTGTAAAACTAAAATTTTACCCATATTTATTACATTTACTAAAATACCTTTAAAAATAATTATCGAAATTTTACGGGTTGTTACAACAATCATATAAATGTTATTACTAACTTTTATCCAAATTGTGTTGCATTATCATATATACTATATAGATATTTTAGAGAGATAGATAAGAAATATATTGAATGGATGTAAGAAAATGAGTTATAAATATGAAGATTGATCAGAGCAAATGAAAGATATAACTGACGCAAGATGAATTGAACATAAGTGCTCCAACGAAAAAGATAATCGAAGTGTTCAGTAAGTCTACAAAGTCCTAGAATTTTGTTGGAGGTCCCATAACAAATATCCTTGAAATTCTTATTTCTTTTAACTCTATTTTATCCCTAACACCTTCTTGCAAATATACAATTTGAATTTTGAAACTTTGAAGTCATGATTTGAATTTTTAAAAAAGAAAAATATTCCTTACCGGATTATGTTGACATACTCCATTGGAATATGTCACAAAGAGGTCCAAATTTCAAATTATAGGATCTTGGTGCAATCTCTTCACTGATGAACTCATCCTTTATTCTTCTATTTAAAGGGGTTTTGAAAACTATTTTTCATATATAATTCTCTAATTTTCTCTTACTCTTACATCTCAATAAATTTGTAAGAAAAACTCCTTTATATCTTTCACTCTCATTGAAAATCCATACTTTTTCACTCGTATTCTAAGAGGATTTGCAAATCACTCAAGATCGTGGAGTTTTTACTTAAATTATCAATCATTCTCTCTTTTTTCATTCTAATCCTCTTTAATGTGTTTGCATATTACTATTGAAGGTCTATGGGATCATTATACCAAAACAATAAGAATATGTAGTAAAGATACAACTACTTGCCCATACTTTAATGTTTTTTGTAAAGAAAGGTGTTCTTGTCATCCAAGGAAAGTCAAGAGGAAAGGTGTATGTTATCATTTATGGAATTGTAAGATTGTAAAGGTGTTCTTGCCACCCATGGTAAGCAAAGAAGTGACAGTGAAAATCGTTATGGGAAGTATAGAAGTAGACGTAGAATTGGATATCCAAACTAATATAAAGATCATAGTGTCTTTCAATCTTATTGCTTTTATTTTACTTTGAATTTATTGTTTGATTATCTGCATGTGTTTGTGGTTTCTTTACTAATTTAAGTATATAACTTTTAAATTTACAAGTTAATGTTTAAATAGTTGACATACACTATTCACTCCCTGTCTAGTGGATTAGTGGCCTTAAGTTTTATTCTACATTAATGTGTTTAGGCATCCCACAACCCATATTCAGTTGTGATGAAACCAATGTTAACAAATTTCTTTGTTAACCCTGAAATATGCTAAGAAGATGAGATCTGGCTAGGAATAGGTTTGATCAACCTTGTGTCAATTTGCAACAAGTATACATGTTTTAGGGAGAATTCATAAGCTTGTCATGAAAAAAAGGCATAAGAGTTATATGCAGGTCGTAAGTCAAGACCCTTTTTTATTTGAAATATGCTATGCAAATGTTCAACATTCGATTCCTTATGTGTACAAATCAATTTAAGGCTACAACTTTAAAAAATATATAAGAAAAGTGGAGAGAAGAATTCGCCCCTTTTACATTGCCACGGGGTTTATATTTATAGGGGTGGAGTAGAGCGGTATGGTTGCCACGTGGCTCACGACACCCTTGATTTTCAGTATCATTCATCGTGTTAATAGCATGCAACATCCCTTTGTTTATTGCTTATTCTTGCAACCTTTAGTATGTTTTTTATATGTAGCATCCTGCTTTATTGACAAACTATGACATATGTCCTTGCTTTGATGATATATGACATCCTTGCCATATGAGTGATCATCTGTAAACGTTGATGGTCTTCGGCATCCTTGTCGCATTGATGACTTACGATATCCTATAAACATGGAAGACTTACATCATCCTTCTTTTATATTGATGGTTCATAGCATCTTGTTGAATACTGGTGGTTTGCTATGTCTGTATAATGTTTTCGGCATTTGGCACTTTGCCTTAGAGTAGTCATCTGACATCCCTTCATATGGTTGACACACGGCAACCTCTTTCATACTGATAAAATGCGGCACCTTGTTCATACGATTGAATTTCGACGTTTTTCTTTTCATTTTTAATATTCGATATCTTCTTCCATTATTGATTTACAACATCATTGCCAGCTGCATGCAATCGATAACCTTTCCATGCAGTTCGACATCCAATGTCGCTTGTATATGATTTATAATGGTTGTCATTGTAAAGGCTTGACATCCAATTCTTCGATATCTCAATATATAACCTTTCTTTAACGGTCTTCCAGCTTGATATGTTCTACATCATTGCTTTTCAACATCAGACATTCCTTGGCACGATAGTAATATAAGTTGCTTGCGTGTCTCGTCCCTTCTAGGCATTTGATAACTCCTTATTCTGTTGAAATTCGTAATCTACTTAAAAGGTTTGATGACATTGTTTGTAGTAACATTTGCCAGCCTAGAGTAGAAGGAATGTTGACTTTTCAAGTCAATACCTTGATATCAGCACTTGTCGCCTATTGGCATTCCACTCAAATCTGTGTCGTTAAATTAAATCAAGATTAAAGGCGCTTGTTCTTCCTCTTTTCTTATATAAGTACCCATTCCTCTCTTTCTTCTTCCTTCTACCTGCAAACCAAACCTCAAAATAAAATTTTTAATTTTTAATTTCACTAAAAAAAATTGATTTTCTTCGACGTTTAAGCTTATTTCAAGGTTGTTTCTATTTTCTATTTGAATTAACCGAAAGTATTAAGTTAGGCATTTTCAATTTCGAATTGAAATCGGGGTTTTCGAGTTGGGTATTAGTTATAAATCTTTGGGTTTTAAGTTAAATCATATATGTATTATGATTTCGAGTGGATTTAGCATCTGAATTAGCATGTCATTTGAGGCTTAATCGATTGATTAAAGCCCGATGGTGACAATATGATAATCATGGGCTTTCCTATTAGATTAATAACTTAGTTGCTTGTAATAAACTCGAAACCCGCTTCAAAATTCGATAACTATTTAGCTTTGAAATTATTACCCTTCGAAACTTAACATTGAACTTGGTGTTCGATATCCATAAAAGTGTCTCCTTTTAATCATTATTTCAACAACTAGTTAGAAGCCTATTTTGGAATTTGATAACTGATTAAAAGTCCGAAACTCTTATAGTATTGGCATGTTGATAGAAATTCAATATTTGTTTAAGGGCACGACAACTGTTTGGGAATGTTTTATTAGCTACAAGTTCGATAACCCATAATGAGCCGTTATCCTTTTACAAATGTGGTAACTACTTAAAGAGTTAGTATAAATTCGGCATTTTGTCTAAGCTAGACATAACATTATCAGTTCAGAATACATAGTTATGGTATTGGTAACTAACTAGAGGTTTGGTATCCAATCCAAAATTTGGCAACTGAATTAAAACAAGAAGCTTTATAGTGTTGGTAATCATTTAAAAACACAGTATCTGTTTAGAAGTTCGACATCTATTTTGAAGGGTTGTCACTTAAGTTACATATTTGAAATCCTCATATTCATTCACCACTCTTTTACAAATCCAACAACTACTTACAATATTGATGTGTTTGCTGTAAATTTGATATCCTGCTTAGGTCTTGTATGACATCATTAGTTTGTAATACAATTATTGTATAATAGGTTTATAAATGACCTATTCACTCGACATCTTTATAAACTCAACAATAGGTTAAAGCTCTTTTAAATTATATTTGACATTACTCACTATTTACGAATTTGATAATATTATAATTCGACATCAGGTTGTCGATTCGACATTCCATTATGGTTTTTATTAGAGGCTATTAATACGATATCCCATGAATTTAATATTAGATTATTGATTCGGCCTTCCATTTAAGATGTTATTAGTATGATATTTCAGTTAGACTTTATTGACTAGTTATAATCTCAGCATCTCATCATAGATTTAATAGTTGTTAATAAGTTTTCAATAGATTATAAATTCCCCAAATGCACTATAAAACCGATATTGCATTATAAATTTGACATCGTAAATGGATTAATTAATGGGTTACTAACTCGTTGTAAATGTTATCGTTAATTTTAGATTTTGGCATATTTCCTTAATGACTTGAATAATTTTAATTAATTAACTATTCCTTAGTTAGGCACGTGATGGGTTTTTTGCATTTACAAGCATTTCAAACTTTGTCAAATAGGTTATACTTTCTCGATTTTGTATAATATTTCTTGGCATTCAAATGGATAGCATGAAATCAAGCAAAGGTTCCACGTCTTCTTCTTCTTATAAAGGAAACTATCGATCTCTCATCACTACTCAAGAAGATGTAGAGACTATGCATCAACAATTTGGGATTACAGGTATGGAAGCTATAATTGTCGGCCCATCTAGTAGGATAAATAACCCTCCAAAAAGGTTCTTTGCCTTCACTCCTATCCATATTTGGCACTCTAGGTATCTTCCTTTCCCTGAATTCATTCTGGAATTTCCAAAGCACTTAGGCCTTGCACCAATTCAGCTAACCCCTAATTCTTATACCTACTTGAGCTACTTAGAAGTCCTTGCTCGGGAAGCTAAACTCCTATCTTCAAATTCTAAGACTATCCATTCATTGGTGAATCTTGTAAGAATAAGCAATCAAATGGATTGCCCTTTGTATCGTCTTCTTTCTTTTTCAAAAATATTAATCACCAATCCGAGTAATAAGGTAAGGGATTGGGAGAATCAATTCTTCTATATCAAATGCTATAACCCTAAGATCAGGAGGTCCTTCATTGTTTTTATTAAGTTTTTTTATGTTACACTTTGTCATTCTCTTACGATGAATGTCTTGTTTCAGAATCTTCTCCTAAAAAATCTGACTCCTCCATCATCTCAAATATTAAGATTCTGATGCGGGCTTCTAAAAGCTTGGGAATAAGCTCACACTCTTGACTGAGGCCAATCGTTGCAAATATTCTTTAATATTGGACCAGCAAAAAGTGCTTGTAGAACCTCGGATTAAAAGGGGATACTTACCGGAGAAAATCTTTAGTGGCTAGTGATAAGAAAACCTTCTCTTCTTCTCCCATTAGGGTGGTTCTTATGGTAAGTTTTTATTATGACTTGAATGGAGATTCTTATTATCTTATGAATTTTTCTCTGATCTAGGTTCATCTGTAGTTGTTGCGGCTTCCAAGCATAGAAAAGATAAAGATCACACTTCTACCCTACCCGAGCCAACTAAACCTACTCCTATTAGGGATTCCATTGCTAAAGTTATTGATGCTATGAAAAGGAAAGTGAGTGCCAAAGACTCAATTGATACTTCAATTCCCTCTTCAAATAAAAAGCCTAAACTCGGGGAGGTCCAGACTTCCAATGTTGTTGCTGATAAGTTGAGTGAGGATGCTTCCTTGACTACTCAAGATTCTAGCACAATTGATTTAGGCTTCATGCATCTGATGCAGAAGGACACGCAGAGGAGGTTCATACTTTGGATCCCTTATTGAACATCTTGCTTCCTACTTTGGCTTTAGGTTTTCAATGCTTATTTGAGGAGTTAGGTCCGAATCCCCTTCTCAATGATTCTCTTCCTTCAGATACTCAAGCTCAGACTACCCATATGGACTTTAATAGCCTTATTCGTTTGGTTGTCCATTCCTCAACTGCGGCTTCTCTTATGCCACTGCAGTCATCATCCTTTTTAGCAGATCATCTTCATGTTCTTTTCCAACAAATTTTGTTGGTATGTATCTTCTCATGTTTATCCATCTTAGGTTTTTAAATAGGTATATCCTTGCTTGACTTATGCCTATTGTACATTTTAGGCAGCCAAGCACATGTTCTTTCTGGAATAGGCCTCTCAAGGGCCTACTACTCAAATTACCAAACTTAAGGAGCAAGTTTCTTTGCTTACTATAGAGAGATAACATTATTATTGAGAAAGGATAACTTGCCTCCTTCCTTGATGAGGAAAAGAAAGCCAAACTACTATTGGAAGAGAAGGTGAAAGCTCTAAGAGCAGATCTTGAGAAGGCCAACAAAGAGAAAGCCAACATGGCCAGTAAAGTGAAGTCTTTGAAAGAATAGGTGGAAACTAAGGGCGCCGTCCTAGTTCGTGCCAATAACATTATAAAAGACGCAAAGGAGAAAGTTTCCTTCTTTCTTGTCTAGGCTCTCACTACAATTACAGAAAGTGCTATGAAGATTCTCTCTTCGTAGCATATGGTGATAACATCGACAAATGCCCAGATTTGGATTTTCCTTCCCTCTTAAATCTTAATGAAAAGTTTAAAAGGAAGTTCAATCTTATATTGGGGAGAGCCAAGAGATTTCTTTAAGATTAATTTCGTGAAGAAGAAATTGTCGATCCGAAGAAGTTATTGTCTTTTGATGACCTCCGGCTTGAAGGAGATGGAGATTCAAATAAAGAGAAGGATGCTAAAGGAGATGATAATAATGGTGACGATAATGATGAAGATGATGATAGTGGTGATGAAAATCGGGATGGTGGTGGTAGTGTCAAGGGTCTAGAAAGACCAAAAGACGGAGGCAATGGATCAAGATGTCATGACTTATTTGCCAATGATATAGATCTTTTTGATTTACCCGATCTTTAGGGTGCTTCATAGGAAAACACTCCTCCAAAAGATGATGCTTCCCTCAGTCAACGGTCGGAAGAGAAGGCTCAATTTTTGGCTTCTCAATTTCCGGTTATGCATGTATGGAATTACTTATCTAAAAATCTTAAGTTATCTTCTAGCTTTTAGATAATAAGTTTATCACTTTAGTTAAGGAAGAGATCTAAATATTATTTTGACATTATGTATGAGAAGAGCGAGAAGGAGGTGTTTCGATTAAATAAGGATGTAAAAAGGCAAGTCAAAGAGCATAACGAATTATTTGAAAAGTACAGGCACCTTTGGTCTTTATGCCAAACGATTAAAAATCTTCAAGGAGAAATGAGTTGCTCAACTCTCAAAAGAATCTCGTATTAAAGAGTTTTGAAAGAAAACACATAGTTGACTACACTTTTCTGGATGCATATTGAGGACAGTGATGCTTTAGTAGAATTTCTCTACAAAGCTTATTCTAGAAGTCTTTTCGTTGATTTTTCTTTCTTAGGAGAGAAGAATGAAGGTTTGATTAGTCGTCTCCATAATAGGTATTTAGATGAGCATGGGTCTGATCCTCATCCCGATGCATGTTGGAATCTTCCCAAGGTAGAGACCATTCCTATTACCCCCAAACACTCTTCCTACTAAGAAAGTTAAATTTAACAAGGAGAGATTTATTTCTGAGTTTTATAAGAGATCAATATTATATGAACCTAAGTAACTTCTATTTTTAATATGTAATTCAAACAGTTCTATGAACTGCAGTGTTTTTATTTCTTTGTAACATAGCTTATTTTCATAAATCCTACAGATTAGAGAATCGTTGGTTAGTCCTATTTTCATGGAACTTTTAATTCAATTTATCAAATTAAAGAGGGGAATTAAAGAGAAATCGTTAACTCTAAAATTTCTTAGTTGGCTAAATATTGTTTCCTTAAAGATCTCCAAGAGTTTATACACGATTTCCACACTTTCGCTTTGATTTCTTGGGTGATGAAAAGGATAAACTGCTTAGCAAGATACGAACTAACCATGCTAAGTTGTTATGTGGTGATATCAGTCCTCCGGTCGGAAAATGGGACTATCATCAACTCCCTTCAATTAATACCCTTCAATTGTAAAAGACTCGAACCGTGTCTTCTAAACTTTGAGGGTTAAAACATAAAACTTATATTTGTGATATAACTTGAATTTGTTCGTGCTTATAATTCTTTTTGTTGTTAATAAAGAAAACATTTCCTTCATATTAATTTATTTTTACTTATTTTTATTTTAAGAAAAACTATCAACACTTACATTTAGCAATCCAGATCTCCTTTTTCGATTGGACAATATTGCTACCAAGATAAGGTCAGTCATTAGAGAGAAACGTTTTTTCTAGGACTCTTTTTGTTATTTCCGAGCAACTCAGATTCACAGAAATGGCATAAAAAATATTATCAGTTGAAGTCTACTTTAAGTGGGATGAAGGAGATGATTTCTAATTTAGAGGAATTTTTTTTAAGGAAAATGATAAAGAAATCCAAGAGCTAAAGAAGAAAATGGATACGATTGACCGGTCGGGACCTTTAGTCCAAGAATTAGAAGTTGATGCAGAAATTTCCCAACTCCATTAAAAGATAATGGATCTTGAAGTAAACTTACCGAAGTGTCAAGCACTCTATCAATCCATGGAACTTATTGCGAGTGGAGGCGAATCCAACCTTCCTACCTCTACTCCATTGATTGGAAAAGAAAAGTTTTCTGCTTTGTTGAACCTACCTTAAGACACCTTTAGATACAACAATTCATCACATCGTTGAACCTTCTTCAGTCATTGAAGCTTTGAAAGGGGAGACGTCGAAACTTACATTTAACAGGAAATTGCTTTTGGGTTTTTGGGCAGACATCCCTTTTTGTTACATGTAATTCATGTATATAATATGTAAAACAAACAAATTTGTACCTAAATGGTTGTTACTTTGAATGAACTTTGCATTCTTCCTTTCGCATTTGTTGAATTGTCTAAGGCATATAACGTATTTTCCTAAGCTTTAATTCTGATGCAATACGATATGTAGCTTTTCATTGAGTATTGGTTGGCCTTCGTAATACAAACCTTGTCGTTAAAACCTGAAATCTATTTTGATCAAGAGATTAGTAACTTAATTACCAAAAATTCAAAAGAACCCTTCCTTTATTTAATAGGAAATTTAGTAATTCGTTTAATAATAAAGAATCTTGTTATTTAGATAGAAAACTATAAATCCATTTGGTAATAATTTGATTAAGAGACTAGAAAGTCATCTTGCAATAAATTTAAAGCAGAAACCCAGGAACCCATCCAGCAAAGACATCTCTTTGAATAGAAGACCAGAAAATTATCTTGTAAAAGGACGAAAATCCATTATTAACGTCCCGTTATTAAAATTTTCATTTCTGCGTGATAGTTAGCTTTGATCCTTTTCTTGAAAGTTGCCTTAACTTTTGCCTTGGTGCCAAACTAAATACGTTTGATTATTCTTCCTCTATAAGACTGTTTTTGCATTTGAATGACCTTCCTCTAGAAGATGGCCCCTTACTACTCTTTGAGCAATAATTTAGCCTTTCATTGATTTATTTTGTTACCATTTTTAGGCAATGATCTAAATTTTAATAAAACCCCTTACCACCGTCTTTGGTGATGATTTAGGTTTTGGTCGGTGCGTTTGGTTTCCTATCTTGAGTAGAACCAAAGTCTTAGCCATCCTCCATCTAGGAAGTGCTCTGGTTAAGCCTTATACGAAAAACCGAAGGCTGGTTCGGTGCTTTGGCCATGCCATCTCAGGCGGGACAAGAGGCTTATTCAGTCCTCCCTCTAAGAGGTGCTTCAGACATGCCTTATAGGCGAGACCGATAGTCGGTGCTCTGGCCAGGCCATCCTAGGTGGGACCAAAGGCTTACACCATCCTCCGTCTAGGAGACACTCCGGGTAGGCCACGTAGGCGGGATCGAAGGCTTGTAGTGCTTTGGCTAGGCCTTATAGGTGGGACCAGAGGCTTACTCTAACCTCTCTCTAAGAGGTGCTTTGACCAAGCCATCTTGGTGGAGTAAGTGCTTTTTCCTTTATTTTATATGTCCTTCTTAGGAAACATTCCTCTTTATTGAGTACTCAATCCTTGTAGATACATTGGTTAAATCTCTTTAACAAACTCTTGAAGCTCTCTTTTGGTCAATAAAGTCATGACCATTCCCTTTAAGGTTCGACACTGATGGGTATCATGTCCATTTGTTCTGTGATATTGGCAATAGGATTTTCCAAGGTTCCGTTCATTTCTTGGTTGTCTCTTATTAGAAGGCCAATAGTTTAGCCTCTCTTTAGTTAGGAAGTGAATATTCTCATAGGAAGTGGTGAGAGAATGAATTTAGAATTTATTAGGCATAGTGCTTTTTGTTCCCATTTAACACTCTTGAGGCATTGGACTAGCATATCGTCCTCAAACTTTCTCTTTTGAATTTTCACTAGTGTGGGAGAATGATCAATTTTCCTTTCCACTCTTGGACAAATTTATCGACATCTCTTATCATTTCCTCTCCAAAGATAGTTCCTTTGGATTGGATTTGAATGGTCCTCCTCATCATTAAGAACAAACTATCTTTCTTTAGGCTTTCTTTCCCCAAGACAAAAATTGGAGTAGGTCCTATGTGGAATGGGTTTATACTCCATTTGCCCAGATTATAAAGAGCAACTTGTTACTTTTCTTACATAATTTGCTAGGCCAATAATCTTAATATTTGTTCTTCACGAAACTGAGGGTCGTGAGTGACTTGATAAACTGTTTGACCGAACGAGGCTCGGAAGATCCTTGTTCAGAAATAGTCTTCAAATTGTCCAAAAAAGGTTATGCAAGGTTCGGACAATTCCTTTGTGGAATATGCGGGTTGGAGTAAATCATCTTTACCTTATGTATACAGGTCAATTATGGTTCTTTATAAGGATATGCAGGAAATCGGAGGTTCGAACCCTCCTTATAGTGCCAAAATGTTAACAAATTTCTTTGTTAACCCTGAAGTATGCTAAAAAGATGAGATCTAACTAGGAATAGACTTAATCAACCTTTTGTCAATTTTCACCAAGTATACATGTTCAAGGGAGATTTCATAAGCATGTCATGAGAATAAGGCATAAGAGTCATATGCAAGTCAATAAGTCATGTCATAAGTCAAGAGGCCTTGTTTATCTGAAATATGCTATGCAAATGTTCAACATTAGATTCCTTATGTGTACAAAGTTTGAATATTACAATCGAAAAAAATCCCTAAATTAATTTAGAGTTACAACTTTAAAGAATATAAGAAAAACGAAGAGAATAATTCGCCACATTACATTGCCAACGTTTCGTATTTAGAGAGTTGGAGCTGGGCGACACGACTGCTACGTGGCTCACGCCACCTTTGATTTTCGGCATCATTCATTGTGTTTGATAGAACGCAACATCCCTTTGTTTATTTCTTATTCTCAGCAACCTCTAGTACGCTGTCGATACGCGGCATCCTGCTTTATTGACAATCTATGACATTTTTCCTTGAATTGATGATATACGATGTTTGCGCCAAAATTGGCCACAAACCCTAGATGTAGTGAAAGCACTAGTGTTTACACATAGATCCTCAATATCCAAACACAGATCTCAGATCCAAATGATGTAGAGAGCAGAAATGAAGAAAAAAGAAAATCAAAATGAGCAAGAAATTAAAGAACACAAGGATTATAGTGGTTCAGCTATCTCTAGCCTACGTCCACTTTGAATTAATCCTTTTATACCGTGATAACAATTACAAGCCACTGAAATCAAAACCCAAAACGATAGAGTCTCACCTAGAAAAGCAAAGAAGATCCCTTTTTAGTTGCCATAGGACTGCTGTTTATAGGTGTAGATCTGAAAATATCCGCCTCAAAACCTGGAATACCTTTTCTCTTATGCAGGTGGACCCGCCAGAGCGATGCAGAGTGATTTTGGATCGATCTAGTTATAATTCGTATCAATCCAAATTATTTCTTACCAAGCCGAGATCGATCATGAACATTCTTGGGTGCATAAGCAAGCTTCTATGAAAATCTCATCGCATTTGGACTTGTAGAACGAGAGTTATGATAGATCCAAGTTGATGTTTTCCAATGTAGGCTAACATCTTTGTATCGATCGTTTTACCTTGATCCTCTTCATATCGATCGTTCTTGGATCAATGATGTGAAGCGATAATTGCATGTAGATCCATTTTTCATGCTCGCCGACCGCTTCGTTTTCCTTGATTCTCTTCGTATCCACCGGTCCATAGCCTTTCGTATCCATGTTTCATATCCCAAGTTGTTCATATCCATCAATCAATAGCCTTTCGTGTCCATGTTGTTATCGATCCCCTGCTTTGCTTCTTTATATCGATCCATGCCATGTTCATATCCACATTGTTCGTATCGATCCGAGCTTTGCTCCTTCGTATCCATCGGCTTGCCCCCTGTTTGCGTCGATCCCTAGTGTAGCATTTTGTTTGATCAAGAAAGTGGTCGATATGCACTATAACCCATCCAAAGTAAAGTGCCAAGTGCATTTCCCTTATCCATGTTCATATCGATCGATACGATACCATCGATCCAAAGTGAATTTCCGAGCCATTCCTGATCGATACTAACTACATCGATACGAAAAGTATCAATACGAGACTGTTCCCTTTCAATGTTGATCCATCCATAACTTGAGCATATGAACTCCGATTGATCTGAAATTTGAAAAGTAGCTTCTCCAAGCCTTGTTCATCATTTCTAATCGATCCCACCTTGATTGAAGATTGGTCCAATTTTGATGGTATCGATCATAGACTTGTTTCCAATCGATCTCCAATCCTTATATCCATCCTTTTTAGCCAATTTGTTGATTTCCCGACTTTGTCCAAAAGGAGGGGTAACATTTCCCCCCAAAACATGCATTGCATTTGGAAGGCATGTTTTGGACAGCTTTAAATCCATCATCCAAAGTCCATATTCCATTCATAGCCATATCATTTGATCCATAATCCAATCCATTACCAAGCCATCATATCCAAGTGCCATAGCCATATCCTTGTCCAAATCCGCGACTGCTCCGAGTTGATATCTGATTCTTAATCCAATAACTAAATCCTTAGCCAATTCCATAGCCATCTGAACCCGTTAGCCGGGTTTCAATCCATCCATATCCTAAATCCAATAACCAAATCCATGACCTCTTTGGGTCGATATCCAAATCCGGGTTTGGTACCTGTCCGGGTCCTGCAATCCAAATCCAGGACCTCGCCGGGTCCAAATCCAAAGCTGGGACTTCTCCGGGTCCATTTTTTATGCTCCGACCTCGACTCTTCGGTCAAGGATGTATATTCTCCGGTCTCGACTCTCCAGTCGAGGACCTTTATATTCTTCAACCTCGACTCTCCGGTCGAGGACTTTTCTATTGTGTTCGAGTCCATTCATCGCTCTCCGACGAAGGGACTTGTAACTTGCGATTACTGCTCCATTCTCCAGTCGGGACCCTAACTGCATGACCTGTATTATTCGTTACGTTAATCCAAATCCAATCAACACAAAGTCCAATGGACAAAATAAAAGTCTATACAGCCAAGAAAATCAAATGTCCATAGTATCGAGAAAGAAACTAGAGTCCACAGTAAACAGAAAGAAAACAAGATTTCATAAACCCGAGCATCATGGTTTATCGTCATCTCAAAGCATGCCTAGGAATCGTCCTCGATCCCATACATGTGTAAGTGACTTAGCCGCATCACTTCAGGATTTACTACTTATTCAAAGCCATAAATCCATTTAGTTGATAACAAGCTAATGATGTTGCCTAGATCCAGTGCCATCTTTGCTTGAGGTGGGCGGTGGCCGCTTCTGCTCCATTGCCACAGCTCGACTCCGTATGTATTGTTGCAAATGTCCATTCCTCACATATTCCTCAATGAAATATTTCAGATGCCTGTAATATTTCATGTTGTTTCCATTCAGCTCGTGGAATAGGAAATGCTTTTTCGATACCCGCTCGTACTCAAAGGGTTCCCTTTTTGCCGGCCTTCGATACTAGAGGTGCTTCGAGTATCCAAGTAAATCCTTTCCATAGTTTCGATCAAATCTGTGTAAGAAGAGTATTTGGATTCCCTCCATTGCCTTTTCGATGTGCCACCGTTGTCATTCACCTTCCTTTTGCCTCTAGCGTCTTTGTTTGAATCCTCCCTTGGCGGACCTCCACCTTTTATGGCGTAAACTTCAGCCTCTCTCCCCTCTCTCTTTCGGTCTTTTCATCTTACTATCGTAGAAACCTTTCTACTTTGAGATAAAGCTCTCCGAGATCCATTGATGGATCCCATTCCAATGATATCTTGAAATTTGAATCATCTGCAATTTCTGAGATTGCTGCCATCAAAACTATCGATGGATCGGGTCGATCCACCGAAACCACTACCATATTGAATCTGGTCAAGAAATCCCTAAGTGATTCTCCCTTCCACTGCTTCATTGATGTTAAGGTATGCCTCATAAATCTCTCAATCAACTCCGTCCATGTGCCGATAGAACCGTTTTCCAGTTGTCTAAACCATAGTGTAGCTATATCCGTCAAATACAAGGGGAAGCATCGAGCCATGACTTCCTTCGATGCCGCCAGTACCTCTATATTCCTCATGTACCTCGTCAAATGAACAGCAGGATCCGTTCTTCAATCATACATCTCCAGCATTGGTAGTTTAAAGTTCGGTGGATTCCTAGGTTGCCTGATCGCAGGAGTAAAGGGGCTTCTATTCATATCTTTCAAATCTTTATTCACTAATCCGCCTCTCATGGCTCGTTTGATCATGTCCGCTAATCTGTCATTTTCATCAAATAGTAGTCTTTGCCTGCTATCTCCAACCTTCCCCCTCCTCCGAGTCTGCGAGGGTATCGTGGAACCTGTCCTTCTATGTGAGCATCCATATCCTGATCAACACCAAACTGCACAGCGCCGTCTTGTATCCTTCCTAGAATTGAGCCGACATGATCTGTGGGTACGACCCCGAGTGTAGGAGCTGCTCTTGATAGTCCTGTTCTATCCTACATCCTGTTTTCTCCATGCTCCTGATCCTGATTCCAAACTGTCTCCAATCTTACTACTCCATCTTCACGATCCTTATTCCCGGTATTTCCTGTAGTTGTGTTCTCTGCTCTAGCTTGTCTAGCTTGTCGGAGTAGGTTCTGCATCATCTCCTCTTGTCTTTTCAACATCCCTTCCTGCATAGCATCCATCATCATCATCTTTGGTGATGAAAAATGAGGTCTGATTAGCTCCTGAGGAAGCCTCCCGACTTCCTTCGTGCTGACTCCTCTCCGTTCTCTATCTCCTCATTGATTACTTAGCTATGGTTCCTTCTAGATCTGATCCTTCAGCTTTCCAAATCTGAACTCCAGATTTGGTACATCGGGTGCAAGTCCTTCTCAGTGAAAGCACCAAAGTGTTCACGCCAAAATTGGTCACAAACCCCAGATGTAGTGAAAGCACCCGTGTTTACATACAGATCCTCGATATCCAAACACAAATCTTGGATCTAGACGATGTAGAGAGCAGAAATGAAGAAATAAGAAAATTAAAATAAGCAAGAAAACAAAGAACACAGGTTTATAGTGGTTCAGCTATCTCCGGCCTATGTCCACTTTGAATTAGTTCTTTTATTCCTTTTATACCGTGATTACAGTTACAAGCCATTGAAATCAAAAACCAAAATGGCAGAGTCTCACCTAGAAAAGTAGAAGAAGATCCCTTTTTAGTTGTCATAGGACTACTATTTATAGGTGTAGATCTGAAAATATCCGCCTCAAAACCTGAAATACCTTTTCTTTTACACAAAAATCGATCTGGAGTGAGTTTGGATCGATCCTGGTATAATTCATATCGATCCAAATTAGCTCTAGCCAAGCCGAGATCGATCATGAACACTCTTGAGTGTATAAGTAAGCTTCTATGAAAATCTCATCGCATTAAGTCTTGTAGAACGAGAGTTATAATCGATCCAAGTTGGTGTTTTCCAATGTAGACTGACATCTTTGTATTGATCGTTTTACCTCAGTCTTTTTCGTATCGATCGTTCTTGGATCGATAATATGGAGCGATAATCATGTGTCGATCCATTTTTCATGCTCACCGACCACTTCATTTGCCTTGACCCTCTTCAAACACGTCCATCCGTAGCCTTTCGTATCCATGCTTCGTATCCCACGTTGTTCGTATCCATAATCCATAGCCTTTTGCGTCCATGCAGTTCGTATCAATCCCCTGCTTTGCTTCTTCTATCGATCCATGCCATGTTCGTATCCACACTGTCCGTATCGATCCAAGCTTTGCTCCTTCGTATCCATTGACTTTCCCCATGTTCGTGTCGATCCCTAGTGTAGCATTTCGTATCGATCAAGAAAGTGGTCGATACGCACTATAACCCATCCAAAGTAAAGGGCCAAGTGCATTTCCCTTATCCATGTTCATATCGATCGACACGATACCATTGATCCAAAGTGAATTTCTGAGTTCATTCCTGATCGATACGAACTACATCGATATGACAAGTATCGATACGAGACTGTTCCCTTCCAATGTTGATCCATCCATAACTTGAGCATACGAACTCCGATTAACCTGAAATTTAAAATGTAGCTTCTCTAAGCCTTGTTCATCATTGTCAATCGATCCCACCATGATTGGAGCTTGGTACAATTTTGAAAGTATCGATCGTAGCCTTGTTTCCAATCAATCTCCAATGCTTATATCCATCCTTTTTAGTCAATTTGTCGATATCCTGGCTTTATCCAAAAGGCGAGGTAACATACGACATCCTTACCTTATGCCTGACTATCTACAAACATTGATGGTCTTTGACATCCTTATCTCATTGATGAATTATATCCTATCAAACATGAGAGATTTACGACATCCTTCTATTATATTGATGGTACACATCATCTTGTTGAATACTGGTGGTTTACGACGTCTGTATAATATTGCCGGCATTTGGCACTTTGCCTTAGAATAGTCATCCGACATCCCTTCATATGATTGACACACGGCAACCTCTTTCATACTAATAAAATGCGTCACCTTGTTCATAATGTTGAATTTGGACATCCTTCTTTTCATTGTTAATATTCAACATCTTCTTCCATTGTTGATCGACGATATCAGTGCCAGCTGCAGGCGTTCGATATCATTTCTATGCATCTCGATATCCAATGCCGCTTGCATATGCTTTATAATGGTTTCCAATGTAAAGGTTTGACATCCAATTCTTTGATATCTTTAACAATGTAGTACCTTTCTTTGACTGTCTTCTAGCTTGATATGTTCTACATCATTGCCTTTCGGCATCTGTTGTTATTTGACATCCCTTGCACGATAGTAATATAAGTTTCTTACGTACATGACATCTCTTCCCTTCTAGGCATTCGACAACTCCTCATGCCGTTGAAATTCGTTACCTCCTTAAAATGTTTGGTGACATTGTTTATAGCAACCGCCAAGTTGATTCCTTCACTAAGCATATTATTAGTGCTTCGTAACTTTACAGTTTGAACTGAAAATAGATTGCCATCACGAAAAACAAGTATAATTATGATTTTTTTAAAATTGATCATCACGATGTATAAATGATCATAGGAAGGTTAATCGCTACGTTGAATTGTTTGTTCATTGCTCGGATGAACCCTTAACACGATAAAGGGGCAACACCAATCAAAATAAGCATCTGTCATGTTTCTAATTCACATAGAGGAATGAAATGATATTACAAACTAACAACATGATTTGGTCACTCATTCCATATACTTTCCACAAACTCATAAAGGACTTCATATGTCGAACTAGTAGCATCCCGATAAATCATTTCGCTTGTGATCGAATAATAGACCGTTGGATATTTTGAACCCAAATAAATTTTTGCAAAACACGAGTGAGATGATACAATATTAACAATTTGAATACCAATTAATTTGTGGAAGTAGACGATATTCTCTTGCATGCATGTAAGGATAAAAAATTACCTAAAGTAATGCATAAACTAGTGATGTTATTATAATTTAGAAAGAAACAAAACATACTTAATGTTATGATTCAAACTTAATAAAATATGTTATATTCTTGAATATTATCAAGGTAAATTCTTAATTGCTTAATGATGCATAATGATCATTTAGTAGTTCCCAACGAGCTATTAGTGAACTCTTATCATAAATTTTAGTTGATGGATGCAAATAAAAAGAATGCTCATATATATCCATGATTCCAACAATCCTAGAACACCAGCAACATGTTTCACTTCTTCTTTACCCGCAAGACCAAGTTGTCGATATAGCCAACAAAAAGTTGCTAAAACCTAAGAATAATTACAACTTCATCCAAATTGACAATTTGGTTCAAGTATTGCATGGAAACATGTGATTTGCTTTTATCTATGAATAATGTATTGCCTAACAAATATAAAAGATATACACAAGCAGTTTGTTTGATTATTTCTTATTCTCAATCATCACAAACACCATTGTAAATTTCAAACAACTTAGTATGGCTTATTTATATCCAACAGTGTCTTCCATAATGATTTTTGCTTCAATAGCACTTATCCTTAAATTATTGACCATCGGATTAATTATAACATTTCTAGAGAAAGCAAGTGTTTGTATTGGTAATCCATCAATTGAAACATGTAGTAGGGAAGCAATATCATCTAATGTTATGGTCTTTACTAAATGGTAAGTGAAATGTATTTTAATCAATATACCAACCTCAATAAAAGCAAATACAAGTAATTTATTAATCGAGCTATAACAATTCTCCACTAGAGGATATAGTCCTAAAGATTCTAAATATCCTTTAAAAATTATTGCATTACTTAACAATTTCAAATTGAGAATCTTTGTTCCATGAATTACAAATATAGAAGTATCATGTTTCTAGAAAACATCTTTAAGTTACACTACAAATTTTTGATAAAATAATTTATTTAATAAAATTTTATAAAATATACCTTGTCATTCCATATCGACGAAGCAATACGAGTATCATAGCTACTAATCACATTGGTAGTTTTTGGCCCACCAAAGATGTTTGTGTGTTACATGTGGTACCATTATGAGTGTGTTGCTCTTCAATAATTATATCTTTGAAATGTTGCTTCACATTTTTCTCCTCTGTAGTTTGCTCAATATTTCACTCCTGAATATTGATCATGTCCATACTTTGCTCCCCCATTTGATTATTGTTTTTTTTTTTACTTTACACCTCGATTTCTTTCAAAAGCTGTTAATCGATCATGTATTTTTTTTTCAAAGTATGTCTAATAAACTAACAACAAAATTAATTATTCAAATGAAGAGTACACAGTTTACTATGAACAAAAGTAGGATTTAAAAATATATGGCAACTACTTCTGGGCACAACAGTGAGTATGCAACATCATCTTCGCCATGCACGAACATGGTTGCTGTTCAAACAATGCTAGGGCCTAGCATATGTTTACCAAAGCCCTGTCTCCTATAAACATGGATCTTTGTCTACCTTCATCATCCATACTATTATTCACTGATTTAGGGTTTATTTTTTATTTCATTCGAACCCAAATCCAACAACAATCGAACAAAATTCTACCGCAAACAATTTGTAAATTAAAAAAATCCAAGAACTAAAGAATAAAATAGCATGCCTGTGTTTGAATCTATCCACTCTTTCAGTAATTGGGGAGCTAGGCATATTTACAGAGAAAAAATAAAGTGAATAAGATAGAAGGATAAAAATATAAAGGTAGTTTGAGAATGGTTAAGGTTGAGAAAAGTAAAAGACCGGGAAGGAAAAGGTCATATGAGAAAATGGCAACTGGTTTCAAGAGTATCCCTAACATCAATTTCGTTTCTTCTTTCTCAAATTCTAATAATCTCCATCATCAATCGTATGTTAATTCTTCGACTCCTAATCTTTACAATCCTCAATTCAAGACCTACGCACAAGTTGTTAGAGAAAATTATCCACATCAAACTAATTCAATTCATCATCCCAATTAAAAATAGAGGCTTTATTTGCTATAGACGTGGAGGAAATACGCATTTTGTAAGAGAGTATCGTGAGCCATTAAGAAGTTTCTGTTATATGTCTAGTATACCAAAACAGAAAATAATCATTTATAAACTCGTCGCATAAGTTTATAAATTAGATTTCCACTACACTGGAATTCTGTAGTAATTATTATAACAATATGAACGTTGTAAATAAATTACTACAACAGCATTATACTATTTTGAATAAATAGTATAACCAGAATAACAGATAGAATATAGAATAATGTATATAAATATATAATCAGACTAGAATTCTAACCGGATTATGTCTGAGGCTCATCGTAACGATTTCCTTAAGAATTTTATTTCAAAAATTTTCCAAAATACAACAGACGAATTCTGCTCGAGATTGTAATGAGTATATCACTCTGTGATTTAGAGTATGATAGCAGAAGAGAAGAAGAAGATTCGGATTCTGAAAAATGAGTGAGGAAAGTGATCGGTTTTCCTTCTTATTTATAGTTGGTCCGTACCTCTTCCGAACGGTCGTGTCTGCACCCGTTCGCTCAAACAGTCGCGTCCGTATCACTTCGTACAGTCGCATCCGCTTGCTATTTGCTTCAGTTTGCCCGCCCACTTCAATCGGGTCGCACCCGCTCATGCCGCATCCATTCGCCCGCGTCTGCTTCTCGCACCCGCTTCTATTCGCATCTAACGGGTCGCGCCTCTTCAGTCCGCTTTATGAACAGTCGCATCCGTCTTCACCCGCCTGCTTCTCTTCAAATTCCAGGCCCAGCCCAGTTTCAGCCGAAGCCCAAAATCGTTAAACGATGGCCTAGCAAAAAGAATAGTCATTTTAGACCCGTACCCGCACCCGAGCCCGGCCCGGTTCGGTCGGTCGGACGGACGGCGGCGGCGCGCGCGCGTGTGGTGGAGATGCATGATCTCCCTCCTCACAACGAATCATACATTTGGGAGCCCCAGGCACCCAACCGCCTCATGAGAAAGCCATATATAAACCAATATAGCTTCAATAATTTGGCAATGTGGGACTTTGTATATTTCATTCATTTAATTTGTTAAGGAATTCCAACAATCCCCCATATGAACGATAATATACATATCCAACACACAAAGCGAAATATCACATAGTATATATGGAATAATGCTTTATCGTGGATAAGTAGATATTTAACTTTGAAATTTCCCTAGTTAAAACTTATCGGATCTACTTGGCTAATCGGTGAATTATTTCATCTTGAACCGTCGGCCTTTATTGTATATCCAGGTAATAAGTTTTACGAAGCATTGATTCCCTTCTCATCCAATCTCTTGGTTGTGTTCATTTTGGTCCTGAACAATTTTTGGTTCTACGAGTGTTTTTAGAGAATAAAAGCCTTTTAATATTCTCATAGAGCCAACCTAGCTCACACTAACATCGGCGATCGCAACCATTAAGAGTATCCTACATATACCCCACTTGTTATTTCCAAGATATGGTCATCATTAAAAAACATAGTTTTAACCTTTAAACACTTTTGTAGGCATGCATTATATTTTGCACCATAGGAATGGAGTAGGACCAAGTCCATACAAATGCATAGCTTTTTGAGTTACTCATAACTGGTTTGCCTATTGATCCTAGTCCGTGGGATCTCCAGTCGCTAGGATATGTTTCCGTATAAGGTAACTCTTGTTGGTTTAGGCTTTTAAACCCATTCCCCTCGATGCGCAGTCAATTTTCTCTATTGAAAAACCTTTAGTAAGTGGATCCGCTAGGTTATCATTTGTCCTCACATAATCAATGGAAATAGTTCCATTAGAGAGTAACTGCCTAACTGTGTTATGGCGTCGACGAATATGTCATGACTTTCCATTATACACAAAATTGTGCACTCTGCTTAGCGCGGCTTGGTTATCACAGTGTATGCATATGGCCGGTACAGGTTTAGGCCAGAATGGAATATCTTCTAAAAAGTGACGAAGCCATTCTGCTTCTTCGCCTGCTTTGTCTAATGCAATGAACTCTGATTCCATAGTGGATCGAGCTATGCATGTTTGTTTAGTAGATTTCCATGACACTGCTGCCCCTGCTAGGGTAAAGACATAACCACTCGTTGATTTTGATTCCTCTGAATCTGCAATCCAGTTTGGATCACTATATCCTTCTAAGACGGCAGGATATTTTCCATAATGTAAGGAATAGTTAGTGGTATTTTTTAAATATCCAAGCACTCTCATTAGTGCTTTTCAGTGTTCCTTCCCTGGATTGCTTGTATACCTCCTCAATCGACTTACTGCATAAGCTATATTTGGTCTTGTTCAATTCATGAGATACATGAGACATCCTATTACACGAGAATATTCCAGTTGCATTACACTCTCATTAGTGTTTTTATGCAGTACTTCTGATGGATTAAAAGGTGTATTTACTCCTTTAATTCCAAAATTTTGAAATCTTCCAATCACTTTTTCTACATAATGTGATTGAGATAACTCAATTCCATTAGGTGTTCTTATTATTTTTATTCCTAAAATAGCATCTGCAACACCCAAGTCTTTCATGTCGAAATGGTTGATCAACATTTTCTTTATGGTCTCAATCACCTGAGTATTTGGACCGAATATTAGCATATCGTCCACATATAGACAGATATATGATTGTCCAAGTTGTTTATAATAAACACATTTGTCACATTCATTTATACGAAAACCATTTCTTCATCATGACACTATCAAATTTTGCGTGCCATTGCTTTGGAGCTTGTTTTAGTCCGTATAATGATTTGACTAATCTACGGACTTTGTTTTCATTTCCTTTGGAAATAAATCCCTCAGGTTGCTCCATGTAAATCTCTTCATCGAGATTTCCATTTAAGAATGCTGTTTTTACATCTATCTGATGAATATCTAGATTATATATGGATGCAATTGCTATTAGCATCCTTATAGAGGTTATTCGTGTTACCGCGAATATGTATCAAAAAAGTCTACTCCTTCTTTTCGACGATATCCTTTGGCTACTAATCTGGCTTTATACTTGTCGATAGAGCCATCTGCTTTCATTTTCTTCTTGAAAATCCATTTGCAGCCAATTGGTTTTATTCCTGGTGGAATATCAACAATCTCCCAAGTTTTATTAGTTAGAATTGAATCAATCTCACTTTGGATTGCTTCTTTCCAACACTCTCGTTAGTGATTTCTTAGGAGACGGAACTGGAACTTTTGCCAAGCACCCCCACACTTTGAGGTATTTAAACTTGGTTTGTGTCCTTTCCATAACTCATATGGAATTGTAACCATTTTATTGTGGCGAATATGGTGATGTTGTTTGATGAATTATTCTATTTTCTGCACGGAACTGTTCAAACGGTGATTCATATTCTCCACCTCGATCAGAGCTCAATATCTTGATCTTTCTATTTAACTAATTTTCTACCTCAGTTTTGTATTCTTCAATTTTGGGAAATTTATGTATCATAATCTATCATGCCATAGTAAAATATCGTGTTCAAGCACATAAGAAACTTCAATTTTATTAACAGCACAATCAGAATACCTAGTTTTATTGCCAACAACGGCTACATTTGACTTAAATAGGCCATCATGCTGAGAAATCGGACTCGTCCATTTCCATGTTGTCAACTATATTCGCCTCTGAGTTGTGTTCCTTCTTGTGTCTGCAATCTCTAGCGGCGTATCCCATTTTGCCACAAACCCAACATTCACCAATAAACTTCTTGGTTTGTTTGTTGTCTTTGGATTTGTTTTCAGGAGCTTTCCTTTTCTTATAGAAATTCCTCTTTTAGTTTTTGGTCTTTGACCCTTCAGCCATAAATGCCTCATCGCTTTGTTTTGTTATTCCACGGTTATCTGCCTTAATTTTCAATCGGACTACGAGATCCTGTAAAGAGATTTTCTTCTTTTTATGCTTTAGATAATTGCGGTAATCTCTCCATGACGGCGGCAGTTTTCCCGTGATGGATTCAACCAAAAACGATTCTCCAACCATATGACCTTCCGCTTCGAGTTCATGAATGATGATTTGCAATTCATGCAGTTGAGCAGTCATCGGTTTGGAGTCAACCATCTTGTAGTCCATGAATTTGTCTACAACGAATTTCTTAAGACTGATATTCTGTGTCTTATACTTCATGGTAAGAGCATTCCAGAGTTCTGTTGATGTCTTTAAAGGTTGATATACTTTGTATAGCACCTTGTCGAGACAATTCAGAATATAGTTTCTGCATAAAAAATCGGAATGCTTCCACGTATTCACCTCTGCTTCCTTGCCTGGTGCAGGAATCGGTTCCTCCTCCTCGAGGCACTTTTGCAGACCGAGTGTGGTGAGATAAAACAACATCTGATTCTGCCATGTCAAGAAATCATCACCGTCTCCCTTGAACGGTTCAGGTCTATTGTGAGTAGTATTCTTTGAAAATTCTACTGTTGCCATCTCTGTTTTAGTAAGAAAACAGTAAAATTCTTAAGATGTTATATGTCTAGTATACCAAAACAGAGAATAATCAATTATAAACTCGTCGCACAAGTTTATAAATTAGATTTCCACTACACTGGAATTATGTAGTAATTATTATAACAATATGAATGTTGTAAATAAATTACAACAACAGCGTTATACTATTTTGAATAAATAGTATAACCATAATAACGGATATAATATAGAATAATGTATATAAATATACAATCAGACTAGAATTCTAACCGGATTATGTCTGAGGCTCCTCGTAACGATTTCCTTAAGAATTTTATTTCAAAATTCTCCCAAGATACAACAGACGAATTCTGCTCGAGATTGTAATGAGTATATCACTCTGTGATTTAGAGTATGATAGCAGAAGAGAAGAAGAAGATTCGGATTCTGAAAAATGAGTGAGGAAAGTGATCGGTTTTCCTTCTTATTTATAGTTGGTCCGTATCTCTTCCGAACGGTCGTGTCTGCACCTGTTCGCTCAAACAGCCGCGTCCGTACCACTTCATGCAGTCGCACCCGCCTGCTATTTGCTTCAGTTTGCCCGTGCCACTTCAATCGGGTCGTACCCGCTCATGCCGCATCCATTCGCCCGCGTTTGCTTCTCGCACCCGCTTCTGTTCGCATCTAATGGGTCGCGCCTCTTCAGTCCGCTTTATGAACAGTCGCGTCCGTCTTCACCTGCCCGCTTCTCTTCAAATTCCAGGCCCAGCCCAGTTTCAGCCGAAGCCTAAAACCGTTAAATGATGGCTTAGCAAAAAGAATAGTCATTTTAGACCCGTAGCCGTACCCGAGCCTGACCCGGTTCAGTTCGGTCGGTCGGACGGACAACGACGGCGCGCGCGTGTGGTGGAGATGCATGATCTCCCTCCTCACAACGAATCATACATTTGGGAGCCCCAGGCCCCCAATCTCCTCATGAGAAATCCATATATAAACCAATATAGCTTCGATAATTTGGCGATGTGGGACTTTGTATATTTCATTCATTTAATTTGTTAAAGAATTCCAACAATCCCCCACATGAACGATAATATACATATCCCTCACACAAAGCGAAATATCACAGAGTATATATAGAATAATGCTTTATCGTGGATAAGTAGATATTTCACTTTGAACTTTCCCTAGTTAAAACTTATCGGATCTACTTGGCTAATCGGTGAATTATTTCATCTTGAACCGTCGGCCTTTATTGTATATCCAGACAATAAGTTTTACGAAGCATTGATTCCCTTCTCATTCAATCTCTTGGTTGTGTTCATTTTGGTCCTGAACAATTTTTGGTTCTGCGAGTGTTTTTAGAGAATAAAAGCCTTTTAATATTCTCATAGAGCCGACCCAGCTCACACTAACATAGGTGATCACAACCATTAAGAGTATCCTACATATACCCCACTTGTTATTTCCAAGATATGGTCATCATTAAAAAACATAGTTTTAACCTTTAAACACTTCTGTAGGCATGCATTATATTTTGCACCATAGGAATGGAGTAGGACCAAGTCCATACAAATGCATAGCTTCTTGAGTTACTCATAACTGGTTTGCCTATTGATCCTAGTCCGTGGGATCTTCAGTCGCTAGGATAGGTTTCCGTATAAGGTAATTCTTGTTGGTTTAGGCTTTTAAACCCATTCCCCTCGATGCAGTCAATTTTCTCTCTTGATAAACCTTTAGTAAATGGATCCGCTAGGTTATCATTTGTCCTCACATAATCAATGGAAATAGTTCCATTAGAGAGTAACTTCCTAACTGTGTTATGGCGTCGACGAATATGTCGTGACTTTCCATTATACACAAAATTGTGCGCTCTGCTTAGCGCAGCTTGGTTATCACAGTGTATGCATATGGCCGGTACAGGTTTAGATCAGAATGGAATATCTTCTAAAAAGTGACGAAGCCATTCTGCTTCTTCGCCTGCTTTATCTAATGCAATGAATTCTGATTCCATAGTGGATCGAGCTATGCATGTTTGTTTAGTAGATTTTCATGACACTGCTGCCCCTGCTAAGGTAAAGACATAACCACTCGTTGATTTTGATTCCTCTGAATCTGCAATCCAGTTTGCATCACTATATCCTTCTAAGACGGCAGGATTTTCCATAATGTAAGGAATAGTTAGTACTAATTTTAAATATCCGAGCACTCTCATTAGTGCTTTCCAGTGTTCCTTCCCTGGATTGCTTGTATACCTTCTCAATCGACTTACTGCATAAGCTATATCCGGTCTTGTGCAATTCATGAGATACATGAGACATCCTATTACGCGAGAATATTGCAGTTGCATTACACTCTCATTAGTATTTTTATCCAGTACTTCTGATGGATTAAAAGGTGTGTTTACTCCTTTAATTCCAAAATTTTGAAATCTTTCAATCACTTTTTCTACATAATGTGATTGAGATAACTCAATTCCATTAGGTGTTCTTATTATTTTTATTCCTAAAATAGCATCTGCAACACCCAAGTCTTTCATGTCGAAATTGTTGATCAACATTTTCTTTATGGTCTCAATCACCTGAGTATTTGGACCGAATATTAGCTTATCGTCCACATATAGACAGATATATGATTGTCCAAGTTGTTTATAATAAACACATTTGTCACATTCATTTATACGAAAACCATTTCTTCATCATGACACTATCAAATTTTGCGTGCCATTGCTTTGGAGCTTGTTTTAGTCCGTATAATGATTTGACTAATCTACGACTTTGTTTTCATTTCCTTTGGAAATAAATCCCTCAGGTTGCTCCATGTAAATCTCTTCATCGAGATTTCCATTTAAGAATGCTATTTTTACATCCATCTGATGAATCTCTAGATTATAGATGGATGCAATTGCTATTAGCATTCCTATAGAGGTTATTCGTGTTACCGGCGAATATGTATCAAAAAAATCTACTCCTTCTTTTTGACGATATCCTTTGGCTACTAATCTGGCTTTATACTTGTCGATAGAGCCATCTGTTTTCATTTTCTTCTTGAAAATCCATTTGCAGCCAATTGGTTTTATTCCTGGTGGAATATCAACAATTTCCCAAGTTTTATCAGTCAGAATTGAATCAATCTCACTTTGGATTGCTTCTTTCCAACACTCTCGTTAGTGATTTCTTAGGAGACGGAACTGGAACTTTTGCCAAGCACCCCCACACTTTGAGGTATTTAAACTTGGTTTGTGTCCTTTCCATAACTCATATGAAATTGTAACCATTTTATTGTGGCAATATGGTGATGTTGTTTGATGAATTATTCTATTTTCTGCACGGAACTTTTCAAATGGTGATTCATATTCTCCACCTCGATCAGAGCTCAATATCTTGATCTTTCTATTTAACTGATTTTCTACCTCAATTTTGTATTCTTCAATTTTGGGAAATTTATGTATCCTAATCTATCATGCCATAGTAAAATATCGTGTTCAAGCACATAAGAAACTTCAATTTTATTAACAGCACAATCAGAATACATAGTTTTATTGCCAATAATGGCTACATTTGCCTTAAATAGGCCATCATGCTGAGAAATCGGACTTGTCCATTTCCATGTTGTCAATTATATTCGCCTCTGAGTTGCGTTCCTTCTTGTGTCTGCAATCTCTAGCGGCGTGTCCCATTTTGCCACAAACCCAACATTCACCATTAAACTTCTTGGTTTGTTTGTTATCTTTGGATTTGTTTTCAGGAGCTTTCCTTTTCTTCTGGAAATTCCTCTTTTTGTTTTTGGTCTTTGACCCTTTAGCCATAAATCCCTCATCGCTTTGTTTTGTTATTCCATGGTTATCTGGCTCAATTTTCAATCGGACTACGAGATCCTGTAAAGAGATTTTCTTCTTTTTATGCTTTAGTTAATTGCGGTAATCTCTCCATGACGGCGGCAGTTTTTCCGTGATGGCTTCAACCAAAAACGATTCTCCAACCATATGACCTTCCGCTTCGAGTTCATGAATGATGATTTGCAATTCATGCAGTTGAGCAGTCATCGGTTTGGAGTCAACCATCTTGTAGTCCATGAATTTGTCTACAATGAATTTCTTAAGACTGATATTCTGCGCCTTATACTTCGTGGTAAGAGCATTCCAGAGTTCTTTTGATGTCTTTAAAGGTTGATAAACTTCGTATAGCACCTTGTCGAGACAATTCAGAATATAGTTTCTGCATAAAAAATCGAAATGCTTCCACGTATTCACCTCTGCTTCCTTGCCTAGTGCAGGAATCGGTTCCTCCTCCTCGAGGTACTTTTGCAGACCGAGTGTGGTGAGATAAAACAACATTTGATTCTGCCATGTCAAGAAATCATCACCATCTTCCTTGAACGGTTCAGGTCTGTTGTGAGTAGTATTCTTTGAAAATTCTACTGTTGTCATCTCTGTTTTAGTAAGAAAACAGTAAAATTCTTAAGATGTTATATGTCTAGTATACCAAAACAGAGAATAATCAATTATAAACTCGTCGCACAAGTTTATAAATTAGATTTCCACTACACTGGAATTTTGTAGTAATTATTATAACAATATGAATGTTGTAAATAAATTACAACAACAGCGTTATACTATTTTGAATAAAAAGTATAACCAGAATAACGGATAGAATATAGAATAATGTATATAAATATACAATCAGACTAGAATTCTAACCGGATTTTGTCTGAGGCTCGTTGTAACGATTTCCTTAAGAATTTTATTTCAAAATTCTCCCAAGATACAACAGACGAATTCTGCTCGAGATTGTAATGAGTATATCACTCTGTGATTTAGAGTATGATAGCAGAAGAGAAGAAGAAGATTCGGATTCTGAAAAATGAGTGAGGAAAGTGATCGGTTTTCCTTATTTATAGTTGGTCCGTATCTCTTCCGAACGATCGTGTCTGCACCCGTTCGCTCAAACAGCCGCGTCCGTACCACTTCGTACAGTTGCACCCGCCTGCTATTTGCTTCAGTTTGCCCGCGCCACTTCAATCGGGTCGCACCCACTCATGCCGCATCTGCTTCTCGCACCCGCGTCTGTTCGCATCTAACGGGTTGCGCCTCTTCAGTCCGCTTTATGAACAGTCGCGTCCGTCTTCACCTGCCCGCTTCTCTTCAAATTCCAGGCCCAGCCCAGTTTCAGCCGAAGCCCAAAACCGTTAAACAATGGCCTAGCAAAAAGAATAGTCATTTTAGATCCGTACCCGAGCCCGGTTCGGTCGGTCGGAAGGCGGCGGCGCGCGCGTGTGTAGTGGAGATGCATGATCTCCCTCCTCACAACGAATCATACATTTGGGAGCCCCAGGCACCCAACCGCCTCATGAGAAAGCCATATATAAACCAATATAGCTTCAATAATTTGGCGATGTGTGACTTTGTATATTTCATTCATTTAATTTGTTAAGGAATTCCAATAGTTTCTGCTATGGCTCTTTTGGCAATAAGAAGAGTTCTTGTTCTTGTTTTTCAAATGAGATACGAATGGCTATGAAATCTTCATCTTTTGCTGATTTGAAAATATCTAATCACGATTTCTATTTTGTTTTGAAGTGGATGAACATAAAAAGGATTTTATTGGATCATTTATAGGGATTAATAAATGAGGAGGTTGAACTTTTGGAAAATATATTCTAACATTTTGGTGTAATTAACTTAGTGAATATAAGGGCTAGCTTAAATCGGGTTTTTGGAAATGATTCTAAAAAAATATGTGTCAAGAGTATTCAACAATAAGAATGTTAAAGGCATTATGAAAAATAAAGAGAAAATTAAAAGTTTGAGTGGAAATAGAGATGACTTGTTGATGGTTACAAAAGATAATACTTGTTCTTGTTCGAATATGTTTGGTGTCAGTGGGAATATGAAGATAGCTGATGCAATAGTGAATCTGCCTAAGGAAGATGACTTCATAGTCATTAAAGAGCATCTAAAGAATAGGAAACCATTGACGGGATCAAATTTTAAGATTGTTATTTCAAATAGTTTTGAGGCTTTAATGAATATTAAAGAAGAAGATGAGGTAAGGACTGTTATGGTTGAATGGAATGAGGGTAGGGAAGGAGTTCTGATAGAGAAAATTTTTGGTACTGAAGTGGAAATGGAGGGGATGGTGAAAGATGTTATAGATAGAGATGAGAACCTGGTGATGATAAAATTTAAAAGTAATGTCGAGGGGATGATGTTGTATTAGAAGCTAGTAAATGCAGTTATGATGAAAAAAGAGCTGATGTTTCTGATTTTCAAATGGTGAACAACTCGAACTGGACTGACGATTATGTAGCCATGTTTAAGTCAGTTGATAACCAAAAAAGTATTGATGATAATCGATTTATTACTATTGTGCTTGAATGGAAATCCGATAAGGTGGCGATGCTTACTGGTGTGAATGGTAAGGCCATTATCATTTATGGTAACATTATTCGTGGGGCGTTGATATGCAGGGTTACTCAAGCTAATGATTTTATTTTCAGTTCTATAGTTAAGTGGAATGTTCATGATATATTTTCAGACATGCACATCATTAAGGCAACGAAGTATATATTATATGGGGGTTATTATGAAGTGTTGCATGCTTCTCTGTCTTGACACCAGTGTTATATATCACATGAGGATAGGCAAACAATTATGCATAGTGGCAGTAAAACAGTGATTGACTGATTGGAAATAGCATGCTTAGTAAAGAAATGAAGTTGGATAGTTCATTTGCCGTATTCGGATGTATTGAGATTGTTATAGCATTCCCAACCACGGTTGGGTTGGGAACTGTCGGTGGCTTTATTTTGGGTCACCAGGGGTTACCCCCTGTTTTGCATATTTTGCCTTAGCACGCTAAAAGAAAGCCCGCTAAGGTGGTTCATTTTTTGTCTGCTGGGAAGAATGATTTTTTTGCGTTAGGGGTTGATGGATGCTGTGAGAAGGAGATTTGATATTTGGGGTTGTATCGATTAGGAACGCTCTTAATGGCTCAATTGCAGTGAGTGATGCCTTCAGCGCATTCGAAGAGAGAGAATTAATGCTTGATGATGTATCAATTTCAATTGATGTAAAAAATAAAATAAGAAAGAGAAGCAGTGAAAAGTACAGTGGGGTAAAGAAGCAGACTATGGAATTAAAGCAAGAAAAGACATTCATGTTACGGCTAAAGGTTCATACATAAAAGTAAGGTAGCGTTGACAGTCAATTTTATCTCATTAATGTTGTTGATGCGTGCGATGCGTCCGATGCCCCAGCGTTGCTTTTCTTTGCCCCTGCGCTGTTTGTTGGTCCTTGGGAAGTATGACTTTAGAGTTCGACGCATCCAACTCTAACGTTATACTTCCTAACTGTTCCCTTTTCATTCTCTTCCCCTATAAACCAACTACATCCTCCTTTTTCTTCTTCACACCATTATTCCTATCTCACCTCCTTTCTACTATCATTTTTCCTTCACTCTAAATAATGTCTAATTCAAAACAGATTTCGAGTACAAAGATGAACATGATTTGGTCATTATATCAGAGTATCTACGTAGAGTACCAAATCAACTGGGATACGAGCTTAATAGTTAATCACATTAATAAAGGGAAGCTTACCAGTCTAACGGAACCAGAAAGGCAACTACTGGAGAGGATGAAGTGGAAGAAAGACTGCTCAGGAAATCAACGAGACTTTTGAAAGCCGCCATGAAACTTTCTATAGTTAGAGTTGAAGAAAATGGAATTTTTTGAGTTCAAACTTCCTTTGTTTGTATATTTGTTAACTGAGTTTACTATTGTGTATACAGCCAATTTTTTATTTTTGGGCTTTGGGCCAGAACATTTTATTCGGTAATAAAATTATTAACCAAGTTTCATACCATCTGAATGCACATGTCAAAATTTACCGGTTTAATGTGGATGAAAGGCACGTAATGACACACTTACCTCAAGATCGAGTTGTTCTATATATAAACGAACATGTTATGCTACATAGAATATCTTAGCAGCATACTCATTCGATTTACAGTTTACTTATGTTATGACTTTTTGAAAAGATGCTGCATATGATAGTAGAATTTTTAATTCAGTTATAAATGATAGAAACTCTAACTTCCCTCATCCTCAATGGAGACAGTATTATTTAGTTGATTCAGGATTTCCACTTCAACCTGGTTATTTACCACCTTATCGTAATATTAGATATCGTATTCCTCATTTTCGTGAATCCGCAAATAAACCAAAATCGGCCGATGAAAATTTTAATTTCTATCACTCAAGTTTATGTTTGACAATTGAGATAACCTTTGGAATATAGAAGAAAAAATTTATCATTTTGAAGAATATGCCAACATACTCATTTGAAACTAAGTAAAAGTTGTCGTATCTCAATTTCATACTGATTTAGATTTTATGGCTTATGATGATGATTCTGATCTTATTCTAGAGGAATACCAGGAGGAATATTATAGTATGAGAATTGCATCGAACAAAATAGTTGAATCGGTACAACAACACACATGCCGTGAAACGATAACAATTCGGGATAACGTAATAGATAAAATTGTTGCAGCAGGACTGCACTAAAACACTATACGATTTTATGTACTTTATACTATTGTATAATTAATTTCCATTTATTTAGATTTTTGTGCTATTTTGACATTTTAATTAAATGCATATTACACATAAAAAATAATAATTAGTTAACTACAAATCAATTATTAAAATATCACAACTTAAATACACCGCTCAAATACCCCGTTCATAACCTCAAAAGCATTCCCTATTCACTCAAATACCCCGCTCAAATGCCCCGCTTTCTTTCATCACAAACGCGTCCTAAAACACAGGCAATTTCAATGCAAGAGGTTGATCGAGTTCTATTTTTTCTTGATCGGTAACGAAGAATGCTCATATCATAAAGTATCTAAGGAATCTAGCTCACGCATGGACTTTATTTTAGACAATATTTATTGTCCTTATGCTTTAAGAAGGATATATATTGGTGACACTCACTATTTAGCTACGAACTCTATTTTACATTTGATGATGTTCAGTTAGATACTGAATATGTTGGGAGCAGGGAATTAGAGTGGGTTAGAACAGTTGGATCATGACATACATCAGTTGAAACATTAGATGTTTACATGAATTAGGAAAATGTAATAAAATTAGATCATTTTTTAATGATTATGGTATTGATGTTCCACTATTATAAGAAACAAAAATTGAATTACATAATTATACATTATATAAGAGTCTAGGTGGTCTTTATCTCAGTCATTGGGTTCATCTCCCAGTAAAGGTAGTTCTGGCTGATTAATGATGAGTTGAAAAGAAAACTGTGTAAAATTCTTGCAATATATTGTTACTACATGTTCAATGCACTTAATTTCCACTGATCTTACTGATGGTTCACTCTAGATGTGACTAATGTCTGTGGACCAAATTCCAAATTAGAACGAAGAGTCCTTTGGAGCGAATGTCTAGAGTTTAGATCACTCGTTCTAGGTCCTTAGATGATGGGTGTGGACTTTATTGTCATTATTTTGGAGAAAGATCTTCTAGAGAAGGAGAATTTTCTGCATGTATGTAAATTAATTGAATTACAGTTAAATAATAGACTGTTCACTTGGTCAAATGATACAGAAGACCCATCGATGACACTTTTAGACCGATTATTTATTAGTGATGAAGTGGAAGATAGATATCATATTTGTAAGGTTGTTGGACTTCTGAGTATTTACTCAGATCATTGTCTGATAGTGTTATCTTGTAATAATCAAATACTGATAATAAAAATTTAGATTTGAAAAGATGCATTTGTTAGAAAACAATTTTATAGATTTAATTACAAATAAATAGCTTTCTATGATTAATTATAATTATAAATTTTCAGGTAATATTGCTAAAATATATGGAAGAAAACTTAGAGATTTAAGAATTTTTCTTAGGACATGGAATAAAAATGTTTTTTGTAACATTAGAATTTAAAAAGATAAATTATTAAATGAAACATTAAAGTTGAATAAAATTAAAGAATATAGAAATTTAAATGTTTCAGAAAATAACGTGCTTTCTAATTTAAAAGAAGAATTAAATAAAATTCTAACATAAGAAAAAGTGATTATCATTCAGCGAGTTTCAAGCAAAATGGGGCTAAGTGGAACTCTCGATACCGAGAGCACCTCCAGGCACCGAGAGGTGTTTCTTCCACTTATCACCCCCCGAACTCTTTACACTCTGAATACCACCTCAAGTGATTATCATCAAGTTCTTTTCTCGAAGAATAGATAAGAAACCTCAAGGATTTAGGAGAAGAAAGCAGGGTAAGACAGGAAGAATTAAGGAACTCGTTGGAGACGACTCAACCTTCATAGAAAAGAGTTTGGAACACATTAAATCGGTAGGAGGGAACAAAACAAGAAAAAGAGAAGAGTTTTGACCAAGAAGAGATCACTCGATGCAGAGAGGAACCTCTCGGCACCGAGAGATTTATATTGGAGTTTGGGTCGGCGTGCTCTTCTGTAGGCCTTTAGACTTTCATCTAAACCTCATACAACATGAGCCTATGGATCTATGGAGCAATTTTCCCTATAAATATCAAATCTATGATAACTAAAGAAGGTTCTTCTTTCACTTTTGGCACCTCACCTTCATCATCCCTCATCTCTCTATACAATAGTCACCAAGGCAGACATTGTTGGTAGTTCTAAGCTTAAGGACCTGTCAATTTCTTGTAGTTGTAACTCTTAATCTCTCTCATACCCATTGTTGATAAAAATATAAAGTGGATGTAAGCCAAAGATTTCCAAACTACTATACAAATTCTTATATTTTCTTTACTTTCTTGCTATTTTCTGCTAGATCTCTATATTTCAACAGGTTTTTAGGTGTTATGCAATTTTTGGAGCCAACGGGTATATTAAAAAATAAAATACAATTGAAATGTGATATTAGGCAAGGTGATCGATTATTACCTCTATTGTTTAACTTAACTGCTAATGATTTCGCTAGGATTATCAAACTAGCAATTAGTAATCAATTTTAAATAATGTTGAAAATGAGATTGTGAATAATGGACTTTCCATTCTTTAGTTTTTAGATGATACTATGTTATTTTACTTCTCATTTACCAAGACATATTATAGCGCTTAAGTTTACATTATATAATTTTGAGTTGCTCTCTGGATTGAAATTTAATTTTGATAAGAGTTTCATGCCAGTATTGAATGATGCAGATAAAATAGAATTAAGTTGCTTGTACACTAAATTATGAAATTTCCCACAGAATACGTTGGTTTTTTTAATAATGTGCTACTATCGACACCGAGTTTTTTATCGGCCACGATTATAATTGTAACAACCCACCCCGAAACAGGCATAAATTTCAACACAGAAAAGGTCCATCAAAAATTTGATCCATTCTAAGGTAAGTTGTTGGTAGAAAAAAGATAATAACAGTATAGAGCCATAACTAAACTTTCAAAGCTCATAGTGGATGGAACAAAATATAATAGCAAAGCGTATCCATTTATTTCAAAACCATAAAAATGTCAAAATACATAATTCCATAAAAACCATAACATAAAATTTGTTACAACAATTGTCCAAATACATGGGTGCATATAAAAGCAAGTAATAATAAAAAATATTGCCACAAGCCAAGCTTCTTCATCTCTAAACATCGTCACCACCATCACTCCATCCTTAACCTGTGTTGTAATAAGGAGGGAGTCAGAAGAACAAGTGTCTAATGAATAAAAATCTCGAGTCTTACCTTTTCAGTACTTGGGAAGTATATCTCAAAATAAGAATATGTCTTCGAAAAATAAACCATTTAATACTTCTTTTTAAGGAAAGAAGGCAAGTCCAACCACTTAATACCTCTCATTCCAGAAGTAGGTTTCTAGAATCCCATATCGCAATCATATGTCATAAACAGCTAATAATGTGAGAGGCGGTACCCAAGCCACTTAATAGCTTTTATTGGAAAATAGGAAGAATCTGATCATTTAATACCTATTTCCAAGGCATGCTCCTCAATGGTACTATCTAGCTGACATCATATAGAATCTCTTAGGCCACTTAATACTTCCTTATGGAAAATAGGTAAACCCTGGTCATTTAATACCTTAATTAAGGTAGACCCCATCATTTAATACCTATTTCCATAATCGGACCCCCATAGATATACCACCTAACTTAACCCTCTGACCGTTTAATACTTCATCTAGGGAAAAGATGTGGGCCCTCAAACAACCACTTAATATCTCAATACCGCGAAGTAGGTCTTTCGACTTATGGCTCATAATCATAACGACGTCTCACATTAGTCCGACTATTCGTAGAAACTGGTAGCCAGATTAACTGGGTGAATTTCTCCTATAGAATTTGGGACTAACCTCGCGTTATTACAAATATTTGTTAAAATGATATCTCACATCAGTCAAAGTATACACAACTGTTAATAGTCTCAAAGTGAAGAGCATACTTCCGCTGTGTAACTCTATTAACCTACACACACACACATACATACTCATTTCACCGTTTCATAAATAAGTCCTTATGAGGAACATTACTTAGCTTGGAAGCTTCGTGGTGCACTTCGTGTTAAGCTTGTTGACTCCATGTATTTCCTATTATTCTCCTCAACCGATGATTGTAGTCGTGTTCTTGAGGCTGAGCCTTCCTTTTTTGGTGGGCAACCATTTATTATTACTCCTTGGTCTCATACGGTTACTAGAGCACGTGAGCAAGTTCTTTCTATCCCCGTTTGGGTATACTTTTCGCAAATTCCCTGTGCTTTTCAACCTTTGCTTGGTTTGAATTGGCTGGCTTGTAATGTAGGTAAATTGAAATGTTTTGACTCAAATACGGTTGCGCGTGAAAAATTGATGTTCGCTAAGGCTCTGATTGAGATTTCCCCTACTAAGCCCCTTCCCTCCTCTATTCCTGTTCAGCTAGCTGTTGGGCATGTTGTGGAAGTCCGTGTTCGCTACGGATGGGTTCCAGATATTTTTTTCCTCCTGTCACTCCTTTGGCCACCTGGCTAACGCCTGCTTGCACTCTGTTGTAACCGCGGCTGCACCTAAGATCCATCTTCCTAGGCCTCCACTCAGGAAATGGGTTCCTAAGGTTTCTTCTCAGGTTGCTCCTCCTCTTGTGGCTCCTTTATCTGTCCCGGATCCAGCTCCCTGTATTGCACAGCCTGCTTCCCCTCCATCTTCTGTGGCGCTTTCTCATGATTCAGCGGTTCCTGTTCCGCCACGTTTGCCTTTGGTCGCTGGTGATGTTTCTGCAATTCCTGTTGTTGCCCCTGTTCCTGGTCTGCCTTGTCCCTCTATTGTTTGGGATGATGATGAGAGGTGTTGGGTTGATCACATTTCTGATATGAGATTTAACCCCTTGGATGATTCTTTCTTTTGATTTGTTTCTAATGATCATCTGGACCTTAGATGCCTTTATTATAGACCATCTGTTGACTCATTAGCTCTTGTTTTGGACGGTTATTTTGCGAGATCGAATTCTGTCTTACTTGTTGATACATCCTGGGATCGTTCCTTTTTGTACTCTTCTGATTATGTGGCCTCTTCTGGTTCTGTGGCTTATGATCCTTATCTTGCTTTCCATTTCCGCCCCTATGCTGGTCTGTTGGCGAATGCCCCTTTAGTGTCTTCTCAGGATTTAGTGGATGATGGTGATGCTACCCCTTCGGAGGAGTAGTTGTTTTCGATATTCATATTGTAGTTGTGATATGTCTATCACACTCCTGTGTTGTTTTCTTTCTTTTTCTTAGTAGTTAAGGTGCTTTTACCTTTCTCTTGTACTTCAAATTTTTATTACGTTCGTAATAAAAAGTGGACGGTCTACTATAAAACCGCGTGGCCTTGCCAAAAAATAATAATTGGACCTTATAAGAGTTTCCTCTTATTTTCACCTAACAATCAATTACCTTCTTAATTGGCTAAAATAAATGAAAATAAATACCTAATTACTATGTCATATACGCAAAATTATATGTTAATTATGCTAATAGAGATAAATAAATATTTGCACCTAACATATTCTAAATGCATGGATTTTAAGCCCTAAACTAGCGTTAAATGTCAATTTCTAACCAAATACTATTATAAGTCCTTTTTCTTCAAAGTCCTAAGATTTCAACATCCTAAAATAAGAGATTCTAGTATCCAAAACACGGAATATATATTCATGACCAAAATTGCAATAACAGACTTGTAAATAAAATAGTACCTCAATTATCACACCAATTTAATGGAATATCCTAAACAATAGAAATTGAAATCTAAACTCCATATTCTATTTAACTCCTCCTTTACAAAGAAATAGATAAGAATAAGTGGTGTAGACTATGAATAGAATTCGTAACCCAAATCTCTTATTTCATTAAAGAATTATAATTTGAACCAAAGAAGAAGAAGAAGTGGAATAAAATATGAAATTATCAAAAATTGCATAAACGAAACAAATTCCATCTAATTAATGTAAATAATTGAGAATCACAACATAGAATTAACGTTTCGAAATAAAAAGGAATTTTGGAAGATTTTACCTATCGTATTTTCACAATCCTAAAATCCTTAACGCGTATTCAAATCCATAAAGATACACTAAAAAATTACAGAAAAAGAAATTCTATGGTTCTCACTCACAGAATAGCCTTAGCTTCGCCTTCCTTGGATATGCACCTCTTACAATCTCTTCCAGAATCTCTCTTTTGATATATATACAAAGAATAGGGAAGTTGTCTATATTTTTATTAGATTCAGAATAGTTGGAGGATAGTGGAATAAGAATAGGTTGGAGAAAGGAGAAATAAATAGAAAATAGATTGGATTCTTACCTGAATTCTCTACGGAGTTTCTAAATCTAATTTGGAGAGATAACAATGGCAGAGTTTCACTGAATTCCCCAAAATATTTGTGAACAAAAAGTGAGGGTCTGTGATCTTATTTATAGCAGTTAAAACATACCAGAATGGTAGGATGCAAATAGTTTTAAAACGAAGAAATCTGGACCGCTCGTATACACAAAACCCTAGTCCCCACTCCAATTTTCACGGCCAACCGGTCGAACCGCCCACATCTACTGGTCGACCGCTAGGATCGATTGGTCCCAATCAAAGGGTTCCATAGGTTCATCCTTTTAGGGAATGTTTTTATCACTTTTTTATTTAACTTTATTTCTATTTAAATCCAATGTTAATTATTAATTAAACGTTTTCTTAACCCCCATTAATTCTACGTTAATTTTTGAAATTCAAACCCTAAATTTAGATATTCATATGAATTTGAATTCGAACTAAATTAATTTAAATCTATAAACTTCAAATGCAAATAATTTCTACTTTGGAGCTCCGTTTTCAGCATATTATATATGAAAACAGTTTAGAATTTTGTCACGAACACAATGGAATAACTTTTGTGGTCAAATTCCAAAACTTATAAGGTTCCTATATTCAACCTTATCATATTTAATTCAATTTAATCCATTTAATTAAGGTTCATTTCATGGGGTGTTTCAATAATTTTTCTATACATCAATATTTTTTATGTACTTTTGGCCATCGTATTCTATTCTTTCACTCAATCTTACATAGTCGTACCTCTCATCTCTTCTTAACAAATCCTACATGTTTCTCAAAAACTCTTTTCGCCTGATAAATGATGGAAGGTAAAGATTTAGCCGATAATCCTAGTTGTGTTAATCACAAAGATGTTAGTTTCCTTTTCATGTGTTAAAGTCTATTTTTCTTCAACAAAACAATCATGGATACGTTTCTTAGAGTTTTTTGATTCTTCAACAAAACAATCAACTGCGATCAATTAAATTATGATTTAAAAAACTAAAAAAAGAATGCTTACTCGACGAATGTATAAGTTGCTGAGAGCTTCTAACTTGTTGACAAATGATTTGATTTTTTTCATTTTTCTCCAACGATTGCGTTCGTTTTGAAAGAAATAGAGAAATAAGAGTTTTGAATTTTAGGTGCATGTTCATGTGAAGAAAATAGTAATTGGTGTAAGGAAGAGTGAAATGGAATTGTTTCAGGTGGCCTTTAGTTTTGGTGGCCAGAAAAAAAAACCTAGATGCTGATAGTAGCACATTTTTAATAATACCATCTAAACTCAAATAAAACGAATAGTTAACAATAATAGATTAAGTTAATAAAAAATTATCTAAATGGAATGGTAAATTTTTATCGTGAGCAGATAGGATAGTCCTTATCAACCCTGTTTTATCAGCATTGCCCGTTTACTCGATATTGTTTTGTCGCTTTCCATGATAGATAATTGATAAAATATGGAGAGATTTTTTTTATAAAAGGTACTTTATTAACAAACTAAAATAGTGACATATGCTTTCAAAATATACCTCATTAAATCCTCGCAACCCCCTAATCTAAATGGGTGTCTTGCCAGGAAAAAGAGTATATATTATGTCTGTATATTAACAATACAACATAACCAATTGCCAGAGAAACCCCTTGTCAAACAGATGTAGGAGTAATAACAATGGAAAACACACTCAAAACCATCCGTAACCAACATGAGTGTCTAGCGGTAAAAGGAATAAAAATAAGGAGACAAAATAGAAAAAGAAATAAAGCCAAATCTTCCACGTGGAATGGCACGAGATCCGTCCATATAACCAAAGCAAGACAAACATCTCACGAGAAAGCTCTGACATTCTGCAGCATTGAAGAATATGGAGAGAGAGAGATGGTCAAACTATCATCCCAAAATCAAATTGCACAAAACTGATTCTTCCAGAATTCACTGAAAAATGGAAGACTATGCTATTCTCCTTAAAGGCTCAATTTGTACGAGATAAAACTAAGCATCAATTCAAGCAGAGGGACTACCCAGAGGTCATGGCGGTCGAAATTTTGTTTGGGGGTATCAACGATTCCAAAGTTTTGCAAGATGAGTTTTGCTTCTTTGGTGATCTTAGAATGGTCCAATCTATGCTTCATTAAGTTACTTATGTCTTGCTGTGTAATTATGTTTCTTAGTTGGACTGGAATTTGAATACCTTTAAAAACCTGACCGTTTCTCTCTGTCCAAATACGCCCAATCATGGTCGTAAAAACCACACTGGTTAGATGTTTAACAGTCACGTCTTTCTTCTGTTGTAGCCATATAACTTGCAGTAATTGTGAGATGTCAGATACTGTACCGACATTGATGTTCGGTTTTTGCACCATGTCTATAAGAATTTGCTTAAGAGTATTCACAATTGAAGAAAAGATGACTATGGTCTTCATTATGCTTTTGACATAGCATACACAGTCTGTCTATGCTGTTGTTCCATCTAAACACTCTATCTTTTATGTTCAATTTATTTAAATTAGCTAAGAGAGTGCATGTGGACGTCTTAGTGGCACAATATTGATCCCAAATTATCTTAGCCCAGTTGCGTTCTGTGTATTTATTCCTAATTTGATTCCAAGAAGTTTTTAACAAGAACTGACCGTCGATACTGGGGATCCAAAACCAGTAATCTTGATGTGTATGATTATGAATTTTGGTGTTTTTCACAATATTGTGTAGTTGAATTGGAACCTGATCAGAATTAATTTTCCAATTATTATTAGAGATTAGAGTCTGCACTTTTCTATTGTTGGCATCAGCTGCATATGTAACACTGCATCCACATTTATCTATCATAGAATACCCATTTAACCATGGGTCTGCCCGGATATCCATGTTGTCACCATAAGCAATTCTTCTGTCTATTAATCCTTTGCACCATAGCCTAGTTCTAAGGAGTAATTTCCAGGTGTATGATGTATTATTGTTCATCACTACAGTCCAGAAATTTATTTTGTAACGGTATTTTCTATGCATCCATTTAGCCCATAAAGTATCTCCCTGTATGAATTTCTAGACAAATTTAATGGCAGTTGCTTTAGATATGTCTTCAATTTTTTCGAATGCCAAGACCCCCTTCAGCTTTAGTCTTGCAAACTTCATCCCATTTCAACTTATATGCTTTCGAATTCCATATGAAGTTAGCACTTAAGGAGTTAATTCTCTGGACAACTGATCCAGGAATTTGTGAAATTTGAGTCCAAAATTGGATCATGGGCTATATTGCTATTTTCACTAGTTCTATTCTACCTCTTATATTTAGCAGTTTGCTTTGCCAGTGATTGAATTTTTTATGAATTTTGTCGATAAGAGGGCCATAATCCCTGGCATTAAGCTTATTGTTCGAGAGAGGGATTCCTAAAAACATGACTGGTAGACTACCCATACTGATAATTAGTAAGTTGGCTATTTGTTGTTTGTTTAAATCCCCTTTACTAAAAAAATATAATTGATTTGGACTCTTCTGTCTAAACTAGTAAAAAGCTTTAACTTCTGTAAAGAGAGCTTAATGCATTCGGTGTTCTTTATAGTGGCTTTAGCCATTATTAAAATGTTGTCAACATATAGTAGGTGGGTAATAATGGGATTGATATTGTAAATAGGGCTAATATTACCTTTCATGTTCTCCACATCTAGGCTGATCGAGAGGAATTCCATGGCTATTGAGAATAAATATGGCGATAAAGGGTCGTCTTGCCTTAAGCCTCTTGAACTATTAATAATCCATAAGTAGAACCATCTACTATAACCGAAAAAGAAGTAGTAGAAATGCACTCGTAGATAAGATTAGCAAATAAGGTTGGGAAGCCCATGGAAATCATCAAATGATGGATAAATTCTCTATTTATAGTATCATAGGCTTTATGTAAGTCAATTTTTAGGCAAAAATTGTTAGAATTTTTCCTATTAAATCCTCTAATCATTTCGTATGCCAATAAAGAGTTTTCAGAAATAAATCGCCTAGGAATGAAAGCATTTTGATTTTCTAATATGAGGTCATTCATATAGGGTTTCAGTCGATTGCAAAGCAAATTAGCTAAAATCTTATAAATGACATCGCAAAGCGATATAGGTCTGAATTCAGTCATGTCGACCGCATCTGGTTTTTTTTTGGGATTAAACAAATAATTGTATGCTTTATTTCTCTAATTATGCTCCCCAATTGAAGAATACCATTCATAGCATTGCATATTTCATCGTTGAGCACATCCCGGTGAATATTGAAAAATTTGGAGTTTGATGCCATCAGGTCCTAGGGTGTTATTATCATTAATTCAAAATATGGCATTTTTAATTTCATCTACTTGGAATGGTTTACATAAGTTCTGCCTTACTATGTCAGTAAGAATCTTCTTACAAGTGATGCCTGAAAATTGAACATTAGCCTGTGTAGATGAGAATAAATTCGTAAAATAATTAACTGCTTTCGTGGCAAGAATTTCTGATGATGAGATCCATGAGCCATCCATATATAGAGTGTAACTACTCCTTCGACTAGGGTTACGGGCATTTAATTTGTTGAAGAAAAAGTTTATAGGTTCGTCGCCTTTAATTAACCAATTTATCTTCATTCTTTGATCGTTTTCAACTGCCATTTTTGCAAGACATCATGTGACTGGGCATTTTTCAAGCATATTGTGCCTTTAAATTTTCATTAGTAGGGTTTTGGATAAAAGCCTTAAATATAACATCTGCATCTATTTTTAATTGGGAATATACTGTTTGGCTGTTGTATTTGTTTTTAACCAGTATTTCAGAGTAGTCTTTGCAGCTTTTAGTCGACACAATAGTGTATAAAGAGGGTTGCTAGTAAAATTCTGCTGCAGTGCCTCCTGGTCGAGGATTAGTAATCAGCCTGCAAGTACCAGGAGTTATTATATCTGAAAGGTATTTTTCTTTTCCCGGTATCGTTTGCTATAGGTTTGACAAGAATAGGGGAGTGATCACTTATTGAATGATTGCCAACATGAATTGTTACTTGAGGAAAAACATCCATCCATTGGGAATTTACAAATACCCGGTCGATTTTACTAATTTTTGAAATTTTTTTCCCACTTATCCAAGTAAAGTAGTTACCTGAAAAGTTAGGCTCTAGTAATTTAGATGTTGAAATACATTCTATAAAATCTTTATTCCTCATCAAATTGTGAATTCCATTGTTAATTTTGTCATCGCATGATAGGATAGAATTAAAGTCTCCCGCCACTAACTATAAGAGATTAAAAATTCTAGCATGTTCAGTAATGTAGTTCCATGGATCCATACACTTAGACGCGTCATTAGAGGCGTGCACAAGATGCTAGCACCACTAACATTATGTAGGATACAAGAGATGTATTGCTCATTCGTATGTAATAGAATATTAGACCATTGCAACCTATCCCACATAATTAAGATTCTGCATTTATTTCCCACCGAAATGTTGTGTGAATATATCCAATTATTATTAACTTTGTACATGAATTTCTCAATACTCTTTTTGGAAAGTTTTCTTTTCAATAATACTGATAAAGGAAAATCTGTTGGAGTTCAAAATACGAAGAATTTCTAAATGTTTGGTCAAGGCGTTCATGCGTTGGATGTTCCAAAAGAGGAACTCCATAAATTAATTATTTTCTAAGTTGCTACTATTTGCTGGGGACGTAGTAGTTCCCATTGTCTTTGATTTTTTGGATTTTTAATTTTTACCTTTCAATTGAGATACTATAAAATTCCAAGCAGGGTTCTTGATGACGTCAGTGGCAGGCGATGCAGTGAATTCGAAAGGAGTTTCTTTTTCTCTTATCTTTCGAGTAGATCTCGTATTGGCACTGCTTTGAATCGCTGTGGGCCGAGAAGTCTGCGCTGCACCAGACTCTTCAGCCAATACTATCACTTTAATTGCCTCCTTTGGATGCAATATATCTGAAGTAGACTTGGTTAGGTTCTCCTTTTTGTTGTTTTCCTTGTATTTTGAATTAGCATCATCATTTTTATCAGATACATGCAAATGCACTGACTCTGTATTAATCACTGGACAATGTACAGTCGATCTGACAACCTGTTATTCCATTATATTATGATTTGTGGAAATATTAGTTTGATTGACGTTATAAGGTTCAGGAATAGTTTCATCTGACACTAGATCTTCTAACATTGTCTCCGTATCATTGTTTATATTTTCTACATTATTATTACAGTTTATATGGTAACTCTCATCAATATTCATATCAGCAGCATTATGGTTAGTATTTGTTTGGCTAGGGGAATGAGTTTTTTGTTTCCACACTTTGACAAATTGACAGTATGACTCAGAGTGGCCGAAACTAAAGCAACTTGAGCACGTATCCGGTTTCCACTCATATTTTACGTCTTGCCAAACAATTTCATCCGCTTCCGATAATATAGGGATTTTGCTAGGAAATTCTAAGTTATTTTTAATTTCAATAAGAACTCTAGCGTAAGCAATTTTAATTATACCTTCTATAACCTTTTCAAGTTTAATAGGAGATCCGAGAATAGAGGCAATCCTACTAATTCCCTCTTTCGTTCAGTAATCTAGTGGAAGATTAGGAAAACAAACCCAAATTGGAATTAAGTAAATTAATTTTTTACCAAGTCTCATCCCAAGCGTTCATTTTTTCGTCATCATAAGTTTTTTGTTGTAATAATATGGTTAACCTTCTAAAACTCTCACAGTCTTGCTTGTTATTAAATTTAATAACGTAGAAGTGTTGGAACACTGGTTTTGATTCATGACAAAGCAATTTAGAAGAAAAAAAAATGCACGATCAATCATAACAAAAAGAGACAATCAAAGGACTATGGTGATATCAAGACTTTGAACCTTTGTTTTTCACTGTTTAATACTTGTGTTTTGAGTCTTAGAAATTGTTGAAATCTATCCTCAAGTGGTCCGTGCTTTATCGCTTTCATTTTGTTTAAAAAACAGAGTTACCAATGCACATACACTACAGCCAGCCGACTGCCTATAAACAACCAAACTGGTGTACATGCACGCATAAGTAATGTTTTTTTTCTTTTAAATTTATTGCATGGCCAGTCGACTGACCCAAATCGACCAGTCGACTGACCTGAATCCGACCGTCATATTTTGAAAAGACATTTCCATTTTGTCAAAGGTTGCGATCCTTCTCTGAATGAGAATGGTTGCTTCTTTTGGTCAGAACTCTTCACCAATGGCAGTAACCCTCTATCTACTATAAATACATGTTCCCAAACACTTCATATTCACCAAAAATTTTTCTAACATCCTTATATTCTTCTTGTGCTCAAATACTTACATTCAAACAGCAAACAAGCATTCTATGGCTTTGAATATTCAAATAAAATTTCATAATCTTCGATTCTTAGCATCACCTTTCTTTTTATATCTTCGCATACACTTCATATAATTGAGGATTTGATTATAGGAGGAATGTACTAACAGAGACAAATCAGTGTTATCAAGAACACACATATCAGATATTCTTTTGTATTAGTAACGTCCTTTTCTGCTGCTGAGGCAAAAATCATATTCTGCTGCTCAGGTGTCTGCTGCTCAGGCTGTGTATACATGTTCTTTCGGGTTAAGTGAGGATTGTTGTTTTAGTGAAATTCTAGTAGGAGTCTGGGACTGGACGTAGGATGGTGCTCCGAACTAGTATAAAAATCTCTGGTGTCATTTTACTTATACTACTTTTATATTCCGCACTATTTACTGTATTACTATCATCATTATACTCTGCATTATCATATATCCATATTACACGGTCCTACACACTTTCATTTGGTATAAGAGCAGGTTTTCATCTAACCTAACATAGTTATTTGATTCTTTGCTAATATGGATAGTAACACTAACACTAGCACTATAAGCACTAACACCAGTTTTGTGGCACCAGTTTTGTGGAAGGTCAATCCACTGCACGACATCCATTTTTCAATGGTTTGAACTATAATTATTGGGCTACTCGTATGAGAATCTATATGCAATCAAATAGTTTTGAATCATGGTATATCACACAAAATGAATACACTCTTCCTACAGGAGAATATTCCACATGGACAAATACACAAAAATTAAATGCTTCTGCCAGTGCTAAAGCTATGAACATGTTATTTTGTGCACTAGACAGAAATGAATTTAATCGTGTTAGCATGTGTCAAACTGCTTATGAAATATGGAGAACACTTAAAATCATGCATGAAGGAACTAACAAAGTCAAACAAAGCAAAATCTCTATGCTCAAAAATCAGTTTCAAAATTTTAGAATGAAGCAAGATGAATCCATCAATGATATGTACTCCAGATTTCAAGGTATCTATCATTCATCATTAGGATTAGGTGAAAAGTTCAATGACTTTGATATTGTATCGAAAATCCTAAACTCTTTAGCGGATGAATGAGAAAGTGGCTATTGAAGAAGCTAATGACCTCTCTACCATAAAACCAGAAGAGTTAATAAGAAATCTAATGTCCTATGAAGTGAATTTGCAGGCAAAACGAGAACAAGCATGAGACAAAAAGAACATAGCTTTCCATGCTGAAGAAGAAGAGGATGAAGAAGATCTAACATTTATTGCCAAAAATTTCAAAAAGTTCTTGAAATTCCCAAAAAAACAATAGAAACAATGGAATAATGAACTTTCCAAGCAAACCATCATTTTCAGTACTAGAATGTTTTAATTGTCATAAGAAATGTCATATCCAGAAAGACTGTACGGAATTAAGAAAATACTTCAACAAGGGCAGAAAAGATAAGAAAAAGAGAGCATTTTCTATGACATGAGATGATTCAGATACCTCTTCATCAGATAGTGGCAGTGACAGTGAAAACGAGCAACCTAATGTGTGCTTCATGGCTACTGAAAATGAGGTTAGCGATTTTACCTTTGATGATATGATAGAGATGAATTCTGAACTAGTTTACACTCTCAAAAATCTTAAAAGAAAATATAAGAAAACTCGTGAACATCAGAACAAAACAGAATTCGAAAGAGATATGCTTAAATACGAAAAGAAAATACCAGAGGAAGAACTTGAAAAATTACAAGAATCATTCTCTAATATTAATTCTCAACTCACTCGATTGAGTCAAGAAATTGAAACTCAAAACGAGAAGAATGACGCTCTTGTTTTTGAAAATCACGAATTAAAGACAAAAGTAAAATTGATAAAATTAGATAATACTAGTCTCAAAACTAAGTTAGAAAGCATCGCCAAAAATGTCTCAAACTTTAATAAAGGAAGAGAAATTCTATCTAAAATTATTGATAGCTCTCAATCTGTTTCAAATAGGAAAGGATTGGGATATGTTAGGAAAGGATTGGGATATGTTAAGAAATCGAAAGCTCCACCCAAAAAGGAAATTAGGAGAAATATTAAGCCTACTACAAAGCAATCAAAAATGAATACTTACTCGAAAAACATAAAAGTTTGGGCTCCTAAAACAAACAACAGTTTAATTAGGAAGAAATATGTTAACACCTTTTTGGAGAGAGCTCATAAGAATAAATATTATATTTTCAAATGGGATACTGAACCTTGGGTTTTGGTTTTCTAAAATCTAACTCTTAGGACCCTAACAAAAGGTGGGTACCAATATAATTCCTTATTTTTGCAGGTCCCGCTTAAAAAGAGAGGAAATGGAGACTCGGCAGTGGTTGTTCAAAACATATGACAGAAGATAAAATATGCTATTAAACATTACTTACTCAGATGGAGGCTCTGTCACATTTGGATACAATTCCAAAGGCTATATCATCGGCAAAGGTGATGTGAGGAACAACGGTATTTCAAATTTACCTCTTATTTCAAATGTTTTACTAGTCAAAATTTTTAAACATAATTTACTCAATATCGCCAATTATGTGACAAAGGATTCAAAATCACATTTTCTGAAAATAAATGTAGCATTTTTGATCAAAATCTTATCTTTGAAGGAAAAAGAGACAGAAATATTTATGTCCATAGTTTAGATATGTGTTTAATAGCCAAAGAAAGCGATCCTTGGTTATGGCACAAACGATTCTGTCACATTAACTTCAAAGCTATAAATAAGCGTTCTAAAAATGATTTAGTAAAAGGACTACCAAAAATGAATTTTAAAACTGACGATATTTGTGATGCATGTCCGTTAGAAAAATTAATTAAATCATCTTTTAAATCAAAAAAGGTTATTTCCACTTTACAACCACTTGAATTACCGCATATAGATTTATTTGGACTAACACAAGTATGATCCATTAATCACAGTAGATAATGTTTATAATTATTGATGACTTTCTAGATATACTTAGACTTTTTTTATGAAAAATAAAAGTGATACTTTTGATAATTTCAAAACTTTTTTCAATAGAATTCAAAATTTCAAAGGACTGAAAGTCAAAAACATTAGGAGTGATCATGTAGGTGAATTCGAAAACGATGCCTTTGAACATTTCTTTAAAAAGAAGGGAATATTCCATAATTTTTCATCTCCTTGAACTCCACAAAAAATTGGAGTTGTAGAACGTAAAAATAGAACCTTACAAGAATGTGCATGGACTTTGTTAAATGGAAGTACGTTACCAAAACACTTTTGGGCTGAAGCAGTTGCAACAGCCTGTTATGTTTTGAACCGTATTTCTATTCAACCACTGACTAAAAATACTCCTTATGAACTTTTTAATGGCCGAAAGCCAAATATTTCTTATTTTAAAGTTTTTGGTTCAAAATGTTCCATTTTAAACACAAAGGATCAGTTTGGCAAATTCGATCCAAAATCCGATGAAGGAATCTTTGTAGGATATTCGGATCGAAGCAAAGCTTATCGAATTTTTAATAAAAGAACTAATATCATCGAAGAAACACTTCATGTATCCTTCGATGAAAATTTTAATCAAATGCCAAGTATAAGAGATGATGAAGAATTCGTTGAAAATATCACAAATATGGAAATTTTGAATTTTGAAAATAATGGAAACATTATTCACAATAATAATGAATTAAGATCTTCACCTAGATTATTAAGGGATCATCCTACCATTATTGTCATTGGAGAACTCAATTCATCGGTTAGAACAAGAAATCAATTGAATCAAATGGGCCATGTAGCTTTCCTCTCCTATATTGAACCTAAAAATATTAAAGAAGCATCCACCGATGAAAATTGGCTAATCATTATGCAAGAAGAGCTAAACCAATTTGAAAGAAATGACGTTTGGGATTTAGTTCCGAGGCCTAGTGATCAGTTAGCTATTGGTACAAAGTGGGTCTTCAAAAATAAAGCAGATGAACAAGGAAATATTACTAGAAATAAAGCTATATTAGTTGCACAAGGATACAATCAAGAGGAAGGGATTGACTACGAAGAAACGTTTGCTCCAGTTGCTAGACTAGAAGCAATAGAAATTTTACTGGTCTATGCATGTTTTCATAACTTCAAATTATATCAAATGGATGTTAAAAGTGTTTTTCTAAATGGTTTTATAAAGAAAAATGTTTATGTTGAACCTACTTTATTTGTACACGAACAATTTCCAAACCATGTCTATAAACTTAAAATGGCCTTATACGGTTTGAAACAAGCACCTCTCGTCTTAAACAATATTTAATAGATTCTGGTTTCGAAATTGGGAAGGTTGATTAAACTCTTTTTATTAAAAGAAACAAGAAAGATATTTTAATTGTTTAAATTTATGTTGATAATATTATTTTTGGGTCCACAAATGAAAAATTATGTCAGGAATTTTCTAAAATAATGGCCAAAGAATTTGAAATGTCACACATGGGTGAATTAAATTATTTTCTTGGCTTACAAATAAAACAATTGGAAAATGGTATTTTTATAAACCAAAAAAAATATTGTAACAATCTAGTTAAACGCTTTGGTATGGAAAATACTTCTACCAAACCAACTCCTGCGAGTACAACTATACATCTTGATAAATATGAAAGTGGCAAAAGTATTAACCAAAAATTATATCGAAGTATGATTGGATCATTACTATATTTGACAGCTAGTAGACCAAACATAATGATGAGTGTTTGTTTGTGTGCACGAATTCAAGCAGACCCCAAAGAATCACATTTGCGAGCAGTGAAATGCATATTATGGTATATTAATAAAACCAACGACTTTGGACTATTCTATCCAAAGGAATGTCCTTTTGAATTAGTGCCATATAGTGACGCTGATTTTGGAGGAAGCCGGACAGATAGAAAGAGTACAGGTAGGACTTGTCACTTCGTTGGACGGTCTCTTGTATCTTGGTTTAGTAAGAAACAAAACTGTGTTTCATTATCGACATGTGAAACAGAATATATTTCTGCAGCTTTGGTGTGTGCTCGAGTTATCTATATACAACAAACACTACAAGATTTTGGTTTTAACTTATCCAAATCAACTATTTATTATGATAATTCTAGTGCTATAAATTTATCTTAAAATCCTGTCAATCACTCATGAACAAAACATATTGACATTCGTCACCATTTTATTCATGATAATATTGAAAAGGATTTGATAAATCTAGAATTTGTTTCCTCTGACAAACAATTAGCAGATATCATTACAAAACCTTTAAATGAAAATACATTCATCAACTTAAGACGAGAATTTGGAATTGTCTTTTTTAAAGATTTATAATTTTTTCATACAAATTTTTCAAAATATGTTGTTTTTTATGTATGCAGATTTCATGGCATAAAATATTCGTATGCAAAAAGTTTTCATGCAAAAATTTTGGCAGAAATAAAATTTATGGCTCTAGAGGGACTTGAACTCATGATCTCTTTATAGACTTACAATTGTTTCTTGCCATTTAAGCTATATATGTTTCTTGTCTCAACTAGAAGGTTGGTTATAGATATTCTTCAAAATTTCGGCTTACAAAAAAAATGTAGCTATTGGGGCTTGATCTCTAGTCTCATGGCTGGTAAGTGTATGCTTTACCGGTTATGCTATATTATTTTTCTTGTTGAGCTACACACTTTGGTTTAGCTTATATCACATCAGCCCGTAACCATTCATTTTTAAATTTATTCTCATCCATTCCCTCCATACATTATTTCCTCTGGATCTTATTCATTCCAATTTCTGGCCATCAAATTCTGGTCCATCTCCCCTACATATTTTTTTCTTCATATTATAGCTATCACCGTTACATTTCATTCTCAAACTCCTCAATATTTTGTCAATGGCTTCTCATGATTCATATAATTCCTCCAACTCTAAGCTATCATATTCCACACCATAATCAAATAGCTCAACTCCTTCTTTAGCCACTCCTACACCTAAACATGAACCAGCTCATGATTAGGGACAATATCACACCGGGTATACACCAAACAACAAGAAGTCAAGGAGATCACTTTTTATTTCTCCAAAAACTAAAGAGAAAATAGATGACATCCACCACTATCAAAGGGAGCAATTCATCTTGCGAAGAGAGAAGCACTATGAACAACAAATAAATTCCAAACATCTAGCTTAATAGAATCGATTGCCTTAAGATTTTACGGCAAATCACCAAAGAAAGACATCATTGAACCTTCATCATCTCGTCAACTACATACATCTGGATGGAATCCATGGGAACAAATTCCACAGCAACCTCCAGTATCTCCAAACTCTTGGAAATGCCAAAACTATCGGTCGCCTCTACAACCTCACGTTGAAATCACCAAGATTGAACCAGATGAATGCTCTCCTTCGACTCCAAAATAATCAATTTCCTTCTATATTTTATTCCATATTTATGTTTACTTTACTATGTATGTTTTTGTTCCATTAATCTTTGAATAAATATTGAAAGAAACTATTTTAAAAATTCACTGGCATTTTTTACTATAGCAAGTCGACTGAAATAATAAGTCAGTCGACTGTTTACAGAGAACAAATGCTCTCGGGTTTGCAACCAGTCGACTGACATACCCCGACCAGTCGACTGGCTGAACAAATTAACTATGGTCTCTTCTTTTTAACTCCTTTACCCCTTTCTTTTCACTTTACCTTCTTCATAATTTTTTCACCTTCCAAAAACCTAATCCCCATTTTTTCCAAATTCTCTCTCAAAAACATAAAATTAATGGCTCCTCCAAGATCAAAACGATCAAAACAAGCCTCTTCATCTTTCGTTGATACTTATGTCTCCTATTGGCTATACAACGCAACCGCTATAGAAAGATGGAAAAAGATGTAAAATTCAAGGATCTTTGAAGGTTCTTTCATGGTACACTCTAATTTTGGAGCATATTCTCTTTAAGAATTGATGGGGAGTGCGAATTAGAATCGCTACTTGACTACAATTCCAATCACCATAATATTAACCATCTCATGGTAAAGCTTTTTTATGCTAATCTCAATCTTGGCCACCAACAATCATACAACCCGAATAATTGTGTATGGAGTTTGGTCTGTGGTCAACCAATTTTCTTTTCACTTGATCGAATGGCACATATCCTTCAATCTCCAAATAAATGTATTGATTTGAATGATGTCGAGTGCAATATAAGATAGAGAGATAGAATTAGTCACATGTTCATGGGTGATGATATGACTCCATTGCGATCCAAGCTACTAAGGCCTAAAGCACGGATCTTGCACAAGACTCTTATGCGTTCTATTTTCCCAAGAACCAGATCGTATGAATTGACATATCCGGAAAATTTCAAAGCTCTCTTAGCGATATAGGGAAATATACGCGTAAATTGGTTACGATGTATTTTGGATGAATTTCTTACCTTCCCCCATAGAAATATGCACGTTATTTACAATGGCAGTATATAATGCGACTTCTTCTAGATGTCGGTGTTCGTCAACCCGATTCAGAATTATCTACTATCGGAATAATCAATATCCGGACCATAAGTCTTATGAAGTTACCGACAAGACCTCCACCTATTACCGCATACGAAGATTGGAAGCGTCAACAATAGGTCATATAATTAAAGAGCCGGAACCACATCAAGAAGAAGGAGAAATCCGTTTAGCTACCTCCTCCAGCACCCGTGAATCCATTGAAATCCTTTCTCGAAATCAACTTATCCTGGATTCAAGACTCAAGAAAGTGGATAAAAGGCTTGATAAAATCAAAGGCTTCTTCTCTACTTTATGGGATGCTATATCATGTTCTTCCTCCACTGCTGCCACCTCCGTCGCCCAAGGCAAGCGTCCAACACCTCGTTTTACATGGTCTACTTCAGAGGAGCGTACTAGTAGTGATACTAGTAGAGTAGGCAGTGGTGTTCAAGGCACTTCAAGACCCAGGAAGTGGACTGCACCGAAAGGAGGGTATAATTGGGATTTGGCGAATGAGCTTCTATTGGTAGGTTGGTAAGTTTAGTAGATGTTTTGCTGGTTGGTATTTTTTTTAGTTTATCTCTATGAACATTTCAAAAGACTTGTACTAAATAGTCTTACTATGGATATTTTTTTCTGCACTTGGTATTATAACTATTGCTATGATACGTCTCATTTTTGTCGATGACAAAGGGGGAGAAAAAAGTATATGTACTAACCATTTTGATGCAGGTATAAGCAGTGTCATATATTCAGCGGGAGTTGTTTGTATGTTCTCTGGGTTAATTTTATACAGGTTCTCATCAATCAAAAAGGGGAAGAATGTTGAAACACTGGTTTTGATTCATGACAAAGAAATTTAGAAGAAAAAAAGAGAATCCACGATCAATCACAACAAAAGAAGACAATCAAAGGACTATGGTGATATCAACACTTTGAACCTTTTTTTTTCACTATTTAATACTTGTGTTTTGAATCTTAGAAATTGTTAAAATCTATTCTCAAGTAGTCCGCACTTCATCGCTTTCATTTTGTCTAAATAACAGAGTTACCAATGCACATACACAACAACCAGTCGACTGGCTATAAACAACCAGTCGACTGACTAGTGTACATGCACGCATAAGTACTGTTTTTTCTTTTAAATTTGTTGCATGGTCAGTCGACTGACCCAAATCGATTAGTCGACTGACCTGAACTCAACCGTCATATTTTGAAAAGACATTTCCATTTTTCCAAAGGCTGCGATCCTTCTCTGAATGGGAATAGTTGCTTCTTTTGGTCAGAACTCTTCACCAATGGCAGAAACCCTCTGTCTACTATAAATATATGTTCCCAAACACTTCATATTCACCAAAAATCTTTCTAACCTTCTGATATTCTTTTTGTGCTAACATACTTGCATTCAAACAGCAAACAAGCATTCTATTGCTTTGAATCTCCAAATAAACTTTCATAATCTTCGATTCTTAGCATCACCTTTCTTTTCATATCTTCACACACACTTCATATATTTGAGGATTTGATTATAGGAGGATTGTACTATCAGAGAAAAATCAGTGTTATCGAGAACACACGTTGTCATATATTATTTTGTATTAGTAATGTCCTCTTCTACTGCTGAGGCAAAAATCCCGTTATACTGCTCATGTGTCTATTCTACAGCTCAGGCTATGTATACTCGTTCCTCCGGGTTAAGTGAGGATTATTGTTTTAGTGAAATTCCAGAAGGAGTCTGTGACTAGATGTAGGACGGTGCTCCAAACCAGTATAAAAATCTTTGGTGTCATTTTACTTATACTACTTCTATATTTCACACTATTTACTGTATTACTATCATTATTATACTCTGCATTATCATATATCTATATTACACGGTCCTACACACTTTTAGAAAGCATTTTCCTTTGAAAGGATAGAAAATTCTTCCGTAGGTTTCCAAACTCTAGAGATATAATCACGAAATAGGGATAGTACGGTTTAGGTCCAACAACATAAATAGCTATAGCATTGTCCCATTGTTTTTTTTGCATGTTGGATCAGCTCGATAGAAATTTTCGCATATTTCATTGAGTTAAATTCTCTGGGTTGATAAAACTTTGATGGGGTTGATATTGGAATATTATTTCCTTTAACAACTTCACTCCACGCTCGAGAAGATGTGGTGGAATAATTCCAATTGGAAGAGGCGGTAACATTTTCTGAGCGTAAAGGGCGATGAGTTGAATGGTTATCCTGGGCAGTAGCTTGCTTTGCATTGGAACTTTGGGAGGTAAAAGCAGATTTGTGCTGGGGTGGGTGAGTGGATCTCGATTTGAATTGACTGGGCGAGGGCTGCGCTTATTAGTGACTAGGGTGAATGCATCATCTGTGATAGGTGGATCTGAAGTATTAATGACTAGGAAGCCGGGTGGATGGTCTAAGGTGATAGGGGGCAAGTCAAAGGGTGGAGGGGATTGTCATTTATCAGGGCTAAGCGAAGGCATGCGAGTGCTATAGGGGGTCCAAATCAGGGATTCACAATTTAAGGAGAGGAAGGAAGGCGGAGGTAGTCCTCTGAATGGCAGTTGGAGCAGCAAACTAGGGTTTTTTCCGAGGTCTCAGTAATTCATAGAGGGGCGATAATCCATATAATAGGTCAATGTGTCCGGTTAAATGGGAAATGGTCTGTAAATCCAAAGACGAGGAGAGTTACGTATTTTGAATTTACAAAATTTAAATACATCTTATTAGGAAAATTGATAAAGAAATCGAATGATAATAATGAAAATTTAATTTAGAAAGAAATAATTTCAAATCAGTGGTATTGTGGTACATTTAATTTACAACATACTAATAATATAAATAATATTTCACATTTTTGGAAATCCATAATAAAAGGTCATGATACTTATAAATTAGGAATTAATAATATGGCACATTTAGGGAATAACACTTCATTTTGGCACGATAGCTGGATATTAGTTATTCCCCTTAAAGTGGAATTTAAAGAACTTTATAAGATACGTAATTTTGAAAATGTGCCGATTTTTGAAATACATATACCAAATTAAAATTTTCCATAGGAATTTAGTTTTAATAATACTTTAGTCGAAAATCCATTATTTAAATTTTCTTTACTCCGCGCTAGATATAATTAGGGCCGACCCTAAGATAAGACTGCCTCATAGGGCAATCGACTAGTGTGGGGCAACAATCTCAAATTTCATGTATCTAATATCCTATGATGAAATTTTGTAAACTAATATTCCCAAAAAAAAATTTAAAGCTAACATTTAATGTGGTGGTTAGTTGCTCAACTTTAATGTCCTACCACTTAATTTCAATTTTTACCTGCCATGGAGTTAAATTTTTTAAAGTTTACTCATATTCTTTTTTTAGTCTTGTCTAGGACAACCCAAAAGTTGGATCAGTACGGATTAGAATTATATAACTTTGATAATTAAAACGATATTAAAAGATAGTGTTGGGATAATAATAAAATTTATACAACGCATTATTTTTATAAATTTCTTAATTTTTTGGGTCCTAAGTCGAATATATTTAGATACATTTGGAAAGGTAACACTTCACCCAAATCTAAATTGTACATGTGGTTAATTGTACATGAAAAATTAAATATTACCAAATTTTTAAGAAAAAAGATATAGTTGTTTATAATAAATGTTTTTTTGTAACTTGGAAAGGGAAAATATTTCTTATTTATATCTTGAGCGTCACATCATTAATTATATTCTTATAAATTATCTTAATATTTTTTACTTAAATATAATTAATAACGATATTAATTATGATTTTTTTGGAATAGACTTAGGTTTTGTTACACAAGTTTCCATAAATTAGTAATTGATACTATTTTTTCTATTATAAGTTGGTATTTATGGTTTGAATGGAATCAAATAATTTGAAATGCTGAAAAAGCTTCAACAAATATTTTAATTAACTACAGTTGCTTTATTTTGTTTTAATTGGATTTCTAACCCTACTTATAATAATAATAATAATATTTAGTTTTAAAGAATATGTTAAAAAGGTTAAATCACGTATTAATTTATTAAAGGAAAATGTAATAACTAAAAGTATAAATAATAATAGTTCCTTAAATAGCTTTTTAATTGATACGTATGCCAATAAGATCGATGCCATATTTTATGTAGCAGGTTAGCCGGCTATTAAATTATTGTAGTTTAGAAGTTTAATATTCATTTCATAACCTTATTTGTTACATATCATTATATAAAGTGTTGGATTTACTCTTTTATCACGTTCTTAGTACATACTTAGTATGTTTATTTCATTATTATGACACACACACACATATACGTATACATACTTTATACTATTATTACTAAGTTGGACTTCAAGAGCACAGAAGCACCCTAAATTTTAAGCACTCAACAGTCGCGGCTTTCTTCTTTATCTTTCATTCTCGATATCAGTTTACCCCTTCTTCCATCATGCATCTATTAGTCCTCCTTTTCTCAACCCTAAAGAATAAAGGTCCCCATCGATTTGATTCTTGCCCACTCCACCGTCATCGTCCACGCTTCCTGTACGACCCAGAATTTTTGGCATTTGAAATTCATATATTTAATTAATTTTAAATATTCAAAAGTAAATTTTATCAGCTGAATAACTTATATTTGAAATATAATGATTTAATTGGATATTTAAATTGTTAATTTAATATTTTAAATTATAGAAATAATTGAGAATTGGATTTAATGTGAATAAGAATGGTTTATAAAGTTGAATTAAATTCTATTTGAATTAGAATGATGTTAGAGGACTTTTAAAATTGAAGTAAAAGTTAATTTGTAGAAATTGAATATTTTAATATTTAATTAACGTACAGAAATAGTCATTTTTGAAACAGTCTCGGATTTTGACGAAACAAGTTTCATTGGATCCGTAATGTTATTATTGTAAGTATTCAAATTTCATGTCAATCAGATTTACGGTTTGTCCGGGGCAAGCTAAAACGCTTAGAAATTCGTTTAAGTGAATTTTTAATTTAAATAATTCGATTCGAAAACCTATCTTCCAAATACGATTGAATTGGCTTTTAATATATATTCCGTTATGTTCGGAATAGGGGTAAACATTATAAATGCTAAGCGGCACGCTTCGATTGGAGTTCGAAAAAATTTCGGGTGAATAGTGCGCGAATTTTCTATATAAGGACCTAACTTTTTCACATTTGCAATATATTAGGGTTCTACACCCTAGCCACCGCCACTAGCTTCAATGGCCAGAATTTCGCCTTCTTTCCCCTTTGATCTCTCTCAATCCATCAATAATTAGACCAAACTCTCAAGTACAACTTTGAAGAGCTCGTCGAGATCTTCGATTTGGACGGCTATGATCGAGAAATACCCAATGGATCAACGACAAAGTTCTCGCGTTCGACCGACGTTAAAACATATTTTCGAGGCCAAGATACAAACGAGCTTCAAGTGCCTCTGGCCGAGGGTGTGTCGCGTGATGGTCTTCCATTTGAGAGTGTTCGATCATTGGCTGGGTGATCGTAGGTGGCTTGATAATTCAATTGAAATGGACGGCTACAATGGGTTTCACGCATGCATTGCTAACTTGGAGGAAGAAAGAGATCATGGCCACAATTTGATCAAAGAAAATGGATGGCCTGGATGAATCTTAGGTTTAAAAATAAAAAGGTTTTGTAAATAATTTATATATATAATGCGTACAATCTTTAAAACATCATAACTTTGTCATATGATGTCTGTTTTAACGAAACAAGTTGCGTTGGGTCAGCAGCTGGTTTGGAGTTGATTGGAGCTGGTGTAAATTTGGATAAAATTAAACGCCTGTTTAATTTTATTCGGAATAAAACACTGCAACTACTATTGAAACCGATGTGAGTACAGCTCGCTCTTTCTGCCTCATTGATATTGTTATATAAGTGAGAGTAAATTTACTTTATGTCGGTTGATGATCGTTTGGATGATATATTATATATTATCTATATATTGATTGGTATTTGGATATATTCATACCTAATGGAGAAGATGAGACCCTATACGTTCCCGTGTATGAGCGGATGACCCTTTGTACGCGCATCTGCCTCAAAGCGGACATTGTAAACACATTCTAATATGAATATTTGTTACAGGTGATAGGTTGGAGGGATCCAACTGGATTCCTCACCAGTATTGGTTTATTTGTAGATATTGATATATATATGATGTTATCATATCGTAAATGATGTTTTGGATGTTGTGATTGATGTATTTAGTGTTGTTGCAGCATTGGGCCTATTTTTGGAATTTAAAAAAGTTAGTGATGATTTCATTTTAAAACGGAATTTCAAGTGATTTTGAAAATATAGTTTTATTGAATTTTGAATTTTTAAAGGGAATGGATTTATTCTAAATAAATAAATGTTATAGTTTTTATGTTATAAAAATTATGATTTTTGAGAAATATAATCAGAACGTGATTTTTGAAATATGGAGTTAATGATTTGGTAAATAGTTTAAATTAAGTTTTTTGACTTATTATAAATGGTTTATATATAAGATTTATAAAATTGATATTTTATACATGAAAATATTGGGATTATAAAGGAGTTTTGTAAATGATAAAATGGAGTTATAAATGAATCTTATAAGTGGATAAGATTTGTTATTTAAGAAGTTGTAAAAGGAATGATTTTATAAATAAATGATTTCAAGTAAATTAACTTATAATTTGGATTTGACATATAAATGAGATGTAAATGGAATTGGTTAATAAAGGAATTTTATATATGGAAGTTTTATAGTATATAAATGGTATTTATAAACATTGTTTTATAAATCCAAAGTCAATTGAATTTGATAAGTTAATTATTATAGTTTATTAAAGGAATTTCATCCACGATTTTGGACAATGGATAATCCTTTAATTTAATGTGCAATAGTAATGAATTTGTAAAAGGATTATATTCATGATTTTGGATAGTGGATTATCCTTTGATAAATGTGTAGAAATATTGGATTTGGTAAATGGACTATATTCACAATTTTGAATAGTGAATAATATATTAAATAAAATGGATATTTTTGGGAAGTGATATTTTAAATGGAGTTAATTGGTCTGAAGATGTTTAAATGTGTTAAGTATCGAAACCATAGATTTCAACATTCATTGTTGAAATAGACGTTTTCGAGGAATAAGGAAATTATGGACTATAACACTGTTGTTATAGTAAATGATTTTCGAAAGGAAATATTTTTTTATAGTATATGGGATTTATATATCTATTTAATTTTTGAAACCCTATACTAGTGATTTTTGGGTTATCGTAACGATGTTTTACGCAATATTCGTTTTGACCCAAATAAATATGTTTAAAGAAAATGTTTTCCTTAAAGAATAAAATATATACTTAATCTTGATTTAAGTATATGTAATATTTTCTAACTGTTGAAAATAAATTGATTTGTGGATTACTTATTATTCAATAAGCATATGGAAATGTTTTTCAATATTGAAATGATTTTGATATTATATCTTTTTGAAAGATAATTTGAAGTGAATATTTGGCAAATGATTTAATTAATAAAAGATTAATTAAATGGCCTAGTGATTGCTTATGGTGCTAAATATTTGTTTGTTTGCTTTGATATTTAAATAGCCGACTATCAAAATAGGTCATTTTAGTTCCTCGACTTGATGTGGGAACTATTTAGTCGTACACTTAGTACATAGCCTTCTGTGTAAGCTTGATTATCGTTGTGTTGAGGATGTTGATTCATATAGTGCAGAGTATTACTCCAATCTATCGAGCTTCCTTCTTGGCCGGAGGATAGAAGTTGAAAGCTGGAGACGTGATAAGTCAGCGAGACTTAGTTTCTGTGTGAGGTTGAGAAACACTACTGCGTTGTTGGTGCAAGGAGGCCGAGATCAGATTTATCTGGAAACCACTTCGGACCAACGTATATGCGTTCGATTTGTGCAGATTGTGATGATATTAATATTCAGGATTTTCATAGTGGGAAACTGCTTGTTGATCGTGGGTTAAAATCCCAATTACATATAGTAGCAGTGGTCTCTTCATTATGAAATATCCAATGCAAGGACTATTCGCTACTAATCCTAGGGATTTCCTAATAGAATATGGTAGAAAGTACCTTCGGTTTGTCCTGTTCCTGGACAACTTGTATAGATGTTTGTCTAACATTGCATTTCTAAAGATTACATACATTGGTTTTTATAAACGCACATCAATGGTGGCGAAGAAGGCAACTTCTTGGCTTAACACCCTCCTTAAGACGTATGAGCTCAAGGGTTGTATTTTTATGGAAGGTGATTAGTAGTTAACGGAAATGGCCGTGTGGCATTCAAAGTAATGTGATATAATTGTGAAAGGTAATCGTTACCCCTGACCTCATCAACCGAAAATGACCGAAACAAGGTTAGGAGCAGCATGGCTAAGTGGGTCATTCCCAAGTAGGATATGATCATCCTCTTCTAGATATATCTTTACACGCTATGATGTCGTGTATCTGATTATTATGGTTTGTATGCTTCGAGGGCCCTCGGTAAAGGTCGATAACGACCAAAGGATGACATATTCGGTACCATCTAGTTAAAGAGGTGGGCGGGTCTTATGTTGGTAGAGGAACTTTGTGATGGTTTCTCTGGACATCCATCTAGAGGTGTGCCCATCGGAAGGTAGTCCTTCCACCTGGTCATTTGTATGGAAATCCAAACTCCACTACGTGCCTGCCATTTTAATTGTATTACCCATTTTGGGCCATATATTGGAATTTAATCAAGTGGAAAATAGCCACAAGGGCCTCTTTAGCAAGTCCAATTAGTTTCTAGGACACATAACTGAAATAATTACTTTTAAGGACAAAATGTAAAATAATTAGTTTCTAAGGCCTAAAAACCTATGAAATTATGTCCTTGAAAGTAATTGGACTATCGACTTTGTCCTTAAAATTAATTATTCTGCTGACTTTGGCCTTGAAATTAATTTCTGTGGATGTGTGTCCTAGAAACTAATTAGACTGCAAAGTTTGTCCTTCTAGTGAAATGCCTCTTTATTAATCAATGTAACAGTTTCGGCTATGATTAATATTATTTGTATACTGGACACTAGTATAATATAAGAGGATTTGATATAAAATGTTTTAGTTATCGTAAGGTAAAAACATGTCTGTTTTATGTGTGGACTTGTCTTACGAGATACTTTTGTTTTGATAAAGGAAAAGTTTTGTAATTTAATATATTCAGTTGAGTGTGCTTCTCACGGTGGCTTACCAGACTGATACAGGCGTTCTTCCATTTTAATGCTAGGGTCAGACCGAGTATATTTATAGGTTTAGATTTGATGCTTTTAGAGCTTCAGCGAGAGAGCTGGAGATCTTCGTTTCGTATATTCGTATCTGTTTTGACTATTGATTATCCGCTGCTTAGTTGTTGTTTATTATCAGCATTTATGAGACAGGTTATTATAATTGTCCATGCTGATAACCATTGTTTGATTATTGAACTCTAATTGATGTATGTATATACAGTTTCTGTTTTGTAAATATCATTGATATTATATGTTTTCTGCTGCGATGTGAGATTCTGTATTATTCTATTTTGGTTCTATCTTCTCTCTTTCTTCTCTTCTCTTCTTCTCTCTTCTTTTCTTTCTCTTGACATTCCGTCAGCCGGTGTTTTTTGGGTCGGACATGTGTGGATTATTGTCGATTCAAAGGGTATGGATTTGCAGTCCATTACACTTCCTACCAGCGTCGCCTGTCAAATTGGGGGTGGTTGGAATCGGTTCATGCAAGGGGTATCTTCAAGGTTGCCAGCTCTTTTTCCAATGTAAGCATATATTTTTCTTCCTCTAGGCAACGGATTATAAGTTAGTATTTTTTGATTCATCATTTTAAGTAAACGGGAAAAGGGTTTTTAACTACATTTGTTAAATGTATACCCCTTTTTTGTATTTTATCTTTGGAATTTTTAATATTAATTACATCATTTATTTGATTAAATAAGCTATGTATCTACTTTGTTTGCTTTGTTCATGTTTCCACTTAGTGTATCATTTTTTTTATTCAATCGGTAAGTGCATTAAAATTTAAAAAATGCCCTTCTTCTCTATAAGATTTACCATAACATTGCACTGAAATTTTTACCATTACAATTTGTCATCAATGTTGACAGTTGACAACAACCAGCAATTCAAACCATAGCAAAATCATTAATACTGTGCTTCTAAGCATATTTTTAAGTGTACGTAGAAGGTCTGCAATTGAATCTTATAGCTCCAAAGCTTGAAAAGGATTTTCATAGTTTTGAACTTATCAAATTTGTTAATAGGCAATACTCCTTGTTGATAAAAAAGTTCATGCTTTAGTACAATGTTATTGGGGCAGAAACGTAAAAGTTTAATGCCATGAGACTTTATATGTCTTGGTAAGTTGCCTATGTAATTGCTTATTTAATCGGAACATTTTGGTTTATTTGTCAGTTTTGGTGAAGCTTGGTGAGCGATGCTTTTCAAAAAAAACTTACATTACCAACTTGATTTATGACGAGCATGTAGTGCTTTGAAAAAAGATTGAAAATATCTTAATATTTTAGTTCCACTGTTTTGATGCGCATGTTTTACTATCCAAGACCCATCAAGGAAATGTGTGGTTTAGGTTAGAAGTAGAAGTAATGTTGGGATTAACTATATGATAACTGCATCATTCTCGACTTCATAATACATACTACATATTTTTGACCATCATTTTCTACTTTTCTGTTGCAGAAATGAACTCTTAGAAAATGTTAATTCATGACTATACAATTTTGAGTTTATTTGTTTAATAATTATTTGTTTTTTGTTATCGCGTTGTTATTCTATATTTATTAGATGTAATATATGGAGTAATATGTGAATAGGTTTGCAATCATGTTCGCAACTGCTGCTTAAAGTGTTGTTGGCTTCAGCAAAGAGATGAAAGTTCTAATTTGAATATTAACTTTGAAGCATTTTGTATATGTTTGTTTCCCTTTTATACACAACTTCCCTACTATCTTACATTATTAACAAAATTTTTGATCATCCTACCTAATTTTTAAATTAGCACAACTTTAAATTTAGTTTGACCTCTATGTTTAAAAATGCATGATTTACATGTTATAGGCAGAATAACGTTGTTTTTGACACTTTTCAAGTGATATTTGATGCCATTAGAATTCCCAAAGTCCACACAAACTTGATTTCACTCCGAGGACTCATGACACAAAGGAAGTGAACTTCAACAAAAAGTTGATATTTTGCTATTTGTTATTTATCTCCAGTAAAATTGAGTGGAATATCGTATTTGAAATTCTGGCATTTCCTTCATCTCCCCATTATCTGTAAATCTTATTCTAATCAAATCCTAAAGATCAGTTATTTATTCCTAGTCCATGTTTGGTGTTTTTACTAGGGTATATAACCTTAGATGTATGTATATGCTTAAGGTTATAACCTCGTTTTGGATGTCATTAACTTACCACTCTTTAGAATTTTAGGTAAAGATAATATGTTTATGATTCTATGCTTTTGTTTTCAATTATTGATTGATGGTCACAGAAATTTACAGAGTCTGTTAGTAATTTAATTTTGTTCTAATGTGTGGTTAAAAAACAACCAGAGAGGGATCTTTTTCGCTTTCCTCATATGGTTTGTGGATTGTTTTGAGACATGAAGTTTGGAACTTCATAGGAAAGGTATGAAAATATGTCTTAATGGATCTACATGGATAGCGTAATTTGCAGCACACTAATTGGGTTCATATCTTTTTAATTAGACAAGTAAACTATTTGAAATGCATGTTACACCATGGGCAATAAAGTATATGCCACTGAAATGGCAAAATTTAGACCCACAAGGGACTTTATTTTCTAGATGAGTGATATCTAGAAGTGACGATGATGATAACACTAATGTACTTAAAATCAAGGATTTAGATTGTGTTTTAGGAATGGAATCCGCTATGGTTATAATAGACGATTAAGTAAGGGCTTGGCCTTAACATAAACTCAATTTGATTGTGGTAGAGAGGTAAGCTTAAGATACAAACCTTTAGAAGATACATGGTTGGTTTTTACAGGATGATTTAACTTTAGGCTGACATAGATACGTGTCGATATATCGTAGAATTCTAGGTCGTTAGTGTTGTTTATGTCGTCCTTAGCCTAAGTCGTAAGGGAGGATAACTCGTATGTTGTTTGAGTCGCGTGGAAGTTAGATTGGGAAGTTAACTCGAGATAGTGCTAGAGCGAGTTAACAGGTTAGTGATATTAGCGAGTTACGAGTTATCAGGTTAGAAAGGTTAGCGACTTAGTGGCTGGGACGAGTTAGCGTGTTAGTATGTTGACCGAGTCATAATAGTTAACGAGTTAACTAGTGGGCGAGATAAGGATTAACTCGTATGGCCGAGTTATAGGAGTTAACCGGTTAGGTCTGACCGGGTTAAGAACTGAACGACTTAAGGGTTAGTGGAGTCAGCGCGTTGCCGAGTTAGTGAGGCTAGTGTGTTAGCGGGTTAGTGAGCTAACGAGTTAGCAGAGTTACCGAGTTAAGGGTTAGTGGATTGGGCCGGCTTAGTGTTAGGACGGCATGTGTAGTTAGGTCATGACTCGTATACGAGTTAAGTCGTTGGGTCGGCCAGGTGATAAGTCGTTTCCCCAGTTGAGTCATTGAGTTCGATAAGTCGTAAGCCGTTGAGTCGTAGCTCGTGTATGAGTTAGGCCGCGCATAGGATAAGTCATTTGGTTCTGTGTGTGTTAGGTTGTAGTACCTGTTGAGTCGTGGGAATGGCTGAGTCGTATGTCGCTAGGTTGTTGAGTCGTTTACGAGTTAAGGATAGGTTGGCTGGGCTCGATGAGTCGTATAACGTGTTGTTTGATGAGTCATGGACGACTCATGGGATAAGTCGTGACCGACTTAAGGGGCGACGACTCATGGGGCTTCCAGCCTATAAATAGAGGGCTTTGGCTCACTTTTTGGCACCAGTTTTTGAAGCGACGAAGTGCTGCCATTTTGAGAGCTCGACTACAACATTTCTTCATTTCCTTTTCTCCATTCCAATCTACTTCTAACATCCATCCAAGATCGAAGATCGAAGAGCCAAAGTTGAAGACCTTCATCCGACGAAGCTAGATTTCACCATTTCAAGCGAGATTTCACCAAATCGAGCTTGAATCCTTGCTGTCCAGATCTGAAATTGATAGTTTTTGAAGTGTTTGGGTGATTTGGTGAGTGGTAGTTATCTCTCACGCGGACCCAAAGGAGTGTATTGGATTGGTGGTTTGTTGGAGTGTTGTAGATAGTGATTTTATGCATTCTTCCTTAGATCCAAGTGTAGATCCATTACTTATGAAGATGTTTACCTTTTTAAGTTCATTCATCTAGTTGTAGAGACAAAACCCATGAGTTATATTTGTTAGATCTACGCTAAAGACCCATGATTCATGTATGTTAGATCTATGCTCATTTATTTATGAAATTGCCATTGTAATTATAAATGCCTATTTAGATCATGTTTGATTACTTGATTTTCTATGTAGATCTTGTTGAATGATTGATTGCTTGGATTAATGTTTGATTTGATTGATTAGTTGATCTATTACTTGACTTGGACAAGTAAGGTCGATGGTGATTCAAAAGCTAAGTGGAAAGGCTCTTGAATGGTGAACGCTGCCTGTAGCATATGAAGCGGATGTGGAAGCTCATATGGATGGATTCGATGATGTGGAACCTTGCCATAATGCGAGAAGGCAAAGCATGATATTGAGATGGGACTTTGCTATGATGTGATGGGGCAAGGCATATGTTGAGATGGGACGGGTCATGATGACGTTCCAAGCATGGGCCATGACGACGTGCGAAGTTATAACTCGGTGATGCGGTCCGAGTTGGGATGGATAATGGTTAGCTTGAGAGGCGCTTGAGCTAGTATGGAAAGAGTCGTCAAGGAGGATGACTAGGAGGCTAAGATCTCATCGTTGTTGAAGGTTCTAGCATACTCAAAGCAAGGGTACGTTGGAACGGGTCACGATGACGTTCCAAGCACGGGTCACGATGACGTGCTAGTACTCTGGGCTGATGCGTTCGGCTTAAGCACGGGTCATGATGACGTGCGGAGTTATGTCTAAAACCGGGGTCACCATTAGCCCTTGACAGGTGGTCATTCAACTAACGGTGAAATCAAGGCAAGGATAACAGTGATAGCCAGAGTCATGGATGTTTGGTTGTATTATCATTCGGTCTCAAGAGCGGTGTTTTCTGGGTGCTTATCTGATCTTGGTTTAGGCCTTGGGGGTTTGTATTTGGAAAACATCGTCCTTGGCTCGAGTGATTATTGCTTTACCTTAATTATCTGCTAAGTTATGCTTGCTTCTTCTTAGTATGTGTCTGGGGGCTATCACTGTAGAAAGAGGTGGAGTGGGATGGTTTGGTTCCTATTCCTTTTATCCCTTATGCTCTTTTGGTATGTTTGATAGTTGATTTACTGTTCACTAAGACTTTGTCTGACTCAAGGTTTTATGTCTCCTCTTATTACCTTGGGCTGTTCATCCATGTTGGGATGGGCAGACTAGGTAGCAGGTGACAGGTGCTGTTCTTGGAGATCTACGCTGATGATGACGAAGACGAGCAGGAGGCTTTTGCATATTATTTCCTATTATATGTACTGGGTGTTCCGCTGCTGTATTGGTTTGAGTGTTATGTAGTGAGGCTTTGATGTATGGATGATTCATATGTTTGTATAAAGCTATTATGATTAGATGATGATATTCTGTTCTATGGGAGCTTCACTGTATTATATTTCTCTATTGTATTTTATCCATGCGCTGTGAGTTTTACGATAGAGTCTACGATGTTTATGTTACCCTGACTATCGTCCATGGCTACCTGGCACGCTTTTCAGCGCACTATTCCTCTTGTTTTGGTGCGGGAGTCATGGGCGGTCGTCACATTTGGTATTAGAGCTTTGGTTAATCGATTTTAGCCAACGCTCGCTGACGTAACTACGTATGAGAGACGTAATTGTATTTTGATGGATGATTACTATATATAATATAGTAGTTTAAAAGGATTTGAACTCATTATGCAGTTGTTTCTTAAGGTGTTCTAATCATTCTTATTACAGATGTTAAGGATGAGTCGAAGAGGGAGACCGGCTGCAAGGGAAGGACGTGCTGCTGAAGAAGCTGTTGATTATGGAACTATGTTCGAAGCGATGATGACTTCGATCATGAGAAGGATACCAGCTCCAGGGCCATCTGTAGATGTTGGAGTTCAAGTTCAAGCTCCAAGACCAGTGGATTTTGCTAAGCTTTGCAAGGACTATACTTCTCTTGGAGGAAAAGCTTTCTTGGGGACGAAATCGACCATTGAAGTGCAGAGATGGATTGATGCTTGTCGAAGGATTTTTGGTGATTTGGGAATTGAGGATGCAACCAAGAGGAAGCTTGCATCAAGACAGCTTCAGGGAAGAGCTGCTGATTGGTGGAATTCCATCACCATCGATACTCCAGAGGAAGGGATCACTTGGGAGCAATTCCAAGTCAGATTTGAAGCCAAGTTCATCTCTACGGCTCAGAAATCTGTTTTGTTTAAGAGGTTTGTGGAGCTCAAGCAAGGTGGGAGACCAATTCTTGAGTATATTTCTGAGTTCGAAGCCTTGTCCAAGTATGCCAGATCGTATATTGATTCTCCCTACCAGAAGAACGAGAAGTTTGTGACCGGTTTGGACGCTTATCTTGGAAGGCAGTTAGTGGATCATTTGGACGATCCGTTTGAGAAGCTTGTGGAAAAAGCTCTTAGGCATGAGAGTTTGTTTCCCAGGGAAGGTTCTGTTGTTGCTGTAACCAAGGAAGGGTCTAAGCCACAGCAGGGTGGAAATAAGAAGAGGAAGCAGCAGCAACAGAAGGGAAAGGATGGCCAGAAGAAGTTGAAAGGCGAAGTGACTTGCTACAACTGCCGACAGAAGGGTCATCTCTCCCGGGATTGCAAGAATCCAAAGGTGCAGTTGAAGTGCCACAACTGTGATAAGCTGGGACATATCAAGAAGGACTGTCCAGAACCGAGGAAAGATAGGCAGGTTGTGCAAGCTTATGCTTTGGGAGCTGTGCCGTCGTCTTCAAAAGCTCCTATTGCTGAAGAGAAGGGGAAGAGTGTGGTGGTTCAAGGTACTCTTTCTATTTGTGGTGTTCCAGTTAGAGTGTTGTTTGATACTGGAGCGTCGCATTCTTTTGTTTGTGATGATTTGGTAGGCCGGTTAGGTTTGAAATCGGATATTGTTGATAGACCATTGGTTGTGACTAATCCAGTTGGGGGTTCGTCATGTTTGTGTATGATATGCCGTGGCCTAGTTGTGTCGAGTCATGATTGCTCGTTTGTTTGTGATTGCTTTGTTCTGAACTTTACGGGGTTCGGAATTATTTTGGGTATGGACTGGCTTAGGAAGTATGCGGCAAGGATTGATTGTGAGAGGCTGGAGGTGACAGTCGGAAATGTGGAAGGGCGAAAGGTTGTGATACGATGTAAGCATGAGGAAGGCGTCTTCATGAGCTTCATGTATTCGCTGGTTGTTCCACGGGATGGACTGTCGTCGGTGCCTATTGTGAATGGATTTGAGGACGTCTTTGACGAGGTCAAAGGGTTACCGCCGCATAGGGAGATCAAGTTTCGTATCGATCTAGTTGAGGGAGCCAGACCTGTTGTGATGCCTCTTAGGCGGATGGCGCCTAGGGAGCAACAAGAGTTGAGGGTGCAAGTTGATGACCTTTTACGGAAGGGATTCATTAGGCGTAGTGTGTCCGAATGGGGTGCACCAGTTGTGTTTGCAACCAAAGCGGATGGATCGTTGAGGTTGTGTGTGGATTATCGTGAGTTGAATAAGGTGACTAAGAAGAACAAGTATCCATTGCCGAGAATAGATGACTTGTTTGATCAGCTCCACGAGGCTAAGGTGTTTTCTCAGATGGATTTGGCAACGGGATTTCACCAGTTGAGAGTGGCGAAGGATAGTGTGCCGAAAACTGCTTTCAGGACACCATCCGGGTTTTATGAGTGGCTGGTAATGCCGTTTGGATTGACCAATGCACCAGCATATTTTGTGGATCTTATGAATAGGGTGTTCAGAGATCAGTTGAATAAGTTCGTGCTTGTGTTCGTGGATGATATTCTGATTTATTCCAGAACTGAGGAAGAACACAAGACACACTTGAGAATTGTTTTGGAAATCTTATGGAAACATCAGCTGAAGGCTAAGTTTTCGAAGTGTCACTTCTGGAAGAGTGAAGTGAGGTTCTTAGGCCATGTTATCTCTGGAAATGGAATAGCGGTTGATCCCGCTAAGGTGGCAGCAATCCAGGATTGGGTTAGACCTAAGAATGCATCTGATATGAGAAGTTTTCTTGGATTAGCAGGATATTATCGACGGTTTATCAAAGACTTTTCCAAGATAGCTACACCATTAACAGGATTAACGAAGAAGAACCAAGTGTTCAGATGGGACGACAAGTGTGAGCAAGCTTTCGTAATCCTAAAAGAACGACTGACAAGTGCTCCTGTTTTGACTATTCCAAGTGGGAATGATGAGATGGTGGTTTACACCGATGCATGTGGTACTGGACTGGGAGCAGTGCTAATGCAGAAGGGTAAAGTTGTTGCGTATGCAAGTCGACAACTGAAGCCGCATGAAAGGAATTATCCGACTCATGATTTGGAGTTAGCGGCAATTGTGTTTGCTTTGAAGATGTGGAGACATTATCTATTGGGAGTTCGATTCGAGTTGTTTACGGATCATAAGTCATTGAAGTATCTTTTCTCCCAAAAGGATTTGAATCTTCGACAGCAACGATGGCTAGAGTTTTTAGCATCATATGATTTTGGTATAGCTTATACTCCGGGAAAAGGTAACGCAATAGCTGATGCGTTGAGTCGAAGACATGCAGGATTGGAAGCCATGTTTTCGGAATGGAAAAGTCTCGAGTATTTGGCTGGATTTGATTTCAGGCCCAGATGTGAATTGGAACCTGAGATGTTGGCAAACTTATCGATAAGGCCTACTCTTGTGGAAAGGATTGGCGAGAGCCAAAAGCGAGACGATAAGCTTGTCAAGATTATCCGAGATTTGGAATCTGGATTGGACCCAGAAAAGGATAAAGGATTCGAAGTCGATCGAGAGGGTTGGCTTCGGAAGCAAGGACGACTAGTTGTTCCCGATGTAGATGGATTGAGAGATGAAGTTCTTAGGGAAAGTCATCACTCGAAGTTGACAATTCATCCAGGAGGAAATAAAATGTATCGGGATATGAAGAGAACCTATTACTGGGAAGGTATGAAGAAGGATGTTGGAAATTTTATTTCCAAGTGTATGAACTGCCAGTTGGTGAAAGCTGAGCAAAAGAAGCCCAGTGGATTACTTCAGCCATTAGAGGTTCCTACATGGAAGTGGGAGCAAGTGTCGATGGATTTTATCGATGGCCTACCTAGAACCAAGGCGGGAAATGAAGGGATTTGGGTCATCATAGATCGGTTGACCAAGAGTGCAAGGTTTATTCCTGTTCGATCGACTAGGACTACATCGAAGTTGGCTGAGCTTTATGTTAAGTGGATAGTTCGATTCCATGGTGTTCCGAAGAATATAGTGAGCGACCGAGATCCTTTGTTCACTAGTGGATTTTGGAAGAGCTTCCAGGAAATTTTGGGAACTAAGTTGTGTTTGAGTATAGCTTACCACCCTCAAACAGATGGTCAGACTGAGAGAGTCAACCGAGTTTTGGAAGATCTCCTTAGAGCATGTGTTTTGGATTTCAGAGGATAATGGGAAGATCACCTTCATTTGGTGGAATTTGCATATAACAACAGTTACCAGTCAAGTATTGGTATGGCACCGTATGAAGCATTGTATGGAAGACCGTGTAACTCTCCGACATGTTGGTTGGAAACTGGAGTAAAGCTGATACTTGGGCCAGAGATGATTCGACAGACTTCGGATTGTATAGAAATCATTCGGCAACGAATGAAGGCAGCCCAAGATCGTCAGAAAAGTTATGCCGATAATCGTCGTAAGGATTTGGAATTCGACGTGGGTGATATGGTTTTTGTGAAGATTTCTCCATTGAAGAATGTTATTAGATTCGGGAAGAAAGGAAAGTTAACTCCGAGATTTGTTGGACCATTCCCGATTATCGAGCGAATTGGAAAGCTCGCTTATAGATTGGAGTTACCGGAGAAGATGGCGGGTGTGCACAATGTCTTTCATGTATCTTATCTACGGAAGTATGTGCATGACTCGAATACGGTGGTTTCTGCTGATAGCTGTGAAGATTTAGAGGTTGATCCAGTAGTTACGAGACCTCGTAAGCCGCTTCGTGTTGTTGAAACCGACATGAAACAGCTTAGGAGGAAGACGATTACGTTGCTCAAGATACAATGGAGTGATGATGTTAACGACTGTACATGGGAGGAGGAAGAGAGGATGAAAGCAGCTCATCCTGAACTCTTCGAGGTATGGCCCTAAGGTGTCGTGACATCTCATGAATTTGTAACTTGTTCTAATCATAGAATTCTGCATGCTAGGCTAGAATTGGATGCATGGTTTGTTGATTACTATGGATGGTAGACATGCAGAATAATTTTGATTGCTGTTGTTTGTTTGGAATTTCATGGGCGAAATTCCTAAGGGGGAGAGAATGTAACGACCCGTATTTTACGTGTCGATATATCGTAGAATTCTAGGTCGTTAGTGTTGTTTATGTCGTCCTTAGCCTAAGTCGTAAGGGAGGATAACTCGTATGTTGTTTGAGTCGCGTGGAAGTTAGATTGGGAAGTTAACTCGAGATAGTGCTAGAGCGAGTTAACAGGTTAGTGATATTAGCGAGTTACGAGTTATCAGGTTAGAAAGGTTAGCGACATAGTGGCTGGGACGAGTTAGCGTGTTAGTATGTTGACCGAGTCATAATAGTTAACGAGTTAACTAGTGGGCGAGATAAGGATTAACTCGTATGGCCGAGTTATAGGAGTTAACCGGTTAGGTCTGACCGGGTTAAGAACTGAACGACTTAAGGGTTAGTGGAGTCAGCGCGTTGCCGAGTTAGTGAGGCTAGTGTGTTAGCGGGTTAGTGAGCTAACGAGTTAGCAGAGTTACCGAGTTAAGGGTTAGTGGATTGGGCCGGCTTAGTGTTAGGACGGCATGTGTAGTTAGGTCATGACTCGTATACGAGTTAAGTCGTTGGGTCGGCCAGGTGATAAGTCGTTTCCCCAGTTGAGTCATTGAGTTCGATAAGTCGTAAGCCGTTGAGTCGTAGCTCGTGTATGAGTTAGGCCGCGCATAGGATAAGTCGTTTGGTTCTGTGTGTGTTAGGTTGTAGTACCTGTTGAGTCGTGGGAATGGCTGAGTCGTATGTCGCTAGGTTGTTGAGTCGTTTACGAGTTAAGGATAGGTTGACTGGGCTCGATGAGTCGTATAACGTGTTGTTTGATGAGTCATGGACGACTCATGGGATAAGTCGTGACCGACTTAAGGGGCGACGACTCATGGGGTTTCCAGCCTATAAATAGAGGGCTTTGGTTCACTTTTTGGCACCAGTTTTTGAAGCGACGAAGTGCTGCCATTTTGAGAGCTCGACTACAACATTTCTTCATTTCCTTTTCTCCATTCCAATCTAGTTCTAACATCCATCCAAGATCGAAGATCGAAGAGCCAAAGTTGAAGACCTTCATCCGACGAAGCTAGATTTCACCATTTCAAGCGAGATTTCACCAAATCGAGCTTGAATCCTTGCTGTCCAGATCTGAAATTGATAGTTTTTGAAGTGTTTGGGTGATTTTGTGAGTGGTAGTTATCTCTCACGCGGACCCAAAGGAGTGTATTGGATTGGTGGTTTGTTGGAGTGTTGTAGATAGTGATTTTATGCATTCTTCCTTAGATCCAAGTGTAGATCCATTACTTATGAAGATGTTTACCTTTTTAAGTTCATTCATCTAGTTGTAGAGACAAAACCCATGAGTTATATTTGTTAGATCTACGCTAAAGACCCATGATTCATGTATGTTAGATCTATGCTCATTTATTTACGAAATTGCCATTGTAATTATAAATGCCTATTTAGATCATGTTTGATTACTTGATTTTCTATGTAGATCTTGTTGAATGATTGATTGCTTGGATTAATGTTTGATTTGATTGATTAGTTGATCTATTACTTGACTTGGACAAGTAAGGTCGATGGTGATTCAAAAGCTAAGTGGAAAGGCTCTTGAATGGTGAACGCTGCCTGTAGCATATGAAGCGGATGTGGAAGCTCATATGGATGGATTCGATGATGTGGAACCTTGCCATAATACGAGAAGGCAAAGCATGATATTGAGATGGGACTTTGCTATGATGTGATGGGGCAAGGCATATGTTGAGATGGGACGGGTCATGATGACGTTCCAAGCACGGGCCATGACGACGTGCGAAGTTATAACTCGGTGATGCGGTCCGAGTTGGGATGGATAATGGTTAGCTTGAGAGGCGCTTGAGCTAGTATGGAAAGAGTCGTCAAGGAGAATGACTAGGAGGCTAAGATCTCATCGTTGTTGAAGGTTCTAGCATACTCAAAGCAAGGGTACGTTGGAACGGGTCACGATGACGTTCCAAGCACGGGTCACGATGACGTGCTAGTACTCTGGGCTGATGCGTTCGGCTTAAGCACGGGTCATGATGACGTGCGGAGTTATGTCTAAAACCGGGGTCACCATTAGCCCTTGACAGGTGGTCATTCAACTAACGGTGAAATCAAGGCAAGGATAACAGTGATAGCCAGAGTCATGGATGTTTGGTTGTATTATCATTCGGTCTCAAGAGCGGTGTTTTCTGGGTGCTTATCTGATCTTGGTTTAGGCCTTGGGGGTTTGTATTTGGAAAACATCGTCCTTGGCTCGAGTGATTATTGCTTTACCTTAATTATCTGCTAAGTTATGCTTGCTTCTTCTTAGTATGTGTCTGGGGGCTATCACTGTAGAAAGAGGTGGAGTGGGATGGTTTGGTTCCTATTCCTTTTATCCCTTATGCTCTTTTGGTATGTTTGATAGTTGATTTACTGTTCACTAAGACTTTGTCTGACTCAAGGTTTTATGTCTCCTCTTATTACCTTGGGCTGTTCATCCATGTTGGGATGGGCAGACTAGGTAGCAGGTGACAGGTGCTGTTCTTGGAGATCTACGCTGATGATGACGAAGACGAGCAGGAGGCTTTTGCATATTATTTCCTATTATATGTACTGGGTGTTCCGCTGCTGTATTGGTTTGAGTGTTATGTAGTGAGGCTTTGATGTATGGATGATTCATATGTTTGTATAAAGCTATTATGATTAGATGATGATATTCTGTTCTATGGGAGCTTCACTGTATTATATTTCTCTATTGTATTTTATCCATGCGCTGTGAGTTTTACGATAGAGTCTACGATGTTTATGTTACCCTGACTATCGTCCATGGCTACCTGGCACGCTTTTCAGCGCACTATTCCTCTTGTTTTGGTGCGGGAGTCATGGACGGTCGTCACATACATGGTTGGTTTTTACAGGATGATTTAACTTTAGGCTGACATAGAGGCTTGCTCATAAATAGGATTTATCGGTGATAAAGATCTAATGGTATAAAGCTATAATGGAAAGACAAGGATCAATCATATAATAATTCACCTTATGCAACTAAGGCTTATACTTAATAAATCATTGTGGTGAAAAAAAGTATATTTTTCATTAGTAAGAGATCCATCCCATACCAGCGCTTTATTCAGATTAAACCTTTTTTATTGTTTGGTTTCTATATAGCTTTGTGAAGTTGTTTAGTCCTTTTCTGCCTCTTAAGTTATTAATCGATGTTTTAATAACTTTTGCAGTTGACGTTTCTTTGGACGAAACATCAAATCTTTAAATCACTTTAAGAAATTGTCCACGCTTTTCCTGCATCGCTAGATATTAGTAAGTTCTATCACTTGCATCAATGATCATTCCACTTTCCTTCAAATCCACCATACTCCTTCATTTTTCTAAAATTTATAGCTTACTCATCCATGTGCAATTATTGCTCAAGAAACTGAAATACATAATGGTAGTGGGAAATTTATAGTTTCCCTTTAGCTTAACAAAAGTTGGCTAGACATATAAAGATCGTGACCAATTTTTGGCCCAAAAATTTCCGTATTGATAATTATCAACATGGAAACAAGTAAGCCACCTAAACAATTAAAGTTCTATAATGACCTCAATATTCAAATTATTTTACCTTTTTAATAATGGACGACCATAAATTCAAATGATCGCTAACCAATCGCTTCGATTGATGAACCAGATAAGTCTTTTGATTAAATAGTAAACATCAAATTTCCTTCCGAGTTCACAAAATAGATGAATTACCACAACCACCTCTCTAATAACCATTGACCAGCTAAATTATTTTCTGCAACTTCTTCTTTTTTCTACACTTCGACGAGAACGCTACGAATGTTCATTCACATCATAACCCTTCAGTTTAAGTAATATGTTTCAACCACTTGACAAAGGTAATAGTTTATAATTTATAGTTTAGGGTTAATTTCCTTGATAATAATTGATCAACTGGAACATTCTTAAGTCTTTAAATTTTGGTGAAGCCTAGAAGTTTTCTATAACATGAACAATGTTTCGAAAAGTTGCTTATGTTATCATCTTGAATTATGATGAGCATATAGTATTTTAGAAAGTATCAAATAAACTAAATATAGTCGTTCTCTTATCATGCACTACGACCCTTCATGGAAACATGTTTTTTTGGACGGAAATGAAAGTAATGTGGAGTTTAATGACATGATAGTTGTATTACGTGCATCATATGGTCCTAACAAAATTACAAGCTCTTGACCTCAAAATATATATTGATTTTTTGGCCATCGCTGTATGCTACTAATTTCTTAGAATATGTTACTATACACCTTAGGTTATTTTTGGTTTAATTCTTTTCATATGTATTTCTGTGAATTTTTTGTTATCATATTATTTTTATTAACTAAAGTAATTGTCATATGTTGATCCATAAGTGCATACGATGGGAATCATGTTGCAAAATTCTTCTTAATGAGCTTTCCGTTTCAGTAAGATGAAGCAGGTTTTAATTTTGAAAATTCACTTTGAAGCTTTTTAAATATTTTTGTTTCCCTATTATATGTAACCTTCCTAAAATTTCAAAGTTTAACTAAACTATTGTTCTATTTGTCCAGTTTTTGGATACTTCAACTTAACTTGATCAAATTTAAGGACCCATGGCACAAAGGAATTTGATATCTTTATATCTAACTTTTCAAGTGGAAATATTCATAAAACTCAGAATATTAATGAGGCGGCTAAACTTTTCTATCTAACCTCTGATGGATTAGAGAGTAATGTGGGCATACGTACATATCCAATGATATCTAAAATGGAACTAAAATAGTATACAGAAAATGTGACATCAAATTATATTTCTACTTACGTCAAGCCTATGAATGCTTCACAAACTGTCTCTTCACATTTTACACATATTGCACCTTAGTAGGTCGGTATAGCTAAACATTTACAGTTCTGTTTCTTAATGATCTTCCACATGAGATTGTACTAATTAGCTTAATATTATTGCTTTGGAATCTTAATCTCTATGCCACATCCCAGTATATAATGCATAATCGCACTTTTGATAAAGTTTATACACCATGATGTATTGATAAATCATAAAGGTGATGATCATATATTCATCATAGAATAGTTTTATCATGTTGTGATGGGAAGCTTATTTATTTCACACAGTTTATTATTTTGTTTGTGTAGATGGAGATGATAAAGTGAATGTTTCGAACGTCTATATTAGTGACTAAATTCATCATTTATTATCGATATTTTTATTAATGGTTTTCATCTAATGAAGTAAGTTATGGAACTTTTTCTTTAAAGTCCTAAAGAACCAAGCTTTGCTTGTAAACTCTAAGGAAAAATTATGGAACTTTAGATGGTGAAATAATAATATTTCAGAAGTTAGGAAGAAACTTCCTCCATAACGAGAATGAATAAGGATGCTAACTATCATCTAATGATTCCAAATTTAGTATATTTTAATTATTTATGAAGCAATTAAGAATTTCCAATGCAATAACTATGTTTTTGGAATATAGTATCATTGCAACTGTTTTCCCTAAGGCTCTATATGTTCAAATTTAAATGTCCATTTTTTGTATGAATTTCTGTTTGTCTTTGCTTTTAATCTATAGTGTAGCTATGCTTCCTATTAGGGCACATAACAACTATTGTTTTACTTCATGAGTTTGAAAAGTATATAATCTTTATGTTAATGACAAATCATGTAAGCACTGTTCAACCTTTAAATTTTTCTTTATATTATGTTGATTAATTACAAAATATGAACCTTTAAATTGCAGCCATGTAACTGCTGTTAAGTTTTAAAATAAGGAGACGAGTCCTAATACCCACTTTTAAATTACAAAAAATTATTTACTCACTTTCCTATCAATTAAGAATGCTAAACTTTAATCGATAACTTCTTATTAATTACAACTATGATTTATTTTCAGATAAGATGTTTATATCACTTAATGGGACATGTGCATATATATATATATATTATGATCATTTGTGCTTTGATCATTGATGCAGTGGTACCAGTAGTAATGACAAAAAATGATAAATACTCCTTCACCTTGATCTATTATCACATTTAAAAACAAACGGACTGGGGGTATTAGCATAGTTTAGCAGCAATGAATCTTTTTATTTTCAATTTTATGTATTAGTTCTACATTTATTTGGGTAATAGTTTCAGAATGTTGATAATTTATTATATACATATACATATTGAGCAACTCCTTTTGTAATAACCAATTATACGATACATTGAATGTTCTTCAAAACATATATTATTGATTTGCTTTTATTTATACCTTTTACTGACTTTTTTAATTTATGCTGTTTTATTAAGATATACTAAGGCAACAACGAAAAATACTTACAAAGAATTCAATAAGTGCATAAAATAATTTAATTATAGTTTGGATCAGCTGGATAGTTTGTCTTATTCTTTGTAAGCATTTAGTTTATTATAAACACATCATCTTTTAATTGGTTACACATGTTCGGTAGTAAGGATAATAAATCGAGAACATTTTAGGGTTTTTTCCTCTAATTTTGTTCGATTACATTTTTATGATATTGTATTTGGGCATTTTATGGCCCTTTAGGGATAATCTATGATTTAGTATACCATAATGTCAAGATTAAAATACTACACATTTTTAGAAAGTTACTTTATTCGTACATTTCCAAAATAATTTTCTATCGAGTCTGCCTTTATTAGAATTACATCCTATGCATGTCTTCCAACAGTGAATATATAACATCATGATGTTGCACCATTCTAAGTTTACTTATAGTTCCGATGAAAATTTTAATCTCCAACTATTTTTTCCTCAGCTAAAGAAAGAAGAAGAGAACACCCATGACAACATATTGCCTTTCCTCTATAGTTCTTTAGTAAAAGCGTGTTTCGGTACTCAAAATAAGTTAGCTTTGAACCATTATATAAATTTTGTTAAGTAAACTAAAATGGTCATCTACATAAATTTTGTTATCTAATTCTCTTAATTTTCATGGTAAATCAAAATTAACGCGTGTGACGACCCGTATTTTCGGACCAGTTAAAATTGCTGAAAAATCCATCTGTTTTCAAACTACTCATGAAAACTACCGACTTAATACACCATATTTTATAAATATTCAGCATTACTAAATGTATAAGATACAATTTCAATTATACAACTTATCAGAGTAATTTATTTATTTGTTAATCCAACAAAGTATGCTTTAATGCATACTCAATACAATGACTATAAATCTACCACTGTACAACTCTGATGAGAGATACAACACTATCCTTACCTGCGAAATCAATAAACATTGTAAATGCGGATTAAAATAGTAAGAAGGAAAGATACATTAACAGCAACCAACAACTGATAAACATGAAAGGGTTATATAATTTTAGGGGATGCATAACTACCACTTATGACTGCCTATGTACGTCTATCTAATTGGGTATAGAATCAAGCCAATGTAGTTCTTCTACCGAAAATAGGACTCATGGAGCCTACGACGTAACAAACAATATGCAATTACCAAAACTACCCACTTAGGCTTAATCTTCAATTTTAGATTTTCAAATCTAATTACCTTTATAGAAATTATCTCTTTGGACTTCATTCTCGAATTCTTATTTCAAAACTTTTGAAATATATGTATCTTTTATATTCAAATTAAACTTTACTTTGGGATTTTAAATCAAATCACTTTTGAAATTTTTTTGGAAATCCTAAATATTGTAATAAAAGCATATCAAACCATATGCAACCAGATCGGGAGGCTTCTCCCAATAATAAGACAACTGGATCTCAGCCTTTATATAATCGATAAATAAGTACATCCCTCTATACCAAGAGCGGACTATACCAAAAACATATGTACGCTTTTTGGTTATGGTTTACCCGAATCATTGGTAACATAACAAATCATTTTATATCCCGAAGCGATTATTCATTTCACACTAATATTCACAAGTACTTTCAAGTCTATAATAATTTTCATGTCCCAAATTTTTTCAAAAATCATCTTAAAACCATCGGGTTTAGTCCTCGAAATTCTTTCCATTTCATAAAACATTTCTATAAAACCATTCTTATATAAATCACTTTTATATAATATAACTTAAAAGTATTCATTACCAAACATTTCTATTTTTTTAAAGGGAAAACATTTCATAACATTTCCATTTGAAAATCAATTTTCAAAACAATTCATTAAATTGAAGTGAACCAAATATTACCACTAAACACTTTATAGTCAAATCGTGAAATAAATCAAAAGATGTTAGCCTACAATTGTTTTCTATCCACCACATGCATATGGATAATTAATTGCTCATAACTGGTCAAACGAAGTCAACAATCAATAAATAGTAATCAGTTCTCATAAACTAGTAAAGCCCAATACAAACAGCCAAATATCAATTAACAAAATAAACAAACAATAAATGATAAATCAATGCTTCATTCTATCAAATATTTATAACATGTTTTATTTTATCTTGAGCTAAAATGATTTGATATTTATTTTGGAGCATCTAGGCTTTCTCTTTGACATGTTCCATCTCTCATCCAAGTCTCCTTTGTCTCACAGACTAAACATGTGTACTAATCGTTTCTACAAACCCCATTAAGTATTTAACTTCTAAATTTTAAAATAATTAATTAACCATCCAAATAGTCAAACAGGGAAATAAAATCACTTTTTTTAGCAAACAAAGTAAGAAAGCATGCAACAATGGTTTTAAAACATCACTTAACACTTAAAGTTCCTTCAACTTAGCAATGATTTTAACGAACTTAAAGGAAGAAATAACTCACTTTGGATTCCACTCCGTCAAACTTTAAGGCAAGGAAATTAAGATCTAACCCATACTTACTACCATGCTTGGAAACCAAATCAAAATAAGCCCAATTTTATTCTTCCTAGTGCTTGGCCAAGATTTGATATGGAGGTTGGTTGAAAGTATCGAGAAGAAGTGATGGAGCTTTGACCTTGAATTCCCAAAATTAGACCCCAAAAATAGGTCATTTTCTCTCTAGGTTTTGACCCTCTTACTCGCAAAATTTGAAAAAGTGGTTTACTATAAATTTGTTTCAATTTCTTTTCTCTTGGATTTAAAAAAAAAGAATCATTTGAATCCAAGTTGTTTAGAGGAAGATATGATAGAATGAAGAAGAGGTATTGTCCGATTGATAAAAATGAAGCCCGTAAATGCACTTCAAAAATTGAGTTTCAGATATAGCAAAAAACCTTATAACTAAAAAAAGTGATTAACATAAAAGTTGTAGCCACTGGAATTTCATATAGTTTGAAAAAATAAGTTCTTAATTTGGATCAGTTATGATCAAGTTATGGTCAAACCAAAATGGGATATTCTCTGTCTTAACATCTGGGCCAGAGAATGCACTGGAAAGAAGTGGGGTTTTTACATGGCTAATTTTAGAATGAGACAATGTGGTCAACATAAAAGTTGTATCCACTAGAAAAATACATGATTTAAGAAAAATAATTTTGCACTTTGGTTCAGTTTTGAAGAAGTTATGGTCGAGAGAAGAAGAGGTAAAATATGGAAAAAAGAGTTGTAGAGAATGAACATTGATTTCTTTTGAATATTTTGTAAATATTTTGACATTATTTCTGTATAATTTTTTATACAGTATGGAATTCATTAAAGAGGAGAGGGAAAAGGTAAAGAAGATTGAGAAAAAAGAAGAAAAATTATGAATGAAATGAGAGAAGGAGGTGCGTATTTATAGAAAAAGTAAAGAACGGAATTTTACAAATTTAACCTCTTATCAAATAACCAAAACACCCTTACTTCAGACTAAAGTAAGCTATATTTTTTCAACCTTTAACATCATCCTTTCACTTCTTACTTCATGTCTTAATCACTTAAAGATTAAGTAAAGAAAAGTAATTATTTTATTGGATTTTGATGTGATTTGGATTTGATGTTTAATTTTGACTTTTCTTAAACTTACTTTTCTTGATAATTTTCCAAAAGTTTCCTAATCATAATCAGTAAAAGCAAACATGTTTAGTTATTAAAATGTGTAATATATATGTTAAAATAAGTTAACGAAGGTGCAACAACATTGCGACAACTTATTTTGAACAAAACGTTCAATAAAACGTTTTATGGTCACATTTTGACGTTTTAGCTAAACTATTTATTTATGCAGACCAAATTTAAAAATAAATTTGTATAATGTTATTAACACTCATAAATTAATTAAATAGTTTATTTAACCATTGCAACTTACTTTTCTGAAATTAGCATTTTTTCACTTTCGCCGATATAAGCAATATTACTATTTTTATGTATATTTCTATTTTCAAATCATATCTAATATTATTTAAATCATAAAACCTTTTATATTTTATATTTAAAATCACTCTAAATAGTATATTTTAAAGCGGTCGAATTCTGGATCGTTACATTAATGATGATTAGTAAAGGCAAAATCCATTCGACTGTGCATCAAAAGGATGTATATTTGAATTATAGTTCTTTACTATTGAGAAACAACAATTATTTTATTATTTTTCTGTGCTTTAAGGATGAGCGCGACTGAATTTATATATTTTCCTTATTTAATAACCATTTACTCCGACTTTTATGGGAAAAACCTTCTGTTGTAATCGCTTTTCTTAATGCAGCAATAGCATTGTTATTGACAGGCTTGCTATGCTTTTAGGAACTGAGCACAAACTACTACAATATAGAATGGAAATTTTCAAAAGGTGGTATTATGTGTCTATGTACCTATCATGTACTTGGCTATAATATAAATTGTTTTACTGCATGTTTTATATGTTCTACATGTTTAGGTCTATGGGGAAGAATGAGTATTTCGTGTTGGATGAACAAAGGAAGAAAAAGTAGCATCAAAAATTACACTACGAGGAGGATTTTGTGCTTTGGTATCAGTATATAGGTATAAAATCTTTTTCCCCTGTTCATTTTCTATTTGGATTTAGATATTTAGTCGAATTATATTGTTTATAACTTTGGTTTCTACTCTTAAATGGAGTGTTCATTTTAGATATGCTTATTTAGACTCCTTTTCTTCATTTCCATGGTGCTTTGGAATCAACTTTAATTCTATATTGAAGGAGGCTTAAAATGCATGATTCCTAATTTTGTCATTTATCAATTATATTGCACATCCTTTGACTACCTATGTAACGACCCATAAATTATCACTTCGATAAATTATACTTGTATTCGAAATATTCACATACAAGATTTTATTACTCAAATTATAATGTTTTAAACCATAAATAATGATGGTAAATTTATTTTAAAGACATATTAACAAATATGGATATTTAGGGTTTTCATCAGAAAAACTACGGAAATAAGTTTTCAGTAAAATTGAGATTTTCTCAACATTAGCATGCACGGAACTGGACACATACACTTATTTATCTATTTAAGAAAGAATATGAAATAAAAATTATTCATTTTATTTTTGAAAATAAAATATATTTATTACATCATCAGGGATGTCATCGATTTTGTATATTTTCTATAGTTTCAAAATTAGGTTTAAATAATTAAGTAATTGTTTTAAAATGATAATAGTTCATTTTAATTAGTATTATAGTGATAATAAATCATTTATAATATTTTTATAAAGATATATACTTGACTTGTCATTTTTGGATGACTAGATTAATTTGCTATTTTTTTAAAGACTTCTACCCTATGCATTGTAGGTGAGTTCCCATTAATTCATACAAAATGATAATGATCTTAAGCGATTTATTTTTTGTACTAGAATCATTGTTACATAATAGTTAATGAATGAACCCAGTCTGATTTTTTTAGACAACTACATATATCATAATATTTATCGAGTAGTAGATCAAATACATGTATGCAAATGAGTTCATTTCCGAGATTACTTTATTAGGTTGGAACGTGCATTTGTAAAAAAAATTGTTTTTTGATAGCTTTTAAAATACAAGACTTATTTTTACATATTCGTAATCTTAGTAAATAAATATAAGGCTTACTGTTGTTTAGCTACAGGAGGTTATTGACCACTATCTAATAGGAGGATAGATCGATGTATGTGTAAGCATTAACAATTCCATTTATCCATAAATACCCGTATTTCAGTGGTAGCTAATAGGCATCCTAATACTATAGCGAATATATTGTATGTACTAGGAGTTGTGTATTATAATTTTTAACTTATCTTATAATATACGGTAACTTTTTTGTAACCGATCATTTTTTACACAGCTGGATGAGTATTGGTAAGTTATTTAATGAATTAAGTTTTCTTTTTCCAAAAAAGTACGTTTAAGAGGCATAACTATCCAAGGATGAATACTATTTTCATGATTGGATCAAGAATTTGAATTGAGAAAATCTATGTATTTTTTATAAACAAAATTTAGCCTTTATTTTTGCTCATGCTAAATAACTCACATTCTACTATTGCTGACAATAGTTCTGAGATATTGCAGTGCTATAAACAGTTTCAATATTCCTAGATAATCTGCAGTTATACAATTTGGTCAAATTTTTAAACAGTTATGTCATGGCTCAAACATATTAGAGGCTCTTTTTCTCGCTGATTAACTCTTAGGATATATGTATATAGGTGATTATAAAAAATATAATGCATTAAGCTTTTCTATAACTTTGAAATGCTTGCTATATAAACATTTTAAATCCTATTCGCAACGCATTTATGTTTTTTCTGTTAGCAGTCATTGGACTGATTCTTTTTGACTCTCATGCATTCCAAATGAAGGCGCTTGTATCATATTCAATAAAGAAACTTATATAGATCCAAACATATTGAAGGTATTTACCTGTATATACAAATTGTATGATTTTATTGTTATAGTTAATTATAGAAAAAAATATTTTGTACGGTTTTACATTTCGTATGGTATCTATGGACTTATATGGACCACTATAGAAAGCTTTAAGCTCTTCAATCTTTTCTCAACATAATAGTTGTTTATATATTTTTTTAGGTGGAATATGCTGACATAGAAAAAAATTGAAAAATATGATGAGAGCGGTTTTCCTTCAATCCATAATACTTAACTATACGAATTTTTAGCTATATTTTTTGTATAATACAACAGAAATAAATATGGAAGAAACTAAACTTTATACTGTATATTCGTAAGTTACCAAACGACCCTTTTGGATAAAGTTTTATGTCTATATGCCTAAATATGAAATAACAAAACAATATTTATGTAACTAATCAAATCTTATATTTTTTATTTGCACAGGATGGTCAGAAGTCCTTAAGGTTGTATAAATAGATTCTACATCCATAGGTCTAAGCTGGTAGTAAATATTTCGATTATGGTATGATGTCAAATACATAAAATGGTATATCGTATACAAATGTTTATATCTATGTATTCCATATACATAAGATTAGTTTTTGGGACAAGCACCTTTGTCCAAGTGGTTAATTGATTCGGCTTTGGTGCAGGATGTCACAAGTTCGAAACTTGCTTTCGAACGTTTATTTGACATGGGATATGCTGTCCCAATGATTTGTTGTACATAAAGTACCAGTTAAAAAAAAAAAAGATTAGTTTTTGGACGAATTTGTCTGGGTTTCATTACTGCTTGCTATTGCAAAATTATTATCCCCAAAATATTCGGCATATTATTGCTATACGTTGCGCACATAAGCGTGAATAATAATGTATATCAATTATTATAACGACCATTTAACTTATATCAACCTTTAATCATGTCTAACGTAGCAAAATTATTTTCGCTTCGATTCTGTTACAAAATTGATCCAGTTTTAGTTATTACTTTGCTATAACAAAAATTCTAAGTATCCAGCCAACAAAATGCAGTTCTAACTATAATACATCTCCATGCATGTTCTGCCCGTAGTGATGTTCCTGTTAGTGACCTACAACTTATAAAGTTTATAGTGCCGTTTTAAACAAAATTTTCAACTATCCCTTACAGGAATAAGACGAGGACAAGGAGTTAAATAAAGAGTTTGGATTTGTAGTCAGCAAAAAAGTGAAGAATATTGCAAACTACCCAACATCATCAATAGACACATGCACTATTAAAGAAGATCAGCTTCAACTTTAACTTCCATTTTTAACCGTCTTTATTCATCTATTTTTTCCCACTTTGCATTTGGTAAAATGCCATGTGTAAATACAATAAGTCTGATTCTTATGTGAACAAAAATTCTAGTCTGTTATCATGTATATATCAGGTCTGCACATTTTTTAATACTTAATTCTTTAACAGTTGTTCTCTGAATAGTATAATCTCTCCAGATTTTTTACCTTTGCACGAAATGAATTTTAGCTTAAGTCCAAGTGGAAATACACTTATTGCCATAATTTTATACATATGTTATTCTACAAATGTATGTAGTATGGTCAAAATACACATTGTAGTCCAGTATGGTCAAAATACACATTATATACATATCAAAAGGTTATGTTGGTTGATTTATATATAAAGAATGGCGTAAGGGTCTTTGAACCGGGGCTTTGACTATAACATCAACTAATATATTTCAAGGTTCTGATTATTCATAGAATAATTATAAGCTTCATGACTCTTTAAAGGAACCATATTATATAAAGATTCCACCCTTAATCATGCCATCATTACACTAAAATGATAATGCAATGTTAATTAATTGCTTGGCAACAGCCCGTGTGCGAAGCACGGATTTGCACTATCACACACACACACACACACACACACATATATATATTACCGATCTAATTATTTGGTTGAGCGATTGTTTTCAGGTTTTGATGTATTAATTGTTGAATGTTTTTTCAAATAAGATCCCCTACGGAGGGAGGGACCGGGGGGTGGCAACCCCCAAGGTGGGGTTGCGGGGGCAATGCCCCCGCTATGGAGTTCGACCTACTCGATCAGGTCGTAGGGGTCCAGGGGTAGCGACCCGGACAAAACGGTATGTTTTATTGACTGTTGAATTTAAACTCAACAGCCAACAGTAACAACCGTTAGGAAATGGTCACGACCGTTCAAATAGGCACCTGTAGACGAATAGACATCCCACTCCCTATATAATAGTGCATTCCATCAACGCAAACGACACTTCTTTTTTCCTCTAAATCTAAAATCGATAGCATTATTAACTTCTGAGTGTTTCTTTGGATCTGAGCAAGTAATCACAACTTGCACAGATAGATCTCCATTGTCTCCTAAAAGAAGGAATTCATACAACCCGTTGTGATAAAGAAGGAGAAAACATTCTTAAAAGACAATGATTATTTCGTGCCTTGAAGTGATTAGTCTTATATTACCCTAATTTGTAAAACAGTTTCAAGAATGTCTTCTATTCAAGACTCATCGCTTAACAGAACTACATCGCAATCACTCCAAGTAATGAATCAGGATCTCACCCGCCTTGAAAGATTTGATGGAAATAATTTTACTCGCTGGCAGGAAACAATTTTATTTTTTTCTCACCACCATTGGTATGAACCATATAATAAGCGATGACTTAGAACCAATTTTGGAAGAAAGGACTATAGATTCTGATCAATGAAAGATAAGGCAGAAGCGAAAGAATGAAGACTTTCTTTGTTGCGGGCACATTCTCAATGCACTTTCAGATTCAGTATACAGTGCACACAGAACTATTGATGGTGGAAAAGCTCCATGGATGGCTCTGGATGTCAAATACCGCATTAAAGAGGCAAGTAATCAGAAGTTTCTAATAAGTAATTATATTAATTATAAGATGAATGATGATGCTGATATTGTTTCCCAAGCCCATGATTTAAATCTGCTTGTTAGTAAACTAAAAGATGCGAAAATAGAACTTCCTGAAACATTTCAAGTTGGAGTTGTAATTGCAAAATTGCCTAGTAATTAGAATGGCTACAAAAAGAAACTGATGCGTGAAGGAAAAAAACACTCTTTGGAATCCCTCATACGACATTTACGTATTGAGGAAAAATCTCGCAAGAGAGATAAGAAAGATGATCAGGAGACAAAAAAGGAAAATGTGGTTCAAGGAGAATTTTTAAGAATCATAGTATTGGGAAGAAAATAAAGAACAATTCCAAAGGGAATAAACATGAGAAATCTAAGTAGTCCAAAGGTGATTGCTTTTACCGTAAGAAACCTGGTCACTATGCTCGAGAATGCAGAATTCGCATAAGAGACAAGAAAGAAAAGAATAAACATGTTAACATTGTTGTTGATTTTGAAAATGAACCTAAACTGGTCACTTTTGTAGAAGAAGCCAACTCTGTTGGAGTTGAAGACGGATGGTGGTTAGACACAGGTGCAACCATTCATATCTGTAATGATAAGTCATAGTTCCAGATCTATAAAGAATGCAACGAACTAAAATAAGTCAAATTGGGTAATGATGTTCGTGCCAGTGTTGTTGGTATTGGAAATATTACTCTGAAGTTTACTTCAGAAAGGTTCCGCCTTTGGCGGACGTATTTCATGTTCCAGAAATGACTAAGAATCTAATTTCTGGAGATCGTTTCAACAAAGGAGGGTCTAAATTAGTCATTGAATCAGATAGTGTTGTTATATCCAAAAATAATGTATTTATTGGAAAGGGGTATTCATGTAATGGAATGTTCAAAATGAATTTAATAAAATCAGTTTCTGCTTATATGGTTGAATCTTTACCCTTATGCCATGGTAGATTAGGCCATATTAACTATAATTCTGTTCGAAATATGCATAATCTGGGACTTATTTCGAAATGCAACATTGAGAATGTTGATGAGTGTGAAATATATGTACAAGGAAAATTAACTTGTAAATCACACAAATCAGTAAGAAGGACATCTGAATTGCTTGGACTTGTGCACATTGATGTTGTAGTTTTACGTAGTAAAGTTTCACGAGGAGGAAACAAATACTTTACGACATTTATTGGTGATTATTCAAAATATACTTATATATACTTACTAAAAAGAAAGGATGAAGTTCTAAGCAAGTTTCTTATATATAAGGCAGCAGTTGAAAATCAATTAAATCGTAAAATTAAAGTGCTAAGATCCGATAGAGGTGGTGAATATAAATCAATAGAACTTTTAGAGTTTTGTGAATCGAATGGAATAGTCCACGAATTTACACCACCATATTCACCAGAATCAAATGGTGTTGTTGAGCGGAAAAATAGAACTTTATTGAATATGGTTAATTTTATGTTGTTAAGTTCCGGTTTATCCGATTGTTGGTGGGGGGAAGCACTTTTAAGTGCATGTTATATCGTAAACAGAGTTGCTATGAAAAGAATTAGCAAAACTCCTTATGAACTATGGTATAATCGAAAACCTAATCTTAGTCTTTTAAAGGTATTGGGATGCTTGGCTTATATAAGAAAACCACACCCAGAAATGACAAAGTTAGGAAGCAAAACATATAAATGCGTATTTATTGGATATGCCAAGAATAGCTCTGCATATAGATTTCTGAAATTAGAAACAAATGAAATAATAGAATCAATCGATGCAGAATTTTTTGAGTAAGTGTTTAAATCTTCCTAGGAAGATAATACCAAAATTCATGGTACTGCTAAAAAGATTCATAAAGAATCGACTGCACCAAGTTTGGATACAGAGTCTCGTAAAAGCAAGAGGCAAATGATTGGAAAGAACTTTGGCCCGAATTTTTTGACATACCTGATAGAAGGAGATATAAATAAAATCACACAACAGACTAAGATAACTCTTAGCAACGATGGTGATCCACAGACTTATAAGCAAGTAGTAACTTGTCGTGATGTAAGTTTTTGGAAAGATGCGATTAACGATGAGATGAATGCTATCTTGTCAAATCAAACGTGGATGTTGGTTGATCTACCACCGGGATCAAAACCAATAGGGAGCAAATGGATTTTTAAAAGAAAATTAAACGTCGATGGCTCTGTTAATAAATACAAAACAAGGTTGGTTGCTAAAGGTTATAAACAACGTCATGATATTCATTACTTTGATACATATGCTCCAGTAGCAAGAATACCTTCGATAAATTTGTTATTATCACTTGCTTCAATTCACAATTTAATTGTCCATCAAACGGATGTAAAAACTGCGTTCTAAATGGTGATTTGAAAGAAGAAGTGTATATGGAACAACCTAAAGGATTCGTTTTATCCAGGCAAGAGAAGAAAGTTTGTAAACTTCTAAAATCTCTTTACGGATTAAAACAAGCTCCAGTGCAATGACATGAAAAATTTAATAAAGTCATGATGTCAAAAGGATTCAAAGTAAATGAAGCAGACAAGTGTATATATTCTATATACAAAGATGGAATATGTGCAATTGTTTGTTCGTATGTGGATGATATGCTAATATTTGGTTCAAGTATAGAAAGTATAATAGAAACCAAGAAGTTTCTAGAATCTAATTTTGACATGAAAGATTTGGGAGAAGCAAATGTAATCTTAGGAATCAAAATAGTGAGAAAAGAAGGATCAATCTTATTGACACAATATCATTATATTGAAAGTATCCTTAAGAAATACGATCACGTAGATCTCCCTTTAGCAAAAACTCCTATCGATCCTAGTGTCAAATTAATGAAAAATACTGGTAGATGTTGCGATCAGTTAAAATATGCAAGTGTGATTGGTAGTCTTATGTATGTCATGCATTGTACTAGACCAGATATAGCATATGCTATAAGAATTTTGTGTCGATTCACTGGTAATCCAGGAAGAGAGCATTGGAATGCAATATAAAGAGTTCTAAGATATTTGAAATGGGCTATGAATCATGGTTTAATTTTCAAGGGAGAACCAACTGTACTTGGTTACAGCGATGCAAGTTGGAATAATATAGAGTCTTAACTCTAAATCCACTTCGGGTGGATATTTACAATAGGTGGGGCTGCCATATCATGGAGTTCTAAGAAACAAACATGCATCTCTGACTCAACTATGTTGGCAGAATTTATAGCACTTACAGATGCATGTAAAGAGGCTGAATGGTTAAGAGATTTATTGATAGATATTCCGATTTGGATGAAACCTACTCCGGCTATTAAAGTACATTGCGATAGTCAAGCTACTTTGTACAAAGTAGCACAAAAGACTTACAATGGTAAACAAAGACATCTTAGCCTTCGACATCAATTTATTAGAGGATTACTCAAACGGGTGTAATTACAGTCGACTTTGTTGAATCAAAAAAATAATTTAGCAGATCCTTTGACGAAAGGACTGGCTAGAGAGATGATTGCGAAAACATCTATAGGAATGAGATTAAGGTCTATGTGAATTCATTCTTCAATAGGAACCCCACTTATGTTTTGAAAAACAGACAGAGTTCAAAGGGTAAGAACAAGTTGAAGTATGAAATTGGAGATACAATAGAGTACAACAATAGATCCCATTACAAAAGAAAAATCTCTAGTGTATAATTTCTGCAAGATAGAGGATGAAGAAAATCCTTAATGGGTTCAATTATAAGGAGGAGTGACTCGTAGAATCACTTTAGTTAAAACCCACCTATATGAATGAAAAAGTTAGGCTGCTTTCTATGAGATCAGGCCGTCTCTATAGCATTCATGAAATCAGGATGTTACGCAAGGCCATTTAATGTGTAGGAACAAAGAACTACACTCTACTATGAAATTAGTATGTGTGATGACTCCGATAAGTCACTAAAAAGGTCCTTGATTCAAGACACGTTGACCATAGCACCTCGACAAACTTTGAGTTGTTTACACTAAATGAAAGTTTAAAACCGTAAGCTACTTTCATACATATACTATTTTCTACGACGATGCTTAAAATATTGGTTTTATAAATGAAGTTTTGAAAAAAGGCCGGGAATGTTGAATATTTTTTCAAATAAGATCCCCTACGGGGGGGGGGGGGGGGGTCCAAGGGAGGTGGCAACCCCCGAGGTGGGGGTGCGGAGATAACGCCCCGCTACGGGGTTCGACCTGCTAGGTTAAGTCGCAGGGGTCTAGGGGGATGCGCCTACGGCGGGGTGCGTGGCAGCGCCCCGTCCAAACGGTACGTTTTATTGACTATTGAATTCAAATTCAACAGCCAACAGTAACAACCGCTAGAAAACGGTTACGACCGTTCGAATATGCACCTGTAGATAAATAGACATCTCATTCCCTATATAACAGTGCATTCGACGCACTTCTCTTTTCCTCTAAATCTAAAATCGATAGCATTATTAACTTCTGAGTGTTTCTTCCGATCTGAACAAGTAATCACAACTTAAACATATAAATTTACATCGCATCCTAAAAGAAGGTTTTCATACAACCCGATGTGATAAAGAAGGGGAAAACATTTTTGAAAGACAACGATTATTTTGTCCCTTAGAGTGATTAGTCTTATATTACTCTAATTCGTACAACATTAATTCAAGGATGGATTTCACTGTTTTTGCTATTAGGGATTGAAGGCCGGCTTTAGAGCATATCTACGGTTATTTTTTCTATTTCATTGTCATCTTATCCACATCATGGACTTTAGTCCCTACGTTGATTTTTATGTTTATTGTTTTGTACGATGGTTTTTGTTATCGGGCAAATTTGTTGGCAATATTTTTTTTAAGTGTAGAATAATGTGCAGGAGAAGTGAACGGTGACTTTGTTTTTTTTTTTTTTGAAGGGTGACTTTTTTTTCCTTTTTCTTTTTTTTTAAGTAAAAGGCTGAGTGTGGTTATTTCTTAAACATAGGGTGAAGGCAAAAGTAGTATGCTAATAGAATGGACCTAGGAATGCTAATGTACTGTTAATCCGTTTTTCAACCGCTTGCGTTTGCTTTTTTCCTTCGGCAACTTTGTTTCTCCGCAAGCGCGTCCTAACGTTCTTGCACGTCAGTTGTAATATTAATTTCCACTTAATGCCTTTGCAATCAACTTAGAACAAAGAAAATACCAACGGAGTTTCTCCCTAGGCAAGTTGGCATCTCTAATTCGTGTTTTATCAACCACTCAACAGTTTGCTACACGCCAACCACATTATTGCAGCAGCAACTCAATTTTGATTCGAATCAGATTTAATAGTCGGCAGATAATCTTCAAAATCCAAAAGATCTTATCTCAGTCGGAAAAGGAGGCGAAAAGTTAAGCGAAAGCCGATTACCTTCATTGGGGAAATTTGGAACCATGCAGTGGATCAATAACAAGATCGTGGATCCTTTATTGCTAATTGTTCAAAGGTTAATTCCCTTGCTTTTATTACATTTACAATCATTTGTTTGCGAATGGATATTACGAGTATTGACTATGAGATGTTGTTTGTATTGGATCATCTGGACTACTTTGGTAAATTTTGGAATAAGTATATTTGATAAGGTGGAAGTTGATAATTAATTCATAGTTAACATATCTATGCAGCTATGCATTCGCTTATTTGGTAAGATCTTAAGCTGGGTTTGTTTGCAATAAATGTTTTTTGATAAGAACAAAATAAGTAAGATGAATGTTAAAAGGTAGTTTTCCGTGTTCAAGACTTTCAAAACTTCAAGTTTCAATTTCAATAAGTGATATTTCAGTATTACAACTTTTGAATGTTGAATAATAAGTTTTTCGTTATACTGTTTATATGAGTTTCTAAGTTACAATCTTTCAAGTGGCGATTGAGTTTATATTTTTTTCCTTGTTATTTCCTTTTCTTTTTCTCGTCACATTTGTTATTTTTCAAATTTTCTTTTCAAATTTCTAAGGATTTTTATCAGTTTTTTAAATTATTTTAAAAGGAAAATATTAAGATTTTGTTGTTAAGAAAATTAACCTCATTTGATTCGATCAAAATTCATAATAAATTTCCATATTCAATCAAAATAAACTCACTTTTTAATTATTTGATTTTATGTTTGACAAATGGACTTAGTGTGCTACTATTGATATCCATATTTTTTTCTTCCGGCCACTATTATAATTTTAATAGACATCAATATTTTTTATATGTACTGACCATCATAATCTATTCTTTCACTTAGCTTTACATATATGTACCTCTCATTTCAACGAATTTTGCATGTTTCTCAAAAATTGCAAGCGCTAAATCCAAAAAAAATAAAATAAAAAAATCTTGCCTAATAGATGATGGAAGATGAAGATTTAACGGATAATCCCAATTGTGATGATCACAAAAGATGTTATTTTATTTTCATGTGAAAAATTCAACAAATCAAGTATACATACATTGTTTAGAGTTTTTTTTATTCTTTGATGGATCAATCAACCGCGACCAATTCAACCGCGATTTAAAAATCTAGGGTTTTGCAAAATAAACTAGAGAATGAATGCTTACTCGACGACTGCATAGTTTGTTTAAGCTTCTGACTTGCTGACAAACGACTTGACTTTTTCATTTTTTTCTTTCGACGGCGGCATATGAAGAAAATAGTGATTGATGTTAGGAAGAAGAGAATGAAATTGTTTAAGGTGACCTTGGCCAGAAGAAAAAACCCGTGTGCCAATAGTAACACACTTGATTTAAGGAAGTTGTTTATTTTATACACATGGAGGGGTTGTATTGTTATAATTATTTTTTAATTTGGTAAAAGAAAGTCCATTCAGAGCTTTAAAAAGAAGCTAAGCAAACACTCGGAATATCTCCAATCTGTGGTATTAGATTTGTGCACTCAATATTAAGCATTCAAATAAACAAACGAAGTCTTAGATTTGTGCTTCTTTTGTGAAATTATACAGGGGAGCAGAACCAAAGCAATTGGCGCTTTCTACAGCTCTTGGTTTAACGCTCGGAATATTCCCAATCTGTGGTATGAAGTTTCTGCCGACTTTGCATTCTTGTTACTGTATGCTTGAAGTCTGATATGAAATTTCATTACCGCATCATGATTAGCTTTCATAATAGAGAAACAAGGTAGGGATACCTGATTTGTGACAGAAATGATTTAAATTACATTCGATAAGGTATATAATAAAGGTTGCATAAGTTGGAATTTCGATTGATATTTTAAGGCTGGTGAATATGGAAGAAGAAAAAGAAAAAGAAAATAGCTTTGACTGAATTTTCTTTATATTTTTTTGTATCGGACACTAAGTAGACTTGAAGTTTCAGCTACATCACAGCTTACTTGGATTTAGAATTTTCTTAAAAATGACCTTCTTCAAAAGAAAACACTGCAATATATCTAAACTGCTAAACCTCACTGTTAAATACAGCTTATGCGTAATGTTAGTACCATCTATCGACACCTATGTTGTCAGAGGTGCCATGGAGCTCCCCTGAGGTGGTGAATTTTAGAGTTGAACTTTTTTTGGACATTTTCATAATTTGATGTGTCAAACATATATGATAAATTAAGTATGTGTGATCACTTTATTTTGTCTAGGTATATAAATTATTTAACTATTTTAGATACGTTCCACAGTGATTGTGTTGTTAGCATTTAATGATATAGTATCTATAGTTACAACCGAATATTTAAAGTATAAAAGATCAACAATTTTTTTTTTAGTTAATGTGAAGCCCACTCGAGTTATGCTTGAGCTCCGCACAAGCTCCATCTGAGCACTAGAGACGTCCTTAGCGCCTGCTCTGTCCTGAACAGCTTAGAGCAACACTAATTAGATTAGTGTGAACATTTGCGTTAGACCACATATATGATCTCGATAAGTAGATACATACTGGTTTGATTATTTTATTTGCTAACAGCATATCAACTAGAATAATTGTAACTAACTCTAATGTTGCTAGTTCTATTGACAATTTTTTATGAGATAGATGCTGTGTTACTATTGCTGCCGATCATATTTGACCAGGAAGTATCGAAGTAGTTTAATCTACAAGATTATATGTTCAATTGCTTCAAATTAAAACTGAAGAAACAGTCAATTCAAATATACTGTATACATTGTTATTAGTTACTTGCCTTTGCACTCAAAGTTGCACGCAAAAGACAGAAAAAAGTAAAAACAATAAAAATCTGCACGCTAACGCATGGTACAAAATCTTAATGAATGTGTGGCAGTTCAGCTGTCTATTATTAAATTTATAATGTTCATTGGCAACTTTTGTGTGTGTTAATAACGCCAAAATGTTTTTACAGTACAGGTCATCCTCCAATGAGTGTGAAATATAGATAACGAACTCTAACAAATAATGAAATGCAAGTATGAAACATCTATAATGATAAGCACCTAGCAGTGTATGATCCACTAACACCATCTTCAACAGGCAATCTTTTGAAGATTTATTTGACAAAGGGCACTTTTGAATAGGTAACTATGCCCTGCCAAGTTTTAGATTTGGTCTCTTATCTCAGATCGCATTGCATGTGTGGTGTTGTGTTCACAAGGTAGGAGTTTTAAAGAACGTCTTCAATCAAATGTATGAAGCTGGGCCTGGGTCTATACTGGAAATAAAAATGGTTGTACTATGATAATAATGGGTGTGTTGAGGTGATCAGCACTTAGAAGGTACACGTGGTTGGATAAAAGAACACTATTCAGATGGAATTTCAGTATTAGTCAGTTGCATTTTTGGCTTCTCGTCTCAAATATCTTGCACATCATTTACATATCATAGAAATGAAATTTCAACGAACATGATTACTCAAATACAATGTTCATACAAAAAGAGACAGATGAACACCTATTTACAAAGGGTAGTTATGTAAATAAACATAATGGTTTTATATTCGTCAATGTGCTTTACATCAAATATTTTAATCTTCCCCATTCCAGGGACATTAAAGGCTATCATATAGTTTTGGCTACGCAATTTTGTGAATTTTTTTCACAAAAATGTTTATTAGTTTACTCGAATCCAGCGGGCTACATGATGATAAGATGCTATAGAACATACGAAAGTCATGTGTGGATCTGTTAATATAGAAAATATTGTCATGCATAAATGTACGAAAGTCATCAAATCACACTTGCATAGTATCTAAGGGCATCTCCAATGGCTTCAGCCCTAAATGTTCAGGGCACTGAATATTTAGGGCTGAGGTGGGGAGAAATCCCCAATAGCCAGACATTCATTTAATGGGCGCCTGACATTGAGCACCCATTAAATGGCTGCCTAGCATTTAAAATATTATTTACTAATGGTAATTTTTGATGGGGTGAATTATTTTAATAAAGTTGGATGTCCATTAAATGAGCGCCTAATGTTAGGCGCTCATTAAATGGGCATCTAACACCGAGCGCCCATTAAATGAACGCTCAGTTCCAATTCAGTTTTATGAATTGAAAATTGAATATTAACCTTAATATTCAGGTTGAACTGTGCTAATGGGAAACGAAAACTGAATAATTCAGCTGAATTCGTTGCCATTGGAGATGCCCTAATAAAGGGATATTTTGACCCACAATTGCTCTTAAAACAACATAGGCTCATATATTTCCTATTAAGAAACTACTAGTGTATGACATGCACATTATGAAAAAATGTTATGGAATATAAAAAATTGAAAGGATATTTATGTAACTTCGACGGCAGTTGAAATGACTGATGAATTTTATACAATCAATTCACTTTATTAAAGTCGAGCGAGAATTGGCGGTGACACAAACAACGGTAATCTCATCGGTGGTGGAGTGGTGATTGTCATATTTTGTTGATGGGTGGTGGATATTTTGTTGATCGTATAGTGACGTTTTTCTTTTTCTTAGGGGGTTTTCGAGTAAGTGGGAATGACTTGAAATGTTGGGGAGAAAGGTAACGTAAAGGACATTTAAGGAATGCTGAAAAGATACCATTACAACCTATTCATCCAATTTTTTTTGGATATACCGTAGGGATAAGTTATATTCTTATTTTTATATTTCTGTTGAAAATGAGGATTAAACTTATGTTCTTATTTTATTTTTCTTCACTTATTAGCAGAACTGGTATTTTGTAGTTGTCTTAAATTATTAAACAAATGTTAAATTTAATATATTCAAAACTAACTATTCATATTTCAAAACATGAATGTTGTCTGTGTGAATATTTACAGCGTGTATATTTAACTTGCTTTTCATTTAAAATCACAACTATTTGAACAAAATAACAGAAAAATGGTTTCAAAAATATTAGCTATGATGTTGAACAACGAACACTCATTTTCAGATAAAAAATAGTTATGCAAATATATATATTTACAGTGCACAAAATTGCAATACAAGCATGGACTATAAAATATAAGCAAAATGACTGGAACGTGAAAAATAGTTTTCTGATAAATCGGGATATGGGAGAAAATTAAACTTTATTAACTCTGAATCTGTTGTGCATGTTCTAATGTAATGCTTAACCTGTTCTCTGGTTTCCATTATAAACTGCTTCTGATTGTTCTGGCCAGGGGTCACAATCTTTCTCTGTGGAATTGCTGTGGCGTTGTTGGGCAGCCGTTGCAATGCTCCAAGTTTAATGCTTGCTAATTTTGTTGCTACGCCAATTGAATTGAGGTTAGCATGCATGCTGTTGAAAAAAAAGTTAATATAATGATCCGGCCACTTGGACTTGTGCCCTTTATGTAGTTTAACAATAATCCTTTTGTTGGTGCTTGTTGCACCAATGTTGTAACTGTTTGTTTTCTTAACAAAGAAATAACATGTGTCATTTTGTAAAGCTATTAATAAATGAAAAAAAATTAAGATGGTTTATAGTCAAGGTAGCTAAATAGGAGAAGTGGGATGTGGTCATTTAATGGCTTCTTAGTGAAATGGTAATGTCACATACCTTGCATGTAATTCTGAACCCACAGGGTCTTGAAACTTGTCAAAAGTTCGTTTATTATAGCGAATTACCTAGCTATAACATCTATAAAAAGCCTGAAAACAGATCTAGCAGTAAAATACATGTTGCACAAGCTCTGGAACAACACTCATTTTTGTGTGGGGTTATTTTAGTGAATTATAGAGTTATACAGCACTTACATGGTCCAAAACTGATCGTCCAGTACAGTATATGCTATACAAACTCAGAACTTGCTATAAGTTTTTTGATAATGCTCACGATATAAGCACTATTTTGATGAGGTATAGCATTTACCGATCATGTGCCTATTGATCTAGCAGTAAAAGTATATCACGCGAGCAGATTAACAGCAATTAGCTTTTGCAACAAGGCTACTCTTTTAAAAGTGTTTTGGATTGTCCCCGATGTATTCAATATAAATTGAATTATCCTTTACTTGACTGCCCTTCTGATTCATATGTTTGAAATATATCAAGTAGATTTATATGCAACTATACCTGTAACTAACTGAGATTGTAATTTATTTCTTGCAGTCTTATTGTACCTTTTTTGCGGCTGGGTGAATTCATCTCTGGCGGCCCCAGCTTTCCATTATCAACAGATGCACTGAAGAGGGTGTTGACAGGCCATGCCTCTCGAGAAATTTTATTCAGTATATATCATGCGGTAATAATGAACTTCATATTGCTTTTTCTTACCACAACTTTTTATACAGATTGCAGTATTATATAGACCCATTATTTTGGTTTATTAAAGTAAACCTCTGTGCACTTCAAATTCTGATAATTTTACGATCTGCGTCTGTATTCTTACACTAAATGCTAATATGTGCTTGTTGGACACACGCATTAACTGTAGCAAATGAGTAAAACTATGGTTATGGTTTATTGTTTTTTTTGATTTATTACAAGGTTGAACTGTGGCTTTTCAATAAATTATTTAGTTTTTTTTTATAATTATATGGATCATGGACTCTTTTAAATAGTATCTGTAGTTGAATGTTTGGGTTTTCAAACAGATGTTAGGTTGGATAGTTTCAGCTCCTGTAATCCTAGCTGCACTCTACACTTTTTTTCTTCCGATTTTCAAGTACTTGATCCGCAAATTCAGAACAATACCACCATTAAGTCCTAAGAAGGATGCTTCTCCTCATGCTGATATCAAGATCAAGGTTAGGGATATATAATCTTCTTTTCGGGGCAGGAGAAGATACCTGGTGTTGTATATGTAATATGTTTCATATCAGTCGTAAAGATGATGGGTATGCTGACTTTTCATGCTCTCCACACCATGTAATATGTATGCAAAGAAGGCTTGCTTGGGTTAGTTTTTTTTACTTGGCATTTTTGCTGCAGAAGACTTATTTTGCAGAAGTAACAAATCATAGCTTCTCTAGAAGAGAAGCATGACCATCAGTTACTTTTCCCAAACAAGTTTTTTTCATGCGATGATATACCAAGAAACCAAATAGGCTATCAAGTACATACCTCCTGAAACATACCTTTGGACAACATGATGTATATTTGAAGAGATGACTATGTTGAAGCAATGAATTATTATTGTATATTGTTTCGATAATGAAATAACCTTCTTATTACTGAAAGCGAGTATGTTATTCCTTTGGTTTCTTTTTTTTGAAGAGCAAAATAATAATCTGACTGCCAGTGTATGCTCAATTAACAGAAGTTCCTTCAAATTAAATGCACAAACAAAATGCTATATTCACAAAAAATTTGCGAATAGTCTCCTCGCTTTGTTTGTGATATGTCATTCCATAGTTTTCAAATATGGAATTTGAACTAATACAGCCAAGTCTGCATAAAGATTTTGTATAGTAAGATGATGCTCAAGTGTTACCAAATAGCACCAGTGATCTTACAATGAATGAGTCGAAGTTGTTTCTTTGTTTCCTCTGACCAGATGTAGCATAAATTATCTAGTATCGCATTCATTGATTGGTAAATGTTGTAGAGTTGGAAGTCAAGAAAAAAAAACTAGTTCACGAATCAATAATGTTGAAGTAAAAACATGTTAGTAAATTCTGATGACAAGAGATAAATACAGAGGAGTTGTGACCATTGGTGGGAAGAATACATAGACATTATTCAATGAGATGCAACAAAAATAAAGACAGGGCTGGTCTTAATGGGATAAGAGAAATAATGAAGAAATCACTAGACAATACAGTGCAAAGAGATGAATAAAATCATGTTCATGAATATACCACATACGAATCAACTAGACTTGAGATTAAGGAAGAATCCAATCGTGAAAATTATGCGAAAATAGTAGTAAAAGAAAAGTTTGGTCTATATTTTTGTTGAATACCAGTATATGTTATGAACAAAGTAAATGTTGTATCTTTGTTTTTAAATTGAGTAATGCTGTATTCTTGAAGTAAAATATTATAGCGTGGTGTCAAAGTGAGCTTAATTTTACCTTAGTCATAACAGTCTAGTTTAATTACAATCTATTATTTTTTTACTCTTTCTAGTAAAATAAGTATATCCTTTTACTTCAACTATCAATCACAAAACATGAAATATAACTATGCAAATCAAATTCATCGTTTAACAATGTCACTGTTTAACCAATTCCAACCATTTATTTAATAAAATAAAATATAAAATGGATTCTGTATGCATATTCATCATTTCTGGCATCTAGAAACTATATTATTTTGAGAATTGCAAATTTTTTTAAATTTTTTGAATTTTTGAAAATTTTGAAAGCAAAAAAGTTATATATTTTTTTTTTACAAAAATACATATAATTTGAGAGTTTTTTAATGCAGCTTATTGATCATGGTTATGCCTGCATTGACTTGATTAATTTATTTCTACTTGAGTAGAACAATCTTATAATTAACACATATGTATATATGTATGTATATATGTATATGTATGTGTATGTATATATGTATATGTATGTGTATGTATATGTATATATGTATGTACACACTGCTAATATTAAATGTTGGGAGATTGTTTAATAAGGGTTCTAAAATTACAGTTTTTTTATTTTGAGACAGTGTTGTAGGATATGTTGTTAATATGTACATGGTTTGGTTTTTTCTTCAGTTTTCCTGTATGAACTAGTAACATTTTTCATAACTGATCCAATTGCAATGCAATTTCTTTGTTGCAGACTGCAACATGAGTCATAAAGTTTGTTGGAGAACCAAACAACCTAAGCAGGAAATTCTACAATTGTGGCAGTAAATTAGTGGTTGCAGTCCAAAATTTGCCCACTTCTGACATAAACATGAATCTTAAAAAAGTGCATAGCACACGGTAAGCTTTTGAATTAGTCATTTACCACGTGGTTGCGTTTTGTTTATCTGTTCAACTTAGATAAGGAAGCAAGTACACAGCCATGGTGTAATTTATTGTACAAAGATAAACATCCACCTGTTTTGACAAGGATATTTGTAAACTCAGCAAACGGTAACCTATTATAAATTATATTTTTAGTTGTTAGGCATGGATTGGTACGGATGACCATTCAGTTAGATTTGCATATTTAACTCGTTATTTTTTGATATTATTTTGTTGCCGTTCATTGTGCATTATGCACAATGCAACTTAACTATGTAAACTTCCAAATATACGTTACCAGTTAAAAATATTAGAGCAAGGGTCAATTTGAATATATCTGGAAACAAAGATTTTTGCACGAAAGCTGTTTCAATTTTGTTTTAGGGAAACTTCATCTCAAGTAACCATTTTGTCACCTCACGTCTCCAATATCATATTCTTACCAACAACAAATCAATATTTAGATACTAAGGTCGCTATTGTCAATATTTAACTACAATACAAAATTGATTATAAGACCCCATGTTCTTATTCTATCATACAATACACTTGATACCAGACCACTTTAAGAGCAGTTGTGTAGGTATTTCTATGGATGCATTTGCAACTGGTTTTGACTGTCAAGGACGTCCGGTTCTCGACTTCTATTGAAATCATTTCGTTTCAATTCTATCAAATTAGGCTTCTGAGCCTAACGTCCAATGCTCCAATTCTGCTTCTGTTATGTATGTTTGACACGGCAAGTTTTAGTTTGGGCAAAATGAAGAATGTTATTTTTCATTTTAAATTTAGTACTATTAATTTTTTAAATACAAAATTGAACAATGTATGAAGGCTTAATCACAAAAAATTCATGCGTAAATATGATACATTGTCAATAAAAAGATTAATAGTTTCTCGACAAAATAACAGTTTTTATCATGCTAAATAATAAGTTTTACGCGATAGGTTGCGTTCATCAACATGTCGGAAATTTTCAACAAAGCTAAGCCCCATGTGACTAATTAATGAAACGCGAGTAATTTAAATGGTTTGAAATTAATGCGTCAGAGGACATCTTTCAGAGCCCTTATGTACTAATCCGATATTGAGGAGCCATTAAATCGTCATTTTACATTAGAAGCAAAATAGCAAGCTTTTACGTGTGTTGGAATTAGGCTTCGGAACTTATTGTGAAAAATGCGGAAAACGGATCTTAAGGCTAGGATTAACACTAGAAAGAGGGTGAATAGTGTTTAAAGGAATTACTAAATCCTTTTGAGTTTATATTAATTTGAACACGAATGTATGCAATATTCAGACACAAATATAATCACAGAATCAAACACAGATGCAGAAATAAAGTAAAAGCAATAAAGGAAAGAACACACCGGATTTTATACTGGTTCGAAGTTACCCTACATCCAGTCCCGCACACAAGTACGGATTTCCTTTCAAAAGCAATTGTACAATTATACCCTCGATTTTAAGGCCACGAGGTATACCACTCCAGATTCACAATCCTTTGGGTAGAGATACTTGATTTCAGGGGCAACAAGTTCACCCAATTAATTTCCAAGGCTACAATCACACATTTTCTCACTTGATTGATTTCCAAGGCTACAACCATACCTTTTCTCACTTGATTGATTTCCAAGGCTACAGTCGCATTTTTCTCGCTAAATTGATTACAAAGAAGTCTATAACTCTGAATAACACTGAGATCTTGTTGAGATAGTGATAGAGAATCAAACCAGAAATGATCTAGCTAGATTCAATGTTGATTTCAGTAGAGTAATGGTAAGAATGTGTATAAAGAAATGTGGAAGAAGAAGAGAAGTGAAAACTAGAAAAATATGATTACAAATTCATTCAAAACCACCCATATTTATAGTAGAACAACAGCCATGTCCATTCGTGAAAGGATATGACGAATAGACATTTCCTTTGAAATTCAAAATTTTGAAATAAACTGCTACCATGTCGACATGGGGTACTTGAGGATGTCGATATGCTAAAGGAAATTTTCGTGATTTGTTTTTGTTTGAAAATAACTTCTATCTTATATTAAAACTATTTTAAACTTTATAAATATACTTAACTGTAGTTAAAATACATAAGTAAATATAGAGAATAATAATTTGGTATATATATAAAATTTTACTATAATTTTATATTTAAATCTAAAAGTTAAATAAATATATTATAACTAAAAGATAGTTTAAAAACCAAAGATAATTTGATTTTGAAAATAAAGGTTATATTTGAGGCTAAAAATATTTAAAACCAGGATAGATGTTTTTGATCTTTTTAAAAGGAAGATTCCGAAATCATTTTGAAAACAAGATAATTTTTGTAAATCATTTCGAATAAAAGTTAGTGGATATAAAACAATGTTCCACTAGATTTTTTGTAGGTTCCATCCTACTTAGGGTTCCATCCCTTTAACGGGCTCGAAGTGGATTCCATTCCACGAATAAATTGGATTCTAAGATGTCAGTGCTTTTCTAGAAGTTTTAACAAAATTTCTAATTAAATTACTTGAAATCTTGAACTCTTGATATTCTTGAGTCTTTAATCTTGATATCTTGAATCTCTATACTGTATAGTCTTCATTTTTGGTACCTGCATGGTTAAATCATGCATATACATATATATCTAAATTATAATGTTAGTATTTATATTTTATAATCTTATTCTAAGGTTGTTGTCATCAAAACCATCATCTCAAGGACCAATACTTATTTCATTACGTCCAAAATGCTGGTTTGAAAACATATATAACTTGTTGAATTTGATAAAATAGATCAAAAATTAGAAATGGCCGAACTTATTGGCATTTTCATAATATACCAAAATTTTGATATTTTTTATTTTGGACTGAAACTTGGGATTATAAATAGATATCAAATGCACTTTTCTTATTCTATTTTAGCCTAAATCCTCACCATTGAGATATACTAATTTGCATAAAATTCCAAGCAAATTAAAAAAAACTATTTTTCTCAAACATTTAATTTCTTCTTCCTCTTCTGTCTTCTTCATCAAACTTTTAAAATTAAAATTTCTCTATTTCTCAATAGATTTCGGTAAAACCAGAGGCAAATTGAAGGATGTGAAGAATAGTATGATCTCATATCGTTTTAGAGGCGAAAATTCAGAATAGTGGAGGCGTAGCAGGCTTGAACAACAAAGAACAATGCTAAAATTTGTAGCGACCCTGAAATTCGAACACTTCGTCTTCGAATATCGAAACATTTTGAAATTTAATTAAGTGTTATAAATATGATTTTAAAACCTTGTTGAACATCATTTAATCAATAAATAATGATGAGAAACTTGTTTTTGAAATTTTTTTACAAAAATATATTCGTCGAAGAAAAATCGATGATGTGGCTGAAAATCGATTTATCGGTAAATAGCTTTTCGATCGATATAAGTTATTCCAACTTTTGTGCACTTGACCAATAATCAAATGAACACATTAGCAACTAATTAAAATGCACAACTCTGTATTGGGTTTGGAAGGTTCTAGAAATATTCTAATAGATGAGAGATATTATCATGATGAGGATATAATGGTAATTAGCATAAATGAGAAGTGACATAAAGATGCATGTGAAAGGGAGGCTCCTTTGTGACCTTCCATGAAAGGTAGAAGGTGGCAATGACCCCTTGCACAAGCCTATAAGTAAGGGCATTACCCTTAGTTAGCATTCATAAAAATTGAAAAGCTTAGAGTGAAATAAATCCATGTCTTTTTCTTCTTAAAGCAAATTATTTGCAAATCATATCTAACTCAACTCAAATTTGGAGCGAGACCTTACTACCACATAACAAAACCTTTTACCAAGTTAGGTTGTGAAAAAATGAAGCACACCTCTCCCCTCCACTCATGTCCATGAGTAACATCCTAGAAAAGAGGTGAAAAGTGAGGATGCAAAGGAAGGCAAGTAGGTAGCAAGGTGGGGTTTGATCTTGAGTACTTTGAGCTTGGTTGTTTGGTGAGTTTAAGGTGAGCTAACTCACCACTTGGATTGAAAATATAACTCATAATTGTTTATGTTTTGTTTTAATTTTTTTTTGAATTAACTTGAACATATGTCGAAATTTTGATTTTAATCCTTGCTTTGGAAGCAAGTGTTGAATATGCGCTTTGCGCTTATATGATTTTTGTTTGATGATAATAAACATATATACATTCGTTTAAATGTATTTGTTAATATACTATTCTATTTTTTCACAGTTTTAAATAAATATTTGTTGAATAAAATAAATTACACAGAATTTGAATTCAAACAGATATTTTATTCAAATAAATATTTATTACATTTTTGAATAGTACAATTTCAAGCTCTCACTATAACTATACAACTTTGATTACAATTACATCACATTTCACATTTACATCAGCACCTCACTACATATCACTCACACTCGTATTTATCTTCAACTGCATTCTAGTTTGAATCCAGCATCTGAGCAATCTGCAAAAATATAAACTAACGCAGTAAAATTGAAAAAGAAATATTTTTGCAATATAAAATGAAATATGATTTTTGAAAATATGATTTGCCTCAGTTATTTGGGGTGTTCGTCATAATTTAAATTTGAATTCATCATACACGAACAACTTGTGACATACACAGTGTATCACTGTATATGCCACAAGGCCGTGCACGCCGATATATACACTTGATTGATTTACAGGGACAGGCGAGCACAGGTCAATCCCAAATGAAAAACCGGGTTCAACTCACGTGCAATAACATTGAAAATCACGACACGAGCACAAGGTCAAACCCGAGTTTTAAAACTGGATTCAACACAAGGCAACATGACATGAATGAAACGAAGACCAAAGAAATGCCACCAAGAACATATGAACAGTGTACATGAATACAACTCGACTACAACAGTACAGTCATGAAGTATGCAAAGAGCTCGAGCATGAGATATGGCAACTACAGTAATGCATCAGTGACCAAACACAGGAACTCAACAAGGCAGAGGAATGTCACATACAAACAAGCATGCAACAGCAAGCATGCAACAGAGACAAAATGCAATATGCGACATGACCAAAGAGAAGTAGATCAAGCAACTGAAGGCAACAGGACTAGAGCAACAAAGACCAAAGCTACAACCTCAAATGGACCACAAAGGCAGTGTACAAATGACCAGTCTACAACATGAATTATGCAATGCAAATGCTAACATTAATGAATGTATATGACAGCAACAAGAGGCAACATCACATAATACAACTACAACAATGACCAAAAGTGTACAAAATGTAGTGAATGCAGACACAAGTGTAGTGGACAGTACAGGTAAACTGGCAACAAACATGAAAAATGCAAGTAACTCATGCAACAAAATGTCACAGCAAGATCAGGGAAGAAACCAGAATGGAGCCGAGACTGCATGAACATGAATGCATCAATAAACCAACTGCAAAACCTCAAGTGACATGGTGAAGTAGCACAAAGTACAGTGCAACTCAAACCAATATAGCAGCAACTCCAAAACCAAAGTGAAATAGAATGCAGTGGACACAAACGATGAAGCAAAGCAATATGAACTGTCCAGTTACAACCACAAAGGCACAATGCATCAACATAACAGCAAAGACCACTTGCCACAATATCAAGTACATGAAGCAGTTCAAATCCAAATCCAAGAATATATACAATGCAAATGTACAGGCCAGTGAACATAAAAAATGGCAGAGTCGAAGCACAAAGAACAAAACAGTTCATGTATGCAACAGGTCAGAAATACAACAATGGAACCATCACAACAGTTCACATTGCAGTAATATCATATCACTACAGAAGTTCAAATCAAAACAACCAAATAGAGACGGCATCCCACAATATCCAGAAGTTTAGAAAATCAAATGGCCGAAGTAAACACTCAGTATCAAGGCCGAAGTGACAGTGAATCGCCAATTCAATGATGAACAAGTCAACAAAGTGAAAATTCACGAAATCAGTATTGTCAAAGTCAAACAAGTGTTCACCGTGATATCCAAGCAAATTGACCACGAAATCAAATCAATACCGTGTAAATCAAGCTACCAAAAATACGAAATTGACAAAGTCAGATCAATCCCAAGCATCAATACAAGATCGAACGACTATTGACAAATTCAAATGAACGTATACGAACGCAAAAATAGGATTTCGAATCCTATATAAGCCCAATCATCATTGGCAAAATAATTATCGAGTTCAAGCATCAACCAGCAAAGCAAAAGGAGAAAAATACATACCGAAAAAGCAGAACGAATTCGATCCAAAATTGAAGAGCCGTAAGCAAATCAAAAGCATCAAAGCCTACTATCGAACGAGATCGAGCGGCGCTTCAATTTTGCACAACCCTAGTTTGAATCACAAGGAGCAAAAGCAATTTGCAGAAACCCTAATTCGCAAAGAGGAACGAAAGAGAATCGGCCATATTTTCACAATCAACAGGAAAGAGGAACGAGCTAAACAGTCAAAAGAAAAGGAATAAAAACATCCTTTTGTTTTTGGGCCGGTCACATTTACTTAAGGGTTTTTTAATTTTGGTTTAGGGTTGGTTAAGTGCTATTTGTTTTTGTTGTGTTTTTATTTTTCAAGTCAAAAGAATTTGTAAATCACCACCTAGGGTTTAGGTAGTGTCAGATTGTCTAGTTAGAATTAGTTCAGTGAGCAGGGTGTGCGAGTTTGCAAAATTCTATTGTAGGCGGGAGCAGAATTTGCGAGTAAACGAAGCTCTATAGGCGGGAAGCAAAGTTTGCGAGTAAGCGAAACTCTATAGGCGGAGCAGGGTGTGCGAGTCTAGTAGAGTGTTTGTGAGCGGGAGCAAATGTTTGCGAGCAGGGTGTGCGAGTCTAGTAGAGTGTTTGTGAGCGGGAGCAAATGTCTGCGAGTCTAGTAGAGTGTTTGTAAGCGTGATACTGTTTAATTCTAATAGAAATCTGTGAATGCAGCAGTAGGCAGGGGTTGCCGAAGCTAGGTAAATTTTGTGTGTGATTTACTTTACTGCATATTTATTTCTGTAGTTTATTTCTGTGTTTAAATCGAGAAAATTTGCTATAACCCTATTCACCCCCCCTCTAGGGTTAATCTAGATCCTACAAGTGGTATCAGAGCACGGTATTTTATTTAACTCTAGAGGCATGAATTCACCGAATAATGCTTTTTCTGAGGGGCAATCTATTGCTAGACCACCCATGTTTAACGGAAACGATTATGCTTATTGGAAAGTTCGAATGGGTATCTATCTTAGTTCTGTTGATTATGATGTTTGGGATATTATTGAAACTGGCTATAAACCTATAATCGTTGGTGATACTGAGATTCTTAAACCTAAGGATAGGTGGGATGCTAACGATAAGAGATTGAAAATGACAAATGCTAAAGCCATGAACGCTTTGATATGTGCTCTTGATAAAAACGAATTTAATAGAATTTCTCATTGTACAACAGCACAGGAAATTTGGCATACTTTGGAGGTGACACACGAAGGAACTTCTCAAGTCAAGGAGTCTCGTCTAGCCCTATTCAGCAACGGATACGAAAACTTTGTGATGGACAAAGGCGAGAGCATAAAAGACATGTTTGGACGTTTTTCAACCTTGGTATACAACGCTAGAGCGCTTGGGAAGGTCTTCACTGAGGTAGAGCTTGTAAGGAAGGTGCTACGAGTTTTACCAATGAACTTTGAGGCAAAAGTCACGGCAATCCAAGAATCGAAAGATTTGAGCAAACTAAGCATGGAGGAGTTGATTGGCAACTTGATGACATATGAGCTTGAGCTTAAAGCAAAGGAAGAACGCAACAACTCCGAACCAAAGAAGAAGACGATTGCCTTAAAGAGCAAAGAAGAAAGCGATGAAGAAGATCCAATTGAAGAGCTTGCAATGGCTGTCAATAATCTTAGAAGATGGTCTAGATTCAAGCCACACAAGAAGATAACAAAGGGCAATAGGTCAAAAGATTTCGAAAATTCCGATAATGAACTGACGTGTTATAACTGCAACAAGCCTGGCCACATCAAACCAAAATGCCCACTTCTCAAAGACAACAAAGGAAAGAAAAAGAAAAAGAAGGCTTTTGCAGCAACTTGGGATGATGAAGAAGGAGAGGAAGTTTCGGATAGCAGCTCGGAGGAGGCTAACTTGTGTCTTATGGCGAAATCAGATTCAGAAGCAAGCTCCGAGGAATCTAATGAGGCAGGTGAGTTTTCTTATAAAGAACTCGTTTTTATGTGTTCTGATCTTAGTAAAGTAGTTGATACACTTGAATCTAAAATTGAAAAACTGAAATCTGAAAGGAGGAAACTCGTCCATGAAAATTCTAGGTTAGAAACTGAACTTGAAAATATTCAAAACCTAGAATGTAACCAATGTAAAATTTTATATTCGGAACTATCAAAAATTAGGAATAACTTTGAGAGCCTTGAAAAAGAAAACTTGAATCTTAAGGAAACCATCGACACTAGGAAAAAGGATTTTATAAATCGATGCACCTCACTTTTCACTGAAAACTCAACATTAAAAACCAGAGTCCAAAATCTTGAGAAATCCCTGAATAACTTTTCAAAAGGAGAAAAATCTTTCAAAATGTTATTGGGAAATCAAATTTTTGCTAACAATAGAAAAGGACTAGGTTTTGGGAAATCACAAAATGATGATAATGCAAAAAGTAAAAGTGTTTTTGCTCGATCTGAAATAATTGGAAATCATGTTGAAAATCATAGTCATAGGAACACAAAATTTAATCAAGTCAATTTAATGTGCACGTTTTGTAGAAAATTTGGACATAATCGAAATAACTGTTGGTATAGACCCAAACACGTGAAAACTATACCAATTTGGGTTCCAAAAGGCACAAATATAAAATCTTTGAAAGTCAAACAAATTTGGGTGCCAAAAGGAACATATATAAATAGTTTTGGGTCTCCACAAACATATGTGTCATATTCTGCCACTAACAATCATGGACCTATAAAAACAAATAGGTCACATAAATCTTTCATCGTGTAGGTGTGGTGGCAGGCTAAGGAACAACAACAGTGTTCTCTGGATTTTGGCTGTTCCAGAAACACAACGGGCGACAAAGCAAAGTTCCTTAGCCTAGTATAAAGGTGACAGAATCACAATGGATAACGACGAAAAATTATCGTAAAGGTAAAACAGGTAAATTTATTTTTGAACGATATATCAAATGTGATAATCTGCACCATAATCTGAATTAAATCAGCCAATATTGAGATGTACAAAAGATGATGATTTTGATGCTATGATTCCTTTTCAAAATATTGACCAACCATCTTTAAATAGAATTACTTGGAGTAATTATGATGGTTGACTGATTCGGACTTAATTGATATGATTTTTTGACTTTTTCTTATTTATGACATTGTTTTGTGCTTAAATGATGACCAATCAGATTTTTAACTTTGAACTAATCCATATAAATTTGGTCGGTCAAATGATGGTTACTCATGCTACACGTACATATATTTGTTTTGACATTTTGGTCACTGCTTGTAAATTTGCACGATTTCAATCATGGGAAAGCTGTTAAAAAGGACTTTAAGAAATTATTGAAACTTCAAGAAATTGTTTTTGAAATAATTATGATGATTGACTGTTGATTACTCATGAATATAACTGTTTATCTTACGGTTTCTGAAATTAACATCATGGTATTTGTTTGAGTAAGAACATGGCTTCATTTCAAATTTCATTCTGAGATAGTTTGTTGAAATTTCACAATCTGGTCGTTGACATCCATCTAGTGAATATTGAGTGAAATTTAAATTCAGATGTAGATTACACTGGTAATATGTTGATAGGAAAACTACTAGTGGAACGTGATTAATTTTTGAAACATTCATTTGCTGCATCGTTTTTTTTCCAAAGAAAATATCTGCATATTTTTCACTTGAAATATTTTTCAAATAGTAGAAAATTTTCTTATAAAACCCCCTCGAGAAAATCATGTTTGACCATATTTACAGATTAGTCTTTTTTGAAAAATTGATTTTATAATTTTTGAATTTGATTTTAAATGACTATTTTAACTAATCTAACTCCCTTTGATTATCGAAAAGATGAATAGTGATTGAAAAAGAGATGAGTGTTGATATTTATCATATATTATAACTCGAGAAAGTATAATTAGAAAATTTCTTTAGAATTTCATAACAAGAGTTATAAAAACTTTTTGTTGGGTAAAAATTCCATGACCATTTCTATTTCTATCATCTTTCTATCGACCATCACTCATCAAGATCATATTTAGTATGTAAATTTGTGGTAGTTTACAAAGGAAATCATTTGTTCTTCAATATCTTTAAATCTGTGAAGGAAATTATTTGTGCTTCAACTTATTATTTTCAGCAATAAAAATAAATATCCAAAGTATTCACTCTCATTTAAAAGTCCTCACGGTTATGCATGGGTGAATTACTTGGATTTTTGATTATGTGCTTCCATGCTCATTTAAAAGTCCTCACGGTTATGCATGTATGGAACGCATATCAAAATTAATTGATTCAAATAGACAAGTTGATTCTAATCCCATTTAAAAGTCCTCACGGTCATGCGTGGTTAGAAGATACTTGATTTCATTTTTTAAATAAAAATTGTGAATACTACTAATCTCATTTAAAAGTCCTAACGGTTATGCATGGTTAGTAGATATTCAAATTTCCTGAAATAAATATACCACAAATAGACAGAATTGTATGATTTTTGATGATTTTATCCCCATCACTTCTGTAAGTGGAATATGCGCTTGACAAGGGTAATTATGATTTTTGTTTGAGTTTTATTGAAATTTGATATTTATATTTAATTGAGTTAAATGTTTGATTCATGTCTATCACTTCATCCCTATTTTTATAACACTGTTATTCTTTTGCTGATAACAAAAGGGGGAGAGAAAAGTTAAGATTTTATCAAATAGAATCAAGCAAAGGTCAAATAATTTTCCATTTGCATATAGGCTCATTTACATATTTTTATTTGTATGCATATATGTAGGGGGAGTATTGTGTAGAGAGGGAGCATTCAAATAGGGGGAGCAAATTGAATAATCAAATACATTTAATACATTCAAAATCTTAAATATATGTTTGTTATCATCAAAAGAGGGAGATTGTTGAATATGCGCTTTGCGCTTATATGATTTTTGTTTGATGATAATAAACATATATACATTCGTTTAAATGTATTTGTTAATATACTATTCTATTTTTTCACAGTTTTAAATAAATATTTGTTGAATAAAATAAATTACATAGAATTTGAATTCAAACAGATATTTTATTCAAATAAATATTTATTACATTTTTGAATAGTACAATTTCAAGCTCTCACTATAACTATACAACTTTGATTACAATTACATCACATTTCACATTTACATCAGCACCTCACTACATATCACTCACACTCGTATTTATCTTCAACTGCATTCTAGTTTGAATCCAGCATCTGAGCAATCTGCAAAAATATAAACTAACGCAGTAAAATTGAAAAAGAAATATTTTTGCAATATAAAATGAAATATGATTTTTGAAAATATGATTTGCCTCAGTTATTTGGGGTGTTCGTCATAATTTAAATTTGAATTCATCATACACGAACAACTTGTGACATACACAGTGTATCACTGTATATGCCACAAGGCCGTGCACGCCGATATATACACTTGATTGATTTACAGGGACAGGCGAGCACAGGTCAAACCCAAATGAAAAACCGGGTTCAACTCACGTGCAATAACATTGAAAATCACGACACGAGCACAAGGTCAAACCCGAGTTTTAAAACTGGATTCAACACAAGGCAACATGACATGAATGAAACGAAGACCAAAGAAATGCCACCAAGAACATATGAACAGTGTACATGAATACAACTCGACTACAACAGTACAGTCATGAAGTATGCAAAGAGCTCGAGCATGAGATATGGCAACTACAGTAATGCATCAGTGACCAAACACAGGAACTCAACAAGGCAGAGGAATGTCACATACAAACAAGCATGCAACAGCAAGCATGCAACAGAGACAAAATGCAATATGCGACATGACCAAAGAGAAGTAGATCAAGCAACTGAAGGCAACAGGACTAGAGCAACAAAGACCAAAGCTACAACCTCAAATGGACCACAAAGGCAGTGCACAAATGACCAGTCTACAACATGAATTATGCAATGCAAATGCTAACATTAATGAATGTATATGACAGCAACAAGAGGCAACATCACATAATACAACTACAACAATGACCAAAAGTGTACAAAATGTAGTGAATGCAGACACAAGGGTAGTGGACAGTATAGGTAAACTGGCAACAAACATGAAAAATGCAAGTAACTCATGCAACAAAATGTCACAGCAAGATCAGGGAAGAAACCAGAATGGAGCCGAAACTGCATGAACATGAATGCATCAATAAACCAACTGCAAAACCTCAAGTGACATGGTGAAGTAGCACAAAGTACAGTGCAACTCAAACCAATATAGCAGCAACTCCAAAACCAAAGTGAAATAGAATGCAGTGGACACAAACGATGAAGCAAAGCAATATGAACTGTCCAGTTACAACCACAAAGACACAATGCATCAACATAACAGCAAAGACCACTTGCCACAATATCAAGTACATGAAGCAGTTCAAATCCAAATCCAAGAATATATACAATGCAAATGTACAGGCCAGTGAACATAAAAAATGGCAGAGTCGAAGCACAAAGAACAAAACAGTTCATGTATGCAACAGGTCAGAAATACAACAATGGAACCATCACAACAGTTCACATTGCAGTAATATCATATCACTACAGAAGTTCAAATCAAAACAACCAAATGGAGACGGCATCCCACAATATCCAGAAGTTTAGAAAATCAAATGGCCGAAGTAAACACTCAGTATCAAGGCCGAAGTGACAGTGAATCGCCAATTCAATGATGAACAAGTCAACAAAGTGAAAATTCACGAAATCAGTATTGTCAAAGTCAAACAAGTGTTCACCGTGATAGCCAAGCAAATTGACCACGAAATCAAATCAATACCGTGTAAATCAAGCTACCAAAAATACGAAATTGACAAAGTCAGATCAATCCCAAGCATCAATACAAGATCGAACGACTATTGACAAATTCAAATGAACGTATACGAACGCAAAAATAGGATTTCGAATCCTATATAAGCCCAATCATCATTGGCAAAATAATTATCGAGTTCAAGCATCAACCAGCAAAGCAAAAGGAGAAAAATACATACCGAAAAAGCAGAACGAATTCGATCCAAAATTGAAGAGCCGTAAGCAAATCAAAAGCATCAAAGCCTACTATCGAACGAGATCGAGTGGCGCTTCAATTTTGCACACCCCTAGTTTGAATCACAAGGAGCAAAAGCAATTTGCAGAAACCCTAATTCGCAAAGAGGAACGAAAGAGAATCGGCCATATTTTCACAAGCAACAGGAAAGAGGAACGAGCTAAACAGTCAAAAGAAAAGGAATAAAAACATCCTTTTGTTTTTGGGCCGGTCACATTTACTTAAGGGTTTTTTAATTTTGGTTTAGGGTTGGTTAAGTGCTATTTGTTTTTGTTGTGTTTTTATTTTTCAAGTCAAAAGAATTTGTAAATCACCACCTAGGGTTTAGGTAGTGTCAGATTGTCTAGTTAGAATTAGTTCAGTGAGCAGGGTGTGCGAGTTTGCAAAATTCTATTGTAGGCGGGAGCAGAATTTGCGAGTAAACGAAGCTCTATAGGCGGGAAGCAAAGTTTGCGAGTAAGCGAAACTCTATAGGCGGAGTAGGGTGTGCGAGTCTAGTAGAGTGTTTGTGAGCGGGAGCAAATGTTTGCGAGCAGGGTGTGCGAGTCTAGTAGAGTGTTTGTGAGCGGGAGCAAATGTCTGCGAGTCTAGTAGAGTGTTTGTAAGCGTGATACTGTTTAATTCTAATAGAAATCTGTGAATGCAGCAGTAGGCAGGGGTTGCCGAAGCTAGGTAAATTTTGTGTGTGATTTACTTTACTGCATATTTATTTCTGTAGTTTATTTCTGTGTTTAAATCGAGAAAATTTGCTATAACCCTATTCACCCCCCCTCTAGGATTAATCTAGATCCTACAGCAAGAGGCATATTTATGAACTTAAATGGACTTGTATGACATATAGCAAGGTCTTGGAATAAAGCACAAAGGTTGTAGTTGAACATAGATTTGAATATAACTCGGATTTGAAAGTGCAATTATTTGCGATAGTCGCTATAGATACAGTTGCTTGTTTTTGGCGATTTCTATGGAACTTTGTAGAGAGATATTTAGGGGTTTCCCTCCATATTTGTAATATTTTATATGTATGTTTGTTGCTACTAAAATCTTGGACAGTAAAAAGTTAAGTAACATCTCAAAAACGACCACTACTTCACTTATGCAAAACTGCACCTATTAGACTCGATTTTTGAACTTAAAAGGTTTGAAAAGATATTTAAGTTTAAGTATTTTATTTCATTCTTTTTTACAAGTGTGTTTACTGATTATTACTAGAGTTTTTTAAAAGTTGTTTAAGATCTTTATGAATTTTTAAGAATTAATTGTGAATTTTTGATGATGAGGTTTTTATAATAAAACATGTTCTTTTCCAAGTTTTAAAGATTTTACAAACTTGTTATTTTGAAGTAATATTTTGGTTAAATGTTTTAAAATTTATTATAATTATTTTCAAAACTATATACAAATGTGTTCAAAAAGGGGTTAAGAATTTCTTAGTGGCTAAATTATTAATTATTTGATTACTTGTTTGAAAAGTAATTAACTATGCTTAACACTAAAACTCGACGAAGTAAGGCTTGTCTACTTGTGAGAGTTAAGACTGATGTCAAGTAGGGACAAAAAAATATAGCTCTAACCTACCGGTTTTTCTCATGTTGAGGAATAGTAAGTCGGAAAATGTCGGAAATGTGTTAATCGTGTTCATTTCTTACTTGTTTATGGAAATTATTAATACTATACTTAATACTAAAAGCCGACGAGGTTGACTTATCTATTTGTGAGATTCAAGAATGAAGTGTCTAGACAAGGTTTTGATGCAACTATTGCTCTAACTTACCTGGTTTCACTCTTGAACGATGAATAGTTAAGTTGGAATGTCAGAAACGAATTAAGCGTACGAATCATGGTTTGTATAAATAATTGGTTTGACTAGATAATCGATTTTTCGATTATCGAACTTGACCTAATATTAACTTGATAAGTTATCAAAAGGCTTCACGATTTCATACCAAATTAGAACCCCCGAGGAGGAGTATTGGTATGAAACGTCTCTAGCTTTCGCTTACTTTTGGAAGAATCGGAATGAGTTAACCAGAAATTCATCGATTGTTTTTAAAGAGTCTGGGATTGGTAAGTGTTTTACTTACCAAATACCACTTCAAAACTAGTATATGAATTCTATGTTTTGGAAGCGGTTAAGAAGGGGAATATATGTGGAGATTCGAGATCTATTCTAGATGCTCGAATCAATGTAGTGATTCATGATCTGTTCAAGATATGGAAATTCATTTAGGGATTCATGTTCTGTTCGAGTGATGAATACTCGTGTGAATGATGCCAAACATATCCTCGACATTGAAAATGACTAAAAACAGAGTAGGCGTCATAGCCTGGGGCTTAGCTAGCCCACGATAGGATATATCAACTCCATATTTAGAGATACTTATCTATTGTTGCTAGCGGGACTTGATGATATTTGGGACCATGTGTTCGAGCATCGACTAGCTATGTTTACCTTGAGGTATTTTTTATCTAGAGATATATGTCACTCTGAGGTAGTTTTTGACCCTTGTGCGAGAGATTGGATTCGAGGTCGACCAAAGAGATCTCCATGGAATAATCCAATATGTGGACAAACCTCAACGGTTTTGATTGTACCCTGAATATGTTGTGGTGTGATGAATGTTAGAACCACAACTATTTGGTATGATTTATATTCTACACTCTAGACATTATCATCATATCACTATGTTAAACTCAATAAATGATTGGTTTCTTTTAAGGGAAAGCCTGTTATGGAAATTCATACAGTCAATAGTTACTGTTATATATATTCATGTATCTCGACTTTTCTCATACTAGACTTATGTCTGACGCTTAGTTTTTGTTTCTCTAAATTCCTTGCGTACTCTTTCGAGTAGGCTGAGTATGGTAGGTTTTAACTTGGATGCTTCAGAGTTCAAATGACGAGCTGGAGTGTAACGACCCGGTGTTTTCAACCATTCGCATCCGCACATGTCGGACTTGAATTGTTCAAAATACCGCATTGTAAAAATAAATTTGGCAGAACTCAGAATATGCAGTAAATAATTAATCACAGAATCACAGACACAGAATCAGAATATTCGCAGCGGAATTTAAAAATACTTAGTGGTTCATGAAGCCACTATAAATATTCTTACTCAAGTAAAATTTACATAGTCTTAAATCCAAATATAGTTTTAACTTATCAGTAAACAGTCCAATTGTCCACTAGTCTTGATTTCAAAATTTTAGATAAAGAACTGGAAAGGAAGTTTGCCAGTGGCTTGAAAGTGATCTACAGAAATCATAGCTCTGGGATGAAAACTGAACTGCAACTCAGGCTGACCCGAGCGTAATATAAAACATAAACACTCGAGTCAGGACATACATACTTATATAGTGTAAGCTAATTCAAGTGTACTGTAATATAGAGCAAGTAACTTAAAGGATGCTTGGGACCGCCCATCCTCTAAGGATCCGTTAAACTATTTACTATGTAGTATATTGCGCTATTATAATAGTGTCTAATTGTAAAATAAACTTACTTTTTAATAGCGTTAAGGGGTTACCCATATAGCCCTTAACACAAATAATGCCAATAGTCTATACAGTACCGTAATACCTCCTGATCGGGAAGCTACCAGAGGATACTCCATAGGTACGACACAAATAGAAACTCGTAGGAGGGTCGCTATGGTAGGTGACACGGCATAACTAGGCAATGCCAGGGTAGATATACCAATTGCTATCCGAACCGGTGGAAGCGCGTAGCCGCAGTTACCGCCCACCTCGAACAACACTCCCAAATCAAAGGTGCGCACCAAAACAATCACAGGAGTAATAGAATGGCATACGAAGAAGTGCGTTCGATCAGAGGTGCTACCTCATTAATCCGAGAATCGCGCCTGTTTTAGCCACCTTATGCCAACTCACGGGAGTCGGGTCCACGTATTTACCTTAAAGGAACCGTCACCACCATCCTACTTCATTCTGGGATCTCCACCGCGTACACGGTTAGTCAAAGTGGTTTTCGGTATCGACAGAGAGTATGTCCATATCCGATCCCGGTCTCTTTGCCAACCAAGCGTTATTATAACCGTGGTTACAGTTTAAAATGGTATTCGTACTTTAAAATCAAAATATATTTCAAATTCCTTCAATATCAAATATTGATTTAAACTTTCCACTTTATACATACTTTTTTAAATTTATTCAATTTATTTGGAATTTATTGCCTTTACCAAATTTTAAAGTTAAATTCTTCCTTTAAATCCATCAAAAAAATCAATTTCTTAAAATTTTTCTAATTACATATTAAATTCCAAAATTTACACCTTTTTCCCAAAATTAATTTCTATACATTTTTAAAACAATCAAATTTCAGTTTCTGCAGCACTTATGAAATGCTACCTAAAGTTTATGGGTTAAACAATCCAATTTTAAAAGACAGCATTTAAATGCTGTAATAGGTTATTAACTTATCAATTTAGTTTAAATTCCAAATACAACTTATTATCAATTATTTCTTAACTGAAATCTCATCTTAACAAAAATCCAGAATTTTTCCAATTAAGTTATATTTATTTATTTAAAATCTTAACTCATTCAAAAATCATTTTTAAATCTTTATAAAAATCCTTTAAATACATTAAACCACAATATTATAAACTTCCATTTAAAAATAATTTTAAAATATTTCAGAAAAATATTATAGGAACCACGGGTCTGTATAAAATTTTCTAGCCTAGGCCAAGTGATACGGATTTATATCATTTCAATCCGCAATTTTACAAACCCCGGGTTCTATCATTTCAAACCCGCAATCCCAAGTTAAAATTAAACAGTTAACTGAATAAATGCATAATAATCATCGTTTTAGGCCTATCATTTCAGCCTTAACGATTTAAATTTATAGGGAACTTGCAGTGATGATTTAAATCAGTAAATAAACATTTAACAATATAACTGCAGAAATATTACAACAGATAAATAACTGATGAGGTGTCAATTTAAATGGAGTTTAACATCCTACGTTATATTACAGACAGATAACAATTAAATAATAATTTACACATACACTTGCGATAATTTACAGAAATATAGGCATGTTTGTCTGGTGAGAAAAACTCACCTGAAGGCTGCAGAAAAAATTTGATTCAAAACGAAAATCCACCGGAAAAGAAACGAACAGAGAGTAACGATCAAATATCCCGGATGTCACGCCTAGATTCAAATCTATAACAAGATCCAAATACCGGATACGTGACTTTAGAAATTTACGGTCAAAACAAAAATTAAAAATAGGACGAGAATTAGTTCGACTTGCTCGACCACTCCACTGGGTATACTATCAAAACATAACGAAACTTTTCCTACCCATTACTGAACCATGCCATTTCAAAAATCAAGGTAAAATTTACCTAAAGGCCATCTAAAACAAAATGGTGAAGTTTTTCTCCTATAGGCCGTGATATATGCATGTACAAGTGCATCCAATACTCTACTACCTACAGGCTTATGCACTGTCCCACACAACTATAAAGCATATTGCAGTTATATGCTTTTATATGCAACTAAACATTTCCACCTAACATCTTCTCTGTTATCTGAAGTATTACAGGCTTTCTCCCTTTTTTTTCAACCGAATCTTATATATATATATATTTTATAAAACATGCACGGATACATCATTTCTTCTTTAAAATTTTTACTATCATCAACGAATAACTACCCAAGTCAGTTACCTAAAACACGGTCAAGATTTCACTAAAAGCCTGCCTATATGATATGCCTATATGCAACTGAAGGCTCACTCACTATGTCAACATGTTATATTCTGATGAACCCTGAAAACTCTCTTTCTCTCCCTCTGTTATATTCTTCTTTACTCTCGTTTTTTTTTTTTTTTTAAACATGTCTAACATCCTATGCAAAACAAAACTCACGCAACTCTCTGCCTACAACTTGCGTCTCTCTGCTATCTACTGCTACAAGATGGTAAAACATGCACAAATCATTAGTGATAAGTACATCCAGAATAACACTTACTACATCATAACTACACTAATTCCATAACCTAGCTTCCTACAGGTTATTGACCTGACTTGAATGAATTTGCAAGGTAATGCATTTCTCTTAAGACCTCATCATCAACACACATATCCACTGCTACTAGAAACAAGGTTTTTTTTCAAAATATATGTCTCGTAGGAAACTTGGCTGAGCACTAGAGTGGTAGTCAGGGTTGGAGTGGCCGAGCCAAAAGATGGGAAAGCAAAGGAAAAAAAACTGAAGAAGGAAAACGGAGAGGATGCAAAAGAAGAAGAGGAATAGTAATATTACCTGATAGAAGCTTTTCTCCTTGTGGATGATGTTATGCAAGATGAGGAGATAAAATACGAACCAGGCTAATATATTTATAGAGGGGAGAGTTTGCTTTAGATGCAAGAAAACATATACACGTGAAGAAAATCAAAAGGGCTCGGTACAAAAATGGCAACATATCTTGGCATGCCTAAACAATTGATTGATAAAGCAAAATTTCGTACGTTCAAAAAGTTTGAATGTGAATACCTTGGCAAGACATTGAAAAAAAACGGCAGCATTGATAGAAGATTGAACGTTTTGCAGATAAAGAATTGATTTGAGGCGAAATCAATGGAAAAAGAAAAAAGCAAGCAGAGCTCAGTGATTTATTTCCAGTTTTTATCTTGTTTGAATGGATAAGGCTCGTGTGATTTTAGGGACCACGGTTAGCAATTAGATTTGATTTTATATGCGTGATATTCATTGCCAGTTTATGAGTTTTGATTTCAACATTTTTTTATTTGATAGTTGCGTGATTGTAGATTGAAGAAACGACATTTGAAAGAACTGATATTAGGCAAGAGATTGATTTTAGGCAAAAGATATTTGGATGAAAAGGTATATACAAAAGTTTAAAACAAATTTTGACAGTTAAAACAAAAGTAACGTTTGTTATAAAAATCACTAACTGATATTTTAATCGATAAGTATATTTAAATATGATTTTTACTTTATATGCGTGATTATAGGAACGAAAAATTTTATCTTGCAAAATAAAGGCAGTGGAAACAGAGAGATATAAATAGGAATGTGAGAATTTGAAAAGATAGGCAAGGTTAAATTTGAATGCATGAGTTGATTTTAGGCAATCAAATATATTGGTCCATTTAGGTTGCGTGAATAAATGAATACAGTGACATGCTCAAGAAACAAAAAGGTAAGAGGCAAATGCCAAAAATGTTAAAAGAATAAAATTTTGTGTCACGCGCAAAGGAATGCAAAATTGATTTTCTCTCAAATGATATATGCGTGATTTAAGAAGAAATATATGGTATGTTTAAATCAAAAATGGAAGAGTTGATTATTATCATTATATTTTAAAGAACAGTTACAAACAGATTTGAACGTTTCTCTTTTAAATTCAGATTTGCGTGCTTTTTTGATGCCTGGATATGCACATTATTCCTCTGGATTTGAGATAAGGCTTGCGAAAATATTAATTGCCAGTTATACAAAGCTTTGGATTCTATACTTTATATGCGTGATTAAAGTAAGCGTTGATTTTGTATACAGACCATTGATACGATATTTTAAATACATATGGATGTTGAAATATGATTTTTAAAATACGCCAAACTGACGTAATATAAAACACCCAAGATTTATATAAAAATAACGTTTTAAATATTATACGTTTATTACGTTACTTGTACCATAAATTTTACGCGTCCTATAAACGCGAAATCCAACAGTTCATTAATACACTAAATTCTTCAAAATTATTACTTAACAAACTTAATTGGTTTTCACATATTATATATAAATACAAAATTCCTTTTATTAAAATTCAAATGGAGTTGTGTTTTAACAAATTTAACCGTTTCACACTTTAAATTTCCATATTTAGTATTTTAAGGAAATGATTTAAATCAAATTATATATGTATATAAATTGGGAAGTAAATTTTACTGCAAAGAGAAAAATAACGGATTAAAGTTCTATACGTTTTCTTATATATAATCTTATATATATATATATATATATACGGTATTTATTCCCTAAATTTAGGCGCCCTTTTTAAGGCGTAATTACCCAGTTCATTTATATACTAAAAAAATTAGAAATTCTGACCATGCCGAGACTCGAACTCGTGACCTGTCGTGAATAGCCCAGATGTCTTAACCACCTAAGCTATTAATGTTTTCTTAATTAAAACTTGATCTTGCTAGACATTAAGTTATTTACCATCTTCGACAAAACCCCAAATTTCCAAATTAAAGTTAATTCTTAACCATGTCAAAATTTCAGAGATCTTATTATTTAATTAAAAATTTGGTCAATTGTTTTTTTATATATTTTTAATCACTTTAAATAAACCCCAAAGTTTTTTTTTTAAAAAATACAAGTGAAAAATACTTGTAAAAAAAATTGGGCCGTTACATGGAGGCTTCCATTATCTATCTACTTCTATTTTTGTTGTTCCATATTAGCTATGTATATCTGAGCATTGTGAGGAAAGGCAGTTATAACCGTCCAAGTTGATGATAATACTTAGGTTTTGTAACTGTGAAATTCCTCTATTCAGAGTAACCCTTTGTCCTATTCTTTTGATATTATATGTTATCGTTCCACTGTTTTGATGTTGTATTCTTCCTGTCTTGTTCTATTCCTTTTATTTTACCTTAACTTTCTATCTTTTTAGTACTTGGGTGTTGAGCACACGAATACCGTTGATATATTAATGTGACATTCGAGGGTCGAAAAGTCGAGCCGTTACAAAATCTTTTACTCTATTTTCATCATTCTCTATCAAACTTCAAAATGGTGTATCTCTCTTGCTTCTTAATGGATTTTGATATTTATCCATCAAAGTGACCGTAGAGACGAGTGCTACAATCTACTGAAGGAATCGAGAAAAATTGTTGAGGATTCTTGGTGCAAGAGGAACGTAAAAACGAAGATAGTGTTGGGTTCTTCTTCATCCGAGAGTTTTAGTGAGTGGTATTCTTTATATTTAAGTATATTTGATAAGATGTAGTAATTCACTCTCGATGATGTTATATCGAATTATAAATGATAAAATTGGATAATAATCACTTCTAAATTTTAATAATTCCTCATTAGGATATTACACCGTAATTAGTTGATTTATAAGAAAAAATCATTTTTGTATTGTAATCGGAGAAGCTAATCTTCCCTTAATCAAAAAGTGCAAAACGTAAAAGAGGTCCAAATTTGACATATAATATATCAAAACCGTATTTCTCGATGACACGTATCCATTGGTGATGTTCGTTTGATGATATAAGTTATAATATTTAATTAAATAATATATAAAATTAGGAAAACACATTTGAACTTTAAACATCTATATTTTTCGCATACGACCTCCGTTTCATGCACGGTTCGTGGCATTTAGATCTCGGCGAGGCAAGGAACGTTTAGTGTATTGTTTGCTATGTTTCGAGTTGCATCTCAAAAGTGCCTTGTTTTGATATATTAATCATACATTACTCGTAACGCATGATGGGTATGGTACATTGTCAAAGAACTGAATTCTAGGTGTGTGATTTGATGATGATGGTTTGAGATAGTTTACAGTACAGTTTTCAAAGAAACCAATATCTCGATGTATGATTTGATGATGATGGTTTAAGACAGTGTTATATGCACTTTTTAGAGGAATTGAGTTCTCGATGTACGATTTGATGATGACGGTTTGAGATAGTATTATAGTACATTTTTCAGAGGAAATGGGTTCTCTGTATGATCGTTGATGTTTAACAACAACGATTCCGATGTGGTTGGCATTATGGTACATTTTTCAAAGGAAATGAGTTCTTAGTGTGGCCGGTGATGTCTAACGACAGTGATTCCAATATGGTAGGCATTACATATATTTTTCAAAGGAAATGTGTTCTCATGCGACCAATAATGTCTAGTGACGCGAGTTGGGACTTTGGAATCGATCACGTTGTAGTTATTTCGATGATTGAATTGAGACCTTAAGCTCAATAGTGATGACCGCCCTACACCATCATCATCCAATATAACTAAATAGTGTGCTGCTGCTGTGCCTGGTCAATGTAGGGCAATTGTCAATGGTTAAAAGAAATAAAGCATCGCAGACCTATGGTATATCTCACAGTGCATCGAATAAGATATAGTAGTCATCTCAGATATAAAACAAGAGACTCAGTTATAACTAAGTGAACCAAATATTAGAGCACGGATTCATAGAGTTATACACATAGTAATAGAGTTTATACAAAGCGGAAATAAACTCAGATAAACTGTCTCATAATAGTAAATCAAACACTACATAGGCTCCACAGTGTTGTACATTGGAATAAGTAATAGAATATCCATATATAAGACGAGAAAGCTTCCTCCTGCTTATACTCTGCATGCCACCGCGTACAACTGGACTTGCTATCTAATCTATTTATTTGAAAGTACCCAAAATAACAAGAAGTAAAGCATAAAACCTCAAGTTAGACAACATTCTATTGTGAGTGATCAATGAATCTCAAAATACTATAAAAATAGATATAGTAAGGAATAATGGTATACGAACCATACCTAACATTTCCCTGTAATTAAAGAGTTAGTGGATAAATATTATATGTTACTCTACAACGTCATAAAGGTGTACTCCAACCTAAGTACAACGACGAGTGTCCAGGTATCTATATCCATAATACCTAACTCGAGTGACATCCCTAGAGTGATAGATTACAAGAGAAAAACAATCAAAGCAAACATAGCATTCATCAACAGTCCTCACTATCATTTAATGCGCTCTAGATATATGATAACTCGTATGACCTTTCACCTGCCCGGGATTAATAGAAATTCTAGTTTTTAGTGTACTTGCCTTTAGCCCGAAGTTGATGCTAGACCGATTCCACCGGTCCATGGTACATGGATCCATTCAACCGATCTGGGGTAGTCAAACGAAATACCCATGAGTGCACTCACAATACCCATGCTTTCGAGTACATCAGATGACACTTTAAGTATCAATGATCCCTTAGCATGCATATTCAAGCCATTTTCTTACTCCATCTAGTTTCTATTATCTTCAAGGAACCATTCCACATTCCTTCTTTTTCATGATAGAACCATTCAACATTTTATCCATGGGTCGTGCTTTCTAAAACCCGCCCTTTATGGACAACCATTCTCATGACTCCTTTCAACATCGAGCCGCCTTCATCGGAACTTAACTCCATTCCTTTGCCAATCCATGAAGCAAAATGATGTTTCAATTTTCACTGACCATAGTTTTACTTGTTGCAGAGCTTTCCACCGACAAAATTTTGATGTGACTAGAACATAGGTTGCCTCATGCTCAAAAGCCTCTCCTCCAAGTTTCATCTAATTCTGATGATTTCTGCCTGTCATGATTCTACTCATCACCATAGCTTTCTACTGACCTGATTTTGATGTGACTTGAAACCTAAGCTCCTTTATGCTCCAGATACCATCCTCCAAGTTACATCCAATTTCAATCACTTTTTCCCCTGATTTGCCCAATTCAACCACCCTTTCCTAGCTACTAAAAGTGCTAGTAAACCATATCAAAGCAAAAATATCCAAACAACAATATCATCCAAAAACATACATCAAACACATATATCACATCTAAACATGATTATCATACCAATCCTATTTTAATTTAACGTTTACAATAGTATGTCAATATGATCAAATGGGTTGTAAAACCATTTGAAACCTATTTTAAAACCTTTAAATTTCATCCACAAACATATATAAAAATGTTATTAAAGTTAGAACACGTTTTAGGACCAAAATCATGTTAAAATTATCATGCACAGGATAGTGAGAGGTCAAGAACCAATTATTAACCTCCCAAATTATCACTTTAAATCTCTAGATCTGATGTGAAAACAATATGAATTTGAATTCCAATGCAAGAAAAACGAAAGATATAAGGTCTCCTTTGCTAATTACCCTTATAATGATGATTTGGCTAAGATTAGCGAGAAAAGGATGTGATTTTGGAAGGAATTAAAGTTAGTAGAAGGTTAGAACTGTTTTGGGAAAAATGGAAATGACTTAGAATGATCTCATCAGTTCTCCTTAGGCTTTATTTCTATTGTGGGTTAATGGATCTTAGTGTGGTCAGTCTAATTACACAACAGTGTAGGCCAACAGGAGTCAAAACTTAAAACAACCATAACTTTTAAATGGTAAGTCTTTTTTTTCTATCATGACCATTCTATGAAATGAAAAACTATTATTTTGAAGCAATGGAAGTGGTTTAAGACCCTAATTCAGCTCTTACCAAAAGTTATAGTCCACACAAGATTTTCATGGTCAAAATGGTTATATAGAAATCAATAAAAACCTTACATGTGGAAAATGTCATTGAGAGTCACTTCTCAAAATTTAAGAGTCACATGACCACATATGAATAAAAACAAAAATACTTTACAATCCTTCGGTACGTAAAATATCGGACGCTCCTCCTAGGAATTTCGCACTTGAAATCCCCAAGCAAGTCAAAGAATAGTCTACCATAGTTACCTTACATGCCTAATAATCATATGCAACCATCAAACATATGAAACAAGAAAGCATACAATCAATAATACAGATAACCCTATACTAGCATGCGAGATACTAACTATCCTACATGATACCAAAGGTGAAAGTAAATACGATAAAAATAGTCCTTACCATGCAAAGAGCTCCAAATATGCAACCCTCGTGCTTTCCTCAGTTACCCATATGCAACCGCCTTCGCTTTCGCCCTATTGAACGTTCACTAACTCTACCGCCTTCCTCCTAAGTTGTTCAATAATGCATCAACAATACGAACCAACCTATGAGTTTTAAATCCTCTAGATCAATCTCGATATCATCATTTTTTCCGGTGCAACAGTCATGCTTGAGTTGTCTACAAACTTCCACAAGTGAGAGACGTGGAAGATGTTGTGCATGCCTGCCATCTTCTAAGGTAAGTCGACCCTACTAGGTTCCTAGTCCTCTCTACTGTCGGAAAAATATCCATGAATCTTGATGCTACTTCCCTTTACTACTGAATTGAATAATATTCTTCAATGGAAAAATCTTCACAAAAACCATATCACCGATAAAGAAGACCAAATCTCAACTTCTCTTATCCTCTTTTTCCTATCCCGAGCAGCTTTCATCGAAGGATCTCAATCTTCTTTGAGGTTTGTCTAACTATATCTGGCTCAAGTATCATTTTCTCGCCTTCTTCCCACCAACATGAAGAAACATTGCATGACAGGCCATGCAATGCTTTATATGGTGCTATACAGCTACTAGACTGATAGCTATTGTTGTATGCGAACTCCAGTAAATGCAAATGGTTGTTCCACGAGCCTCCGAAATCGACCATGCTAGTTTTCAAGAGATCATATAATATACGATTCACTCTTTTGGTCTGCCAATCAATTTGTGGGTTATAAGTTGTACTAAAATGCATCTCTGTCCCCAATGACTATTGTAAGCTCTTTCAAAACCTGCTAGTGAATAAAGGGTCTTGGTCACTCACAACGCTCTTCGACACACCATTAAATCACACCACCCATTTTACAAATAACTCGACCAATTTGGATATCGTTCTGCAAGACTTAACTGGTATGAATCAAGCACTCTTCGTCCTTCTATCGACTATGACCCAAATGCAATCATATCCTACTCTAGTCCTCAACCTCCATCTATATAGTCCATTGAAACTTGTTCCTACTTCCACTCGGGAACTTCTAGTGGTTGCATTGAACCACTAGGCTTCTTCTGCTATGCCTTCACCAATTGGCAGTTCATACACTTCAAGATGAATGTCCCAATATCATTCTTCATCTCTTCCCAATAATACGTCTACTTTATATCGTGGTAAATCTTATTACCGCCAGGACGTATAGTGAATTTAGTGTGGTGGCACTTTTGTAGCATCTCGTCTCACAATCCGTCGACATCGTGAACAAACAAGCTCTTATCCTTACGGAGCTAACCATCTCGGTTGAGTCCGTACTACTTCATCTCCTCAGACTCTACTCCTCTTTCTATCATCGCCAGAGTCTACACTAGTCTGGCATCTCACTACTAACTAATAACAATCCATGCAACCAATGTAGGTCTAATCATCAAACTTGCCAACATCTCTTGCTCTAATTTGCAATGAGGTCTGAAGTCATAGCCATTAATATACTCTAACTGCTTCCACTCTAGGAAATTGCTTTCAAACTGGCATGTCTTCTACTCAATGCATTGGCAACTGCATTCCCCTTACCAACATATAGGAAATGCTAAAGTAATAGGTGGCCAAGAATTCTAACCATCGTTGCCGGCAAAGGTTGAGATCCTTTTGGGAGAAAAGGTACTTCCAAGGATTTGTTGTTCGTGAACAACTCGAACCTTTCTCCTAATGGATAATGCCTCAAATCCTCAAAGCAAATACTATCACCGCCAAATCCAAATTGTGAGTTGGATACTTCTTCTTGTGTGGTTTCAGCTATCGACTAGTATAGGTGGTACTCTTTCTTCTGTACATTAACACTGCACCAAGTTCAGTACCACAAGCATATATATATATATATATATATATACACTGTCAACTCCTCATTCCCATTTAGAATAGTCAATATCGGTGCACTCATCACCTTTCCTTTAGACTTACAAATCCATCCTTGCACATAACATCCTTGACAAAGGTCCGATTCTTCTTCGCCAAATTGGTCAACGATGCTGCTACCTTGAAGAAGTCCTTGATAAATTTTCTATAATATCCTACTAGTCCAAGGAAGCTTCTCACATCAGTAGAATTTTTGGATAGGTTCAATCTTGAACCGCTACCACCTTGACGATCTATTACGACGCCCTCTTAGAAATGACACGATCCAAGAATCTCACTTCCTTTCTAAAGAAGTGACACTCTGAAAACTTTTCTTTCAACTTATGCCTCCTCAACATTTCAAGCACAATCCTCAAGTGTGTCTTATGTTCCTCCTCCATCCCAGAATAGACCAAAATGTTATCCACAAACACAAGTACAAAAATATTTAGCTGATCACTGAAGACATGGTTCATGAGATCAACAAAGTATGTCGGAGCATTGGTTAGCTCGAATAGCACAACCAACCACCATAGAACCCAAACATTAGAAACACGGTGGTTGACACACTTTCCTTCGCCACTCGTAACTAGCGAAAATTCATCGCTGATCCAACTGAGAGAACAACTTCGCACCATGGAGATAATCGAACAAGTCATCAATACGTGTAAGTTGATATTTGTTCTTCCTTATTTCTTATTTAGCTCATGGTAATCTACACAAAACCTTAGAGAGCCATCTACCTTAGTGGTGAATACTATAGCTGCGCTCCACTAAGATATGCTCCTACAAATGAACCCTCGCTTCAATAAGTCATTCACTTGCACCTATAACTCCTTCCGCTCTATAGGTTCCATAGCCTCGAAGGCATAACTATCAGTCTAGCACCCTTCATTTAGCCTATGTGAAACACCATCTCCCACTTTGGCGGTAATCCGATCATCTCCTCAAATTCGTCTAGATACTCTCTAATGATAGGCACAGATGAGAACCCATCCTATGGAGTCATGGGTGAATATAGAAAGCTAACCATAACCCCATCCTCCAACAAGCAGCCAATCGCTACCACCCACCCCTCCACAGCTCCAATCGTTACCAATAGCTTCTCACAATCCACCACTATGCATATTTACTTAGCCAGTCCATTCCAAAAATAACTCGAACCCCACGTAATTTGAAACAAAGAAATCACAAATAAAAGAGCATCCATGACTCGATAAGGTCAAACCACGACAAACCATACATGGGCTATTGGAACCTCTAACAAGGTTTGTCACAACCAAAGGTCGGTAATTATTTTGGATTTTAATCCCACTTTATCTACTAGGTCACTAGGTATGAAGGAACGTGAAGCCTCGTATCAAATAAAACACATATGAGATCATTAAAAATAATTTATACCTTGAATAATGACACTCTTTCCTTTGTCTTTTGCCGAGGGAGCACGTGACGAAGCCAAAACAATGTCCTAAGCATATGCCTTAATAACTTGCTTCCGCTGTGCTGGTTATGGGCAGTTTTTCTACATATGTTCGAACTTGCCATAGTTGTATCACTTCATCTTTCCATCAGCTTTTCTACCTCTAATCAAGTGACCATTGTCTCCATAACCATAACAGAAAGGATCCCACTTAGCTTCCTTTCGGGCATTCTTTTGTTGAAATTGGTTCCTACTTTCGTTTCATTTTTTCTTGCTTCCACCACCTTGCCATTTTGGCTCTTCCTTAAGAATAACAGCTGATTTGGACTTGTATATAAATTATTGTGGTATAAACTCTCCTGTTGAAGAGCTTTCTCAATAACCCTCTCAAATGGCTCATCGATATGATTCACAAACTTCTTCCCTAGATAGTTGCGCAAACCCATAAGAAATTTCTCATTCTTCCTTAATTGAGTGTCGATGAAGGACATCCTGTACTTCAACATAGTGTCGAACTCAATGATACGCTCGGAGAGAGACATGTCCCCCTGCTTCACATTAGTAAAATTCTAACCAGCATCAACTTCTGAGCAGCAAGAATGAACTTATCCTCAAATTGGGCTTTGAACTAGTCCCAAGCAAACTAATCCTCGGGTTTACCAACTCAATAACATTCCACTTGTTCATGGCTCTCCCTTGAAGATGTCAGGAAGCCAACCTCCTCTTTATAGAACCTTCCAATTCAAGGTCATCGAAGATTCATTTGCAGGTGTCCAACCAGTCCTACACTTTCGTAGCTGATTACATTCCTTGGAATGGTATGCCACCAAGATTGGAAAATTCCTTATTTAGATTAGAAAAATCAACTCTGGGCACTTTCCCTTGAGCACCACCACTAACAATAAAATTCAAAGCGGTCGCTTGGGCATTCTGAAGCATATTCGCCATCATAGTATTAAATATGGTTTGTGGTTAAGCATTAGTAGCCCCCGAACTCGATCTTTCCTCAAATCCATAAACAGAGTTCCTTACAACATTTCCTGTATGCTACCAGTCTAGGGTGATAGCTTCTTCCCTATCTCTACTGGACCATGGTATCAGCTCAGGTTTATCATGTAACCTAAGCTCTAATACCAAATGTGACAACCGCCATACATCATTAGCACCCATTATAACTAGATAGCTCCCTGCTACCGTGGTCGACCAATATCGTACGATTGTCAATGGTTAAAAATAAAACATCACAGAACCTATTGTATATCTCATAGCATTTCGAATAAAATATAATAGTCATCTCAGATATAGAAGATAAATGACAGTAATAACTAAATGAATCAAATATCAGAGCACAGATCCACCAAGTTACACAACATTGTAATAGAGTTTATACAAAGCGAAAATAAACTTAGGTAAACTGTCTAATAATAGTAAAGAAATACTGCCTAGGCTCCACAGTGTTGCACAGTGGAATAAGCAATATAATATCCATATATAAAACAAGAAAGCTCCCCATGCTTGTCCTTTTCACTGCCACTGTGTACATCTTGACCTACTATCCAGTCTACACATTTAAGAATATCCAAGATAATAAGAAGCAAAGCACATATAATAGTCTAGTTTGAGTGATAATTGAATCATAAAATACTACAAACGGATATAGTAAGGAACAAAGATATACGAACCATACCTGTCATTTTCCTGCACTCAAAGAGTTAGCGCATAATGAATATAATATACTACTTTATAACATCATAAAGATGCACTGCAACCTAAGTACAATGACGGGTGTTCGGGTCTCCCTATTCACAATACCTACCTCGAGCGACATTCCTAGAGTGATGGATTATGGAAGAAAACTTTCAAAGCAAATGCAACACCCATCAACAATCCTTGCTATCATTCATATGCTCTAAATATATGATAACTCGTATGACCTTTCACCTACAAGGGATTAATGGAAATCTCGGTTTTTAGTGTACTCACCTTTAGCCCAAAGCTGATACTAGACCCGTTCCACTTGTCCAGGGTATATGAAACCATTCAACCGATCAAGGGTAGCCAAACCCATGAGTGCACTCATAGTACCCTCACTTTCGAGTATATCAGAAAACACTCCAAGTATCAACGATCCATTAGCATGTGTATTCGATCCCTTTTCTTGCTCCATCTGGTTTCCATTATTTTCAAGGACCTATTCCATGTTCCTTTTTTTCCACGATAGAACTATTAAAAATTCTACCCGTAGGTCGTCCTTCCTAAAACCTGCCCTTTGTGGGAAACCATTCTCATGACCTTTTTCAATATCGAGCAATTGTTATTGTAACCTAACTCTATTCCTTTGCCAAGAAATGTAGAAACGTGTCGTTAGGTTGATTTTGCCGACCATAATTCTAATCGTTACAGGAGATTTCTATCAACCAATTTTTGATGCGACTTAAAACATAGGCACCTCTTATGCTCGAAAGCCCCTCTCCCAAGCTTCATCCACTTCCTAAGATTTCTACTGACCATAATTCTACTCTTTGTCAAATCTTTCTGCTGATCAGATTTTGATATTGCTTGAAACATAGGTTCCCCCATGCTCTAAAGCCCTTCCTCCAATTATCATCCAATTACAATAATTTCTACCAACCATAATTCTACTCATTGCAAGAGCTTTCTATAAACCAGATTTTGATGCAACTTGAAATATAAGTTCCCTTTATGCTCCAGAGACCCTCCTTCAAGTTTCATCCACTTCCGATGATTTCTGCCTACCATAATTCTACTCGTCGCCAGAGCTTTCTACAAATCAGATTTTGATACGACTTGAAACATAAGCTCCCCCATGATCCAAATCCCATCATCTAAGTTTCATCCAATTTCAATGATTTGTGCTGACCATAATTCTACTCGTCGCCAGAGTGTTCTACCGACCATATTTTGATGCGATTTGAAATATAGGCCTCCTATGCTCTAGAGGCCTTTCTCCAAGTTTCCACTAATACCAATGATTTCTACCTGCCATAGTTCTACTCGTTGCTAGAGCTTTCTACTAACCATATTTTGATGCAACATGAAGCATAGGCTCCCCCTATGCTCCAGAGCCCTTCTCTAACTTTCATTCAGTTTCGACCATTTTTACCTTTGATTTGCCTAATTCGACCGCCTCTTTCCTGACTACCTAAAAGTACTAGTAAATCATATCAAAGCAAAAACATCCTAATAGCAATATCACCCAAAAACATACATCAAACACATATAACACATCCAAACATGATAATCAAAACAATCCTATTCTAGGTCGAACGTTTACACTAGCATGTCAATATGATCGAAAGGGGTTGCTAAACCATTTTAAAACCTTTAGATTTTGGCTATAAACATATATAAAAATATGATTAAATTTGAAAAATGTTTTAGCACTAAAATCATGTTAAAAGCATCAACTTTAACTATATAAACATGCATATGACAGTGAAAGGTCAAGAACCACTCACTGATCACCCAAATTACCACTTTGGATCCTTAGATCCGATGTGAACAACAAAGGTCTAAATCTCAATTCAAGGAAATGATAGATTTAAAGTGTTTTTTTCTAATTACCCTTCTAATAATGATTTGGATAAGATTAGTAAGAAAAAGAGGTGATTTTGGAAGAAATTAGGGTTAATGGAAGCTTAAGACTATTTTAGAGAAGATGGAAATGAATTAGAATGATCCATCCGTTCCTCTTAGGCTCTGTTCTCGAAATGGATTAATAGGCCTACGTGTGGGGTAAAATCCTGAAATTTTATCGTTTTAATTTTGAATTTTTGAATAATTTTAAATATTTAAATAATTAGTGTTTAAAAATCTAAATAACTTATATTCAAATATAGATTTTATTTAAATATTTAAACTATGAATTAAATATTAATTAAATGGATTTGATAGCCTTATTTAATTCTTTTTAATTAATAAACAATAATGGTGAACTCTTTTGCTAAATTTATTTACAATAATAAATAATTCGAATAAATAACGAGAAAACCAATTGTTAATAAAAAACGATTTGATTTTTAATGATGTAATTTAAATAAATTTATTGGATTTTTATATAATTTTTAATAATGTATTTTATGAAAAATGAATGATATGTGTGAAATTTCATAGAATGAAATAATCCGTATATTTTATTATTGATTTGTGATTGTGTCATATTTTGGTGCATGATCATATTTTTATTTTTATCGTTCGCGGTTCATACGCGAACAGAATATTGTGTTGAAGAATACTACAAACCCTTTTCTTTTCAAAACCTTTTTAAATCAAATCATATCCAAATTTATGTAACCAGCCTTAATGATGATGTGAAGTTGACTTGGAAAGTTTGGTTTACTTGCGAATATTGTCTAACTTGAGAATCATGGTTTACTTTATTTGAAGTAATGTAAATTGGTTTTTATAGAATTAAATAAATTCACACTTAACCCATTTTCCATTTATATTTCCACTTTTCCACTCTCTCATTTTCACTTCCAGTAAAAGAAATTTCATGCACTATATTCCAAATTCAAAATCTAATCCAATGCTTAACGAAAAAGTATGAAACTAGATTCATCGAGTTAGTTGTTGCGAGATCTTCGATTTGTGTAGGGTTCGATGGGTACGATGATGTTTGGAAAACTTTTCCATAGTGGGCTAGGGTTTTGGTTTGTTAATGATTTTGGTGGAGAAATGCGATGAGGTTTGTTGCTTTGGTTTTCTCGCGGCTAAGAGCATCAATGGATGGAGTTTGATGAGACCGAAGCCCCCAAGGGGTTGCGTCCATTGTACAAATGAGAGGAATTTCCCAGATCATGATTCCTTGTGCTTGGCCGAGTTGAATGTTGATGGGTCAGGGGGGTCGGCATTATGAAGAGAAAGATGGCGGCCAAGTCAGATTGGAAAATTGAGGAGCGTAGCTCCATGTCGGCGTTTGGGCATGCACGAGAGAAATGGGCGAATGATGTCCAGGAAACGCAATTTGGTTTTAGGGAGGGAGAAGTATTAGTGTAAGGTAATTAGATTAGTGATTACTTAAAATAATTAATGAAAGTTTAATTCCAAAAAATTGTATACTTAATCTCACTCATGAGGTTGGATTTAGATATAGTCTTTTGCATTGGACTCGTAGCAGCATTATCTATGTGCTAGAACTAATTTCGTTGTATTTGAAGCTAGTAGGATTTTGGCCTAAAATCGATCATCTTTCGATTTTAAACCAAACCAAAACGCGAAAACGTCAACTGGAATTTCTATGAGTTAACTCACCACTAAATAAATTGTATAATATATGTGTTGCTATAAATTGTTGCTGAATGATTGGATGATAGTTAACAGTTTTAATGAAGTATAAATTAGTGATAAAAATTATAATGATTTAATTTAATTATGTTTAACATAGCTAAATTAGTTATATTTTGTGTGATTTCTATTTAGCAGAATAAAACACCGTACGACTATAATTAATTTGAATAGATTATTGGACATCTATCGAGCAAAATAAATCACCATTCTGTACTTGCCAAGTAAAAAGATTATCGTTTGTTTGGATTTGAATTCCTATTTGAAAAGTGGATTGCATAAATAATCATTGTTTTGCAAGGGACTTTTGTAGAGAGACTCTAAAGGATTTCTCGTTATTATTAATTTTCTGTTATATGCATCTTACTTATATTGGTGTTTGGTTGAAGTATTATGATATACTAGTTGATTTGTGTAAGTGCCGTTATAGCAATTTTCGCTACACCGTCACTTATGAAATATCATACACTTAAACCCTTGTTTTGTATTGAACTTGAGCTTGTATTTTACAAAATAATCACGTTTTTGTACTTTGAAAGTTGTATAGACTATATTTTCAAATATTTTGAGAATTTTGAAAATAAAGGATAAATATCGATTTAAAATTTATAAAAAGGAGTTATAAATTTAATTAATTATCTTTTGGTATAAGTAACACTATTTTAAATTTATAAAGTGGTTTTATATTTGATTAATTATCTTTTGAGATAATTAATATCGACTTAAATTTATAAAGATTATATATTGGATTTAATTATCTTTTAGAATGATAAATGTTTTTTTTGAAAGGCAAGCGGGGTTGGCTGGGCCCCTACCAGAGTTTATTGAAAAATGAAAAACACCACGACAAAAACACACTTTTGTCGCAAAAACAACAGACAAGAAAGAAAACAAATAGCAGAATACGAACTACAAGGACCAACAAAGAAAAGATAAAATACATCCAATGCAGCAGGCAAGCAAGAAGAACATGAAAAACCGACTTGCACAAATGAAAGCACATGCAGACTCATGCACCCAGCTTGACCAAAAAGCAAAGGCAAATCAGTTCCAAAACCCTTGACTATGAGGAGAAAAGCCATGGCGTGAAAATATAATCCGGAAGCAATTTTTGACATTACTTTGACCCAGAACTGTTGCGCAGCAGCGGCTTCATCTCTAAAGCACCGAGAATTCCTTTCGATCCAAACCATTCTGAAGTAAATTTTAAGGACAAAGAATATAATATCCCTGTTGTTAAGACTCATCCTCGTCGCCATCTTCGGCTCATTCAATTTTGTAGTAGAATTGCCATCATAGCTCATGATACCAACTTTATTAAATAGGGTACTAATCATATTGAATAAGAAGTCACAATCAAAGAAGAGGTGATCAGCATATTCCAGACACAATTGCAGAAAGGCATAGCTGATCAATATCCATTCCAGCAGACACCAATTTGTCTCTAGTTAGTACAGCTTTGTTTAAGATTCGCTGAAACATCAAATTTTCGTTAGCTGGTGAATGAGAAGACCAACACACCTTAGCCCAAGGGGAGATAGGAAAAGCATCAGAATGAAGGAGGAGATCATATACCCAACCAATACTATGAGGTCTACCCCTCCAATATAATGCAGTTTCTTGATTAATAGGAACCACATGATCACGCAAACTCCTCCATAATGAGTTGGCAGCTTGATTACTTGAAGAAGGAATGCGCAGCTTCCCATTAACAATGAACCCTACAACACAAGCATTATAACCTATCGGCGATTGCATTCTTTCTTGAGTACTCAACATAGAATCTAACACCAAGCCATCCTCCATCCAAGAATCCTTCCAAAATTTAACATGGCTACCAGAGGATAAAATGTATTTGACAAAAGGAAGGAGAGTACTTCTGATGCTAAGAATTTTCCACCATATCCAACTCGAGGTTTGAGAGACATTCATAGACCAGAAATCCCCATTCTTAATTCGATAATTCTGCACCCATTGCACCCAAAGGATTTCCTTTTTAAGCAACAAAGCATCCACATAGGTACTAACTGCTGCTTTATTCCATAAGGTGATATTGACGATTCCAAGGCCACCATTGATGAGTGGCTTTTCCAAACCATTGTAAGACAGAGGAATAAACTTCCTATTGTGGATTGGTCTTGTCCAAATAAATCTTAACATAGCAGCTCTTATCATAGAGAGCAATTGAGTGGACAGGATGAAGGTTCTAACCCAATACACAGTCATAGAAAAACAAACAGACTTAACAAGCACCATTCTACTGGCCATGGATAGTAATCTGGTAGTCCAAGAGTTAAGCTTAGAAGTGATTTTCTCATAAAGGGTAATGCAGTCAGCCTTGGTAACTCTGGGCGTACATAGGGGAAAGACTAGATATGTCATCTTATTTTCCATAGGCTGAAGACCAGATAGAGCCATCAATCTAGCTTTGACAGTCGAGCCAATGCCAGAGAAAAGAATATAGGATTTTGAGTGATTTATCTTTAAACCAGTAGCAAGATAAAAGGTATGAAGAGACTGAAGAATGCCAACAATGGAATGATCATTAGGCTTAGAAAAGATCACTATGTCATCCGCAAAGAAAAGGGAGGAAATTTTAAGCGTTTACATTTAGGATGGTAAGAGATTGTCTTATCTTCAAATTTCATAGCCAACATACAGGTCAATGCCTCCATAACAATAATGAAGATATATGAGGAAATCGGATCCCCTTGGCGAACCCCTTGCTTCCCTTTAAAGTATCCTGAAATTTTCCCATTGTAGTAAAGTGAGAAGGAGGGGGTAGAAATACAAACATACAGCCATGCTACAAAGACCTTAGAAAATCCCATTAATGACATTACACGAACAATAGAGGTCCAGTGTAGATAATCATACGCTTTACAAATGTCAAGCTTAAGCGTAGTTCTAGGGGAGATCCGGCATCTACCATAACAATTAATTTGTTCATGAGCCATCATAATGTTATCGAGTATGTTCCTTTTCGGAAGAAAGGCAGACTGATTAGGAGAGACAACTGATGGCAGCACTAATACAAGTCTTGAGGCTAGAATCTTGGATATACACTTATAAACCACATAGCAACATGATATAGGTCGAAATGAGGAAGCATTTTCAATGGGCCCGACTTTAGGTATCAGGACGAGATTGGTAGCATTAATCTCACTAAGCGGTCTGAGGTTATTAAAAAAAATTCGAATAGCAGCTATAAAGTCATCACTATTATTTGCCAGCTAGCCTTGAAGAAGACGACATGAAATCCATCAGGCCCACCACTCGAAGAGGCATTCAAAGCAAAAAGAGCATCTTTTATTTCCTGATCAGAAACCTTCTGAACAAGCATGTTTATCATAGTTGAGCTTACCATGGGAAGGGGAAGGTTGTTCAGAATATCGAGGTTAGGTTCAAAATTATCAGCGTTTCCTAAAAGCTTGGAGAAGTGTTGTATCAAGTGTTGGTCAATCTCATCAACAGAAGTTAGAAGAACACCTTCATCATCCCAAAGAGAATGGATGTGGTCTCTAGTTTGTTTGTTCTTAATAGAAGCATGGAAGAAAGCAGTATTTCTATCTCCCTCACTAACCCACTTTTGATGCAGCTTTTGTTTCATCATGCTAGCTTCCAAATTTAAGGCTTCATTAAGTTGATGAAAGAGGTCGGACTCATTCTGGGCTAGGGTAGGATTGGAACGATCCCCGTCAAGAAGAATTTGCGCCTTCTTAAACCGATCCTTAAGAGAGTTGGTAGCAAGGGAGCCGTTTCCAAATTTGAGAGAAGCCTATTGTCGTAAAGCATTCTTAGTAGCCTTCAATTTACTACACAAGATAAATATAGGATTGCCATGAAAAGTGTTTAACCAAGCAGTTGATATAATAGGAATATATTCTGGGTCCTTGACTCGCGCATTGAAGAATTTAAAAGCCTTTTTTCCTCTGCATGGCAAAAGGGAGGGAGAGAGGATTATCAGGGAGTGGTCAGATAAGATAGGATGTGGCTGAAAAGCAGAGATGGTAGGCCACATGGATAAGGCAGAAGCATTACAAAATGACAGATCAATGTTGTTATACGTTCGAAGCCCAGACCGGCTTCTGTTGTTCCATGAGAAAGGGACACTAGTGCGAGTAATAGGGAGGAGATCTGAGTCAGATATGGAGATATTCAGAGGGGCAATATCCCTTGGCATTAGAGGCTGCCCTTCAACTTTATCATATAGGTTGATGCAACAGTTGAAGTCACCTAGAGCAAGCCAAGGGTGGGTGTTCTGTCTTAGGGATGGGAGAAGATTAAGAAGAGATTGCCTAGATACTGTAGCATTATGAGCATATACAAAGGTCAAGTAAAAAGAGAGATTAAGAGGAAGGAATATGGCATGAGAATGGATTAGCTGGGATGTAGTTAGAATGGGGGGAGAGAGAGAGTAGATTAGAGGATCATGGACAGTAAGAATCCTACCATAGGCAGCATAATCCAGATTATGATGGACTTGCCAAGCAGGGTTGATATAATTAGCAGCTTTAAGTGTCAAAGGGAGAGAAAGTTTGGTTTCCAAGATTGCAAAAACCTTATTATTGTGGTCATTGATCAGAGATTTAACATGGTCAAGTTTGACAGGATTATGAGCTCCTCTGATATTCCATGAAGCAATAATATTCATCAAAAACTATGATGAAAGGTGAGGCATACTTGCCCCACTCCTAGTTGTAGGAGGATCAGATCGAACAGACTTAAGTTTAGCAGCTAATGAGAAGGATGTCAGAGCACTGGGACTATGCGAATTTGGACGAGAAGGAGGAGAGGCCCCCCTGGAATAGAACCGTGAAAGATATAAGAGGAGCAAATTTGAATGGGAGAATCAGACTGAGGAGAGGAAGAGTGTAACGACCCATGTAAATTCGATGTTTAAAATGAATATAATTAATAGGATTTTTAATTTAAATTTAGAAAGGAATAAAAATCTTAGTTATTTATATGAAAGACTATGTGAAATTTGATGTACCAAGGGAAATTAGAATTTACAAATTTAACTATATATTGTAATTAATAGAAATAGTGGAAATTTTTGCATTAGATATAAGTTAGAATAAGTAAAGTAATGCAAGTATTGGATTTAACAATGAAATAAAATATTGATTATGGGTATTGAATGTAGATGGGTGAAATAAAGAAATGCAGGACAATAAATAATTTATTTAATACAATCCCTTTTATTTGTTAACTATTGTAAGGGTTAATTAATTATGAAAATTTGGAAATAGGTTCAAATTGTATGTTAGACAATCAAATTTCAATAATTAAAGTTAGTAATTAATGGATTAAATGGAATAATTAATTGGAGTTAAGATCTAAATTTGTATGTGAGCATTAATTGATATTGGAATATAAAGGGGTAAATTTATAGTATAAAATGTAGACATCACCTTTAAGATGATGGGTTTATAATTGATGCATAATAGGGAAATCAAATGAATGGGTTTAATTGAATAACAATTAGCAATTAATGAATGAAGAGAAATTTTAAGGGCGTAACTGTTTTCGTTAAATTAATTTTGGCAACAAATTGTATTGAATATAGATTTAACGTTGTGTGATGTATTTAAGTAATAATTGGAGAACAATGTAAATTATATCCGTGAATGGTCAATTCAATTAAACAACAAGATTTTTAAATAAATAAACGTTTTTATTTAGGTTTCAATTTGTTAATTTATGAAGTTTAATGGGAAATCAATTGCAATAAATTGCCCTAATTTATGCAGTTAGAGGAGATTTGTAACGACCCAGAATTTTTATTAATTAAAATTTGAATATTTAATTTATTTTAAATATTAAGAAGTGAATTTATAAGTCGAATAAATTTTATCTTGAATAATTGGATTTAATTGGATAATTAAATCGATAATTTAATATGTTAAATTGTGGAAATAATTGAAAATTGAGTTAAATATGATTGAAAATGATTTGTAAAATTTTATTTTATCATATTGAAGTTAGTACGATATTTTAGAACTTTTAAAATCGAATTAAAAGTTAATTTGTGAAAATTGAATATTTTAATATTTAAATCGACTTGTGAAAATAGTCAATTTTTGAACAGTCTCAGAATTGGACGTGACCAGTTCCATTGGATCCGTAATAGTTAGTTATTACCGGATTTCAATTTTCGTGTCAATCAGAGCTATCGTTTGATCGTAGCAGCTCGAAACGCATCGAATTGTTTTTAATATTAATTTGGCGAGTGAAAATAGCCATTTTTCAAAAAGTCTCGGATTTTGACGAAACCAGTTTCATCGGATCCGTAATGTGATATTATTGTAAGGTTTCAAATTTCGTGTCAATTGGATTTACCGTTTGTCCGGTACAAATTAAAACGTCTAGAAAATCGTTTAAATCGGTTTAATTTAAATTGAACGTTTATAGCCATAACTCGCACAGATGACCGAAATAGCTTCCGAAACCTGTTCCATTGTGTCCGGAACGCGGGATAAACCCTAGGAACGTCAGTTTCGGCGCGTAAATCGGAGTTCGGAATTTCCGGAATGAATAGTGTTTCGTCGGTTCCCTATAAATAGACCCCTACCTCTCTCTAAATTAAAAATAAAATAAAACCCTAATTCAACTGCACAGCCGCTAGTAAGCCATCAATGGCCGAAAATGCTTCTTCCTTCCCCTCTAAATTTCTTTCAATCCGTGAGGAATTAGAAAATATATTCAACTGCAAAGTTGTAGCTAACGTCGAGAGCTTTACATCCAATGGTGGATCGCGTGTATTGTCGTCGTTTGGAGGGGCTATAGGCCTGCGTTCGGCAGCGTTTGAGCACGCATTTCGAAGCTCATATGGGGGCCGAGCTCTGTGCCCTTCTGGCCGAGTGGAGAGCTTGCGTAGGTGGTCGAGTTGACGTTGGCTGATCGTGTTCAAGTGGGTTGATGGAGGAGAAAAATCGAACCCTAGTTCAACGTGATGGGTTTGTATGTGCGTGCGTGTGTTCCTGTAACGTGCGTGAGTTGGGAAGAAGGGGGAGAGGCCTTGGATTGAGATCTAACGGCTCTGAATTGATGAAGGTTATAAATTATAAAAGTATGTGTAAATTTGTGTATATAAAAAATCGTGTAAATTTGAAAAATCATAACTTTTTCATACGAGGTCGAAAACGCGTGAAACCAGTTGCGTTGGAATCGTATGGACGAGCACTACGCGATGGAATTGGATTGGAGTTGTTTGGAGTTAGTGAGAATTTTGGGTAAAATTAAACGTCCGTTTAATTTTATTCGAAATAAATCGCTAAAACGAAATTGAAATCAAGGTGAGAACTTCTCACTCAATCGAATCAGTTTCGATTTTATTTTAAATAGTTAGATTTAAAATATTTGAATGCATGTTTGAATGATGATTGTTATCTATTGATTGTTAAAATAGACATTATGCGCCGTTAGTAAGCGGATGTTATTTATTAAAAATATATACCGCGAATATTTCATAAACAGTGAAATTGGTATTATATATAATAGCAATATATATATATATATATATATATATATTGGCATATGTATATATTGGAGTTATTGATTTCCCGCATTTGTATAGCGGATGAGACCCTATTGCGCCGTTATTAAGCGGATAATATTTTAAATCCCATATACCGCGATAATTCCGTACTGGAGCGGAATTGGTATTGTGCTAATGTTTTTGGATGCAGGAAAACAGGTTGGAGGGATCCAACTGGATTCCTCAACAGTATTTATTTGATTTCAGATATTTTGATATTTGATGGATTATCATATCGATATATGATATCGTTGTTGTCGTGATTGACTATTTGGTATGTAGCATCATTGGACCAAGTTTTGGAATTTTAAAATGTTTTTAAAGTGATTTTTGAAAGTATAAGTTATAAAATATTTTTGGAATTGATCCATTTTAAATAAATAAACGATATAATTTTTAAAAGTTATAAAAACTATGATTTTTGATAAATACGGTTAAAGTTGATTTTTGAGAAATATGGATTAATGATTTTATAAAATAATTTAAATCGGAATTTTTGAATTTATTATGAAAAGTTGAAATATAGGATTTATAAAATTTAATTTTTTTATGAATCAAAATGGTGAAATTAAAAAGGAGATTAAAGATGTTTTAAAAGAATAATATAAATTGATTTATATAAAAGATTTATAAATTGATATTTATAAATTAAAATATTTGGAATTATAAAACGAGTTTTTATAAGTGTTAGAATAAATTGTAAATGAATTCCATAAATGAATGAAATTTATAGAATTATGAACGGTGAAGTTATAAATAGAATTTTATAAACAGTAGGCTTATAAAATTTGTAAAGTTATTAAAATAATGGTTTTGGATAAATAATTGAATCTTATAAGTTATAAGATTTATAATTATGAAGTTTAAAAGAACGATTTTGTAAAATAATCGTTTTATAAGCATTTAACTTATAATATGGACTTTTAGTTTATAATTGAGTTATAAACTGGAATAGGTTAATAAAGGAATTTATAAAAGGAAGTTGTTATAAAATAAATAGAAAAGGAATTTATAAACGTTGTTTTATAAATTCGCAAACAACTTATTTTGATAAGTAAATTGTTGAAACCTATTAATGGAGTTATATTCACATTTTTGACTGTGAATAATCCTTTGAAATGAAATGAATAAAAGGATGAAATTGGTTAACGTAGTATATTCACGTTTTTGAATAGTGAATAATGTGTTAAAGAAACTGTTTTGAATGTGATGTTTTAAATAGAATTAAAACGATCTAACGATGTTTTAAATATGTTAAGATTCGAGACCATAAATTTCAACATTCATTGTTGAAATAGACGTTTTCGAGAAATAAAAGGAAATAGTGGACTATAACACTGTTGTTATAGTAAATGATTTCCGAAAGGAAATGTTTTGTATAGTATTGGGATTTATATATCTATTTTAATTTCGAATCCCTATACTAGTGATTTTGGGTTGTCGTAACGATGTTTTACGCAACATTCGTTTTGGCCCAAATAAATATGTTTAAGAGAATGATTTCCTTAAAGAATGAAATATATACTTAATTTCGATTTAAGTATATTGAATATTTTCCATGTGTTGAAAATAAATAAAATTTGTGAATTACTTATGAATAAATAAGTATGGAAATGTTTTTCCAATATAAAGTGAATATTAGAGAATTTATCTTTTTGAAGATAAATTGAAATGAATAATTGAAATCGAATATTCATAGATATTTTGGATTATAAATTCACTAAGGAATTTATAAAGGAAAAGGGAAGTTGTTTAAAAATAAATATTGATTTATTTTTGAAGTATTGAAATTATATATCTTGTAAAGATATTTTTGGAAAATAAATAATTTGGAAATTTTTTTGGAATCTAGGGATGTGTGCATATCAATTGATAGTTCAATAACCGACTATCAATATGTCCCTTTGAATGGGTATTTGATGTGATTTGTTTGAATTTGAATGCCACACTTATTTTTGAATAAGCGCTCACTATTCGGGTTAGCCGGGAAAGGACCATGGGGTCGTATAACCCATTCCGAATATGTGATACGTCGTTGTGAATTAGATGATTTAGATTTGCATTATAGATGGAAGTATAATCTAAATTGATGGGTAACAAACTTAAGAATAAAATTTAGAGCTAATAGGTGGCAAATTTATATAGTTGTTTATTTACGTAATGTGTACGTAAGCTTTGGTAAACCGATTTCTATCGATCCAAATCTAACGATTTGTTAATATAGATTTAAGTATAGGAGCAGTATTTATTAATTGAATTGAAGTATTGCAAATAAATGAAATTCAACGTTTAATATTACATTATTGTAAGTAAGATAATATGTGTAAGTATTGTTAAGGTTATTCATATTTGACAAATTTATTAAGTTATAAGGATTGATATATAAATTAATGTTAGTTTAGGATATCGTTACTTGGTGATTTATTATAGAGTAACGGGAGTGTGAACGTAAAATAATAAAAGCATAGATTTATGGTAGGACATAATTTATGGTTTTGGGAATTTAAATCCAAAGATTTATTTATTTGAGGAAATAATACGTATTAAATCTCAACTTGATATAATCAATGCAAATTTAGTATTTAAAAATAAATTGCAAGTTGGTAATTTAGGATGTTTGTGAGTAAATTTGCAGGTAAGATAATTTTTAAAGTTTTACCCATTCATATAATTTATTTAAATATATGTAAATCAAATGGCAACATTGTGTTAATAATAGTCGTAAGTGAATTTGAATGCTAAAGGGGTAACAATCGTTTTAGGTTAACCGTTTACTTAATATATTAAGTCTAGACTGGTAATCGATTGAAATAAAAAATATATAATATTTTGTTTTGTTAATGTGACTTAGTTAATAAAGAGGAATTTATATGAAATGAAGCATGCATGAGAATTGCATTATAATTCAATGTTATGTTTACCCATTAAATGTATACTAGGTTAAGTATCAAATAGAGCGAAAGAAAAGTAAATATTGAATTAATTGATGAATAAGTATTCATTGGATAGAAATTTAATGTAAAGTTGATATTAATTGTATAAAATCTATCTAAGATAATGAATTGCAATAAATTGTGGGTTGATAATACGGTGTGAATGGAAATTTGATTTGTTATATTAAATGAATAGATTCAAATTGTATGTAGATAATAAATTGCAATAATTAAAGTTGGTAATAAATGGAATATCAAACTATTCATAAAGTGAATATAAGTAGATGTAACAAATGAATAGGAAATGCTAGTTATTCATAAAGTGAAGGAATGGAACCTAGATGGAATAAGAAATTGGATTTAGAATCTTAATTTGTAGATGTGCATATATTTATAAATGGATTAATTTATGAAATAAAATGGTAAGTAATTATAATATTGTTATTAATAATAGACGTTACTTTAAGGATAATTAATGTAGTAACGTAAGGTGAAAATGTAAATTAAAAGGGAAACGTAAAATTTAGTTAAGGTAGTAATTTATGAATTGGGAATAAAATTCAAATGTTATATTAGGCAGTAAATCAATTTGGGAATAAATTTTTATTTAATTGGGGTAAATTGATATACACTAATGTTAAATATATACATAAGATGATGATTGATTTATTAAAGAGAATTGAATACGAATGGTATAAAATTTCATTTGAAATAAGATTTTTTAATTTATTGAATTTACTTTAATTAAAGGTAAACACTAAAATTTTGCAATAAATCTTTATTTGATATGGAGGTTTGGTTAATAAATTTGAAGCTAATTGCAATCAGAAATGATAGGAATGGTAAGTTGACCATTTATTCATAATAAGATCTAAAAATCAAATAAATGGATTATTGGAATTTAAATTTGACAAATTGTGAATTCATTTAAATTCGGATCCATCTGTCTATTCCAACTTCATCTATAAATACCCCGCTAAACCCTAGCCTCTGCCTATTCTCATTTGTCTGCGCGTAAAATTTCATCAGCTCCTTCTCCTCCTCAATGGCAGACAAACAAATCCTAGATCCAAATAAAAATTCCAAACCAAATCAAAAGCTAAAATTCAAACTTCTCAGAAAAATCTGGAAGCAAAACGCATGAGGGAGAGAGGGAAAGAAAGGGGGATGACGTGGCGCTTGAAGGTGTTCTTTTATTTCTATTCTTTTTTTTTCTTTTTTCTTTTTGAAATTTCAATCACCATTAATGCGTATAACTTTCTCCTACGAACTCTGTTTCACGCGAGACTTTTTTTGTTAGGATCATAATAAAATTCCAGATCTTTTGACACTGGTTTGAACAGATTTGGAGACCGTCGAATTTTTGGGTTTAAATCGGATTTAAGTTCGATTTAAATTCAAAAGGTGAGTGTTTTAACCCACTCACAATTTCTAAAATTTCTTATGTTTGTTAAATTGATTTTAGATATGAGTAGAAATTTATTTATGACTATTTGACATGTTTTATTCCTTATCTCTGTTAAATCGCATTTATTTAATTTAACTGTTCATAAATTTTATTACTGCGTATAAATTGACAGTTATAGTTATTTATTTGCATATAAACTGTTAGTTTAATAGTTGTTAAATTCATTTTTGAATATAACTGCCAGTTATTACCTGTTATATATTATCAGATGTATATTGATATTGATTTATTATTGGATGATGATTGTGATATGGATGATGGATGATGAATGATGAATGGATGTTTTGTTTTATATCATTAAACTGCAAGTTATCATGCATTTTTCATTTCATTCGGGATTGTGGTTTGAAATGATATACAACCGCAAAATTTTTATTTTAAATTGTGGATTGAAATGATAAACATCCGTATCGCTTGACCATAGGATAGAAAATTTTATACAGGCACCGCGGTAAATATATATAATTATTTTTGGAAATGTTTTTCTATGGTTTTGTAAAGTTATAAATATATATATGGTTTATGAGATATTGATTTGGTTATTGATAAAGGCTATTATATATATATAGTGATTTCCGGTTTTTAAGCTTTGTATAAATTTGATTTGAAGTTTAAATAAAGTTTGTTTTTAAGATCAAATAAGATTAAACAATTATTTAAAATTTAATTTCTGGAGTTTTATGAGTTAAATGAGAATAGATTTGGAAGATGAATATTATGTTAAATTGAAATTTAATAAAAATTAGAAATTTTAAAGGATATGATTTTAATAACTTGATTTTTGTGTAAAGTGATTTTAATGAATATCAGGTTGATTAAATGAATATATAATAAATTGAAAGATGATCCAGTTATATGAAGTTAAAGGTTTTCTTAAATTATATTGAATTCATTAAGCAAACATTTCAAGTCTAATTAAGAAGTAATTGAATTTGATACATATGGATTTGTCAAATGAGTTGTTTTTTTGAAATGGTGAAATATTTAAAGCCTTGAAACATAAGAAGTGAAATGGAATTTGGAAGTGTAAATCGATATTTGAAATTGATTTGTGAAATCTAAAGAAGCTATTTTGTTTTATAAAAGTAGTTTAATATTTAACCATTTAAGAGGTGGAAATTTGTTTCAAAGCTATGTTTTTCAAGGTAGTATAATTTGGAAATATTATGTTCAAGAGTTGATTTCTAAATATTTTACTTTGGAAACCCTATGATTTTGGAAGGAATATATATTGAAAAAAAATGATATCGTATTAATTCGGGTTTTAAAAGGAAATGATATCATATTTATATGGTTTTGAAATGGATATTTTATTCTGGTTTTAAAGTATAATTATTTTAAATGACCGCGGTGTTATAATAATGATTGGTTGGCAAAGAGACCGGGATCGGATATGGACATACTCTCTGTCGATACCGAAAACCACTTTGACTAACCGTGTACGCGGTGGAGATTCCAGAATGAAGTAGGTTGGTGGCGACGTTTCCTGTAAGGTAAATACGTGGACCCAACTCCCGTGAGTTGGCATAAGGTGGCTAAAACAGGAGCGATTCTCGGGCCAATGAGGTCATTCCTCTGATCGAACGCACTCCTTCGATACTATACTCTGACTTTGGATTGATTCGGTGGCCACTATTGATTTCTTTGATTTGGGGGTGTTAGTTCGAGGTGGGAGGTAGCTGCGGCTACGCGTTACCACCAGCCCGGATAGCAATTGGTATATCTACCCTGGCATTGCCTAGTTGTGCCATGTCACCTACCCTAGCGCGCCTTATATGATTTTGGTTTTGTACCATACCTATGGAGTGCCCTCTGACGACGCCCAGTACGGGGGAGATTACAGTACTATATAGACTATGGGAATATATTCTGTGTTAAGGGCTATATGGGTAACCCCTTAACGCTATTAAAAAGTAAGTTTATTTTACAAATAGACACTATTATAATAGCGCAATATACTACATAGTAAATAGTTTAACGGATCCTTAGGAGATGTAAATCCCGAGCATCTCTTGAGTTACTGCACTCATATTTATTTCTGTTAATTTAACTCACATAAGATCTTTTAGTTCTGACTCGAGTGTTTTTGTCTTTTCAAATTCGCTCGGGTCAGTCCGAGCGTTTCAGGATTGCAAGATTTAGCTCTGGAGGACGAAGACGAAGATTTATATTATTATTATTTACACTAGTGCACTACACACTGTTCCGCTGCATTGTTATTGGTATGTGTAACTCTGATATGTATTATATAAATGGTTTTGTAAACAGATTTATAAACTGTATATTTGATTATTATATTCTATCCTTCCGCTGTGAGATTCTGTTTAGTTTTTTTTCTTCTCTGTTTTTTCTTATTTACCCCATAACAATCCGCCCTTCCGTATGGTTTGAATTGGCACGTGTGTCAATTTAAAGTGTGCGAAAAAGCGGGACGTTACAGTTGGTATCAGAGCTTTGGTTTAGCGATAAACCTTAGCTTTGTGGGGTTTGACTCTTTACTAATAGGGTAGTAATACCCTATGGGAGTCGCTGAGTGTATATATATGACAGAGCGTATTTGTTAGTGTTATAAAAGGTTTTAATATTGTGTTAATTTGTTCCATTTTGGTATTTATAAATTCTGGTTGGTACATGGGACGCTGTGACATCAATAGGAATTTCTAAACACTTAATAGGACAGACCGACATAATACTTGTTTTTAATATAGGTGAATGAAATAATTTTGCCTATTATATTTTCTATATATAAAATAAAATTTTCAAATGATATCTATATTTGGTTGCAATATATTGGTTGTTAGGAATAAAATTTATAAATAATAGGTAAATAAGATTAAAAAGTAATTTGGGAATTTAGAACTTAAGTTCCGGGGTTTTTGAAAACTTCTTTCAAATGATTTGGAATATAATAATATTGTTATAAGTATTTTCTGATATAAATATTTCGATATAATTCGGAAGAATTGTTTTAAAGAAGATTTTGAAGAAAAAGTTTTGTACTTTCCTCTTTGTCGTTGGAAAATAATTTCGGTGATGGCGGCCGCATCATCGACTTTCATTTTCGAGTTTCGAAGGGGAAAGGCCACTGTAGTAAATTCTACTACAGATTCATTTTTAAAATATCTAAATTTTAAATTGTTTTAAAATAATTAGAGATATATGATTTGTAAGAATATATTTATCTATTATTTTAAAATAAAGTGAAAATTTAACCCGGTATTAAATTCTTAAATTTCCATTAATTAATTGTTTCAATTATTGTAGTGAATCGAAACATAGGTAATTAATAAATTAAAACCTCTAAAGAAATAAGAGATTTAATGATAGGTTAAAAATGGTCTTAAATGAAAGTTGAAATTATAACTTATGAAATAAAGAATATTATTATTAAATGTTAAATTTACCATAGGAAATGAGAAACTTGTATAACTTTCAAGTATATTCTTTAAAAACATATATAACTTACCAAATATTAAAAGTTGAAATGTTTAATAGGGAATGTAATGAAATTGTACAAGTAAAAGTAGGGAATGAAGTATTCAATGAATTTGCTATTATAAATGAGAATTTAATGTTTAAACTTAAGTATTAATTGAAATTTTACCAAGTAAATATAATTAAAGGTAAGTATGACAAATAGATGATTTAAACTTAAGTAATTAAAGGGTAACTAAATTAGATCATGCGATAATAAATAAATGAATAATTATAGTGAAGGGGGGGGGGGGGGGGGGAACTGGCATGACCTTATTTAATGGAATTGAGAAATTTTAAGTAAAAAGAAAAATAAATGACTGCAAAACGTTAGTGAATGAATTAATAAAATCCTTTACTTATGAGAATGGATATTATAAGGTTAAGAATTTAAGTGTAATTAAAAAAGGGTTACTATAATTAATTATAATAGAAATGTAAGCATTAAATAAATGATTGAAATTGAGAAGTGCATTAAATATAATACAAATAAAAGAAACTTACATGACCCGAATAAATGAAAATGAATAATTGTAAGTAATAAGTAGAAATAAAGGAAACAACCACTGAATGAGAAAATAAAATTTAAAGTTTGTTAGAAATAAATATAAATTATAAAAGGAAATTTTATGTGGTTTAAATAAAAAGAGAAAATCAAATAACAAAGGTATGAGATGAAATTATTAATAAGTTAAGTTGATTGTTGTTTGAATTTGTTGTTGATGGTTGTTTGGGCAAGGGTACTTTAAAATTTGATTTGGGGTGAATGAATAATCTATTTGGTTTTATCTAAGACTGTTGAGTAAATGATGCGCTAGTAGTTATTCTTCATTCCGAACAATTTAAAAGTTTTGAACCCGAACAACTATTTGTTTGTTTGATTTAATGGTTGACTTGTATGTGTGTGCATGCTGTTTGTTGAAATGATGGTTGTTGTATTGATTTGTTGTTAGGATTGAAACCACTTAAATATTTCACTTTATATAAATTGTAACCCTTTGGATTATATAAGAAATTGCAGTATCTTAGAAATATTTTGAAAATGCTTTTCCAAACTTTAATAATCTAAATATAAAGGATTAAATAGTTATAAAGTAGGATATCTTATTTAAAGTAATTAATTTTTTAAATTTAATTGTTTATAAGTTAAATATTTTGAATAAGATGTATTGTATTTAATTCTTCTTTTCCTTCTTTTCCTTTTCGGGGACGAAAAGTTTTGAGTGGGGGAGAGTGTAACGACCCATGTAAATTCGATGTTAATTTAAATTTAGAAAGGAATAAAAATCTTAGTTATTTATATGAAAGAGTATGTGAAATTTGATGTACCAAGGGAAATTAGAATTTACAAATTTAACTATATATTGTAATTAATAGAAATAGTGGAAATTGTTGCATTAGATATAAGTTAGAATAAGTAAAGTAATGCAAGTATTGGATTTAACAATGAAATAAAATATTGATTATGGGTATTGAATGTAGATGGGTGAAATAAAGAAATGCAGGACAATAAATAATTTATTTAATACAATCCCTTTTATTTGTTTACTATTGTAAGGGTTAATTAATTATGAAAATTTGGAAATCGGTTCAAATTGTATGTTAGACAATCAAATTTCAATAATTAAAGTTAGTAATTAATGGATTAAATGGAATAATTAATTGGAGTTAAGATCTAAATTTGTATGTGAGCATTAATTGATATTGGAATATAAAGGGGTAAACTTATGGTATAAAATGTAGACATCACCTTTAAGATGATGGGTTTATAATTGATGCATAATAGGGAAATCAAATGAATGGGTTTAATTGAATAACAATTAGCAATTAATGAATGAAGAGAAATTTTAAGGGCGTAACTGTTTTCGTTAAATTAATTTTGGTAACAAATTGTATTGAATATAGATTTAAGGTTGTGTGATGTATTTAAGTAATAATTGGAGAACAATGTAAATTATATCCGTGAATGGTCAATTCAATTAAACAACAAGATTTTTAAATAAATAAACGTTTTTATTTAGGTTACAATTTGTTAATTTATGAAGTTTAATGGGAAATCAATTGCAATAAATTGCCCTAATTTATTCAGTTAGAGGAGATTTAGATATGCATTATAGATGGAAGTATAATCTAAATTGATAGGTAACAAATTTAAGAATAAAATTTAGAGCTAATAGGTGGAAAATTTATATAGTTGTTTATTTACGTAATGTGTACGTAAGCTTTGGTAAACCGATTTCTATCGATCCAAATCTAACGATTTGTTAATATAGATTTAAGTATAGGAGCAGTATTTATTAATTGAATTGAAGTATTGCAAATAAATGAAATTCAACGTTTAATATTACATTATTGTAAGTAAGATAATATGTGTAAGTATTGTTAAGGTTATTCATATTTGACAAATTTATTGAGTTATAAGGATTGATATATAAATTAATGTTAGTTTAGGATATCGTTACTTGGTGATTTATTATAGAGTAACGGGAGTGTGAACGTAAAATAATAAAAGCATAGATTTATGGTAGGACATAATTTATGGTTTTGGGAATTTAAATCCAAAGATTTATTTATTTGAGGAAATAATACTTATTAAATCTCAACTTGATATAATCAATGCAAATTTAGTAATTAAAAATAAATTGCAAGTTGGTAATTTAGGATGTTTGTGAGTAAATTTGCAGGTAAGATAATTTTTAAAGTTTTACCCATTCATATAATTTATTTAAATATATATAAATCAAATGGCAACATTGTATTAATAATAGTCGTAAGTGAATTTGAATGCTAAAGGGGTAACAATCGTTTTAGGTTAACCGTTTATTTAATATATTAAGTCTAGACTGGTAATCGATTGAAATAAAAAAAAATATAATATTTTGTTTTGTTAATGTGACTTAGTTAATAAAGAGGAATTTATATGAAATGAAGCATGCATGAGAAATGCATTATAATTCAATGTTATGTTTACCCATTAAATGTACACTAGGTTAAGTATCAAATAGAGGGAAAGAAAAGTAAATATTGAATTGATTGATGAATAAGTATTCATTGGATAGAAATTTAATGTAAAGTTGATATTAATTGTATAAAATCTATCTAAGATAATGAATTGCAATAAATTGTGGGTTGATAATAAGGTGTGAATGGAAATTTGATTTGTTATATTAAATGAATAGATTCAAATTGTATGTAGATAATAAATTGCAATAATTAAAGTTGGTAATAAATGGAATATCAAACTATTCATAAAGTGAATATAAGTAGATGTAACAAATGAATAGGAAATGCTAGTTATTCATAAAGTGAAGGAATGGAACCTAGATGGAATAAGAAATTGGATTTAGAATCTTAATTTGTAGATGTGCATATATTTATAAATGGATTAATTTATGAAATAAAATGGTAAGTAATTATAATATTGTTATTAATAATAGACGTTACTTTAAGGATAATTAATGTAGTAATATAAGGTGAAAATGTAAATTAAAAGGGAAACGTAAAATTTAGTTAAGGTAGTAATTTATGAATTGGGAATAAAATTCAAATGTTATATTAGGCAGTAAATCAATTTGGGAATAAAATTTTATTTAATTGGGGTAAATTGATATACACTAATGTTAAATATATACATAAGATGATGATTGATTTATTAAAGAGAATTGAATACGAATGGTATAAAATTTCATTTGAAATAAGATTTTTTAATTTATTGAATTTACTTTAATTAAAGGTAAACACTAAAATTTTGCAATAAATCTTTATTTGATATGGAGGTTTGGTTAATAAATTTGAAGCTAATTGCAATCAGAAATGATAGGAATGGTAAGTTGACCATTTATTCATAATAAGATCTAAAAATCAAATAAATGGATTATTGGAATTTAAATTTGACAAATTGTGAATTCATTTAAATTCGGATCCATCTATCTATTCCAACTTCATCTATAAATACCCCGCTAAACCCTAGCCTCCGCCTATTCTCATTTGTCTGCGCGTAAAATTTCATCAGCTCCTTCTCCTCCTCAATGGCAGACAAACAAATCCTAGGTCCAAATAAAAATTCCAAACCAAATCAAAAGCTAAAATTCAATCTTCTCAGAAAAATCTGGAAGCAAAACGCATGAGGGAGAGAGGGAAAGAAAGGGGGATGACGTGGCGCTTGAAGGTGTTCTTTTATTTCTATTCTTTTTTTTCTTTTTTTTTTGAAATTTCAATCACCATTAATGCGTATAACTTTCTCCTACGAACTCCGTTTCACGCAAGATTTTTTTTGTTAGGATCGTAATAAAATTCCAGATCTTTTGACACTGGTTTGAACAGATTTGGAGACCTCGAATTTTTGGGTTTAAATCGGATTTAAATTCGATTTAAATTCAAAAGGTGAGTGTTTTAACCCACTCACAATTTCTAAAATTTCTTATGTTTGTTAAATTGATTTTAGATATGAGTAGAAATTTATTTATGACTATTTGACATGTTTTATTCCTTATCTCTGTTAAATCGCATTTGTTTAATTTAACTGTTCATAAATTTTATTACTGCGTATAAATTGACAGTTATAGTTATTTATTTACATATAAACAGTTAGTTTAATAGTTGTTAAATTCATTTTTGAATATAACTGCCAGATATTACCCGTTATATATTATCAGATGTATATTGATATTGATTTATTATTGGATGATGATTGTGATATGGATGATGGATGATGAATGATGAATGGATGTTTTATTTTATATTATTAAACTGCAAGTTATCATGCATTTTTCATTTCATTCGGGATTGTGGTTTGAAATGATTTACAACCGCAAAATTTTTATTTTAAATTGTGGATTGAAATGATAAACATCCGTATCGCTTGACCATATGATAGAAAATTTTATACAGGCACCGCGGTAAATATATATAATTATTTTTGGAAATGTTTTTCTATGGTTTTGTAAAGTTATATATATATATGGTTTATGAGATATTGATTTGGTTATTGATAAAGGCTATTATATATATATATAGTGATTTCCGGTTTTTAAGCTTTGTATAAATTTTATTTGAAGTTTAAATAAAGTTTGTTTTTAAGATCAAATAAGATTAAACAATTATTTAAAATTTAATTTTTGGAGTTTTATGACTTAAATGAGAATAGATTTGGAAGATGAATATTATGTTAAATTGAAATTTAATAAAAATTAGAAATTTTAAAGGATATGATTTTTATAACTTGATTTTTGTGTAAAGTGATTTTAATGAATATCAGGTTGATTAAATGAATATATAATAAATTGAAAGATGATCCAGTTATATGAAGTTAAAGGTTTTCTTAAATTATATTGAATTCATTAAGCAAACATTTCAAGTCTAAATAAGAAGTAATTGAATTTGATACATATGGATTTGTCAAATGAGTTGTTTTTTTGAAATGGTGAAATATTTAAAGCCTTGAAACATAAGAAGTGAAATGGTATTTGGAAGTGTAAATCGATATTTGAAATTGATTTGTGAAATCTAAAGAAGCTATTTTGTTTTATAAAAGTAGTTTAATATTTAACCATTTAAGAGGTGGAAATTTGTTTCAAAGCTATGTTTTTCAAGGTAGTATAATTTGGAAATATTATGTTCAAGAGTTGATTTCTAAATATTTTACTTTGGAAACCCTATGATTTTGGAAGGAATATATATTGGAAAAAAATGATATCGTATTAATTCGGATTTTAAAAGGAAATGATATCATATTTATATGGTTTTGAAATGGATATTTTATTCTGGTTTTAAAGTATAATTATTTTAAATGACCGCGGTGTTATAATAACGATTGGTTGGCAAAGAGACCGGGGTCGGATATGGACATACTCTCCGTCGATACCGAAAACCACTTTGACTAACCGTGTACGCGGTGGAGACTCTAGAATGAAGTAGGTTGGTGGCGACGTTTCCTGTAAGGTAAATACGTGGACCCAACTCCCGTGAGTTGGCATAAGGTGGCTAAAACAGGAGCGATTCTCGGGCCAATGAGGTCATTCCTCTGATCGAACGCACTCCTTCGATACTATACTCTGACTTTGGATTGATTCGGTGGCCACTATTGATTTCTTTGATTTGGGGGTGTTAGTTCGAGGTGGGCGGTAGCTGCGGCTACGCGTTACCACCAGCCCGGATAGCAATTGGTATATCTACCCTGGCATTGCCTAGTTGTGCCGTGTCACCTACCCTAGCGCGCCTTATACGATTTTGGTTTTGTACCATACCTATGGAGTGCCCTCTGACGACGCCCAGTACGGGGGAGATTACGGTACTGTATAGACTATGGTAATATATTCTGTGTTAAGGGCTATATGGGTAACCCCTTAACGCTATTAAAAAGTAAGTTTATTTTACAAATAGACACTATTATAATAGCGCAATATACTACATAGTAAATAGTTTAACGGATCCTTAGGAGATGTAAATCCCGAGCATCTCTTGAGTTACTGCACTCATATTTATTTCTGTTAATTTAACTCACATAAGATCTTTTAGTTCCGACTCGAGTGTTTTTGTCTTTTCAAATTCGCTCGGGTCAGTCCGAGCGTTTCAGGATTGCAAGATTTAGCTCTGTAGGACGAAGACGAAGATTTATATTATTATTATTTATACTAGTGCACTACACACTGTTCCGCTGCATTGTTATTGGTATGCGTAACTCTGATATGTATTATATAAATGGTTTTGTAAACAGATATATAAACTGTATATTTGATTATTATATTTTATCCTTCCGCTGTGAGATTCTGTTTAGTTTTTTTTCTTCTCTGTTTTTTCTTATTTACCCCATAACAATCCGCCCTTCCGTATGGTTTGAATTGGCACGTGTGTCAATTTAAAGTGTGCGAAAAAGCGGGACGTTACAAAGAGGGAACATTAAAAGGTGCAGATGGTTTGAATAGATCGAAAATGTGGTTCTCAATTTGATTAAGGAAATCTTGTTCAAGAAATGATATATCCAAATTGGAAGTTGGCACCTTTGCATGAGAATTAGAAAGACTTGGATTTGATTGGCCAGAGGGAGGGGAGCATAATTTGGTTGCTACAGAAGACTTCTTTGATTTTGGATGTTCTTTTCCAATTACAAAAGCTGATGAATTTTCCATTAATCGGAAAGGATTATGTGGTAATGTTTCAGGATCTACAGCAAGAACATCGTTCTTCACTGCTAAAGAACAAACCTCTCCTTCCTCTGAAGCATTTGAGATAACTACATTATCATTGAGTTTTGATAGTTCATGCATTAGCATAGAAAATGGGTTAGCATTCAACTTTACTTAGGGAAACAAAGGAACTTCTTGCATGTTTACCTCGGGATTTTTTTCTACTACGTTTAAACCACCTTCAGTAATAGCATGCACAGGAACATGCACATCTGGCCTACCTTCAGAACTAGCTTCAGGAATCAGAACCGATTCTGACGACTTAGCATTGGATTGATCTAAACCATTAACATATAGATTTATAGCAATGTTGCTATTCTTAGACATATTCTTGTGGACTTTTTCTTTCCTTAAAGGAACTTTCCTCCACCCTCCCTTAGAAACAACATTTCTGTGCACACCATTACCATTGAAGTTATTTTCTTTACCATCACCTGAATTGTTCAAAACACCCATGTTAGCTGGAATGTCCACCACTGAACAGACATTAGTGCATTTCAGCACTTGGCAACTTGAAGACTGATGCCCAAAGACCTTGCATTCACAACATATAAGTGGCTTCCATAAATATTCAACTCGGACTTGTTGATCGGAGCCATCCAGAAGTGTAACCATGAAAGAATCAGGCAACTCAGCTTGAGCAGTCACCTCAACCAAACATTTGGCATATCCAATCCTTTCCAACTTTTCAGTATTATCATCCATACATAGGAATTTCCCTAGCCTTGATGCTAACCAATTAATGCCTAAGTGTGACAAGCAGTATAGAGGGATGTTAGAAAGCTTCAACCACACAGGAACAGACTTGATGGTGCTAACACTATTACCAATAGAAGGATCCCATTCCTAAACTATAAACAACTTGTTCCTCATCACGATTGGATCAGATTGGATCATCTTCCTTCTATCTTCATCAGAAGATAGATTGAAGAGGAACAACTAATCATCTGATTTAACGTCAATCGATCCTTTAAGTCGCCAAACCCGTTTAAGATGATGCAAGACAACCATGTACGGGAGTGGTAAGTCAAGAAAGAATCTAACAAGACAATATCCCCAAACAGCATTACCGGCGTTAACAACTTCAACTGGAGGAACTAAAGCACCTTCATCAAAAACTAACGGGAAAGAGAAAGGTTCGAAGCAACCGACATTGCGTGGTTTGGCTTTGAATAAAGAGTTCCAAAGGGGTGGAGAAGGAGCAGAAGGATGGATAGAAGGACAAGGAACTGGAAGAGGGCCGAGGAGAGAGGGAGGAGCAGCAATAGGAATAGGCGGTAGGTCAGGCAGAGGAGGGATGGTAGTGAGAGATGGAAGAGAGGACGAATTGTACGAAGGGATGGTAGTGTGAGAAGGAGGAGAGGACGAAGAAGGGATGGTAGGAGAGACAGGCAGCGTGAAAGAAGGGATAAGACGGGATGGAGAGGCCATGGGTCAGGCAATGTATCTAGTTTTAGCTAGTTTTAGCTACAGGATGATAATTGTTCTTTAAATTTATAAAGGCTATTTACCCTAAATATTTTTTAAATTCATTTCAAATGGATTTGTAAGGATTGTATAAATATTTGAAAAGAATTGGAGGTTTAAATATATTCTTAATTATTATTTAACTATTAAAAAGTTAATTAATAAATTTATTAATGATGTTTAAAGTTAATTATTTGACTTAACAAAACTGTTTTAAAGATTAATTAACTGATTAAATAAGAAGAATTAACCGATTTAATAAGAAGGATTAAAGTTAATTAACTGGTTTAGTAAAGGTGTTTAAAGTTAGTTAATTGATTTATTAATGGAGTTATAAGCTTGATTAATTGTCTCTTAGGATAATTAATTTGGTTTTTAAAATTATAAAAAATTATATCGGTTACATTTTAAGATGATTCGCAATGTTTAAATTTATAAAAGCATTTTAATTAATTTATTATCTTTCGAGATAATAAATGTTGTTTGAAATTTATAAATGATAGTAATAAAAGAGAAAACCTTTTAAAAGGAATTGTTTCTAAAAATAAAGCTAAGTGTAAATTGTTTTGGGTTTATAATAAACAATATTTTAATGACATTTGTTTTGACCCTTCTTTTTAGTAAGCTTAAAATATAATTTTCTCTTTAAAATGAATATTTTAAAGAGTTTTTTTAACGTATTATATATATGTGTGTGTGATGTGAAATTCAAGCATATGTTTGGTTTTAAAGTTTAAAAAGGCTTGATTTGGTTACAGAAAGAATAACAAATTTAATTTTCACGATATCGCTTATATAGAAAGGATTTATTCATACTCTTAGCGCTAAATGTCGAGGTATGGAAACTCGTTTCTGTCTTGAAGGTTAAAATTGTTGTCAAGGTAATTCCTAGAGGTAGTTTTATCTCTATCCAGCTTTATTTTCGACCGAGTGATAGTACAAGTTTGAAATCGATGAGTAGTATAAAGGGTACGAGATTTAATTTCCATATACGATCATTCTAATTATTCATGATAGTTGATTTATTGACTATCGATTCATCTTTCTCCTTTATGTATCGTCAATTTAAGATGATTTGTTGCTTATTTAAGCATGGATATCCTTTATCGAAAATGATTGAAACCAAAAATTGAGTAGAGGCCAAACTATGTGGGGTTGCTCCCATTAGGGTATCTTTACATCTATTCTAGACTGGATTATGTGGTATGCATGCGGAGATATGAAATATTCGAATTCTCGATAAGGTTGGTGTAGTCCGGCTTGGATGTGTCCGAGAGCCATTGTTGCTCTCAAGTATATTTTTGGAGGTATACTTTCGGTAAGCGGATGCACCCTCCTAGTCATTATTGAAAAAACTTCCTTTCCTTATTTGATTCAAATCTTTGAATTGTTTTCTTAGTTGCATTGAGAAAACATAGAGTTCTTCTCCATGTTTAGTTATTTATGTCCATTCTTTAAGTTTGGATTTTGATCATATTTTTCCCATTCTTTCAAGTTTGGGTTTTGTTCTAGTTTGTTTTCATTCTTTCTTGTAGGGATGCTGTTCTTTTGAGGTATAACCCGTTCCGTTTTTAACGGTATGGTTTCACAGATTGTTATATGTTCCCTTTTTTTCTTGAGTTTTCTCACGCTGGTTTTCCAAACTGATCTGGGTGTTATTTTATTATAATGCTCGGGTCAGACCGAGTGTTTTTCTAGGTTATCCTTGGTGAGACATGGTGCTCATGGAGTAGAGATGGATGTTCACCGGCCGTATTATTTTTCCTTTCTGCTATATTATTATATATACCCGTTAGTAATTATAAAGATAGAAAGTTATAACTGTCCATGATGATGAGGTTTGTTTTTAACTCTTATATACTATGTATTTTAGTGCGACAACTTTTACTATATTTTTATTATATTATATGTGATCCTTCTCTATGAGATTCTATTTCTCCTGTTCGTTTTCTTTTTCTTTTTACCCTAACAATCTACCTTCCCAACATTTGGATGCTCAGCATTTGAGTACCGTAGATGTACTGTAATGATTTGCCTTTTTTACACCTAAATACGATACTTAATACATCATCGATATTCATGTGCCGATTATCTAAGTGTCCAAAAGAAAGGTCATTTGATGCGAATAAAGAAAAAGATAGCTAAACCCATCTCATCTCCTGAAAGCTCCAAAGGATCCAGCTAAACCTGGAAAATACGCTCGGGCTGACCCGAGCATTATAGGATAACAACACTTAGGTCAGTCTGGTAAAACCAACGTGAGAAAAGCTCGAAACAAATCATATAGATTAATATACTTGAAAAACATTTCAACATAAAAAGTATCTCGCAAGACCATGCCGTACATAAACACGGATAGGCTTTTACCTTACGATAACTTGGAAATTTTATTATAAAAAATCCAGCGATATTTTAGTAACCAGGTTAAAAATAAATACATAATATAACTGAAATGCTTGCGTCTCACATTTCAAAATAGTTGGGCACATCTAAACCCGTAAGGGTTTGTACTGGAGAATGGATTCCAACAAAGGCTAGGTAAGGGACTACCTTTCGATGTACACCTCTAGAAAATATGCCTAAGGGCTACCAATGCATCTGCCCCTCTGCTACACAAAGCGCCTGGCCTTTTAACTTGACAAGCCGGATTACCTCACCCCTTTAATACCGAGCCCGCTTTACTTTGCCCCTTGATGCTTGCACACAAAATAACTCTAGGAACAATCTAAGTAGTGAGGACGACTTTTAATGGTAGCTAACCACATGGTGCATACCTTGTTTTAGCCATTCTTCTAAGTTGTTAGGCTTGATGCTATGATTTTACCTCTTCTACTAATGTGCCATCTTGGAGTGCTAACACCGCCCTCCAAGAAGAGATGCAATGCTACATTCATCCATACAAGTTGTTCCTGGATCGAACAAGCATTCAAAATTTCACCATCTTCCATTTTGGAATCACCCTCAGGAAGAATAGTATAGCTCCATATCATACTTCATCATGAACGTTATTAGTTTGGAGTGGTTCAGATAACTCCAGAAAGAGGTGTCTCCAAACTAAGTGATAACTTCCTACAACTCAATTCCGGTCCTTTAGAAGTGTGAAATAAGTATTCGGGTCCTCAGTAGGAAACTCGAATATACCTAACATACTTCTTGAGTTAAAAAAGTTTAGATTTGAAGTCAGTTATTTATCTATCAAATAAACAAAGAACAGCAATTCAAAGATTTAATTACCCATAGCAACCACTAAGCCTCGAAACAATTCTTTCATGTATTAAATTCTCTTTTCGAAAGTGTTTATCAAAAACATCTATATATTCATCTTACTGACAAAAGTATATTCACAAAACATTTGTGAAAGGCATCTCATTTACGAATCATATCAAAGGATCAAAATGTTATCAAATTAGAGATAAAGATAACCTCAAACGATATTCCTTTGGTGTTACTTATGGAACGAATGTCCATACGACCAGAATTAAGAAGATTAATTAAAGGAAATCAAATCTCAAATCCTTTTATAAATTTCCTTCAATAAATCCTTTTATTGTACATAATATTTCCTTTACCCAAAACTCCAAATTGTTTTGTAAAACTTCTTTTATAAATATTCAAAACCATTTATAATACTCCCTTTATAAACTTTCTTTATCTAAAACAAAACTTCTTAAATAAACTTTAATCAATAAATTACCTTAAATAACAATCAATTATCTAAAACACCTTTAAATAAACAAGTTATTATTTAAACATTCTTCATTAAATTATCTTTAAATCACATTAACAGAATGATGATTTTTGTGACGACCCGGAATTTTTAAGCAATTTAAATTGGAATATTTAATTGACTTGATATCTTAAAAAGTTTTATTTTAACTTGAATTTCAAATATCAATATTTATTGGATAATTAATTGTTGAATTTAATTATTGGAAATTGGGTAAAATGTGAAATCTGGAATTTTAAGCCTGTTAAAAATAATTTGAAGGCTTGTAAAATTTATATTGATAACACTGAAAATCATAGAAGTTGTAAAATTGAAATTAACAGAGGTTTGTTCAGTTTTAAAATTTTTATTGTTTAAATTGAATTTAAAAATAGCCTTTCGGGGTACAGTCTCGGAATTTGACGAAACCAGTTCCATTGGATCCGTAATATTTTTATCGGATTTCAATTTTCGGAGTGTTTGGAGTTGTTGTGTGAGCGTACGTTATATAAACGCACTGAAATCTATATCGAATAAAATTTAATAACTGGGTAGCTAAATAAGATATTTTGAATATAACAATATTTAATTTTTAATCAGCTGCAACCTGTTATCCCTTAAGCCTACAAATCTCTGTTGTAGCCGACAATCTTCTGAAGCAAGCCGTTTCCCCTTGTTTTAAAATATCACTTCCTTTCATTTCCCTTCATTTTCGTTTCGTTTCATTTCTCTTTATTTCTGTTGTATTAAATTTGTTACTTTGGTGTAATGGATCTGATACCATTTCCTTCATTTCGTTTGGGGCCGAACCTTTAGAAAAAATGGGAAACGCGATGGATCTGTGTTCGAAATAGAAGGGGGTAAGGTCGCGGGAGGACTCGTGATGCCTGCAATCGCGTCACCATCATTGAATCGATTTGGGGTTTGGGATTCGAGGGGCCGCGACGTCGCATAGGGTTCTCGCGACTCGTTTGGGCGAAGGATTTGAGCTCGGATAGAGCTTTGTGAAGCAGTGGTAACGGCGGCAACGTCGAGGCGTACTAGATGAAGGAGTAGGCGATGTAGCGAGCGATGGGATGAAGGTTGCGTTCGTCTCGTTTTGCAGCAAGGAGGCTCGCGACCTCTGGGTAGTTTGGGAAGTACGACGAAGTCCTCGAGAGGGAAGCGTAGCGACTTCGATGGTCTGTATGGGTTGAACTGCCTCGTGTGTTGTCACCAGCAAATGTTGGTAAGTATCTCGCTTGTTTTACGTTTTCTTGTCAACTGCAATTTGCAAATTTGTTTTGACAGTTGATTCGGGGTTGAACGATTTTGGAAAATTATTGAAGGAAATTGTATTGGAAGAAAAATATACATATTCTGACGAGATTTTGGAAAATATAAAGTTCGAAACTGAAAGTTTGTATTTATTAAGCAGTTAATTTTTTTAAAGTTAATCCTAATTTAATTTAAATTATATATAGGTAAAAATAGTAATATATATGTATGTAATTTTGGAAGAGAAAGGAATTTATGAAAAGGATAGATCATTAAAATTCTGCAGCTTATTTTTATAAATATATATAAGGAGTTCAAAAATAAAATAAGTATGCATTTTAGTTTTCTAGTTTGTATTAAAATATTGTATAGGGTGATTAATTTGTTTAATAAGTTGATGTAATTATTTAGTCACTAAAAATATTTATTAAAAGAAATTTGGTTTAAAAGAATTAAAATTGTTTGTTAAATTATTAGCTAATTAAGTTTATTAAAGAGTAAATAAATTGTTCGATTTATATTTTGAATATTAATAAATCATATAAATTATTATTCAAGGTCAACATATGAAAAGAAGCAAGCCGGATGGAAATGGATTGCCAAACAAAAAATTAAAGGTGAGTTAACCTCACTCAGTTTAAAATTTAAATTTTAGATGATTAAATTTAAATCAATGTTTGAATGGTTGAATTGATGGATGTGCTGTATAGTATAGTTTATATTTGAAATTGGTATTATATATTGTGCTAACATCTGTGGATGCAGGGAAAATAGGTTGGAGGGATCCAACTGGACCCCTCAACATTTATTATTTAATATTCTCTGTTTCGATTACTTGATATTCTATGATGAATATATTGGAATATTGAATGTTATGATTTGGTTGGTTATATTTGAGTAAAATGGATTACCAAAAATATATAAATTGGATTTTTGAAAGAAAATATAGGGAGTAAATTGTAAACGAGATAATTAGAGAAAATTGAATAAATTAAGAATGAATTGAAAAGAAATGGAAGTATGTTAAATACTAATAAATAACTGCGAGTATGAAAAGAAAGGGCTGAATAAACAGTAATAAATGAATTGTAGAATTATGTAATATTAATTTAAATGGATAAAGAATTATTTTAAACTTAAAGTTTTAAATTTATTCAAAAAGGAATAAGAAGTAAATTGAGAAATCTAAATTGGTATTCAATTAAATGTATTTTAAATCATATTTAAGGAATAAAAATCTGAAATTAAAGGATTTTGGAATAAATGAAGTAAATTGGAAATCAATTTGGGAATTGATTTGAGTATTTGAAATCAGATATTTGGAAGAATAAATTCAAGGTGGGAATTTATTAAAGGAATGAGGAAAACTGTTTAAAAATAAATAGTGATTTATTTTAAAGGTTGCGAAGAGAAGTATATTTCTCTGGATAGCCAAGTACATGTTCTTAAAAGTAAATTTTTAAATATATAAATTAAATGTTTAAAGTTGTTTTTAAAGAAAGCAAGTTTTGTAAAATTTATTATTTCTAATATTTAAGTCTAAAGTAAGTATTTTCTTTAATCTATTCTAGCAGTAATTATTAAGAAGTAACTTAGTATTTTGTTTTTAAAAGTAGAAACCTAGTTTTATATTTTATTAAGTAACATTATTTTCAAATATTCATATAGTATGTATTTTTAACAAAATATTAAAGTAATTTTAACTTGAATGTTTTAAAGTATATTTTTCAAAGTTAAGTTTTTTAAATTAATTTGGAAAATCTAGTTTTGTGCTTGGTGATTCCCGTGGAAATAGAAATACTTGGAATTTATTCCGAGAAAGGCAGATAGTTTTGAAAACTGTTTTCAAAGGAATTTGAAAAGTGAAAATATATCTTGTGAAGATATTTCTGAGATAAATAAATAATTTAGGAAATTATTTATTGTTTTGATGGATGTTTGTGAATATAAATTGATAGTTAAATCACCGACTATCAATATTGGCCAAATGCATTGATCGTTTCGAAGAGACCGGGATCGAGATTTATTTCTCGAAAGCCACTTTAATCCGGTTTGTACGTTTTCTTGAAAAATGATTTTGGATTCGAAGATGGAGCAGTGAAGTGTAAGGGCTAGTCGCTACTAATCCTGAGGATATTTCCAAAATGGATGTAGTAGGAATAGTGCCTTCGGTTCCGTTCGAACCCGGGACGGATTTGTATGGATGAATGCTTGCGAAACATCGTCAGGTGGACGATGGGCATTCTAAGGGATATATTCTAAAAAAGGTAACGCTTAGCCTCAAGCCTCATCAAATGGGAATGGCTGAAAATCAGGGGTTATGAAACAAGGCTTCGTGGGTAGCCCCCACTGGAGGGTGAGGTCATCCCTGTCTAGATGTCCCTTTTATTTCGGCTTAGTGGGCGGTTGCTGATCCCAACCACGGGGTGATCTTGCTCGAGACTGTCCAGTAAGGGATGGTTTCGGTCTTGTGTTGCAGGGGTGTTAGGGTGGCTCCTCGGTACGCTGATCTAGACCAGGTACTGTGACAGGTGGTACCCCAATGCCTAGCCATTAGTTGGAATCCATTTTTCCCTACGCGCCCGTACGGTTTTGATTGTGCCCAACTATTGCTGAAACGTGAGATGCAAGCATTTCAGCTACATTCTATTTTACTTTCTATAGACACTATTATAATATCAGTGAATTTTAATAAAAAAGTTTTAGCTATCGTAAGGTAAAAACCCGACATGTTTATTTATGGCGTGGTCTTACGAGATGCTTTTGTTTTCAAAGGATTTTTGAAACTTTAATAATCAATTGAGTGTGATTTTCTCACGCTGGTATTCCAGACTGACTCGGGTATTATTTAACTGTAATGCTCGGGTCATACCGAGTATTATATAATACAGGAAATGCTGTGGAGCTCAGGAGACGAGCAGGATAATGATACGTACTCCCGTATTTGTTTATGTATATTACACTGTGTTGAGTTGTTGTGTATCCATTTGTATGATATTGTTGAGCTGTGATTGATGTACTCTGATGATGTAATATATAAACAGATATATTTTATTTTGAATAAAGATCATTATTATCTATTATACTTTATTCCGTTGCGTTGGCTAGATTCTGGTGTTGATTTCTATTTTCTTCTTCTACCTCTTCTTCTTTAACCCAAATGGTTCGTATTTCTGTACAACTTGAGTTGTTTTAGGTAGAATAATGATAACTCAAGGGGTACGGATTTGCGGGTCGTTTCACTTGGTATCAGAGCATAGGTTGGTGATAACCTTGGCTCTGGTGGGAAATTACTCAAATAGAGTCAATAATACTCTAGAATGAGTTTGAGCGTATTAATAAATATGAGCGCGTATTTGTTAGTGAATATACAATGGTTTTATATTGTGTTGATTGGTTTATTGAGTAGTTTATGGATTCTGGTCAATACGAGTAATTAACGTTATTGATAGGGATCTCTAAACACTTGAATAGAACAATTCGACACAGTATTATTTTAAAGTAGGGTAAATGAAATAATTTTACCCAGATTATTTTTGTATATAAAAGAAATATTTTTTGTAAATTATTATAGTATTTGGATGCTTGGTTGTTAGAGAATGATAATAATAAATTATTAACACTCTTGTGTAGAAATTGAATAAGAAATTGGAACTTATAACCAAAGTTGAGGAAATAAATTTATGTAACAGAATTGAATTTGAAATATAGATTATAAATGTAATTTATAAATTGAAATAAACCTCTAGAGAAATTTGTAAATATAAACTATGAATGTGATTTAACATTGGAAATAAAGTCCCAGAGTAATGTCGAAATATAAATTGGAAGGATTTCAAATCTGGAATTTTGGAAAGGGGTTTAAATTCCTTTGGATTTGGAAATGGTTTTCAAAAGTTTTGGAGAAATAATAGTGGTATTATTTCGGAAATATTTTTGGATTGGAATTGAATATGGAGAGATTTGGATTTTTTTTTTTTAAAAAAATATATTTGAAAGGGGCTTTAAAGAGATAAAAGCATCTAGTTCTCTTTCGATCGCTGGAAAATAATTTCGGTGATGACTACAGCATCATCGAAGTTCATTTTTGAGTTTCTAGAAGAGAAATTGCTACCAAGTTGTTTTAAATTGGAATTGTTTGCGAACTGGGTTTGGTTTTGAAATTCAAAGGGATAATTGAATGTGCAAAAGGATTTTGTATATAGTTGAATTCAAAGGTGATATTGAAATTTTGGAAAATTATTTAACTCTGGAATTTTGTTTAAATGTTTATGGAATAATAAAACTATATTGGCTAAACAAAAGGTATAATTCCGAGTTAAAAAGTAAAATGAGAATGGGATTGATTGTAAATAGATGAAACCTGAATATAAATAAATGTGTGACTTATAAAAAGTTGGATGTGGAATAAATAAGTCAAAATGAAATTGTTTTGTATTTCGGGAAATGAATAAAATCCAAAACTTAAATTATAAAATAGATTGAACCCCAGTAAAATAGTTAACGTGATTTTTGAGATGAAAATCAAATATTGGGTATAAAATTTAAATAAACTAATTGGTAATAAATTAGTTAATGGAATATGGAAATGGAAATGGAACTCGAATTGGTTAATAAAAATTTGGGTTGTGAATAAATTATAGAATTTGAAAGTAAAGCTTGAGTTATGAATAGAAATTCAACTTGAAATTGTAATTAAATTAAATTTGAGTAAATTAAATTTGAATCGAGGTTGAATGGAATTGAATAACATAAAAATGATTTATATTGCAAATAAAAATCTAAATAGAGATAAATTGGAAATGGCCTCATTATGAAGTGAAAGGAATTCAGAAATAAATTATTGAATGTGAATTAGAATTCATATTGATTCAATGAGATATACTAACCTAATTTAAACGAATGGAGCTGGTAATGAACTCAAATTAAATAAAATAAAATTAAAATGATTGCAAATGAATTAGAATGGAAGAAATTGACTATTAATTGAGTTGAAATCAAAATTGATTGGTAATTGAAATCAAATTTAGGATTTAAATTGGAAAGTGCTTATAAAAAATATATATATATATAACTTGAGTTTAAAGTTGAAATAACTTGACGAGAAAATAAAATAACTTAAGTAATATTTGAATAAAAGTGTGATTTAAGTAAAAATTTGTGAAATTGTTGTGTCGAGTTTTATGAAATGATTTTAATAAAACTTGTTTGGTAAATGGAATTATTAATTGAGTTAATTAACGTAAGTTATATTAATGAGAATTTGACTTCGGAAAATGGGAGTTGGATTGCTTTTGGGATTATTTCCATTTAAATGAGTTTGTTTGGATTAAGAATGAAATTAAATTAAGTGGAGAGTTGTGTAATCTTTTGAATCGAATAGGATGGTTTGGAAATGGATTGTTCCAAGATTTATAAATGGATTCAAATAAGATAAATATAAATATGAAATATGAAATAAATTGAATGGAATCAATTAGAAATGGAACAAAATAAAGTAAAAATTGAATTGGTATCAATTTTAAGTAGTATAAACTAGAAGGGATATTTTATTAAGTGAATATCATTGAATCTGCTTAGTAATAGTCGTCATTGACTCAAATGAGCTAATATAAGAAATAAAATTGGTTTTTTTATCAATTGTAATAAACATGAGTTTATTTGGATTTAAATTGAATTGAATGTAAGCAATGAAGTGTAAACCATTTAAATGAAAGCATTTAAATTTGCATTGGAACCTTAAAAATTTGCTTATGGAAGGGTCTAGTGGATATTGCTTATAATATACAAGCGTTGGCTATTGAAATTAAGAAAGTTGTTAATAAACTTTGTATATTTGACACTTACATGTTTAAATTGAGTAAGTACAGGTTTTTGGAAGCCGTTTGACTGGTATTGACTGCACTAATTGCTTAAATAAATAGCTGCTTGCTTTAAAATGCTAAATAAGGTACGCCTACGCAATACAAATAGGAAATATGAACTGTTTTTCTGTTTTCCGACCGTGTGAGTTGATGTGTGTATATATATATATATATATCTCTTGTAAAATTGCAAAAGCTCCTCCGTACAAAGGAGACCCTGCCAAAATTTTTCGAAAATTTTGGGAGTTAGAATTTTTTTGAAATTTTTGAAAATTTTCATTAACGACAAATGATTTAAGCTAAGCAAATAGAATGTGACACTGAATATTGGAATCTATTTTAACTGTGAATGTAAAGTAAGTGGAATCGAAAGGACTAAAGAAAGTAAAGTTTGCAAATAAACATTTAGTGTGAGATTTAAATTAATTAGTAAGTGAAACTAATTCGATATTCAAAGTGGAAGTCAAATTGAATTTAAATGGAATTGTAAGAGCAAAGTGAATGGTAATGAATATAAACTTCAATGGTAAAGTGAAAATAAATGTAAGAAGTATGCAAAATATTTATATTGAACTTAAGAAGAGAATAATGAATTCTTAAGTAAATTTGTTATTGAAAGTATGCTAAGTGAATAATTGAATTAAGGTTGAAACTGATATTTGTGACTGTGGGAATTGTGAATAAGTGAATAACAATCAAAATAAATGTGAATAAAAAGGGAATTGATATAATTGATAATCAATTGGAATTTATACGTAGGATGTACGTATATTATTTTATTCGCATAGCTATTTGATCCAGATTCGAGCACAGAATTTCGAGATAATTTTATCGATCCGAGTTAGGATTTTTCACTCGATTTTCGACGGCGAACCCTGGATATGGAATTTTGATTGATTCTGTAAATTCTCTATCATAGTTTACAGCTATGCAAGGAGAATGACGGTTTCTAATCGGGAAACCAGATCCGAGTCCGCACTAGGAAGTCGGGTGGACGATACTAGTTCGGAAGTGAAATTGTGTGATCAAGTAGGCGATCGGATTCAGTATTGCGTACGAAAGATATAGGTACATCGTACGGGCTTAAATGAATGAACATTGAAATTTTGGAAAGAAGTCAATAAAATGTTTTTGAATGTTGTGATTGGATATTATTGCTAAACAGGATATGCAGGTATGAAAAGGGAAAGGAGAATTGGTTTTGATTTCAGATAATAAATTAGAATTGCTCGACAAAAAGGTATGTGTTTAAATTTCCGTATGGAATTTGATTAGGTTTTTGGATCTAGCCACTTGGCGTTTTGTTTTATTTTTGGGTTTGGGAGACCATAGAGCCATTTTGTAGTTGTACCGAGCTAGCCGCGCAAAGGAGACGCTGGCGAAATTTTTCGAAAATTTAGAGAGTCAGAAAAATTTTGAGAAAATTTTGATAATTTAGATTTGGATTGAATATAAATTTGAATGGTTGTATAACTAGAGTTGTTTGGAATCCGGAAAAGTTTGGAAAGTTAATAAGAATAATAGTGATTCTTTTATAAAAAGATAGTGGATAGGATGTTGAACAGTTTGGTTTTCGAAAAACGGTAACAGGTATTTGACCATTCTTCCTAACTAGAAATTTCGGGGACGAAATTCTTTTAAGGGGGAAGGAATGTGACGACCCGGAATTTTTAAGCAATTTAAATTGGAATATTTAATTGACTTGATATCTTAAAAAGTTTTATTTTAAATTGAATTTCAAATATCAATATTTATTGGATAATTAATTGTTGAATTTAATTATTGGAAATTGGGTAAAATGTGAAATCTGGAATTTTAAGCCTGTTAAAAATAATATGAAGGCTTGTAAAATTTATATTGATAACACTTAAAATCATAGAAGTTGTAAAATTGAAACTAACAGTGGTTTGTTCAGTTTTAAATTTTTTATTGTTTAAATTGAATTTAAAAATAGCCTTCCGGGGCACAGTCTCGGAATTTGACGAAACCGGTTCCATTGGTTCCTTAATATTTTATTATTATCGGATTTCAATTTTCGGAGTGTTTGGAGTTGTTGTGTGAGCGTACGTTATATAAACGCGCTGAAATCTATATCGAATAAAATTTAATAACTGGGTACCTAAATAAGATATTTTGAATATAAAAATATTTAATTTTTAATCAGCTGCAACCTGTTATCCCTTAAGCCAACGAATCTCTATTATAGTCGACAATCTTCTGAAGCAAACCGTTTCCCCTCGTTTTAAAATATCACTTCCTTTCATTTCCCTTCATTTTCGTTTCATTTCATTTCTCTTTATTTCTGTTGTATTAAATTTGTTACTTTGGTGTAATGGCTCTGATACCATTTCCTTCATTTCGTTTGGGGTCGAACCTTTAAAAAAAATTGGGAAACGCGATGGATCTAAGTTTGTAATAGAAAGGGGTAAGGTCGCGGGAGGACTCGCGATGCCTGCAATCGCGTCACCATCATTGAATCGATTTGGGGTTTGGGATTCGAGGGGTCGCGACGTCGCATAGGGTTCTCGCGACTCGTTTGGGCGAAGGATTCAAGCTCGGCTAGAGCTTTGTGAAGCAGTGGTAACGGAGGCAATGTCGAGGCGTACTAGATGAAGGAGTAGGCGATGTAGCAAGCGATGGGATGAAGGTTGCGTTCGTCTCGTTTTGCAGCAAGGAGGCTCGCGACCTCTGGGTGGTTTGGGAAGTACGGCGAAGTCCTCAAGAGGGAAGCGTAGCGACTTCGATGGTCTGTATGGGTTGAACTGCCTCGTGTGTTGTCACCAGCAAATGATGGTAAGTATCTCGATTGTTTTACGTTTGCTTGTTAACTGCAATTTGCAAATTTGTTTTGACAGTTGATTCTGGGTTGAACGATTTTGGAAAATTATTGAAGGGAATTGTATTGGAAGAAAAATATACATATTCTGACGAGATTTTGGAAAATATAAAGTTCGAAACTGAAAGTTTGTATTCACTAAGCAGTTAATTTTTTTTTAAGTTAATCCTAATTTAATTTAAATTATATATAGGTAAAAATAGTAATATATATGTATGTAATTTTGGAAGAGAAAGGAATTTATGAAAAGGATAGATCATTAAAAATCTGCAGCTTATTTTTATAAATATATACAAGGAGTTCAAAAATAAAATAAGTATGCATTTTAGTTTTCTAGTTTGTTTTAAAATATTGTATAGGGTGATTAATTTGTTTAATAAGTTGATGTAATTATTTAGTCACTAAAAATATTTATTAAAAGAAATTTGGTTTAAAAGAATTAAAATTGTTAGTTAAATTATTAGCTAAGTAAGTTTATTAAAGAGTAAATAAATTGTTCGATTTATATTTCGAATATTAATAAATCATATAAATTATTATTCAAGGTCAACATATGAAAAGAAGCAAGCCGGATGAAAATGGATTGCCAAACAAAAAATTAAAGGTAAGTTAATCTCACTCAGTTTAAAATTTAAATTTTAGATGATTAAATTTAAATCAATGTTTGAATGGTTGAATTGATGGATGTGCTGTATAGTATAGTTTATATTTGAAATTGGTATTATATATTGTGCTAACATCTGTGGATGTAGGAAAAACAGGTTGGAGGGATCCTACTGGACCCCTCAACATTTATTATTTAATATTCTCTGTTACGATTACATGATATTCTATGATGAATATATTGGAATATTGAATGTTATGATTTGGTTGGTTATATTTGAGTAAAATGGATTACCAAAAATATATAAATTGGATTTTTGAAAGAAAATATAAGGAGTAAATTGTAAAGGAGATAATTAGAGAAAATCGAATAAATTAAGAATGAATTGAAAAGAAATGGAAGTATGTTAAATACTAATAAATAACTACGAGTATGAAAAGAAAGGGCTGAATAAACAGTAATAAATGAATTGTATAATTATGTGATATTAATTTAAATGGATAAAGAATTATTTTAAACTTAAAGTTTTAACTTTATTTAAAAAGGAATAAGAAGTAAATTGAGAAATCTAAATTGGTATTTCAATTAAAAGTATTTTAAATCATATTTAAGGAATAAAAATATGAAATTAAAGGATTTTGGAATAAATGAAGTAAATTAGAAATCAATTTGGGAATTGATTTAAGTATTTGAAATCAGATATTTGGAAGAATAAATTCAAGGTGGGAATTTATTAAAGGAATGAGGAAAACTGTTTAAAAATAAATAGTGATTTATTTTTAAAGGTTGTGAAGAGTAGTATATTTCTCTGGATAGCCAAGTACATGTTCTTAAAAGTAAATTTTTAAATATATAAATTAAATGTTTAAAGTTGTTTTTAAAGAAAGCAAGTTTTGTAAAATTTATTATTTCTAATATTTAAGTCTAAAGTAAGTATTTTCTTTAATCTATTCTAGCAGTAATTATTAAGAAGTAACTTAGTATTTTGTTTTTAAAAGTAGAAACCTAGTTTTATATTTTATTAAGTAAAATTATTTTCAAATATTCATATAGTATGTATTTTTAACAAAATATTAAAGTAATTTCAACTTGAATGTTTTAAAGTATATTTTTAAAAGTTAAGTTTTTTAAATTAATTTAGAAAATCCAGTTTTGTGCTTGGTGATTCCTGTGGAAATAGAAATACTTGGAATTTATTCCGAGAAAGGCAGATAGTTTTGAAAACTGTTTTCAAAGGAATTTGAAAGTGAAAAATATCTTATGAAGATATTTTTGAGATAAATAAATAATTTAGGAAATTATTTATTGTTTTGATGGATGTTTGTGAATATAAATTGATAGTTAAATCACCGACTATCAATATTGACCAAATGCGTCGATCGTTTCGAAGAGACCGGGATCGAGATTTATTTCTCGAAAACCACTTCGATCCGGTTTGTACGTTTTCGTGAAAAACGATTTTGGATTCGAAGATGGAGCAGTGAAGTGCAAGGGCTAGTCGCTACTAATCCTGAGGATATTTCCAAAATGGATGTAGTAGGAATAGTGCCTTCGGTTTCGTTCGAACCCGGGACGGACTTGTATGGATGAATGCTTGCGAAACATCGTCAGGTGGACGATGGGCATTCTAAGGGATATATTCTAAAAAAGGTAACGCTTAGCCTCAAGCCTCGTCAAATGGGAATGGCTGAAAATCAAGGGTTATGCAGCAAGGCTTCGTGGGTAGCCCCCACTGGAGGGTGATGTCATCCCTGTCTAGATGTCCCTTTTATTTCGGCTTAGTGGGCGGTTGCTGATCCCAACCGCGGGGTGATCTTGCTCGGGACTGTCCAGTAAGGGATGGTTCCAGTCTTGTGTTGCAGGGGAGTTAGGGTGGCTCCTCGGTACGTTGATCTAGACCAGGTACTGTGACAGGTGGTACCCCAGTGCCTAGCCATTAGTTGGAATCCATTTTTCCCTACGCGCCCGTACGGTTTTGATTGTGCCCAACTATTGCTGAAACGTGAGATGCAAGCATTTCAGCTACATTCTATTTTACTTTCTATAGACACTATTATAATATCAGAGAATTTTAATAAAAATGTTTTAGCTATCGTAAGGTAAAAACCCGACATGTTTATTTGTGGCGTGGTCTTACGAGATGCTTTTGTTTTCAAAGGATTTTTGAAACTTTAATAATCATTTGAGTGTGATTTTCTCACGCTGGTATTCCAGACTGACTCGGGTATTATTTTACTGTAATGCTCGGGTCAGACCGAGTATTATAGAATACAGGAAATGCTATGGAGCTCAGGAGACGAGCAGGATAACGATACGTACTCCCGTATTTGTTTATGTATATTCCGCTGTGTTGAGTTGTTGTGTATCCATTTGTATGATATTGTTGAGCTGTGATTGATGTACTCTGATGATGTAATATATAAACAGATATATTTGATTTTGAATAAAGTTCATTATTATCTATTATACTATTCCGTTGCGTTGGTTAGATCTGGTGTTGATTTCTATTTTCTTCTTCTACCTCTTCTTCTTTAACCCAAATGGTTCGTATTTCTATACAACTTGAGTTGTTTTAGGTAGAATAATGATAACTCAAGGGGTACGGATTTGCGGGTCGTTTCAATTTTAAACAATCATTTTAAGGGAAAAATATAAAAATACTCCATAACACCTTTAAATAAAATAACAGCTAAATTATCCTTTAAATATATTTAAATGAATAAGCTTTAAACTATTATCAAATGGATAAAATAAAGTATTTCATTTCATAAAAATCAGAAAGAGGCTTATGACCATAATGATTCTCATTTAGTTAAGTTTAACTTATCCAAATCATATATTTACATAGAAATCAGATATGTAAAAGGAATCAATAATTCACAATCAATAATGTATAGATAAATGTGCAAGTTACCAAAATGCCAGACGAGGATTTGTTTCTGCTTAAATAGATGCCTTTATAATCTACTTGAGAAAATTATGGTAGAATTGTGATCTACTCTACGAAACAAATATCAAACACAATGTAATTAGCAGAATGGTGTTTCATTCTACTAAATGAATGTTATTGGGTTTCTTATCCACTTGAAGATACTTAAGGGTAGTCGACAAAGAAATTCCTTGTATAAAATATCCTTTTAAAAGAAAGTTTGTATTTAAACAGAAATTACATTTGAAGATAAGCGATTTAAAATCAAAAGCTTTATTTTTTGTTTACTAGTAATTAAATCCTTTAATTTATAATTTAATAATCAACCTTTAAATGAATAATAAAATAATAATCATCCTTTAAATAAATATTTAAATAATAGTTAAATTTCAAATAAATAATTAAACCATAACTAGTCTTTAATTAATAATAAAATAAACTTTTAAATAATAGTTAAACATCAATTAATCTCAGCTAATTAATTAAATAATCCTTAGTCAAATTACATCTTTATTTGTAATAATTAAATCATAATTAAGTTTTAAATAAATTTTAACATAAATTTAACTTGATTAGTAATTAACTAAAAATTAAACGCTTTTTTTAATAAAATAATTTAAGTCTTAGTTCTTAATTAAATAATAACTAATTCTCGAATAAATTATTAAATAAAAATTTATCATTGATTAATTAACTAATTATAGTTTACTTACTTAATTTATAATTAAGTACAAATTTCCTTAATTAATTAATGGCTAAGTACTAATTAACTTACTTAATTAATTAAATAATCATAAATTAAATAAAAAATAATTATTTATTTTTATTACTTAATATATGTTTTAAAACATTTTTCAAAAGTATTTCTAGGTGAAAACACTTTTCCAAAATACACTTAAGATTAAAACAATTTGTAATTTCAAAAAAAGGAGTCCGTTTTTACGAACTGCACTTATACCGACTATCACGGTGTAATCAATCAAAACTTGTTTTTATGAATCAAAATCACTTCCAAAACTCCATCTTTTATGAATTTACTTACTTTAAAGACACAAGTAAAAGGGTTTGAAACTAACAAAGTTTAAAAACTTTAAATTCATTAGTAAATTAAACTTTATAAAACATGATTTTTATTTTTCCAAATGATCTCAACTCATTTCATCAAGTCAAGAGCCAAAATTTTACAATATTCAACATAATGAACATCACATAACTTAACTTACATGCTATTACCAAAACCACAAGCAAGATCTTATCTTCAAAGTTAATCACAATATTTAGATTTACCAATCTAACTCCCTAACTCATATACAAGCATACATAAGCAAGATTAAAACTTGTAAACTAACTAACTTTTTTTTACATGTTCATATCACATAATAACCAAGAATACATATCAGCATCATAACCAACAAATTAGGAAATGATTTTTACAAATATGTGTATATAAATAATTAGTTTTAAAAACTTTAAGTAAAAGGGGACAGTTTTCTCACCCTAAAGCTATCCAATCGAACCAAGCTCCCACTAATCACTAGGAACCACCCTAGAGCTTGGCTTAACTTTAAAAAAATATATAACTTTAAAGGCCTTAAGGTCCTAAAAAAAATTGGCCATAAACCGTAATGGATGGATGATGACTTTTATTACGGAGGAGGGGGGTTTGTAGCAAGAGGAAAGTTTTTAAACAAGTTTTCTAAAATATTAAAATGAGTGAAACTAAGGTAACCATTAGAGCATCTTCATAAAGCTTGGAAAAGAATGGAAAAGCTTTTAAAATGGAGAAAATGAAATGAAAATGAGAAAGAAAAAGATATAAAAATTGGTTTTATATAAAATGAGATAGCTAAATTACCAAACTAGCCCTTGGTACACGCCTTCTACCTTTTTATTGCCAGCTCACTACCTTTGTCCCCTCCATCTCATCAAAATTCGAAAAGTATGCCCCCATTTGAGCCAACATCGACCAAATATGCTTTAATACTCATTAAATGTATGATTACTTATGCTTAAACAAGTTTTCCTTCTAATGTCTTTTCATGTCTAAATATCTTTTATAATTTTATTTTAATTTCATAAAACGCCACTTCAAAATTTAAATATATTTAAGTGTATGTGTGTGTGTGTGTGTATAAACCTAACTTTATTTATAAATGTAAGATATATGTATACAATAGCGCTATGATATTCCCAATAACTTTTAGCCGAAGTCGAAAATTCAGAAAACGAATTTAGTCACATTTCCAGTTTTTCGTTGAGCTAAATATTTTCATAAACTAATTATGAAAAATATTTCACCATCATTATTTATTACTTAAAAACATTTATTTTGATTATTAAATCTATTATCTGAATATTTAAAATTAATTAAATATTTTCAAATTAAAGTAGTGAAATTGTAGGTCATTACATGTCTTGAGTGCCGACTTTCGTGGGTCGAAAAGACAATTCGTTACATTTGGTATCAAAGCTGAAGGCTAACCAAGAACCTTAGTTTTGGTAGGTTATGGCTCATTAGAGATAGGGTAAGTGACACCCTAGAATAGGTTGAGAGTATTTTATATACGAGAGCATATTTGTTATTTTTACAAAAATGTTTTGTGATAATTGGTCTATTGAGTGATTCATGAATTCTGGTCGAGACGTGGGATGTTACGGTGTCGATATGTATTTCTAAAATCTTGGACAAGGCAAACATACATGATATTGATTTTTGAAAAATTTGGTAAATGAAATATTTTAACTAGGATTATATATTTTGTATATATAAAGTAATAATTTTCAAATTTATAAAGTTATTCAAGGCATGTTTATTTGTTAAAGATAATATTTATCTAGTATCATTATTTGTTGATTGGTTGTGCTCGGATAATTTAGGAGCATTGACTACGTTTATTGGCTGTTAATCTATGCTAACCAATTTACGGGCATTTATTGTTTCGATAATTGCAAGTATATTAAAATGAACCCCTTGTGAAGTTTCACAATTTAACTATAAGGTGTTCAGAGAAAATGGTAAGTTAAAAGTAGCTTTTAGTAATGTTGAGTTAAAAGTAAAACTTTCAATAAAAGTTGTTTAAAATAATCAAAATGGGATGATAAAACATGTAGAGGATAAATAATTATGAAAAGTTTATTATAATAAAGGAAAAGTTATTATAATATACGATTATTTTATAAGTGCATTTTATATGTATATGATACATAAAAAGATTTATATGTCATAATGGTGTTTTATAAGTAAAAAGTTTTTTTAGGAATTTAAACCCAGTATTGCTTAATGATTTCGAAAAGATTTTAAGAAAAGAAATAGCAATATTACTTAGGAGTATGTATAAGTATAAATATTCCAGAAGATAAATTTTAAGTGAAATTCATTCTTTTTGGATAGTTCGAGGAAAACATCACTATTAATTTTGTGGAATTTGAATGATCACCTACGTGATGATTGAATGTTTGCTTAGGCGAATATTGTAGTGCACTTAGTAAATTATGCTCTTCATCATTGTGGGATCGAAATGAGTTCGAATCCGAACGAACCTATAGTGAATGTTAGTGAATAAATTATTGAAGTTATTTTATAAAATATATATAACATAATTTTTAATAGGGTTTTGAAATAAAAATCGTATATTTAGTTCTTGGGTTTCCTTAAAGGAAACTGACTTAAAAATAAATGGCATTAGCATGTTTTGATAAATGGATTTTCTTAAAGTCTCGGATAGAAAAGAGATAATTTAACTCTAGTTTTTAAATGGGCTAAACTGGATATGAAGTTTTTAATAAGCATTGTTTTATTAAAACTATGGTTTTGGTTAATCATCTAAGTTGTTAAACTATTTAGTGCTATTAAGCCGACTAAGTAAACATCTTTCCTTACAGCAGTTAGTGACCCGCCGTTCCGTATCCTTTGAGCTGATAATAAATCACACTTGTCCAACACAAATTATATGGAAAGTCAAATGACTAAGAGAAAGAAGTGGATAGAAGAACCAAAAGACAACAATACAGAATCTCATAATCGCAGCAGAACAAAATATAATATATAGTAACAGATCATATACAAAGAAATTGTAACTGTAATATACATACAATCATCAGAGTATAAAAGTCAAAAATTAATCCAGACAGTTGAAATAACTTATCCTTTCAAGTGCTGAATATACAACATACACACACAACAGAATGTAATCATGTACGTGGGATACGCTTGAGACACATCCAGCTCATCTCCTTGGCTCCATAACATCCTAACTTGAATCTGTAATATTCGGTCTGACCCGAGCATTGTAATAAATAACACTCGAGTCAGTGTGGAAAACCAGCGTGAGAAAATACACTCAATTTGAATATAATTATTTTCAAAATCTTTTTGAAAAATAAACATATCTCGTAAGACCACGCCACACATAAATATGATGGGTTTTATGTTATGATAACCAAAATATTTTATATCAAAATCATTTGATATTATAAAAGTGTCCATAGAAAATAAACTATAAAATAGCTGAAATGCTTGCATCTCACATTTCAGCATATTTGGTATACAACTAAAACTATACAGGCTCATTGTGGATATTGGATTCCATACAATGATAGGGCTACAGAGTACCGCTCGCCACAGTACAACTCTAGAAAAATGTATCGAGATCGAAACTATTGATCTCTGCCAACACAAGATCATCCGACCCCTTACTGGATAGTACCGAATATGATCACCACTAATGGACCCTCGAAAAGCACAAAATGATAGATAGTATTGATGATAAATGTCCACTCTAGATGAGTTACGATCATATGCTAATGGGAGCGACAAACATAACCTTGTTGCATCTCCTATATTTTATTCATTCCCGGTAATGAGGCTTGAGGCTTCGTATTATCTTATGAATAGCATTCATACTTGGAATGCTAATACTGCCTTTCAGGTAACGATGCAATGATAGCATTCGTCCATATAAGTTGTTCTAGGTTTGAACAAACCAAATCTCCAAAATCACCGTCTTCATTCTCTTCACGATATCACAATAGGTAACGTATGAATCAGATCAAAGTGGTTTTCGGATTTTTAAATCTGATCCCGGCCTTTTCGAAACTATTAACGCATTTTGGCCAGATTTGATAGTTGGTTATTTAGCTATCAAATTACACACATAACAATCACTATGCCCATATTTTATTAAATCTTTTCAAAACATTCATTTCAAATATCCTTACACAGATATATATTCAAATCTCTTTTAGTATTCCAACGTTTGGAAACAATTTCATATCCTTATATCCTAAACGGGATATTTTCAAATCATATCTTACTTCCACACTTAGTGAAATATTTCCAAATTTGATTTATAATCCATTACTTAGAAAAATATCTCTATATGGATCTTTTCATCGCTAAAATATTTCCAAAACCTTTCATTTTAGGAAAATATTATAAATCTACTTCCCAAAAATCATTTCTAATACCCGCACTTCGAAAATATTTCATAACTTTTCTCATAAATTTCAGAAATTTATATTAATTCCTTTTACATTTTCCAAAATCGATTATACTCACTTATAATCTCGTTTATCCATTTATAACTTCGTTTTGAATTCAGACTCAATCTCGAAGTTCTTGTTTCTAACATTTTGAAAATTTCCTTAGGTTGCCAGAATTTCATTACAAGATTTTCTCTTATAAAATCACATCTGTTAAATGAACCTCATTTACAAATCTCGAGAGAATTAATTAATAAATTTCAAATCTCTCTCTGTATGTATAATAAGTATTTTTAAAGAACAATAATTTATTCTTAAAACAAGGTTAAGTAATCATTTAAAATATCAAAACACTTTAAATAAACACCGATAACTCATTTCCAATTCATTTTTACATAAAGACTAATCGATTCACAAAGCTTAATATAAAAGTTTGATTTGATTTCAATAAATATTAAATATTTGAATAATCAACTTTTCGAAATATTTTAATCTAAATAATAGTTTTCAAACTACATAGCTTAATAAGTAAAAATCCTTTTTTGGAAACAAAACTTACTTCTTGAAAAAAAAAATTTCAAACATTTAACATAGTCGATTTTACACTTACAAATCTCTCTCGATTTATCACAAATCAATTTACATTTTCAATTTCATAACTACTTCCAAATTCCTAAATAGAATCCACTATTTCTTTCTAAACCAGTTTCCATATTTCATTTTAAATTCAACTGTGAATTTATATTCCCAATTTGTCAAATGATAATCATTCCACTTTATTTATAAACATTGTTTATAACTTTATAAACTCATTTCTAGTTTATAACCAATTTATATTACCGAATTCCATTTATAAATCAATTTCTATTTAAAAATCCATTTGGAAATCTATTTCTCAATAAATCCAATTATAATTCCAAATCTTTCAAAACTCGATTTCAACTTTCATTTATAATTTACGACATATTACTAAAATCTGTTATTTCAAATTCCTTGTATAAATTAATTCCAAAAAATATTTACTGAACCACTTTACAAAGTAGTTAAGTGAATTCCAAACCAAATATTTTATTTAATCCAAACCCATTTCTTATTCAATATTCCAATTTCCATATAAATATTTTTATTTCCCAAAATCACCCTTGGATTTCTTTTAAGATTCATAATATGATTTATGGTGTTTAAAATACCAAAATTAGGGCCAGTGCTACTATAGCATCCAATATATCAAATCACACAACAATCCATAATAGCTTATTCAATCACATCATATATCACTATATATGAAAAAAATAAATATATTTTTGAGGAGTCCAATTGGATCCCTCCAACTTGTTTCCCTGCATCCACATATGTTATATAACATAAAATACCAATCTCATTTCGATGCGGGATATTGTGGTAATTTAGGGTCATCCGCTATTATGCAGGGCGCATAATGTCTCATCCGCTCCAATCGGCGGGAAATATAACCAACGACTAATACACACACACACTCTATATATAAAATCAATTTTAACTGATAATAATTTATAAATTCATCCAATCAACCAATAATTAAATTTTAACATTATAAATTAAAACCGGTAATCCAAATGAGTGAGATTTACTCAACCTGATTTTAATTTAGAATCCATTCCAATTTTAAATTAAATTGAACTAATAATCATCTTAATCTAAAATTGCAGCTACCCCTAGTTAACTCCAAATAAATTCCATAATGTAGCTCACATCATTGCGGATCCAACGCCGCTGGTTTCGTGTAATTTCGACCTCGTACAAGCAAGTTACGAATTTTATAAGTTACTGATTACATAAAAGAAATATTTTTTAAAAAAAAATTCAACCCAGAACCTTGATGAAATCGAAGGGGTGGGAGGATCCCCCTTCTACCTGGTCCGACCATAGATATGAGGGAGGTAAGTCAGCCCAGCACAGAGGTTTGATGCCTCCAACCAGTTATCGGATTTATTGAGACCCACCTCTGCACCTTGAAAATGGGAGTAGGGCAGATGGGAATCGAACCCACGACCTGGTTACCAGGAAGCGGGTAACTTACCACTGCGCCACTATTTGCGGACATAAATGAAATATTCTTCCTACTAATAAATATTACAAATTTTAATTACTTAATTTAAAAAACTTAATTACCTTACTAAAAACTTAATTACCACCATGCTTTGCCAAACATCGACCTCCGGGAACAACTGTTGCGCCCCACTGGCCACGCAACCATCAGCTTATACGCGTGCAAAATGACTCGCCAAAACCGTAGGTCGCAGCGACTTTCCCCTTCCACCATCTCGCGCTCCGGACGTGCCTCCATCGCCGCTTTATCACTATGCTTCCCTTTTTTATATGAATTGATTTCATTTTCCAGAAGGAGTGGTACGCAATTTAAAAAAAAATGGAAAGAGGTTGGTGCGAACAGAAGGTTTGGGTGCGGCTGAACAAATGTAGGGGTTGACTTCGAAATCATATAATATTATTTAATTCCAAAATATCTAGTTTATAGTAACTTAAAATCCCGAGCCCCTATCGAGGCATGCCGCCTAGCATTTCTACTGTTATACCCTTATTCTGAACGCAATGGAACAAGCTTTAGGACGTAATTCAATTGTATGTGGAAGATAGCGTTTTGAATTCAATTATTATATTGAATTTTCAGTATTGATTTCAACGCGTTTCTATCCCATATGACCAAACGTTAACTCTAAATGCTACGAAATTTGAAATCTGATAATAATGCACTATTATGGATCCAATGGAACTTGTTTTGTCGAATTCCGAGACGGTTCCCCTGAATCGCTATTTTGACACGTCGATTAAATCTGAAATTTCAAAATTTATGAAATCGCTTGAAATTTTAGTTTCAAAAACTTACTAACTCAATTCTAATTCAAATAGAATTTATATCAACAGTAGAAATCATTTTGATTCCTATTCAACTCAAATTTCAATTATTCACCATTTTCGTATTACGATAAATCACTATATTTGAAATCTAATTTCATTCTATAATTTCAACCAAAATCTTCATATTAAAAAATCAAATTATATTCCAAATTCAATATTTAAACCATTTAAATATTCAAAATCAAACGACGGAAAATCCGGGTCATTACATTCCTCCTCCCTTAAAAGAATTTTGCCTCCAAAATTGCTAAGGTTGGATGGATGATCCAAACCCATTAACTTTTCAAAACCCACTTAGCTAAAACTCGGCATTTCACTTTTCTAAATCTTTTAGTTCCAACCAAAACATTTAGCTTCATTTTTAATTCAAAACCCTTTATTCCAAATATAACTCAAAAATCACTTTTTTAGTTAACAAATTTTTTTTCTAACACCCTAAATTTCTGAAATTTTTTGGCAGAGTCTCCATTGTTCTAAGAGCTTTTTGCAATATGACAAATATGATAAAAAGATATACATCGGCTCTCATGGCCGAAAAACGCAATATATAACAATATTTTTATTTTTCGAGCACTAAATTCATAAATGTACCTTATTTTAGCGTTATTAAGCAAACTCGCTCAATTTATATGTAATCGCGCAATCAAAATATGGCCAAATGGTCTTCTTGTACCTGTACTTGCTCAATTAAAACACATAAGTTCCAAAAACATGAAATTTAATATCATTTCATTTATTTAAGTAGTTAAACACATACTTTGCATAACTAAATAAGTTAAACATGTATTTATAAGCAATTACAAGGTTCCAATACTAAGTTAGTTACTTTCAATCGATTCATATGCAATTTCATTCAATTCGAATGATTCACAATCAAATTTACTTGCATCCAATTCATATTCACATTCACTAAGAATTGCTTCTAAATCAATTGATATAACTTTCCACTGATTCACAAAATTTTGTTTACTTCCGTTTATATCGAATAACAGATCAATCCATGCTATTTGGTGATATTCATTTAATAAAATAACCATTGTAGTTTATAGCTATTTTGTAACGACCCAGAATTTTTAATAATTTAATTAGAGAATATTTAATTAATTTTAAATATTTGAATGATGGTTTGGATTGAATTTTCAATATAACTTTGGAATTGGCAATTAAATTTTAGAATTTAATCTATTGAAAGTTGAATAAAAATTTGATTCTTCAAATTTAAGCCAATTAAAAATATTTCAAAGGCTTGTAAAATTCGTATAGATAATATTGAAGGTAATAGAAGCTTCAGAATTGAAATTGAAAATGAATTGTTCAGTTTTGAAATTTAATCGTTTGAAATCGATATTTAAAACAGCCGTCCGAGGCACAGTCTCGGAATTCGACGAAACCAGTTCCATTAAGTCCGTAATATTGAATTGTTGCCGGATTTCAAATTTCGTATTTTTCGGAGTTAATATGTGAGCGTACGACACATAAACGCGTTGAAAGTTCTATCAAAACAAATTGAATTTAAAATTTAAATTTAAATTAAATAAAAGACAGCATCCCCAATTTCACGCCTAAAATCATGGCAGTTAAACGTGCTAACACGATCTCTTGTCCCTCCCTCTTCTTTTTAAAACACGAGCACGCAGAAGAAAATTTAAACATCTCGTTCAAAAATTATTAATGGAGCCGAGCTTTCCTCTCCTTTCTCATAACCTTCAGTTCAATCCTTTTTAAACGAAGTCTTCCCCTTCTCTCATTTTCGAAATCGAGTCAATCATCTCAGTTATAAAAAAAAAGCCGAAGCCTTCAAATCGAAATTAAAAAAAAAAGAATGGTGGTCGCGTGAGAATTAATGGCGAAGGCGACTTCAACTCGCGGCAGTGGTGGGCGACGACGAAGCGGCGAGGGTTTGTTCGGCGTCGTTAGTGGCAGGCGGCGGCATCAATTTGGGGTTCTGTGCAGCGCTCGATAGTTTCACAAAATTTTGTTTTTCAAAATTTAATTTATATACAGAAGATTAAAAAAAAAAATCTAAGATAGTTTGAAAAAAAAATGTGTAAATATATGCCTTAACTTACTGTTTAGGATTTAAAACATGAACAGAAAAAAAAAAATTAAATAAATATGCAAGTATACACTTTTAATTTATTAGCTTTGTTTAAATTAACTTATTTAAATTTTTAGTGGTCAAAAATAATTTATTTAAAGGAAATTTGATTTTAAATAAAAATAAATAAATAAATAAATTAAGTCATCGGTTTGAACTTAATCTATTTGATTATCTTAAGATATTAATAGAAAGAAAAATATAATAATAATAGACTGAACTGTTTTAAAATTTAAAAGTGTGTATATGTTAGACAAGAAAAAAATATAGGAATTTTTAATGATAAGTATAGGTATTTGTAGTCTAAATAAAATTTATTTTTAAAAGGAAAAGTTTTGGTTTTAATTAAATAATTAGATTACATAAAATTATTTAAAGGAAATGTAGTTTTAGAATAAATATTTTGTTAAGTAAATTTATCAAAGGAAATCTGTTTAATTAAAATTATTAATCCAAATTTACTTACTTAATTTGTTCAGTTACTAAAAGATTATTAAAAGAAACTGATTTGAAGATATTAATTTAAAGTAAAATAATTAGTATAAAAATTTAATCATTAGTTAGATAAATTTATTAAAGAAGAAACTGATTTAAATAAAACTATCAGTAATTTAACTATTAAAAATGAAATCACCGATGAATTAAAATTATCTAATGAAAATTTATTATTCGATTGATTCGAATATTAATAAATTGTGTATAATATTTATACAAGGTATAAATGAAGAAAACAAGTTGAATTGGAAGTGGATTGCAAACGGGAATAAAGGTGAGAACTTCTCACTCAAAAGGAATTTTATTGTTTATTTAAATTTTAAATAGTTAGATTTAAATTTTGCTTGACTGTATTGATTGAATGCTTGAATGATGATTGTTATATATATATATATATACATATTGGATGTGAATAGACCCTATACGCCGTTAGTAAGCGGAGGTTATTTATTACACGCATATACCGCGATATTCCACCTCGAAGTGGAATTGGTATTATATTATATATAGCAATATATATATATTGGCATATGTATATATTGCAGTTGATTGATTTCCCGCATTTGTATAGCGGATGAGACCCTATGCGCCATTAGTAAGCCGATATATATTTATAAAATCCCATATACCGCGATATTCCATCTCGAAGTGGAATGGTATTGTGCTAATGTCTGTGGATGCAAGGAAACAGGTTGGAGGGATCCAACTGGATTCCTCACAAATATTTATTGATTTTAGATATTGTGATGTTTGATTGTTTATCATATCGATATATGATATTGGAAAGTCGTGATTGACTATTTGATGTGTTGCATCATCGGATCCAAATTTGAAGTTTAAAAATAACGATTTTGATTTCTAAAGTGATTTTTAGAAATATACGTTTATAAAATATTTTTGGAATTGATTCATCTTAAATAAATAAACGTTATAAGTTTCATGTTATAAAGATATTTTTGAGAAATACAGTTAAAAGTTGATTTTTGAAAATATGAGATTAATGATTTTTTTTTTAAAATAGTTTGAACTGGGATTTCTGAATTTATTATAAGAAGTTTAAAAATAGGATGTATAAAAATTTTATTTTATAAATCAGAATGATGAAACTATAAAAGAGTTTAAAGATGTTTAAAGTAATAATATAAATTGTTTTATATTAAAAGATTTATAAATTGATATTCATAAATTAAAAATATTAGAAGTGTAAAACGAGCTTTTCTAAGTGTTAGAAAGAATTGTGAATGAATTTCACTAATGAATGAAACTTATAGAATTATAACGATGAAGTTATAAATAGGAATTTTATAAATAATAGGTTTATAAAATTTGTAAATGAAAACAAAATAAAATTCATAAAGTTATTAAAGGAATGGATTTGGATAAATAAATGAATCTTATAAGTTATAAGATTTATAAAATTTATGAAGTTTAAAGAAACGATTTTATAAACAAATGAATTATAAGTATTTGACTTATAATATGAATTTTTAATATATCATTGTGATATGAATTGAGATAGGTTGATAAAGGAAATTTATAAAAGAAAGTTGTTATAAAATAAATAGAAATAGAATTTATAAACATTGTTTTGTAAATCCGCAAACTACTTATTTTTAATAAGTAAATTGTTATAATTTACTTATGGAGTTATATTCACGTTTTTGAACAGTGAATAATCTTTTAAAATAAAATGAATAGAAGTGATGAAATTTATTAACAAGTATATTCACGTTTTTGAATAGTGAATAATATGTTAAAGAAATGTTTTGAATGTGATATTTTAAATAGAATTAAAACGATCTAAAGATGTTTTAAAATATATTAACTATCGAAACCATAGATTTCAACATTCATTGTTGAAATAGACGTTTTCGAGAAATAGAAGGAAATGGTAGATTATAACACTGTTGTTATAATAAATGATTTCCGAAAGGAAATGTTTTGTATAGTATTGGGATTTATATATCTATTTTAATTTCGAATCCCTATACTAGTAATTTTGGGTTGTCGTAACGATGTTTTATGCAACATTCGTTTTGGCCCAAATAAATATGGTTAAGTGAATGATTTCCTTAAAGAATGAAATGTATACTTAATTTCGATTAGAGTATATTGAATATTTTCCAAGTGTTGAAAATAAAAGATTGTGAATTACTTATTTAATAAGTATGGAAATGTTTTCCAATATAAAATGAATATGTTGAGAATTTATCTTTTTGAAGATAAATTGAAAATGAATAATTGGAAACGTATATTCATAGATATTTTAGCATATAAATTCAATATGGAATTTATAAATGGAATTTGGAAAATGAGTTTAAAAAAAATAAATATTGATTTATTTTTGAAGAATGGAAAATATATATCTGGTAAAGATATTTTTTGAAAATAAATAATTTGGAAAATTATTTGGAATCTGGTGATGTTGGCATATCTATTGATAGTTCAATAACCGACTATCAATATTTACCTTTAAATAGGTATTTGTTGTGATTTGTTCGAAATTGGATGCCACACTTATTTATTTTTTTAAATAAGCGCTCACTATTCGGGTTAACCGGGAAAGGACCTTGGGGTCGTATAACCCATTCCGAATATGTGATACGTCGTTATGAATTGCATTCGAAGACCGGTGTTGAAGACCGGATATTTTCGAAAACGAAAGGGTTTCTTGTTGATTGTCTCTGCACTGGCTGATCCCCGGTATAGAGATCTCCATATGTGATGGGAAATCCGAACGTGATTAGAGATTATTCGGATTGCAAGGACTTCTTTGTAAGTGCCTTCGGTTCTGTTCGAGCCCGGAACAGACTTGTATGGATTGTGTGTCTGACATTACAAATTGAGATGTAAAGCCGATTTCTTTCAAATATATTTCTGTTGGTGGCGGAGAATTTATTCTCTTAGCTTAACACCCTTCTCTGAGACGTACGAGCTCAGAGGTTATATAGTTGAAGTTATCAGCGATATATTCCCAATTTGGTAATGTGACATGCTGAGTGTAGCTGTAAATGATCATTGTGTTGATTATTTGTGATAGGATCATTTGTTTGATCGTTTATCTTGGTGATCATTTCTATGATCATTTGTTGACCCAAAGCATGGCTTTTGTATAATGTATGTTTTTGTGGACGTGACTTCGTCGAGCCTCACACCCCGGAAATGGTCAAAACAGGAAAGATGCGGCAAGGTTATGAGGGGTAGCTCCCTTTAGGGTATGTGCATTTCCTTCTGGATAGAGGTGGTATCATGGTATAGAGCCCAGATATTTAACCTATGTGGTTACTGCGAATTTATTACTTTGTGGTTGTTGGTTATCGGGATCCCGTGAGAAAGGTCGTTTACGATCGGGGAATGACGTGCTCGTGTCAGTAGTTACCCAGTTAGGGGTAACCCGGCCTTGTGTTGGCAGAGTTCCGGTTTGGTTCTCGGGAATGTCCTTCCAGAGGCATTCTCATGTGGCAATGGGAAGTTCCTTGGCCTGACCATTTGTTGGAAGTCCAAAGAAACAATACGAAACTTGTACGGTATTAGTTGTAGAACCTATCATTCACTTATGGTGTCGCAACACTGTTTGGATGGTAGCTATAGTAGGCATAGTTCGAAATGTCTATGTTGGCTAAGATTTATATCTTTATTTTCGAAATAATTTTCTACACTATGCACTAGTAATAATATCAAATGCTTCTTTTTAATGCGTATCAAGCATCTTTGACTATCATAAGGAGAAATCTCCTCCGATTCTGCGTTTGCATGTGTGTGTGTGCGGGAGGCCTTATGGTAGTCTCATTTTTAAAAGCATTGCGAATTGAATTTAAAAATATCTCTCTATTTTGATTTTAAAGTTAAATAAACTATTTTGAGTTCTCACACCAGTCACATGACTGACTCGGATTTTATTGTTTTCCTTCCTAAACTCTGGGTGCCCACAAATTTCCACACGGGCAGTCAAGAGTTAGGTTTATCAGGATATTCTGGAATTCAGGAGTTGCTGGAAGCAAGCTGGATGATATGACGTATTACTAGTTTATATAGTATTTCTTTTCCGCTGCATTGTTTGTTGTTGTACACTCTGATGATATGATGTAATGAGATGTAATGTAATAAGTGATATAGTTCTTTGTTTAAAGATTATTCATTTATCTATTATATGTTGTTCCGCTGCGAATTGTGAGATTCTGATATTGTTGTTCTATTGTTCTTTGTCCCGTTCTATTTTCTATTTTCTATTTTCTTTTCTCTCTATTTTTTTGTATCTTTTTCTCTCTTCTTTTTCTTTTCTTCTTTCTTAAAAACCATAAGGGTTCGTATTTTCGTTCACCTTGAGTTAATCAATGGAGATTAGTGTCTATTCAAGGAGCACGGATTTACGGTTCTTTACATTTGGTATCAGAGCTTATGGTTAAGCGACAACCATGGTTCTGTTGGGTATTACTCGTTAGAGATAGAGTCAGCAGTACTCTAGAATGAGTTTGAGTGTAATAATAGATATGAGAGCGTATTTGTTAGTGAATATAAAATTGTTTTTGAATCGGGTAAATAAGATATTTTCGCCCAAAACTATTTTGTATAGAAAAGAAATGGTTTTCTATGGATTATTATAGTATATGGTTGCATGATTGTTAGGAAGTGATAATATTGAATCATTATCATTAGTATATGGAATTAAATAAAATGGATTGAATTCAAGTAAACTAACTTGATAAATTATTAATTTATGGACTAATGAATTGGAATTTGAGTTGGTTAAAATTAAAGTTTAGTCGTGAGCTAAATTTGAAGATAAATTTGAATTTGTATATAAATTCAAGTAAGTAAAAGAAATAAATTGAAATTCCCTTTGTTAGTAATTAAGCAAATTCGAGATGAATTGAATATTGGTGAATGTAACTAATTTAAAGTAATCATATGAATTAGCAAATGAAAGTTAATCGTTAGAATTCAATGTTTGGAATTAAGAATTGAATTCGAATGAAATTTAAAATTATGAATTTAATTCAAATAGGATTGAAATTGTGAATTGAATTGAAATGAAAAATTGAATGAAATGGATATGTAACTTCAATAATGAAGTAAAAGTGTATAAGAACATATGTTGGAAATTTTGTAATAGAATTTGCAAAATAGTTTGAATGTTGGAATTGGATATTTTGGATGCTACTACTAGCAGGTTATACAGGTGTATAAAGGAATTGAGATTTTGATTTCAAAGATAAAATTGAATGGCTCGACAAAAAGGTACGTATTTCAATTTCAGTATGAAATTTGATGATTTTCTTCTCCAGCCACTTGGCTTTCTCTTTTCTTTTTGATTCTGAGGGGCCGTGGTGCCATTTTGTAGTCGTACCGAGCTAGCCGCGCAAAGGAGACGCTGGCGAAATTTTTCGAAAATTTAGGGTGTTAGAAAAATTTTGAGAAATTTTGAAAGTTTGAAATTTGAATTTGAATTTAAATTTAAATTGTTAGGTAAACAATATTGTTTGAAACCTATAATTGAAGTTGGAAATCTAGTGAAATGATAGTGAATTTCTAGTAAAGATTTAGGTTAGAAAGTTGATAAAACTATTTGGGATGTGAAAAGTAGTTAATGGGAATTGGGGCATTCTTCTTAACTTGTAATTTCGGGACGAAATTCTTTTAAGGGGGGAAGATTGTAACGACTCAGAATTTTTAATAATTTAATTAGAGAATAATTAATTAATTTTAAATATTTGAATGATGGTTTGGATTGAATTTTCAATATAACTTTGGAATTGGCAATTAAATTTTAGAATTTAATCTATTGAAAGTTGAATAAAAATTTGATTCTTCAAATTTAAGCCAACTAAAAATATTTCAAAGGCTTGTAAAATTCATATAGATAATATTGAAGGTAATAGAAGCTTCAGAATTGAAATTGAAAATGAATTGTTCAGTTTTGAAATTTAATCGTTTGAAATCGATATTTAAAACAGCTGTCCGAGGCATAGTCTCGAAATTCGACGAAACCAGTTCCATTGAGTCCGTAATATTGAATTATTGCCGGATTTCAAATTTCGTATTTTTCGGAGTTAATATGTGAGCGTACGACACATAAACGCGTTGAAAGTTCTATCGAAACAAATTGAATTTAAAATTTAAATTTAAATTAAATAAAAGACAGCATCCCCAATTTCACGCCTAAAATCATGGCAGTTAAACGTGCAAACACGATCTCTTGTCCCTCCCTCTTCTTTTTAAAACACGAGCACGCAGAAGAAAATTTAAACATCTCGTTCAAAAATTATTAATGGAGCCGAGCTTTCCTCTCCTTTCTCATAACCTTCAGTTCAATCCTTTTTAAACGAAGTCTTCCCCTTCTCTCATTTTCGAAATCGAGTCAATCATCTCAGTTATAAAAAAAAGCCGAAGCCTTCAAATCGAAATTAAAAAAAAAAAGAATGGTGGCCGCGTGAGAATTAATGGCGAAGGCGACTTCAACTCGCGGCAGTGGTGGGCGACGACGAAGCGGCGAGGGTTTGTTCGGCGTCGTTAGTGGCAGGCGGCGGCATCAATTTGGGGTTCTGTGCAGCGCTCGATCGAAGTGGGGGGTCGCGATGGCAGTGGAGACTCGAGTGTGGTTTAATGGTCGCGGCGGTGTTTTGCGATGGAGGCGGGGTCGAATTCGTTCAGTGGGGGCCCGAGCACGAGGGGCTGGCAGCGGCAGTGGGCGCGAGGCGGCATTCGCGACGGCGTGGGCCTCGATGGAGCTGAGTTCTTCAAATTTGCAGTGGGGTAATTTTACAAAATTTTGTTTTTCAAAATTTAATTTATATACAGAAGATTAAAAAAAAAATATCTAAGATAGTTTGAAAAAAAAAAGTGTAAATATATGCCTTAACTTACTGTTTAGGATTTAAAACATGAACAGAAAAAAAATAAAAAAATAAAAATGCAAGTATACACTTCTAATTTATTAGCTTTGTTTAAATTAACTTATTTAAATTTTTAGTGGTTAAAAATAATTTATTTAAAGGAAATTTGATTTTAAATAAAAATAAGTAAATAAATAAATTAAGTCATCGGTTTGAACTTAATCTATTTGATTATCTTAAGATATTAATAGAAAGAAAAATATAATAATAATAGACCGAACTGTTTTAAAATTTAAAAGTGTGTATATGTTAGACAAGAAAAAAATATAGGAATTTTTAATGATAAGTATAGGTATTTGTAGTCTAAATAAAATTTATTTTTAAAAGGAAAAGTTTTGGTTTTAATTAAATAATTAGATTACATAAAATTATTTAAAGGAAATGTAGTTTTAGAATAAATATTTTGTTAAGTAAATTTATCAAAGGAAATCTGTTTAATTAAAATTATTAATCCAAATTTACTTACTTAATTTGTTCAGTTACTAAAAGATTATTAAAAGAAACTGATTTGAAGATATTAATTTAAAGTAAAATAATTAGTATAAAAATTTAATCATTAGTTAGATAAATTTATTAAAGAAGAAACTGATTTAAATAAAACTATCAGTAATTTAACTATTAAAAATGAAATCACCGATGAATTAAAATTATCTAATGAAAATTTATTATTCGATTGATTCGAATATTAATAAATTGTGTATAATATTTATACAAGGTATAAATGAAGAAAACAAGTTGAATTGAAAGTGGATTGCAAACGGGAATAAAGGTGAGAACTTCTCACTCAAAAGGAATTTTATTGTTTATTTAAATTTTAAATAGTTAGATTTAAATTTTGCTTGACTGTATTGATTGAATGCTTGAATGATGATTGTTATATATATATATATATATATATATATATATATATATATATATATATATATATATATATATATATATTGGATGTGAATAGACCCTATACGCCGTTAGTAAGCGGAGGTTATTTATTACACGCATATACCGCGATATTCCACCTCGAAGTGGAATTGGTATTATATTATATATAGCAATATATATATATTGGCATATGTATATATTGCAGTTGATTGATTTCCCGCATTTGTATAGCGGATGAGACCCTATGCGCCATTAGTAAGCCGATATATATTTATAAAATCCCATATACCGCGATATTCCATCTCGAAGTGGAATGGTATTGTGCTAATGTCTGTGGATGCAAGGAAACAGGTTGGAGGGATCCAACTGGATTCCTCACAAATATTTATTGATTTTAGATATTGTGATGTTTGATTGTTTATCATATCGATATATGATATTGGAAAGTCGTGATTGACTATTTGATGTGTTGCATCATCGGATCCAAATTTGAAGTTTAAAAATAACGATTTTGATTTCTAAAGTGATTTTTAGAAATATACGTTTATAAAATATTTTTGGAATTGATTCATCTTAAATAAATAAACGTTATAAGTTTCATGTTATAAAGATATTTTTGAGAAATACAGTTAAAAGTTGATTTTTGAAAATATGAGATTAATGATTTTTTTTTAAAATAGTTTGAACTGGGATTTCTGAATTTATTATAAGAAGTTTAAAAATAGGATTTATAAAAATTTTATTTTATAAATCAGAATGATGAAACTATAAAAGAGTTTAAAGATGTTTAAAGTAATAATATAAATTGTTTTATATTAAAAGATTTATAAATTGATATTCATAAATTAAAAATATTAGAAGTGTAAAACGAGCTTTTCTAAGTGTTAGAAAGAATTGTGAATGAATTTCACTAATGAATGAAACTTATAGAATTATAACGATGAAGTTATAAATAGGAATTTTATAAATAATAGGTTTATAAAATTTGTAAATGAAAACAAAATAAAATTCATAAAGTTATTAAAGGAATGGATTTGGATAAATAAATGAATCTTATAAGTTATAAGATTTATAAAATTTATGAAGTTTAAAGAAACGATTTTATAAACAAATGAATTATAAGTATTTGACTTATAATATGAATTTTTAATATATCATTGTGATATGAATTGAGATAGGTTGATAAAGGAAATTTATAAAAGAAAGTTGTTATAAAATAAATAGAAATAGAATTTATAAACATTGTTTTGTAAATCCGCAAACTACTTATTTTTAATAAGTAAATTGTTATAATTTACTTATGGAGTTATATTCATGTTTTTGAACAGTGAATAATCTTTTAAAATAAAATGAATAGAAGTGATGAAATTTATTAACAAGTATATTCACGTTTTTGAATAGTGAATAATATGTTAAAGAAATGTTTTGAATGTGATATTTTAAATAGAATTAAAACGATCTAAAGATGTTTTAAAATATATTAACTATCGAAACCATAGATTTCAACATTCATTGTTGAAATAGACGTTTTCGAGAAATAGAAGGAAATGGTAGATTATAACACTGTTGTTATAATAAATGATTTCCGAAAGGAAATGTTTTGTATAGTATTGGGATTTATATATCTATTTTAATTTCGAATCCCTATACTAGTAATTTTGGGTTGTCGTAACGATGTTTTACGCAACATTCGTTTTGGCCCAAATAAATATGGTTAAGTGAATGATTTCCTTAAAGAATGAAATGTATACTTAATTTCGATTAGAGTATATTGAATATTTTCCAAGTGTTGAAAATAAAAGATTGTGAATTACTTATTTAATAAGTATGGAAATGTTTTCCAATATAAAATGAATATGTTGAGAATTTATCTTTTTGAAGATAAATTGAAAATGAATAATTGGAAACGTATATTCATAGATATTTTAGCATATAAATTCAATATGGAATTTATAAATGGAATTTGGAAAATGAGTTTAAAAAAAATAAATATTGATTTATTTTTGAAGAATGGAAAATATATATCTGGTAAAGATATTTTTTGAAAATAAATAATTTGGAAAATTATTTGGAATCTGGTGATGTTGGCATATCTATTGATAGTTCAATAACCGACTATCAATATTTACCTTTAAATAGGTATTTGTTGTGATTTGTTTGAAATTGGATGCCACACTTATTTTTTTTTAAATAAGCGCTCACTATTCGGGTTAACCGGGAAAGGACCTTGGGGTCGTATAACCCATTCCGAATATGTGATACGTCGTTATGAATTGCATTCGAAGACCGGTGTTGAAGACCGGATATTTTCGAAAACGAAAGGGTTTCTTGTTGATTGTCTCTGCACTGGCCGATCCCCGGTATAGAGATATCCATATGTGATGGGAAATCCGAACGTGATTAGAGATTATTCGGATTGCAAGGACTTCTTTGTAAGTGCCTTCGGTTCTGTTCGAGCCCGGAACAGACTTGTATGGATTGTGTGTCTGACATTACAAATTGAGATGTAAAGCCGATTTCTTTCAAATATATTTCTGTTGGTGGCGGAGAATTTATTCTCTTAGCTTAACACCCTTCTCCGAGACGTACGAGCTCAGAGGTTATATAGTTGAAGTTATCAGCGATATATTCCCAATTTGGTAATGTGACATGCTGAGTGTAGCTGTAAATGATCATTGTGTTGATTATTTGTGATAGGATCATTTTTTTGATCGTTTATCTTGGTGATCATTTCTATGATCATTTGTTGACCCAAAGCATGGCTTTTGTATAAAGTATGTTTTTGTGGACGTGACTTCGTCGAGCCTCACACCCCGGAAATGGTCAAAACAGGAAAGATGCGGCAAGGTTATGAGGGGTAGCTCCCTTTAGGGTATGTGCATTTCCTTCTGGATAGAGGTGGTATCATGGTATGGAGCCCAGATATTTAACCTATGTGGTTACTGCGAATTTATTACTTTGTGGTTGTTGGTTATCGGGATCCCGTAAGAAAGGTCGTTTACGATCGGGGAATGGCGTGCTCGTGTCAGTAGTTACCCAGTTAGGGGTAACCCGGCCTTGTGTTGGCAGAGTTCCGGTTTGGTTCTCGGGAATGTCCTTCCAGAGGCATTCTCATGTGGCAATGGGAAGTTCCTTGGCCTGACCATTTGTTGGAAGTCCAAAGAAACAATACGAAACTTGTACGGTATTAGTTGTAGAACCTATCATTCACTTATGGTGTCGCAACACTGTTTGGATGGTAGCTATAGTAGGCATAGTTCGAAATGTCTATGTTGGCTAAGATTTATATCTTTATTTTCGAAATAATTTTCTACACTATGCACTAGTAATAATATCAAATGCTACTTTTTAATGCATATCAAGCATCTTTGACTATCATAAGGAGAAATCTCCTCCGATTCTGCGTTTGCATGTGTGTGTGCGGGAGGCCTTATGGTAGTCTCATTTTTAAAAGCATTGCGAATTGAATTTAAAAATATCTCTCTATTTTGATTTTAAAGTTAAATAAACTGTTTTGAGTTCTCACACCAGTCACATGACTGACTCGGAGTTTATTGTTTTCCTTCCTAAACTCTGGGTGCCCACAAATTTCCACACGGGCAGTCAAGAGTTAGGTTTATCAGGATATTCTGGAATTCAGGAGTTGCTGGAAGCAAGCTGGATGATATGGCGTATTACTAGTTTATATAGTATTTCTTTTCCGCTGCATTGTTTGTTGTTGTACACTCTGATGATATGATGTAATGAGATGTAATGTAATAAGTGATATAGTTCTTTGTTTAAAGATTATTCATTTATCTATTATATGTTGTTCCGCTGCGAATTGTGAGATTCTGATATTGTTGTTCTATTGTTCTTTGTCCCGTTCTATTTTCTATTTTCTATTTTCTTTTCTCTCTATTTTTTTCTATCTTTTTCTCTCTTCATTTTCTTTTCTTCTTTCTTAAAAACCATAAGGGTTCGTATTTTCGTTCACCTTGAGTTAATCAATGGAGATTAGTGTCTATTCAAGGAGTACGGATTTACGGTTCTTTACATATTTTAAATTGATTCCATATCAGTTTTTCAACATTTTATTAATTTACATTCAAATTATTCACAAAATCTTTTTTTCTTAATTTTATATTCAACAACAAATTAATCCATGCCAATTTATTTATGAATCATCTCATAAATTAGTTACTTAAGTTGAATTTCATTCTTAGCAACGACATTCCTACCTATATTCAACTTACACTTAAATTGAATTCATTTATAACTTAAGTCATCAACATTTTAATCCATTTCCATTTTATTCGACAATATTCCAAAATATATTTAATTCGCTTACATATAAGTCGAATTCCGTTTATCCAATTTCAAATAAACTACAAACAATCCTTTTATATTGAACAGCATTTCATTCCATGTTAATTCAATAATAAACCATTTCTTAAAATTATCACTTAAGGTTTAGTATAAACATTCATACCATTACTCAGGTTCATATTCAACTTATAACTTAATTTTTTACATGATTTAAATCAAGCAATACTGCAGAACATAATTTAATTCATTTGCATTTACTTAAGATCCCAATGTTATTACTCAATCCTTTAAACCCTATTCAATTTGTTCACACTTAGGTTGAATTTCCATTCTTATCACTTAAGTTGAATTTATTTATAACTCAAGCACCATTTTTCAAAAACCAAATTATATTTCAATATCGAATCCACAAATTAATTTATCTAATTAGTTTACTTCCATTTTACTTAACCTAAGTTAAGTTTCAATTCAAAAATCATCTCATTTAACTCGACCTGATTTAACTTCATTTTTATAATTCAAATTCATATTTTTATTTCTTTTAAACAAACATTTAACCATCCTAACTTGGATTTGACTTTTCATTTCCTCGGGTTTATAAGTTATGTAACTTATTTTTCACATTTTCAAAATTTATATACTCAAGTTTATACCCCATTTTTTTAAATCAAATTCAATTTGATTCACCATTCATTTGATTTCCATAACTCAAGTCTATATTCGTTTCATTAAGTTATCACAATTACACATCCAACTCCATTTAATTCAAGTTCAGTTTCAGTAACAATAACTTATAGTTATATATCCATTTTATAATCAAATTTTATATTCAATTAAATTTGATATTGTTTCAACTCCAATCTAATTAGATTTAACTTAGCTTAAGTTAAATTTCAATCCATGCAATTCACTTTTACTAATGTAATATATTTAACTTGCATAAGTTAAATTTTAATTTCATATTGAAATTTACATTTCACAGTTTATAAGTTCAAAAATTTATTTTCTTTCTAGTTTCACAAAACCTTTAAGTGAATATCCTAGAATTCAATCATCCTGATTTATTTCAATTTATTTTGAAATCATAATATAGATATAGCTCTTTTGGTTTAACAAACCAATTTTCCTTGGAATTTTCAAAATCAACTTGGTTTTATTCAAAACAAAATCCCTTTGGAATTTTTGAAACAATACTTGTTTTTTATCAAAAATTTCCATATCAATTTACCGTGGTAGTAATTTTATCACTTAGAAGCTCGAAATGAACACTGGTGATGTCACGATCATCATCAGAATTATTTTTCGACGACTGAAGTGAGTTCGGTGCTTTCTTGATTTAAAAATCCATTTAAAACATTTCTTATTCCAATATATTTTAGAATAAACTATTATTCTTTGCAAACACTTTGAAAAACATTTCCAAAATCTTCAGGATTTAAATTTCCAAATTCTGGTTTGAATCCAATTTTAGCTTTACTCATTTGTATGAATCATATTTATACAAATTTGATTTGGTTGTATAAACCATTACAAATTTTATTATCTTGTTTTGATTATAATAATAACATCCAAAAACATCAATAGACTATAATAATTTCAGAAAATTGTTCCCTTTATACCAAAATATAATTTGGATAAAATTATTTCAATTACCCACTTTAAAACAATATTGTGCTAGTTCACCTTGTTTAGAGTTTAGAAACTCCTATCGATGTAGTTGTACATTCCGTACCGGCCAGAATTCATAAACACTCAACCGATAAGTCAACACAGTATAAAACATTTTATATCCGCTAACAAATATGCACTCATATATATAATACACTCAAACTTATTCTAAGGTACTACTGACCCTATCTCTAAAGTGTAATGCCCACCAAAGCCAAGATTCTTGCTTAATCTGGCTCTGATACCAACTGTAGCGGTCTAGGCTTACCAACCATCGACAACGGCTAAAATCCGCCGTGGCATACACTGGTACCTCAAATCTAATTTTACGGCCATCCTTTCGACTTTAAGCACCTAGGAAACCAACCACTCAGGGACATGTAAGGGGTAAGAGTCTCCTGCTCACCACCAAACACAAAGCGAGAACCCCTATCATGCACAAACTTATCACCAATCAGATGCGATCCTGGTCTCTTTGAAACGATTAATGCATTTTGGCCAGATTTGATAGTCGGTTATTTAACTATCAAATTATACACATAACAGTCACTAGGCCCATATATTATTAAATATTTTCAAAACATTCATTTAAAATATCTTTACACAGATATATATTCAAATCTCTTTCAGTATTCCAATGTTTGAAAACAATTTCAAATCCTTATATCTTTAATGACATATTTTTAAATCATATCTTACTTCCACACTTAGTGAAATATTTTCTGAGTCGATTTATAATCCATTACTTAGAAAAATATCTCTATATAAATCCTTTCAATGTTAAAATATTTCCAAAACCTTTCATTTCAACATTAGAAAAATATTATAATTCTATTTCCCAAAAATCATTTCTAATACCCATATTTCGAAAATATTTCATAACTTATCTCATAAATTTCGAAATTTATATTAATTCCTTTTACATTTACCAAATCGATTACACTCATTTATAATCTTGTCAATCCATTTATAACTTCTTTATGAATTCAGATTCAATCTTGAAGTTCTTGTTTCTAACATTTTGGAAATTTCCTTAGTTCTCAGAATTTCATTATAAGATTTTCACTTATAAAATCACATTTGTTAAATAAACCCCATTTACAAATCTCGAGAGAATTTATTAATAAATTTCAAATCTGTCTCTCTCTCTCTCTCTTTATATAATAAGTATTTTTAAAGAATAATAATTTATTTTTAAAACAAAATTAAGTAATTATTTAAAATATCAAAACACTTTAAATAAACATCGATAACTCATTTCCAATTCATTTTTTAATAAAAACTAATCGATTTACAAAGCTTATTATAAAATTTTGATTTCATTTCAGTAAATATTAAATATTTGAATAACTAACCTTTCGAAATATTTTAATATATATAATAGTTTTTATACTACATAGTTTAATAAATAAAAATCCTTTTCTAGAAATAAAACTTACTTCTTGAAAACAAAAACTATTTTAAAAATTCAACATAGCCAATTTTATACTTATAAATCTCTTTCTATTTATCACAAATCGGTTTACATTTCCAATTTCACAACTATTTTTAAATTCCAAAATGGAACCACTATTTATTTCTAAATCAGTTTCCATATTTCATTCTATATTCACAATGTGAATTTATAGTCCCAATTTATCAAATGGTAGTCATTCCACTTTATTTATAAACATTCTTTATAACTTTATAAACTCATTTCCAGTTTATAACCAATTTTTATTACTAAATTCCATTTATAAATCGATTTCTATTTAAAATTCCATTTGGAAATCTATTTCTCAATAAATCTAATTAAATTCCAAATCTATTCAAAACTCGATTTCGACTTCCATTTATAATTTACGACATATTATTAAAATCAGTTGTTCCAAATTCCTTGTATAAATTAATTTCAAAAAATATTTATCTGAACCACTTTACAAAATAATTAAGTGAATTCCAAATCAAATTTATTATTTAATCCAAACCTATTTCTTATTCAATGTTCTAAATATAAATATTTTTATTTCCAAAAATCACCTTGGATTTCTATTTAAGATTCAAAAATATGATTTATGGTGTTTAAAATACCAAAATTGGGCCAGTGCTACTATAACATTCGATATATCAAATCACACAACAATACATAACAGATTATTCAATCACATCATATATCACTATATATGGAACAAATCAATATATTTTTGAGGAATCCAGTTGGATCCCTCCAACTTGTTTCCTGCATCCATAGATGTTATATAACATAAAATACTAATCTCGCTTCGAGGCGGGATATCGTGGTAATATACGGTTATCCGCTATTATGCGGAGCGCATAGTGTCTCATCTACTCCAATGCGGAGGAAATATATCCGACTACTACTAATATATATATATATATATATATATATATATATATATATATATATAGACACACACTGCTATATATAATATAACATCCAATTGATAATAATTTATAAATTCATCCACTCAACCAATAATTAAATTTTAACATTATAAATTAAAAACAGTAACCAAATGAGTGAGGTTACTCACCTTGATTTTAATTTGCAATCCGTTCCAATTTTAAATTGAATTGAACTGACAATCAATTTAATCTAAAATTGCAGCTATCCCCAATTTATTCCAAATAAATTCCATAATGTAGCACACATCATTACGGATCCAACGCCACTAGTTTCGCATAATTTTGACCTAGTACAAGCAAGTTACAAATTTTATAAGTTACCAACTACATAAAATAAATATTCTTCCGACTAATCACTATTATAAATTTTAATTACTTAATTTAAAAATCTTAATTACCTTACTAAAAACTATGTCTTCCCCCAAGTCGCGATTGCCGCTTCTCCACCTTTTTTAATTATATTACATTGCTGATCGCCAGAGACTTAACTACCGCTGCCCCCAACCCTACGCGCGCGCCTACATACTCGCACAAACCTTCAACACGAATGTCCACGCATGACCTGAACCCCTACCTGGCCAGGAACGGGCCGCCTAGCCACCACCATGCTTTTCCAAACATCGACCTCCTGGAACAGCCTCGATGCCCCATTGGCCACACAACCATCAGCTCGCGCATGTCCGAAAGACTCACCAAAACCCTAGGTCACAGCGATTTTCCCTCTCCTCCATCTTGCACTCCGATCGTGCCTCCATCGCGGTTTCATCGTGATGCTTCCCTTTTTTTAGATGAACTGATTTCATTTTTCAAAAGGAGTAGTAGTATGCGATTTTTAAACAAAAGGGGAAGAGGTCGGCGCAAGCAGAAGGTTAGGGTGCGGCTGAACAGATGTAGGGGTTGACTTCAAAATTATATAATAGTATTTAATTCTAGAATATCTAGTTTATTATAACTTAAAATCCCGAACCCCTATCGAGGCGTGCTTCCTGGCGTTTCTAATGTTATACCCCTATTCTAAACATAATGGAATAAGTTTCGAGACCTAATTTGATCGTATGTGGAAGATAGCTTTTTGAATACAATTATTATATTAAATTTCAATATCGATTTCAATGCATTTCTGTCCTGTACGACTAAACGATACCTCTAAATGCTACGAAATTTAAAATATGATAATAATACACTATTATGTTTCCAATGGAACGATTTCATTGAAATCCGAGACTGTGCACCGGATCGCTCTTTTTACACGTCGATTAAATCTGAAATTTCAAAAATTTACGAAATCACTTGAAATTTCAGTTTAAAATCTTACTCAATTCTAATCCAAATAGAATTTATATCAACATTAGAAATTTTTTCGATTCCTTATTCAACTCAAATTTTAATTATTCACCATTTCCGTATTACGATAAATCACTATATTTGAAATTTAAATTCATTATATAATTTCAACCAAAATCCTCATTTTAAAAAATCAAATTATATTCCAAATACAATACTTAAAATCATTTAAATATTCAAAATCAAACGATGGAAAATCCGAGTCGTTACAAATAGTCTAAGATAAAGAGGTTGAAGTAACCGACTCAGTTTTAAGACCTATATTTTGTTCGGGCCTCCATTTGAATTTTGAAAATAAAAAATATAAATAATAAATAAATAAAATAAAATTGATGTTTTGTATATACTCTTAGAATGTAGAAGTGTATTATACAAGTAAAAAAAGTGGAGTAAGTTTTTAGTTTAATGTTTAATAAAGTTATGTCTTTATAAAGCGTTTGTAAACTTGAGTGAAAATTTATGGAGTAATTCATAAATTATTTTAGTATTGAATAAAATACTATAAATGAAGAATCGAAAATGGTTAAGAAACTGGTGTAGTTAAGAAACAAATATGATTATGTACATAAGTTATAAGTTGATCATTATATTCGCACAACTCTTGATCTTAGGTTTAAATTCATAACTTCAGGATGATTCGTACTAGTTTGAAAATGGATTTCGCACTTGATTCTTATCAACGAAAACTTGATTCAAATTTTTGTTACGATACTAAGGTTTTCTATCATGGCGTATGGCTATGTAAGAAGAACAGAGGTTTCTAATCAAGGACCTTGATCGAAGTTCACACTAGGGAGGTCGAGTGAGCGATACTAGTTTGAAAGTAAAGACTATGTATCCGACCAAGTAGTTGGATTAGATATTGCGTATGGATGATTTAAGTTCATCATACATGCTTAAGTGTATTTGTATAAATTGTTGTGTGGCTTAGGAAAATTTGAGGAGTGACTTTCAATTTTATTCGAGGGAGCTTAGATCATCTTGTAAGCAATAACTAAAGGACGAGAAGCGTAATGGTATGCTTAGAAAATTATATACATCCTCGGATGATCGAGAAATTTATGGACCTAATAAAAAATTCCTAAATATCGTTTATTAGTCTTTTAATATTTTGAATAATGTTAAGCGTTCATTTATCCACTTATGGAATTTGATTTGATTGATAGTGTGATTTTATAGACTATGGTTTACAAGGTTGTTGTTTGTTAGGACTTAAATCCCAGTGCTTTTGAAAAGTGATTTCGAAAGAATTTGTGAAAGAAATAATAATAATAATAATAATAATAATAATATTTTTTAAACTTTGGGAAGTATTATTATTTTAGGATATTTGAAAAAAGTTTTTGTGCAGTATATTTTCAAATATTTTTGGTTATGACTAAAGTTGGCCGATTAGGAGTTGTTCGATTTGAAAGACTCGTGGGTTATATTTGTTTACTCTACTTGTTGCTTTTGAAGAACCAGAATACCACTGAATGCTCCATGTTGTTTGATTCTAGAGATATATCATGCTTCGGTAGGACGGGCTCCCTCTTTTTCATAGTTGATTTTGGTTTTGATTTATTTTTCTTTGAAGGAATTTGAAAATATACCGTGAAATCAAAATCCGGGGCATTTTGTTCTAAATTTATCTTTTGAAAAGATTGGGTGCTTAGTTTCTTATTATAGAGCATTCTCAGCACTTTTGTTGCATATGGTTATTATCTTGTTTAAGTTGCTTGAGCTTATGATAGAAATAGCTAGTGCATTGCTCTTGTTAACATGGTTCTCTTTTCGACTATGTAAATACAAAACAGGTATAGGGAATGTAACGAATGGCTTTTCGATCCCAAAATGTCGACGCTAATACATCCACGTTATTCACTAATCGAGCTCCAAGTGCCGAAAAGGCAGAACATTAGGGTGAAATAAAAGAAGAAAAGAAACGAAACAAGAATAAAGAGAAAACAATATAAGAACCTCACAACAGAATGATAACATATAATATCAAAATGATACTTTTACAAAGGAAAAATGTATAGATACAATAATCAGAGTAAACCAACCTATCATCAGCCTGGACAGTTATAATAACTTGCCCTTACAATTGCTGATATAAAAATAAATAAATTAATGCAGCGGAAATAAAATCTATGATAGGTAATCATCCAGCTCCTCTCTCCAAGAGCTCCAATGATCATCAATGAAATCTAGAAATATACATGAAGCTGAACCGAGCATTATAAGAAGAATAACACCCAGATCAGCTTGGTAGACCAGCGTGAGAAGACTCAAGTAATTTAAATTAATATATTTGTAAAATCCTTTAAAGAATAAATGTACCCCGTAAGACCAAGCCACAAATAAACACAGATGGGCTTTTACCTTATGATAACCGGACCACTTTATAGAAAATTTATTGATATTATAATAATGTCTAAGGTGTTCAAGATAAATATAAATCATACCTGAAATGGTTAGGCTGGTTACATTTGACTGCATATTTACGTATACAAACAAACCACTAAGGTATGTTCGTATAAATGGATTTTCCACGGAGACCTCCCCAGTATACTCGTAAGATATACTAAGACCGATCACTTACGACAAGGGTCAGAAACTACCTTCCGAGCGTCATTTATGTCTGGATAAAATATACAAGAAGGTAAACACAACCATCTCATGCCCTAACATGTGAACCGAGTATCATCAACTCTCCGTGCGCAACATAACGATAAGCATACTCTGGATAATGGAGTTGATGTACCCCCTATTTGGGTCCGCTGAATCCGAGATCATGCATCCTACTCTATCTTTAGTCATTTTCCAATGTCGAGGCTATGTTCGACATAATTACATGAGTTTTCAACAAAACTTGATTAAATAATGAATACCACATGGATCCCATAATCCCAATAGATTTTGGAACAACACATGGTTCCCATCATTCCACTTTTAAATCATAGAAACCATATAATAGTTTTGAAGTGGTATTCGTTAAGTAAAACACTTACCGATCTCGGACTCTTCAAAACCAATCGATGAATTTCTAATTAACTTAATTCCATTTCTTTGAGAAGTAATCGAAAGCTAGAGGCATTTCGTACTATACTCCTCTCCGGGGTTTTTTATTGGTATAAATCAACAAAACATTCTGTATACTTCTTAAGTTAAGTTTTGTCAAGATCGATAGTCGATTAATCGACTATTGAGTCTTGAATGCTTGCTATGGCAATCAAGGTTCCACACTTTACATGTTTTTGATCTTTCTGCTTAACTATTCTTCGGCCTAGAAGAATTCTAAAAGGTTAGAGCTCTGTTGCTCTGTCCCTACCTAAACATCAGTCTTGACTCTCACAAATAGTAAATAAATTACATAGTTGTTACTTATCATTCAAGTTCAAGTCACATTAATGACTTTTACAATGGTAGCGCCTCTAGAAGTGCAACCCAAAGTTCTGTTAATAGTTTTATCACATTTTTGCTAAAAAAATGTGTTTAGTTTTCAATACCTTAATAACTGATTTTAGATCCATTCTTTTTACATTAATTAGTATGCTTTGGCCACCTGAAAACATGAAGAAAAATCCCAAAGAATATCATTTGATTATTTTAGAGAATTTCCCAAAAGAGTGTATTTTACCGAACTACACTTATAGAGACTATATCGCTATAACCTTTTGCACTTTGTTCAACTAGCTATCAAATAAATTAGGCTTCAAAAATTTCTCAATAAGGATAATATATTATTTACTTGATTAATTGATAAAGAAATACCTAAGAAAGTTTCCACAAAAATAAGCTTTATTTTAAAAACAGATTATTCTAAAACTGTTGCTATAGCGACCTTTTACATCTATCTTTTGTTACTTTGACTTAATTCTTCTATAACTTTTCAAAAAATAATATTTTCTTTTCAAAACACTTATATAAGCGTAGATAATAACCAAACAAGTTATTGTTATGATATGTTATTAAATCGTCATTTTCACAAGTTACGGTTCAAGGATTCATACTGCGTTTATAGCGACTATCGCTATGCGGGCAATTCTGTATTCAATCCAATATTTGGTGTTATGTTATTTTATACACATATATGATTCCAAGTTCCAACCATACTACTAATAAACATACACATCAATATATCCATTTCAAATGTTCAAATGAGCTTATCACAATTCAATGGTTTAGTGAGAAACTAATTTAACAATTTAAAGCATATAATCAAATGTTTAACTTTTAAGTCGTTATGTCTATTATTATTAATTTAGAGTAAGAATATTAACATGTGATTTATAAAAAATTTTAAGAGATTAATAAATCAAATACATGCAATATTTTAAGTTAACTTGCAACAAACATATAGTGTAATCAAAGTGAGATTAACTCAATTTTATCAAACCACACTTCTTCCTACCAACATTCTTTAAGCTCACAGCCTCCTACCCTTCACCATAGCCCATGGTCATAAGGCCTTCCTTTCCCTTAAGTTCTCATACACATTACTACCTCCACCACGAAAGCGGCTAAGGCCAAAGCCCTCCATTTCTCCCTTAAAACCCATGGCCACAGGCCTTAAAATATTCACAAGGTACACGACCAAGTATAAGAAGAGGAAGAAGAGAAAGGAGTGAGGATAAGATTGAAATTATTTGTAAATGAATGAGTGAATATGAGAGGTATTTATAGACTTAGGAATTTGAGGTTAAAGTGTGCAAAACCCTCTCCTTAGCCATGAAACTAAGCATGTAAGACCATGCTCTTCCACAAGCATGTTTTCCTTAATTGAGGAGTGGTTTAACGGCATTTTGTCCTTAATGTTACCTTAATTAAACACGGTTACTTTTAGTTAATTTTGGCTTAGCAAAAGACGTGCTTAATTCTTATCATATATTTGGACATGATAATTATTCGAGTTGCAATATTTTCACACAACTTGAACTGTATAAAAAAGTTGGTTTTTAATAAAAAAATTCCGATCACATTTTCAATATTTATCCAAAGTGCATATTTTTGAAAAACATTTCAAAAATAATTTTTTAACATTATTTATTTGTTAAAAAGTGTTTAATAAGGTTATAAAATCATATTTAATCACATTAAATCTTGGGTTCAAATATTTAAATAATTCGGATATTTAAACATAAAGTGTTCGAAACTCCGAGACGTTGAATTCTCCCTCTTAGAATATTTCATTCTCGAAATTCCAACATAAAAAAAATCTAAGAGACGAACATACAATAAGACTTAGCAATATTACTTTTACTAACAAACAAGGCCAAGGGTTTGCCCAGGCCAAAATCTTCTCATCGCATAAGGACGATAAATAAACTACTGTTGGTATCTTTCACTACATAGTCTCGAGTTATTAATTAGTTAATTATTGATATTACCTTAAACAATCCGAAGAGCCATTTTGTAACAATCTACAAACCCGCACAATTCAAGCTGACAATAAATGTAACATCCTGCCTTTTCGCATGCTTTAAATCGACACACGTGCCAATTCAAACCGTTCGGAAGGGCAGATTATTATGGGGTAAATAAGAAAAACGAGAAAGAAATAAAACAAAACAGAATCTCACAGCGGAAGGATAAAATATAATAATCAAATATACAGTTCATGAAACTGGTTTTCAAAATATAATTATACCTACGATATATATTAGAGTTATACATACCATAGAATATCAATAATGCAGCGGAATACAATAGTGTAGTGGGATAATATAGTAGATAATAGTACTACAAATCTTCGTCTTCGTCCTCCAGAATAAAGTTTTCAAATCCTGAAACGCTCGGACTGACCCGAGCGAATTGAAAAGACAAAACACTCGAGTCAGAACTAAAAGATCTTATGTAAGTTAAATCAACAGAAGTAAATATGAGTGCAGTAACTCAAGAGATGCTCGGGATTTACATCTCCTAAGAATCCGTTAAACTATTTACTATGTAGTATATTTCGCTATTATAATAGTGTCTAATTGTAAAATAAACTTACGTTTTTCTTAGCATTAAGGGGTTACCCATATAGCCCTTAACACGTAATAGTCCCAGTAGTCCATCCAGTATCAACGCATCTCCAGATTGGGAGACTACCCTAAATACTCCATGGGTACGGGAGAAAACCAAACTCGTACAAAGCGCGATAGGGTTGGTAACACGGCACAACTAGGCAATGCCAGGGTAGATATACAAATTACGCTTCCGGATCGGTGGTATCGCGTAGCCGCAGCTACCGCCCACCTCGAGCCACACCTCCAAATAAAAAAAATCAAAAGTGGCCACCGAATCAATCCAAAAGTCAAAATATAATATCGAACGGATGTGTCCGATCAAAGGTGCTACCTCAATTAACCCGTCATTCGCCACTATTTTAGCCACCTTATGCCAAATCACGGGAGTTGGGTCCACGTATTTACCTCAAAGGAAACGCCGCCGCCATCCTACTTCATTCTGGAATCTCCACCATGTACACGGTTGTTAAAGTGGTTTTCGGGGTTGGCAGAGAGTATGACAACTTCTGATCCTGGTCTCTTCAACAACCAATCGTTATTATAACACCGCGGTTATTTCAAAATAATTTAAACTTTAAAACTAGAATATAATATCTCTTTCAAACCATATAAATACGATATCATTTATATTTTTAAAACCCAAATCAATATGATATCATTTTATTTTATAAATATCCCTTTCCCAAAATCATAATATTTTCAAATATATATACTTTGAAACCATAGCTTTGAAACATAACTTTTAATACTTAATGGTTCAAATACTATATTACTTTATAAAATAAACAACTTCTTCAAATTTCACAATAAATTTCCAATATCAATTTGAACCTCCAAATAAACCATTTTAATTCCCATATATTCCAAAGGTTAAATATTCTATATTTCAAAACTTTATAGTTCATATATTTTAATCTTTAAATATTCCACTATTTCAAAATGGATTCTTCGAAAATTTAATATATATCAAATCCAATTCCTATTATTTAGAAATTGAAATGTATACTTAATAGAACAAATATTATTTAAGTAAAACCCTTAAACTTCAATAACAGGATATTCTTTTTAATTAAATTAACTTGATAATATTCTTTAAATCAATAATATTCATTTAAATTCTCAAATCAAAATCAAGTTATAAAATCACACCCTTTAAATCTTAATTTATTTACATTTCAAAACAAATTTTTCGAAGATAATTCTTAAATACTTTAATTCAAATCATATTCACATTTATCTTCAACCCTACTTTTATTTGAGTTATTATAAACTTTATATACAATAGAATTTTTAAACAGATACTTAACCATATTTTATAAAGATATCAAACTCCATTATTTAGCTTATTCTATAATTCAAAACAAATTTATACATAGTTAACTTAAATAATAAGATAGCATTTATAAAATATTTAAAAATTAATATCTATATACTCATATATTTCTTTACAAAACCACAGAAATCATTTTAAAAATAATTTTTACATATAGACCGCGGTGTCTGTATATAATTTTCTATCCTATGGTCAAATGATACGGATATTTATCATTTCAATCTGCAATTTAAAATAAAATTTACGGTTATATATCATTTCAAACCGCAATCCCGAATGAAATGAAAATGCATAATAACTTGCAGTTTATAACAATATAAAATACAACATCCATTCATCCAATATGAACCATCAACCATTTATTAAAATCATCATCCAATTTAAACAGTCATATCAATAAATAACAATTAATTACTGACAGTTTATTTTTCAATAATGAATTAAATAACTGTTTAACTAGTAGTTTTAAATGCAATAAATAAATAACAAATTTAACTAGCAGTTTTAAATGCAATAAATAAATAACAAATTTAACTAGCAGTTTTAAATGCAATAAATAAATAACAAATTTAACTAGCAGTTTAAATGCAATATATAAATTAAATAACAAGTTAATTAAATAAATGCAAATTAACTAAGATAATGATGAAATATATACCAAACAACTATAAATAAATTTCAAATCACATCATAAATGAATTTAACAAACATAAGAAATCTTAGAAGTTGTGAGTGGGTTAAAACACTCACCTTTTGAATTTAAATTGATTTAAAATTCAATTTAAACCCAAAAAGTGGACAGTCTTCAAATTCGTCCAAACCAGCGTCAAAGTGTCCGAAATTCCAATACGAACCTAGCAGAGAAAACCGCGCATGAATTGGATCACGTATGCAAAAGTTATAGCCGTTAGACGGTTTGAAAACGAAATTAAATTAAAATAAATAAAATAAAACAACTTACTACACGTCATCGCCTTGTTCCTACGCAAATCAGAACCCTAATTTCATGATCGCCCCTGTCAAACGCGACCGCTATGTTTCCAATCACCCACCCAATTTTCGACGCCACCTGGAGCATCCTTGACACGATCGGAGAGCGCCATCGTCCAACACGCGTCAAACTGCCCCCATGGTCGAAAAAGCTTCGCCTCCGGCGCCACCATATGTCATGCGACCACCGCCACTTCCCAAGCCAACCACGGTCACATCCCTGACCTGAGGCACAAACGAACACCACCCCAATGATCTACTCAACGCCACCTTCGCAACAGTACCACCCGATCGCCGATCGGAGGTAGATCCACCGTTGGATCGACCAAAATTCAATACGAACGGCCGTGAATGATTTGCGATTTTCGGAAAAACGGTGCAACGAATCGAAAAACGAACAGTACCAGTAGATTACGCTCATTGAGAGCTTCAACATATATTTTTTTGGAATTTTTCTGAGGACTTTGAAATTTTAGGCTTTGGATTTGATTTGGGATTGGATCCGAAATTTTGTTGTCTGCCATTGAGGAGGAGAGAGTTAAGATATACGTACAGCCAAATGAAAATGAGTGGAATTAGGATTTATAACAATATATATATATATATATATATATATATAAAGTTGAAATAGAGTGGATCAGATAAGATAGATGTACGCGCTAAACGATATATGGCCCGAAAAGCCCGTTTCGACTTCGGAACGAAATTGGGTAAACCCATATATCAAAATAGGTGTTTTAAAATATTATAAACACAATGGAAAAGGTTTCACGTCCAAATTCCATCGTATGAAGAAGTTATGCTGAAATCAATATTTTCAAATCGATTTCAATTTATTTCAATTTCGTTTATTTCAAGGCGTTTCGAGTCCGTATGATCAACCGACAAGCCCGATCGCTACGAAACTTGAAATCCTACAATAATTCACCGTTACGGATCCGATGAAACCAGTTTCGTCGAAATCCGAGTCAGTGGCCAAAATGGCTATTTTTCCATTAATTAAATAAATAAAATTTAGTCAATTTAATCAATTTTTCAATTTAAATTCGATAATTACCAAATTTTATCATTTTAAATTCTCCGATCATTTACAATGATTTAAATCAAATTTAATGTCAACTTTAGAGAAGATTAATTTATAAATTTCAATATAAATCCTCAATTTCAATAAATTCAAAATTAAAAGTAAAATTTCCAATAATTCTATTAAATTCCCTTTTCATTTTATTATTTAATTCATTGTTATTAAAAGGGTGCAATTTACATTGGTTCACGATTGTTTACATTTATTTTCTTAGATTTCATCTACATTCCCTTTTAGCAAAAATATTTTAAATATTAAAATTTTCATTTACTTACAATAAATCATACTATCGTAATTAGATCCAATAAATAAATGTTGATTCCCATTCTTATTATTCAACAATCATTATCCTATAAACCTATTTAACATCTGTTTACGTTCCCTTACCTTGATACTTCTATATACATTTTAGGCTCGTATAAATGTCTTTATTTCAAAATGTGATATCTTGTTTATTACCCATATTAATTAAGGTTTTAAAACTAATAAATAAAATTCCCTTACATGAAACCATATATTCATTCATACACCATTAGAGATACATTATTACCCATTTCTACCCTAATTTATACTAATATAACCTTTAATTAGATTAATTTCTGTTGATTTCCCATTTTAATTTATTAGCCTCCATTAACGTTAAATTACCTTTAAGCTTATTTCAATTATTCTCATTTATTCCTTACCAATATTCGTTATCATTTATAAGTGTCACGTCAGTTTCTCCTTCTATTGCAATATATTTATTCATTCATTCATTTACATAACTTCATTTATTTTCATTTATTTATTTATAGCATTTGTGCTTAAATCCAATTTCTTAGCATCTCAATTGTTTACTTAAGTTTATACCCAGTTATTTATACTTTCCTTTATTTTATTTTATTGGAAACAATCTCAATTATACCTAAGTTTATAATACTAGAACAACAAGTTCTCATTTATTAAAGAATTTCATCAAATACCTCCCATTACTTCAAGTTCATTCCTTTATAACACCCATCATATTTCTTATTAACATTAATTTTATCAAATTTCAGCTTATCCCATATTATTACATCAATTAATGTAACTTTGAAATTTATTACCCAACTTACTGTTTCATACCTTAATCCAATAATTTCATTTATTTTCTCAAATTCCATTTAAAAATCAAATCATAATATTTAAATTATTTTATTGAATTAGAATTTCATTCAAGTCATTAATTATTAACTTGCATTAACCGTTTCCTAATTTTACAATCAATTACTGTAACATTTGTTACATTAACTAATTCAATGCCTACCCTATACTCTTCATATTCAATTATATCCAGATATAATACTTACGCTATTTCATTAAATTGAAATTTTATTAAATTTACTAATAAATAAGTTTTAATTACCCTTGCTATATTTTAATTTAGCATTCATTCCAATACTAATTTATCACTTTTATTATTTCTACAAAAATTTAATTACAAAATCCTATTTAATTAACAAATTTAATTATCGAAATTTACGGGTTGTTACAATAAACTACACATGTCCAACTAAAATCGAATGAAAAAATGATAGTTATGGGTAAGAAAGAAGAAAGAAGAAAGAAGAAGGGAAAAGAAGAAGAAGAGAGAAAGAGGAACTAAAACAACACAGGATCTCATAATCACAGTGGAACACATATAATATAATATCAATGAACTTTACAAAAGAGAAACTGTAGAGTACAACAATCAAATCACAATCATCAACCTGAATAGTTATAATAACCCGTCCTAAAAAATGTTGGTAATCAAAACAACAATGCAACAAAAAATAAACATATACGTGAATATGACCCGAAGACCTCTAGCTCATCAGCTGAAGCTCCAAGGCTTCCAATTCTAAATCTGTAAATATGCTAGGTCTGACCCGTGCATTGAAAGTAAAGAATGCCCGGATCAATCTGTTAGACTAGCGTCAGAAAACACATCTCAACTTAATTTTAAATTTATAGAAAGTATTCTTTGTCATACAAAGGTATCTCGTAAGACAATGCCACACATAAACCCGTATGGGTTTTTTACCTTACGGTAACCTAAATATTTCATATTAAATCCTGTTATACTATACTAGTGTCTAGTGTACAAATAATATTAAAATAGCCAAAATTACTACATTGGTTAAATTTGACGACGTAATAGGTTTACAAACAAAATGGTAGGTACGTATTAAGGAATGGATTTGCATACAATGGCAGGTAAGAGACTAACTTTCGTATAGTACATCTCCAGAGGAATGTACCAATACAAAAACAGTCCCTCGCATCTAGCAAGACATGTCTATCCCTATTTGGCACTCATACATGTCCTGGGTAAAAAAAAAATAAGTCATTACTCCGATCGTTACCGATCTATCCGAGATACCTCATAGCATACACCACATACACAAAATATAGAGGGTTATCTAGAAAGGTGATGATCATACCTTTATGGTTGTGAACCACATAGCCTCAAGACATACCATGTTTAAGCCATTACTGGGTGATGAGGCTTATGGTGATGTTTTCCTTTCACAAAGCACATTCCACTTTGAATTCCACACTACCATTTCCATAATCACACAACTCATTTCAACAAACGTATAACCCATGAGCTCGTACGTCTCACGAAGGGGTGTTAAACCAAAAGAAGTTGCCTTCTCCGTTACCAAATAGATGAAATGTTTATAGAGATCAATCATTGTAATTAGAAATGCAACGTCGGACATTCATCTATACGATTTGTCCAAGAACATGACAAACCGAAGATACTCTCCTACCACATCCTATCAGGATTTACCGCTAGGATTAGTAGGGAGAAATCCTTGCATATCAAAGATTTTCATAACAAAGTACTACTGCCACCATATATGTATAATATGCATCGCGGGTCTAGTGGTAAGTAGCCCTGTGTCATGAAGCTCTCCATCTTCAAAATCAACATCATAAATCTACACTGTCGAACACATACATTGGTCCAAAGGGTTCTCGGATATATCCGACCCTGATTTCTTTGGACTAACATGGATAAAGAGGCCCTCAACCTCATACAAAAACCAAGTCTCATAGACTTATCATGTTTCCAACTCTCAACTTGCTATCCTTCGACTAAGAAGAAAGCCAGGTAGATTGGAGTACCATAGATCCTCTACACTACTTGAATAACTATTCTCAATCTGAACGATAATCAAGCCTACCCAGTCGGCTTTGTGCTAAGTGCACGACTAACCAGTTCCCACATCAAATACAGGAACAAAAAATGGCCAAATTTGATAGTCGGTTATTTAACTATCAACGCAACAAACAATATCTAGAACCTATGCAGTCACTAGGTCCACTTAATTATCCTTATTAAGTAAATCAATTTCCAAATATTTACTTCAGATTATCTTTAAAAGATATATTCTCAAAACCACTTTAATTTTTTGGAGACATGCCAAATAGATTTCTACTGTACAACTTACGAGTTCATATGCCCCAAATAGGTGTTAAGTATAAGAAGCAATGTTCTATATCACCAACCCTTTAGTAGGACCATAAGAACAAATTCGTGTATTTTACAGTGAAATGTCAAAACATAATTTATTGGATCAAAACGAATGTTGTGCAAAACATTGTTACTATAACCCAAAAACACTATTATTGGGATTTGATAAATTATATATATATGTATATATATCCCATGTACGATATAAAACATTTCCTTTCGGAAATCATTTACTATGACAACAATGTTATAGTCCATGCCTTCCATACTTCCCTGAAAGTATCTGTTACCACAATAAATGTTGAAATCCATGTTTTCGATACTTATCATATTTTAAATCATTTTCCAAAACCATTCAAACTCCATTTGAGATTATTACTTTCAAAACTTTACTTTTAAAGTTAAAAACATTAACTTCGTCTAAAATATTACTTTCAAAACATTTCTTTAAAAGATTGTTTAACCCTTAAAAACTTAACTATATTTACATAAAATCCATATTTAAATCTCGACATAAATCATTTCCATATTTATAAAACTATGTTTATAAATCTCCTTTCTATTTTATAAAATCTCTTTATTTACGAAATTCTATTTATAAATCATTCTTTTATAAAAACTCATTTTACTCTTAAAATCCACTTGTAAATTCATTTTTTTATAAATCTAATTTATTTATAGAATCCATTTATAAATCCACTTACCAAATAACTTCAAATCCTTTTACAAAATATTTACAAATTCTGATTATAAACCTATTTCATTATTTATAAACATCACTTTTATAAATCTTTTATATAAACTATTCAAACTATATAAAAATATTTCACAAAACCATACTTTATAACATCAAAAATCATACTTTTTATTTATTTTAAAATAAATTCATTCCTTTTAATAATTTAAAAATTATTAAGACATATATACTTCCAAACTCACTTTGAAAATCATTTCAACTCAAAATCGCTATTTTTAAGCATTTCAAAATACTAAAAATATGTCCAAGTGCAACTATAGCACTAAATAAGCAAATATATATATATATATATATCATCAAATATTGCATCCAACTCATCATATATCAAAATACATGAAAATTAAAATCAACAGTGTGAGGAATCCTATTAGATCCCTCCAGCCTATCATATGCATCTCATACAGTATATAATCATAAAATATAAATCAACCGCTTCGAGGCAGTATCGAACACACATAGTCGTTCGTTTGTACATAGGAATGTAATAGGGTCCCATCGGCTCCAATAGGTTGGAATATATCCAATCCAGCTAATAAAATTGTAAATCATTTAAATAAGCAAAAAAACAACATAATTTAAATTATCCACACTTATATAAAAATATAAGTGGGTCAGAGAGGTGAGTTGACTCATAGAAATTCCAAAAATCGCCAAAGCGCTCCGGTTTAAAATAAAATCGAACAGTCGTTCAATTTAACCCAAAATTCCTACTAGCTTCGGATCCATCCAATCCAACTTTATAGCGTAGTACTCACTGATACGATCGCAAAGAACGAACAAGAAAACTAAATTTAAAATTAACTTACATTAATTACATTTTAAATCCTTAATCACCTTTCCCCCTTTCCCTCTTGTATGCAATTCTGGGTGCGTTCTTCCCCTTTTTTCTTTTTTTATAAATCATCGATCGCAATATCCAACGCCGCCGCTGCCTGCTTGCATGCGCCTGCCGCCATGTCGTCGCTCAACTCCCATGCCTCCTCACCATGCATGCCCAATTGCAGAAAACAAACCCACCAGCCTCATGAACGCGGCCCCTTTTCACCCTCCACATGGTGATCTACAATGATCAAACCATAGAATAGGTCCACGTCGCCGAGCTCTCTAGCTTTCATGTTATACATTTTGGCAAATTTCACTCCAATTTCGCCGTGAATTGATGGTCGTCGGATGTTAGGTTTGGGAAACACATTTCGAGATCGCATAACAAAAAAATACATCCGATCACCATGAAATTCGATGGCATATAATAATTCATTATCGCGGTTCTAATAAAACCGTTTCGTCGAAATCCGAGACAGTGCCTCCGAAGGCTATTTTGACACGTTAATTAAAACAAGTTGTTTTCAAGATTAGTTTAATCACATTTAAATCCAATTTAAAAGCTTACTATCCTCCTTCCTATTCAAATAGAATTCAAATCAACATTCGAAATCATTTTCATTCATATTAAATTTAAGATTTAAAATTTTAAACAATTCCTAATATTAAATTAAACAACTTAATTATCAAATAAATTGCTATATTTGAAATACAAGTTATTTAACTTGTAAAATTAACTTTTCAATATTTAAAATCTTTTAAATATTCCAAATTCAAATGACTGAAATTCTGGGTCGTTACATTCTCCCCTACCTCCCTCAAAAGAATTTCGTCCCCGAAATTGCCAATTTAGGAAAAATGCCCCAGACCCATTAACTTTTTAAAACTAATTAACTGAAATAGATTATGAAATTTCTATGTCTTTCAAATCAATTCACAGTTACTAACCAATACCATTTCAAGTTATAAAACCAAAATCCAAATTTTAGTTATCAACATTACTTTCAAAATTCTTAAAATTTTTCCAACGCTTTAAATTTATGGAAAATTTCGCAAAATGTCTCCTTTGCGCAGCTCGATCGAATTTTTTTACTATATATATATAATCGAAAATATACATCTCATCTTCAAGGACGAGGCATCCCGTAAGGAAAAAAATATAACAAATACGATATGCAATCCGAGATATGTGCCCTTTATTAGTATTAGTAAGCATATACAATCAATATACTACGAAAGCGAACTCCCAAATGCAAAGCATATGCCCTCTACACATACTAAACATCCAACAACCAATAAGAATAAGTATAGGAAAAGTAATATCAATATATAGCATAGACTATACAATAACTATATGCAAATGTAGCAAATGTAACAAAAGAAACCATCAAACAATTTAATATTCATCCAGTTAGTTCACAATATCAATTTACATTTTCCAATTTTAGCATTTAATTTATTAAAGCCCGTATGATGTATATAGATCATCCATACGCAAAACCATATCCAATTGCTCGCTTGATCACATAATTTTACTTCCGAACTGGTATCGTTTACACGACTACTCTAGTGTGGACTCAGATTCAGTTCCTTGATTAGAAACCACCATTCTTCTTGCATAACAATATACTATAACAGAGAATATTAGAATCTATTAAAATTCCATATCCAGTGTTCGTTGTCAAGAATCGACTGAAAAATCCTAACCTAGTCGGTGTAAATTACCTCGAAATCGTATGTTCGAATCTGGATCAAGGAGTTATGCCAATAAAATAATATATGTACAACTTACATATTTATTTGAATTGGTTTCTTATTATATCCCATTATTTTATTTACATTCATTTCATTTACTTTCAATTTTCATATTCATTTTCATTATTCACATTCATTTATTACTTAGAATATTTCTTTCAATGCTAATATCCTTTATAAACCATTTCATAAAACCATCACTTAAGTTTATTATAAACATTTTATGCAAAAACTAATGTTTAATTCACTTTACATCATAAGTTTATATTCATTTCATTTATTCATTACAAATCAAATTCAATTTCGTTTAACTTTGCTTAAATTAAATTCCATTTCAAAATTCATTTTATTTAACTTAACTTAAGTTAAATTTCATTTCATAATTCAATTTTCAAGTTTAATTTTCTTAACATTTATATTTAACAGTTTTATTTTTTAAAATTTGTGTTATCTTTCTAATTCTCAATTTATAAGTTATAAAACTTATTTACTTATATTTTCAAAAAAACACTTAGATAGCAACTTCTAGGATTTAAATACCCTGTTTTTCTTATTTTTCGGATTATTTGAAATCTTATATATACAAAATTACTTTTTATATCAAATCATATTTTTAAATTTCCCCTGTATATAATTTTACTTTGGTCATATAAAACCATTTCTTAATTGTTTTTCATTGTTTACATTATAATAAATAATAACTTTTATTACAACATAAACAATAAAAAACAAAAATTGATATTAATCAAATACTATCATTCACTAACAATCAAACATGCCATATATAACTATAATAATTTTTTTGTAAAATTATTATTTTATATATATATAGAATATAACCAAGGCAAAATTATTTCATTTATCCAATTTCAAAACAATACCGTGTTGGTTTGCCTTATTCAAGCATTTAGAATCTCCTATTGGTAACGTGGCGTCCCATGCACCAATTATAATTCATTAGCCACTCAACAGGTAAATTAACACAATATAATTTTTTTATAATCACCAACAAATATGCACTCATATGTAATACACTCAAACTTATTCTAGGGTGCTATTGACCCAATCTATAATGAGTACCCAACCAAAGCCTAGGTGTTCGCACAATTCTAAGCTCTGATACCAAGTGTAATGATCCATAAACCTGCACAATGAAAGCTAAAATTAACCACACATGTCCAACTCAAATCAAATGGAAAAATGGATAGTTATGGAAAAGAAAGAAGAAGAGAAAAGAAGAAAAGGAGAGAAAGAGGAACTAAAACAACACAGAATCTCGTAATCACAGCGGAACAACAGATAATATAATATCAATGAACTTTACAAAAGAGAAACTACAGAGTACAACAATCAAATCCATCATCAACCTGGATAGTTATAATAACCCATCCTAAAAAATGCTTGTAATTTAAACAACAATGCAACGAAAAATAAACATATACATGAATACTACCTGAAGACCTCCAGCTCGGCTGCTAAAGCTCCAAAGCCTCCAAATCTAAATCTGTAAATATGCTCGGTCCGACCTGAGCATTGAAAGGAAAGAACGTCAGATCAATTATTTAAATCAGCAAGAGAAAACACATCTCAACTTAATTTTAAAGTTACAAAAACTTTTATTTATCATACAAAGGTTTCTCGTAAGACCACGCCGCACATAAACATGCACGGGATTTTAGTTAACCATAACCAAAACATTTTATATCAAATCCTATTATATTATACTAGTGTCTACTATACAACTAATATCAAAATAGCCAAAATTGTTATATTGGTTAAATTTGACAGTGTAATAGGTTTACAAACAAAATAGGAGGTACGTATTGGGGAATGGATTTGCATACAAGGACAGGTAAGCGACTACCTTCCGTACAGTACATTTCTAGAGGAATGTACCAAGGATACACAAACGATCCTCCACATCTAGCAAGACATGTCTATCCTATTTGGCACTCATACATGGCCTGAATAGAAACCGAATATGCCATCACCCAAATTGTTACCGACCTATCCAAGATGTCCATAGCATAAATTACATATCGAAAATATAGAGGGTTATCTAGAAAGGTGATAATCATACCCTTATGGTTGCGAAACATTGTATAAGCCATTACCGGGTGATGAGGCTTAGGGTAATGTTTACCTTTCACATAGCACATTCCACTTCGAATGCCACACTACCATTCCGCCAATCACACAACCGCTTTTTACAAACATAACTCTTGAGCTCATACGTCTCGGGAAAGGATGTTAAGCTAAGATAAGTTGCCTTCTCCGCCACCAAACAGATGATACATTCATATAGACCAGTCAATGTAATTAGAATTGCAATGTCCGACATTCATCCATACAAGTTATCCAGGAACTGGACAAATGGATGGTACTCTCCTACCACATCCTGTAGGAAATTAAGCTAGGATTAGTAGCGAGAAGTCCTTACATATCGAAGATTTCCATAACAAAGCACTACTGCCAACATACACACACACACACACACACACACACACCCTGCATCATGAAGATCTCTGTCTTCAAAATCATCACATAAACCTGCACTTTCGAATGAATACATTGGTCCGAAGTGGTTCAAGGATAAATCCGACCCCTATCTCCTTGGATCAACAATGATGAAGAGGACCTCAACCTCATACAGAAACCAAGTCTCGTAGAATTATCACATTTCCAACTCTCAACTTGCTATCCTTCGACCAAGAAGGAAGCCTGGTAGATTGGAGACCATATGCACTCTGCACTTCTCGAATCAACATTTTTAGTCCAAATTATATTCAAGCCTACTCAATCGGCTTCGTGCTAAGTGCATGACTAATCAGTTTCCACATCAAGTCTAAGAACCAAAAATGGCCAAAATTTGATAGTTGGTTGTTTACCTATCAAAGCAATAAACAATATCTAGCACATAAGTAGTCACTAGGTCCATTTAATTAATCTTTTATTGATTAAATCAATTTCCAAGTATTTACTTCAAACTATCTTTAAAAGATATATTCTAAAAACCACTTTAATCTTTTGATATTGGAATACATTTCCATATACTTATATCACCAGCATAAATATATTTAATAACACTACTATTTTAGAGACATGCCAAATAGATTTCCGTAACCGTAAAACTTTAGAGTTTATATACCCCAGAATTGCTGTTATGGAAAAGCAGCAATGCTTCCTATACCACCGAGCCTTTAGTATGATCATAAGAACTAATTCGTGTATTTTACAGTGGAAGATCGAAAAAAAATTATCGGATCAAAATGAATGTTGCATAAAACATTGTTACTACAACCCAAAAACATTAGTTTTGGGATTTGATAAATTATATATATATATATATATATATATATATATATATATATATATATATCTTATATACTATATAGAACATTTCCTTTTTGAAAATCATTTCCTGTAATAATATTGTTATAGTCCATGCCTTCCATACTTCCCTAAAAGCGTCTGTTACAACAATAAACGTTGAAATCCATATTTTCGATACATATCACATATTAAATCATTTTTTGAAAACATTTAAACTCCATTTGAAATTATCAAAATTTTACTTTTAAAGATTATCACTTTAAAAACCATTAACTTCATTAAAATATTACTTTCGAAACGTTCCTTTAAAGGATTATTTAACTCTTAAAAATTTGAGTGTATTTCCTTTATATAAAATCCATATTTAATTTTCAACATAGATCATTTCCATATTTGTAAAACTACGTTTATAAATCTTCTTTCTATTTCATAAAACTTCTATTTTGTAAAATCTCTTTATTTATGAAATTTTATTTACAAATCATGCTTTTATAAATACTCATTTTACTCTCAAAATCCATTATAAGTTCATTTCTTTATGAACCTAATTTATTTATAAAATCTATTTATAAATACACTTACCAAATAAATTTCAAATCCGTTTATAAAATAATTACAAATTCTAGTTATAAATCTATTTCATTAGTTATAAAATATCACTTTTATAAATCCTTTATATAAAATATTTAAAAATATTTCACAAAACCATATTTTCTAACATCAAAAATCATAATTTTGTTTATTTAAAAATAAATTCATTCCTTTTAATAATTTAAAAATTATTAAAACATATATACTTTCTAAATCACTTTGAAAATCATTTCAATTCAAAATCACTGTTTTATAATATTTCAAAATACTAAAAATATTGCCCAGTGCAACAATAGCACCAAATAAGCAAAAACATATCCATGTCATCAAATATTACATCAAACTAATCATATATCAAAATGTATGAAAAGTAAAATCAGTAGTTTGGGAAATCCTGTAGAATCCCTCCAATCTGTCCCCCTACATCATACGCAGTATATAATCATAAAATCAATCAACCGCTTCGAGTGAGGATCGAATATGAAGGGTCATCTGCTCATACACGAGAACGTAATAGGGACTCATCCGCTCCAATAGGCTGGAATTTATCCAAACCAACCGATAAAATAGTAAATCATCCAAACAAACAACAAATCACATCAATAAAATTATCCCCACTTATATAAATGGGCGAGAGAGGCGAGTTAACTCATAGAAATTCTAGAAATCGCCAAAGCGCTCCATTTTGAATTAAAATTGAATGGTTGTTAAATTTAACCCAAAATTTCTACTAGCTCCAGATCCATCCATGAATTAACGAATGTGCGAGATAATTAAATTTAAAATTAACTTACATTAATTAATTTTAAATCCTTAATCACCTTTCTTCTTCTTCTCTGTAACAACATGTAATTTTTTGATAATTAAAAATATTAAATTAGATAAGAATTTGAAATTTAATATTGTAAGAAATTAAAATTTATGATTTATTAATGAGAAAAATAATTAGAATATGATTTAATAATGTTTTTTGAATGTTATTGATAACTATTTTAATGTAATTTCAATCAATTGAAATAATTATAAAATTAATTTGGTTACAATTGTAAATAAGGAATAAATTAAATTTTGAAATTATATGTTATAAATTGGAATACGTTTATTATGGAATATGAAATCAATCAATTAGTACGTAGATTTATTAGCTTCAATTTATAAACAATAGACTTAGAAATGTGTTTGAATTACTAATGTGTAATAACTGTTTTAATTGTTATTTTATTATTTCATCCATTAAAATTAATTTGGAAATCAATGTGAATTTAGTGTAATTGAAATATTATAATTAATATGATAAAAGATGATAACTATAGAATATGAATGTAATAAAATGTAAACTAATGTTAATTATATTCATAAGGTAATAGTTGGTTGAATAATAAGAGTGAAAATTGAAATAAAAGAATTTGATTGAATTTAAATTATAATAAAATAGGTTTTATTCCTATTGTAATTTAACCTTAAAACTAATGTAATTTTTAAATATTGGATTTAACGTGAAAATTGTATTGTAAAGGATTATTTATTTCTGTGCAATCAGGAATGATGAAAATTGCTAACTTTTAAAATTTGAATTTAAAAGTGACTAAATTTATTTTAAAATAATAATTTATTTTATTTAACGTGTGAAAATAACCATTTTGGTTGCTGTCTCAGATTTTGACGAAACTAGTTTCATCGGAGCCGTAACAGTGAATTATCGTTGGATTTCAAGTTTCATAGCGATCAGACTTGTGGTTTGGCCGTGTGAGCTTGAAACGCGTAGAAATCGATTAAAAGAATTTAATTGAATATAATTTTATTTTGAAAGCTAACTTCTATGTACAATGGAATTACGGTTTGAAACTAGTTCCTTTGAGTTTAAAAATATCAAAATCATATATTCTGATACATGGGAGACCTAATTTCATTTCGAAAATGAAACGGGCTTTTCGGGTTGTTCTTATTGTTTCGACCCAACTCGATCTGTCCATTCGTTTCTATCTATCTCTACCTATATATTGGCTGTTATAAAGCCTAGCAGCTTCTTTTATTCATTCTCATGTACGTACAGTTTCTGTTCTCTTCCTCCTTCCCAATGGCTGTCAATCAAACCCTAATTCCCAAAATTCAATTTCAAATCGAAATCAAATCGAAATTTAAACTCCTCAAACTATGCCATATTATATATCATCGAAAAGCTCTCGATGAGCGTAATCTACATTTAAGATTTGTTTTTCGGTTTGATGCATCATTTGAGCAGAAAACGATGAAGTAGTTTCGGCTGTCCATAGGCCATGTGTTCGTTTAATGGTGAATCTTCGACAGTTTGACGATTGGAAGTTGCTGCAGTGAAGAAGGCATCAAGGGGAGCGCATCCATGCAGTTAGTCGTCGAGATAGTCATCATGATTTGTAAGAAATTGAATGAATAGCTGTACGGCGGCGGAATGGCTCGGGGAGGCCGGACTTGGAGGCGTGGCCAGGAGAAGGTCGGCCGGAGGTAGGGTGAACAATGGCGTGGCCGGATTTGGTCGTAGGTGGCTGAAGCTTGCTGGGCAACATCGTGATTTTTAGTGGCTGAAGGATAGGCTTCGAACGTGCTCAGTTAGGGTTTGGAAGATGATGGTAATTATTGTTTAATCCTTTGTTTTATTTTAATTAAAATTTAAAAAATTTCAAACGTTCTAACTATCATAACTTTTCTATACCAGCACAGATTTAGACGAGGTTTCTTCCGTTGGGATCGTATCGAAATTTCAAACAATTAAAATTGGCTTGGTCGAATTCTGAGACTAGTCAAATTTGGGGCTTCGGTTGGATTTTTAATCGACAAAAAAATCAAAGGTGAGTGATTTAACCCACTCACGAATACTAAACCATCTTATGTTAGTTAAATTAAATTTATGGTGTGGAAAGAATATTATTGGTTGCTGTTTGGTAGTTTAGTTTGACATTTTAAATGGAAATTGAATTTTTTGAATTAATTTTCCATTTAAATTAATATTGAATTAAATGTTAATTTAATACCTGATAATGATAATTAATTAGTTTTTGTGATATATTGGCTGATTTGGATGTTGATTGTGATGGTTGTTTATTTGTTGACATTTTTGGATGATTGGATGTTTGTATCCCAGTTATCACTATGGGTTGAAATGATACATACCCAAATAATCTTATAAATTAGGGAAAATCTTTATGGGTTGAAATGATAAACCCGAGCAATTTCATAATTTTGGAAAAATTGTGATTTGGGATATGGGTTAAAATGATATATATCCGGAAATTTAATTTATTATGGGTTGAAATGATATATATCCATATCACTTGACCATAGGATAGAAAATTATAAATGGACACCGTTGATCTATTTTAAATTATTTTCTAAATGGTAAAGTATGTTTGACTATAAATTTTATTTGATGATTTTATATAAAAATTTATATTTGGAAAATAATTTATTTTTTATGTTTTAAAAGTTTAAATTATATGTTAATATATGGTTTTAAATGTAATTTTAAGATTTTAACTTATAAATTTATTTGGTTTTAAAATATATTTTAAATAGTTTAAAATTTAATTTAAATAAAATATTTAATATAGTCTTAATATATATATTTTAATTTTAACATAATATAATAAAATAGATTTTATAATAACTTTAATAAATAAAAATGTAAAAAGTTTTGTTAGGAATTTATAAGAGTTTTGTAAGAGATTTTATAATGGATTTTATAAAATATTTTTTTAAAGGATTTTATAATGGTTTATAAAGGTTTTAAAGGATTTTATAAAAGAACTTGTATAAAGGGATTTGGAAGCGTATAAAGGAATCTGTGTAATAGTTTATGATAAAGGGAGGAGTTGTAAATTGTTTAGGGAATTTACAAATAGCTTTATAAATGGTTTTAAACATATAAATAATTTATAAATGGTTTAAGAGAGATTTATAAATTATTTCTCAAATTGATTGAAAGAAATCTTCCTCCGTATTTATGAATATATTTATACTTTTGTAATATGTATATGGATATCTTGATATTAAAGTATAGACTATTTTCTAGATTTATTATTATCTTAAATAACTACGGTGTGAAAAATGTAAGCGGTCGGTTGTTAAAGAGACCGAGGTCGGATATTGTCATACTCTCTGCTAATTCCGAAACCACATTAAAAGCTATGCACATGGTGGAGAATCTAGAATGAAATAGGATGGTTTGGTGAACGCTACTGTATGAGGTATGAATGCAACCTTGACCCTACTAGTTCCGCTTGATATGACTAAAACGGGAGCTATGCCACGCCAAGTGAGGCCGCTCCTCCGATCGGGCACATTTCTTCGGTACCATATCTGTTACTTTATGATTGATTTGGTGGCCATCCCTCTATTTGATTATGGAAGTGTGTTCTGAGGTGGGCGGTAGTAGCTGCTGTGCGTTACCACCAGTCCGAGAGTGCAAACGGTAGAATCCTACCCCGGCATTACCTCGCGTGCTTTTTCATATGCCTTATCGAGCCCACTACGATTTTGGTTTGTTTCGTACCTATAGAGTGCTCCTTGATAGCCCATCGGTTTATTGTAGTTTACAGTACTGTATAGACTACGACATTTGTAAAATGTGTTAAGGGGGATATGGGTAATGCCTTAACGCTATTTTGATACTTTACTTTACTGATAGGCATTATATATATAGCGTATATTACTACATATAAATAGTTTAATGGATCCTTAGGAGATGGAATCTCAAACATCTCTTAAGCTATTGCACGCACGTTAGACACTGGGTAGGAGAAGTAAAATTCCGTAAACATCTCTGAAGCCATTACACTCATATTTATTTATGTTGACTTAACTTACATAAGATCTTTTAGTTCTTACTCGAGTGTTTTGTATTTCATTACGCTCGGGTCAGCTTGAGCTTTTCAGTGCTGGAGACATTATTTCTGGAGGACGATGACGAAGTGTGGTATTATATTACTAGCATTATTCCACTGCATCATGTTGTTCCGTTGCATTTTCCTATTATATCGGTTGTATGTAAAACTCTAATATATATTGTAAAAGTGTAATCAAATGTTATTTGTAAAATAGCTTTATGAATTATTTATTTGATTATTATATTTTATCATTCCGCTGTGAGTTTCTGTGTTTTTTTCTTTCCTTTCTCTTAGTTTCTTATTTACCCCACTAACAATCCTCCCTTTTGAACGGGTCCAGTTTGATATATGTGGTTTATTATCGAGTTAAGCTATCGAAAAAGATGGGTCATTACAGTTGGTATCAGAGCTTTGGTTTAGCGATAACCTTAGCCTGTTCGGGGTTAACTCATTAGAGATAGGGTTATTAATACCCTAGAATGAGTTTGAGAGTATATATGAGAGAGCATATTAGTTAGTGTTATAATTTTTTTATATTGTGTTAACTTATTCTGTCTAGTATTTATAAATTCTGGTTGGTACATAGGATGCTATGACATCGATAGGGATTTCTAAACACTTAGTAGGGCACACCAACATAATATTTTTTTCGAATTATAGGTAAATGAAATAATTTTACATAGTATTATATTTTGTATATAAAAGAATAATTTTTATAAATGGATATAGTTGAATGGGATATGTTTGTTTGTTAGGAAGTGAAATTCTATAAATATTGGTTGCAAAAAATAGGATTTACAAATAAAGTGAATAAAAATTGGAAATTTGAGAACTTAAGTTCTGAGATTTTGAAATTGGTATTCAAAGATTTTGGAATATAATATTAGTACTATTTGGAAGTATTTTAAGGTATAAATATTTTCAATGTGATTTGAAAGAAATGTTTTAAAGAAATTTTTAAGTTCTATACTCCCATTTTATGTTGTTGGAAAATAATTTCGGTGATGACCGTGACATCATCGACATTCATTTCCAAGTTTCAAGGTAGGAAGACCACTGTAGTAGCTTTGCTACACGTTTGTTTTGATAAACAAATTTTAATTTTATTTTTATTTTCTTAAGTATGATTTGATATATATAAAAGATAGGAGTATATATTATTTCAAGATGACATGAAATGAACCCGGTATTTAGTTCTTAAGTTTCTACAAGTTAAGAATTACAATTAGTGTAATGAAATGAAATTTTGGCTAATTCAATAGCTGGAAACTTCTAAAATGAAAAAAAATAAAAAATTAGAAGCTAAGTGATTATTGAAACTGTAGAAAAATAAATCAGAAATTTATCAATTGTAAATTAAAGGGTAATGAAATTTAAAATTTGTAAATAATTGGATATTTTGTTAACTAAAATGAATAATATAATTCGTACAATACTCAATTACATTCTAAACATATAAAACTTACTAAAAATGTTTAAAAGTTGAAATGTTAATATGAATGGGTAATAGAATATTATACAAATAAAAGCTTAGTAACAAAAATTCTTCAAAATGAATATAACTTTATAAATGAAAATTTAAGATGTTACAAGAATGTTATAAACATAAGTTAATATTTTGAAATGCTAGTAATTAAATTAAATTGGAAAAAAGTGAATGCTATATTAAGTAAATGATTATAACTTCAGAAAACGTTGAAATGATTTAGAAATAGTTTTAATATTCAATAATACCATATATGAAAGGAATAAATGTGAAGAAAAAAATAGAGAAACTTAAGTATGAATTGAGTAACCAATGAATATTAATCTTAACTGGAAATCCAGTTATATGAGTAAATGAATGTGAATTAAATTGCAAGGAAACCAAAATAATATTTTAAGAATTAATCTATTAATATCCTAAATAATTGATAGAAATATATTATGTAAGTAACTGAATGAAAATTTATAAAACATGACCTGTTATGAATGGGAATTGGAATTAAACGGGAAGTAAACGATGAAAAAACAATGGAATAAACCTAAATAACACTTAAACTCTATGTTGTTTGGCTTATGGGATGTTTGGGAAAAGATACTTCTAATTGTTTATGGTTGTATGAATAATCTATTAAGTAATTATCTAAGACCGTTGAGCGTAAGGTACACTTAGTAGTTTATTATCACCCTTGAATGGTAAGAAGTTTATGAAACCAAACAAACCATTTGTTTGATTGCTATAGATATATGATTGATTCCCTGTTGCATATAATGGCCGTGCTATTTTATTTGCATATGTTTTGTGTTGTATTGCTTTTGTTACTAACTGAAACAACTAATATTTCTCTTTTACATAATTGATAACTCTTTTGGATTGTATAAGTGAAATATAGGTTTATGGCAGCAGTAACTATTAGGAAATCAAATCTACGGTTTCGATGACAACAACTATACAGTGGAAATCGAATATGCATATATATCTCTATTTACAGGTAATTATTAAAGTAACATCACTAAAGAGACAAGAACAAGGCTTAAAGAACATTACAAGAGACGACAAGTCGATAGGATCAATGGAGCAATGACACAGATGCACATAAGAAACATGCACAAGTTTCAGAAGTCTGAAGACACTAGCCAGACGTTTGAAGAAATCCTCTGAAATTCAAAACAGATAGGATCAAACGTCTGGTTACTGTACTTAGACGTTTGAAAGGCTACTGTATATAAAAAAGATATAGAGCCAGAGGTCTGAAACATATACCAGACGTCTGGAACTGAACTCGGATTTTTAAATTCAAATAACAACTGTCGCACTTGAAAAGACATCTTCGCTTCTCTTCGCTGCAACTCTTCATCACCATCAGAAGCGACAATAGAACACTTGTTAATGGATGCAACTACTTAAGGAATCTCTGTACCACTATAAATAACATCAAGAATCAAAGAGAAGACCTTACCTACTTGCGCTCTTTACTTTTATACTCCAATATATTCTTGATCTCTAGCAATCATATACTTGTATTTCACTCTTTCATATATTCAGAACCCCTCAACCAATATTCGTTGGATATATATATTGGAAGCATTTGTACTTAATAGTCAATATCCATGTTATAGAACACATACTTGAAAGAACAAGCTATTGTAACCAAGCCTATTCCTCCGAGCAAAGTGAGGGTGTTTGATACTCGAATTCCGAAGGGGATCTTCGGGACTGGACGTAGGACGGGAGGTCCGAACCAGTATAAAATCCTGGTGTGCTTAGTCTGTATTTTACTAGATTAATTTTATATTAGTTACATCATATATTTAGTCGCTTATACTTGCATATACATTACACGATCCATCCTACAAACTTTCAATTGGTATCAAAACGAGGTTTGATCAAAGTACACTAACACGTTTTTGAATCATTTTAATATGGCAAGTATTTTTCAAGAAGGACAATCCACAGCACGACCCCCACTTTTTAATGGCTCTAACTATGTATATTGGTCGACACGTATGAGAATTTTTATGGAAGCTAATGGTCTAAAAATTTGGTCAGCCACTCAAGATAAATATGAAGCATCTACTACTGCTATGAACACATGGACCGGTGCACAAAAAACAACAGCTTCTAATAATGCCAAAGCTATGAATGTCTTATTTTGCTCATTAGATAAAAATGAATTCTCATGCATCATGTTATGTAACACTGGATTTGATATTTGGCATACTTTACAAGTCACACATGAAGGCACAAACAAAGTTAAACAAACCAAGATTTCAGTTTTACAAAATCAATTCTCATCATTTAAAATGGAACAAAATGAATCTATAGCAGATATGTACTCTAGATTTTAAACCATTCAACATGATTTAATGGCACTTGGAGTTAAATTCACAAACTTTGATTTAGTATCTAGAATACTCAATTCTTTAACTCCAGAGTGGGAAAGAAAAGTATTAGCTATCAAAGAAGCTAATGATGTAACAACCCCATATTTTCAGCCATTCGCATCCACATATGTCAGACTTGAATTTCTCAAAATACCACATTGTAATAAAATTTGGAGCAAATGAAATGCAATCACAGAATCACAGACACAGAAATTTCAGAATAACTCGCAGCGGAAATTAAAATACCATAGTAGTTTATGAAGGTACTATAAAAAATCTCAAAACAAAATACATAATATCGGTCCGAAAACAAATACAATAGAGATCCCAAATATATAAATGTTTATAAATACCAAAGCTGAAATAGAACAACTGAAACTGAAATGGATAGATAACTAGATAAACAAAATCTCCAGCGATTCATAGCTCCATAAAGAAATCCAAAGCTAAGCTGTAAATACTCAGGCTGACCCGAGCGTAAAGTAAAACACAAAGCACTCGAGTTAGGACATACATACTTATATAATGTAAACCAACTCAAGTGAACTATAGTAGTAACACACAATAACTTAAAGGATGCTTGGGATCGCCCATCCTCTAAGGATCAGTTAAACCATAAATTAAATACACCCCGTGGTTAAATTACGAAATGGTATTTTATACTTCTAAATCAAATATCATTTAAAAATTCAATATCACTTCAAATTCATTTCAAAATATCAATACATCATATCTTTCCAAAACCACATTCATTTTTATTTAATTTAAATACCATTAAAAATCACATTTTAAAATGGTTTATATTTCAAATTAAAATATTCCATTTAAATCGTTTAAAAATGAAGTTATTATATCTAATAAAAAAAATTAAATTCCCAAAATTTAGCTTTTCAGAATTCATTTATTCACTTAAATTTATTAAAATGGTGAAATTCAACTTTCGTAGCATTTAGAAAATGCTACAGAAAGTTACATTTGAAGGCAATTCAATTTAACAAAGATAGCATTTACAGAAATGCTGTAATAGTTCAAGTTTCAAATAAAAGCTTTAGTTAAATTCTACAACTGCGGCACTTACAAAGTGCTGTAATAGCCGTTAGTTCATTTTAGCCATTTAGTTCATTTGTATCAACTACAGCACTTAGAAATGCTGTATATCCTTTACTTCAAAAATGATATCATTTCTGAAATGCTATTAAATTAAATTTCAAATTTTCAATACAAATTCATAAAACATTAAACTTTAATTTAAATCATTTTTAACTTATAAAATCATATTTTCTCACTTTAAAATGATCATTTAAATACCCTTTAATTTATGATTTTATAAAGTGCAATTTCACAAATAGTTATCAAAATTTTAATAATTCACTTATAAAAATCAATATACAATTTTATAACATTTCATTTACTTTACATTTAAATTTAATTTACCATTTCATAAATTAAATTTTAAATTCCCTTTTATTTTTCTTAACTCAACTTTATTTTAAAACACATTTCACATTTTCCAAGTAAAGTTATATTTCAAATTTCAACTATAAACATTTACTTATTCAAATATTTTTATTTTACAGAAAATCAATAACACTTTATAAAAATCATTTTAAATTCAAATTTAAATCAAATTATCATATTTTCTTACTTAACTTAAACTTCATTTATAAACAAAATCATAAATTCCAAAATTAACTTATATTTCAAATTCTACTCTACCATTGAATTATTTCACTTATTCAACTTGTAGAAAATCACTAATATTTAGAAAAAACCATTTTTAAATTAAATTTAAATCAAAATATCATAATATTTACATTTTTAAAACATTTAAAATTTTTAGAAAAATTTATATTAACCACGGTCTGTATATAAAATTGTTTAACCTAAATCAAATGATACAGATAATATTTCATTTCAATCCGTAATTTACAAAGGAAAAAATCGGGTTCTATTATTTCAAAACCGCAATCCCAAGTAAAATAAAATAAACAAAGATCGCTCAGGTCTATCATTTCATCCCATAACGATTTTTCCCTATTCTAAAGTCCGTTCGGGTATGTAACATTTCAACCCATGGTGATTAAAATCTACAGGGAACTTGCAGTGTGATAAACTGATATAAATAAACATAATGGCATTATATAACAGTAATAGATGATATGACAGGTGTATAAACAGGGGTGAACATCATATGATCGTAGCATAGACAGTTATAACATGATAATATGGTTTATAGATTCAAATGCTATCAGTTTACTAGTTATATAAGTACGAAATGTCTGGTGAGAAATACTCACCTCTACAAGCTGGAGATACAAACTCAGACATATAATAGAGATCCAAAAGGCATGAAAGCACGACTATGGATTCAAGTGAGGGAAGAGCCAAAATATTATCTTGTGCAAATGAAACAAAACAATATATAGAAACATGAATTTCAACACAAAATATATCATTAAACAATCTAGAAGTCATGCACAACAAAGAATCAAACACTTGCACTTGCTTCCGCCATCACTATGCTCGGCCATAGGATGATAAGGCATGGCCATGGGGTGTATTTGGTCAAGTATGGGTCAAGTATGCTCGGCCTAACTAAGGTAATGAAGGTATGGGAGTAGTTTGTGCATGAAATTACAACACAAGGCAACAAACATTTTGCACAAACACAAGCTTCGGCCAAGGCCTTATATGGCACGGCCAGACCTGATGGAGGCTAGGAGATGGTGTGGCATGGTTTTGGTTCTAGTATGGGCTGGAGAAGGCGGTGCAAAGGGTGGCTAAGGGTTTGCATGAGGTGATGATGGCTATAGGGAAGCTCGGCTATGCATTTATAGGTAGTATTTGCATTTTTTTGTGGATCTTACAACCAATGGTGGCCACGACCATGAAATGAAAAAGGAGATGGAGGTTTTTGTAGCTAAACAAAGTGGTGATGGATGTGGTGGCAATGGTGGAGGCTAGAGGCCGAACCAATAGGTGAAAGCAAGGCAAAAATTTACACTAAAACAAAGAAGAAAGAGTAAGAAATTACCAAAATTTCTTCAGAAGTGGAGGCCGAAATTTTGAGATGAGGAACTAGTTTTTATGTATAAGAACGAATTGGTATGCGGCTGAAGGAATGAGGTATGGTCAGCTAATGATTAATGCAAATTTTGATTGGAATTGAAAAGGCAAAGAAGGTGAAAAGTCTAAGGTATATAAAAGGTTTAAAACTCTTTATATTTCCTTGTTTCTTTTTGCATTTTTAAACAAATGAAAAATGAATATAAATAAAATAAAAACATAACAAAAAAATAAGAGAATAAAAATAAATAAATAAATGTTAGATAAATATAAATAAATTAAGAAAATAGCTTCAAAAATAAATAAATAAATGTTAGATAAATATAAATAAATAAAACATCACTTCAAAACTACTTAAAATAAAATATATACCTAACATGTCATATTACACACACATATATACATTAGAAAAAGATTTGACAAATAGAAATATTATTTATATAAATTAAAACAAACAATTTTATTAAATAAATCAATTTACACACAATATTGTAAAAAACATAACTTTCATAATATAAATCGGATTTCAACAAAACGAAAAGAAGTATTCTTGAAATTTAATTTATTTTTATAATAAAAGATAAAATTCAAAAATTAAAATATTTATATTTTAAAAGTCAAAGTTTGACCAGATTGACCAAAAAAACACTTTTCTGGAAAATATTCTATTTATTCAAGTTTGAAATTATAATTCACACAAATATAAAATATAATTTTAAAATAACAATATTTACTCATTTTAATAAATATAATAAAGTTTTTAAATCAGGAGTATCAATTTAAATAATTAAAATAAACAATTAGAAATAATCACAAAATACTAGGTTGTTACACTTTTCACCACTCAAATCATTCGTCCTCGAAAAGAACGAACAAGGAAAAATAAGGAAAAGCAAGATAGAGAAAACAAATAGTACCTGGAATAACAAATTTCGGATTCGTAGCACAAATTCTCTCCTCCGTCTCCTAGGTACAATCCCGATCATCAGTACTCCATCATACTTTGATCGGACTAACAGATTTCCTTCTTAGCTGCTTCATACCTTTGCTGACAATACGAAGTGTCTTACTCTCGACAGTACGATTAAGTTCAATATCCAAACTATCAAGAGCAGAAGGCTGAACAATAAGAGATGGATCATGAAGATACCGGTAAAGATGAGAGACATGGAATACATCATGCACTCTAGAAAGCTTTTTGGGCAAATCTAAACGATAAGCCAAAGCACCAACTCTTTCCCACAATGCAGAAAGGACTCTCAAAGAGGAAGAAGGTAGAAATAGTTAGAAGGGAAAGTAGGTTGAAAGACAGGGTGGACCATATTTTTAAAACCATATAAATTTCAATTTAATTTTTTTATAACATTTTAAATATTTTATAATATGATGAATAGTCATTTGATTCAAATCCGATAGTTCGAAGTAAACAAGGTTTAAACATTTTAAATTATTTAGACAAATGAAATAAATGATCAAAATATCCTTGTTATAATACTTTATCAAAATACTTTTATAACTCAATGTTTTAACAAGTCTACTTTCGTTCCTGCAGAATCTGGCTATGCGTTGATCAGGCGCAAAGCTAGAATTCTCCAGGTACTTAATAGACTTGTTTCAATACCCAGTGAAAATATTGGAAATCCTTTTAAAACAGATATGGAAAGTACAATTCAAACAAAACAACCAAACCAAAACATTTGTCCAACCATGGATTGCAAATACACAATGGTTACGCCTGGATCCCCCAGGAAACATCTGTCCCTGTAAGCTATCTCAGCCTGCGAATCACGCCACGATGACTAGTATACTGCAGATACACAATGGTTACGTCTGGATCCCCCAGGAAACATACGTACCCTTAAGCTATCTTAGCCAGTGGATTTCGCTACTAATACGACCTACATAGATCGTAGGATACACAACGGTTACGCCTGGATCCCCCAGGAACCATCCGTACCTCCAGGCCATCTCAGCCAGGCGAATTATGCTATGCAATCGCACTCATAAGACCATGGAGATCGCCATGGAATTCGATGGACACTCGAGTATCATATCCGAAAAACCCAAATCAGAGAGAATAATATCGATAGAATGAATCCAGAGTGTGGCCATAAAGCGGATATCAAGCAAAAATATCTTTACTTTGAAAATATGTATCATATAGTACCTTTCAAAATTACTTTCAAATATCATACTTATATAAAGTCCATCATATATAAGATTTCATTTTCAAATCCAATACCGTCCAAAATCAAAAGTATATCAAAGCACACTTATATAGACTTCGATTATATAGGATTTCTCTTTCCAAATTGAGTATGAGTACCTTTTCGAATCAACAGTTTTCAAATCAATTTCATACTTATACAAATTCATTTTATATAAGTTTGATAACTTCCAAATCAAGTATTTAGTAAAACAAGATTCTCAATTTGAATTCCTTTCAACAATGTTTTAGTTTCAAAATCATATATGATTTCGCCAAATCATTTCTTCCAATTTATATATTCAGTTTCAAAGTTTCTCAAAATAAGAGATTTAGAAAATAATCCAAATTTCCAAATCAAAAAAATTTATGTCAAACAAATTCATTTCCAAAACCATCGCATAAATACTGGGTTTAACTATCCAATCTATTTTAAAAACCAAATATCTTTCTCAAAATCAATTATACCAAAAATGATTTCCAAGTTTAATCCCTTTAAAACCTTTAAAACTGTTTATTTCTATTCAAAAGATCAATTTACCTTTCAAACTATTTAAAACTAAATTTTATTCAAAACATCCCAAAACTAAATTCCATATCAGTATAATTCAAAATAGTTTTATTCATTTACTTAATAAAACAGTTTCAACTCATTTACCTAATTGAATGATTTATATTTTCCAGGCTTACTTAGCTTTGAAAATTAACCATGATTTGGAAGTGCTCGAACTTTTAAAATATAGTCGAAGAAATCATATTTAAAATCCAAAAGTTGGAAATCACCAACAAATCAGTAAATCAATTTCAATAGATAAGGTTATACTAAAACAAATCTGAATCTCGAGGACTGAACACCGGCTTACTTTAAATCATTTCAAATATATATATATATATATATATATATATATACATATATCTTTCAAAAATCTGATCATCCTTCAAAATCTGAAATCGAAATTGGTTTTACAAAATCACTCGCATAGCAAAGCTACTAGAGTGGCCTCTCCCCCACTCCGAAACTCGAAAATCAATGTCGATGATGCATGCATTCATCACCGAAATTATTTTCCAGCGACATAAGTGGGTTCTGGACTTTTATTTTCTTGAAATTTCTTTGAAATCTCTTTGAAATCACTGGAATTCGTTCGAATACATTTGAAACATTTCTTATTCAGAAAATATCTTTAAATCATATTAGTATTATATAATTTTTTTCAAAATCTTAAAACCGATTTCAAAACACTAGAGTTCGATTCCTCAAATTCAAATTCAAAAACCTTTCAGTTATAAATCATTTTTCTGTAAGTCAAATTCTTATAAATTTTCAAAATTTCAAATCCTTTTGAAATTTCAAATTTTCAAGGAAAGAAAAATATATAATCCTTTCAAAGCTTCAAATTTTCATTTTCAAAAGATATAAAATCCTTATTGAAAACATTTTGCTTTTATATACAAAATAGGGTCATCCTTATCATAATAATAATTTAGATGTATGCAAAATTTCAAAATATAATCAAACACAAATTTTCAGGGGATTATTTTTCAACGATGGATTTCAAAACAAACAGAGATTCAAATTTAGAGGAACAATAATTAAATAGAATTGGTTCGTAGATAAGCTCAAACGAAGATGATATAATTAATTACCAAATAGGTGATGGATAAGTCCATATAAATCGCGGGCAACCTTAACTGGTCAACCGTGACTTCAGGAATATAGTCAATACAGAAATCTAAGGCAAATCGACATTCGATCGCCAAAGATAGAATTCAAGCAGAGCAGGAGATAGATAGCATCGTAAACTGAGGATATAGAAATTTCCGGCGAATCAATGCCAATTGTAAAGGAGTTTCACCCCTTTACAAGTCATTCAAAGATTTGCGGAATCACCGATCTTTATAGAGGTCATTCAAAGTAGGGTTACGGAATGCCCCAAAATCAAAAGGATAGGAAAGACAAGACTAGATTTCAGAACCAGTGGGAGCGTTCCAAAGTTCAAGGAATTCTAATCGTAAGAATCCTAACCAAGAGATTTCCAACAAGGTGCATACGAAGGGATGAAGTTTAGAAAATCTTGATTTCAAAATAAGGAAATTTTTTATACCAATATAATCTTTGAAAATCCTTTAAAAATCATTCGGAAATCATTTTATACTTTGAAAATACGTTCTCTCACAAGGAAATGATTCTGAGATTAATTTCACTCATTCTAGGGTATTTCTACCATATCTCTAATGAGTTTTTGCTCCACAGGCTGTGGTTTGCCTAAAACCAAAGCTCTAATACCAAATGTAACAACCCAATATTTTCAGCCATTCGCATCCACACATGTCAGACTTGAATTGCTTAAAATATCGCATTGTAATAAAATTTGGAGCAAATGAAATGCAATCACAGAATCAAAGACACAGAAATATCAGAATAACTCACAGCGGAAATTAAAATCCTATAGTATTTCATGAAGCTACTATAAAAACTCTCAAAACAAATACATAATATCAGTCTGAAGACAAATACAATAGAGATCCCAAATATATAAAAGTTTATAAATACCAAAGCTGAAATAGAATAACTGAAACTGAAATGGATAGATAACCACATAAGCAAAATCTCCAGCGATTCCTAGCTCCAGAAAGAAATCCAAAGCTGTAAATACTCAGGCTGACCCGAGCGTAAAGTAAAACACAAAACACTCGAGTCAGGACATACATACTTATATAATGTAAACCAACTCAAGTGAACTGTAGCAGTAACACACAATAACTTAAAGGATGCTTGGGATCGCCCATCCTCTAAGGATCGGTTAAACCATAAATCAAACACATCCCGCGGTTAAATTACAAAATGGTATTTTATACTTCTAGATCAAATATCATTTGAAAATTCAATATCACTTCAAATTCATTTCAAAATATCATATCTTTCCAAAACCACATTTATTTTTATTTAATTTAAATACCATTTCAAATCAAAATATTCCATTTAAATCATTTAAAAATAAAGTTATTATATTTAATAATCAAATATTAAATTCCCGGAGTTTTGCTTTTCAGAATTCATTTATTCACTTAAATTTATTAAAACAGTGAAATTCAACTTTCGCAGCATTTAGAAAATGCTACGGAAAGTAACATTTGAAAACAATTCAATTTAACAAAGATAGCATTTACAGAAATGCTGTAATAGTTTAAGTTCCAAATAAAAGCTTTAGTTAAATTCTGCAACTACAGCGTTTACAAAGTGCTGTAATAGCCCTTAGTTCATTTTAGCCATTTAGTTCATTTGTGTCAACAGCAGCACTTAGAAATGCTGTAATATCATTTACTTCAGAAATGATATCATTTTTGAAATGCTGTTAAATTAAATTTCAAATTTTCAATACAATTTCATAAACCATTAAACTTTAATTTAAATCATTTTTAACTTATAAAATCATATTTTCTCACTTTAAAATGATCATTTAAATACCCTTTAATTTATGATTTTATAAAGTGCAATTTGACAAATATTTATCAAATTTTAATAATCCACTAATAAAAATCAATGTACAATTTTATAACATTTCATTTACTTTACATTTAAATTTAATTTACCATTTCATTATTAAATTTTAAATTCCCTTTTATTTTTCTTAACTCAACTTTATTTTAAAACACATTTCACATTTTCCAAGTTAAGTTATATTTCAAATTTCAACTATAAACATTTACTTATTCAACTATTTTTATTTTATAGAAAATGAATAAAATTTTATAAAAATCATTTTAAATTTAAATTTAAATCAAATTATTATATTTTCTTACTTAACTTAAACTTCATTTATAAATGAAATCATAAATTCCAAAATTAACTTATATTTCAAATTCTACTTTACCATTGAATTATTTCATTTTATTTAACTTGTAGAAAATCACTAATATTTAAAAAAAAATCATTTTCAAATTAAATTTAAATCAAAATATCATAATATTTACATTTTTAAAATATTTTAAAAATTTTAGAAAAATTTATATTAACCACGGTCTGTATATAAAATTTTCTAACCTAAACCAAATGATACGGATAATATATCATTTCAATCCGTAATGTACAAAGGAAAAATCCAGGTTCTATCCACAATCCCAAGTAAAATAAAATAAATACAAATCGCTCGGGCCTATCATTTCAACCCATAAGGATTTTTCCCTATTCTAAAGTCCGTTCGGGTATGTATCATTTCAACCCATAGTGATTAAAATCTACAGGGAACTTGCAGTGTGATAAACTTATATAAATAAACAGAATGGAATTATATAACAGTAAAAGATGATATGACATGTGTATAAACAGGGGTGAACATCATATGATCATAGCATAGATAGTTATAACATGATAATATGGTTTACAGATTCAAATGCTATCAGTTTACTAGTTATGTAAGTACGAAATGTCTGGTGAGAAATACTCACCTCTACAAGCTGGAGATACAAATTCAGACACATAACAGAAATCCAGAAGGCACGAAAGCACGACTATGGATTCAAGTAAGGGAAGAGCCAAAATATTATCTTGTGCATATGAAACAAAACAATATATAGAAACATGAATTTCAACACAAAATATATCATTAAACAATCCAGAAGCCATGCACAACAAAGAATCGAACACTTGCACTTGCTTCCACCATCACTATGCTTGGCCATAGGATGATAAGGCACGGCCGTAGGGTGTATTTGGTCAAGTATGGGTCAAGTATGCTCGGCCTAACTAAGGTAATGAAGGTATGTGAGTGGTTTGTGCATGAAATTACAACACAAGGCAACAAAGCAAATTTTTGCACAAACACAAGCTTCGGCCAAGGGCTTATATGGCACGAACAGACCTGGTAGAGGCTAAGAGATGGTGTGGCAGTGGTTTTGGTTCAGGTATGGGCTGGAGAAGGTGGTGCAAAGGGTGGCTAAGGGTTTGTATGAGGTGATGATGGTTATAGGGGAGCTCGGCTATGCATTTATAGGTAGTATTTGCATTTTTTGTGGATCTTGCAACTAATGGTGGCCACGGCCATGACATGGTAGAAGACATGGAGGTGTTTGAAGCTGAAAAAAGTGGCGATGGAGGTGGTGGATGCTAGAGGCCAAACCAATAGGTGAAAGCAAGGCATAAATTTACACTAAAACAAAGAAGAAAAGAGTAAGAAAAGAAGTAAAAATCATTACCAAAATTTCTTCAGAAGTGGAGGCCGAAAATTTGAGATGAGGAACTAATTTTTGTGCATGAGAATGAAGTGGTATGTGGCTGAAGGAATGAGGTATGGTCAGCTAATGATTAATGCAAATATTGATTGGAATTGAAAAGGCAATGAAGGTGAAAAGTCTAAGGTATATAAAAGGTTTAAAACTCTTCATATTTCCTTATTTCTTTTTGCATTTTTAAACAAATGAAAAATGAATATAAATAAAATAAAAATACAACAAAATAATGAGTGAATAAAAATAAATAAATAAATAATAAATGTTAGATAAATATAAATAAATTAAGAAAATAGCTTAAAAATAGAAACTAGGTTATAAAAATTGAAAATAAATACAATAAACTTTGGAAAAATTATAACATCACTTTAAAAATACTTAAAATAAAATATATACCTAACATGCCATATTACACACATATATATAGATTAGAATAAGATTTGAAAAATAGAAATATTATGTATTTAAATTAAAACAAACAATTTTATTAAATAAATCAATTTATACACAATATTGTTAAAATCATAACTTTCACAAAATAAATCGGATTTCAACGAGACGAAAAGCAGTATTCTTGAAATTTAATTATTTTTTCATAATAAAATATATAATTCAAAAATTAAAATATTTAAATTTTAAATTTGAAAGTCAAAGTTTGACCAGATTGAACAAAAAGCCACTTTTCTGGAAAATATTCTATTTATTCAGGTTTGAAATTATAATTCACACAAAAATCAAATATAATTTTAAAATAACAAAATTTATTAATTCTAATAAATATAATAAAGTTTTTAAATTAGGAGTTTCAATTTAAATAATTAAAATAAATAATTAGAAATAATCACAAAATACTGGGTTGTTACAGATGATCTCTCGGCACTCTTAGTTGAAGAATTGATAGGAAATTTAGTGTCCTATGAAGCTAATTTGTAGGCACGAAAAGAACTAAGTTTGAAAAAGAAGAACATAGCATTCCCAGCAATAAATGAAGACTCCAACTTAGACGAAGAAGAAGTTGTATTTATTGCAAAAAATTGCAACAAATTCAAGAAGTTTAGGAAAATAACTAAATTTCAGAAAGGAGGAAAATCAAGCTCAACGAATCAAACATCAATCAAATGCTGTGAATGCAATCAATTTGGGCATATGAAGAAAGACTGCCCTAAGCTCAATAATGATAAAAAGAAGAACAAATTTGAAAAACTCAAAAAGAAGAAGGCTTTCAAAGTAATATGGGATGACTTGGATTTTTCATCATCTGAAGGTGAAAGCGATAGTGACGAAGAACAAGCTAATGTATGTTTTATGGCACAAACTGATGAGGTATGTCCCGAACTTAGCTGTGATGAATATTAGAACTTAGCATGAAATTAGATGATAAATTTAGACAAATTAAATTTTTTAACAATAAATAGATTAGAACTTGAAGTAGGAATGTTAAAAGATGAAAAAATTATCTTAGAAGCAGAAATAGAATTATCTCAAGAAAAAATTAAAAATAATTTGGTAGAAAGTAAGGCTATTGCTATTGATTTTGATAAAACTAAAATAGTAAAGGATAATTTGTTAAAAGAAAATGTCAACTTGAAAAGCAATATTGAAATATTGAAAATTGAAAATTGAGAATTAAAAGAAAAATTAGATAAAATTACAAATAATGTTTCAAAATTTAATAAAGGAAAACAAGATTTGGAAAATCTTACAAAAACTTCAAAACCATCAGGTAATAGAAATGGAATAGGATTTAAAAATACTCCTAAAAAAAGGAAATGATGCAAAGAATTATATTTATAAAAAGACTAAAAGTTTACCTAAGTCTAATATGATATGAAAATTTGGATTCCTAAGACAAATAATAATTTGATTAGACAAAAACATATTAATAATTTCTTAGAGAATGTAGTCTATAATAAAAATTATATTTATAAAGGTACCAAACCATCTTGGGTATGGCTACCTTCTTCTAAAATCTAGGTCCCTAACAAAGTATATGGGTACCAATTAAAACATCTTTTATTTTGCAGGTACCCAAAACAAAAAATAAGGAGAAATGGATACTAGATAGCGGATGCTATAAGCATATGACCGGAAATTCAAAAATGTTATCAAATATAACATACATCGTTGGTGGAGCAGTAACCTTTGGAGATAATTCAAAAGGATATGTCATGGGCATTGGAGAAGTCATCAACTCTGGTATTTCTAACTCTCCTATTATTACAAATATTTTATTAGTAGAAAATCTAAAATATAACCTACTAAGTATTAGTCAATTATGCGATAAAGGTTTTCAAATAAATTTCGAAAAAGATAGATGCAATATTTTTGATAATAACAAACAACTTATATTTGAAGGTTTTAGAAACAAAAATATTTATGTATTAACATGAATATAAATAAAAATTCAAATTTATGTTTAACCGCCAAACATGATGATCCATAGTTATGACATAAACGATTTTGTCATATCAATTTCAAATGTATTAATAAATTGGCAAAATATGAGCTAGTTAGAGGTTTACCTAAAATAAATTACAAAGTAGAAAATTTATGTGATGATTGTCAAATTGGAAAACTAAAGAAAAGCTCTTTTAAATCTAAAAATAATATTTCTACAAAACAACCATTAGAATTATTACGTTTAGATTTATTTGGTCCAACACAAGTACAATCTATAAATCACAACAAATATGTATTCGTAATAGTTGATGATTTTTCGAGATATGCATGGACTTTATTTTTAAAACATAAAAGTGATATCTTTGGAATGTTCAAAATATTCGCTAAAAGAATTAAAACACAAATGTATTTAAAAATAAAAAATATTCAAAGTGATCATAGTGGAGAATTCGAAAATGATCTTTTTACTAATTTCTGTAATAAAAAAGGAATAAGTCATAAATTTTCTTTTCCTCGCACACCTCAACAAAATGGTGTAGTGGAAAGAAAAAATCGTACATTACAAGAATGTGCATGAACACTACTAAATAGTAGTGGTCTACCAAAACATTTTTGGGCTGAAGCTATTGCCACTGCTTGTTATGTGTTGAATCGAGTAACATACTTCCTATGACAAAACAAACTTATTTTGATATACTTTTTGGAAGAAAACCTAAAGTATCATACTTTAAAACTTTCGGATCAAAATGTTTTATATTAAATACAAAAGATAACTTAGGAAAATTTGACCTGAAGGCCGATGAAGGTATCTTTGTTGGATATTCGGATCGTAGCAAAGCATATAGAATTTTTAATAAACGAAATAATACTACTGAAGAAAGTTTACACGTTTCGTTCGACGAAAATCTTCTTAACCATCACACTAATGATGATGAAGAAATTATTCCAATAACAAATTCAACAAATTCTATTAATAATTAGACAAATGTGTAAAATAACACTTTGATATCATCCCTTAGAATTCTTAAGGATCATCCAAAAGATATTATCATTGGAGATCTCAATTCTAGAGTAACTAGAAATCAACTTAATCTAATAAGCCATATAGCATTTGTGTCAAATTTTGAACAAAAAATTATAAAGAAGCTTCAAATGATAATTTTTGGATAATAGCTATGCAGAAGAATTAAATCAATTTGAACGTAATAACATTTGGGAATTAGTACCAAGACCAAAAGATCAATCGGTTATAGGAACAAAATGAGTATTTAAAAATAAGCAGACGAGAACGGAAATATTGTTAGAAATAAAGCACGTTTAGTTGCTCAAGGCTATAATCAAGAAAAAGGTATCGATTATGACGAAACCTTTGCTCCAGTAGCTAGATTAGAGGCCATTCGTAAATTACTTGCTTTTGCAAATCATCACAATTTTAAACTATTTCAAAATGATGTCAAAGTGCTTCTTTAAGTGGTTTTATTAAAGAAAACGTATATGTAGAACAACCTCCATTAATTGTTCACGAAAAATATCCTGACCAAGTTTTTAAGTTACACAAAGCATTATATGGATTAAAACAAGCTCATCGTGCATGGTATGAACGTCTTAAAAATCACTTAATTACATGTGGTTTTCAAATAGGCAAAATCGATACAACCTTATTTATTAAACGAGAAAATAATGATATTTTAGAAGTACAAATGTATGTTGACAATATTATATTTGGTTTAACCAACGAAAATCTATGTGATCAATTTTCAAATATTATGAAAAAAGAATTTGAAATGTCATAAATGGGAGAATAAAATTTCTTCTTAGGTTTACAAATAAAACAACTTGAAAATGGTATTTTTACTCATCAAGAAAAAAATGTAATGATCTATTATGTCGTTTTGAAATGGATAAAACTTCGAGCAAACCAACACCAATGAGTACTACTATTCACTTAGAAAAGGATGATAACAGAAAAGATTCTGATGAAAAATTATATCGTATCATGATTCGTTCTTTACTCTATTTGATGGCTAGTTGACCCGATATTATGATGAGTGTATGTCTCTGTGCTCGATTTAACCAAAAGAATCTCATCTAAGAACCGTTAAACGTATATTACGATATCTATCTAGTACTAGAGATTACGTACCCTAAAGGATCATCGTTTGAACTAGTTCATATATCGATGCGGATTTCGGTGGATGTAGAGCAGATCGTAAGAGTACTAGTGGAACATGTAACTTTATCGGACAATCGTTAGTTTCATGGTCTAGCAGAAAGCAAAATTGTATTTCTTTATCTACTTGCAAAGCCGAATATATCTTAGCAACTTTAGCATGTTCACAAGTGATATACATGCAACAAACACTTACAGATTTCGGCAAAATTATCAATAAATCTCCAATATATTGTGATAACACGAGTGCAATAAATTTATCAAAAAAACCCATGTCAATCACTTGCGAACTAAGTATATAGATATACGACATCATTTTTTACGAGATAATGTGGAAAAAAGAACTATTTCATTAGAATACGTAAATACCGAGAATCAAATAGCAGACATCTTTACAAAACCACTAAATGAACAAACTTTTATTAAACTCCGACGAGATTTAGGGATTTGCTCTCTTCATTATCTGCTCACTTAATAATCACTCCTTTATTTAGGCTATGATTAGCGATTAGTTTTCTATCCACAAATTGTAATTAATAAATTTTGCACCTTTGGTTTTTTTAGTTATTCAGTTTTTACAAATTTTCTATAAATAATTTTTATATATATATATATAAGCAGTTATACAACAAGAAAAAATATATACACAATTCATATTTTTTTCAAGAAACAAAACATAGTCATGACTTCTGAAAATTCTTATATATCCATCTCGACACCTACAATGGATAGCTCGGTGGATACACCACAACGGCTTCCTACACCCACACCAAATCGGGAACCGATGTATAGGTGGTCCTCATATCACACGAGATTCACTCCCGATAGCAAGAAGTCCAAAAGATCTTTATTTGTTTCTCCTAACACAAAGGAGAAAATTGATGAAATACATCACTATCAAAAACAACAAATAGATCATCAACGAAAACTATATTTTGAACAAAAAGTCACATAAATAATCCTACATTTCGTGATATAATAATAGAGAATCGAGAAATAAGCAGAAATATTAAATTTTAGGCTATTATTAGAAAAATTGCCTAATTCAGACGTCTGGATATGGACCTCGGACGTCTAACACTCTGATATACCTCAAATTTTTTTAGCACTGTGCATATATCAGACGTCTATTATACCCCACAGACGTCTAAAAATTTGCTCTGCCTCCTAGAAATTGAAATCAGACTATTTCAGACGTCTGAACTTCGATCCAGACATCTGAGTTATGTCTCTGCCACCAAGTTTTAAAAACTTGACCTATTTCAGACGTTTGATATTATACCCAGACGTTTGGAAAAACTCTCTGACTATCAAATTTTTGAAATTCGATCAAACCAGACGTCTGGAAGATAAACCAGATGTCTTAAGTTATTACTGTATTCGAATTAGGGCAAACCGGACGTTTGAATTTGCTTCCAGACGTCTGAAATTCAATCGACGCCTTAGAAACACCCAGATAACGTCATTTTTTTTACTTTCATCTCTATTTTTTCAACTGCGATTTCTCTATTAACGATTTTCTTCTCAAAATCATCTTTTTACGCTTGCTCAATTTACAATGCCTCCTAGAACTAAAAATCCTAAGATATCCAAAAGAAAACAGTACCAATTAACATCTAACATCATCCTCAAATTCTCAAATTTACTCTGATGATCAAATAGAAAGATGGATGAATCGAGCACCACACTCAATCAAGAAATATGAGGATATACAAAAGAAGCTTCACACAGGTCTATTTTATAACTTACTTAAATTTCTAATGTACGATTTGGATGAAATGTGTGAGAATGCTGGACTAGAAACATTGATATCGTTCACTCCCAATGACATCCAAATCAATCAATTTGAAATATTTCCTTTTTAAGCAAATTTGGATAGCACTTCAGTATGGAACACTAAAGATGAAGTTGATTGGCTATGATCTAGCGTGTATGGCAACACGATTAGACTCGCTCCTGGCATAATAGGTAGAACTCTAGGATGTTCTGGCATAGGTGAAGATTTATACAATATTCCCGATATGCGCTTCAAACCAAGGAATAGTATAACACATCGCATTTGGGAGGATGAATTGCCAAAAATTTCCTCTAAATATCTACGTTCAAAAGTGTGACTTCTTACTCGAATGATAATCAATACCATCGTTCCACGTATGGGAAGTCATGAGAAAATAACCGAGTTAAAGCAAAAAGCCTTATATGCTCTGTTTAGCGGAACAAGGGTAAATTGGGCCAAATTTATCTTTGTCGAGCTCAAACATTTTTGGACTCAGTCACGATCATCAATTATCTACCCCACATGTATTAGAGACTTCTATGTGCTCATAACATCCCCTCATACTTACCAACTTTTGAAGAAATCTCTCTAAAATATGCTTCCACAAAGTTTTTCTCTCCGATGCACTTACCCGAGATTCCCCCAGAATATATATATTTTGAAGATTGGACGCACAATCGTCAAACCAGACAAGTTGAGCCGCTACCTCAACCACACAATGAACAATATCAAGAGGAGAAACAACATCGTGAAGCAACTCCACCTCCTCCTGCACCATTTGATTATCCAAGCCAGGATGAGATTGTGGAGACTCGAACAGAAACAAATCCAAATGAAAGTGTTCGAGATCTCACCCTTAAAAATCAACATATATTATCTCAAAATCAAAAACTTTTGGCTAAGCGTATTAATAGTTTGAAACATCTTTTGCTACACGCTTAGCAACAGTTGAAGAATCACTTTCAACTGTCCTATCGGTTCTCAAAGAAGTACTACAACGGGTTAGCGGTCCGACACCTCCTTCTGAAGATTGGACAACCCCAATACCTTCTCCTCCCACGAAACATTCCAAACTTTCTGAGGATGAACCTCTAAAACAAGCTTCGCCATCTCCTACAAAGACTAGCTCTTCCCAAAAAGAAGAAACAGGGGATGATAAAAAAAAAGCTTCTCCGAAGGAATCATAAATTTTAGGATTTCAACTCTTGTACATTTGACAAAATCTATGAATGTAATCAATTTTGAATTATTAATGAAATTTTCTTTTGTGTGTTATCTTTGACGATTGGCTAAAATTTTATAATTCTATTTTATAATGCCAAAGGGGGAGAAATATAAGTATATTTATAAAACATTAGAAATAAGCACATATTCAAGGGGAAATTTATAAATTATATATAAGTACATTGTATAGTTGTCATCATCAAAAGGGGGAGATTGTTAGGAAATCAAATCTACGGTTTCGATGACAACAACTATACAATGGAAATCAAATATGCATATATATCTGTATTTACAAGTAATTGCTAATGCAACATCACTAAAGAGATAAGAACAAGGCTCAAAGAACATTATAAGAGATGACAAGTCGATAGGCTCAATGGAGCAATGACACAGATGCACACAAGCAACATGTGCAAGTTTCATACGTCTGAAGACACTAGCTAGATATCTGAAGAAATCCTCTGGAATTCAAAATAGACAGGATCAGACGTCTGGTTACTGTACTCAAACGTCTGAAAGGCTACTATATACAAAAAATATATAAATCCAAATGTCTGAAACATATACCATACGTCTAGAACTGAACTCGGATTTTGAAATTCAAATAACAACTGCCACACTTGAAAATACATCTTCGCTTCTCTTCGCTGCAGCTCTTCCTCACCATCAGAAGTGACCATAAAACACTTGTTAATGGATACAACTACTCAAGAAATCTCTCTACCACTATTAATAACATCAAGAATCAAAGAGAAGACTTTACCTTTCTTACTTGCGCTCTTTACTTTGATATATTCTTGATTTCTAGCAATCATATACTTGTATTTTACTCTTCCATATATTCAGAACTCCTCAATCAATAATCTCTAGATATATATATATATTGGAAGTATTTGTACTTAATAGTAAATATCCATGTTATAGAACACATACTTGACAAGAACAAGCTATTGCAACCAAGCCTATTCCTTCGGCAAAGTGAGGGTGTTTGATAGTCGAATTCCGAAGGGGAGCTTCGGGACTGGACGTAGGACGGGAGGTCTGAACCAATATAAAATCCTTGTGTGCTTAGTCTATATTTTACTTGATTAATTGTATATTACTTACATCATATAGTTAGTCGTATATACTTGCATATACATTACACAATCCATCCTATAAACTTTCAATAACTACTGCTTTTAGTTTAATAAATAAAGTTTGTTTGCCCGATAAATAGTATGTTTTCACGTTACGGTTTTATAATGATATTTTATTGATATTCCCATGGTTTGGGATATTTTATTATTGAAATATGATATATATTGAAATTATTGAAATTATTATTTTTTCGGACCTACCCGTACAGAGGAGACTCTGTTGAATTTTTTCCGTAAATATAGGATTAGATTTTTTTTGTAAAAGTTGAGTTATTTTCAAAATATTGTTAAACTTAAACATCTAAGTTAAATTGTTATAAATTGAGTATTTTGAATAAAATTATACCAGGTTCTTATTTCCTTCTTGTTCCTTTTTTAGGACGAAAAGTTTTAAGTGGGGGAAAGTGTAACAACCCGTATTTTTTGATAATTAAAAATATTAAATTGAATAAGATTTTAAAATTTAATATTGTAATAAATTAAATTTTATGATTTATTAATGAGAAAAATAATTAGAATATGATTTAATAATGTTGTTTGAATGTTATTGACAACTATTTTAATGTAATTTCAATCAATTGAAACAATTGTAAAGTTAATTTGGTTATAACTATAAATAAGGAATAAATTAAATGTTGAAATTATATGTTATAAATTGGAATAGGTTTATCATGGAATATGAAATCAATCAATTAATACGTAAATTTATTAGCTTCTGTTTGTAAATAATAGACTTAGAAATGTGTTTGAATTACTAATGTGTAATAACTATTTTAATTCTTATTCTATTATTTAATCCATTGAAATTAATTTGGAAATCAATGTGAATTTAATATAATTGAAATATTATAACTAATATGGTAAAAGATGATAACTGTAGAATATGAATGCAATAAAATGTAAACTAATATTAATTATATTCATAAGGTAATTGTTGGTTGAATAATAAGAGAGAAAATTGAAATAAAAGAATTTGATTGAATTTAAATTATAATAAAATAGGTTTTATTCCTATTGTAATTTAACGTTAAAATTAATGTAATATTTAAATATTGGATTTAACTGGGTAACTGTATTGTAAAGGATTATTAATTTCTGTGCAATCAGGAATGATGAAATTTGTTAACATTTAAACTTTGAATTTAAAAGTGATTAAATTGATTTTAAAATATTAATTTATTTAATTTAACGTGTGAAAATAGACATTTTGGCCGCTATCTCATATTTTGACGAAACCAGTTTCATCGGATCTGTAACAGTGAATTATAGTAGGATTTCAAGTTTCATAGCGATCAGACTGTCATTTAGCCGTGTGAATTTGAAACGCGTAGAAATCGATTAAAAGAATTTAATTAAATATAATTTTATTTCGAAAACAAAATTATATATACAATGGAATTAGGGTTTGAAACTAGTTTCATTGAGTTTAAAAATATCAAAAACATATATTTTGATATATAGGATGACCTACTTTCGTTTCGAAAATGAAACGGGCTTTTTGGGTCGTTGTTATTGTATCGACCCAAATCGATTTGTCCATTTGTTTCTATCTATCTCTGCCTATATATTGGCTATTATAAACTCTAGTGGCTTCTTTTATTCATTTCATGTACGTACAGTTTCTGTTCTCTTCCTCTTTCCCAATGGCTCTCAACCAAACCCTAATTCACAAATTCAGTTTCAAATCAAAATCAAATCGAAATTCAAACTCCATAAACTATGTCATATTACATATCGTTGGAAATCTCTTGACAAGCTTAATCTAAATTTGAGATTCATTTTTTGATTTGATGCATTTTTTGACAGAAAACGATGAAGAAGTTTCGACTGTCCATAGGCTATGGGTTCGTTTAACGGTGGATCTTCGACCGTTTGACAATCGAAAGTTGCCGTAGTGAAGAGGGCATCAAGGGGAGCGCATCCATGCGGTTAGTTGTCGAGATAGTCATCAAGATTTTCTTGAAATTGAATGGATAGCTGTACAACGGTGGAGTGGCTCGGGGAGGCCAGAGTTGGAGGCGCGACTAGTAGATGGTGTGGCTGGATTTGGTCGCAGGTGGCCGAGGCTCGCTGGGCAATGTCGTGATTTTTGGTGGCTGAAGGGAAGGCTTCGAACGTGCTCGGTTTGCGTTTGAAGATGATGGTAATACTGTTTAACCCAACTTTTTGTTTTAATTAAATTTTAAAAATTTTAAGCGTTCTATCTATCATAACATTTTCATACGAGCGCAGATTTGGACGCGGTTTCTTCCATTGGGATCGTATCGAAATTTCAGATAGTAGGGAAATGGTTTGGTCGAATTCTGAGACTGTTTAAATTTGAGCATTCTTTTGGATTTTTAATTGATGATAAATCAAAGGTGAGTGATTTAATCCACTCACGAATACTAAACCCTCCCATGTTAGTTAAGTTAAATTTATGATGTGAAAAGAATATTATTGGTTGTTGTTTGGCAGTTTAATTTGACATTTTAAATGAAACATGAATTTTTTGAATTAATTTGCCATTTAAATTAATATCGAATTTAAATTGTTAATTTAATACTTGATAATGATAATCAGTTAATTGTTGCGATTTATTGGCTGATTTGGATGTTGATTGTGATGGATGTTTATTTGTCGACATTTTTGGATGATTGTATGTTTGTATCCCTATTATCACTAAGGGTTGAAATGATACATACCCGAATGATCTTATAGATTGGGGAAAATCATTATGGGTTTAAAGGATAAACATGAGCGATTTTATGGATTTGGAAAAATTGTGATTCAGGATATGGGTTGAAATGATATATATTCGTATCACTTGACCATAGGGTAGAAAACTATATACGGACACCGTTGGTCAGTTTTAAATTATTTTCTAAATGATAAAATATGTTTGATTATAAATTTTATTTTTAAATTTAATATAATGATTTTATATAGAAATTTATATTTGGGAAATAATTTATTTTCTATGTTTTAAAAGTTCAAATTATAAGTTAATATATAGTTTTAAATGTAATTTTAAGATTTTAACTTATAAATTTATTAGGTTCTAAAATATATTTTAAATAGTTTAAAATTTAATAAAATATTTAATGTAGTCTTAATGTATATATTTTAATTTAGTATAATATAATAAATATAGTTTTTATTTAATATAATAAATATAGATTTTATAATAACTTTAATAAATAAAAATGTAAAAGGGTTTGTAAGGAATTTATAAGAGTTTTGTAAGGGATTTTATAATGGATTTAATACAAGGATTTTATAAAAGATTTTTTTAAAGGATTTTATAATGTTTTATAAAGGTTTTAAAGGATTTTATAAAAGGGTTTTATAAAAGAACTTGTATAAAGGGATTTGGAAGCGTATAAAGGAATTTGTGTAATAGTTTATGATAAATGGAAGAGTTGTAAATTGTTTTGGGAATTTTTAAATAGCTTTATAAATGGTTTTAAACATACAAATAATTTATAAATGGTTTAAGAGAGATTTATAAATTATTTTCGTAATTGATTGAAAGAAATCTTCCTCCGCATTTATGAATATATTTATACTTTTGGAATAGGTATATGGATACCTTGATATGAAAGTATAGACTATTTTATGGATTTATTATTATAAATGTTTTTAAATGACCACGGTGTGAAAAATGTAAGTGGTTGGTTGTTAAAGAGACCGAGGTCGGATATTGTCATACTCTCTGCCAATTTCGAAACCACCTTAACAAATGTGCATGTGGTAGAGAATCCAGAAACGTAGTAGGATGGTTTGACGAATGCTAATGTATGAGGTATGAACGCAGCCTCGACCCCCCTGATCAGCATGATATGACTAAAATATGAGCTATACTGGGCCAAGTGAGGTCGCTCCTCCGATCGGGCACATTTCTTCGATACCATATATGTTACTTTATGCTTGATTTGGTGGCCACCCCTCGATTGATTATGGGAGCGTGTTCCAAGTTGGACGGTAGTAGCTGCTATGTGTTACCACCAGTTCGGGGTGCAAACGATAGAATCCTACCCTAGCATTGCCTTGCGTGCCTTGTCATAAGCCTTATCGAGCCCACTACGATTTTGGTTTGTGTCATACCATTGGAGTGCTCAATAATAGCCGACCGGTTTGGTGGAGTTTACAATACTGTATAGACTACAACATTTATAAAATGTGTTAAGGCGGATATGGGTAACACCTTAACGCTATTTTGATACTTTACTGATAGACATTATGTATAACATATATTACTACATATAAATAGTTTAACGAATCCTTAGGAGATGGAATCCTGAACATCTCTTAGGTTATTGTACGCACGTTAGACACTGAATAGGAGATGTTAAATTCTGTAAACATCTCTAAAGCTGCTACACTCATATTTATTTATATTGATTTAAATTACATAAGATATTTTAGTTCTTACTCGAGTGTTATGTCTTTCATTACGCTCGGGTCAGTTTGAGCTTTTTAGTGCCGAAAACATTATTTCTGGAGGACTAAGACAGAGTTTGGTATTATATTTCCAGTATTATTCCACTATATCATGTTGCGCTGCATTTTCCTATTATACATGTTGTATGTATAACTCTGATATGTATTGTAAAAGTGTAATCAAAGGTTATTTATAAAACAGCTTCATGAACTGTTTATTTGATTATTATATTTTGTCGTTCCACTGTGAGATTCTGTGTTTGTTTTTCTTTTCTTTCTCTTATTTTCTTATTTACCACATTAACAATCCTCCCTTTTGAACGGTTTGAGTTTGATATGTGTGGTTCATTGTCTATTTAAACTTTCTGAAAAGGTGGGCCATTACATTCTCCCTCTCATGCGCGATTCCAGGTGCATTCTTTCCCTTTCTGCTTCTTTTTCTTATAAATTATCGATTGCGATGACCAACACCGTCGCTGCCTACTCGCGCGCGCCTACCGCCGCGCTGCCGCTCCCCTCGCCTACCATTCGCGCGACCACGCCTCCTTGCCATGCATTCCCAATTGCGAAAAATGAACGCACCAGGCTCATACGCGATCCCAGGTGCATTCTTTCCGTTTTTGTTTCTTTCTTATAAATCATCGATCGCGATAACCAACGCCGCCGCTGCCTACTCGCGTGCACCTGCTGCCGCACCGCCGCTTCCCTCGCCTACCATTCGCACGACCGCGCCTCCTCGCCACGCATGCCCAATTGCAGAAAACGAACGCACCAGCCTCACGAACGCGACCATACCTCCTCACCACGTTTGGTGGAGTTTACCGTACTGCATAGACTACGACATTTATAAAATGTGTTAAGGAGGAGATGGGTAACGCCTTAACGCTATTTTGATACTTTACTTTACTGATAGACATTATATATATAGCGTATATTACTAAATATAAATAGTTTAATGGATCCTTAGAAGATGGAATCCTGAACATCTCTTAAGTTATTGCACGTACGTTAGACACTGGATAGTAGATGTTAAATCCCGTAAACATCTCTAAAGCCGTTACACTCATATTTATTTATATTTATTTAACTTATATAAGATTTTTTAGTTCTTACTCGAGTGTTTTGTCTTCCATTACGCTCGGGTCAGCCTGATCTTGTCAGTGCTGAAGACATTATTTCTGGAGGACTAAGACAGAGTTTGGTATCATATTACTAGTATTATTCCACTGCATCATGTTGTTCCGCTGTATTCCAATTATACCTATTGTATGTATAACTCTGATCTATATTATAAAGTGTAATCAAATGTTATTTGTAAAACAGCTTCATGAACTTTTTATTTGATTATTATATTTTGTCATTCCGCTGTGAGATTCTGTGTTTGTTTTTCTTTCCTTTCTCTTATTTTCTTATTTACCCATTTAACAATCCTCTCTTTTGAACGGTTTCAGTTTACATGTGTGGTTCATTGTCAATTTAAACTATCCAAAAAGACGGGTCATTACATTCTCCCTCTCATACGCGATTCCAGGTGCATTTTTTCCCTTTTTGTTTCTTTTTTTATAAATCATCGATCGTGATAACTAACGCCGCCGCCGCTTCCTTCGCCTACCATTCGCGTGACCATGCTTCCTTGCCATGCATGCACAATTGCAGAAAACGAATGCACTAGCCTCATGAACGTGGCCCCTTTTAGCCCTCCATGCGACGATCTGTGACGATCCAACTATCGAATAGGTCCGCCTCGCCGAGCTCTCAAGCTTTCATGTTAAACTTTCGGCTAATTTCGCTCCTAGTTCGCCGTGAATTGATGGTCTTTGGATGTTAGGGTTTGGGAAATGGCGGTTGAAGCTTGGTTTTGGGATTAGTTTGCAAACAAAGAAAGCTAATGCCCTTATATAGAAAATTTAAATGCACTTTTCTTTCCTAAAAATTTCGAACTCCAAACGAAGCTTGTCGCCTGACGTTCTATATGTTATCTCCCTATTCTGAACACAATGTTATATATATCGGAAGTCAATTCCATCATATACAGAAGTTAGTTTTTCAAAATCAAATTATATTAATTTAAATTCCTTCAAATAATTTCTACACGTTTCGAGCTTTCACAATAAAATGATATATCCGATCGCCACAAAATTCGATGGCGTATAATAGTTCACTATTACGGATGCAAGGAAACTAGTTTCATCGAAATTCGAAATAGTGCCCAGGAAGGCTATTTTTACAGGTTAATTAAAGCAAGTTATTTCCAAAATCACTTTATCACTTTTAAATCCAATTTAAAAGTTTACTATCCTCCTTTTTATTCAAATAGAATTTAAACTAACAATCGAAATCATTTTCATTCATATTAAATTCAACAATTGAAATTTTAAACAATTCAAAATATTAAATTAAATAATTTAATTACCAAATAAATCGCTATATTTGAAATATAAGTTATTTAACTCGTAAAATTAACTTTTCAATACTTAAAATCATTTAAATATTTCAAATTCAAAAGACTGAATTTCTGGGTCGGTACTTTCTCCCCCTCAAAAGAATTTTGTTCCAAAATTGCCAAGGTAGGAAAAATGCCCCAAACACATTAACTTTTCAAAACCAATAAACTGAAATAGATTATGAAATTTATGTGTCTTTCAAATCAATTCATAGTTACTAAATAATACCATTTCAAGTTGTAAAACCAAAATCTAAATTTTAGTTATCAACATTATTTTCAAAATTCTCAAAGTTTTACAATGCCTTAGGTTTACGGAAATTTTTGCAAAGTATCTCCTTTGTGCAGTTTGATTGGAAACTTTTATAATATATATAATCGCCAATATACGTCTCATCTTCAAGGATGAGACATCCATAAGGAAAAAATATAAAAATACAATATGTAATCCAAGATGTGTACCTTTTATTGGTATTAGCAAGCATATACAACCAACATAATGCAAAAGTGAGTTCTCAAATGCGAAGCATATGCCATCTGTACCTACTAAACACTCAACAACGAACGAGAACAAGTATAAGGAAAGTAACTTCAATATATAACATAGACTGTATAATAACTATATATAAATGTAGCAAATGTAACAAGAGAAACTGCCAAACAATTTAATATTCATCAGTTAATTCACAACCATGTCAATTCGCATTTTTTTGAATTTCAGCATTTAATTTATTGAAACCCATACGATGTACATATATCATTTATATGCAAAACCATACCCGATCGCTCGCTTGCTCGATCACATAATTTCATTTTCAAACTAGTATAGTTCATACGACGACTCTAGTGCGGACTCAGATTCAGTTCCTTGATTAGAAACTGCCATTGCATAGCCATATACTATGAGAATATCAGAATCTATCAAAAATCCATCTCCAGTGTTTGCCGTCAAGAATCAAGTGAAAAATCTTAACTCGGATTGCTGTAAATTACCTTGAAATCATACATTCGAATTTGGATCAAACAGTTATGCGAATAAAATAATATACTTACAACTTATGTATTTATTGTAATTGGTTTCTTATTATATCACATTATTTTTATCTACATTCATTTCATTTACTTACAATTTTCATATTCATCTTCGTTATTCACATTCATTTATTACTTGGTATATTTCTTCCAATGCTAATATCCTTTATAAACCATTTCATAAAACCATTACTTAAGTTTATTATAAACGTTTAATACAACCACTACTGTTTATTTTCACTTTACAACTTTAGTTTATATTCATTTCATCTATTCATTACCAATCAAATTCAATTTCATTTAACTTTGCTTAAATTAAATTCCATTTCAAAATTCATTTTATTTAACTTAACCTAAGTTAAATTTCATTTCATATTTCAATTTTCAAATTTACTTTTCTTATCATTTCTATTTAATAAATTTTTTAAAAGAATTAGTTATAACTTAATAATTCTCAATTTATAAGCTAAAATGCTTATACACTTATATTTTTAACAAAACAGTTAGATAACAACTTCCAGAATTTAAACACCCAATTTTTTTATGTATTTTTCAAATCATTTTGAAATCTTATATATACATAATTCCTTTTTATATCAAATCATATTTTTAATTTTTCCTTATATATAATTTCTCTTTGGTTATATAAAACCATTTCTTAGTTATTTATCTTTGTTTACATTATAATAAACAAGAACTTTTATTAGAACATAAACAACCAAAAACAATAAGTGATAATAATCAAATATTATCATTCACTACAATCAAACACACCATATATAAATACGATAATTTCTAAAAAACTTATTCCTTTATATATATATAATAAAATCAAGGTAAAATTATTTCATTTACCCAATTTCAAACAATCCGTGTTGGTTTGCCTTGTTTAAGCATTTAGAAACTCCTATCGATAACATGGCGTCCCATGCACCAACCAAAATTCATAAGCCACTCACCAAATAAATTAACATAATATAAAATATTTTTATATTCACTAACAAACACACGCTCATATATAATACACTCAAACACATTATAGGGTGCTATTGACCCTATCCATATGAGTACCCAACCAAAGCCTACGTGTTCGGACAATTCTAAGCTTTGATAACAGCTGTAACGACCAACTAACCTACACGATTCAACCTGACAATAAACCACATATGTCCACCTCAAATAGAATGGAAAAACGGATAGTTATGGGAAAGAAAGAAGACGAGAAAAAACGAAGAGAAAGAGGAACTTAAACATCATAGAATCTCACAATCACAATGGAACAACATATAATATAATATCAATGAACTTTACAAAAGAGAAACTGTCATATACATACGTCCATCCATCATCCATCAGAGTACAACAACTAAATCACAATCATCAGTCTGGACAGTTATAATAATCTGTCCATACAAATACTGATAATTTAAACAACAATGCAGCGGAAAATAAACATATACGTGAATACTATTTGAGGATCTCTAGCTCATCTGTTGAAGCTCCAAAGCCTCTATATCTGAATCTATAAATATGCTTGGTCTGACTCAAGCAACGAAAGGGAAAAATGTCTGGATCAGTCTTGTAAACCAACATGAGAAAATACATCTCAACACAATTTTAGTGTTATAAAAACTTTTCCTTATCAAACAAAGGTATCTCGTAAGACTACGCCGCACATAAACACTGATGATTTTTTACCTTGCGATAACCAAAACCTTTCACATCAAATCCTGTTATACTATACCGGTGTCTAGTATACAAATAATATTAAAAGAGCTGAAATTGTTACTTGGTTAAATTTGATGGCGCAATAGGTTTACAAACAAAATGGATGGCACGTATTGGAGAGTGTATTTCCATACAATGGTAGTTAACAGACTACTTTCGTAAAGTACATCTCCAGAGCAATGTACCAAGGATACACAAACAATCCTTTGCATCTGGCAAGACCGGTCTATCCCAATTTGGCACTCATACAAGGCTTGGATAGAAACTGAATATGTCATCACCTCGGACATTAGCGACCTATCCGGGATGTCTCATAGCATACATCACATACCCAAAATATAGAGGGTTATCTAGAAAGGTGATGATCATACCCTTATGGTTGCGAACTATATAGCCTTATGACATACCATGTTTGAGCAATTACCAGGTGATGAGGCTTGAGATAACATTTACCTTCACATTCCACTTTGAATGCCACACTGCCATTCCCGCAATCACACAGCTGATTTCTACAAACATATAACACTTGAGCTCGTACGTCATAGGAAAGGGTGTTAAGCTAAGAAAAGTTGCCTTTTCAGCCACCAAATGGATGATACATTCATAGAGATCAATATATGTAATTAGAAATGCAACGTTAGACGTTCGTCCATACAAGTTGTCCAAGAATAGGACTAATCGAAGGTACTCTCCTACCATATCCTATCAGGATCTACCCTTAGGATTAGTAGCGAGAAGTCCTTGCATATTGAAGATTTTCATAACAAAGAACTAATGCCACATATATATAATATACATTGTGGGTCTAATGGCTAGTAGCCCTACATCATGAAGATCTCCATCTTCAAAATCATCATCATAAACTTGCATTTTCAAATGTATATATTTTTTCGAAGTTATTGTCGAATAAATCTCACCATGGTCTCTCCTGACCAATAACGATAAAGAGGCCCTCAACCATATATGGAAACCAAGTCTCATAGACTTACCATGTTTCCAACTCTCAACTTGCTATCCTTCTATAACGACTAGTTTTTCCATACCCTTTGAATCGATAATAAACCATACATGTCCAACTCAAATTGCACGAAAAAGCAGGTCATTAAGGGTAGAAAGAAAAATAAAGATAGAACATAATAGAAAAATAGAATATCACATGAATGGAATAACATATATTATTTTAACAATTATCTTTATAGTGGAAAATTTTAAAACATATATCAAAGTCTAACCTAGATTTAGCCTAGATAGTTATAACACCTGCCCTTGCAAATGCTGACTAACAACAAAACAAATGCAGCAGGTAATAGAATACGTCCATACGATGATGAAGATCTCCAGCTGTCCTCTAGAAACTCCAAGCATCTTCAGCTAATCCTGAAACTACTCGAATCTGACCCGAGTATTAAAATCACCCGGATCAGGCTTGATAAACCAGCATGAGATACTCGAAATTTTAAATGTATAGCTCATGATGATGTTATCAAAACCTTTAAAAAGAAGGGTATCTCATAAGATCACGCCCATACATAATACGGACGGGATTTTACCTTATGATAACCAAAACAATTTTATTACCAAAATGATTTGATATTATCTTTAATGACATTCTTTTGGAAAACATCTTTCAAATAAACTTATTCAAATAAGGTATCAATACCCGGACTAAATCTAAGGGAATATGTCTGGAATAGGCCAAACGGAATATATCGAACAGAATATATGATACCAAAAGGAGTAGCTGAAATGTTGGCAAGTCATTATAGCTATTTTGGGACTATAATCAAAACCGTAAAGCTCATATTGGACTTGGATTTTCCAACATGATAGGGAACCTTGATAACCACATATAGCAACAGGAACCTTGTGGTTTTTCGTGTAAGGACTCACATGCCACTATTCCTCATATTGCCACACTTCTTGATATCCGGTGGGTTCTCATGAAAGGGCTCACACGCCACTATACCATACAGTAAGGTCCCATTTGGACACCTTGGTGACCTAGATCATACACTACTAGTCACCTTAAGGGATATGCCACTTTCGAGATGTAAGCCTTTGGAGTAAGGTTATGGAGTAAGCCTTTGGTGAAATATGTAACATAGTTCATGTACCATTTTCGAGATGTAAGCCTTTGGAGTAAGGTTATGCTCAACTTTAACAAAGCCATCTTTGCTATTCAAAAAGCCATGCTTTATTCTTCCACAAAGCTCATTCCACTTAGAATGCCACATTGCCATTTCTTAATCATACAACTGATTTCTACCAACGTATGACTCCTGAGCTCGTACATCTCAGGAAAGGTGTTAAGCTAGAGATGTTGTTTTCTTCGCCACCAATCAAATAATACAGTGATAGAGATCAACTAATATGATCAGAAATACACTGTTAGACACTCATCCATACAAGTTCGTTCTGGGACTGAATGAAACCGAAGGCACTTCTCCTACTAACATTAGTAGCGAGTAGTCCTTGTAATCTGAAGGTTTCAAAATATGATAGGACCACTGCTATAATAAATATCTCTATTATGGGAGCTACCTAGAGAATGTTAACAAGCAGTCCTTCCACTATGAAGATCTCCGATCTTCAATAATCATCATCTTCAACATGCCTTTACTTCCAAACGTAACATTGGTTCGAAGTGGTTTTCAAGTAGGAATCACCCAAATCCGACCCCGGTTCCTTCGAAATTAGTTATCAATAAAAATATGTTTAGTTCATATGTGGATATCAATCATCAATCAATTACTTCATCTTTTATTTAAATCAAATATTTTTCTTAGATGTATTCTTTTCAATTTATTCCATTTTCTTTTCAAGAGTATATGGAATCATTAAGCCTTATTTAGCAAATCAATTGGTTTATTTAAACCCTTCTTAAACCATGGAATAATTCCAAATTATTTTTTATTCTATTTAGGAAAATAATTCAGCATTATTTCTTTAAATCTTTCATTTAAAACTCCTGTTTAATATTAAGAAATACCAAGTCATCTTGTTTAGAATCAAGTTTAAACCTTTAATAAAGAATTTTTATTTTTAAATCCTCATAAAAATGATGTTATGTAAAAAAATGTTACAACAAACCCAAAACCATTTTATTCAAATCCTTGTTTAACTCTTGGAAAACTCTTCACTTTTTACTTTGGGAAAACCTTTTTAGAGTATCTGAGCTTTCCTTTTGATTTGTTCCACCCCTCGTCTAAAAGATAAAATGAAGGCTAGGTAAGTTCAAGGCACTGGTTGCTCCATTCTTAACCTTAGTTACACACCTTTTTTTACCATTTATATCTCACAGGCAGGACAAATGTACTAGTCGTTTCCGCATGCTCAGTTTGTTATTACATTCAAGGAAGTGATTTCTATTATATTGTTTTAAGTGTTATAATAACCATTTATATAAAATCTTTTTAAAAGAATTATAAGACTACCAATTTATCATTAAAACACTTAATTATTTATTTAAAAACATTTATAAATGACTCTAGAGAGAATTGTAAAGTTTAAATCTTAATTTCAAAAGTAATAGAAACTGCAGTAGAAAAGTGATACGAAAAGTGCTTAAAACAGCTTATTTGATTAAAACAACTTTTTTAATATTAGAAAATTCTCATTTTCTGATTCAAATCTTTTTCAAACCATTTTAATAGGTTTATCAAACTTATTTCATATTTTTAATCATTTAAAAATATTTTTTATAAAGAAATTCCTTCTTGGATTCTAAACTGTAAAACTACGATGTTTTTAGAAAGTTGTTTTTGGCTTTATTTCAAAATCTACTTAATGAAATCTTGATTTTCTTTCTTCTTTGAAAAACTATGGATATAATAGTCCAGAAGATTCTTATCTTGAAGGATTCCGAGATATATTCCACTTTGTACACTTATTTAACTTTTATGGTACGAAATCGCGAACTACCATTACGCGACGCGCCTACTTTTGACTCATTTTCATTTACCTATAAAACTTCACTAAAACACTTTGATATGTTTATAAGACATTTATAAATCATTTTCGACTCATTTTAAATATATTTTTATATTTCCAACTCATTTTCCATCATTTCATACTATAATATTGTATTATTATAATATCATTTTCAACCATTTTAGATATTTTAAAATCATTAAGGCAAAATAAATTCCATACACATATTTATATGGATTTAAATTCTCATTTAATTAACTATGGTTAGTTTCTAACCATTTCTCTTATCATTTATCAAACTAAGTAATCATCCATATTAACAATCATGTAAACAACCAACTTCACATCTAAGTTATCAAACATATTAATCATCTAAGATATTTAACTTTCGTATTATTAAACTTGGAATTATTAGTTAATTCAAAAATGAGTATTCACCTTTAACTAAATTGATTAACTTCCTACCAACATTTTTATCCAACCACACTTCACTAAACTAATATATACTTCATTAATACATCCATAAGCTACTCCACCACCTTATCCATGCTTACCACCATCCTTCCTCATCCACTTTGCTCTCGGTCCAAACCTTCCTCCCACTTCCATAGCTCACGGCCATAGCTGTAACGACCCAGAATTTGACCACTTTGAAAAATGACACTTAAGATGATTTTAAATATGAAATATGTAAGGTTACATGATCAATATCAGATTGGATGTAACAACCCGATATTTTCAGCCATTCGCAGCCGCACATGTCGCACTTGAATTGCTCAAAGTACCGCATTGTAAATAAATTTGGAGCAAATGAAATACAATCACAGAATCACAGATACAGAACAAACAGAATACCTCGCAGCGGAATACAAAATACATAGTAGTTCATGAAGCTACTACGGCAGAGTCTCAAACCAAATACATAATACAGTCTGGAAACAACATAATAGAAATCCCAAATACATAGAAGTTCACTAATACATGAGATAAACTAGAACAGCTGAAACAGAGAGTAGATATAAATGTAGATAAGCAGAAACTCCAGCAAAGACCAGCTCCAGAAAGAGAATCTAAAGCTGTGAATACTCAGGCTGACCCGAGCGTAAAGTAAAACACAAAACACTCGAGTCAGGACAATATATACTCATATAATGTAAACCAACTCATGTGAACTGTAGTAGAAATATACAATAACTTAAAGGATGCTTGGGATCGCCCGTCCTTTAAGAATCAGTTAAACTATAAATTAAATACATCCCGTGGTTAAAATTTCGAAATGGTATTTTATACTTCAAAATCAAATATCATTTCAAAATTCAATATCATTCAAAATCCATTTCAAAATATCAAAAATATAATATCTTCCAAACTACATTCATTTTTATTTAATTTAAATACCATTACAAAACACATTTCAAAATAGTTTATATTTCAAAACAAATTACTTCATTTTAAATCATAAAATGAAGTTATTATATTTAATAATTAAATTATTAAATTTACAAAATTTTAGTCTTTCAAAATTCAGTTATCCACTTAATTTATTAAAATAGATGAAAATTCAACTTTCGCAGCATTTAGAAATTGCTACAGAAAGTTACATTCAAAATAGTTCAATTTAACAAAAGATAGCATAAAAAATGTTGTGATAGGGTTATATTTTTTTTTGGCATGGCCGACGGTTTTATAGTGGACCGACCACTTTTATTACGAACGTAATAAAGTTGAAGTACAGGAAAAAGGTAGAGACACCTTAGCTACTATGATGGATAGAAATAAAAAATACAGCACAGGAGTGTGACAGATATGTCACAGCTACAAGAAATAAATAACTAGACTAGTTCTCCTCCGCAGAGGAAGAATCACCAACACCCTCGTCATCCCGGGTAGAATCCAGAGAACCACCCCCTTGAAGACCAAAAAAGGGGCAGAAATGAATAGCAAGAGAGGGATCATAACTGTCAACGTTAGAGGAGTAAATAAAAGATCAATCCCAGGTAGTATCAGCTAGAATTACTGAATTAATCTCAGCATATGAACCATCCAAGTCAAGAACCAAGGAATCACCAGAAATTCTGTAATAAAGGCAGCGAAGGTCCAATAGATCATCATATACATATCTAAAGTAGGAGTCATCCACAGGGTTGAATCTCATATCAGATTGATGGTCAACCCAACAATGTTCAGTCTCGGCCCAAACAACGAGAGGCGGAGAGAGATCCGGCTCAGCAGACAGAACAGAAGGAACGTCAGCAGGGACTGGGGACACTGGCTGCACTAAGGTAAGAGAAGGACCAGGGGCAGAAGCAACCAGAGAGACTTTGGGAACCCATTTCCTAAGCGGAGGCCGAGGCAGTGGGATCTTTGGCACAGCAGCAGATACAACAGAGTAAGTGCAGGCAGAGGCTACATGGCCAAAAGAGTGACAGGAGGAACAAATGTCAGGGACCCATCCATAACGAACACGAACATCCACCATGTGACCAACAGCTAGCTGGACAGGAATAGAGGTTGGAAGCGGCTTAAGGGGAGAAATCTCAATCAGAGCCTTGGCGTATACAAGCTTATCACGCGCAACTGTATTAGAGTCAAAACAAATCAATTTACTAACATTGCGTGCTAGCCAATTCAAACCAAGCAGCGGTTGTAGAGCAGATGGGATTTGAGAGAAATAAACCCAAACAGGGATAGAAAAAACCTGTTCACGAGCACTAGCAACCGTCGGTGACTAGGGGGTAATAATAAAAGGCCGACCATCAATGAAGGAAGGCTCAGACTCAAGAACACGACTACGTTCCTCAGGGGAGGAGAACAAAAGGTAGTACAAGGAATCAACCAACTTAACTCTCAGACCCCCTTGTAGTCTCCAGGCCCAACGACAAACAGCAGCCGCATCACGAAGTCGATATTTAGGGTCCAAAAAGAATCCAACTACGTATCCTGACCAAAAGTCCAAACCGGCTTGCATTACATAGGGGGGAGGGATCATCACTCCGTTTTCCTCAACGATTTCGAAATCAACTGGTTCATAAACTCCCGCATTACAGGGCAGGTTGTAAAAAGGGAAGACCATGATCTGGGTACAGATGGGCAAGGAGTAGCAGGGCGACACTCCGCAACACCTGAAGTAGCCACAGGATTGGGGCATTGTGCAACAATGGGAGAAGAGACCGCGTGCATGATATCACCAGGAGTTAAATTATTGAGCACAGGGACTACATTGGCATTGGCATTATGCCGAATAGATGGAGTGCCACTATCTGAACCAAATTTGGAGCAAGCAGGCATAGCCGGAGAAGGCCCAAGACTTGCCACTACAGATGGAAGATCAGGAGTAGCGTCACACAAAGGGGAAGCCTTACAATTTGCACTGTTTAAAGGTTCAGATCCCACTGCTGCATTGATACAAACACTTGACTTGCAACAATCTGTCTCAATAGACTCAACGAAGCCAAAGACATCACCTGACATACCTCCTAATACACGGTCCTTAACCAAAGAATCCGAAACTTGGTGTCCCAAAACGCAACTGGGCTTATCAACAACACTCAAATTGGATCCGATCATTGGGAGGGATAGCGGTGTACCTGATTTAGACGTAGTCGAATACACAGCAGATAGACTGGCTGCTTCAGCATTAGCATCACTCGAGCAAGGGCGGGTAGTTGGTACTAGGGGGGACAGATTGATTGCACGAAGGGGAGGAAATTCTCGGGACGAGTGGAGGTCAGGTCGAGCGGCTTCATCAGTACCCATGGTTCTAAAACAACGGCCAGAGCGGGCAGAAGAGGGGAAGGGGAGACGTTGAGAACCATGAAAGGGAGGGGATGAGGACATGAAGGGGGCCGGAGAAACGGAGAGGGGCAAGGAAAATCACAGAGACGAAGATGAATGGTACGCAAGAACAGGGAATCGCCTGGTGCCCATGGTTTGATAATTTTTAAAATAAGTATGATTAATTTTTTGTAATTATCTAAAACTTTGGGGCCAAGGAAACTATGTTTCTCCTGGCCTTTGGTTAGACTGGTTTTACAGTGCCCAGACCACTTATGTCTCATTATTGTGGCCGCTGGGTTTCGAACCTGTGCCACTACAACTACATGTAGCAACTCCCCTATGTCTTAACCACTGGACCACTAGAACTCGACAAAACTTTGGGGCCAAGGAAACTATGTTTACCCTGGCCTTTGGTTAGACCGGGATTTATAGTGCCCGGACACTTATGTCTCATTATTGTGGCCGCTAGGATTCGAACCGGTGCCACTACAACTACATGTAGCAACTCCACTATGTCTTAACCACTGGACCACTAGAACTTGACAAAAACTTTGGGGCCAAGGAAACTATGTTTACCCTGGCCTTTGGTTAGACTGGGATTTAGAGTGCCCAGACACTTATGTCTCATTATTGTGGCCGCTGGGATTCGAACCGGTGCAACTATAACCATATGTAGCAACTCCACTATGTCTTAACCACTGGACCACTAGAACTTGACGTGATAGGGTTACATTAGTTTCAAATAAAACTTAGTTAAATTCAACAATTATAACATTTACAAAAATGATATGATAGCCTTTAATTAAACTTAGCCATTTGGTTCATTATTATCAACTACAGCATTTACAAATGCTGTGTTATCATTTACATTAGAATTAATAGCATTTCTGAAATGCAGTTAATTAACTTCAAATATTCAGTATAATTTCACAAATAATTATATTTTTATTTAAATCATTTTTAACTTATAAAATCATATAATTTCACTTTTAAAACAATCATTCAAATACCATTATATTCATGATTTTATAAAGTTAAATCTCCATTCAAAAATCAAAATTTAATAATAATTCACATATTAAATTCCAACATAAAATTTCAAATTCATTAAATTAAATTTAACTTAACACTTAAGTTTAAAATTTTAAAATATAAATTAATTTCATTTTTATTTACTTAACTTAAAATTCACTTTTAAGCCAAATTCACAAATTTTCAATTTTAGTTATATTTCAAAATTTCAACATAAATATTCATTCATTTCACATTTAACTTTATTCAAAAATCATTAATATATTACAAAATCAATTTAAATTCATTTGATTCAAAATATCATAAATTTATCATATTTTCATATTTAATTTAAATTTCATTTATCACCGAATTATAATTTCCAAAATAACTTACATTTCAGATTTCTAACTTTACCCTTTATTTATTTCACTTATAAATTTTCAGAAAATCAATAATGCTTTACAGAAATCATTTTTAATCAAATCTAATCAAAATATTATAATATTTACATTTCTAAAATATTTTAATTTTTTTTTAGAAAAACACATTTTAACAACGGGTCTGTATTTCATTTTCTGGCCTAGGTAAAGTGATACGAGTAATATATCATTTCAACCCGTAATTTACAAAGAAAATCCGGGTTTGATCATTTCAAACCCGCAATCCCAAGTAAAGGAAAATAATTGAAAATCATTCAGGCCTATCGTTTCAGCCCACAACGATTTTCTCCTATTCTAATGTCCGTTCGGGTATGTATCATTTCAACCCATAGTGATTCTAGTCTACAGGGAACTTGCAGTGTGATAAACTGATGAAAGTAACAGAATAGTATGAAATAACAGTAACATATGATATAACAGGTGTAAATATAGGCGCGAACATCATATGAATATAATATAGCAGTTATAACAGGATGATATGCATTTACAGATTCAGGTGATGTTAGTTTATCACTACATAAGTACATTATAGTCTGGTGAGATTTACTCACCTGTTCAAAGCTGGAGATCGCTAGCAAAGCAACAATACTGACACTACGAAAGCACGACAACACTACTACAATTTTGAGAGTGGAGAGTCAAAGCTATACCCCCTGAAACATTTAAACAAAACAATACAATATACATGAATAAACACTTCACATATATTTAAATAACTTATATATACAAGCACAAATCAAATCCAAACCAATTGCACTTGCCTTCAACCTCATATACTTCAGCAATGGACTGCAAAAGCACTATAATGGGATGGTTTTGGATCAGGTTTGGATCAGGTTTTGGGTTCAACAAGTCGGCCATACATAGGAAAAGATGATGCAAAAGGTATGTGTGCATGAAACTACAACTACAAGGCAACACAAGTGGATTCAAGGCAACATAAGTCGCGACCACAAGCAAATATGGGCATGGCTAGGTCTGGTTGGGTCAGCTACAGGTGTGGAAGAGGTGTATGGGTCAACTATGGCAGGTGGTGGTGGTGTATGGGTCGGCCAAGGAGGAGTTTGAGGGGGGTGAAGGCAAAGAAGCTAGGCTATGCACACTTTCAAGGTGGATATTGCAATTTTGGTGGAGTTTGATCAACTAGTGGTGCATGGCCATGGATGGGCAGTGGGATGTAGGTGGTGGGAGCCTGATGTGGTGGTGGTGGAGGTGGCCATGGTGAAGGAGGAGCAAGGGCTGAGCAAAATAGGTGAAGGCAAGTGCACAAAATCAACATAAATAAGCAGAAAAACAATGGAAAAGGAAATAAAATTTACCAAACTTTTTCCCGAAGAGAATGGCCGATTTTTTTTTTAAGATTTGAGGAGAAAACATTCACGTGAAATTTTATGGGAGTAGTCAGCTGAAGAGAATGAGTTAAGGCAGCCAATGGAATGAAAAGTGATGGTAGAAATGTGAAAAGGTGTGAATGCAAAAGGACATAAGCAAATCAATGGTCACAACTCTTCAGATTTCTCTTATTTCTTTTGGAATTTTTTATAACTGAAATATATTTATAAATACAGATAAAAACATGAAAATTTAGTAAATAAACAAAAATAAATAAATATTAATTAAATATAATTAGATTAAGAAAACAGCTTAAAAATACAAACTAGTCTTGGAAATATGAAAATAAATGGAACAAACTCTGGAAAATTTCTATGTACTTGAAAATATTTATAAATAAAGATAAGAACATAAAAATAAAGTGCATATATAAAAATTAATAAATAAATTTTAATTAAATATAATTTAATGAAGAAAATAGCAGAAAAATGAAAACTAGCCTTTAAAAATAGAAAACAAATTCAATAAATTTTTGGAAAAATTCAAACATCACTTTAAAAATATTTAAAAGACAAAAACTATATAACTTAAAATATTACACATATATATAAAAATTAAAATATTTTTTATATAAATTAAAATAGACAATTTTTTATTAAATAAATCAATTTACGTACAATATTGTAAAAAACATAACTTTCACAATATAAATCGGATTTCAGCGAAACGAAAAGTAGTATTCTTAAATTTTAATATATTTTCATAATAAAAGATAAAATTTAAGAATTTAAATATTTAAATTTGAAATTTAAAAATCAAAGTTTGACCCAAATTGACCAAAGTCAACATTTCAGGAAAATATTCAATTTATACCATTTGGAATTATAATTCACATAATAATCAAAGTTTATATTTAAAAATGAAATGTTTGAAATGAAACAAGTTTAAAAAAATTCAAAATGAAATAAAGTCAAAATTAAAATATACATAAAAATATAGGGTTGTTACACTGGATTTGGAAAGAGAAGTATACACAAAAATAATAACATTTGCCTATATCGACAAAAGTGACAAAATGATGATTTCAGAAAAGTAAGTTTCAATGGTTAAGTAAATTATTTTAATCAAGTTTCAATAGTTAAATAAATTATTTCAATTTATTTATGAGTGATTATATTTTTAAATAACATTATACAAATTTATTTTTAAATTTGGTTTACATAAGTAAATAGTTTAACTAAAACGTCAAAATGTGATCGTAAAGCATTTTGTCGTAAATCAACCTTTTGTCGATATAAAAGTTGTCACAACGTTGTCGCACCCTTATTTTCTTATATAGAAATATATACTCAAATGGTATAAGTATTAATTATCACTAATCAAGTTTATTTTTACTAAACATACTTAGAAAATTCTAGAATTTCATTAAGGAAAAGTAAGCAAAAAATTCCAAAATATGTCAAATTAAACCAAACATAATTATTACTTTACTTTTCTTACTCCTTAAGTGAAAGTGACATAAAGCATGATTTGAAATTGTGATGCTAAATGTTACTTTTCTCAAAATGTAAGTAGGGTATTTTGGTCATTTTATAAAATAATATTTTATTCCAAACTTTTTCCTATAAGTAGCCATGCATACCTCTTCCATTCTCACACAAACCATTCGCTTCTCTTCTTCTTCTTCCTTAGAGCTTTAATGGCTTCTTCACTTTCATTTTCTTATTAACTTTTCATAATCACATCAAACAAAGTCAAAACTTACCAAACTTTGCCAATGACCTTAGAATATCACCAAAACATGGTTTAGAATCTAAAAATTTAAAGAATGATGGAGAACCTGTTTTGAATGTAACACCCTGCACTTTTAGATAATTAAATAACCAAAATAATTATTAACAGTGAAAATGAGCATTTTTGGAATTGTCAAAATTTAGCTACAAGAGCTGCTCCATTAGGTCCGCAGTAATTTTTCGATCAATTTTCATATATAACTTGTCGAGATCCGAGTCAATATAGATAATTTACGAGGCAAACAAGAAATCAGAATTATATTATAATTAAACAAAATAATAATAATAATAATAAGACCCATAGGGGTCGACCCTTGCTAGGGTCGGGTCGACCTATAGGTCGAAATAGCTCAGGTCGACCCGCATTAGTGCTTGGATGATTTTCCATCCAAGTACGAGCCGAAGAGTGTAAAATTGATTTTTTGTGAAATTCTGTGCATTCGTAGCTGCATCCGATAGTTTCTGGTGAGCCTATGCCATGGTTGCATCAGAGTCAGTCCTAAAATCCGATGGCCAGAGATCCCTAAGCCACATTATAAACAGAACCCTAGGACTAGCAACTTTTCTCATTTAGATTTTCTCCCAACTGGGTTCATTGTCTGAGGCTAAAGCCTCAATAGAAAAATTTCCAGGGAGGAAATCTTTTTAATAAAAATATTCTACACCCTAGAAGTGGATCCAGGAAGGCCCAGGACTAGAGCTAAGGACCACAGGTGAGTGTTCTGTAATTATATTAGATTTGTAAGCAATTTAAAATAATAAGGTTCTCATTAGTTGTAGTATTTCTACAATTTTGTGACAGTTTTTATATAAGTTTATTTACAGTTAGTTTTTGAGTAAATTTCAGAAGTTCTTTTCAGTCTATTTTTATTCAGTTTTTTGCAGTCATTTACAGTTATTTGCATCTATTTTAAGTTGGAATTTAGCTTGTAAATATTAGTTTCTTTTTATAGATATTTAATCCTTTCTGACGCGAATAGAATATTAAAAAGAGAAGAATTTGCAAATATGGTTTAAAATAGAAAAAACATTAAATTTACAGAAATCATATGTAAAATGAGAAAAACTGAAATAAAATAGAGATGGACTGAAATAGGCAAATTTAAGATATTTGCAAGCATGATTATAACAAGTGATTATAATTAAAAATATAAAATAGAAGAGTAATAGTTGCAAGAACAATTATAACACGTCGGTTATAATTATAAAGAAAGAAATAACAGAAGGGGCTTATTTTAAAACATAGATCTTAGATTAAATTAATAAGCAAATGTAGTAGTAGTGGCCCATACCAGCATCATTCCCTTTTAGGTCTAAGACTGATGGTCTCACACGTGGGTGAGGTTAGGCACGCTTATGTTGATTAGGGTAAATAAGTGGCCAATAGATGGAGGCTTAAATTTGGGGATTTGGGAAAGAGGCGTAAAGTTAGAAGATTTGTTTGTTAGGACCAGTACCGAAAGAATTCCTTTTTAGGTCGTGGACTGATGGTCTCACGCGTGGGTGAGGTAGGGCATGCTTATGCTAATTAGGGTAAATAAAGGGTCAAATATGAGGCGACAGTTAATGTGTATCGGCGATGACCGAGCGTGTAGCATCATTAGGGTAAATAATTTGCTACCGTGTCCTAAACGCTAAGAGGTGTCTTTTTCTGTAGGACCAACATAATTGGCTCGTCGTGGCACAATAGAGATAGGAAAGGCCGATCATTGGATAGGATTAGCATTTCTACCTAATCAAGTTAGCAGTTGAGATAGGATTAGAGTTTCAGCCTAATCACAGTAGTTCAAGACAAGTGCAAACAATCAAAGCAAACAGTCAAACAGAATCAAAAAAGTATTTTATGCGAGTTTTATCTTTTCTGTATTTTCCTTTCATGCTAGAGCTATTGTTTAGTCTACTGTCTTTATCTTGGTTAGAAATGCTTGTAATTACTTTCACTCACCAGACTTATTATCTGATCCACTCCTCTATCTTTCCTTTTCCCTTACTAGGCCAACAGAGTTGAGGATAGTTGATTCAGGTTGCTTGGAGATTCATTTTTGAAGTTTCCTCATTTCAGATGTATTATTCTGCTTTTCATCCTTTTCATTTGGCTTATGATGGATTGGCACTTGTGAGAGGGATTATTATTGTTACTTTTACTCTGATTATGTGAGACTAAATGTATTTTCATAAGACATGGGAGATTTTGAGTTTTTGAGACACATTATGTTTTTATTACTTATTTCGAGATGGAGATTAATTCTGAACGATAATCTATTATTTAAATGTTTTTCGTTGTTTTTACTTATTTGTCTTATGAATCTTAGTCTCTGTGATGCTTTAGCTATACCTATAATGCACCACATCTTTTGGTGTGCTTTTTTGGGAATACTAAGGGGCGTTAGGTGTTTCATTTGGTATCATAGCCTAAGGTTATAGGATTCCTAAAAACTTATTTTAAAAGTAAAGTATTTTTCAAAGGTAACATATCTTCAATCTAAAAGTATTTTTCAGGAAGAAACTCTTTTTATAGAAATAGTTTTCAAGTATAAGAGAGTTTTTATAAAAATCCTCTCAAAGTCCAGTTCAACATTCTTTCGATTCTTTCGAGCCTAAATTTTCTTTTCCTTGCATAAAACGGCGGACGCCCCAAATATTCTAGAGGATATCCAAGTCCCTGGCTGGTTCCATAGATATCTCAAAGCAACAACACCAAAGGTGCAAGGGCAAACGCCCAATGCAGCACCAACGGGTGGAGGTCCCGTTAATCCACCTGCAACAGCCAATTTTTCTACGCTATGCAAGGACTTCGCTAATTTAGAACGCAAGACGTTTTCTGGCATGGAGAATTTCATTTTTAACTTATAAAATCATATAATTTCACTTTTAAAACAATCATTCAAATACCATTATATTCATGATTTTATAAAGTTAAATCTCCATTCAAAAATCAAAATTTAATAATAATTCACTTATTAAATTCCAACATAAAATTTCAAATTCATTAAATTAAATTTAACTTAACACTTAAGTTTAAAGTTTTAAAATATAACTTAATTTCATTTTTATTTACTTAACTTAAAATTCACTTTTAAGCCAAATTCACAAATTTTCAATTTTAGTTATATTTCAAAATTTCAACATAAATATTCATTCATTTCACATTTAACTTTATTCAAAAATCATTAATGTATTACAAAATCAATTTAAATTCATTTGATTCAAAATATCATAAATTTATCATATTTTCATATTTAATTTAAATTTCATTTATCACCGAATTATAATTTCCAAAATAACTTACATTTCGGATTTCTAACTTTACCCTTTATTTATTTCACTTATAAATTTTCAGAAAATCAATAATGCTTTACAAAAAACATTTTTAATCAAATCTTATCAAAATATTATAATATTTACATTTTTAAAATATTTTAATTTTTTTTTAGAAAAACATATTTTAACAACGGGTCTGTATTTCATTTTCTGGCCTAGGTAAAGTGATACGGGTAATATATCATTTCAACCCGTAATTTACAAAGAAAACCCGGGTTTGATCATTTCAAACCCATAATCCCAAGTAAAATAAAATAATTGAAAATTATTCAGGCCTATCATTTCAGCCCATAACGATTTTCTCCTATTCTAAAGTCCGTTCGGGTATGTATCATTTCAACCCATAGTGATTCTAGTCTACAGGGAACTTGCAGTGTGATAAACTGATGAAAGTAACAAAATAGCATGAAATAACAGTAACATATGATATAACAGGTGTAAATATAGGCGAACATCATATGAATATAATATAGCAGTTATAACAGGATGATATGCATTTACAGATTCAGGTGATGTCAGTTTATCACCACATAAGTACATATTAGTCTGGTGAGATTTACTCACCTGTTCAAAGCTGGAGATCGATACCAAAGCAACAATACTGACACTACGAAGGCATGACAACACTACTACAATTTTGAGAGTGGAGAGTCAAACCTATACCCCTTGAAACATTTAAACAAAACAATACAGTATACATGAATAAACACTTCACATATATTTAAATAACTTATATATACAAGCACAAATCAAATCCAAACCAATTGAACTTGCCTTCAACCTCATATGCTTCAGCAATGGGCTGCAAAAGCACTATAATGGGATGGTTTTGGATCATGTTTGGATCAGGTTTTGGGTTCAACAAGTCGGCCATACATAGGAAAAGATGATGCAAAAGGTATGTGTGCATGAAACTACAACTACAAGGCAACACAAGTGGATTCAAGGCAACATAAGTCACGACCACAAGCAAATATGGGCATGGCTAGGTCTGGTAGGGTCAGCTACAGGTGTGGAAGAGGTGTATGGGTCAAATATGGCAGGTGGTGGTGGTGTATGGGTCGGCCAAGGAGGAGTTCGAGGGGGATGAAGGCAAAGAAGCTAGGCTATGCACATTTTCAAGGTGGATATTGCAATTTTGGTGGAGTTTGATCAACTAGTGGTGCATGGCCATGGATGGGCAGTGGGAAGGAGGTGGTGGAAGCCTCATGTGGTGGTGGTGGAGGTGGCCATGGTGAAGGAGGAGCAAGGGCTGAGCAAAATAGGTGAAGGCAAGTGCACAAAATCAACATAAACAAGCAGAAAAACAATTGAAAAGGAAATAAAATTTACCAAACTTTTTCCCAAAGAGAATAGCCGAACTTTTTTTCAGATATGAGGAGAAAACAATCACGTGAAATGTTATGGGAGTGGTCAGCTGATGAGAATGAGTTAAGGCAGCCAATGGAATGAAAAGTGATGGTAAAAATGTGAAAATGTGTGAATACAAAAGGACATAAGCAAATCAATGGTCACAACTCTTCAGATTTCTCTTATTTCTTTTGGAATTTTTTATAACTGAAATATATTTATAAATACAGATAAAAACATGAAAATTTAGTAAATAAACAAAAATAAATAAATAAATATTAATTAAATATAATTAGATTAAGAAAACAGCTTAAAAATACAAACTAGTCATGGAAATATGAAAATAAATGGAACAAACTCCGGAAAATTTCTATGTACTTGAAAATATTTATATATAAAGGTAAGAACATAAAAATAAAATGCATACATAAAAATGAATAAATAAATTTTAATTAAATATAAGTTAATGAAGAAAATAGCAGAAAAATGAAAACTAGCCTTTAAAAATAGAAAACAAATTCAATAAATTTTTGGAAAAATTCAAACATCACTTTAAAAATATTTAAAAGACAAAAAATATATAATATAACATATTACACATATATATAAAAATTAAAATATTTTTTATATAAATTAAAATAGACAATTTTTTATTAAATAAATCAATTTACGTACAATATTGTAAAAAGCATAACTTTCACAATATAAATCGGATTTCAACGAAACGAAAAGTAGTATTCTTAAATTTTAATATATTTTCATAATAAAAGATAAAATTTAAGAATTTAAATATTTAAATTTGAAATTTAAAAATCAAAGTTTGACCCAAATTGACCAAAGTCAACATTTCAGGAAAATATTCAATTTAAACCATTTGGAATTATAATTCACATAATAATTAAAGTTTATATTTAAAAATGAAATGTTTGAAATGAAACAAGTTTAAAAAAATTCAAAATGAAATAAAGTCAAAATTAAAATATACATAAAAATCTAAGGTTGTTACACTCTCCCCCACTCAAATCTTTTCGTCCTCGAAAAGGAGGGAAGCGGAGAAACAACAAGAAAGAGCAATAGGTTGGAATACATCCCCGAAAGAAGGTAGGGAAAAAAAGATAGCTAGGAGGTAAAGCAGGTTGAAAGACAAGGATGAACCATTATTTGAACCATTATACATTTCAATTTAATTTTTTTTAGTACAATGAATAGTCATTTGATTCAAATCTGATGGTTCAAAGTAAACAATATTTAAAACATTTTAAATTTTTAAAAGGGAAAATAACTGATCAAAATATTCTTTATATAATACTTTATCAAAATACTTTTGTAACTCGATGTCTTAACAAGTTTATCCTCGTTCCTGTAGATTCTGGCAGTGCGTTGATCAGGCGCAAAGCTAGACTTCTCCAGGTACTTAGTAGACTTGTTTCAACACCCAGTGAAAATACTAGAAAACTCTTTTAAAAAAACAGATATGGAAAGTAAAATCCAAACAAATCAACCAAACCAAAACAGTTGTCTAACCATGGATCGCAGATACACAATGGTTACGCCTGGATTCCCAAGGAAACAATCCGTATCTGTAAGCTTTCTCAGCCCTGCGAGTTACGCCATGATGACGAGTAGAATGCAAGATACACAATGGTTACGCCTGGATCCCCCAGGAAACAATCCGTAACCCCAGTCCAGCTCAGCCAGGCATTTGCACTACTAATGCGACCTACATAGAGTGCAGGATACATAATGGTTACGCCTGGATCCCCCAGCAAACAATCCGTACCCGCAGGCCAGCTCAGCCAGGCAGTTGCGCTATGTAGTCGCGATCATAAGACCAACGGGATCGCCATGGAATTCGATGGACACTCGAGTATCATATCCGGAAAACCCAAATCAAAGAGAGAGAATAATATCGATAGAATGAATCCACAGTGTGGCCACACAGCGGATATCAAGCAAAAGGCACTTTCCATATATTTACTTCGAAAATATGTATCATATAGTACCTTTCAAAATCACTTCCAAATATCATACTTATATAAAGTCCATTTTATATAAGATTTCATTTCAAATCAAATACTTTTCAAAACAATAGTATATCAAATCACACTTATATAGATTTTGATTATATAAGATTTCAATTTTCAAAATTGAGTACCTTTTCAAATCAACAGTTTTCAAATCAATAGTTTTCAAATCTACTGCATACTTATACAAATCAATTTTATATAAGTTCGATAGCTCCCAAATCAAAGTATTTAAATAATCAAAGTTCTCAATTTTAATTCGTTTCAATAATGTTTTAGTTTCATAATCATATATGATTTCACCAAACCATTTCTTCCAAAGTACATAAATTTAGTTTCAAAGTTTCTCAAACAATAGATTTAGAAAATAATCCAAATTTCCAAATCAATAAAATTTAGGTCAAATAAGTTCATTTCCATTTCAAACATATATTCACTTCAAAAATCATAATACTTTCAAAGTTATAAATCTTTCGAAACCAAATACTTGAAATCATTACACTTTGAGAATCATAACATTTTGAAATGATACATTTGAAATCATAAAACATTCCTTTAATTCTATACATTTCACAAATTTATTCAATTAAACCAAAATCTAAAATTTCCAAATTTTAATTCAATTCAAACCATCAGTTTCAATTCAATTTAGTTTTCCAACAAAACCATTTCAAATATTATCAAATTCCAAATATAGATTTGATTTACAAAATAAACTATTCAATCTTAAATATGTTTCAAGGCTTAAATATACCATATTTCAAACTAAATTTTATAATTTCATATATCTCAAATTTTACTTAATTATTACGTACATATGTCATCATTTCGCAACATTACATTCGATCGCTCGCTTGGTCATACAAGTTCACTTTCGAAGTAGTATTGTCCATTTGACTTCCCTAATGCGGACTTCGATATGGTTTCTCGACTAGAAGCCATCAGTCTCCTTGCATAGCCATATACTATGATAGAGAATTCTAGAATCAAGCCCAAAATCCATATCAAATGTTCGCCATCAAGACTCAAATGAAAAATCCTAACACGAAATGGTGTAATTCACCTCGAACTTGTGTACTCAAACTTGGATCAAATTAATTATGCGAATAAAACAGCATACGTACAACTTATGTATCTATTCTAACTTGTTAAATAAATAGTTTCATAAAGATGTTACTAAGTTAAAACATTTAAAACCAAATTTTTCTCAAACATTTGAAGACTAATTTTTATCCAAAACATTTCAAAACTAAATTTCATATTAGTATAATTCAAAATAGTCTTACTTATTTACTTGACAAAACAGTTTCAACTTATAAAAATCATATTATTTCATACTTGAAACATACAAACTAAACTTATATTCTTTATCAAATACCTTATACCTTTCAAAAAAATTTAGCTTTGAAAAATTAACCTTGATTTGGAAGTGCTCGAATCTTAAAATAGTCGAAGAAATCATATTTTCAATCCAAGAGTTGGAAATCAACACTAAATCAATAAATCAATTTCAAAAGTTAGGTTTCAAAATATGAAACTCGAGGACTGAACACCGGCTTACTTTAAATATTTTCAAATATATATACAGATCTATCTTTCGAATATCAAACCATACTTCGAAATCTAAAATCAAAATTGGTTTCACAAAATCACTCGCATAGCAAAGCTACTAGAGTGGCCTCTCCCTCACTCAGAAACTCGAAAATCAATGTCGATATGCACGCATTCATCACCGAAATTATTTTCCAGCGACATCAGTGAGTTCTGGACTTCAATTAACTTTGAAAAACTTCTTTGAAATTCCTTCGAAATCAATGAAATTTATTCGAATACATTTGAAACATTTCTTATTTGAAAAAAAGAAAAAAAATATCTTTAAACCATATTATTATTGTATATTTTCCAAAATCTTAAAACCGATTTCAAAACACCGGAATTCGATTCCTCGAAATTCAAATTCAAAACCCTTCAGTAATAAATCATTTTTGTATAAATCACGTTTCTTATAAGTTTCAAAATTTCAAATCCTTTCAAAGCTTCCAATTTTCATTTTAAAAGGTATATAATCCTTATCGGAAACATTTCACTTTTTATATACAAAATATGGTCATCCTTAATAATTTCGATGTATGCACAATTTCGAAATACAACCAAACACAAATTTCCAAAGGATCATTCAAGGAAGGATTCCAAACAACAAAGATTCAAAATTAGAGGAGCTCTAATCAAATAGAATTCTAGTTCGAAGATAAACTCAAACGAAGATGAGACAATTTAATTACCAAATAGAGAATAGATAAGCCTATATAAATCGCGGGCGACCTTAACCGGTCAACCGAGACTTTGGGAATATAATCAATACGGAAATCTAAGGAAAATTGACCTTCGTTCGCTAGAGATAGAATCCGGGTAGAGCAGGAGATAGATAACATCGACATCCGAGGATACAGAAATCTCCAGTGAATCAATGCCAATTGTAAAGGAGTTTCACCCCTTTACAAATCATTCAAAGATTTACGGAATCACCGCTCTTTAGAGAGGTCGTTCCAAAGTAGAGTTACGGAATGCTCCAAAATCAAAAGGAAAAATGGGGAAAACAAGACTGGACTCCAGAACAAGTGGGAGCGTTCCAAAGCTCAAGAAATCCTAATCGATAAGAATCCTAACCGAGAGATTTCAAACAAGGTGGATATAGAAGGAAAGAAGCTTAGAAAATCTTGGTTTCAAAATAAGAAGATTTATATACCAAAATAATCTTTGAAAATACTTTAAAAATCATTTTATACTTTGAAAATACGTTCTCTCACAAAGAAAGGATTCTGGGATTGATTTCACTCATTCTAGGGTATTTCTACCCTATCTCTAATGAGTTTTTTTTTGCTCCGCAAGCTAAGGTTTGCCTAAAACCTGGCACTGATACCAACTGTAACAACCCAATAATTTCAGCCATTCGCAGCCGCACATGTCGGACTTGAATTGCTCAAAGTACAGCAATGTAAATAAATTTGGAGCAAATGAAATACAATCACAGAATCACAGACACAAAACAATCAGAATACCTCGCAGCGGAATACAAAATACATAGTAGTTCATGAAGCTACTACGGCAGAGTCTCAAACCAAACACATAATACAGTCTGGAAACAACATAATAGAAATCCCAAATACATAGAAGTTCACTAATACATGAGATAAACTAGAACAGCTGAAACAGAGAGTAGATATAAATGTAGATAAGCAGAAACTCCAGCAAAGACCAGCTCCAGAAAGAGAATCTAAAGCTGTGAATACACAGTCTGACCCGAGCGTAAAGTAAAACACAAAACACTCGAGTCAGGACAATATATACTCATATAATGTAAACCAACTCATGTGAACTGTAGTAGAAATATACAATAACTTAAAGGATGCTTGGGATCGCCCGTCCTTTAAGAATCAGTTAAACTATAAATTAAATACATCCCGTGGTTAAAATTTCGAAATGGTATTTTATACTTCAAAATCAAATATCATTTCAAAATTCAATATCATTCAAAATCCATTTCAAAATATCAAAAATATAATATCTTCCAAACCACATTCATTTTTATTTAATTTAAATACCATTACAAAACACATTTCAAAATAGTTTATATTTCAAAACAAATTACTTCATTTTAAATCATAAAATGAAGTTATTATATTTAATAATTAAATTATTAAATTTACAAAATTTTAGTCTTTCAAAATTCATTTATCCACTTAATTTATTAAAACAGATGAAAATTCAACTTTCGCAGCATTTTGAAATTGCTACAGAAAGTTACATTCAAAACAGTTCAATTTAACAAAAGATAGAATAAAAAAATGCTGTGATAGGGTTACATTAGTTTCAAATAAAACTTACTTAAATTCAACAATTATAACATTTACAAAAATGCTATGATAGCCTTTAATTAAACTAAGCCATTTGGTTCATTATTATCAACTACGGCATTTACAAATGCTGTGTTATCATTTACATTAGAATTAATAGCATTTCTGAAATGCAGTTAATTAACTTCAAATATTCAATATAATTTCACAAATAATTATATATTTATTTAAATCATTTTTAACTTATCAAATCATATAATTTCACTTTTAAAACAATCATTCAAATACCATTATATTCATGATTTTATAAAGTTAAATCTCCATTCAAAAATCAAAATTTAATAACAATTCACTTATTAAATTCCAACATAAAATTTCAAATTCATTAAATTAAATTTAACTTAACACTTAAGTTTAAAATTTTAAAATATAACTTAATTTCATTTTTATTTACTTAACTTAAAATTCACTTTTAAGCCAAATTCACAAATTTTCAATTTTAGTTATATTTCAAAATTTCAACATAAATATTCATTCATTTCACATTTAACTTTATTCAAAAATCATTAATGTATTACAAAATCAATTTAAATTCATTTGATTCAAAATATCATAAATTTATCATATTTTCACATTTAATTTAAATTTCATTTATCACCGAATTATAATTTCCAAAATAACTTACATTTCAGATTTCTAACTTTACCCTTTATTTATTTCACTTATAAATTTTCAGAAAATCAATAATGCTTTACAAAAATCATTTTTAATCAAATCTAATCAAAATATTATAATATTTACATTTCTAAAATATTTTAAATTTTTTTTAGAAAAACACATTTTAACAACGGGTCTGTATTTCATTTTCTGGCCTAGGTAAAGTGATACGGGTAATATATCATTTCAACCCGTAATTTACAAAAAAATCCGGGTTTGATCATTTCAAACCCACAATCCCAAGTAAAAGAAAATAATTGAAAATCATTCAGGCCTATCATTTCAGCCCATAATGATTTTCTCCTATTCTAATGTCCGTTCGGGTATGTATTATTTCAACCCATAGTGATTCTAGTCTACAGGGAACTTGCAGTGTGATAAACTGATGAAAGTAACAGAATAGCATGAAATAACAGTAACATATGATATAACAGGTGTAAATATAGGCGCGAACATCATATGAATATAATATAGCAGTTATAACAGGATGATATGCATTTACAGATTCAGGTGATGTGAGTTTATCACTACATAAGTACATATTAGTCTGGTGAGATTTACTCACCTGTTCAAAACTGGAGATCGCTACCAAAGCAACAATACTGACACTACGAAGGCACCACAACACTACTACAATTTTGAGAGTGGAGAGTCAAAGCTATACCCCTTGAAACATTTAAACAAAACAATACAATATACATGAATAAACACTTCACATATATTTAAATAACTTATATATACAAGCACAAATCAAATCCAAACCAATTGCACTTGCCTTCAACCTCATATACTTCAGCAATGGACTGCAAAAGCACTATAATGGGATGGTTTTGGACGAGGTTTGGATCAGGTTTTGAGTTCAACAAGTCGGCCAAACATAGGAAAAGATGATGCAAAAGGTATGTGTGCATGAAACTACAACTACAAGGCAACACAAGTGGATTCAAGGCAACATAAGTCGCGACCACAAGCAAATATGGGCATGGCTAGGTCTGGTAGGGTCAGCTACAGGTGCGGAAGAGGTATATGGGTCAACTATGGCAGGTGGTGGTGGTGTATGGGTCGGCCAAGGAGGAGTTTGAGGGGGGTGAAGGCAAAGAAGCTAGGCTATGCACATTTTCAAGGTGGATATTGCAATTTTGGTGGAGTTTGATCAACTAGTGGTGCATGGCCATGGATGGGCAGTGGGCTGGAGGTGGTGGGAGCCTAATGTGGTGGTGGTGGAGGTGGCCATGGTGAAGGAGGAGCAAGGGCTGAGCAAAATAGGTGGAGGCAAGTGCACAAAATCAACATAAATAAGCAGAAAAACAATTGAAAAGGAAATAAAATTTACCAAACTTTTTCCCAAAGAGAATGGCCGAATTTTTTTTCAGATTTGAGGAGAAAACATTCACGTGAAATTTTATGGGAGTGGTCAGCTGAAGAGAATGAGTTAAGGCAGCCAATGGAATGAAAAGTGATGGTAGAAATGTGAAAAGGTGTGAATGCAAAAGGACATAAGCAAATCAATGGTCACAACTCTTCAGATTTCTCTTATTTCTTTTGGAATTTTTTATAACTGAAATATATTTATAAATACAGATAAAAACATGAAAATTTAGTAAATAAACAAAAATAAATAAATATTAATTAAATATAATTAGATTAAGAAAACAGCTTAAAAATACAAACTAGTCTTGGAAATATGAAAATAAATGGAACAAACTCCGGAAAATTTCTATGTACTTGAAATATTTATAAATAAAGATAAGAACATAAAAATAAAATGCATATATAAAAATTAATAAATAAATTTTAATTAAATATAATTTAATGAAGAAAATAGCAGAAAAATGAAAACTAGCCTTTAAAAATAGAAAACAAATTCAATAAATTTTTGGAAAAATTCAAACATCACTTTAAAAATATTTAAAAGACAAAAAATATATAATATAACATATTACGCATATATATAAAAATTAAAATATTTTTTATATAAATTAAAATAGACAATTTTTTATTAAATAAATCAATTTACGTACAATATTGTAAAAAGCATAACTTTCACAATATAAATCGGATTTCAACGAAACGAAAAGTAGTATTCTTAAATTTTAATATATTTTCATAATAAAAGATAAAATTTAAGAATTTAAATATTTAAATTTGAAATTTAAAAATCAAAGTTTGACCCAAATTGACCAAAGTCAACATTTCAGGAAAATATTCAATTTATACCATTTGGAATTATAATTCACATTATAATCAAAGTTTATATTTAAAAATGAAATGTTTGAAATGAAACAAGTTTAAAAAAATCAAAATGAAATAAAGTCAAAATTAAAATATACATAAAAATCTAGGGTTGTTGCACTGGATTTGGAAAGAGAAGTATACACAAAAATAATAACATTTGCCTATATCGACAAAAGTGACAAAATGATGATTTCAGAAAAGTAAGTTTCAATGGTTAAATAAATTATTTTAATCAAGTTTCAATAGTTAAATAAATTATTTCAATTTATTTATGAGTGATTATATTTTTAAATAACATTATACAAATTTATTTTTAAATTTGGTTTACATAAGTAAATAGTTTAACTAAAACGTCAAAATGTGATCGTAAAGCATTTTGTCGTAAATCAACCTTTTGTCGATATAAAAGTTGTCACAACGTTGTCGCACCCTTATTTTCTTATATAGAAATATATACTCAAATGGTATAAGTATTAATTATCACTAATCAAGTTTATTTTTACTAAACATACTTAGAAAATTCTAGAATTTCATTAAGGAAAAGTAAGCAAAAAATTCCAAAACATGTCAAATTAAACCAAACATAATTATTACTTTACTTTTCTTACTCCTTAAGTGAAAGTGACATAAAGCATGATTTGAAATTGTGATGCTAAATGTTACTTTTCTCAAAATGTAAGTAGGGTATTTTGGTCATTTTATATAATAATATTTTATTCCAAACTTTTTCCTATAAGTAGCCATGCATACCTCTTCCATTCTCACACAAACCATTCGCTTCTCTTCTTCTTCTTCTTCCTTAGAGCTTTAATGGCTTCTTCACTTTCATTTTCTTATTAACTTTTTCATAATCATATCAAACAAAGTCAAAACTTACCAAACTTTGCCAATGACCTTAGAATATCACCAAAACATGGTTTAGAATCTAAAATTTTAAAGAATGATGGAGAACCTGTTTTGAATGTAACACCCTGCACTTTTAGATAATTAAATAACCAAAATAATTATTAACAGTGAAAATGAGCATTTTTGGAATTGTCAAAATTTAGCTACAAGAGCTGCTCCATTAGGTCCGCAGTAATTTTTCGATCAATTTTCATATACAACTTGTCGAGATCCGAGTCAATATAGATAATTTACGAGGCAAACAAGAAATCAGAATTATATTATAATTAAACAAAATAATAATAATAATAAGACCCATAGGGGTCGACCCTTGCTAGGGTCGGGTCGACCTATAGGTCGAAATAGCTCAGGTCGACCCGCATTAGTGCTTGGATGATTTTCCATCCAAGTACGAGCCGAAGAGTGTAAAATTGATTTTTTGTGAAATTCTGTGCATTCGTAGCTGCATCCAATAGTTTCTGGTGAGCCTATGCCATGGTTGCATCAGAGTCAGTCCTAAAATCCGATGGCCAGAGATCCCTAAGCCACATTATAAACAGAACCCTAGGACTAGCAACTTTTCTCATTTAGATTTTCTCCCAACTGGGTTCATTGTCTGAGGCTAAAGCCTCAATAGAAAAATTTCCACGGAGGAAATCTTTTTAATAAAAATATTCTACACCCTAGAAGTGGATCCAGGAAGGCCCAGGACTAGAGCTAAGGACCACAGGTGAGTGTTCTGTAATTATATTAGATTTGTAAGCAATTTAAAATAATAAGGTTCCCATTAGTTGTAGTATTTCTACAATTTTGTGACAGTTTTTATATAAGTTTATTTACAGTTAGTTTTTGAGTAAATTTCAGAAGTTCTTTTCAGTCTATTTTTATTCAGTTTTTTGCAGTCATTTACAGTTATTTGCATCTATTTTAAGTTGGAATTTAGCTTGTAAATATTAGTTTCTTTTTGTAGATATTTAATCCTTTCTGACGCGAATAGAATATTAAAAAGAGAAGAATTTGCAAATATGGTTTAAAATAGAAAAAACATTAAATTTACAGAAATCATATGTAAAATGAGAAAAACTGAAATAAAATAGAGATGGACTGAAATAGGAAAATTTAAGATATTTGCAAGCATGATTATAACAAGTGATTATAATTAAAAATATAAAATAGAAGAGTAATAGTTGCAAGAACAATTATAACACGTCGGTTATAATTATAAAGAAAGAAATAACAGAAGGGGCTTATTTTAAAACATAGATCTTAGATTAAATTAATAAGCAAATGTAGTAGTAGTGGCCCATACCAGCATCATTCCCTTTTATGTCTAATACTGATGGTCTCACACGTGGGTGAGGTTAGGCACGCTTATGTTGATTAGGGTAAATAAGTGGCTAATAGATGGAGGCTTAAATTTGGGGATTTGGGAAAGAGGCGTAAAGTTAGAAGATTTGTTTGTTAGGACCAGTACCGACAGAATTCCTTTTTAGGTCGTGGACTGATGGTCTCACGCGTGGGTGAGGTAGGGCATGCTTATGCTAATTAGGGTAAATAAAGGGTCAAATATGAGGCGACAGTTAATGTGTACCGGCGATGACCGAGCGTGTAGCATCATTAGGGTAAATAATTTGCTACCGTGTCCTAAACGCTAAGAGGTGTCTTTTTCTGTAGGACCAACATAATTGGCTCGTCGTGGAACAATAGAGATAGGAAAGGCCGATCATTGGATAGGATTAGCATTTCTACCTAATCAAGTTAGCAGTTGAGATAGGATTAGAGTTTCAGCCTAATCACAGTAGTTCAAGATAAGTGCAAACAATCAAAGCAAACAGTCAAACAGAATCAAAAAAGTATTTTATGCGAGTTTTATCTTTTCTGTATTTTCCTTTCATGCTAGAACTATTGCTTAGTCTATTATCTTTATCTTTGTTAGAAATGCTTGTAATTACTTTCACTCACCAGACTTATTATCTGACCCACTCCTCTATCTTTCCTTTTCCCTTACTAGGCCAACAGAGTTGAGGATAGTTGATTCAGGCTGCTTGGAGATTCATTTTCGAAGTTTCCTCATTTCAGATGTATTATTCTGCTTTTCATCCTTTTCATTTGGCTTATGATGGATTGGCACTTGTGAGAGGGATTATTATTGTTACTTTTACTCTGATTATGTGAGACTAAATGTATTTTCATAAGACATGGGAGATTTTGAGTTTTTGAGACACATTATGTTTTTATTACTTATTTCGAGATGGAGATTAATTCTGAACGATAATCTATTATTTAAATGTTTTTCGTTGTTTTTACTTATTTGTCTTATGAATCTTAGTCTCTGTGATGCTTTAGCTATACCTATAATGCACCACATCTTTTGGTGTGCCTTTTTGGGAATACTAAGGGGTGTTAGGTGTTTCATTTGGTATCATAGCCTAAGGTTAAAGGATTCCTAAAAACTTATTTTAAAAGTAAAGTATTTTTCAAAGGTAACATATCTTCAATCTAAAAGTATTTTTCAGGAAGAAACTCTTTTTATAGAAATAGCTTTCAAGTATAAGAGAGTTTTTATAAAAATCCTCTCAAAGTCCAGTTCAACATTCTTTCGATTCTTTCGAGCCTAAATTTTCTTTTCCCTGCATAAAATTGCGGACGCCCCAAATATTCTAGAGGATATCCAAGTCCCTGGATGGTTCCATTAATATCTCAAAGCAACAACACCAAAGGTGCAAGGGCAAACGCCCAATGCAGCACCAATGGGTGGAAGTCCCGTTAATCCACCTGCAACAGCCAATTTTTCTACGCTATGCAAGGACTTCGCTAATTTAGAACGCAAGACGTTTTCTGGCATGGAGAATTTCATAGAGGCACGAACTTGGTTGAGGAACATCGAGCAGATATTTGGGCTGTTAGAATTGGAGGGCTGACAGAGGGTACAGCTTGCATCTTGGCAGCTGAAGGGAGAGGATTATTACTGGCGGGAGATTGCAGAGATGGAGGGTAGAGATATTGGTTGGGACGGATTTCGGGAAAGGTTTGAGAGAAATTTCTTGTCGCAAGCCAAGGAAAGCACGTAGTTGGAGAAGTTCATTAGTCTGAAGCTAGGGAGTCTTTCGGTGAAAGAGTATATAAATCAATTTAATGAGTTATCGAGGTTTGGGATGGAGCTTGTAAATAAACTACATAAGAAGGCCACCAAGTTTGCTAAGGGTTTGAGCCAGCCCCTCCAAGGGTTAGTAGTGACACATGTACCTATCAGAGCGAGTATGAGTCACTTATGGAAATGGCCCTCATATCAGATGTTTCTAAGGAAGAAGAGGTTAAGGAGGTTCCTAAATCAGAAAACTCTAAGAAACAATGGTGGAAGAATAAGAAGGATAAGGACAAGAAGAAAGGAGAAGGACCTCAAAAGGGACATATCAAGAAGGGCGAGAAGTGTCATAATTGTGGAGTGGTTGGGCATTACTCAAAGGACTGTAAGAAGGAAATGATGAATGAGAGGTGTTACAGCTATGGGCAGCCTGGACACCTTAGTCGAGCCTTTCCTCGAAAGACGGGACAGAGAGCAGGCATGGCTACGGCACAAGTACAGGCTTTAGATGCAGCATCTTCTAGTAATGGACCAGATCGAGGTAGGAAAGTCTCTATAGAAGGTTTGATCTCTATTTCGGATTTTCTTATTCGGACTCTTTTTGACTCCAGGGCATCGCATTCTTTCACTTCTAGTTCCTTGGTTTATTGTTTGCACTTAGATAACTTTGTAGACCTATAGTTGTTTCCAACCCCATAGGAGGATTGGCACATTTATCCATAATTTGTAGAGGTTTAAATTTTTTTATACTAGGCTGGATTTTGATTGTGACGCTTATGTAGTGGGATTTTCAGGATATGAGATGATTTTGGAGATGGACTGGTTATCCACTTATGGTGCGATGTTGGACTATAAGAGGAGAGTCGTCGGGCTAGGGACATGTAGCGGATGGACCCTCGAGGTTTCTTGCGACCTACAGGGGTCAGTCATGTTGAACTTCCTTTATTCCCTTGATGCATCACTAGGAAAGTTAGATTCAGTCCCAGTTGTTAGAGATTACCAAGACGTTTTTGAGGAGGTTAAGGGGCTATAAGCTAAAAGAGAGATCAACATTAGGATCTACCTGAACGACAATGCTAAGCCAATGGCATTGCCCGTGAGACATATAGATCATAGGAGAGGAAGGAGTTAAGTAAGCAAATTGGTGAGATATTAGAGAAAGACTTCATTAAATGGAGCATATCTGAGTGGGGGGCACCAGTCGTCTTCACTACAAAGGCATATGGTTCTCTTTAACTTTGCGAAGACTATAGAGAGTTGCATGAGCTCATGAAGAAGAACGGCTACTCACTTCTTAGGATAGATGATCTTTTCGATCAGTTGGTTGGTTCTTCAGTATTTTCTTATCTTGACTTAGGCAATGGATTTCATCAGCTTAGGGTCGCTGACTATAGCATCGATAAGACAACATTTAGGACACCCGAAGGATTCTTTGAGTGGTTGGTTATGCCATTTGGGCTTACCAATGCCCCAGTCTATTTTGTAGATCTGATAAGCTGTGTTTTTCGAGATGTCCTAAATAAGTTCGTTGTAGTGTTTATGAACGACATTCCAGTGTTTTCCAAGAGTATGGAAGAGCATGTTATTCATCTTGAAGCAACAGCATTGGATGGAGTTTCTGGCATCATATGACTTTAAGATAGATTGCACCCGTGGCAAGGGGAACGTAGTTGTGGATGCATTAAGTAGGAAGAGAACAACTCTTAGCCCCATGTCTGTGGAGTGGAAAAACTTAGAGTTTATTTCCACCTTTGATTTTAAGCCTCTACGGAAATTACTCCTAGATTATTGACAGCACTTGAGGTTAAGCCTACCCTCATAGAGCAGATTGGCTCAAGGCAGCGAGAGGATTCATAGCTTGTGGATATTCTGGATAGGTTTAGTAGAGGAGGGGTCTCTAGACATCTCCAATGCTATTCCATCGATAGGAAAGGGTACCCGAGGAGAGATGGAAGACTTTGTGTCCCCCGCACGGGTGATTTGATGAGTGCAGTTCTAGCAGAAGCACACCATTCTCGGATAACTATTCATTCGGGTGGTGATAAGATGTATAGGGACATGAAAAGAGTGTTTTATTGGAGTGGCATTAAGAAGGATGTAGTAAAGTTTGTGTCCAAGTGTCTTATGTGCTAAAGGGTTAAGGCGAAGCAGCAAAGGCCTGGCGGATTTCCCCAACCATTAGATATACCCGAATGGAAATGGGATAGTGTTTCGATGGACTTCATAGGTGGTTTACCCTGATCTAGGAAGGGGAATACCAGTATTTGGGTGATTACAGATCGTTTGACTAAGAGAGCCCACTTCATTCTAGTTAAGAGTAAGAGTACAACACCTTATTTAGCATCCACACATGTTCGTGAGATAGTCCGACTTCATGGAGTTCCCCCTAGTATAGTGAGCGATAAAGAGCCTATCTTTACTAGCGAGTTTTGGACAAGCTTGCAAGAGGATTTAGGGACACAGCTTAGATTGAGTATGGCCTATCACCCTCAAATAGATGGCCAAACGGAGAGAGTTAATAGGGTTCTTGAGGATTTGTTGAGGATGTGCATTCTTGATTTTAGAGGGACTTGGGAGGAGCACTTTCCTTTAGTGGAATTCACTTATAATAATAGTTTCAGGCTAGCATTGGGATGGCTCCTTTAGAATCCCTTTATGGAAGACCTTGCGTGCGGCTTTCATGTTGGTTGGAGTCTACAGAAAGATTGCTACTTGGTCCTAACATGGTTAGAGAGACTTAGAAAAAGATTGATTTGATTAGAAGAAGAATGAAGACGGCCCAAGATAGACAGAAATCCTATGCAGATAAGCGGAGAAGGGATATTGAGTTCGAGGTAGGAGATTTGGTTTTCATTAAGGTATCTCCGCTCAGAAAGGTAGTAAGATTTAGATCAAGTGGGAAACTTGCTCCCAGATTCATAGGATCGTTCCCCATTATGGAAATGGTAGGGAAGATGGAGTATCGGATAAAGCTACCGGGGAGGTTCACAGGAGTTTGTGATGTTTTTCATGTTTCGCACTTGAGAAGGTACTTACATGATTCGGTAGAGGCAGTGGAACCTAGTCCACTTGAGGAATTTGAAGTGGAGAGAGTGGCATCGGTTCGTCGTAATCCTACCAGGACCATTGGACATGATATCATGAAACTTAGGAATAAGGAAGTCCCTATGGTTAAGGTGAAGTGAGGAGATAGTATTGAGGACGCTACGTGGGAGGCTGAGGAGAAAATACGTATCTCTTATCTGCATCTGTAACGACCCGTAAAATTTTCGACAATTTAATTGTTAATTTTGTTAATTGTTTGTTATCTAATATTGGAAAAACAGAAATATGTGACTCATTAATGAAATAATAACTTAAATAAGTTGTAATAATGCTAATCTAAGTTAAATATTAACTATTTTTGAATGAGGTTACAATTAACGGAATTAATGTAAATGTTATACTAGGCTATAAATCGAATATAAGAAAACAAAAGTAAATATTGAATTTATTTATTGAATTAATATATATTGAGTGATAATTGAATAAAATCAATGTTTAGTAAGAAATTATAACATTGGTTTGGGAATGATAAACTTATAAAAAATGATTGAGAGTTAATGATGACAATTATTGTAAGTTAATTCAACGTTATGTTACAATCATTAAATCAAAATTTGTAATCAATTACAATGAATCTCAATTCAACGTTATGTTAGTGTAAATTTAGGAAATAATCGGAAGTAATGTTAATTCTATTCATAATATGACAATTGGTTGAATGAAAATAATGGAAATCAAGATTTATTAATTTATTTGAAATTTAAATTCAATAATTGGATTAATTGCAAATAAATGAAATTAAATATTCAATTATTACGTTAATGGAGATTAAGATGAAATTTGAGAATATTGATGTAATAAACCATGAACCGATGTTAATTTTATCTATTTGATGATAATGGATTGCATAACAAGACTTAAAATCAAGTGAATGGATTTATTGGGAATTTAAAATTTTAATTACTAGATTAATTGAAATTGGAAATTTAATACTGTAAATGGTAAAATATACAACGATAAATTGATATAGAAATTTGTTTAAAGGAGTATAAATTACCAAGTAATCCAAATTTATAAAATTCGTAAATAATTAAATTTGAATTGGGAATGGGATTTAATTTATTTAATATTAAATTATTTAATTAACTGAAATGTAGCCATTTGGGCCACCGACTCGGATTTTAATGAAACCAGTTTCATCGGATCCGTAACGGTGAATTATTGTAGGATTTCAAGTTTCGTAGCGATCAGACTGGTCGTTTGATCGTACAGGCTCGAAGCGCCTAGAAATCAATTGAAATCAATTTGAAATAACTTGATTTTAGCATAACTTCTTCATATGAAGGAATTTGGACTTGAAACATGTTCCATTCTGTTTAAAATATTTTAAAACATCTATTTTGATATATAGGTTGACCTATTTTCGTTCTGGAGTCAAAACCGGCTTTACGGGCCATTTTATCATTCAATGTGTAAATAAATCGTTTCCATCTACTTTATTTTCAGCCCTACCTATATATATCCTATTATAAACCCTAGCCTATTTCTTATGTTCATTTTTCTGTACGTACAATTCCAATTGCTCCTCTTTCTCAATGGCAGACTAACTCTAAAATTCATAGTCAATTGCAAATCAAAAATTTCTACTTCAAATTCAAACTCCTCAAACTATATCGAATTATATATTGATCTGAAGGTCTCGATGAGCGCATCTCAGATCTGGAATTCATTTTCCAATTTGAACCACTGTTCGTCCAAAAATTAAGGAACAAATCACGGCCGTTCATCGTGCCATAATCAATGTCGTCTGATCGACAAATTGAAGAAACAGTTCTGTGGAGAATCGCGAGTGGATTGCATCGGCATAGGTGATTCATCGTTTTGATGGTCAGATCGGCGTAGAAAATTCGGCTAATGCCAAGGGTTTGGTGGCGGCGCCGGCTGTTTGGGGTCTGTTCGGTGGCAACGGAGGAGTGCCAAGTGATGGTCGCGAGTATTAGAGGGTCGGCGGCGAACTCTGGTAGGCGGCGATTTCATTATTTGATCGGTGGCCATGGTTTGCCTACGTGTGATGAAGGGTTCGTGATCGAGAGTTACTGTTGTGCGTCTATGGTTCGGCCGTGTCAAGTGAAGGTGACGTGTATAGCACATTTTATTATTCTATTTATTTTAAATTTAAATCGTCCAACTTTAAATTTTAATAATAGTTGCATACAATATCCGATTTATGTGCGGTTTCTTTTGTTAGGATCGTATTGAAATTCCGGAAAGTTTGACATTAGTTTGGATGGATTCTAAGATTGTTCAAATTTTGGATTTAAATTGGATTTATGATGTGATTAAAAATTTATTTATGACTGTTTGGCAAATTTTTAATCATCATCTCAGTTAAATTGAATTTATTGAATTAAATTGTTATTTAATTTATTATTGCATATAAACTGCCAGTTAAATAGTTATTAAATTTATTATTGAATATAAACTGCCAGTATATACCTTTTTATTTATTATCTTTCTATATTGATGTTATTGATTGAACTGGATGACGATTGTGATAAATGTTTGATGATTGATATTGGATGAATGGATGTCGTAATTTATGTTGTTATAAACTGCAAGTTGTTATGGATTTTTGTTTCATTTGGGCTTGCGGTTTGAAATGATATATAATCGTATTTATATTTTAAATCACGGATTGAAATGATAAATATCTGTATCACTTGACCATAGGATAGAAAATTATATTCAGGCACCGATGGTCTATATATAAATATTTTTGAAAATGATTTCTATGGTTTTATGTAGAAATATTTGGTTTTATATAAATATTGATTTTTGATATTATATAAATATTTTTTATATATAGTGAAATTCTTGAATTTAAGCTATGTATAAATTTGCTTAATAAAATTAAGTTTAATAACCAAGTTGATATGAAATGTATTAAATTTGAGATTTTAAAGGTATGATTTTTTAACTTGATTTTGGGTTAAGGTGAATTAAATGAGTATTTCAGGTATAAAAAAAATTGAAGGAAATAATCAGTTATTTGTAATTTGAGTTTTATTCAAATGATAACAAATTTATCAAGTAAATAATTCGAAACTACATAACAGAAAATTGAATTTGATATATATATATATATATATATATATATATATATATATATGAAATTATCAAACTTAGTTTTGAAATTGTTTAACACCTAAAGTTTTGAAATATAATGAATTTGGAATGGTTTATTTTGTGGATCAAATCTGCTTTGAAATCGATATAATTTGGAATAGTTTATTCGAAAATTTAATTAAATTGAAATTTTGATTTGGAAATTCTAGTCGTTTAGGGATTGATTTGTGAAATTTAAGAAGCTATTTATTATATAAAGTATTTTAAATATTTAAACTATTTAAGTGGTGGAAGTTGAAAGAGGCTATGCGGTAGGATCGTGTAATATGGAATAATGAAATAGTCTAGGTATATAAAGTAGGTAAATGCAAGGAGACACCAGGATTTTATACTGGTTCGGACCTCTCGTCCTACATCCAGTCCCTAAGCTTCTCTTAGGAATTTCACTAACTAACACCCTCACTTCACCGGAGGAATAGGTTTACAACTTACCCAAACAACCGAACGGGATTTCTTGCCTCAACTACCGAAGAGGACTTCAACTCAGTTACTAAAATACAATATTTGACTTGTTGTGTTCTTGTCAACACTGATGAGTCTAATGTAGTACAATATTCCTATAATCTTATCCTCGAGAGTATGCAATGTGTTTGTGAAGATTTAGGAAATGTGAATTGCTATGAATCAAAAGAATGTTATAAATAAAAACAGTGATTCAAGCAATAGATTGGTGATTGCTTTGAGAATATCTAGAGAATATGAACAAGAGAATAGTAAGATTAAAGCAAGAGAATTCGGTGAATTAAATGATGTTAGAATCATGTATATATACTTGTAGAAGAGATGCATATGTTGTCAAAGGTTGCAAACAAGAGATACTTCCATTTCCATTGATGAAAGGTTGCAACTCTTGGGAGGAAGAAAGTGTCTTTTCAGAGAAAATTCGCAGGTTCAAATTCAATCGACTGAGCAGGGAATTCAGTCAACTGAAAATATGAAGTAAAATTTTCGGGACCAAATTTAGTCGACTGTGCAGGAAATTCAGTCGACTGAAACTGTGCATGTATATAAATTTATTCCAGTTTCAGTCGACTGACTGTTCCTGTTCAGTCGACTGAACTTATAAAACCTGCATAGTTAAAACTAAATAAAAAATGAAGTTTAACAAATTTTTCTAGTGCTCGTGTAAGCTTCTTGAGGATAGATTTTAACAATACATCTAGACTAAGACACATGTAAAAACATACTTTAAGCTTGTTTGGTCTTCATCTATCTTCCTTTAGCATTTGCATATATTTCTTCCTTGTTTGTAAAAGCACATTGTCATTGATAAAAATCTTCACGCATCAACATTCTCTCCCTTTTTGATTGATGACAATGCTGATTTATTCTAGAGATGTTTTACTTACTTTCTCCCCCTGAATGTATGCACTATCTTTCCTACAAAACAAAGTTAGTACCATAGATTTTCTCCCCCTTTGTCATCGACAAAAAGGAAGAACTAATAGCAGTAATAATATATCAAAACAACCACTGAATCATAGAGAATATATGCATAAGCATGAATTAAGAGAAATAAAAATGTTGTGACAGACAAGCATAAAATGGCTATTTATACAAGCCATTAGAAAGTTAAAAATACACATCAAAACAACAAAATTACTCATCCTTATCCCAGTCATATGAACCTTCTCTTCCTGTTGGTTCACGTATGACGGGTCCTCCTGTTGGTAGTCTATGTGCTCTTCCTCCTTGGCCACAACTAGCTCCACTAGCGCTGCTACTTGTATGCTCTTCGGATGTCGTCCATGTAAACGTAGGTGCCGGACGTTTGCCGCGAGATGTTGACGCAGTAGTGGTGCTTGAGCACGAGATTGCATCCCAAAGCTTGTTGAAGAATCCTTTGATTTTGTCAAGCTTATGATCTACCTTTTTAAGGAGAGTGTCAAGAATTTGTTGATTTCTTGATAATATCCCTAAGGATTGGTTGGTAGTGAAGCTTGGGTCAACAAGATGAATTTCATCATCTTGCTCGAGATGTTCTTCGTGGCAAGGTTGAGGAGGTTGTTGTTGTTCTTGATGCCTTGCTTCCCATTCGGCAAGTGATATTATGCGAGGAGGTCGAGATGGGAGTTGCATTAGGCTTATGGTCCGATGGTTAATTTGATGGACCATTGTATTCTCTGATTCAGGTAATGGCATATCGACATTTAGGAGAAGTCGCATGATGTACTCTCCAAAGTAAATAGTGCGCATTTTGCCATTGTTGAAAGTGAGAAACTCATCAAGAATAAGCTGTACCCAATTAACTTGTATATTGCCAAAAATAGCATATAGAGCTCGATAGTTATTTGGGTAGACAATTTCGTACGAGCCCGTACGAGGAGTAATCGTTCTCATTAGGGCTTTATGGAGGATTCTCGCCATAGGTCGAAGAGAGGTGGACTTAAAATCCCTAAAGTTGATATTATCATCCATGAATCGATGGTTGATGTTGTCACGAATGTGTGGATTGAATTCTAGTTCCGCTAACTTTCTCCCGACATTTAGAGACTCTAAAATATGTGCTATTCTATCGAATGAAAACCAAACTTTCTTTCCACACACCATACTCCAAACACTATTGTTTGGATTTCTTGGAGTTTGGTGTCCAAGATTAAAATTAGCATAAAATAATTTTACCATTACATGATTAATGGCATGGTCATTTCTTTTCAAATCTAAAAGCGAAGTTAAACCTGCCGGATCTGTTAACGCTTGAATGTTGTAGGTTTGAAAGCTTTGAAAATCAACGAAAGAATGCTCGAAAATTCTTGAATTCTTCATCTTGTTCCATCGAGTGACAGCGGTTCCATCGTAAAGCCATTGTGCTATTTGAGCATCAATTAGCTCGAAGGATGAAGAAGATGAAGCTCTTTCTCTTTTTGTGCCATTTGGGTGAGAATTGATTTGATTTTGAGGAATTTGGGAGCTAGGATTTCGAAATTAATTTGGGGAAGAAGGTTTGTAGGAGGTAAAAGTGAATTGGTAGGGTAAAATCTGGTGGTTAAAAGGGGAAATTTTGCCTGGGAAGCAGCGTTCAGTCGACTAAATGTTCTGTTCAGTCGATTGAATCAAAGGCCGAAGTGTTCTGTGATAGATTCAGTCGACTGAGCAGTACATTTAGTCGACTGAATTTTGTTGCTGAAATTTTGTGTTGAATTTTTAGTCGATTGTGCAGATGGTTCCAGTCGACTGAACTTTGTATATATTGTTTTCTGTCATATTTTCCGCCGACTAAGCAGGGGCATTCGGTCGACTGAAACATGCATTTTTGTTGTTTCAGTTAATTTTTGAAATTAAACAATTTATTTAAAGAAATAGTTACAAAAATATTGATGTAACAACATACAAATATGTCAAAATTTAACTATTTCTTTGGGGATGGACTTGAAAACTTCTTTCTTTCATTCTTCATGTAATTTATATCCCATGAATTCAGACTATATTAAGGAGTTTTAGGAGACGTCCAAGGATTCATAGGATCGACTGGTGTACGATATGATGAAGAAGGATCAAGAGAGCTAACGGGGCGAGGTAGGGGTTCAGCCACTTCGTTCTTTTTTGATCCACAGAAGCGTAAACCGATTTGTTCTAGAAAGCTCAAACGTCTTGCCGTAACTTTTTGCTCGAAGTATAGCTCTCGTCGAAGATCTATCTGTTATTGTTGAAAATGATGAATTTCATCAATCTTTCTTTTTGTGTCAGGTGAAATAAAGAGTCTGTGTTTTTCCTTTTTAGATTCTGGAGTGAAACTAGTACGATAAGTTTTCCATTTGTAAACAGGCTCATGTGCAGGTGTTGGTGTGGGAAGTTTTGGCGATGTTGGAGTGTTATCAACTGACGAGGTGATATTGATTGGAGAGAAGGAGTTGTTGGATGACATTTTATATTTAATTAAGATTTTATTCGTAAAATCAAGATGAAAATAAAAGCATTTTTAAGAGTTTATTTATAATAGAATTTTACTAAACAAATAACGGTTATAATTTAATAAGAATTTTTAACCGTATAGAGATTTAGTGGTAAAGAGGATTTTGTTACAATGTATGTTTCTTATTTAACAATTCAGTTTTACAAATGTGTGGTCTATAAATTATATAATGTAACATATAACATAGCTGAAAATATTTGAAATTCTTATTCAGTCGACTGAACATTTTATTTTAGTCGACTGAAATGTGGGAATATTTCTAATGTATTTCTAACTAATATCTTTAAAGGATATTATACCTAATTCTCGTCGAAGTTTTATAAAGGAGTTTTCTAATAGAGGTTTAGTAAATATATCGGCAATTTGATTTTCGGTAGAAATATGTTCTAAATTAATTATTCCTTTTTCGATATTGTCACGTAGAAAATGGTGACGAATATCTATATGTTTTGTACGAGAATGATTAACCGGATTTTTTGATAAGTTTATTGTACTTGTATTGTCACAGTATATTCTAGAATTTGTTAAATTTATATTAAAATCTTTAAGTGTTTGTTGCATGTTTATAACTTGAGTGCAAGCTAAAGCAGCTGATATATACTCTGCTTCGCATGTCGAAAGCGAGACACAATTTTATTTCTTACTAAACGAAGGTACAAGTGATTTTCCAATGAAATGGCAAGTACCACTTGTACTTTTTCTATCTATTCGAGATCCACCAAAATCAGCATCACTATATGATACCAACTCAAATGGACATTCCTTCGGATAAAAAAGACCGAAATCTTTAGTTTTGTTAAGATATCGCATTATTCGTTTTACTGCTCTTAAGTGTGAATCTTTAGGATCGGATTGAAAACGTGCACATAAACAAACACTCATCATTATGTCAGGTCTACTAGCAGTTAAGTAAAGTAAGGAACCTATCATACTTCTAAACAATTTTTGATCTACACTTTTGCCATTTTCATCTCGATCGAGATGTGTAGTGGTACTCATAGGAGTAGGTTTAGCAGAAGTGTTTTCCATACCGAATCGTTTAATTAAATTAACACAATATTTTTCTTGGTTTATAAAAATTCCATTTGTTAATTGTTTGATTTGAAGTCCGAGAAAATATGATAATTCTCCCATATGAGACATTTCGAACTCATTAGTCATTATATTTGAAAATTCTTTACATAAATTTTCATTTGTTGAACCAAAAATAATATTGTCTACGTATATTTGAATTATTAGAATATCTTTGAAAGTATTTTTAATAAAAAGCGTTTGATCTACTTTTCTAATTTTAAATCCCGGGTTTAATAAATAACTTTTAAGTCTTTCATACCAAGCACGAGGTGCTTGTTTGAGACCATATAGTGCTTTCTTTAATTTAAATACATGATCCAGATATTTTTCATGTATAAATAAAGGAGGTTGTTCTACATATACATTTTCTTTAATAAAACCATTTAAAAATGCACTTTTAACATCCATTTGATAAAGTTTAAAATTGTGAAAACAAGCAAAGGCTAATAGTATACGTATTGCTTCCAGTCTTGCAACGGGAGCAAATGTTTCCTCAAAATCAATACCTTCTTCTTGATTATACCCTTGTGCTACTAGTCTTGCTTTATTCGTTGTTATATTACCTTGTTCGTCTACTTTATTTTTGTAAATCCATTTTGTTCCAATTACTAATTGATTATTAGGACAGGGAACTAATTCCCAAACATCGTTACGTTCAAATTGATTTAATTCTTCTTGCATTGCGATAATCCAATAATCATCTGTTGATGCTTCTTTTGGATTTTTAGGTTCTATTGATGAAATGAAAGCTACATGACCCATTTGATTTAGTTGATTTCTTGTTCTAACTTGAGAATTTATTTCTCCTATTATATTTTGAGTTGGATGATCTCGTAATATTCTAGGAGGAGATCTTAGTTCATTATTATTGTTTTCAAGGTTTGTTTCTTCTATATTTATTAATTCTTCATCATCTTTTATATTTAAATTTTCATCAAAAGATATATGCAAAGTTTCTTCAATTAAGTTTGTTCGTTTATTAAAAACTCGATATGCTTTACTTCGCTCTGAGTATCCTACGAAAATTCCTTCATCAGCTTTTGAATCGAATTTTCCTAATTGATCTTTTGTATTAAAAATGAAACATTTTGATCCAAATATTTTAAAATAAGATATATTTGGCTTTTTATTATTAAATAGTTCATAAGAAGTATTTTTAGTTAATGGTCTAATTGATATTCTATTTAATACATAACATGCAGTAGCAATGGCTTCTGCCCAAAAATGTTTTGGTAGAGAACATCCATTTAATAATGTTCTTGCGCATTCTTGTAATGTTCTATTCTTTCTTTCTACAACTCCATTTTGTTGAGGAGTTCTAGGAAAAGAAAAATTATGATTTATTCCTTTCTTTTTACAAAAAGTTTCAAAAACTTCATTTTCGAATTCGCCTCCATGATCGCTTCGAATATTTTTAATTTTCAAATCTTTAGTGTTTTGAATTATTTTGACAAATGTTTTAAAATGATCAAAAGTGTCACTTTTATTTTTCATAAAAATAGTCCATGTATATCTTGAAAAATCATCAACTATTACAAATACGTATCGATTATGATTAATGGATTGAACTTGTGTTGGTCCGAATAAATCCATATGTACTAATTCTAATGGTTGTAAAGTTGAAATATTTTTCTTAGATTTGAAAGATGATTTCGTTAATTTTCCTTTTTGACAATCATCACAAAAATTATTTATTTTAAAATTTATTTTGGGTAATCCTCTTACTAATTCATTTTTAGAAAGTTTTCTAATAGTTTTAAAATTTATATGACAAAATCTTTTGTGCCATAACCAAGGATCATTATCTTTGGCAAGTAAACACATACTTGAATTATGATTAATATTCATATTTAAAACATAAATATTTCTATCTCTATTTCCTTCAAAAATAAGATTTTGGTTTTGATCAAAAATACTACATTTATTATTCGAGAAAGTTATTTTAAAACCTTTGTCACACAGTTGACTTATGCTAAGTAAATTATGTTTTAAATTTTCAACTAATGAAACATTTGTTATAAAAGGTAAATTTGATGTACTGTAATTGTTTACATCTCCTTTGCCAATGATATACCCTTTTGAATTGTCTCCGAAGGTAACCGAGCCACCATCAAAGTAAGTGATGTTTGTAAGCATATCCTTGTCTCCGGTCATGTGTTTTGAACAACCACTGTCTAATATCCATTTCTTCTTTTTGAGTGGGACCTGAAAATAATATGAAATTATTGGTACCCACCTTTTAATAGGGTCCTAAAAAGTTAGAGTTTAGGAAACCAAACCCAATTTGGTTTAGTATCCTTTTTATAAATATAGTTTTCATTATGATGAACATTATCCATAAATGTTTTAATGTATTTATTTCTTATTAATACATTGTTAGTCTTTGGTATCCAAATTTTAACTACCTTGTTTTCTACTTTTGTTATAATAGGTTTCTTTAGCAATATTTGTTGTTTTGAATCGATATTCCTCTTAAAATTTGTATTTTTCTTTTTAAGAATTTTTGACTCCTTTTTATATCCTAATCCATGTTTACTTGAAGAGAATTGAGAATTTTCTAAAATCTTAGATAAATTTTCTCTTCCTTTGTTAAAGTTAGAAACAATTTTAGTGATGTCATCTAATCTAGCTTGAAGACTATTATTTTCCAACTCAACTTGTCTAACCTTAGTTTTTAACTCATGATTTTCAGAAACAATTATATCATTCTTTGTTTTTTGAGTTTCAATTTCTTGACTTAAGAGTGATAATTGAGTTTCCGAATTTGAATGAGATTCTTGACCTTTTTCAAGTTCTTCTTCTAAGATTTTCTTTTCATCTTTTAACATATCCCTTTCAAACTCAGCTTTGTTTTGATTTTCATGAGTTTCTTTGAGTTTCTTTTTAAGAGTTTTTATTGTGCTTAAAAGTTCAGTGTTTACTTCAATAAAATCGTCGAAAGTTAAATTATTTAACTCGGATTCTTGAGCCATGAAGCATACATTTGCCTGTTCATTGTCGCCATCACTATCATTTTCGGATGAAGATGAATCTGAATCGTCCCATGTTACCGAAAATGCCTTCTTTTTGAATTTATCCTTCTTGTTTTTGTTGTTGAAATTTTTCCGATTTTCCTTCATTTGTTCTTGACAATCTTTTTGCATGTGTCCTTTCTTGTGACAATTGAAGCATTCTATATTTGAGGATGAAGGTTTGTTCAAGAAATTCTTTTTGAATCCGTTTTTGTTTCCTTTTCTATACTTTAAGAATTTCTTGAAATTTTTGGCTATAAATGCTAGATCCTCATCTTCAGACTCGGATTCTTCCTTTTCCGCATGAAAAGCAACATTCTTTCTTGAGCTTGATCCTTTTTAGCTTGCATATTTACTTCATACAACATAAGATTTCCAATCAATTCTTCTGGTTTCATTGTAGATAGATCATTTGCTTCCTCGATTGCTAGTACTTTTCTCTCCCATTCATCAGTGAGTGAATTTAGAACTTTAGACACAATGTCTAAGTCCGTGTATCTTTCTCCTAGTCCGATTAGAGCATGATGAATGTCTTGAAATCTTGAGTACATGTCATTGATGGATTCATTTTGTCGCATTCTAAAATTTTGGAATTGATTCTTCGGCATGGATATCTTTGTTTGTTTAACCTTGTTTGTGCCTTCATGTATGACTTTAAGCGTTTCCCATATCTGATATGCAGTAGTACATATGCTAACACGGTTGAATTCATTTATATCCAGGGCGCAAAATAGCATATTCATAGCTTTTGCATTTGCACTAGCTTCATTCTTTTGAATTTGTGTCCATGTAGGATAATCGGTTGTGGGTACAACGAACTCTGCTTGAGAAGCATTCCAGGCTTAGAAACTTGTTGCTTGCATATAAATCCTCATCCTTGTAGCCCAATAGTTATAGTTTAGTCCATTGAATAGAGGAGGTCTTTGGGTAGATTGTCATTCCGCAAATGTAGAACTATAGGCAGATGTTGTGCTTGTACTTGCGTTATTTTCCATATTATCAATATGTCTAATAACGATGTTATGGTTATAGGACGGCCTTGCTCTGATACAAATTGAAAGAGGCTATGCGGTAGGATCGTGTAATATGGAATAATGAAATAGTCTAGGTATATAAAGTAGGTAAATGCAAGGAGACACCAGGATTTTATACTGGTTCGGACCTCTCGTCCTACGTCCAGTCCCTAAGCTTCTCTTAGGAATTTCACTAACTAACACCCTCACTTCACCCGGAGGAATAGGTTTACAACTTACCCGAACAACCGAACGGGATTTCTTGCCTCAACTACCGAAGAGGACTTCAACTCAGTTACTAAAATACAATATTTGACTTGTTGTGTTCTTGTCAACACTAATGAGTCTAATGTAGTACAATATTCCTATAATCTTATCCTCGAGAGTATGTAATGTGTTTGTGAAGATTTAGGAAATGTGAATTGCTATGAATCAAAAGAATGTTATAAATAAAAACAGTGATTCAAGCAATAGATTGGTGATTGCTTTGAGAATATCTAGAGAATATGAACAAGAGAATAGTAAGATTAAAGCAAGAGAATTTGGTGAATTAAATGATGTTAGAATCATGTATATACACTTGTAGAGGAGATGCATATGTTGTCAAAGGTTGCAAACAAGAGATGCTTCCATTTCCATTGATGAAAGGTTGCAACTCTTGGGAGGAAGAAGGTGTCTTTTCAGAGAAAATTCGCAGGTTAAAATTCAGTCGACTGAGCAGGGAATTCAGTCAACTGAAAATATGAAGTAAAATTTTAGGGACCAAATTCAGTTGACTATGCAGGAAATTCAGTCGACTGAAACTGTGCATGTATATAAATTTATTCCAGTTTCAGTCGACTGACTGTTCATGTTCGGTCGACTGAACTTATAAAACCTACATAGTTAAAACTAAATAAAAAATGAAGTTTAACAAATTTTTGTAGTGCTCGTGCAAGCTTCTTGAGAATAGATTTTAACAATACATCTAGACTAAGACACATGTAAAAACGTACTTTAAGCTTGTCTGGTCTTCATCTATCTTCCTTTAGCATTTGCATATATTTCTTCCTTGTTTGTAAAAGCACATTGTCATTGATCAAAATCTTCGCGTATCAACAGAAGTTACGTTTAAAGTATCATGATTTGAAATGTTATATTTCAAGTGTTATGATTTTGAAGTGTTATAATGTTGAAAGTGCTATGATTTTTGGAAAGGATATATTTGAAATAAAAAAGATATTTTAGGGATTTGAGTTTTAATTAAATGATATCATATTGGTTTGGTTTTGAAATGGAAATGATATTTATAGTTTTGAAATGGATATTATATTCAGGTTTTGAAGTATAAATTATTTTGAAATGACCGCGGTGTTATAATAACGTTTGTTTGTTGAAGAGACCGGGATCAGAAGTTGTCATACTCTTTGCCAACTCCAAAAATGACCTTAACAACCGTGTACGTGGTGGAGATTCCAGAATGAAGTAGGATGGTGGCGACGTCCTTTACGGCATGAACGTGAACTCGATTCCCATGAGTTGGCATAAGGTGGCTAAAATAGTAGCAATCGATGGGCTAATGAGGTCGCTTCTCTGATCGGACACACTCCTTCGCTATTATATTCTGACTTTGAGATTGATTCGGTGGCCACTTTTGATTTTTGATTTTGGGGTTGTGGCTCGAGGTGGGCGGTAGTAGCTACTACGCGTTACCACTGACCCGGAAGTGTAATTGGTATATCTACCATGTCATTGCCTAGTTGTGCCATGTCACCTACGCTAGCACGCCTTGCACGAGTTTGATTTGTGTCATACGTATGGAGTATCCTCTGGTAGCCTCCCGGTCAGGAGGTATTACAGTACTGTATAGACTATTGACACTGTTACGTGTTAAGGGCTATATGGGTAACCCCTTAACGCTATTTTAGAATAAGTTTATTTTACTATTAGACACTATTATAATAGCGAAATATTACTGCATAGTAAATAGTTTAACGGATCCTTAGGAGTTGTGAATCTCGAGCATTTCTTGAGTTACTGCACTCACGTTGACAATGGATAGGAGATGTCAAACCCCGTAAATATCTTTGACGCCGTTCCACTCATATTATTTACCGTTGATTTAACTTGCATAAGATCTATTAGTTCTGACTCCAATGTTTTGTCTTTTCAATTCGCTCGGGTCAGTCTGAGCATTTCAGCATTTGAAGATCTTATTTCTGAAGGACGAAGATGAAGATTATATTACTATTATTTATTATATTATTCCACTACATTCATACTGTTCCGCTGCATTATTTATTATTCTCTGATATGTGTAATTCTGATATGTGTTGTATAAGCATAGCCTAATGTTTTGTAAAACAGCTTCATGAACTGTTATTTGATTATTTTATTTTGTCACTCCGCTGTAAGATTCTATTTTGATTTATTTCCTTCTCTGCTTTTCTTATTCACCCGAATAACAATCCGTCCTTCTGTATGGTTTGAGTTTGACGTGTGTGGTTTATCGTCGATTTAAAAAGTACAAAAAGGCGGGATGTTACATCTGGTATCAGAGCTTTGGTTTAGCGATAAACCTTAGCTTTTTGCGGCCTGACTCTTTATTTATAAGGTAGTAATACCCTATGATGAGTCGCTGAGCGTATATATATGAGGGAGCGTATTTGTTAGTGTTATAAAAGGTTTTAATATTGTGTTAATTTGTTCCGTTTTGTATTTTTAAATTCTGGTTGGTGTATAGGACGCTATGACATCAATGAGGATTTCTAAACACTTAATAGGACAGACCGACACAATATTGTTTTGAATATAGGTGAATGAAATAATTTTTCTTATAATATTTTCTATATATATAAAATTAATTTTTATAAATAAGATATATATTTGGTTGTATCATATTGGTTGTTAGGTAGTGAAATTTATAAATATTGATTGGAAGCTAGAGTTGAAGAAAATAAAATAAAATGAAAATTGGAAATTTTAGAACTTAAGTTTCGGGATTTTGAAATTTCTTTCAAATGATTTTGGGATATAGTAATAATATTGTTAGAAGTATTTTCTGATATAAATTGATTTAAAGAAATTTTGAAAAGAAATCAGTTCTGTACTCCCTCTCTGTCGCTGGAAAATAATTTTGGTGATGAGTGCACGCATCATCGACATTCATTTTCGAGTTTCAAAGTGAGAAGGCCACTGTAGTAGTTTTACTGCAGATTTATTTTGATGAACAAATATAAAATTTAAATTGCTTTAAATGCAATTGGATATATAAGTTGTAGGTATATATATGTTTATCTATTATTTTAAAATGATTTGAAATTAAACTCGGAATTTAGTTCTTAAGTTTCCATTAATTAATAGTTTCAATTATTGTAGTGAAATGGGTTGTAACTAATTAATAATTGGAATCTCTAAATGAAATAAGGGATTTAATGCTAAGTTATAAATGGGATTGAAAGAAATTTGAAATTGCAACCTATGAAACAAAGGCAATTAGTATTGAACATTAAGTTAATTAAAAGAAATAAAATAAATTTTTGTAACTTTCAATTATATCCTTAAAAGCATATATATATATATATAACTTGCCAAATATTAGAAGTTCTAATTGCTTATAAGAAATGTAATAGGATATTATACTAGTAAACTTGAAGTAATGAAAAGTATTCAATGAAATTCCTTAATAAATAAGAATTTGATGTTGTAGTTGTTATAAACTTATGTTATAATTGAAATATTACTATAACAAATTGTGATAGAAAGTAGGCATTATAAGAAAGTAACTAAAAACATAAGTAAATGAAATTGATATGCCAAGTAACTGAATTGAATATGAATACTATGGATAAATAAATGAAAATAAATGTAAATTAAAAAGATAAATCATTATATGAATGAAAAGAAAATCAAACAACAAATATTATGAAGTGAGATTAATAAGAATGAACGTGATCTGTTGTTTGAAATTGTTGTTTGTTTGGTTTATGGTTGTTTGGGCAAGGATACTTTAAAATTGTTTGGATGTATGAATTATCTATTTAGTTTCATCTGGAACTGTTGAGTAAATGGTGCACTTAATAGTTTATTTTCCATTCTATACAATTTAAAGTTTTAAACCCAAACAACTATTTGTTTTGTTTGCTATGGATATATGGATGGTTGATTTTATTGGCTTCATATGACGATTGTATGTTGGTTGCAAATGATTGTTGTTTATATTGATTATTTGTTAGTGGTTGAAACAATTTTAAGTATTTCATTTTTATATAATTATTAACTCTTTTTGGGTTATATGAGTGAAATACAGGTTATGGAAGCAATTGCTACTGCTTTTGGTTTCATAAATAAGCGTTATTTGCCCGACAAATAGGTATGTTTTTGGATTAAGGTTTTATAGCGCTATTATATTGTTTTTCCCATTGTTGGGATATATTATTTTGAGATATTGTTATATATATTGTTATATTTGACATTATATTTCTCCCGAGCCTCTCCGTACAAAGGAGACTCTGCCGAAATTTTCCGTAAATTTTGGACTTAGAAAACTTTTGAAAAATGTTTTCCAAACTTTATTAATTTGAATGTAAAAAGATTTAATAGTTATAAATTGGTATATTTTATTTAGATTAATTAATTTTGTAAATTTATTTGTTAATAAATTTAATATTTTAAGTAAGATATATTGATTTCTAAAATTTTCTTTTCCCTTCTTTTTCCTTTTCGGGGATGAAAAGTTTTGAGTGGGGGAGAGCGTAACGACCCGTAAAATTTTTGATAATTTAATTGTTAATTTTATTAAATGTTCGTTATCTAATATTGAAAAAACAAAAATCTATGACTCGTTAATGAAATAATAACTTAAATGAGTTGTAATAATGCTAATCTAAGTTAAATATTAACTATTTGAATGAGGTTACAATTAACAGGATTAATGTAAATGTTATACTAGGCTATAAATCGAATATAAGAAAACAAAAGTAAATATTGAATTTATTTATTGAATTAATATATATTGAATGGTAATTGAATAAAATCAATGTTTAGTAAGAAATTATAACATTGGTTTGGGAATGATAAACTTATAAAAATGTGATTGAGAGTTAATGATAACAATTATTATAAGTTAATCATTTATATAGTCCGTTAAATTAAAATTTATAATCAATTGCAATGAATCTCAATTCAACGTTATGTTAGTGTAAATTTAGGAAATAATTGGAAATAATGTTAATTCTATTCATAATATGACAATAGGTTGAATGAAAATAATGGAAATCAAGATTTATTAATTTATTTGAAATTTAAATTCAATAATTGGATTAATTACAATTTAATGAAATTAAATATTTAATTATTACGTTAATGGAGATTAGGATGAAATTTGAGAATACTGATGTAATAAACCATGAACCAATGTTAAATTTATCTATTTGATGATGATGGATTGTATAACAAGATTTAAAATCAAATAAATGGATTTATTGGGAATTTAAATTTTTAGTTACTAGATTAATTGAAATTGGAAATTTAGTACTGTAAATGATAAAATATACAACGATAAATTGACATAGAAATTAGTTTAAAGGAGTATAAATTACCAAGTAATCCAAATTTATAAAATTCGTAAATAATTAAATTTGAATTGGGAATGGGATTTAATTTATTTAATATTAAATTATTTAATTAACTGAAATATAGCCATTTTGGCCACTGACTCAGATTTCGACGAAACCATTTTCATCAGATCTAAAACGGTGAATTATTGTAGGATTTCAAGTTCATGGCGGTCAGACTGGTCGTTTGATCGTACGGGCTCGAAACGCCTAGAAATCAATTAATTGAAATCAATTGAAATCAATTTGAAATCAATTTGAAATAATTTGATTTTAGCATAACTTCTTCATACGGTGGAATTTGGACTTGAAACCTGTTCCATTGCGTTTAGAATATTTTAAAACATCTATTTTGATATATGGGTTGACCTATATTCGTTCCGGAGTCGAAACGGGCTTTTCGGGCCATTTTATCGATCAACGTGTAAATAAATCGTGTCCATCTACTTCATTTTCAGCCCTACCTATATATATCATGTTATAAACCCTAGCCTATTTCTTATGTTTATTTTTCTGTACGTACAATTCCAATTTCTCCTCTTTCTCAATGGCATACAAACTCTAAAATTCACAGTCAGTTGCAAATCAAAAATTTCTACTTCAAAATTCAAACTCCTCAAACTATATCGAATTATACATCGATCTAAAGCTCTCGACGAATGCATCTCAGATCTGGAATTCATTTTCCAATTTGAACCACTGTTCGTCCGAAAAATAAGGAAAAAATCATGGCCGTTCATTGTGTCGTAATCAACGTCGTCTGATCGACAAACTGAAGACACCGTTTTGTGGAGAATCACGAGGGGATCGCATCGGTATAGGTGATTCACCGTTTTGACGGTTGGATCGGCGTAGAAAATTCGACTTATGCCTAGGTTTGGTGGCGGCGCCAGCTGTTTGGGGTCCGTTCGGTGGAGACGGAGGAGTGCCAGGTGATGGTCGCGAGTATTAGAGGACCGGCGGCGAACTCTGGTAGGCGGCGATTTCGTTACTTGATCAGTGGCCGTGGTTTACCTGGGCATGATGAAGGGTTCGTGATCGAGAGTTACTGTTGTCCGTCTAGGGTTCAGCCGTGTCAAGTGAAGGTGACGTGTATAGCATATTTTATTATTCGATTTATTTTACATTTAAATCGTCTAACTTTAAATGTTAATAACTGTTGCATATGATATCCAATTTACACGCGGTTTCTTTTGTTAGGATCCTATTGAAATTTCGGACAGTTTGACTCTTGTTTAGAGGGATTCTGAGACTGTTCAAATTTTGAGTTTAAATTGGATTTAAATTTCAATTTAAATTCAAAAGGTGAGTGTTTTAACCCACTCACAACTTCTAAAATTTCTGATGATTGTTAAATTGATTTATGATGTGATTAGAAGTTTATTTATGACTGTTTGGCATGTTTTTAATCAACATCTCAGTTAAATTGAATTTATTGAATTAAATTATTATTTAATTTATTATTACATATAAACTGCCTGTTAAATAGTTATTAAATTTATTATTGAATATAAACTGCCAGTAAATACTTGTTATTTATTATCTGTCTATATTGATGTTATTGATCGAATTAGATGATGATTGTGATAAATGTTTGATGATTGATATTGGATGAATGGATGTTTTTTTATCTATATTGTTATAAACTGCAAGTTGTTATGGATTTTTATTTCATTCGGGATTGCGGTTTGAAATGATATATAACCGTATTTATATTTTAAATTACGGATTGAAATAACAAATATCTGTATCACTTGACCATAGGATAGGAAATTAAATACATGCACCGCTGGTCTATATATAAAAATATTTTTGAAAATGATTTCTATGGTTTTATATAGAAATATATGCTTTTATATAAATATTGATTTTGATATTATATAAATATTATTTTATATATAGTTAAATTCTTTAATTTAAGCTATGTATTAAATTGGAGATTTTAAATGTAAGATTTTTATAACTTGATTTTGGATTAAGGTGAATTAAATGAGTATTTCAAGTATAAGAAAAATTGAAGGAAATAGTTTGTTATTTGTAATATGAGTTTTATTCAAATGATAATAGATTTATCAAGTAAATAATTCAAAACTAAATAAAAGAAAATTGAATTTGATATATATATGAAATAATAAAACTTAGTTTTGAAATTGTTGAATACCTAAAGTTTTGAAATATAATGAATTTGGAACGGTTTATTTTATGGATCAATCTGCTATGAAATCGATATAATTTGGAATAGTTTATTCGGAAACCGAATTGAATTGAAATTTTGATTTGGAAATTCTAGTTGTTTTGGAATTGATTTGTGAAATTTTAGAAGCTATTTATTATATAAAGTATTTTAAATATTTAAACCATTTAAGTGGTGGAAATTACGTTCAAAGTATCATGATTTGAAATGTTTATTTCAAGTGTTATGATTTCGAAGTGTTATAATGTTGAAAGTGCTATGATTTTTGGAAAGGATATATTTGAAGTAAAAATGATATTTTAGCGGTTTGAGTTTAAAAAAATGATATCATATTGGTTTAGTTTTGAAATGGAAATGATATCGTACCTTTATGGTTTTGAAATGAATATTATATCTGGTTTTTAAGTATAAATTATTTTGAAATGACCGTGGTGCTATAATAACGTTTGGTTGTTAAAGAGACCGGGATCGGAAGTTTTCATACTCTCTGCTAACTCCAAAAACCACTTTAACAACCGTGTACGCTGTAAAGTCCCATTTTTGCATACTCTTTGAATCGACAATAAACCACACATGTCTAACTCAAATTGCACGAAAAGAAGATCTTTAAGGATAAAAAAGGACAGAACAGAATCTCACTCGAATGGAATAACATATAATATTGAATAAATATTTTAACAGCGGAAAAATTTTAAATACATATATCAGAGTCTAACCTAAATTCAGCTTGGACAGTTATAAACATCCGTCCTTACAATTGCTGACAAACATCAAACAAAATACACTAAGTATAGCGGATAATAGAATATGTCCATACATCGATGAATATCTCCATCTCTCCTCTGGAAACTCCAACCATCTTCAACTAAACCTAAAACTACTCGGATCTGACCCGAGTATTGGAAATACCCGGATCAGGCTTGATAAACCAGCGTAAGAAAAACTCAATAATAGATGACAGTGTCATATATCAGCCATTTTATAAATCCTTTGAAAATAAAGAGTATCTCATAAGACCACGCCCACACATAAACACAGATGTCTTTTTACCTTATGATAACTAAATCATTTTTATATCAAAACATTTGATATTATTCTTAATGACATCTCTTTGAAAACATTTGCAAATAAACTTACTAATCTTATCCGAAGTGGTTACCCATATAGCATTTTGAGGCTATTCATTACGCCAATACAAACAAAACCGTAGGTTCTTATTGGAGAATGGATTTCCATAAAAATGACCAGGCGCATGATCAACCGTCCGAAGGGGTACACCTCTAGATGGTTGTCCCGAGGACCATTACAAAGGATCCTCTACCAACACAAAGCCGACCTACCTCTGTAACTAGATAGTACCGAATATGTCATCCCTCGGTCGTTACCGACCTTTATTCGATGGCCCTCATAGCATACACCACATTAATTTACACCCCGACATCATAGCGGGAAGAAATATAACTAGAAGGGGATGATCGTACCCTAAATGGGAATGACCTACTTATCCTTGCCGCATCTAATCCTGTTTTGGTCATTTTCGGTCTGATGAGGCTTAAGGCTACGATTACCTCTTCACAAAGCACATATCACATCTTTGAATGCCACATTGCCATTTCCGTTAATTACTGATTGCCTTCCACAAAAATACAACCCTTGAGCTCGTATGTCTCAAGGAGGGTGTTAAGCTAAGAGAAATTGCCTTCTCCGCCGCCATTGATGTACGTTTGTAAAAACCAATGTACGTAATCTTTAGAAATGTAATGTCAGACAAATGTCCATACAAGTTGTCCAGGAACAGGACAAACCGAAGGCACTCTCCTACTACCACTAGTAGAGAGTACTCCTTGCAATCCGAAAAATCTCCACAATGAGGATACCACTGCTATATATAACTCGGGAGCTACCCAGAGCAAGTCAACAAGTAGTCCTCACGCTATAAAGATCCACAGTCTTCAGTAGTCATCATCTTCAACATGTCTTCACATTCGAACGTATACATTGGTTCGAAGTGGTTTTCGGATGGGATTTACCCAAATCCGACCCCGGTTCCTTCGAAATCCAATATCGATAGAAAGTGAATATGAGTATACAGGATTTATTAAGTCTCTTTTCACTTTAATTCTTTTCGGATGATTTCGAAATCTCTTTCTTTTGACTTAGGATAATTTCTAAGAAATTCATTCTTTTGCTTGGGAAAATATCTCAAATTTCCTTACTTAATTCTGATCAAATTCTTTAACTTTTAGGCAGGTCAAAAACAACGTTATTTAAGACATCGTTTACGATAACCCTATATCAATCTTAACAAACATTTTGAAGTAAATGGGATCATAGAAATTATTCATTTTTGAAGATTGCTTAACTTTTAGATAATACCAATCTTCTTTTATTTTGGAAAACTTAACATAATCTTTTTATTTAAGAGCACCCGGGCTTTCCCTTCGATCTGTTCCATCCCTCGCCTAAGAAAAGAAAACATGGGCTAGGTAAGTTCAGGGCACTGGTTACTCCATCCCTAACCTTAGTTAAACACCTTTTTTATCTTCTCAGATCTCACAGGCGGGACAAATGTACTAGTCGTTTCCGCATACTCAGATTTTCCACTTAATTTTGGAATTGTATATAAATATTCCAAATTATCTTTCAAAACTCTTAATTATCCTTTTTAAAACATTCACAATGGATTCTGGGAAACATCGTTACATTTGAACTCATATTCCAAAAGTTATAGAATTCACAGCATAAAAGTGCTACGGAAAGTGCCATATAAGCTCATTTGATTTAAATAACTTTTAAATCTTCGAAAATTAATATTTTTCGATCCAAATCTCTTTTAAATCATTTAAATAGATTTACCAAATTTATTTCATATATTTTCATAATTAAAAACATCTATTTAAACAGATTTCCTATTACAGTCACTTAACTGCACTAGCGCGATTTTTCTGGAAAATTAATTTGGACTTATGTCAAAATGTACTTATCGAAACTTTGATTTTCTTTCTTCGTTTAGAAGATATGGATATAATAGTCCGGAATTTTCTTATCTCGAAGAATTCCGAGCTATATTCCACTCTACACATTCATTTGAACTTTTCGGCGCGAAATTGCGAACTACCATTGCACGACGCGTCTAGTTAACTTATTTTTCAATATTTGAAATAATCTATTCAAATTAAATTTTATCACTTATAAAATCATTACAAATCATTTTAAATCAATATTTTCACTTTCTAAAGTATTTAATATATATTTTAACTATTACCATATTATAATAGTACTTTATTCTCATTATTTTAATGTTAACTTTTAAATTCCAATTTTAACTCAATTTCAATTCTAATCTCAAATTAAACTCATTTAAAACTTAGATTTCAAATCATGTTTCAATTTAAACTTCAATTCAACCTCAAACTAAACTTCACTTTTTTAAAATTGATTTCAATTTCAATTTCGCTATTCATCTCAATTTCAATTTCAATTTAACTATCCTTTTCAAATCCGTTTCACTTCAAATTTCAAATTCTCTTTTATTTTAACTTTAATTTCACTTCTAAATGAAAAGAGACGTATTTTTTCAAAATATCTCATATTACTAAAATAGGGTCTTATTAAACAAAGGGATTACTTAATAATAGAAATTTGATGTCCAAATTATCATCACAACATACAACAATCATATAACACTAACATATTCAAAATGGTAAATATCATACATTACTATGGATTATCCAACATATCCAAACAATCAATCAAACATCCATATCATCAAATGGTGATTATCTAACATAACAATTAAATATGATATTCAATATAATTCAAAAAGCGGTGAGAATTTCTCACCTTCATATCCTCTCCGTCAAACTTTTTCGTAGGATTTCCTTCTTGCGCTAACGTGCTATTTCCAAATGTCTCGCCTTTTTTCGTTTCCTTTTCGAACGCTTTTGTTTTTCTTTTTTTTCTTTTTCTTTTCTTCTCTCTTTTTTTTCTTTTTTTATATGGAGGAGAGGGAGTACGGTCTTGGTGTGGAGGAGGATGTGGCCTTGGGTTTAGGCATGTAGGAGGGTGTAGGCTCGGGTTTGGGGTGTGTGGTGCTGGGCCTTGGTGTGTAGGGGCTCGGCTTGGCTAGTAGGGAGGTGGTACGGCCAAAGGTAGGCGGGGAGGAGGTGGCACGACTTAGGTATGTGGGGAGGAGGGATGTGAGGCTCGGCTTTGGGGGGTTTTGGAAGGGGTAGGTGGAAGTTAAGCTTGGTTTTGGTGATGTAAGGTGATGGTTTGGAGTATGGAGGTGATAGCTTGAAGGTAGAAGGGAAATGGAGAGGTAGGAAGCCATGGAAATGGAGGAAGAATGAGGAAGTAATGGAAGAGGAAGAGAATGGAGTTTAGAAATTTTGTAGAATGAGAATGTAGTGAAGAAAGAAGGGTTTAGGCTTGTATTTATAAGTGGAGTTTGTGTGGCTAATGTCCTAAATACTCTTGCCTTACTTTTTGACTTTTGCTTAACATGATAAGAAGTGTATTAATAGTGAAATGATGGTAGGATGTAAGTTTGTACTTAATGAAATGATGTTTGCCTCTTTTTCTTAAACTTTAAAATGTTAAAATAACATTTGCTCATTTTCCATGTAAATTAGTAACATCTCATTAATATGATTTGAATTTGTGAAATGATTACTCTCTTTTTTCTTAGACTTTGTGTTAAAAAGAAAGAAGACTTTTGCTTGATTTGATTTGCATTAATGGTGGAAATGATATTTATGAAAAAGTGTGTTAAGAGGTAAAGAGGTGCCACCTTCTTATGGTTTGTAGTTATTAAATCATATAGTTTTGCTCCTTTTCTATGTAAAAGTATACATCTTATTAATGAGATTAGAAGTAAGGTAATGATGTTATTTTTATGTCAAATCATGTTTTTTAAATTTATTTATTTTTACTTTTCAAAAGTAAACTCTTTTTGTCTTTTAGTGCTAAATGTAAAGTGTTTAAATAGTTTGTAAACTTGTATTTATGTCTTAGAAAATGTCTCAAGTTGTAAAAACTTGTCGATAACTTGTTTTGGTTGAAACGGTGTTTTTGTCGATAAATTTTACCGTCAAAATTAACGTTTTTGTTAAGCTATATATTGAAGTAAACCAAACTTTAAAATGAACTTTTTACTTCTTTAAATAAATAAAAACATGTCTCTTAATATTTTGAAATCATATTTAATTAATATCAAAATTTCTATTTTTACAGTGTATGTAAAACTGACAAAATTCGACAAATTTTGGTTATTTTTGTACAACGATTATTAACATACTTTTTAATATATAAATTTACTTTTATTATCTTTATTAGATGTTTTAAATAAGATTTACCTTTTTAAATAAATATTTAAATTCATTCATTTAAACCTTTATTTATTTTTGACAAAACTTATCTTTTGTCGATTTGTTCTAAAATCCAAATTTATACTTTTTAATTTATTAACTATAAGAATAGATAATTATTTATTATATATAACATATTTATTTAAGATTTAAACTCCTTTTTAAATTTAAAATGAACGAAATCTCTCATTTCCGAAGTAGCGAAATTACGGGTCGTTACATTCTCTCATACTTAAAAGCATTTCGTCCTCAAAATGAAAGTTAGATAAAAGAATCCATCTCATACTCATATCCTCAAATAATTTGACTTATTTCTACTGATGATAGAAAAGAACAAGGTCGATATCATAACAATACTAAAAGCAAATGATGTCAAACATACATACAGAGATTCCCCACACTAACCTCAGTATCTATCACGTACTTACTGGTATATGTACATACATCAAGTCAAAGTTCTATCCTACCTATCGTAGTGCATACTGCACACATAAGATAGAATATACAACAACCAAACAAGATTATGAAAAAACAACCACACTGATACTATATCAAGATAAATGAATACAACCACATAACTCATTCCTTGTCCTGAGCATGTACTATATCCGAGGTCTTTATATATGCATACCAAAATATCAGTCCAACCACTATATCATAGTGCCTACTATTTGAGATAACTATCCAACTACTAAGTAGACAGACCCAACACATCATACTATATGTGATATTTGATTCGATTATTATTCGAATCCACAACTTTGCTTTTGAACTAGTATCGATCCCTCAATTTTCTAGTGCGGACTTTGATCATACTTCTTAATCATAAACCCTTACTTTCCTTGCATAGCTCTCAACTATGATAGAAAACTCATGTACATAATCATAAACTCCCATCAATGCTCGCCGTCAAGAATCGACTGATAAATCCTTTTTTGGATTGGTGTAAACATCTCAAAGTTATGTACTCAAATCTTAGATCAAAATTTATGTGATAAAATAATCTACGTTTAACTTATGTACTTATTCACATTCATCCATACCCAATACATTTCTTCAAAATTTCTATTAATCCAAGTTTATTTCACACCCATTCACTTTTTACTAGATCCATTATTACTTAAGTATACAAATATGACTTAAACTTGTATAATATACCTTTACTTCTTAAGAGTATATATACATATCCCCAAACTTCAAATTGTTATTACTTCAACTAAGGTGTTTAACTAATATGAAACACTACTATTATCTCAAATCAATAAGTTATAAAACTCAACCCTAAGTTTTCTTTATCTAAGGTTTTCATTTAGCTAATATTATTTATTCAATCCATATATTAATAACACAACTTTACTAAGTGTACACCTTTTTCTCACTGATTCTATGATTAACTACTTAACTTATTTACCTATCCAATTTCTAAATCAAATTTCTTAATCTTAAATCCACCAAATACCTTATAGTCAAATTATGAAACTTAATTCATGTGATATTTGTTATTTAAAATTTTCATCCAACAATCAACCTATTAACCATATTATTCAAAAATATCTTATTTCATTTTGAATTACAAATGTTACCCTAAATGTATCACTAATTCAAATTCTTACATTAGGATGACATTTCTTATATCTTTTGTTCCTAAATTTCACTTTGATTTTAACCTAGTCAAAGTGTCTAAATTTCAAATTAACTTAACTCCTTTATAAGTTATAGAACTTACCCTTTCATATTATATTTACCCAAAATTTCAATTTTGGCTTATCTTTTACTATTTTATTGATAACAATTTTTATCTATGTGTACATTTTCTCTTTACTTTCTCTAATTACAACTTGTAGCTTCAATATTATCATCAAATATCTTATAATCAAATTGTGAATTTTACTTCACAAGATATTTGTACTTGCTTTTTAAATCAATCAATTTTAATGATCATTAAACCATTATTTCTTAGTAATCAAATGTCTATGATTAAAGTTCTAAATTCTAGCTTCCAACTAATTAATTCTATATAGAATATCTTATAGTCAAATTGTGCAATTCTAATCACAAGATATTCATATTTTAGTTTTTCTAAGCAAAATTACAATTAATCCTTAATTTCTTAACCAAAAGATAACAATATCCCCTTTAATATTTATAATACAAACCCAAGGTAAAACCATTTCATTTACCAATTTCTTTTAAAAACAAAACCATTTTTATAAAATTAACAAATATGCTCTCATATATATAATACTCCCACAACTCATTTTAGGGTGCTACTAACCCTATCTCTAATGAGTTACTCATCCTAGGATATTACTAATCGTATCTCTGATGAGACTTGACCCATAACAGAGCCAAGGTTCTCGCTTAACCTTCAGTTCTGATACCAAATGTAAAGTCCCGTTTTCCGTACTCTTTGAATCGATAATAAACCACACATGTCTAACTCAAATTTCATGAAAAGACGGATCTTTAAGGCTAAAAACAAGAAAAGTAGACAGAATGGGATCTCATTCGAATGGAATAACATATAATATTGAACAAATATTTTGACAGCGGAAAACTTTTAAATACATATATCAGATTCTAACCTAAATTCAGCTTGGACAGTTATAAACATCTGTCCTTACAATTTTTGACAAACATCAAACAAAATACACTAAGTACAGCGGATAATAGAATATGTCCATACGTCGATGAATATCTCCAGCTCTCCTCTGAAAACTCCAACCATCTTCGACTAAATCTGAAACTACTCGGATCTGACCCGAGTATTGAAAATACCCGGATTAGGCTTGATAAACAATCGTGAGAAAAATTCAATAATAGATGACAGTGTCATATATCAGCCTTTTTATAAATCCTTTGAAAATAAAGAGTATCTCATAAGACCACGCCCACACATAAACACGGACGGGTTTTTACCTTATGATAACTAAATCACATTTATATCAAAACGTTTGATATTATTCTTAATGACGTCTCTTTGAAAACATTTGCAAGTAAACTTATTAATCTTATCTAAAATGGTTACCATATAGCATTTCGAGGCTATTCATTACGCCAATACAAACAAAACCTTAGGTTCTTATTAGAGAATGGATTTCCATACAAATGACCAGGCGCAGGATCTACCTTCCGAAGGGGTACACCTCTAGATGGATGTCTCGAGGACCATCACAAAGGATCCTCTATCAACACAAGACCGGCCTACCTCTGTAACTAGATAGTACCGAATATGTCATCTCTCGGTCATTACCAACCTTTATTCGAGGGCCCTCATAGCATACACCACATTAATTTACACCCCGACGTCATAGCGGGAAGAAATATATCTAGAAGGGGATGATCATACCCTAATTGGGAATGACCCACTTAGCCTTGCCGCATCTAATCCGGTTCCGGTTATTTCCGGTTTGATGAGGCTTGAGGCTACAATTACCTTTTCACAAAGCACATATCACATCTTTGAATGCCATATTGCCTTTTCTGTTAACTACTAATTGTCTTCCACAAAAATACAACCCTTGAGCTCGTATGTCTCAAGGAGGGTGTTAGGCTAGGAGAAGTTGCCTTCTCCGCCACCACTAATGTACGTTTGTAAAAACCAATGTACGTAATCTTTAGAAATATAATGTCAGACAAACGTCCATACAATTTGTATAGGAATAGGACAAACCGAAGGCACTCTCCTACTACCACTAGTAGCGAGTAATCCTTGCAATCCGAAAAATCTCCACAATGAGGATACACTGCTATATATAACTCGGGAGCTACCCAGAGCAAGTCAACAAGCAGTCCTCATGCTATAAAGATCCACGGTCTTCAGTAATCATCATCTTCAACATGTCTTCACGTTTAAACATATACATTGGTCCAAAGTGGTTTTCGGATGGGATTTACCCAAATCCGACCCCAGTTCCTTCGAAATCCAATATCGATCGAAAGTGAATATGAGTATACATGATTTATTAAGTCTCTTTTCACTTTAATTCTTTTCGGATGATTTCAAAATCTCTTTCTTTTGACTTAGGATAATTTCTAAGAAATTCATTCTTTTGCTTGGGAAAATATCTCAAATTTCCTTACTAAATTCTTGATCAAATTCTTTAACTTTTAGGCGGGTCAAAAACAATGTTATTTAAGACATCGTTTACGATAAACCCTAAATCAATCTTAACAAACATTTCGAAGTAAATAGGATCATAGAAATCATTCATTTTTGGAGATTGCTTAACTTTTGGACAATACCAATCTTCTTTTATTTTGGAAAACTTAACAGAATCTTTTTATTTAAGAGAATCCGGGCTATCCCTTCGATCTGTTCCACTCCTCGCCTAAGAAAAGAAAACATAGGTCATGTAAGTTCAGGGCACTGGTTGCTCCATCCCTAACCTTAGTTAAACACCTTGTTTTATCTTTCCAGAACTCACAGGTGAGACAAATGTACTAGTCATTTCCGCATCTCAGATTTTCCGCTTAATTTTGGAATTGCTTATAAATATTCCAAATTATCTTTCAAAAATCTTAATTATCCTTTTTAAAACATTCACAATGGATTCTAGAAAACGTCATTACTCATATTCCAAAAGCTATAGAATTCACAGCATAAAAGTGCTACGGTAAGTGCCATATTAGCTTATTTGATTTAAATAATCTTTAAATTTTTGAAAATTCATATTTTCCAATCCAAATCTATTTTAAATCATTTAAATAGATTTTCAAATTTATTTCATATTTTTCCATAATTAAAAACATCCACTTAAACAGATTTCCTGTTACGGTCACTTAACTGCACTAGCGTGATTTTTCTCGAAAATTGATTTGGACTTGTTTCAAAATCTACTTATCAAAACTTTGATTTTCCTTCTTCATTTAGAAGATATGGATATAATAGTCTGGAATTTTCTTATCTCGAAGAATTCCGAACTATATTCCACTCTACACATTCATTTGAACTTTTCGGTGCGAAATCGCGAACTACCGTTGCGCGACGCGCCTAGTTTTAACTTATTTTTCAATATATGAAATAATCTATTCAAATTGAATTTTATCACTCATAAAATCATTACAAATCGTTTTAAATCGATATTTTCACTTTTTAAAGTATTTAATATATATTTTCACTATTACCATGTTATAATATCAATATATTCTCATTATTTTAATGTTAAATTTTAAATTTCAATTTTAACTAAAATTTTAATTCTAATGTCAAATTAAACTCATTTTAAACTTAGATTTCAAATCCAATTTCAATTTAAACTTCAATTCAACCTCAAACTAAACGTCACTTTTTTAAAATTGATTTCAATTTCAATTTCGCTATTCATCTCAATTTCAATTTCAATTTAACTATCCTTTTCAAATCCGTTTCACTTCAAATTTCAAATTCTCTTTTATTTTAACTTTAATTTCACTTCTAAATGAAAAGAGACCTATTTTTCAAAATATCTCATACTACTAAAATAGGGACTTATTAAACAAAGGAATTACTCAATTAATAGAAATTTGATGTCCAAATTATCATCACAACCATACAACAATCATATAACACTAACACATTCAATACGGTAAATATCATAACATTACTATGGATTATTCAACATATCCAAACAATCAATCAAACATCCATATCATCAAATGGTGATTATCTAACATAATAATTAAACATGATAATCAATATAATTCAAAAAGCGGTGAGAATTTCACACCTTCATATCCACTCCGTCAAACTTTTTCACAGGATTTCCGTCTTTCGCTAACGTGCTATTTCCAACGTCTCGCCTTTTACCGTTTCCTTTCCGAACGCTTTTGTTTTTCTTTTTCTTTTTTCTTTTTTATATGGAGGAGAGGGAGTACGGCCTTAGTGTGGAGGAGGGTGTGGCCTTTGGTTTAGGCGTGTAGGAGGGTGTAGGCTCGGGTTTGGGGTGTATGGTGCTCAGCCTTGGGGTGTAGGGGCTCGGCTAGTAGGGAGGGGGTACGTCCGAAGGTAGGTGGGGAGGAGGTGGCACGGCTTGGGTATGTGTGGAGGTAGGGGTGTGAGGCTCGACTTTGGGGGTTTTGGAAGGGGTAGGTGGAAGTTAAGCTTGGTTTTGGTGATATAAGGTGATGGTTTGGAGTATGGAGGCGATAACTTGAAGTTAGAAGGGAAATGAAGAGGTAGGAAGCCATGGAAATGGAGGAAGAATGTGGAAGTAATGGAAGAGGAAGAGAATGGAGTTTAGAAATTTGTAGAATGAGAATGTAGTGAAGAAAGAAGGGTTTAGGCTTGTATTTATAAGTGGAGTTTGAGTGGCTAATATCCTAAATACCCTTGTCTTACTTTCTGACTTTTTCTTAACATGATAAAAAGTGTATTAATGGTGAAATGATGGTAGGATGTAAGTTTGTACTTAATGAAATGATGTTTGCCTCTTTTTTTAAAATTTAAAATGTTAAAATAACATTTGCTCCTTTTCCAGTAAATTAGTAATATCCCATTAATGTGATTTGAATTTGTAAAATGATTACCCTCTTTTTTCTTAGACTTTATGTTAAAAAGAAAGAAGACTTTTGCTTGATTTGATTTGCACTAATGGTGGAAATGATGTTTATGGAAAAGTGTGTTAAGAGGTAAAGAGGTGTCACCTTCTTATGGTTTGTAGTTTTTAAATCATATAGTTTTGCTCATTTGCTATGTAAAAGTATTACATCTTATTAATGAGATGAGAAGTAAGGTAATGATATTTTTTTTATGTCAAATCATATTTTTTAAATTTATTTATTTTAACTTAACTTTTCAAAGTGAACTCTTTTTGTCTTTTAGTGCTAAATGTAAAGTGTTTAAATAGTTTTTAAACTTGTATTTATGTGTTAGAAAATGTATCAAGTTGTAACAACTTGTCGACAACTTGTTTTGATTGAAAACGATGTTTTTGTCTACAAATTTTACCGTCAAAAGTTGACGTTTTTATTAAGCTATATATTGAAGTAAACCAAACTTTAAAATAAATTTTTTACTTATTTAAATAAATAAAAACATGTCTCTTTATATTTTAAAATCATATTCAATTAATATTAAAATTTCTATTTTTACACTGTATGTAAAACTAACAAAATGCGACAAATTTTGGTTATTTTTATAAAACGATTATTAACATGCTTTTAAATATATAAATTTACTTTTATTATCTTTATTAGATGTTTTAAATAAGATTTACCATTTTAAATAAATATTTAAGTTTATTTATTTAAACCTTTATTTACTTTTAACAAAACTTAACTTTTGTCGATTTGTTCTAAAATCCAAATTTATACTTTTTAATTTATTAACTATAAGAATAGATAATTATTTATTATATATATTATATTTATTTAAGATTTAAACTCCTTTTTCAATTTAAAATGAACGAAATATCTCATTTCCGAAGTAGCGAAATTACGGGTCATTACATACGCGGTGATAATTCCAGAATGAAGTAGGATGACAGCGACGTCCTTTAAGATATGAACGTGGACCCGACTCGCATAAGTTGGCATAAGGTCGCTTAAATAGGAGCAATCGACGGGCTAATGAGGTCGCTCCTCTAATCGGGGACACTCCTTCGCTATTATATTCTGATTTTGAGATTGATTCGGTGGCCATTTTTGATTTTTGATTTTGGGGGTGTGCCTCGAGGTGGGTGGTAGTAGCTTCTACGCGTTACCACCGTCCTGGAAGTGTAATTGGTATATTAACCCTGAAATTGCCTAGTTGTGATGTGTCACCTACCCTAGTGCGCCTTGTACGAGTTTGATTTGTATCGTACCTATGAAGTATCCTCTGGTAGCCTCCCGATCGGGGGGTATTACGGTATTGTATAGACATTGACACTATTACGTGTTAAGGGCTATATAGGTAACCCCTTAACGCTATTTAAAAGTAAGTTTATTTTACTATTAGACACTATTATAATAGCGAAATATTACTACATAGTAAATAGTTTAACGGATCCGTAGGAGATGTGAATCCTGAGCATCTCTTGAGTTACTGTACTCATGTTGACACTAGATAGGAGATGTCAAACCCCGTAAACATCTCTGACGCCATTCCACTCATATTATTTACCGTTGATTTAACTTACATAAGATCTTTTAGTTCTAACTCGAGTGTTTTGTCTTTTCAATTCGCTCGAGTCAGTCTGAGCATTTCAGGGTTTGAAGATCTTATTTCTGGAGGACGAAGACGAAGATTGTATTACTATTATTTATTTTATTATTCCACTACATTCATACTGTTCCGTTGCATTATTTATTATTCTTTGGTATGTGCAACTCTGATATTTGTTGTATAAGTATAATCAAATGTTTTGTAAAACAGCTTCATGAACTGTTATTTGATTATTGTATTTTTGTCATTCCGCCGTGAGATTCTGTTTTGATTTATTTTCTTCTCTGCTTTTCTTACTCGCCTCAATAAAAATCCGCCCTTCTGTGTGGTTTAAGTCTGACATGTGTGGTTTATCATCGATTTAAAACGTACAAAAATGCGGGATGTTACAGCATCTCTTAGATGGTACGTCTTGAATTTCCTATTTCCATCTTTATTTTTGAATAGGTTCTTTTCTGTAGTATCCTTTAGGAGGGTAGATCTTAGGATTAACCTATGCATGGTAGGACTGAATGTAAACATGTTACTAGAATATGTTATGTATGTTGGACGCAAGTGGTTGCAAGTGTTTGCTAGTGCATGCTAATGGACGCATATACACGCAGTAGGCACTATTATCACTTAGTGATCGACCCAACTAGGTCACTAAAGCATATTCATATGGATGTATGTGCACTTGCATTTTTATTTCATGGTTTCTACAAATGGGTGATTATTATATGATTGTTGCATTTGGATGATGATTGTAAGACGCATATAGAACTATCAGTTGTCATTAGGGAATTTGTGTTTATTCGGACACATGGCACAAACATAAGCGCATAAAAAGGAGGTCGATTGAATTAGTAGACCGCCTAATCTTTTGGATTAGTTAGGGACATTGACAGTACACTATTGCTTATGTCATAAATTGCATTAAAAAGCTTAATGACAATGTATGTAATGGACGATGATTGAATATATGGTTGCGGAATTTGGATGAAAATATTTATTTTATTCTTCTGCCCTTGGAGATTTCGGGGGCGAAATCCTTTTAGGAGGGTAGAATGCAACACCCCGCATTTTTAGATAATTAAATAACCAAAATAATTATTAACAGTGAAAATGAGAGTTTTTGGAATTGTCAGAATTTAGCACCAGATTCAATCCTAAAATCCGATGGCCTGAGATCCCTAAGCCATAATATAAATAGAACTGTAGGCCGAGCTACTTTTCTCATTTAGATTTTTTTTTCCCAATTGGGTTCATTGCTTGAGGCTGAAACCTAAATAGAAAATTTTTCTAGGGAGGAAATATTTTTAATAAAAATATTCTACACCCTAGAACTGGATCTGGGAAGGCCTAGGACTAAAGCTAAGAACCACAGGTGAGTGTTTTGTAATTATTTTGGATTTCTAAGCAATTTAAAATAATAGGGTCCTCAATAGTTGTACATTTTCTACAATTTTTAGATAGTTTTTAACTTAGTTTATTTACAGTCAGTTTTTAAGTAAATTTCAGAAGTTCTTTTCACTGTATTTTTATTCAACTATTTTATTAGTTATTTACAGTTATTTACAGTTATTTACATCTGTTTTAAGTTGGAATTTAGCCTGTAAATATTAGTTTCTTTTTATAGAGATTTAATCCTTTTTTACGCGAATAAAATATTAAAAAGAGAAGAATTCGTAAATATGGATTAAAAAAGAAAAACGCTGAATTTACAGAAATCAGATGTAAAATGAGAAAAACTGAAATAAAATAGAGATGGAATGAAATAGGAAAATTTAAGATATTGCAAGCATGATTATAATAAGTGGTTATAGCTAAAAAGAGAAAATAGAATAGTAATAGTTGCAAGAACAATTATAACACGTAGCTTATAATTAGAAAGAAAGAAATAACAGAAGGGATTTATTTTAAAATTTAGATCTTGGATTAAGTTAATAAGCAAATATAGTAGTAGTGGCCTATACCAGCGGCATTCACTTTTAGATCTAGGACTGATGGTCTCACACGTGGTGAGGCAGGGCATGCTTATACTGATTAGGGTAAATAAGTAGCCAATAAACAGAGGCTCAAATTTAGGGATTTGGGCAAGGGGTGTAAAGTTATTAGATTTGTAATATCCCAGAATTTCGAAGAATTTAAAAGGAGATAATCTCTTGATTAAATCATTTAAAATTGATAAAATTGTTATCTTCAGATATAAATAACCAAAATAAAATTTATGTGATGTTTTTAAATTTAGAAATCAATTGATTTTAAAAGGAATAATTATTTAATTTGTGTTATTTTATAAATTTGATTTTTGATAAGTTTGACATTTTAATTTAATAAGTATGTTTAAATGTATGTTTATTTAAAAATTTACTTTAACATTAGAATTTAATATTTCTTAATTTAAAAGTGTTTTTGTTTAATTTAATAAAAACATATTTGATTTGAAATTTAAGTTTAAATTGAATTTGAATTTTTAAATTTGAAATTTGAATTAGAATTTGTAATTTAAAAAGAATGTATATCTTGAAATACATTTGTATATAAAAGGTTTATGAATAAAGTTTTATTTTAAAAATAAGATTTGTTTTTATATTAATTTAAAACAAAAGAATTTTATTCATATAAATTTGGAAAATATTTATTTAATAGTAAATAAATACAAAAGCATTTAAATTAACATGTAAAAAATGGATTAAATAATTTTATATTATTTTATTTGAAATCTAATTAGTTTATATCTTATTTTTCTTTTGAAAGTTTTATTTTTATAAGAAAAGAAAAAGGATTTATAAATTTATAAAAGCATTCATAAATTAGTAAAGTATTTACAAATTAAGCAAATTGATAATAAATGGTTTTAAAAATCATTTTAAAATAATTTAAAAACAATGAGTGACATGTGTTCATTTTTAAACATCATAGAATACATGTGTTAGGAGAATAAGCTTGGTTTATGACAAATGTAATCAAAGATACAACTGTCTTTTTCTTAATTTTCTTATCTTTAACTTTTATTAAATCTTAAAATTCATTTTTATAAAAATCCCATTATCTTCTTCCTTCTTTTTCATTGAATTCAAACAAGAATCCATGGCCACAAAGTTCAATCTGAAACCTGAAATCTCAAAAACTGAAAACATTTTTTTTCAATTCTATAACCTCAAGCATTACCAATCCTGTAAACATTCATACCAAACCCTGAAATTCCTTCTAAAGCCTGAAAACAGAAATGTATATCTCCTCTGTAACCATTCATACCAAACCCTGTAATGTTGCTTTTATTAAAACCTGAAAACCCTATTCAAATCCTCATGTTTTAAAAAAAAAAGGAAAACCTCTGAAACCAGAAAATCAAACCTGTAGCAAAACTTCACCCCAAATCCTCAAGTTCATCTTCAACAAAAATCTGCAATATTTTTTTTATCAAGCATGTAGCAAGTTTCAACTGCATGCCTAAGATCAAGCTTCAAATTGCAACCTGGCAACCCAACAAAGTATCAAGTTTTAAAGCAGAGGCATGTGTTAGTAATATTCATAGTTTCTGGAATTGCAACATCAGTTTTCAAAATTTTAAGGGGGGTTTTTCCATTCCAGTTCTAAAACTCTGTGCAAGGTCAAAAAGAGTGAGTAAACATCTAGTTTTAAAACTTAAGTAGGATAAAAATGGTTGCTTAAGTGATTGCTGAGACTATATTGCTTGCATGTGTTGATAGTTTTTATAATTCTGTAAGTATGTTGTATTTATTTTCTGCATGTCAGTAAAATTGGTTTCCTCTGTTCATTCATGTTTACAGAGTTCTTATAAATAAACAAAATTCAAGCTTTTCATATAAAAAACTTTGAAGCTATGGATTTTAAACAAACTAGTTAAATTTTAAACTCATCTAGCTTATGAAATTATGTTTAAACAAATTAAGTTTAGAATTTCCTGTAAGCTAAAATATGCAGTGAAACTTATAAAATGTAAAAAAAATTGAATTTTATTGGTTCATGTTTATGTAATGAATCATCATTCGAAATTATGATTTTTAACACAAAAATCCAGATTTTTAAAATAGGATTGAGTATGGAATTTTGGGTTTTCTGGAAATTTGATTTTGGGTGATTTTTGGAGACTGGTGCAATTTGGCAGGTCATTTCAAGATTTGTTTGTTAGGACTAGTACCGACAGCGTTCCCTTTCAGGTCGAGGACTGATGGTCTCACATGTGGGTATGGCTGGACACACTTATGTTGGTTTGGGTAAATAAAAGGTCAAATAGGGGCGACATTTAGTGTGTACAGGAGATGACTGAGTGTGGAACATCGATTAGGGTAAATAATTCGTTGCTGCATCCTAAGTGCTAAGAGGTGTCTTTTGTTGTAGGACCAACAGAATTGGCTCACAGTGGCACAATAAAGGTAGGAAAGGCTGATTAATGGGTAGATTGGGATTTCAGCCTAATCAAGTTAACAGTTGAGATAGGATTAGGGTTTCAGCCCAATCACAACAGTTGAAGATAAGTGCAAACAATCAAAGCAAACAGTCAAACAGAATCATAAACAATATTTTATGCGAGTTTTATCTTTTCTGTATCTCCCTTTCATGCTAGAACTATTGCTTAATCTATTATCTTTATCTTACACTCACCAGACTTATTGTCTGACCTACTCCACTATCTTTTCTTTTCCCCCACTAAGCCAGCAGAGTTAAGGATAGTTGATTCAGGTTGCTTGAAGATTCATTTTTGAATTTCCCTCATTTCAAATGTATTCTTCTGCTTTTCATCTTTTTCATTTGGCTTATGATGGATTGGCACGGCACTTGTCAGAGAAATTATTATTGTTAGTTTTACTATGATTATGTGAGACTGAGATGTATTTTCATAAGACATGAGAGATTTTGAGTTTATGAGACATGTTATGTTTTTATAACTTATTTTGAGATGAAGATTAATCTGAATGGTAAGTTATTATTTAAATATTTTCCGTTGCTTTTACTTATTTGCCTTGTGAATCTTAGTCTCTGTGATGCTTTAGCTATACCTATAACGCACCGCATCCTTTGGTATGCCTTTTTCGGGAATACTAAGATGTATGGGGGAGTTTCTGCGGTCGAGTCTTATGGATGTTTTGGAGGTAGTAGCTGAGCACTTTGAAGCATGATAGAAGAGTTTAAGTGATGGTTTTCAACGGTCCACCTATTGAACGGTTTAAATCGATAAATAACCAAACATGTCAAACTCAAACCATTCAAAAGGGAGGATTCATTATGGGGTAAAATAAGAAAAAGAAGAGAAAGAAATAAAACAAACATAGAATCTCACAATAGAATCAGAGTACATGAAGCTGTTTTACAAATAACATTTGATTACACTTTTATAATACAGAATCAGAGTACATACAACAGGATAAGTAAATAATGCAGCGGAACAACATGGTGCAGTGGAATAAATATAATTAATAATAATAGTACTACATCTTCATTTTAGTCCTTCAGAAAAGAAGTCTTCGATACACTGAAAAGCTCAGAATAACCCGAGCAAATTGAAAAGACAAAGCACTCGAGTTAGAACTAAAAGATCTTATGTAAGTTAAATCAGCAGTAAATAAATACGAGTGTAATGGCGTCCGAGATGTTTGTGGGATTTGACATCTCCTATCCAGTGTCTAACGTGCATGCAATAACTTAAGAGATGTTTGGGATTCCATCTCTTAATAATCTGTTAAACTATCTACATACACAGTACAATACACTATTATAATAGTGTCTATAGTAAAGTATTAAAATAGCGTTAAGGCATTACCCATATCCCCCTTAATACATTTTTATATATTTCCGTGGTCTACACAGTACCGTAATTCCTCCATAAACTGGAGGGCTATCAGTGGGCACTCCATAGGTACGGTATAGATAAAACTCATAATGGGCATGATAAGGCATGTCACAAGGCACGCGAGGCAATGCCTAGGGTAGGATACTACCATTTTGTGGATCCGGACTGGTGTAAAGCATAGCAGCTGATACCGCCCACCTCGGAACACACTTCCATAATCAAAATCGAGGGGTGGCCACCAAGTCAATCACAAAGTCATAACATGGTATCGAAGAAGCATGTCCGATCGGAGGTACGACCTCACTTGGCCCGGTGTGGCTCCGGTTTTAGTCATATCAAGATGACTCAAGGGAGTCAGGTCCATGTAAATACCTCACACAAAATCATTCGCCAAACCATCCTACTTCAATCTGAAATATTCACCACGTACACAGTTGTTAAAGTGGTTTTTGATATTGGCAGAGAGTATGACAATATCCGTTTCCAATCTCTTTAACAACCAAACGCTTATTTCACACCGGATGATTCTTTTACATTTCCAAAACCAATTCATAACTGATATCAGAATATCATATTCTCAAAACCGTATCACTTTCGAAATCATATTCCCTTTCAAAATCATATCACTTTTGAAATCATATCACTTTCGAAATCATATTAGAAAATAGGTTAAACACTCATTTCAAGATCATCGTATTTAATCAAAATATATCATTTCACTAGAAAATATCATTTTAAATTTCAATGGAAGTTATAACATCATTTAACCATATTCGCTTATAAATCAAGGGTTTTAAATCTAACCAATTAAACCTTGCCCTGTTTAAATTTTTGAAAATAGTTTAAATAGTTATAAATGGTTTAAATAGGTAAAACAGTTTACAATACTTTAAAATAGCTTAAATGGTTTAAATTGATTAAAATACATAAAAATAGTTTAAAATAGTTTATTATACTTTAAATAGTTTAAATGGTTTAAATAGGTTAAAATAAATTAAAATAGATTAAAATAGATTAAATAGTTTAAAAAGATTAAATATAGTTTTAATAGTTTAATATAAAATGGTTTGATTATTGAAATGGTTTATATAGTTAATAGTTTGGAAATCTAAATAAATTTAAATCTAAAATAATATATCTTCAAATAGTTTATAGTAAAATAATTAATTTGAAAATAATATCAATTCAAACTATTTCTTCCATTTAAACAAATCTGGACCATATTCAGATTTCAAATCGACAAACTCAATTTAAATCTTTCTATTCGAATTCCCATTAAAACCATTCTAATTATATCGATTTCAAGTCCATGTTTGAACTATAAATTTAAACCACTACAAATTCAATAGATTTAAAAATTTAAATATTCAACGTTTCAATAACTAAATTTTGATAATTTCATTTATATATCAAAATTTAACTTTAAATTTTCAATTTAAATTACATAAACCATTCATTTAAACCATTCATTTATGGGTACATATCATTTCAGCCCGCAATCCCGAGTTAAAATTCAAAATCCATAAAATCGCTCAGGTTTATCATTTCAACCCATAACGATTTTCCCTAATCTATAGATCATTCGGGTATGATCATTTAAACACATAGTGATTTACTAACAATAAACTAAGGGAACTTGCAGTGTGATAACAACAGATAATTTAAACATACGTCCAATTGTACAAAATATCAACAATTAAACATCTGTCATAGTCATCATTCAAATCAACCAATAAATAACATCAAATAACTGAGTACAAGCAACGGGTATTTAATTGACAACTAAAAATTCAATGTTAAATTAAATGGTGATTAAATTCAATAAAAGTCAGATTTAACTGGAATGACAATTTAAATATACCAAACATCAACCAATCAATTTCTAATCACATCATAAATTTGATTTAACTAACATAAGATAACTTGGTAGTTGTGATTGGGTTAAAACACCCACATTCGATTCAAAATCCAAATAAAGGACCAAAATTAAACGGTCTCAGAATTTGTAACGATCCGTAAATTTTACTACTTTTTATAACTTAATTAACTAAATTTTTGAGGAATTTTAAATAATTGAATTTTGAAATATAAATTTGATATTTCGAATACGTCCACTTAAACATAACAAATGGTAAATTTTCATATGAAAATATAGAAGTTTATTTTATCGTGCAATTTTATTTAAATTTAAATCAGTTAATAATTGTTGGTAATAAAATGTTTTCCAAACCCGAATATTTTTATGTAATAAATTTGTAAATCATTTTTTGAGTGAGACATCGTATTTCGTTTCGTCAAATTTGGACTACTATTGCTTCGTTTATCTTATTTTCAGCTTTTTAGCAGCATTTTCAGCACCAAATATCGATATTTTATCGAATGATCATATCGTTGAAATCTGTATACCATTATGTTCGTCTCGTTGTGCTGATCTCCGCAGTATATTCATTCCTGTATTTCAAAGTCCGGTATGCAACGTAGTTGTGTAACCGTCCAATGTATCGGTATCCATTTTTAACTTTTGATTCCTGTGTCTATTCAAATTTTCCAACGGTTGGCAAAAAAACAAATATCCATTTCGCTATCATTATTATTCCCTAAATTTTTGCGTGACTTTCAATATCCTCCGGGTTCAATTTATTGTTCTCTGATACATTCCATTTTCCTTGGCGGAATATAATAAAAATAAATAGGCTTGCATTCTCTCCTCAACCATATCATCTTCTCCAGTTTCCATTCTCTCATGGCTGAATCCCTGTCACCTGCTCTCATATTTTTTTTTACTTTTCTCTTCAAAACCCATTGCCAAAAAACTGCTTGCTTCTTCCTCCGCCCGTCCTGCCTTTCCATTAGCCACCACCGCAAGTCCATTTCACATACCTCGGCGCTAATCTCCGCAACATCAGTGCCCGCAACCACCACCCTGTCTTCTCTCGTGTTCGTCCTTCCTTGACCATGCTCCGCCTCCCATCACCGTGCTTGGCAACTGACCCCACCACCCGAAGCTCGCGCAACCATAGCATCACCCTCTCATCTTCTTTCCCTCATCACCCACCAACTCACTCAAGGCCGAAGCCTCGCTCGACCATCACAGCCACCTCCAACTTCCTCATCGCCTTCACCAGTTCGCCCATCCCCTAGTTATTAGCCGCAGCCCATGATCGCTCTCGTCACTTCGTTTTATATATATACATGGTATATATACATAGTTTAGTATTATATGTGTAATGTATATAAGCAGGGCTGTATGCGTGTGTGTGTGTGTGTCTATATATATAAATGTTTGTTAATTTAGATTTTTCTGGATATATAAATAAGTAAATATGTAAGTTGTTGTATATATTTATAATTTTACAAACTATATTTTATGATGCTTATATAAGTTTTATAAACCTGTTGTTAAATGTAAGTATATGTATTATATTTTGAAAGATGCATTATCTATGTTGCAGCACATATATATAAGTTCTTTTTTTTTCTGTTAGTTTTGTATATAATCTAAGTATATGAGTAGTATATTGTATGTATTTTTCTGCATAAATTAGATGAGATTTTCCAAAGCTAGTATATTTGTTTGGTAAATATTGGATTTTAAATTATATATATAATACATATACTTGTTTATAATGTACAAGTTTATAATATTTTATATATACGATTTATTTGAGTTTACATATATACTAGAGCTTGCGTGTGTATACATTTATATATCTATATCTTATATATGATAGTGTGTGTGTGTGTGTATGTTTTTATATTAAAGTTATATAAGTCTATATTGCAATATGAATGATTACAGTATTTATATATTTTGTTTATTAATAATGTACGTTAAATTTATATATATGTAAGCTATTTGCTTACATATAATAGGTATAGATACGTACAGACTATAGGATGAATATATACATGTCCTGCACGTACTATATTTATGCATAATATATTAGTCTATTTACATTTTAATATATAGTATATACAAGCTTATTATTGGTCTGGTTTATAATATTGCAGTATTTTATATATGCTATTGTAGATATATCTATGACAGTATTTTTTAAAGATGTATAATTGTATATATGAAACTGTATGGTTGTATATATATAAGTTAAGCATTGTGTTTTATAATATATTGTTGTATGTATATGAGTTCATAGCTGTATTATGAAAGCTGTTAGAGTCCATATTTATTAAATTTATATTAACCTTAATTTTAAATATCGATCTTAAACATATACTATACGTAAGTTATATATAGTGGTTTGGTTTTGCCGCAAAGTGAAGAATTGACTTTTGAATATATACATTGATATTTTCAAGTGAACATGCACAATATATGTAAGTATTTTGCATCCTTTAAAAGTGTGTGTGTGTGTGTATTATTTCAAATTATAATATGTAGATATGTTTGTTTTATTATATGTATTTTATTTAAGACAACGATCTTGAAATACATAATATTTAGATTTAAAATGATTTTGAATTAAATTATGATTTTATATATGTACATAGTTATATATATATATGCACACACATATATATGTTCACTTATACCATTGATCTTCACCAATACAGTTTGATTCAATTTTGTTAATTCTAAGCTGTCAGTTTTGATCGTCAAATTCATGCCAATCTTTCTTTGCTTTGGAATCCGTGCTTGGATTCGTAGCTCATTCCATTGTCGAATCATCTCTAGCCTCGAAAGGTGAGCAATCACTTATGATTAACGTTCTTGTATCTATTAAATTTGATTTCAATTGAAACGATAATTAAAATATGCTAATGTTAATTAGTTATTTACATTGCTATATATATGTTATTATCTGTATCTATTCATCTACGACATCTAACACCATTATCTGTTATTTATATTGATGATATATGTTTGTTATATTATTATCATATCTGTTATCACTCTGCAAGTTCCCTATTAGTATAGAATTCCCTATGGGTTGAAATGATACATATCCGAACGATCTATAGAATAGCAGAAAATCGTTATGGGTTGAAATGATAAACCCAAGCGATTTTCATTTGGATTGAAGTTGGGATTGTGGGTTGAATAGATATATACCCGTATATATGTTTAAATTGCGGATTGAAATGATATATATCCGTATCACTTGACCATAGGATAGAAAATTATATACAGACACCGTTAGTCTATATATATATATATTATATTTAAATGATTTCTGTGGTTTCGGAAAGAAATATATGGTTTATAAATATTGATTTCAAGATATTATATATAAATGTATTTTATAAAGTTTAAATTCTTGATTTTAAAAATTATATGTTTTGAAAATTTTAAAAATTTTAAGTTAGTTTTGAAATTTTAAATTTTAAGAATTAACTTATAATTTTGCTATTTCAAAATATGTATAAATTAGTTTTATTATAAAATAAGTTTGATAATAAGATTTAGTTTAATAAAATTTGATTTAATTTATATATAATATGTTTAAGTATTTATTTAAAATTATATTTTCAAATATAGAGTTTATAATGATTTTATTAAATTAAGGTTGAGAAGATAGATTTGAAATTGATTTGAAATAGTATTTAAATAAGAATTTTATTTAATTAAATCGATCTGAAACTTATTGAATTTGAGATTTTTAAAGGATGTGATTTTATAACTTGATTTTGGTTTAAGAAATGAATATTTCAAGTTTAAATAAATTGAAGGAAATATTTAGTTTATTTGTAATTTAGGGTTTTATTTGAAGGATACTGGATTTATTAAGTGAATGTTTCAAAACTAAATAATAATGAAATGAAATTAAGATATATATGAAATTATCAAATTTAGTTTTTAAATTGTGGAATATATAAAGCTTTGGAATATATTAAAATTGAAATAGTTTAGTTTGTGGTTCAAATCTATATTTGAAATCGATAAAATTTGAAATGGTTTATTGAGAAACTGAATTGAATTGAAATTGATGATTAAGATAGAATTAAAGTTGAATTTTGGAATTCGAGTTGATTTGAATAGATTTGTGAGATTTGAGGAGTATATAAAGTATTTTTAAAATTATATTTAAGCTATTTATATATTTTAATATAAATTATTTTGATATAAACTATTTTTTATATATGCTTACTATTTTATTTTAAACTATTTTAACTTATAACTATTTTTATATAAACTATTTATTTTATAAACTATTTTATTATATACCCTATTATTAATATCAAAACGGTTTAAAGGAAAAATTTATGATTTCAGAATGTTATGATTTCCAAAGTGCTATGGTTTCAAATTGTTAATATTTCCAAAGTGTTATAATTTCAAGCGTTTTGGTTTCGAAAGTATTATGACTTTGAAAGTACTATGATTTTTGGAAGTGAATATATTTGAAATGGAAATGATATCGTATTGATTTGGTTTTGAAATGGAAATAATATCGCATTGATTTGGTTTTGAAATGGAAATGATATCGTATTTATATGGTTTTTGAAATGGAAATGATATTATGGTTTGGAAGTATAAATTATTTTGAAATGACCGCGGTGTTATAATAATGATTGGTTGTTAAAGAGACTGGGATCGAATATTGTCATACTCTCTACCAATACCAAAAACCACTTTAACAATTGTGTACGCGGTGGAGATTCTAGAATGAAGTAGGATGGTGGCGACGATCCTATATGAGGTATATATGTGGACCCGACTCCCGTGAGTTGGCATAAGGTGGCTAAAACAGGAGCAATTGACGGGCCAAGTGAGGTAGCTCCTCCGATCGGATGCACTTCTTCGATTGCCATTCTACTACTTTGTGATTGATTTGATGCGCACCTTTGATTTAGGAGTGTGGCTCGAGGAGGGCGGTAGTTGTTGCTATGCGTTACCACCAGCTCGGAAGTGTAATTGGTATATCTACCCTAGCATTTCCTAGTTGTGCCATGTCACCTACCTTAGTGAGACCACTACGAGTTTGTATTGTACCATACCTACGGAGTGCCCTCTAACGATGCCTAGTACGGGGGAGATTACGGTACTGTATAGACTATAGGAATATATAAAATGTGTTAAGGGGGAAATGGGTAACGCCTTAATGCTATTTTAATAGTTTACTTTGCTATAGACATTTTTATAATAGCGTATACTACTACATAGTAGATAGTTCCATGGATTCTTAGAGGATGGTTATCCCAAACATCCTTTGAGTTACTTGTATTTCAGTTGCTATTTCACTTGAGTTGGATTTATTGATATAAGAATGTTAATCCTAACTATTGTGTTTTGTGTTTTGTGTTTTGTTTACGCTCGAGTCAAACTGAGTGTCACAGCATTTGAGACTCACCTTTGGAGTTGGAGCTTCGCTTGGAGATCCATCTATCTATTCAGCTTGCAGTTATTTAGTCAACTCCTGTGATATATTCTTATCTTGTATTTGACTATTGTATTGAGACTTCTATGTATTCGAAACTTCTATTGTATCTTGTTTAACTCTGTTATGTATATATAGTAGCTTCATGGACTACTATTCATTTGTTTCCGCTGCTTATTTTTATATTACTCTGTGTCTATGATTCTGTTATTTATTTATTTACTGTATATGCTCAATTCAAGTCCGACGTGTGCGGATGCGAATGGGTTGAAAATACCAGGATGTTATAGTTGGTATCAGAGCTCCGGTTTTAGACAAAATTTAGCGTATATAGTAAATTTAATTGCGGAATCACTTTCGTTCGAGCATGAGTCATTCCTCTATCTCCAGTATTATAGGAGGTGAGCTGGATGACAAGAACGTATAGAGTATTTTCCGCTGTATTATATTATTATACATCTGTGATATGATAATTGTATATCCAGTGACTGTATAAATGTGTAACTCTGATGTATTTAAATGTAATTGACAGGAGTTTATTCTTTTGGAAACTGTTATTATTTATTATTATATTTTATCCGCTGCGAATGTGAGATGTTGATGTTTCTGTTCTTCTCCTTCTTCTATCTCTTTCTTTCTTTTAATAACTATCTGGAATTTTCGGCTTCGAAAATTTTAGGTCGTTACATTTGGTATCATAGCCAAAAGGTTAAGCGAGAACCTTGGCTCTAATGGGGATTACTCATTAAATAGAGTCCGAAGTATCCAGAATGAGTTGAGTGTAAATATATATATGAGCGCGTACTTGTTATATTCTTATATAAAGGTTTTAAATGATTTTATATAAAAGTATATTTTGATATATAAAGAAATATTTCATTCAAATAAATATTAAAGTGATTGGTTGTTAAATTATTGAAATTAAATTAAGAAGTAATATAATACAATCAAATTGAAGTCTTGAATTGGAATTAAATTAAGTAAAAACGGAAATAACCAAATTAAAATTTAATTAATTGGAAATGAAATTCTAAAATTAGAATTCAGAAATTAAATTGTTTAAAAGCTTTAAATAAAGGTAAGTTTGAAATGGATTCAAACTGAAATTTAATCTTGAATTTATTGAAGTAAGAATAATATAAAACGGAATTGGTATCTAGATATGATAACCTTGGGTATTATCATAAATAGTTTTTGTGATCAATAATGATATATTTGTTATTAAGTAAGCCAAATGAAGTAAATTTATAAGATGAGTATAACTTCTAAATTTAAGTAGGTTTTAAAATTTTGAAAGTTTTAAAACCTAAGCCTAGAAACAATCAATTATTTCAAGGAGTTCAAGAAATAACAAATAATATAATTCAGACTATTTTGAATATAGTCTTATTTTAAAACAAGAAATGTTGGAAGATTTTTAGGGGATTTGTTTGAAATTAAAACCAAGCGTGGTTTAAAATTTAAAAGAAGACTGGTGTGTAATGAAATAAATATGAAATGAACTCTAAGATTGAGTTTTGAATTTTCTTTGGAATGTGATGTGATGTGAAACCCAAAGTGAAGCAAGTTTAAACTTAAGTGGAGAGGTTATTAATCTGAAGGTTTAAAATTTAAATGGAGAATTTAGACGAGATTAAATTGAAATGATTTGAACTTGAAGTTGGTTCAATTGACAATAGTCCAAATTTAGTTGAATAATTTGGAACTATAAATAAAGTTGAATAAGTAAGAATCAAATGGAATTTGATTTAATTTGGAAGGAAACCAAGGTTGATTCAACTTGAATTGGGATTAAATAAATTTCAATGGAAATTGGAGTTATTCAAATTGGAATTGGATCAATTTAAATGGAAGTGGAAATTTAAATTGAATTGATGAGAATGGTGATTGGGAATTGAACGGTTTGACTCTAGACTATTTTCAATAAATTGTTTTAATATAAACTTGTTTTCTAAGCTATTAAATATATACAACCTTTCTTTCTTAAAGCCAAATTATTTTATACTTGTTTTACAATTATTTTTGAAGCTATTTAACTATTTTTCAACTGTTTTATAAACTAATTACTATCTTTCAACTACTTTAAAACTAATTACTATTTTTCAACTATTTTACAAACAAATTACTATTTTCCAACTATTTTGCAGTTACCTAAAATTTCTGAAACTATTTAACTATTTTCCAACTATTTTACGATTAGTTAACTATTTTATAGCTATTTTGTAAACTAATAATTATTTTTCAACTACTTATCTATCTTTATAATTTCAAGCTATTTTCTAAAAATAAACAGGTCAGAGTTCAAACTGTTATTGATTTAAATACCCAACTGAGGTAAGGATTGAAGTGATAATTCAATGGAATTGAAGCAATTGTAAATATATGGATGGAAATTAAAGGAAATGTGAATTGAAAGGAAATTGATTTAGTTAATAATCAATGAAAATAAATACGTAGGATGTACGTATATTATTCTATTCGCATAGTGATTTGATCCAGATTCACGCACAGAATTTCGAGATAGTTGTATCAATCCGAGTTGGGATTTTTCACTCGATTTTCGACGGCGAACCTGGATATGGATTGTTGATTGGTTCTGGATATTCTCTATCATAGTTATGGCTATGCAAGGAGAATGACGGTTTCTGATCAAGAAACCAGATCTGAGTCCGCACTAGGAAGTCGGGTGGACGATACTAGTTCGGAAGTGAAGTTGTGTGATCGGGCAAGCGATCAGATTGGTATAGCGTACGGATGATAAGTGTACATCGTACGGATTTGAATGAAATTGATATTGAAAAGTGTAATCAAATTTGAATATTTGATTTTGAGTAAACAAAGTTATATATCTTTGTTATATAAGATAAATCTCCCCTTGTTGAATTTATTGCTGGAAGAAAAAAGGATTTTTGAAAGTGTTTGAAGTATAAAGGGAGTTTTATACAAGATTGAAATGATCTAAAGTTTTAAAAAAATTATATGTATTTATATATATAAAGGATCTTATGAGAATTTTGGAAAAAGGTTTTGGAACCTTTGGATTTGGAAAGGCTTTTGATTTTTGCGTAAAATCAATATTGAAATTTGAAAAGCCTAGTTTGAGAATTATCGATTTTGGGATAATCGATTTTGTGTAAAGGAGCCTTGTATGAGATCATACTAGGTGTATGATTTGAAAGATACTATACATATAGTATAAAGTGTTTTGATGATGGCTCTGGCGAAAAAGGCGCTCTCTTGAAATGAACTTCTCAGTAGTGCCACCGGGTGGTGCTGCCTTGAGCCCCAAGGGGGAGGGGTTCTAAAGTTGATCTTGTGAGGAGTCTGGACAAACTAGTTTCTGAGGATTATTGGGTAGCGAAAGTCGAGGGCGCTGATGCCTACAGGGGCATTTGGGTTATGCTGTGATGACAGTGTAACTCGATGTCACTGCGATCTACTGTGGGGACCATAACGAAAATCGTGTGGAGGATGAGTGCCAACAGTCTACACTTGATTTTTCCGAGAAGGCAGCGCAACATTGGTAGACTGCGATCTATGGTCGGGTGGAGTGGAGAAGTTTCATCCTTTTGGCAGCGAAATTCGAGGGCGCTGATGCCTACAGTTATATGGGTTTTTGCTGTGATAGCTACGTAATCCGAGTTACAGCTACGATCTGTAGCGGGTTCCATGGTGTAATCGAGGGGCGCGAAGGCCTACAGTTATTTATGGATTTTTTCGGGATGGCAACGTAACCATCGGGATAACTGCGACCATGGATGGGGATGATGATTTCCAAAGCATTCTCACCAAAGATGATTTGAAAGGTTACGATTGAATATTGTTGCTAAATAAGATATGCAGGTATTAAAGGGAAAAGGGAAATTGGTTTTGATTTCGGGAGATAATTTGAATTGCCCGACTAAAAGGTATGTATTTAAATTTCTGTATGAAATTGGATTGGGTTTTTGATCTAGCCACTTGGCTTTTGTTTTCTTTTGAAATTTAAAAGTAGTTTGTTTAGTTTTAAAAATATATCAATAAGTAGTTTTAAATTTAAAAGTAGTTTGTTCAGTTTTAAAAATATATCGTTTAAATTGAAAATTGAAAATAGCCTCTCGAGGCACAGTCTCAGAATTTGACGAAACTAGTTTCATTGGATCCGTAATAGTGTATTACTATCGGATTTCAAATTTTGTAGTGTTTGGAGTTGTCATGTGATCGTATGGGATATAAACGTGCTGAAATCTATATCGAAAATTCTATATAATAATTAGGGCCAAAATGCTATCTTCTCCATACGATCGAATTAGGACTCGAAACCTTTTCCATTGCGTTCGAAATAGAGATATAACATTATAAACGCCTGGCGGCACGCCTCAATAGTGGTTTGAGATTTTAAGTTACGATATCGAGTCAATTTGAATTAAAATTTATATATATATATATATATATATATATATATATATATATATTATACTGACCAGTCAAAACCCTTTCACTTCAAAACTTTTTCCTTCACATCGGAACTTTTTGTCTCCTCTTCAAGCACTGCGGCCTTCACTCTACACGCAACCATCAAATCGTGTCTCCCTAACCTTTTCATTTTAAAACCGCAACAGTTCAATTCAAAAACAAGAAAAGAAAAACTATAATGTCTTTCATTCAAAACAAATTCGCCTTCTTCTTTCCTTCGGCTTTCTCGAATCAAAATAATGGCCGAACAAATATTTAGAGAAGGAACGAAATATCCCTTCATTTATCAGACAATTATAAATTGCGCACCCTTCTTCTTTTTTGATTCGATTCAAACAAAATCGAACGTTTTCCCCCTTATCTTCATATCGACATCATGGCCTCTCCATTTAAATAAATTTCGAATTCAGTTAAAATAAATGTGGGCACTACTATTAACAATCTCGTCCTCTCCTCTTCAATCTAATCTCAATCATAATCGATCAGTGAAAGAAAAAAAAGAATCGTCGGAGCCCATTTACGCGATGTGAAGTCGCATTCGAATAGGCCGAGGTTGTCGTTGATCGGCAAGTGGCTTTGAAGTCGCGAGTAGTGAAAGTCATGAGGAGGAGGCGCGCGCTCGATTTTGGGGGCGGCACTGGTCGACGAGGATTGTGTGTCGCGAGTGGTTGCTGTGGGGAGGCCAGGCTGAGGTCGAAGCGGGAGATGGGGCAAGCTTGGTGGCCGTCGTCGACTTCGGCAGAGAGAGTTGGCGAGGGATTAGCAGTAAGGTATAAGCCTGTTTGGTTTTAATTTTGTATATATGTACAGAGTAGAATTATAAGTACACACACACACATTTTAATCTTACTATTTAATTTTAAAGAAGTATTAGAGTGATATATATATTATGAAAACATATTAAAACGAATATTTACAAACTAATAAATTGTTATGCAATGGAAAATTTATTTTGAGCATTTTTAAATTATTAATACTCAAGTCTAAACCTAAGTTTAATCTGTTGATTTTTAGTTCAATAATCAAAAAATTATTTTTTTATAGATAAGATTTTGGAAAAAAATTATAAGGAGTTTAAAATGTTTGAAGAATTTATAAAAGTAAGGTTTTTGAAATTTATAATTTATTTTTTATAAGTGTATATGTAGTTTAAAAAGGAAAATTACTAGTTAAAATTAAATTATTAATTAAATTAATAAATGGTAATTAACTGTTTGATTATTTCAAATCTTAATAAACCGTATAATGTTTATACAAGGTCCAAAATCATGAGAAAAATAGTCGAGATGGAAATGGGTTACAAACAAAAATCGAAGGTGGGTTATTCTCACTCAAATTTGCAATACCGCAATTAATTTTAAGTAGTTAAAATTAATTATTTGTTGATTGACTAAATTGGATAATTATATTTAATTGGATGTGATATAGTGTGTGTATATATTAGAGTGACTGATATTCCCGCATTATATAGTGGATGAGACCCTATGCGCCTCGCATAATAGCGGATGACCTTTTATATGCGATATCCCCCTCGATATCCCCCTCGAAGTGAGATTGGTATTTTATATTGTGCTAACATCTGTGGATGCAGGAAAATAGGTTGGAGGGACCCAATTGGTTTCCTAAAAAATGTTGAACTTATTTTCATATTCAGTTATATGAAATGTTGAATAATCTATGACATATTATGTTGGAAAATTAATTTATTTGATTTTAATATATTGGTGAATATATTGTGACATTTTAAAATGTAAATGTTGAATTTTTGAAAGGGGAATAAAAAGGGAAAATTTAAAGTAAGAAATTTATAGTAAAGATGGATAAATTTAAAAGGAAAGAATTGGGAGAGTAAATAGATTTATTTTTAAATCCTATTTAATAAATTCTGAAATATGGAAAAGTGGGTCTTGAATAAATGTGAATTGAAGGATTTTAAAAGTAAGGACTTAAGCAATATTGATTTTAAGTTCAAAGGGTTTATTTTAAAATTTAAGTTTTAAATGAGTTGGGAAAAATAAAAGGAGAATTTTGAAATAGAGTATGAAATTGATATTTCAGATTTAAATAAGGTTTTAAATCATAATAAAGGAGTAAAAATGGAATTAATGGATTTTGGAATAAAATTAGATAAATCGAGAAAGAAACTTTAAAGGGAATTTAATGCACATAATCGGTTTGAAAATCGATTAAGTGTTTTGAAACAGTGATTAAAAGGAGAATTAGATTATAGAAGTTATAAACTAGTTTTATAAATAATGTGAATATTTATAAGTGGATAATTTGGGTTTATAAATTCACGGTGGGAGTTTATAAGGAAAGGGTAATTCGTTTTAAAAAAAGAGAGTTTTATTTTTAAAAGCATATAGAAAAGAAAATTTACGGGTTTGGGACGTAAATTAAAATGGAATAAATCGAGAAGGATTTATAAATGATTAGATGGAATATATTGGAATGAAAAATGTATTTTCCTAAAAAGCCAAGTATATTTTCGATGAAAGATTTTTAAGTATAAATTAGAAGTTTTAAAAGTGGTTTTGGAAGAATATTTTAGAAAAATTATTATTTAGTTAAGTTAATTATAGTAGTAATTATTTTTAAAAGTTTAATTAGTATCTTGATGTAAAGGATAACTATTAAATATTTATACCTTATATAATAGTTTTATTTTAAAAGCAGTTTTGGCTAAAGTTTTACTTGGAAAATTGTTATAGAATTTCATAACTACTATTTTAAATAAAGAGATTTAAGTAGTTTTATTATAAATGTTTTAAGTGTACATTTTTGGATAAAGTGATTTAATTTATTTAAAATCCAAATTTAATAAGACTTGGTGCTTTTTAGTGGAAATAAAATAATAGGTTGAATGATTGTTTAATTTGATAGTTAAATAACCGACTATCAATATTGGGCATTGCACCGATCATTTCGAAGAGACCGGGATCCAATTTAATTATCCGAAAACCACTTCGATCCAGTTTGAACGCAACGAATGAAGACCGTGAAGATGATGAAGACGGTGATTTAGTTTGTCCAGACCTAGGGCAACTTGTATGGATGAATGCTATAAGACCATCGTCATTGGAGGACGGTGAGCATTCTAAGTAAATTAAATCTTTGAAAAGGTAACGCTTAGTCTTTACCCTCATCAACAGAAAATGGCTAAAACAGGGGAGGTGCAGCAAGGCTATGTGGGTAGCATCCAATTAGGGTAAGGTCATCCCTGTCAAAATCCCTTTTGATATCGGCTTTTTGGATGGTTGCTGATCCCAACCGCGAGGTGATCTTATTCGGACTATCTAGTAAGGGGTAGCTCCGGTCTTGTGTTGCAGGGATCGAAAGTTATCCTCGGTACTCTGATCTAGGATAGGTACTGTGATGGGCGATACCCCAGCATCCCTGCCATTGTATGGAATCCAATCTCCCATAAGCGCCCGTACGGTTTTGATTGTGCCCATCTATTGCTGGAATGTGAGATGCAAGCATTTTAGCTAGATTCTATTTTACTTTCTATAGACACTATTATAATATCAGACGGATTTGATAACAATGTTTTGGTTATCATAAGGTAAAAACCCGACATGTTTATTTGTGGAGTGGTCTTACGAGATACCTTTGATTTCAAAGGATTTTGAAAACGTTAATAATCCACTTGAGTGTGTTTTTTCACGTTGGTTTTCCAGACTGACTCGGGTGTTATTGAGATGACCCGACTTTTTCTCCACAAAAAGTCGTATCATCCTTAAGAAAGAAAGGGATAGAAAAGAGAAAAGAAATGAGAGAAAGAAGAAACAACACAAGAATCTCAACAGCGGAACGAATAAATTATATTAATAACATAGTATTACATAGTATACATCAAATATCAGAGTTACACAGACATATACAACACATACTAGACAGTTATAAACACCTGTCTAGTTATTACAACTCAATACATTACAGACAAACACTCAGAGATACCAACACAGCGGAAAACTATATAACTATATGCAGAAGCCTCCTGCTCCATTGCTCCTCCACAATTCGTCAAAGCTAACCCGAATCCTAACCTGAATTCCCTTGGCTACTCGTAAAAATTTGAGTACCCAAGAGTTAAAGAAAACAGAAATAACTCCGGGTCAGACATGGATCTGGTGTGAGTAACAGGTTAAAGTTGCTTAACTTTGAAAAACCTTTGAAAAGAAAAGGTATCACGTAAGACTTCCCACACATAAACATGGAAAAGTTTTTACCTTACGCTAACCAAAACATTTGATAGGAAATCAGATGATATTATAATAGTGTCTAGGGTTTTCAAGTAAATAAGAAATAGCCGAAATTGTTACATTTATTAAATTCCAGCTACATAAGTTTACAATCAAAACCGTTGGCACTTATTGGATTCCATCAATGGCTGGGCTACTGGGGTACCGCCCGTCACAGTACGTGGCCTAGATCACCGTACCGAGGATCCACCCTAACTCCCCTGCAACACAAAGCCGGACCCGTTCCTTACTGAACAGTTCCGAACAAGACAACCCCGCAGTTGTGATCAGCAACCGCACCACTAAGCCGAAAATAAAGGGACCTCTAGACAGGGATAAATCTTGCTCTCAAGTGGGGGCTACCCACGAAGCTTTGCTGCACCTCCCCTGTTTTAGCCATTCCCGGTTGATGAGGCTTGAGGCTACGATTACCTTTATAGGACATATCACTTAGAATGCTCATCGTCCACCTGACGATGTTCTGAAAGCATTCAATCCATACAAGTTCGTTCCGGGTTCGAACGAAACTGAAGACGTTATCTCGTTACACTCGTATTGGAATCACCCTCAGAGTTAACGACAATAACCCTTGCACTCTGAATCACCATCTCGAATCTATAAGTACTATTCCGTCAAACTCATTACGGAATCACCCACAGAGTTATACTGATGTATAGCCCTTACACCTCGAGTCTTCACTCGCTCCACTTGGATTAACGACCTAACGTTATTTGGAATCGATGTGGTTTTCGGATATCCAAATATGGAAACCCGATCCTGGTCTCATCGAAATCCAAAGCGTGTCTTTTAAGGTCCAAGTTGTTTTAAAGTTTAAAACAATTCAATTCATTATCTAAATATACACAGATAGATAATTTACTATATAACAATGGATAATTAACATTATCATTAACAGATAATCTATATCATAATCAGATAATCCATATTATTATCCAAAAGCAACCAATGCATCCATATCACATACACTACTAATCTCATAACTGAGATTACAAACCATACATGGCAATCAATACCAATCATCAAACATAAGCAACTATCTAATGATCACACTATTTATAATTAATTTAAAATGAATTAAATTAATTACTTAAACTCTAATTAATTTAAAATGAATTAAATTAATCACTTCATCATCAAAATTCTGCTTATCTTAATCTTTAATTGATTACAAATCAATTATAAAAATCATCATCTCAATATTTATTTCACTTAATCATTACTGATTAACCATATCTAAGTACAATTAAGTAATTAGCATTTCATATTACTTACACAAGTTAATTATATTAAACCCTTTACAAATAATTAACTTGTATTAGCTCAATTAATTAATTAACTAAAATTAATTACATCAATCATTTATTCATTATTAATTTTTCCTTAATTAATCAATTCCAAATTACATCATTAATTAATAAATTAATGATTTCTAACTATATTTAATCAATCTCTAAATATAAATTAATTACATAAGTAATTAATCTTCAATTTAAACCATATATATATTAACCACCCATGATTAATAACCATTCAGTAATTAACTACTTTAATTACTCATCCCATAAATTAATTACCCTTAATTAATTATTCCCATTTATCACTTGATTAATTTCAAAGTAATTTAAAGCCAAATTACTTCTATAATAAATATTTTTAATTACATCCTGTAATTATTAATTAATTACTTCCTTAAGTAATTACAAATTCATAAATTACATAAGTAATTATCAATAATCCATAAATGTTTAAATTAATTAAACTTAATTAATCTAAACTAATTACCTTAATCAAATTAATTATACCAAGTAATTAATTCATTAATTACTTTCATTAAGTAATTAACATAAACAATTGATTATTATTAATTAATTAATCTAATTAATTATTAAAAAAATTAATCATATTAATTAATTGTTAAAATAATCTTAAGTTAATGACCTTCATTAACATTACTTAATTACTTAATTAAGAATTAACTTCAATTAATCATTATTAATTATCAATTAATTAATATTTAATTACAATTTAATTAACCTCTAATTATTAATTAATTAAGTGTTAATTAAAATCTAAATTATCTTTAATCACTTGATTAAGTAAATCTTAATCATTAATTAAAATTTAATTAACCATCCTTAATTATAGATTAATTAACCTTAATTAATTAATCTCAAATCTTAATTAATTAACTTAAAAATTATTAATTACTTAATTAATCATCCACATTATTAATTAATTAAATAATTAATATTCCATTTAAATTAATTTAATAATTTAAATGAATATAATTTCCTTAAGTTCAAAATTAAGAAACATTCTTCTTTATACAAAGTAATTTAAACACTTTATTTCAAAACAAAATTCAATTTAAAATTTTCTTTTTAAATTCAAACTGAAACACAATTCAAATTTTCATTCTAGATTCAAACTTAAAATTTTAAAACTTTACTTACTCTTCATCTCAATTTTTAAATTCAAGTTATTTAACCCTTTTTAAAAATGGTTAAAACAAATTTAAATTTAAAAACTTATTAAATTTTAAAAACTGTCATAAAAATCCAATTCCAGGTTAAAACTGAATTTAACCTTATTTTAAACCTAATTTCATAAATTTAAAACTTATACTTTTAAATTCAAATCAATGTTCTTTTATATTTTTAAAAATTTTAAAATCTAAATTTAAACTTTTCAGATTTATATTCAAACTCAGGTTCTATATTTCTTTTTTTCTTCAGATTTTATAACTTCTTTTAAATTTTCAATTGCATTTTAAAAATTTGCTTTTAAATTTAAAACAGAAAAAACAGTTTTCGGTTTTGGTTTTACATCTTACATTTTTGAATTCAAAAAATGATTCAAAACTCAGATTTGAATTCAAAATTTAGTTACAGGTTTAAAAATTTCAGTTGAACTTCATCTTACAAATTTTAAACTTTACTTTTTAAATAAAAAAGAAAAACAGAAACAGTTTCTGATTTTAGTTCAAACCCAACTTGGATTTAAAAGCATTTCAAATTGTTTCAAAGATTTAAAATTTAAACTTATTGAATTTAAATTCAATTTCAGGTTCAACTTAATTTTCATATTTTTGTTTGAAATTCACTTTCACTTCAAATTTTAGAACCCTGGAAACAAGTTCTATCCAAATACTAAAAACCTGAAACCATTAACACAAACCCGAGCTATCCTATAATCTACTCCGAGTCTCTTCCACCTTTACTTCGAGTCATTTAGCAAAATACCCGAGACCATCACGGGGTATAAACCCTGCAACCAAAAATCAATCACCACCTGCACACACCTCTGCACTGTGCACCCACTCCCCATCTCCGGCCATCACTGGCCATCATCTCTGACCATCCTCCATCAACCACAATCCCCACATCATACTTCAACACTCCAAAATCCAGAATTCAACTTGAATTTATATTCAATTTTTAAAATCCAAAACCTGGAACAGCCTCCCCCTATCAGTGCCTAGCCTGTCAACGGCAAGCTCACCCAACTCCGGCCACTATTTCACTCCAAACTTCGGCGACGACTCCTTCGAACCACCATCTACCAACACGCGAAATATGGTTGAACTCGATCAATCGAGGGAATCACACTCGAGCAAACACAGTAACCCAGTAAACTAGGGTTCAAAACAGAAATTCCCAAATCACCGTCTCAAAATTGAATTGCAATACAATTCAAAAAATTCCTATAATCTATGATGGCTATACAATCTCCAGAAGCAGATTCAAGCAAATCAAATGCAAGAATCAAATGTACTTAACAAAAATGAAAAATACAGTAAGTTCATCACTGCACTTGATTCACAACACTATAAATTATATTATTTGATTTAAAATTAATGAATTCACTTGTTGTTTCAATTTATAAATCTGAAACATGAATTCCTATAATTTGAATTTTCACTTAATATAATTTTTTTTTACTCTGTTATATTACTTCCAGGTAAAACAAAATTTTATTTTAACTTATATAATTTTTAATGCTTACTTTATTTAGAAATAAGCAAGTTTCATTCAAAGATTAAAACATAACAGCAAACAACTCAAAAGAAAAGGGATTTTCTATCAGCTAGAACTTACATTGTAAATAGTCAGAACATAAGTGAAACAGAATGCACCTCATATAAACATATACACAGCAAATTCAAATGTTAAGTCATTTCTAAATAAAAGCATGAACAACTTTTACCTACTTGATTTTTAAAGGTTAAGTTACTCACTGTTTTAAAATTGCAGAGCACAGTTTGAAATTCCTGTGAAACCTTTGAAATCTGCTTGCTTTAATTCCAGCTTTATGAATAACTGAAATGCAGGTTGCAGATGCAAATACAACTTGTATTTGTTCCCAGCTTTTACATGCAGTGGCTTCCTTGATTTCAAATGCTATCAACTTTGAAAAATTTATGCATGCAGGTGCTTGATTTATTTTCCAGATTTTAAAAGAAATGCAGACCTCTCTTTGTTTCCAGATTGAAGAAATTAGAGTGTATTTGAAGATGAATATGTTATAGATTTGAAGAATGCAGGTTTGTATTTTGGGGAATGCAGATCTAACTGAATTTTCAGATTTCTTTTTTTGGAATGAAAAATGAGAAAGAGCTAAAGAAATGAATATATGCAAGTTTATAAAGCTAGTTTATGATTTAATTAAAATTAAAGAAAAACAAAAATACAACATGACACTTGTCTCAAGCTATTACATTTGTCACTTTAAAATGATGATAAGTTTACACATGTATTTGTAAATGTTTTGTTATTTAATTAAGCGTTAATAAATGTTTTTGTTATTTAAATTAAGTGTTAAAGAAAATTGAACTTAATGAATGCATGTTCATATTTTAAATTTCAAATTTAATTTACAAATCAAAATTATCAATCAATATTTTAAAAAGAAATAACACAAACATTTTTGTAACTTATTTTAATATACATAATTAAATTAGAATGAATTTTAAACTAACTAAACATTTATTCACATATTTAAAATCATTTAGTATTTTATTAAATATTTTTCAAAAGCTTAAATCCAAAAATAAAACACAATTCCTAATTTCAAATTATTAAAATTATGTTATACTAATTTAATTTAAAAAAACTTGTCTATTTAAAATATATATAAATACATATACATTATTAAATAGAAAACAATTTTATCAGTTTATTAAAAATAAATTCACAAATTAAATATTTAAATAAAGAAGATTATTAAATCAAATCAAATTTATTAACAAAATTTATCAATTCAATTTAAATTTTAACTCAGATTATTAAATTTAAATTGTCCAAAATTCCGGGATATTACAGTTATTTTATTATAATGCTTAGGTCAGACCGAGTATTACAAATACAAGATAAGATGCTATGGAGCTCAGGAGACGAGCTGGATGACGAGGTGTATTCCCGTAGATTTGTATTTCCGCTGTGTAAGGACAAGTTACTAAACTGTCCAAATGTGAAGTGATGATTATGCACTCCGATGATTGTAAGTGTTAAACAGTTACAGATTCTTCTGTATAAAATATGTTGTTAGATATTATATTTTGTTCTGCTGTGATTGTGAGATTCTGTGTTGTTATTTTCTCTTCTTCTTCTGCCTTTTTCTTCTTTAACCCTAGTGATTCGTAATTCCATCCAATTTGAGTTGAACTGATGGAGAATATGTCGGCTCAAAGTGTCAAAAGGGATATTCTATTAAGTGAATATCGCCGAATTTGTATAAGAATAAGTACCATTTGACGCAAATGGAATTAAATAAAATTCTACGAATTAATAGAACCAAATGAAATCGATTTTGGAATCAGTTGAAATGAATATGAGTTGTTTGATTTAGAAATGAATTGAATGTAAGCAGTTGAGTTGTAAACCATTTAAATGGAATGAAATAGTGTATGGATCGATTGAAAATGCTTGCATAATGGTTGAAATCATATAAATTGCTTGTGAATATTGTTAATGTGCATTGCTTATAGAATCCATGTGTTGAAACTGTTTAAATAAGAGAAATATTATGAACTTCATATATGTAGTGCTAACCTATTTAAATTGAGTAAGTATAGGTACCTGGAGACCGTTTGGCTAGATTTTGGTCATGCTAAATTGCTAAACAAATAAGCCGCTTGCTTAAAAATGCTAAATAGAGGTACGCCTACGCAATAAAGATAGGAAATATGAAATATTGTTTTGTTTTTTGTTCTCCAACCATGTGGGTCGATGTATATATATTTATCTCTCTTGTCAAATTGCAAAAGCTCCTCCATACAAAGGAGACTCTGCCAAAAAATTTGGAAATTTTGGGAGTTAGAAATTTTTTTGTTAACGATGAATTGATTTCAAATTGGAATTGAAATAAAGGGATTTTGGTATTGGAATTGAAAAAAATTGTTTAGTTGGAACTAAAGGATTAGAAAAGTGAATATGTGATTTTCGCTAAATGTGTCTTGTTAAGTCAATGGGTTTGGGGCATTCTTTTGCTTAGTAATTTTGGGGAAGAAATTCTTTTAAGGGGGAGGAATGTAACGACTCAAATTTTTCGACGTTGAATTTGGAATATTAAATGGTTTTAGATATTTAAATTAAATTATAAAATGGTTTTGAATATGGAAAACTTGGGTTTATTTAATAAAATAGATTCAATATTTAGATATAGTGATTTATTGGATAATTTAATTATTGAAATCTTATTATTAAATATTGGTTAAAATAGTGAATCTTGGTTTTTAAACTTGTTAAAAATAATTTAAAGGCTTGTAAAATCTATACTAATAATACGGAAGACAATGCAACTTCTAAAATCGAAATTAAAAATGATCTGCTCAGTTTTAATAATATATCGTTTAAATTGACATTTAAAAATAGCCTTCCGAGGCATAGTCCCCAATTTCGACGAAACCAGTTCCACTGGATCCATAATATTGTATTATTATTGGATTTCAAATTTCATAGTGTTTGGAGTTGTCATGTGATCGTACGATCTATAAACGCGTCGAAATTTATATCGAAATTCAATATAATAATTAGGTCCAAAAAGCTATCTTCTTCATACGATCGAATTAGGACTTGAAACCTTTTCTGTTGCGCTCGGAATAGGAGTATAACATTATGAATGCCTAGCGGCTCGCCTTGATAGGAGGTCAAGATTTTAAGCTATGTAAATCGAGACAATTTGAATTTGAATATTTAAATATGTGTGTGTGTGTGTGTGTGCATGTGTATTTATATATCCTAGTCAACACAGCTAAAATTCCCTTTCCTCATCCTGCTTTCTTTCTTATCAAAACTTTTTGCCTCCTCTGTAGCAAGCCTGTGCAGTCACGTTAGCCGACCAATCCTGTCTGTATCTTCTCTAACACGTGATTCCCTTTCCCCTTCTTTTAAAAATAGCTCGGCCTTCCCATTTTCTTTCAGAATCCAAATGAGAGGAAAAAAATTAGTTGCTTGATAAAAATGGCCGAACTTTAAAAACCCTATCTCCTATATACTTCACTCCTATCCTTCCCCTTTCATTCTTCTATTGGTTTGAATGAAAATGAACAAAGTTCATTTATAAAAAAAAGTATCGCGATCGAAATCAATCGCGATTTCTCATAGGCGTGGTGACGCAAGCTGTGGGTGGTGCAGTGACTTGGTGGAGGCATACGAGTGTTCGCAACTGCGACTTAAGGTGTCTCGAGTGGATCTCGATTGGGGAGGCGAATGCGCAAGCTTGACTGGCCGCGATGGTGGGAGATGTCTCGTGCGAGGCTGTGTTCGTGATCGTTTGGGAGATGGTGGCGATGTGGAGGGCTGCAGCATGGAGAACGACATGGAAGCACATGAGGGCTTGAGGTGGAGTCGTTCTCGAGGTTGTTCTGGCAATGGTGGTCTGAGGGTTGTCATGGTCGTGAGGGTTAAGGCAGCAAGGTATTTTTTGATTTTATTTAATTTGTGTGGTTTGGAAAAAAAATATTTCAGTAAGGTATATAACCATATCTGTTTATAATATATATATATATATATTAGAAAGTGATTTTATTTTCATTTGGATTTAATAAATATATGTTAAAGAAGAAATTTTACAGTAAAGAAATCACTGTTTTGTATTTACACAAAAGAAAAAAACTACAACTATATCTAGAAAAAAATATACATAAATATTTTAATATATAGGTAAAATAGAAAATTATTTTATAAAGATAAGATTTCGAAAAATAAAGAAAAATAGGGATTTTAAAATGTTTGAAGAATCTATAAAAATTATATTTTTAAAATCCATAATTTATTTTGTTAAATGTATATGTAGTTTTAAAAGGAAAATTATTAGTTTAAAATAAATTGTTAGTTAATTAAATTATTAAACGATAATTAATTGTTCGGTTATTTAAAATATTAATAAACCGTATAATGTTTGTACAAGGTCGAAAAAACCATGAAACCAAGTCGAGATTGAAATGGATTGCAAATAAAAACAAAGGTGAGATTTTCTCACTCATTTGGATTGCCTTGTTTAAAATTAAATGTTAAATTTAAATCATTAGATTTTTTTTCTAGGTAAACGAGTATTTTATACTGGGCTCTACCAGATCAGATTAAATAGAAGTAATTACAAATATGAGGTTACAAAGGATCGAAACAAAAGATAATTAAAAAAACAACCAAAAACTGAGAAACGGAAAAGCAATAATCAAAATAGGATTTAGGCCCATAATAGCCCAAATACTAGAATAATTAATGCACCGTAAAACTAATGAATCCAACGGACTGAAGCCGTCTCATTCGTTTCTTAAAAGCACCGTTCACCTCAGCGATCAACTCCCTTCTGTTTTTCGTTTTGTTTTTGAAAATTCGAGCATTCCTCTCGCGCCAAATAGCAGAGACGAAACTTCTGATGATAATAAGCATTCACTCCCCTTCTCATTTTGCCATCTGGATCATTGAAATATCTCAAACCATTGTTTCTCTCGTCTCGTGTTTGTGTAATATATCTCAACTGCAAGAAGAACAGCCTTCCATAGTCGATATGTGACCGTACATTGGAAGAAGATGTGGTCCTTGCTCTCGGGGTGAGTATTGCAGAAAATGCAAGTATTAGACACAATGAATCCCCTCTCCATAAGTTTGTCTCTAGTAAGCAGAGAGTTATGTATAATTTTCCAAAGAATGAAATTATCTTTTTCAGATCCGAGTTTATTCCATATTCGGCGATACCATACATTATAATTATTACTATTATCTGGAAGAATGGCTTTGTATATAGTTGCGATGCTGTGAGGTGAGTATTTGTCGGTCCATTGTATAAAGTGTACAGTGTTAATTTGGTTAACCAGAGTAATCTTTCTCCAGAGATTTCTAACCACAGTAGATGCAGCATAAGGTAAATGAATCGCCCCACGGTTGATGAAATGTTGAATGTTTGCGCCCTCAGGAATCCTAGTGGATATCTTTTCAATATTACTGAGCACGTTGTCTAGAATGACGCCGGTAGATGACCACGGGGAATGCCAGAAGGAGATGGGCTGATCATAGAAGATATTGTATTTAATGTGTGGAAGAATGATATCACGAATGCTTAGGATGTTCCGCCAGAAGTAGCTAGAAGTGGCAGTGGGACAGGTACTCCAGAAATTCTTATCAAAAAGGTAGTTCGATCTTAACCAGCGTATCCATAAATTCATATTGTATGAGAGTATATCGTTGATGTGTTTGGAGGCCGCTGCGATATTCCAATATCGTAAATTGATTATACCCAATCCCTCATGTTTCCTCGGTCTGCAAATCTTGGAGAAAGCAATGGGAATAGGTTTGCGAGAATTGCAATCCCCATGCCATAAGAAATGGCTCATAGCCGCATTAACCATGGATACTAATTTTTTTGGCAATATGAAAATGCGAGCCCAGTATGATGTCATGCCGAAAATAATAGATTTAACAATTGAAATTCTACCAGCTTGCGAGAGGAGGTGTGTAGGCCAAGTTTTAAGTTTAGCAATAATCCTTTCATACATGGGGATGCATTGAGTAGTACTGATCCTAGCATTAGTGAGAGGAATACCCAAGTACACAGCATTAACAGGCATTGTATGAAGACCCGATAGAGTAGTGATACGGCCATTATCATTTTCACTACGGCCCGCAATAAGTATATGCGACTTATTCTTGTTAATATATAGCCCAGTCATTTCGTGCAATTGAATTAGAGTATCGTTGATGGCAGAAATGGTACCAACATCAGGCTTTGCGAAGACAACAATGTCGTCAGCGAACATGAGAGAGGTAATAAGCGGATTCTTACACTTCGGGTGGAGCTTGGAAGTCTTATTTAAAACATGTTTGGTGAATATGGAATTAAGCTGCTCCATCACCATGATAAATAAGTAAGGGGAGATCGGGTCGCCTTGTCGAATTCCCCTAGTCGATTTGAAATATCCCGCGGAATGGCCATTAATCTTAATAGTGTACGTGGCATTGGAAATGCAACTGTATATCCAAGCAATGTATGATTTTGGTATTCCCATTCGGGACATAATAGCAACGATAGAAAACCACTCAATAGAGTCAAAATCCTTCTGAATATCAAGTTTCATCATACATCGCGGGGATATATTCGTATGGTTATATCCTCTAAGTAATTCATGGGTGAGCAGGATATTGTCAGTGATATTTATGTATATCACATTGCAGCAAGAAATCGGTCTGTAATGTGTGACAGAAATCGGCGAGTCGTTTTTGGGAATTAGAGCAATGTTTGTGGCACTAATACCCTGGAGTAAAATATTTGTGGAGAAGAAGTATTTTATAGCCTTGACGAAAATGACATCGATGGTAGACCAAGTAGTAGTAAAAAAATTTGTATTGAAACCATCGGGTCCCCCCACACTGTCAGGATTTTGATCAAATAATGCCTTCTTGATCTCATCGTATGTAACCGATGTAATTAGGTTAATAGCGTCTTCGTCGGCAATCTTCGGAATGGTTAAATTTGTAATGTCAGCAAGGTTCTGAGTATGGCCAGAATCGAAAAAACATGCTTTGAAGTAATTAACGAAGGCTTCATCAATGAGATTATTTTCAGTTTGGAGCCCGCCGTCCATGTCAACAATAGAGGTGATTTTTTTTGCAGATCTATTGATGCAGAGTGCATTTTGGAAAAATGCCGAGTTTTTGTTACCGTGGAAAAACTTCTCTTTGTCGAGCATTTCTTTATTCCTATCCATTTCGTATTGAAGAGCTTGTCGCATTTGATTATTTATGAATTCCTCTTTTTCAGATAGATCGATATTACCAGGGGAGGCAAGCATGTCCAGTTGAGCCTTGTGGAGATCGTTTCTCAACTGATCTAATTTGGAAGTACCTTTGCCAAAAGTAGAAAGAGCCCATTTTTTCAAACATTGTTTTGTATTCTTAAGCTTAGTTGATTGATAAATTATGATTCATCTGTTGGATGATATTATATATAGTAGTGTATATATATTGGAGTGATTGATATTCTCGCATTATATAGCGGATGAGACCCTATGCGTCCCGCATTATAGTGGATGACCCTATATACCGCGATATCTCCCTCGAAGTGGGATTGGTATTTTATTTGTTGACTAAATCTATGGATGCAAGGAAAAATAGGTTGGAGGGATCCAACAGGATTTCTCAAGAATATTTATCGTTCATATATATGGGATATATGATGTGATAGATAAATTGATATGGATTGTATGTGAATTGAATTATTAAATGTCAAATAACGTGCGAATTGAATTTGGATTTTTTTAAATACCATAACAAAGTAAAGGAATTTAAAAGGGAAATTGGAAGAAATTATTTATATTGAAAATTTGATTTATTAAAAAGGGAATTAAGAAGAATAAAGAAATATATAGGCTAACTTGGTGTTACTTAACCATTTGTAAATTGTTTAAGTAAAGACTTGAAATTAAATTATCTATTAATGGCTGGATTAGATATTGGAATCAATAAATAGATTTGAAATAAAACGGAATTTTATTAAAGGCTAAAATGTTACAATGGGATTATAAATAAAGAATTGGTTTTATAAATAAATGGAAAACTCAGGGGAGTTTATAAATTTTTAAACAGGGTTTATAAATGAGATAAAATGGTAGCAGTGTATATGTTGAAAATATAAGTTAATGGTGTGAACTTATATCGAGTTATGGGAATTGTTGGAAGAGAAACAATGGAATATATTTCGAATATGAGAATGGTGATAATTTGGATAGGATCGATGGGATACAAATCCAGAGGATTTTATAAATGGAAATTGGGAATATTGGATTTTCTAAATAGACTTTTGTTGAGATAAACTCTAATTTTATAAACCAACTTTGTAAATTAATTAGTAACTGGATATAAACTTTAATACTTCTAAGATATTGATATTTCAGTTTTACCTTAAACTATATTTTGAAAATAAACCATTTTTTCTACTTATTTTATAGAGATATATGTTTTGAAATTTAATTATAAATCCTCTCGAGATGAGAAGCGAAGTTATTTAATGGAATAAGATACTAGAGGAAGATCTAATAGGGTTATTATGGAAGCTTAAACAAAATTGCTAAAGCATAAGAAAACTTCAGAGGGTGAAATAAAATTCACAGAGGAAATAGAAGTGAAACTGGAATTATAAGCAAGCATAAATCTCTTTGGAAATATTAAAGGAAATAAATTAAGAAATTCTTGAATTTATAGGATTTGTGTAAACGAGTTAGGATTTGCAAATAAAAGTGCAAATGATTTTTGAGAAGAGAAAATATGGAAACAAATGAATATTTTCCGAGTGTTGGATATTAAATGAAGTGGAAAAAAATATTCTAAGTATCGAAAATGGTTGAAATTTATTCCATGAGAATAACAGTGATTTGAAAACTAAAGTGTTGAAGTATGGGAATAATATCTTACGTAGATATTTTGAAATAAATAATTTGGAAAATTATTTATGGCCTGATGGTCGCTTGGGAATGTTATTTGATAGTTAAATAACCGACTATCGATATTGACCAATGTGTTGATCGTTTCGAAGTGGCCGAGATCGGATTTAATTATGCGAAAACCACTTCGATCCGATTTGAACGTAACGAATGAAAACCGTGAAGATGATGAAGACGGCGGTTTGTCCAAACCCAAGGCAACTTATATGGATGAATGCTATCAGAACATCGTTAGGAGGACGACGAGCATTCTAAGTGAGACTCGTTCTTAAAAGGTAACGCATAGTCTCAAGCCTCCTCAACCGGGAATGGATAAAACAGGGGAGGTACAACAAGGCTAAGTGGGTAGCACCTAATTAGGGTAAGATTTCCCCTGTTCAGAGGTCCCTTTTTATTACGGCTGTGTGGCGGTTGGTCGCTCCAACCGTGGGGTGATCTTATTCGGACTATCCAATAAGGTGTAACTACGGTCTTGTGTGGTAGGGGATCGAAGTGGTCCTCGGTACTCTGATCTAGAACAGGTACTGTGACAGGCGGTATCCCCAGTAGCCCTGCTATTGTATGGAATCCAACCTCCAATAAACGCCTGTACGGTTTTGATTGTGCCCAACTATTGCTGGAACGTGAGATGCAAGCATTTCAGCTAGATTCTGTTTTTACTTTCTCTGTACACTATTATAATATCAGACGAATTTGATGAAAATATTTTGGTTATCGTAAGGTAACAACCTGGCATATTTATTTGTGGCATGGTCTTATGAGATAACTTTGTTTCAAATGATTTTCAAAAATATAATAATCCAATTCGATGTGATTTTCTTACGTCGGTTTTCCAGACTGACTGAGGTATTGTTTTATTATGATGCTCGGGTCAGACCGAGTTGTACAGATTCAGGTTAAAAAGCTAAGGAGCTTAAAAGACGAGCTAGATGATATAGACGTATCTCTGTACTTGAATTATTATTTCCGCTATGTAAGGACAGATAATAAGCTGTCAAAAGTGATGGACGATTGTTGTACTCTGATAATGGTATGTATATATAACAGTACAGATTTCTTTTTATTTAAAAGATGTATTATATATTATATATTGCTCCACTGCGATTGTTTCTATCTTCTCCTTCTACCTCTTTCTTCTTTAACCCTGAAGATTCGTATTTCCGTCCACATTGAATTGATTTGATGTGGAATATTGTCGGCTCAAAGGGGTATGGATTTGCGGGCCATCACACTTGGTATTAAATAAGTATCATTTCGAAGAGACCGGGATCGGATTTGCTTCATTACAGCATAATAGGGGTTTCTCGCTTCTTGTTAGGTAGCGAACGGGTGACTCTTCCTCCTACATGTCCCGGAGTGGTTAGTTGCAGTCGAGAGGCTGGCCGTAAAAGCAAATTCGAGGTACCAGTGTAGGCTACGGCGGAGAGTGGCCGCTGTTCGGATGGTTGAAAAGCATGCGGATCTCTAAAGTGGTATCAAGCTGAAGGTTAAGCGAGAACCTTGGCTCTGGTGGAGATTACTCATTAGAGATAGGGTCAGTAGCGCCCTAGAATGAGTTTGAGTGTATTAATAGATATGAGGGCGTATTTGTTAGTGAATATAAAATTGTTTTAAATTATGTTTTTGGTTTGCTGAGTGGCTTATGGATTCTGCTCAATATGAGTAATTAATGTTATTGATAGGGATCTCTAAACACTTGAATAAAGCAATTCGACGTGAAATTTTTTTAAATAGGGTGAATGAAATAATTTTATCCAAATTATTTTTCTATATGAAAGAAATAATTTTTCACAAGTTATTATAAGTATATATGGTTTCTTTATTGTTAGGAAATGATAATATTAAATTATTATCATTGTTGTGTGGAACTTGAATAAGGAATTGAAATGATAACCAAAAGATAAGAAAAGAATTCATATAACTGAACGGAATTTGTAAATGTGAATTATAAATATGATTTATAATTTGAAATAGAATAAAATTCTAGAGTAATATTTGAATATATATTGGAAGGATTTGAAATTTGAAAATTTGGAAATTTAATTCCTTTTGAGTTTGAAAATGATTTCCAAAGGTTTTGGAGGAATAATAGTGATATTATTCGAAAATATTTTTTTAATTGGATATGAAATATGGTGAGGTCTGGAGTTTAAAAAAACTATTGAAAGGTTTTAAAGAAAGTAAAAGCACTAAACTCACTTCGATCGCTAGAAAATAATTTCGGTGATGACCGCAGCATCATCAATGTTCATTTTCGAGTTTCCAAGGGAGGAATTGCTACCTAAATATTTTAAATTGAAGTTGTTTGCAAAACTAGGTTATGATTTTTAATTACAAATGAATAATTGGATATCCCAATGGATTTTGGATACAATTGATTACAAAAATGGTTTTAATAATACTTAAGAGATTGTTTAAAAAAATTCTAGAAAGTTTATTAAAAAATGTTTATAGAATATCAATAAGTTTGAAGACTTATAAGGTTCGAATTAAAGTGAAAATCAACTTGAACTGAATTAAGTAAAGTGAATTTGAGAGATTAAGCCTAAGTAGGCCAATTGGAAATAATTATTGAATAAAAATTATTAAGTTGGAAATTATTTGTGAATGAATTCATTATATCTGCCTTCGTTCGTTCCTTAACAGTTCAACCAAAAGCATGCCCTCAATTTGAATTTCGAATTTAAACCAGACATACCACTTAAAAAGAGAGTAAAATAAACCAGTTAAGTGAAATAAAATGGGTGAATAGAATATTGGTAAATTTAAACTTATCAAATTTTAAAATTTAACTGAAAAGGGAATTAACTTGAACTAAGAGGGATCTGGAAATTTAGCCAGGTTGGGCTAAACGAAATAAAGGATTGAAAACAAAATCAACAAGTAAACCAATTGGTTTAAATGGGTAAGCAAATGGATTGAAACTATATATTGGAATGATATTTAATTTAAATTGTGTAATATTGTGAAATCGAAAATTTAGTTCGAATGGGTTAAATAAAATGAAATGTTTGGAAATAAAAATTGATTGAGATATGAATAAACTAGTGAGTGGAACTAATTTAAAAAAACAATTAATTAATTCAATATTAAATTTGATTTGGAAATAAATTAAGAATTGAAGATAAATTGAATTGAAATGAAATTGAAAATTTAAGTTAGATGAAAATAGATATGAGCCTAAGTGGTGAAGTGTAAATAAATGTTAAAGTGTATAGGATATTTATATTGAACTTAAGCAAATAAAGGGTGAAGCTCTTAAGTAAATGTGGAATTGGGAGATATACTAAATGAATGAAGATATAATAAAAGTGGTGGAAATGGAAATTGTGGATAAGTGGATAGAAATCAAAATAAATGTGAACAAAAAAAAATTGATATAACTAATAATCAATTGAGATAAATACGTAGGATGTATGTATATTATTTTATTCGCATAGCGATTTGATCCAGATTCGAGCACAGAATTTCGAGATAGTTATATCGATCTGAGTTGGGATTTTTCACTCGATTTTCGACGACGAACCCTGGTTATGGATTTTTGATTAATTTTGGAAATTCTCTATCATAGCATATGGATATACAAGGAGAATGATAGTTTTTGATCAAGAAACCAGATCTAAGTCCGCACCAGGGAGTCGGGTGGACGATAATAGTTCGGAAGTGAAATTGTGTGATCGAGTGAGCGATCAAATTTGATATTGCGTATGGATGATATATGTACATACTACGGCTTAAGTAAAGCGAATAGTGAAGTGTGCAAGAGAAGTGAACAAAATGATTATGAATTCCGCGATTAGATATTATTACTGAGTGGGGTACGGGTGTTTAAAAGAAAAGGAAAAAATTAATGATTTTGATTTCAGAAGATAAATTGAATTGTCCGACAAAATGGAATGTTTTTCAAATTGTCATATGAAATTTGATGGTTTCTAATCTAGCCACTTGACTTTTGTTTTCTTTTGAAAATTTGGGGCCCATAGAGGCATTTTGTAGTTGTTCCGAGTAGCCGTGCAAAGGAGACGCTGGCAAAATTTTCCAAAAATTTAAAGAGTTAGAAAATTTTTGAAGAAATTTTGACAATTTAAAATTTGGTTTTAAATTACAATTTGAATAATTGAGTAAATAATATAGTTGGGACCTATGGATGAATTTGGGAATTTAGTAAGAATGATAGCGTAGCATTGATAAAAAGATTGTTTTGGGAAGTTGTTTGAAACGTTTGGTTTTGGGAAATAGTTAACAAGTTGTGGACCATTCTTCTTAATTATCAATTTCGAGGACGAAATTCTTATAGGGGGGAGGAATGTAACGATCCGGGATTTTAGAGATTTCAAGTTAAAATATTTAATTTATTTAAATATTTAAAAGAAAATTTTACCTTGAATTTCAGATATTACTATTTTTTTTAGTAATTAAATTATTGAATTAAACAATTGGAAATTGGGTAAATATGAAATCTGGAGTTTCAAGCTTGTTAAAAATAATTTGAAGGCTTATAAAATTTATATTAATAATACTGGAGATAATGGAATTTTTAAAATTGAATTTAAAAGTAGTTTGCTCAGTTTTAAAATATATCGTTTAAATTGATAATTGAAAATAACCTTCCGAGACACAGTCTCAGAATTTGTTAAAACCAGTTTCATTAGATCCATAATAGTGTATTATTATCGGATTTCAAATTTCGTAGTGTTTGGAGTTGTCGTGTGACCGTAAGGGATATAAACATGTTGAAATCTATATCGAAAATTCTATATAATAATTGGGTCCAAAATGCTATCTTCTCCATACGATCGAATCATGACTCGAAACCTTTTCCATTGTGTTCGGAATAGGGGTATAACATTGTGAACGTCTAGCGACACGCCTCGATAAAGGTTCGAGATTTTAAGTTACGATATCGAGGCAATTTGAATTTAAAATTTAAATGTGTGTGTGTATATTATACTGACCTGTCAAAACCCTTTCACGTTAAAACTTTTTCCTTCACATTAGAACTTTTTGTCTCCTCTTCAATCAATGTAGCCTTCACTCTACACGCAACCACCAAATCTTGTCTGCCTCCCATTTTCTCTTTTAAAACCGCAACATATCAATTCAAAAACAAGAAAAGAAAAATGGTAATGTCTTTCGTTCAAAACAAATTCACCTTCTTCCTTTCCTTCAACATTCTTGAATCAAAACATTGGTCGAACAAATATTTAGAGAAAGGAATGAAATATTCCTTCATTTATCAGATAATTAGAAATCACGCTCAATCCTACTTTTTCGATTCGATTCAAACAAAATCAAACGTTTTCCCCCTTTTCTTCATATCGACATCATGGCCTCTCCATTTAAATCAATTTTGAATTCAGTTAAAATAAAAGTGGGCACTGCTAATAACAATCTCGTTCTCTCCTCTTCGATCTAATCTCAATCATAATCGATCAGTGAAAAAAAGAGTCGTCGAAGCCCATTTACGCGATTCGAAGTCGCGTCCGATTAGGCCGAGGTTGTCGTCGATCGACGAGTGGGTTCGAAGTCGCGAGAAGTGAAGGTCGCGAGGGGGTGGCATGCGTTCGATTTTGGCGATGACACTGGTCGGCAAGGATTATGTGTCGCGAGTGGTTGCAGAGGGGAGGCCAGGCCGAGGTCGAAGCGGAAGATGGGGCGAGCTTGGTGGTCGTCGTCGACTTCGGCAGAGAGAATTGGCGAAGGATTAGCATTGAGGTATAAGCCTATTTGGTTTTAATTCTGTATATACGTACAGAGTATAATTATAAATACACACACACATTTTAATCTTACTATTTAATTTTAAAGAAGTATTAGAGTGATATATATATATCATGAAAACATATTAAAAATGAATATTTACAAATTAATAAATTGTTATGCAATCGCAAATTTATTCTGAGCATTTTTAAATTGTTAATACTAAGTCTAAAACCTTAGCTTAATTTGTTGATTTTTAGTTCATTAATCAGAATTTTTTTTTTATAGATAAGATTTTGGAGAAAAAAATATAGGGATTTCAAAATGTTTGAAGAATTTATAAAAGTTAGATTTTTGAAATCTATAATTTATTTTTATAAGTGTATATGTAATTTCAAAAGGAAATTACTAGTTTAAAATTAAATCATTAGTTAAATTAATAAATGGTAATTCACTGTTCGATTATTTCAAATGTTAATAAACCGTATAATATTTGTACAAGGTCCAAAATCGTGAGGAAAATAGTCGAGATGGAAATGGGTTACGAACAAAAATCGAAGGTAAGTTAATCTCACTCGAATTTTGAATACCGCAATTAATTTTAAGTAGTTAAAATTAATTATTTGTTGGTTGATTAGATTGGATAATTATATTCTATTGGATGTGATATTGTATATAATAGTGTGTATATATATATACATACATACATATATATATATATCTGTGTGTGTGTATTGAAGTGATTGATATTCCTGCATTATATAGCAGATGAGACCCTATGCGTCCCGCATAATAGCGGATGACCCTTTATACCACGATATCCCCCTTAAAGTGGGATTAGCATTTTATATTGTGCTAACATCTATGGATGCAGCGAAACAGGTTGGAGGGATCCAACTGGAATCCTCAAAAACGTTGAATATATTTTCATATTCAGTTATATGAAATGTTGAATAACTGTGATATATTATGTTGGAAAATTAATTTATTTGATGTTAATACATTGCTAGACATATTGTGACATTTTAAAAATGTAAATGTTGAATTTTTAAAAGGGGAATAAAAAAGGAAAATCTAAAGTAAGAAATTTATAGTAAAGATGGATAAATTTAAAAGGAAAGAATTGGGAGAGTATATACATTTATTTTTAAATCCTATTTAATAAATTCCGGAATATGGAAAAGTGGGTCTTGAATAAATGTGAATCAAAGGATTTTAAAAGTAAGGACTTAAGCAATATTGATTTTAAGTACGAAGGGTTTATTTTAAAATTTAAGTTTTAAATGAGTTGGGAAAAATAAAAGGAGAATTTTGAAATAGAGTATGAAATTGATATTTCAGATTTAAATAAGGTTTTAAATCATAACAAAGGAGTAAAACTGGAATTAATGGATTTTGGAATAAATTTAGATAAATCGAGAAAGAAACTTTAAAGGGAATTTAATGCAGTGAATCGATTTGAAAATCGATTAAGTGTTTTGAAACAATGATTAAAAGGAGAATGGGATTATGGGAGTTATAAACTGGTTTTATAAACAAAGTGAGTATTTATCAGTGGATAATTTGGGTATATAAATTCACGGTGGGAGTTTATAAGGAAAAGGTAATTTGTTTTAAAAATAAAAAGAGAGTTTTATTTTAAAAAGTATAGAAAAGAAAATTTACAGGTTTGGGACGTAAATTAAACTGGAATAAATCGAGAAGGATTCATAAATGATTAGATGGGCTATATTGGAATGAAAAATGTATTTTCCTAAAAAGCCAAGTATATTTTCGAAGAAAGGTTTTTTAAGTATAAATTAGAAGTTTTAAAAGTGGTTTTGAAAGGATGTTTTAGAAAAATTATTATTTAGTTGTTTTAAAATTGTTAAAGTAAATATTTATTTAAGTCAATTATAGTAGTAATTATTTTTAAAGGTTAAATTAGTATATTGATGTAAAGGATAACTATTAAATATTTATACCTTATATAATAGTTATATTTTAAAAGTAGTTTTGGCTAAAGTTTTACTTGGGAAATTATTATAGAATTTCATAACTACTATTTTGAATAAAGCGATTTAAGTAGTTTTATTTTAAATGTATATTTTTGGATAAAGTGATTTAATTTATTTAAAATCCAAATTTAATAAGACTTGGTGCTTTTCGGTGGAAATAAAATAATGGGTGAATGATTGTTTAATTTGATAGTTGAATAACCGACTATCAATATTGGCCAATGCGCTGATCGTTTCGTAGAGACTGGGATCGGATTTAATTATCCGAAAACCACTTCGATCTGGTTTGAACGTAGCGAATGAAGACCTGAAGATGATGAAGATGGTGATTCGGTTTGTCCAGATGCAGGGCAACTTGTATGGACGAATGCTATCATACCATCGTCGTTGGAGGATGGTGAGCATTCTAAATAAATGAGATCTTTAAAAAGGTAAAGCTTAGCCTCGAGCCTCATCAACCGGGAATAGCTAAAACGGGGTAGATGCAGCATGGCTAAGTGGGTAGCAACTAATTAGGGTATTGTCATCCCTGTCTAGAGTCCCTTTTGATCTCGACTTTGTGGGCGGTTGCTAATCCCAACCGTGAGGTGATCTTATTCGGACTATCCAGTAAGGGGTAGCTCCGGTCTTGTGTTGCAGTGGATCGGAAGTGGTCCTCGGTACTCTGATCTAGGCCAGGTATTGTGATGAGTGGTATCCTAGTAGCCCTGCCATTGTATGGAATCCAATCTCCAATAAGCGTCCGTATGGTTTTTATTGTGCCCAACTATTGCTGGAATGTGAGATGCAAGCATTTCAACTAGATTCTATTTTACTTTCTATAGACACTATTATAATATCAGACGGATTTGATAAAAATGTTTTGGTTATCGTAAGGTAAAAACCCGGCATGTTTGTTTGTGGCGTGGTCTTACGAGATACCTTTGATTTCAAAAGATTTTGAAAACTTTAATAATCCAATTGATTATGTTTTCTATCGCTGGTTTTTCAGACTGACCCGGGTGTTATTTTATTATAATACTCGGGTCAAACCAAGTATTATGGATAAAGAATAGGATGCTATGAAGCTCGAAAGACGAGCAGGATGACGAGGTGTATTCTCGTAGATTTTTACTTCCGCTATGTAAGGAAAAATTACTAAACTGTCTAGATGTGATGTAATGGTTGTGGACTCTGATTATTGAAAGTGTTAAACAGTTATAGATTCTTTTGTATGAAAATCTATTGTTATATATTATATTTTATTCCGCTGCGATCGTGAGATTCTGTGTTGTTGTTTTCTCTTCTTTTTCTACTTTTTTCTCTTAACCCTAATGATTCATAATTCCGTCCAATTTGAGTTGAACTGATGGATAATACCGTTGACTCAAAGGGGTATGGATTTTCGGGTTGTTACATATATATAATATATTTATGTGTACATTAGTGTTGAAATGGTTTAAAGTGAATAATAAATTTAACTCTTAAATTTTGAATAATATTTAAATTTGAAATAACTGAATTGGGAAATTATGCTTGCGTAATACTCAATTACCTTCCAATATATATAACTTACCTAAATTATTCAGAAGTTGACTATGTAATTGAATAGAATACGATATGAAATAATGTTTAGACAAAATTTGAGTGGTTATAATAAATGTTTTACTCTTAAATTTTAATTATAAAAATGTTAATAGAGATAAAATTGAATAATAAGATAATGAATAAATGAGATATATTAAATAAATTTTGTTTTGAAAGAAATTTTTATAACAAAGACAAATAAATTTGAAATTTAATATACCAAATGAAAATACTTTGAATTGAAATCGATTAATTGAATGTAAACCAATTTTAAAATAATTGAAATTCATATGGTTTTAAATTAATTGTTTTATTTTTTTTGTTTTATTTTATATTTTATATTCATTTTTCTTCTAGTTGTTTCTATTCTCCTACCTCCTTCCTTTTTAGAGACGAAAAGTTTTGAGTGGGGGAGAGCGTAACGATCCGTAAATTTTATTGATTTTTATAATGTAATTAACTGAATTTTTGTTGAATTTTAGATAATTGAATTTTGAAATATAAATTTGATATTTGGAATACATCCACTTAAACATAACGAATGGTAAATTTTCATCTGAAAATATAAAAGTTTATTTTATTGTGTAATTTTATTTGAATTTAAATCAGTTAATAATTGTTGATAATAAAATGTTTTCCAAACCTGAATATTTTTATGTAATAAATTTGTAAATAATTTTCTGAATGAGACTTCATATTTTGTTTCACCAAATTTGGACTGCTATTGCTCCGTTTATCCTATTTTCGGCGTTTTAGCAGCATTTTCGGTACTGAATATCGACTTTGGTCAGATGATCGTATCGTTAAAATTTGTGTACCATTCTGTTCGTCTCGTCGTGCTGATCTCCGTAGTATAATCATCTCTGTATTTCAACGTCCGGTACGCAAGGAAGTTGCGTAACGGTCCAATGTATCGGTATCCGTTTTTAACTTTTGATTCCTATGTCTATTCAAATTTTCCAACGATCGAAAAAAAGTCGTTTCGCTATCATTATTATTCCCTGAATTTGTGCGTGACTTTCAATATCCTCTACGTTCAATTTATTGTTCTCTGATACGTTCCATTTTGCTCAGAGGAATATAATAAAGATAAAAAGGCTTGCGTTCTGTCCACAACCATTTCATCTTCTCCGGTTTCCATTCTCTCATGGTCGAATCTCTGTCAGTTGCTCTCATATTTTTTTACTTTCTCTTCAAAAACCATTGTTGAAAAACTGCTTGCTCATTCCTCCACCTGTCCCGCCTTTCCATTGGCCACCACTCCAAGTCCATTTCGCCCACCTCCATGCTAATCTCCGCAACGTCAGTGCCCCCAACCACCACCATGTCTCCTCTCGCGTTCATCCTTCCTTGGCCGTGGTCTGCCTTTCATCACCATGCCTGGCTACTGACCCCACCTCCTGAAGCTCGACCAGCCATAGCCTCACCCTCTCATCTTCTTTCCCTCGTCACCCACTGTAACAACCCGCATATTTATCGATTTTATATTTAAATATTTTATTCAAATATTTTATCGTTAGTCGGATTTTAGTCCGAAAAGCTACTTTTTGCATACGGTCGATTTAGGACTCGGGACCACTCCCATTGAGTTTAAAATACCGTTTGCGACCTTTTTGAGTATAAGCTTCGATATGTTTGGAGAAAGTTGATTTTTGCTACCTTTTACTTTGGGTTTGGTTTTTGGGCTCAGCCCTATGTTAACTTATACTCCAAAACTGAACCACTCTCCCCATTCTCCCTCACTTCTTTCTCTTTTCAGTTTTCTTAGCTTTAATGGTGGGAGAGATTGGAAATTAAAACTCCAAAACCCTAGTTTCTCTTGCAAATCAAATTCCAAGCTCCAAACTCAAGAAGAACCCATTGGTAAGCTTCTCTTCTTCTTCTCCAACTTATTCTCTTACCAATTTCAGAAATTCCTAAACCTAATTTTGGGAATGTTCTTGTTTTGAGCATAGATTCAAGCTCATTTGGGTTGTGTTGAAGAGAGATTGATTCTCCATTTGCTTTCAAGCTTCTTCTTGTTCGATTTTGTGAAAAGGTGAGATTTTTAATCTCACACCTAAGTCTATGAATTATCTTCAAATGTTAGGTATGAATTCCTAACACTTATTCATGTGCATTTGCTTTTGGTTTGGATTGAATTGGTGTATATTCCAATTTTTGGTGTTTTGAGTTCAATTCGTTAAAAATCCAAACTTCTATGTTTGAACATGTTTTGGTGATGCATCGAGGAGCATATAGGGCCGGGTAGTCGATTGGCATAAACCCTTAGCGCCGTTGCTCGAGAGAATGAAATTTGGTCAAGATTGAACCTCATATGTTATAGGCATAAATAGGCAGAGCATCAGGTCCGGCCGACCGACCCCCTGGTCCGGTCGACCGACCTGATGCCAAGTGCATAAGCACTTTCTGTTTTAGGGTCCGGTCGACCGACTACAGGGGTTCGGTCGACCGACCTGATGCCGAGGAGTTTTCCAATATAAGGTTCGGTCGACCGAGCACTGTATGTCGGCCGACCGACCTGATGATTTTTGCCTACTTGGCCTTATTGCTTGAATTTCCAACTTAAATCGATTCGTGTTGTTTTCTATTGATTGTTATCAATTATTATGACTTTGATGACTCCATTTTAGGGATTTTTGAATATCCATTTCGATGGATTCTTTATCGGTTTCGTTGGATATTTATTCACATCTTCGTGTGTGAATTTTAGTGATTGATTGTTCATACAATCTTCTTTGTGTTTTGTCACTTTAAAAATATAAAGGTTTTCTATACTAGTAGTAAATATCAAAACTCTTTCCTCAAATGATTTCAATACTATTTTAATACCAAATTCGTTTATAAAACCATTTTCCAATCTATTAGTATATACAAACCTTTACCTCACTCGTATGAGAAATCTAATTAAATGACTTAGTAAAACAAGTGGTATGAAACGCTTGCGTTCACTTTGTTCGTTAATTCTTGGACTTGTTCGATTGAATCTCTTGTGACAATTTTATAGTGGAGATCTACAGTTTGTTTGTAAATATTTAAGTTAATCAAGTGGTTATGGGACATGAAGCTAAACTTTTATACTTACTAGCTTAGTGTAATTGACACTTTTCGATGATCATGACGATCATTTTTGTGATTTAGACTAGCAATGTGCGATGTCTCTTTGTCTACGTGGGAGACTAAACCCCGTTCGTGTGTTAAATTTGTGGGGTAGCAACCCACGGTCTTCGGACCATTCGTGTGTCAGGTCTTCGGACCATTCGTGTGTCAAATTAATGGCTAGCTACCATGAGATAGCTTCTCGTTCATGTGTTACAGCTGTTGGTGAGTTTTCATGCTCCTGTTCATGTGATAGGCCTCCCCCCCTTATTTTGTGGAATTTCTGGATTTCGTGTGTCGAATTATGGAATTTATACTTCACCTATTTTTGTGATTTCTATTGATATGATTTATCAATTCTTGTGCATAGGTGAATTTGTGTGTCATTGACTGGATTTCTTGTGTTGATTTCTGGAATTTATGTTTCACCAACTTTGTGATTTCTATTGATATGATTTATCAATTCTTGTGCATAGGTGAATTCGTGTGTCATTAACTTGTTGTGAATACAAGTTTTGGGTATGATACCCTTTTTGGATCTTTGAGAAGATTCTTTGATATTGATTAATTGATTGTTGATTATCATTTACATACTTATAGTAGTATGCCATTATGGATATTATACGTCTATGACATATCTTATATGTCATTTATTGTGCCTTGGTGAATGAAATTAGGAGTATGACAATCCTTTTTATCTTGAGTAGATTATCGTGATATTGATTAATCTCTTGTTGATTTTCAATTACTTATATATATCACAGCTTGGCATTGTGGTTATTATGTGTTTAGTCATATCTCTTATTCTATATCGTTTCATCTGATATTTATAGTTAGACTGATCCATTTATTATTTTCTTATTAAATAATACTCGGGTCAGACCGAGATGTTACAGGTGCTTCAGCTTGACTTCTCTCTTGGGATTGATTTCTCTGACCTTTTGGTTAACTACTTAGATTAGTAGTTATTTTGTTGTATACACTTAAGATATAGACTCATAGTTGTATTCTTTTGTATAGCACGTGTTGCTATTCTTTTGTATTATTGTGGATCTTTTTAGACCACTACTCTGATATACACTGCCATGTGTTAATTATATATTCATATCTTCTTCCGCCTTTATGATATGAATTATCTGTGACTGATTTATGTTATGTTTATTTCTATATTTGTTTCCGAAGATTTTATATAGCCACTGTGTGATAGGTTTGAGTTTGTATCTGTACGTCGGATTTCCTCTAGAGATGAAAAGTTATATTTTTATCTGGCATACCGGTACTCGCACAAAGCAATTATACAGATGGTCGCTCCTCAACAGCCTTATTCTCCGTGCTAGTCGACAGCATTACTCCGTAGTGTTCTTGGCTAGCGTGGGTATAGAGGTGGGGCGTCACACCCACCAAGTCACTCATAGCCGAAACCTCACTCGACCATCACAGCGACCTCCAACCTCCTCACCGCCTTCACCAGTTCGCCCATCCCCTGGTCATTAGTGGCATTCCATAATTGCTCTCCTCACTTCGATTTATATATATGTAAGGTATATATACATATGTTAGTATTATATGTGTAATATATATAAGCAGGGCTGTATGCGTGTGTGTATATATATAAATGTTTGTTAATTTTGATTTTTCTGGATATATTAATAAGTAAATATGTAAGTTGTTGTATATATTTATAATTTTACAAACTATATTTTATGATGCGTATATGAATTTTATAAACCTGTTTTTAAATTTAAGTGTGTATATATATATATATATATATATATTATATTTTGAAAGATGCATTATCTATGTTGCAGCATATATATATATATATATATATATATATATATAAGTTCTTTTTTTCTGTTAGTTTTGTATATAATTTAAGTATATGAGTAATATATTGTATATATTTGTCTGCATAAATTAGATGAGAATTTTGAAAGATAGTATATTTGTTTGGTAAATATTGGGTTTTAAATTTTATATATATAATACATATAGTTGTTTATAATGTACAAGTTTATAATATTTTATATATGCGATCTATTTAAGTTTACATATATCCTAGAGCTTACGTGAGTATACATTTATATATCTATATCTTATATATGATAGTGTGTGTGTGTATATATATATTTGTTGTTATATCAAAGTTATATATGTCTGTATTGCAATATGAATGATTATAGTATTTATATATTTTGTTTACTAATAATGTGCGTTACATTTATATATAAGTAAGCTATTTGCTTACATATAATAGGTATAGATACGTATAGACTATAGGATGACTATATACATGTCTTGCACGTACTATATTTATGCATAATATATTAGTCTATTTACATTTGAATATATAGTATATGCAAGCTTATAATTGGTCTCGTTTACAATATTATAGTATTTTATATATGCTGTGGTAGATATATCTATGACAGTATTTGTTTAAAGATGAATAATTGTATATATGAAACTGTATGGGTTTATATATATAAGTTAAACATTGTGTTTTATAACATGTTGTTGTCTATATATGAGTTCATAGTTGTATTATGAAAGCTGTTAGAATCCATATTTATTAAGTTTATATTAATCTTATTTTTAAATATCGATCTTAAAGATATACTATATACTTAAGTTATATATAGTGGTTTGGTTTTGCTGCAAAGTGAAGAATTGACATTTGCATATATACATGCACAATATCTCTAAGTATTTTACATCTTTAAAAAGTGTGTGTGTGTGTGCGTGTGTGTGTGTGTATTGTTTCAAATTATGATATGTTGATATGTTTTTTTTATTATATGTGTTTTATTTAAGACAATGATCTTGAAATACATATATATTTAGATTTAAAAATGTGTTTGAATTAAATTATGATTTTATATATGTCATAGTTATATATGTGTGCGTGTGTGTGTGTTCACTTATACCATTGATCTTCATCAATACAGTTTGATTCAATTTCATCAATTCCAAGCTGTCAGTTTTGACCGTCAAGTTCATGCCAATCTTGCTTTTCTTTGGAATTCGTGCTTGGATTCATAGCTCATTCCATTGTCGAATCATCTCTAGCCTCGAAAGGTAAGCAATCACTCACGATTAACGTTCTTGTTTTTGTTAAATTTGATTTCAATTAAAATGACAATTGAAATATGTTGTTTTTAATTAGTTATTTACATTGCTATATATATGCTATTATCTATATATGTTCACCTACGATATCGGACACCATTATCTGTTATTTATATTGATGATATACGCCTGTTATATTATTATCATATATGTCATCACTCTGCAAGTTCCTTGTTAGTATAGGATTTCCTATAGGTTGAAATGATACGTATCCGAATGATCTTTAGAATAGGAGAAAATCGTTATGGGTTGAAATGATAAACCCAATCTATTTTTATTTGGGTTGAATTTGGGATTGCGAATTGAAAAGATATATATCTATATATATGTTTAAATTGCGGATTGAAATGATATATATCTGTATCACTTGACTATAGGATAGAAAATTATATACAGGCACTGTTGGTGTGTGTGTGTATTGAAATGATTTCTATGGTTTTGGAAAGAAATATATGGTCTATAAATATTGATTTTAAGATATTATGCATGAATGTATTTTATAAAGTTTAAATTCTTGATTTTTAAAATTACATTTTTTGAAAATTTTAAAAATTATAAGTTAGTTTTGAAATTTTAAATTTTAAGAATTTACTTATAATTTTGCTATTTTAAAATATGTATAAATTAGTTTTATTATAAAATAAGTTTGATAATAAGATTTAATTTTATAAATTTTGATTTAATTTATGTATGATATGTTTAAGTATTTATTTAAAATTATATTTTTAAATATAGATTTTATAATGATTTTACTAAATTAAGGTTGAGAAGATAGATTTGAAATTGATTTAAAATGTTATTTAATTAAGAATTTTATTTAATTAAATCGATTTGAAACTTATTGAATTTGAGATTTTTAAAGGATATGATTTTATAACTTGATTTTGGTTTAAGGTCATTTAAATGAATATTTTAAGTTTAAATAAATTGAAGGAAATATTTAGTTTATTTGTAATTTGGGGTTTTATTTAAAGGATGTTGGATTCATTAAGTGAATGTTTCAAAACTAAATAATAATAAAGTTAAATTAAGATATATATGAAATTATCAAATTTAGTTTTTAAATTGTGGAATATATAAAGCTTTGAAATATATTGAAATTGAAATGGTTTAGTTTGTGGTTCAAATCTGTATTTGAAATCGATAAAATTTGAAATAGTTTATTGAGGAACTGAATTGAATTGAAATTGATGAATTAAGATTGAATTAAAGTTGAATTTTGGAACTCGAGTTGATTTGAATCGATTTGTGAGATTTGAAGAAACTATTTTATTATATAAAGCATTTTTAAAATTATATTCAAACTATTTATATATTTTAATATAAATTATTTTGATATAAACTATTTTAATATTAACCATTTTAATATAAACCATTTTAATATGAACCATTTTAATATAAACTATTTTTTATATATACTAACTATTTTATTTTAAACCATTTTAACTTATAACTATTTTTATATAAACTATTTATTTTATAAACTATTATATTATATATCCTATTATTAATATCTAAACGGTTTAAAGGAAAATGTTATGATTTCAAAATATTATGATTTCTAAAGTGCTATGATTTCAAATTGTTAAGATTTCCGAAGTGTTATAAATTCAAGTGTTTTGGTTACAAAAGTGCTATAACTTCGAAAGTACTATGATTTTTGGAAGTGAATATATTTGAAGTGGAAATGATATCGTATTGATTTGGTTTTTGAAATGGAAATGGCATCGTATTGATTTGGTTTTGAAATGGCAATGATATCGAATTGATATGTTTTTTGAAATGGAAGTGATATTTTGGTTTGGAAGAATAAACTATTTTGAAATGTCCGTGGTGTTATCATAACGATTGGTTGTCAAAAAGATCGGGATCAGATATTTTCATACTCTCTGCCAATATCGAAAACCACTTTAACAACTGTGTACACGGTAGAGATTCCAGAATGAAGTAGGATGGTGGCGACGATCCTATATGAGGTATATACATGGACCCGACTCCCGTGAATTGGCATAAGGTGGCTAAAACAAGACCAATTGACGGGCTAAGTGAGGTAGCTCCTTCGATTGGACACACTTCTTCGATTTTCATTCTATTACTTTGTGATTGATTTGGTGCGCACCTTTGATTTGGGAGCGTGGCTCGAGGTGGGCGGTTGTTGCAGCTATGCGTTACCACCAGCCCGAAAGTGTAATTGGTATATCTACCTTGGCATTGCCTAGTTGTGCCATGTTACCTACCTTAGCGGGACCACTATGGGTTTGTTTTGTACCATACCTATGGAGTGCCCTCTGACAACGCCCAGTACGGGGGAGATTACAGTACTGTACAGACTATGTGAATATATAAAATTTGTTAAGGGGAAAATGGGTAATGACTTAACGCTATTTTAATAGTTTACTTTACTGTAGCATTATTATAATAGCGTATATTACTACATGGTAGATAGTTCCACGGATACTATAGGATGGTTATCCCAAACATCCTTTGAGTTACTTGTATTTCGGTTGATATTTCCCTTGAGTTGGATTTATTGATATAAGAATGTTAATCCTAACTATTGTGTTTTGTGTTTTGCTTACGCTCGAGTCAAACTGAGTGTCACAGCATTTGAGACTCACCTTTGGAGTTGGAGCTTCGCTTGGAGATCCATCTATCTATTCAGCTTGCAGTTATTTAGTCAACTCCTGTGATATATTCTTATCTTGTATTTGACTATTGTATTGAGACTTCTATGTATTCGAAACTTCTATTGTATCTTGTTTAACTCTGTTATGTATATATAGTAGCTTCATGGTCTACTATTCATTTGTTTCCGCTACTTATTTTTATATTACTCTGTGTCTATGATTCCGTTATTTATTTATTTACTGTATATGCTCAATTCAAGTCCGACGTGTACGGATGCGAATGGGTTGAAAATACCAGGATGTTATAGTTGGTATCAGAGCTCCGGTTTTAGACAAAATTTAACGTATATAGTAAATTTAATTGCGGAATCACTTTCTTTCGAGCATGAGTCATTCCTCTATCTCTAGTATTATTGGAGGTGAGATGGATGACAAGAACGTATAGAGTATTTTCCGCTATATTATATTATTATACATCTATGATATGATAATTGTATATCCAGTGACTGTATTTAAATGTAATTGACAGGAGATTACTCTGAGTTTTTTTTGTTATGCTTTATGCTTGGGTCAAACTGAGTGGCACAACATTTGAGACTCGCCTTTGGAGTTGTAGCTTCACTTGGAGATCCATCTATCTATTCAGCTTGTAGTTATTCAGTTAACTCCTATGATATATTCTTATCTTGTATTTGACTATTGTACTGAGACTTCTCTGTATTCGAGACTTCTGTTGTATCTTGTTTAACTATGTTATGTATATATAGTAGCTTCATTAACTACTATTCATTTGTTTTCGCTGCTTATTTTTATATTACTCTGTGTCTGTGATTCTGTGATTTATTTATTTACTATATATGCTGAGTTTTGCCAAATATAAATTAACAATTTGATATTTTGAGAAACTCAAGTCCGACGTGTGCGGATGCAAATGGGTTGAAAATACCAAGTTTTTACAAAATTTATCCAAACCAGTTCTATAATGTCTGAAATTCCCATACGATCGCAACAGCGAAAACCGCGCGTAATTCCGACCTCGTATGAAGAAGTTACAATAATTAGAACGATTGGAATATAAATAAAAATAGAAAAATAAACAAACCAAAAAAAGCCACGCCATTACCTTCTTCATCTAGAACCTTAACGCCCTAAAAGCTTCGATCGCGACTTCAACACAGCCACCACGATGACTATGCGCACACATCCAAAGCCGTTCACGACCAAGCGTGCCACCCCAGAAGAGCCGCCATCCTCCCCTACAACGCCTCGACCACCATCGATCACGTGCGATCATCTCAAGTCGGCCACAAAGCTAGCCGCCACCAATGTTATGAAACCCTAATTGAATTTTTTTAGGCCAATCTAACCACTGTTATCCCACACGAACTTCTCAGATAAATTCCCCACCCAAAGCTCCAAATCACTATACCCTCGAATTGTCGATCCATCGCCGATCATCAACCACCAAAACGGATGGCCAAGAATATTTTGGTCAATTCCGGAAAAACCAAAATCTGATTGCAAAAATGAACAACAGATATGGGTTACGCACGTCGAGAGCTTTCCAACGATACATAATATGATATTGTTTGAGGAGTTTTAATTTTTCGATTTGATTTTGAAATTGAAATAGGATTTGTAATTAGAATTTGGTTTCTGTCATTGGAAGAAGGAGATAAGAATAGACAGATAGATTTGTACGTACTGCAATAAGAAATAGAAAGGCTGCTAGGGTTAGGAAAATCTATTTATATAGACAAGGCCCGATAAGAAAGAATGAATGTAACAAATTGATTTGAACTACAATAACGACCCGAAAAGCTCGTTCCACCTTCGAAACGAAACTGGGTCATCCCATATATCAAAATGGATGTTTTCAATATTTTTTAATTTCAGTGGAATAGGTTTCAAGTCCTAATTCCATTGTATGAAGAAGTTAGCTTTTAAAATCAACTTATTTTATATTGAATTAATTAAATTGATTTCTATACGTTTCGAGCCCGCACAATCAAATGACAAGTTTGATCGCTATGAAACTTGAAATCCTTTAATAATTCACCATTATAGATCTAATGAAACTAGTTTCGTTGAAATCCGAGACAGTGGCCAAAATGGCTAATTTCCACGTTAATTATATAAATTATTATTAAATTGTTTTCATCACTTTTCAAATTCAAATTTTATAACCAATAAATTTTATCATTTTTGATTACCTATAAACTTCTAATCTTTTAAAAAAATCCCATGTCAAATCCAATGTTAAATATTGCACTAATTACAGCATTCGAATTTCAATTCATTAATTATAATTTAAAAATCCAATAAATTCATTTATCTTGATTTTCATCTTATTATTCCATCAATTACATCTTATGGATATTATTGACATTGGTTTACCATTTATTGCATCAATATTCTAAGTTATCATTTTAATTCACATTAACTACAATATGTTAGCAGATTAACTGTAATTGATTCCAATTTAATTGAAAGTACATTCAAATAGTCATTGATTACATTCAAATAGTCATTGATTACATTAAACTAACATTATTAAATTCCATTCTAGCTAGTTTTTAATTAATAAATCAAAAAAAATTCCAACATTAAATCCCAATATCTTATTTAATTTAATATTTTAATTATAAAAAATTACAGGTCATTGCACTCTCTTCCACTCAAAACTTTTCATCCTCGAAAAGGAATGAGAAGGAATTAAGAAACTAATATATACTTATTCTAATTTTCCAATTTATAAATAATTAATTTACATAACTAAGTATTTCAAAAAAAATACCAAATAAATAATTAAATCTTTCATATTCACGTTTTCTACAAGTTTGAGAATATTTCGCTTTCATAAAATTTTCTAAGTCTAAAATTCACGGAAAATTCAGCAAAGTCTCCTTTGTACAGAGAGGCCCGGAAGAAATAATAATAACCATATATATATATATATCATATTTCAAAATAAAATATCCCAAACCATGGAAAATAATATAATATCGCTATAAAACCGTAACCCGAAAACGTACCTACTTGTCGGGCAAACAACGCTTATTTATGAAACCAAAGCAGTAGCTATTGCTTCCATAACCTGTATTTCAATTATATAGTCCAAAGAGTTAGAATTATGTAGAAGAGAAATATTTAGTTGTTTCAATCAAGAACAAAACAGTTCATCACAACATAGCAATAGTTACTTGCAAACAAAACCATACAATCATCACATGCAATCAAAGTTATCAACCATCCATCCATAGCAACCAAATCAAATGGTTTATTCGGGTTCAGGAACTTTTAATCGTATAAATGATAAATAAACTACTAAGTATACCATACACTCAATAGTCTTAGATAAAACTTAATAGATTATTTATACATCCTTATACAGTTAGAAGTATCCATTCCCAAACATCCCATAGGCCAAGCACCGAGAATTCCAAATATTATTAAGTTTATTCTTATTAGTTTCCTTTTACATCATTTATTGTCCATTTATTTTTTTCATTCATTCACATGATGTTTATTTTTTTATTAATTAGCTTTATTACTTACAAAATTCGTTTCCCATTCATTCATACAATGCCATTTTTCATTACTTTACATCTAATTACTTAAATAAGTTATTTCCATTCAATTATTAAATCATCCATAATCAGTTTTTAAAATATTATGTAATTCTCTTTGCGAATTTAATTCACAATTATTATATTCTTTGATTTCCTTTTTAGCATCAATATTCATTTGTGAATCAACTCATACCTATAATTTCAACTCTTTTCCTTTCTTTTCTTTCATATTTATTTCCTTCATATATAGCATTGCTGAATATTAAATCCATTTCTAAATCATTCCAACATTTTTTGAAGTTAAAATCATTCAATAAAGATAGTATTCACTTTTACTGCTCATTTTAATTATAAATAGCTTCAAACATTAGCTTGAGTTTATAACTATTTACTTACAGTATTCACTTTTCTATTAAATTTAATTACTAGCATTTCAAATTATCAACTTAAGTTCATAACTTTTTATAACATCAGAATTCTTACTTATAGACATAATTCCATTGAACACTTTTATTACCTAGGTTTTAATTGTATAATATTCTATTACATATTTCTTTTAACATTACAACTTTGTAAATATTTCTGTTAAGTTTTATATATGTCTTTTAGAATGTAATTGAATGCTATACAAGTTTATCTTCTTCATTTTAATTAACAAATTGTTCAATATTTACATCTTCTAAATTTTCATATCTTTTCATTTAACAGTTACAAAATTTTAATTTCTTATATATTTCATTAATCACTTAGTATCCAATTTTTTATTTTCCCTTTTTATAAGTTTCCAATTATTTATATAGTCAAGATTTCATTCTATTTAAATAACTGAAAACTACTAATTATCAGAGAGTTTAAGAACTAAATTCCTAGTTTCCATTCAAATTAAGTAAATTAATAAATATGTGTGTGTGTATATATATTCATATCTTTCATATATGTCAAATCGTACTTAGAAAATAAAATTAAAAATTTTTTATCAAAACAAATGTGCTGTAAAGCTACTATAGCGGTCTTCCCACTTTAAAACTTGAAAATGAACGTCGATGACACGTTCACTCATCACTGAAATTATTTTCCAGCGACAGAGAGGGGAGTACAGGACTTATTTCCTTTAAAATTTCTTTTAAAACATTTCTTTTAGATCGTATTGAAAATATTTATATTTGAAAATACTTCCAAATAATCATATTCAAAAATCCTTTTGAAAACAAATTTCAAAATCCCTGAACTTTAGTTCTCAAATTTCTAATTTATATTCATTTTATTTATAATCCAATTTTATAACCAATATTTATAAAATTTCAATTCCTAACAAATAGACATATCACATCCAACTATACTATTTATAAAAATTATTCTTTTATATACAAAATACAATACTAGGTAAAATTATTCCATTGACTCATATTTCAAAACAATATTGTATCGGTCTGCCCTATTCAGTGTTTAGAAATCCCTATTGATGTCATAGCGCTCTATGTACCGGCCAGAATTTATAAATACTAAACGAAACAAATTAATACAATGTAAAATATTTTTATAACACTAACAAGTATGCTCTCTCATATGTATACACTCAGATAGACTCAGTCTAGGTATTACTACCCTATCTCTAATGAGTCAGAACCCACAAAGCGAAGGGTATTGCTAAACCTGAGCTCTGATACCAATTGTAACGACCCACCTTTTTGAATGGTTTAAACCAACAAACAACCACACATGTCAAACTCAAACCCTTCAAAAGGGAGGATTCGTTAAATAAGAAAAAGAAGAGAAAGAAATAAAAAACACAAAATCTCACAGCGGAATGGAAAAATATAATAATCAAATAACAGTTCATGAAGCTGTTTTACAAATAACATTTGATTACACTTTATAGTACAGAATCAGAGTACATATAACAGGAATGAATAAATAATAAAGCAGAACAACATGATGCAGTGGAATAAATATAATAAATAATAATAGTACTAAATCTTCGTCTTCGTCCTCCAGAAAAGCAGTCTTCGATACATTGAAAAGCTTAGACTGACCCGAGCGAATTGAAAAGACAAAACACTCGAGTCGGAACTAAAAGGTCTTATGTAAGTTAAATCGGCAGTAAATAAATATGAACGTAACAGCGTCAGAGATGATTATGGGATTTGACATCTCCTATCCAATGTCTAACGTGCATGCAATAACTTTAGAGACGTTTGGGATTCATCTCCTAAGGATCTATTAAACTATCTACATACATAGTACTATACGCTATTATAATAGTGTCTACAGTAAAGTAAAGTATCAAAATAACGTCAAGGGGTTACCCATATCCCTCTTAACATATTTTTATATATTCGCGTAGTCTATACAGTATCGTAATTCCTCCTTAAACTGGAGGGCTATTAGAGGGCACTCCATAGGTACGGTGCAAACCAAACTCGTATTGGGCATGATAAGGCATGTGACAAGGCATGCGAGGCAATGCCTAAGGTAGGATACTATCGTTTTGCGGATCCGGACTAGTGATAACGCATAGAAGCTACTACCATCCACCTCGGAACACACTCCCATAATCAAAATCGAGGGGTGGCCACCAAATCAATCACAAAGTCATAATATGGTATCAAAGAAGCATTTCCGATCGGAGGTGCGACCTCACTTGGTCCGGCGTGGCTCCTATATAAGTCACATCAAGCTGACTCGAGAGAGTCAGGGCTACGTAAATACCTTATACAGAATCATTTGCCAAATTATCATACTTCATTCTAGAATCTCCACCATATACACAGTTGTTAAAGTGGTTTTCAGTATTGGCAAAGAGTATGACAATATCCGATCCCGGTCTCTTTAACAACCAAATGCTTATTTCATACCGGATGGTTCTTTTATATTTCCAAAACCAATTCATAATTGATATCAAAAATCATATTCTCAAAACCATATCACTTTCGAAATCATATTCCCTTTCGAAATCATATCACTTTCGAAATCATATCACTTCCAAAATCATATCACTTTCAAAATCATATTCACAAATAGGTTAAACTCTCTTTCAAAATCTACTCAAAATATGTCATTTCACTAGGAAATATCATTTCGAATTCCAACGGAAGTTATAACTTCATTCGTATTCGCTTATAAGTTAAGGGTTTTAAATCTAACCACTTCAACCTTACCCTGTTTAAATTTTTGAAAATAATTTAGATAGTTATAAATGGTTTAAACATGTAAAATAGTTTAAAATAGTTTAAAATACTTTAAATGGTTTAAATAGATTAAAATATTTTAAAATGGTTTAATATACTTTAAAATAGTTTAAATGGTTTAAATAGTTAAAATGGATTAAATAGATTAAAATAGATTAAATAGTTTAAAATAGATTAAAAATAATTTTAATAGTTTAATATAGAATTATTTGATTATTGAAATAGTTTATATAGTAAATAGTTAGAAAATCTAAATAAATTTAAATTTAAAATAATATATCTTTAAACGGTTTATATTAAAATAATTAATTTGAAAATAATAACATTTCAAACTATTTCTTCCATTTAAACAAATTTAGACCATATTCAGATTTCAAATCAATAAACTCAATTTAAATCTTTCCATTCAAATTTCCATTAAAACCATTCTAATTTATATCGATTTCAAGTCCATGTTTGAACTATAAATTTAAACCACTTCAAATTCTATGGATTTTAAAATTCAAATATTCAACATTTCAAGAACTAAATTTTGATAATTTCATTTATATTTCAAAATTCAACTTTAAAATTTCTGTTTAAATCACATAAACCATTCATTTAAAATAATTCCAATTTCAACATTTAAAGCTTGGATTTTCGGAATAGTTTAGTTTATATAAATAAAAAATTTATTTTAAAATGTCATTTGAAAGGATTCAAAAAAATGACGGATTTAAAAATCATTTAATTTAACCAACCCGGTGTCCGTAAATAATTTTCTACCCTATAGTCAAATGATACGTATACATATCATTTCAACCCGTAATAATTTAAATTTTACGGGTACATATCATTTCAACCCACAATCTCGAGTTAAAATTCAAAATCCATAAAATCGCTCGGGTTTATCATTTCAACCCATAATGATTTTCCCTAATCTATAGATCATTCAGATATGTATCATTTCAACCCACAGTGATTTACTAACAATAAACTAAGGGAACTTGCAGTGTGATAACAGCAGATAATTTAAATATGCGTCCAATCGTACAATATATCAATAATTAAACATCCACCACAATCATCATTCAAATCAACCAATAAGTAACATCAATTAACTTATTATCATCAACAGGTATTTAATTGAAAATTAAAAATTCAATGTTAAATTAAATGGTGATTAAATTCAATAATGTTAGATTTAACTGGAATGACAATTTAAAAATACTAAACATCAACAAATAAATTTATAATCACATCATAAATTTAATTTAACTAACATAAGATAATATATTAGCTGTGAGTGGGTTAAAACACTCATCTGCGATTCCAAATCAATTTAAATTCCAAATAAAGGCCCAAAATTGAACTGTCTTAGAATTCATCTAAACCAGTTCCATAATATCTGAAATTCCCATACGATCGCAGTAGAGAAAACCGCGTCTGATTTCGACCTCGTATAAAGAAGTTACTATAATTAGAACGGTTGGAATATAAATTAAAATAGAAAAAATAAAGAAAGAAAAAAAATGCGTTACGTTACTTTCTTCGTCCAGAATCCTAACGCCCTTAAAGCTTCAATCGCGACTTCAACACAGCCGCCACGATGACTACACGCACCCATCCAAAGCCGTTCGCGACCAAGTGCGCCACCCCAGATGAGCCGCCATCCTCCTCCACAACGCCTCGACCACTATCAATCACGCGTGATCATCTCAGGTCGGCCACGAAGCCAACCGCCAATGTTATGAAACCCTAATTGAATTTTTCAGGCTGATCCAACCATTGTTATCCCACACGAGCCCCTCAAATGAATTCCCTATGCGAAGCTCCATAATACTATACCCTCGAATCGACGATCCATCGCCGATCATCAACCACCAAAATGGATGGCCAAGAATGTTTTGGTCAATTTCAGACAAACCAAAAGCCAATTGCAAAAACGAACAGTAGATATGGGTTACGTTTGTCGAAAGCTTTCTAATGATATAGAATATGATATATTTTGAGGAGTTTTAATTTTTCGATTTGATTTTGAAATTGAAATAGGGTTTGTAAATGGAATTTGGTTTCTTGGGTTAGGATAATCTATTTATACAGACAAGGCCCGACAAGAAAGATTGAACATACCGAATTGATTTGAACTACACTAACTCCCGAAAAGCCCGTTCCACTTTCGAAACGAAAGTGGGTCATCGCATATATCAAGATAGATCTTTTCAATATTTTTTAGATTCAATGGAATAGGTTTCAAGTCCTAATTCCATTATATGAAGAAGTTAGCTTTTAAAATCAGATTATTTTATATTGAATTCATTAAATTGATTTCTATGAGTTTCAAGCCCGCATGATCAGCGATAAGTCTGATCACTACGAAACTTGAAATCTAACAATAATTCACCATTACGGATCTGATAAAACTGGTTTCTTCAAAATCCAAGACAGTGGTCAAAATGTCTAATTTCCACGTTAATTAAATAAATTATTATTAAGTTGATTTTTGTCACTTTTCAAATTAAAATTTTATAACTAACAAATTTTATCATTTATGATTACCTATAAAATTATAATCTTTTAAAACTAATTTTCCATGTCAAATCCAATGTTAAATATTGCACTTATTACAGTGTTCAAATTTCAATTGCAATAAATTCATTAATTATAATTTAAAAATCCAATAAATTCATTTATCTTGATTTTCATCTTATTATTCCATCAATTATCATCTTATGGATATCATTTACTTTGGTTTACCATTTATTACATCAATATTCTATAGTTATCATTTTAATTCACATTAACTACAATATTTAAGTAGATTAATTGTAATTGATTCCAATTTAATTGAGAGTGCATTCAAATAGTCATTGATTACTTTAAATTAACATTATCAAATTTCATTCTAGTTACTTTCTCATTAATAAATCAAAAAAAAATTCAACATTAAATCCCAAAATCTTATTTAATTTAATATTTTAATTATCGAAAAGTACGGGTCGTTACATGGTTTGGTGAAGTTAAGATAATTTAGTGAAGCATTGTTGCATATGAATGTTGGTAGGAAGAATTGGTTAAGTTAAAGGTGAGTACTCATATTTAGAGTTACTAATTTATAAAAATATTTCAAGTTAATAACATAAAAAGTTTTGTATATCTTGGATGATTTAATGGATGATAACTTGGTTGATATTATGGTTGATTATATGTTTGTGATAGGGATGATAACTTTGTTTGATAAATGATAAGAAAAATGGTTAGTAGTTATAATTAATTTAATGGAAATTAAATCCATATAAATATATGTATGGAAATTATTTAGCCTCTTAATGATTTTAAAATATCTAAAAAGAGTCGAAAATGATATAATATTATAATATGAAATGAAATGAAAAATGAGTTTGAAATATAAAAATATTGTTTAAAATAAGTTTGAAATGATTCATAAATGTTTTATAAACATTTAAAAGTGTTTCAATGGAGTTTGAAAAGAAATTGAAAATCAAGTCAAAAGCAGGCGCGTTGCGTAACGGTAGTTCGCGATTTCACACCGTAAAAGTTAATAAGTACACAAAGTGGAATATAGCTCGAAATCATTCGAGATAAGAACTTTCGAACTACTATATCCATATTTTTCCAATGAAGAAAGAAAACAAGATTTTATTAAGTAGACTTTGAAATATGTCCAAAACAATTTTCTGAAAACGTCGCGGTTTTCCAGTTCGGAATCCAAAAAAGGATTTCTTTTAAAATGATATTTTTAAAAGGATTAAAAATATGAAATAAATTCTAAAAATCTTTTAAAATGTTTAAAAAGATTATTAAGTTGAAAAGATGGATTTCTAATAATATAAAAGTCGTTTTGAAGAATATAGCTTTTAAAACACTATTTGCAACACTTTTCGCAGCAGTTTTTAATAACTTTTGAAATGTAGTTTTAAACTTAACAACTCTTTTCAAAATATTTTGTGAATGTTTTAAAAGAATAGTTAAGTGATTTGAAAATGATTTGTAAGTTTTAATAAGAGTTCTGATAATGGTTAAGAGGAATTATTTATAACACTTAAACAATAATCGAAGAATATTGAATATAATAACAAACTGAGTATGCGAAAACGACTAGTATATTTGTCTCACCTATGAGAGCTAAAATGTAAAAAAAGGTATGTAACTAAGATTAGTAAGGGAGAAACCAGTGCCCTGAACTTACCTGGCCTTCCTTTTATCTTTTAAATGAGGGGTGGAACAAATCGAAAGGAAAGTCCTAATGCTCTAAAAGATCATATTTAAGTTTTTCCAAGATAAAAGGAGACAAACTTAAGAATATTAATTAACTAATTAACATCTTTTTGTCGATGATTAGTACGAAGGAAGTGGGATTGGATTTGGGCGACTCCTATCCGAATAACCGTGATCGAATTTGTGTGATTTCTATCCAAAAATCACTTCAAACTAATTTTCGAAACCCTATATAAACTTAACACCTTTTTATAAATGATTAGTACGAAGGAACCGGGATCGGATTTGGGTAATTCCTATCTGACAAAACCGGTATCGGATTTGGGTGATTCCTATCTGAAAACCTTTTCAAACTAATTTTTGAAATAAAACATATCGAAGACAAAGATCATTGAGGACGAAGTCTTCATGATGTAGGACTACTTGCCACTAGTCCATCGAGGTGAAATTTACCATATCTAGGGTGACAGTAGTGCTCTGTTATGAAAATCTTCGATTTGCAAGAATATGAATTGAAGTTAAAAAAGAAATCTTTGATTAAGATTTAATGAATGATTTAGGAATATTGTCCTTAAGTTAAAAGTTATAACTTAAATATAGGAAATCTTTGATTAAGATTTAATGAATGATTTGGAAAGGTTTTCCTAAGTAAAAGAGAAAATGATTGGAATTATTCCATGATCTAAAGAGGTTTAATAAATCAAATGATTTAATAAATGAGGCTTGATGATTCCATATACTCTTAAAAAGAAAATGGAATAAATTGAAAAGAATATATCTAAGAAAGATATTTGATTTAATAAAAGATAAAGTAATTGATTGATGATTGATAATCACATATGAGCTTAACATTTTAAATCAATAATTGGCTTCGAAGGAACCGGGGTCGGATTTGGGTGATTCCTATCCGAAAACCACTTCAAACCAATGTATACGTTCGAAAGTAAAGACGTGTTGAAGATGATGATCAGAGACCGAAGAGCTTCATAGCGGGAGGACTACTTGTTGACATTCTTTGGGTAGCTCCCAAAATATAGTAGTGGTCCTGTCGTGTTTGAAACCTTCGGATTGCAAGGGCTTCTCCCTTAGTGATGGCTGAGGAAAGTGTCTTCGGTTTCGTCAATCCCAGAACGAACTTGTATGGATGTTTGTCAGCCATTGTATTCTAAATCACATTTGAGTGGTTTCTACAAATTTATATCAGTTGGTGGTGGAGAAGACAGCTTCTTTTAGCTTAACACCTTTTCCGAGACATACGAGCTCAGGAAGTTATACTTTTCTAAAAATCAGTCATGTGATGTGGAATGAAAATGTGACATTCAAACTGGAACCTGTTATGATCAAAGCGTTGTTTTGTATGAAAAGCGTGGCTTTGTCCTCACATCTCGGAATATGATATGGGATACTATATGGTCTGACGGAAAAATTCGAGATAAGCAAGTATGCATGGTGGTGTCCAATACATTAGGCCCTTTGGGGGAAAACATCCCTCAAGGCATTTATTGCCCCGTTTTGATAAAGTGGTTAGCTTGACAAAAGAAGGGAACTACCGGTTATTGGTAGTATATTGCAAGTACAATTCCAAGTGACGTACTTAAGAAAAGCGATTAAGGCACCACAGGAACTATATTTGTTATGTGTGGATCAGAGAAACAAAAAAACCACTAGTTCCTTATCATACTGGAAATCCAACTCCATATGACCTATACGGTTTTGATTGTAGTCCTAAAATAGCTGTAATGCTTTGCAAACATTCTAACTACTCCTTTTGGTATCATATATTCTGTTCACCTAGTCCGGATATATTACCTTAGACTTAGTCCAGATATTGATACCTTATTTGAATAAGTTTATTTGAAAGGTGTTTTTAAAAGAATGTCACTAGAACTAATATTAAATTATTTTGGTTTAAAAGTATTTGGTTATCATAAGGTAAAAACCCGTTCTTATTTATGTGTGGGTGTGGACTTATGAGATACCCTTTTTTTCAAAGGTTTGGATAACAACGTCATTCTAAATTTCGAGTATCTCACGCTGGTTTATCAAGCCTGATCTAGGTGTTTTTAATCACGGGTCAGATCTGAGTAGTTTCATGTTTAGCTAAAGATGCTTGGAGTTTCCAGAAGAGAGCTGGAGATCTGTATCATTGTATAGACGTATACTATTATCCGCTGCATTTATTGCATATGTTTTGTTGTTTTCAGCAATTGTAAGGGGTTTATAACTGTCCAAGATGAATTTAGGTTAGACTCTGATATTGTATTCAAAACTTCCCACTGCAAAGATTATTTATTGAAATAATATATGTTATTCCATTCGTGTGAGATTTTGTTCCGTCTTTATTTTTCTTTCTATCCTTAACGATCCGCTTTTTCGTGCAATTTAAGTTGGAAATGTGTGGTTTATTGTTGATTCAAATGGTATGGAAAAACAGGCTATTACAATAACATTCCCATCCCAATACTAATTGCCTAAGACCACTTAAAAAAGAGAAGAAGTGAATTAATAAGAGGTTGGAGAGGAATTAGTGGATTGGTGCTTAAGCACTCCACTATTTTTAACCCTCCTACCTCTCTTAAAGAAGAGAAGCCATTAATGAGCAAAAGAAAGCTCAAAAAATGAAGAAAATAAAGAATTGAAAGTGTGAAGAAAATGAGAAGAATGGATGGGTATTTATAGGAAAAGTAAGGATTGGTGAATTACAAAATTAACCCTTTTTAAAATTACCAAAATATCCTTACTTTATCTTACTTTTTCAACACTCACCATCACTTTTCACATCACTACTTTGTGTCTTAATCACTTAATGCATTAAGAGAATAAAGTAAAGATTTTATTTTATTTTATTTGACATAATTTTGTCCTTTTATCTTTACTTTTTATTTATGATTTTATAGAAATTTCTAACCTTAATTAGCAAAAGTAAACTTGATAATTTAATTTTTAATACTTAACCTATTTAGAAATGTGTAGATGTATACATAAAGGTGCAACAACATTGCGGCAACTTTTATTCGACAAAATGTTTTACGGTCACATTTTGACGTTTTTATTAAACTATTTATTCATGTAAACTAAACTTGAAAATAAATTTCTTATCATTTTTAAATAATTAAAACAAGTATATATGGCTCATAAAATGATATAAAACAATATCGAAATTCATTTGCAAAATATGACATTGATTTTATTAATGCGTAACAAAATTTGTCAATCACTATAACATAAGTATGTGTGTGTAATTATAAAACTTTTATCGACCTATTATTATCTTTATGTAATGATTTTAAAAGGATTTATTCATCTTTTAAAACAATTATTTGACCTATATCCAATTTTAACCAAAACCGGCTTTTTTCAATGTTACGGTAAAAGTCCAAAATCTTTATTCAATTCTAAAAATAAGTTTATCATTCTTGTTTATTATATAAAACATGATTAATTAAGTTTGAAAATTTTATATTCAAATATTTAAATATATTAAATATTTCATTTTCAAAGTGGTAAAATTACGGGTCGTTACACCTTCGGCCAAGAAGGAAACCCGATAGATTGGAGTACCATAGACACACTATTCTACTCGAATCAAAATTCTTAATCTAAATGATAATCAAACTTACCCATCAACTTCATGCTAAGTGCATGACTAATCAGTTCCTACATCAAGTCTAGGAATCAAAAATGGTCAAATTTATAGTTAGTTATTTAACTATCAAAGCAACAAATAATATCTAGCAACTAAGCAGTCACTAGGCCCATTTAATTAATCTTTTATTAACTTAATCATTTTCAAATATTTACTTCAAATTATCTTTAAAAGGCATGTTCTCAAAACCACTTTAATATTTCGATATTGGAAAACATTTCCATATACTTATATCAACGGTTCAAGTATATTTAATAACACTACCATTTTGAATACACACCAAATAGATTTCTATAATTGAAGAAATTTTGAGTTCATACGTCAAAAAACGGGTGCTAAGTATAAGAAGCAATGCTTCTTATACCATCAAGCCTTTAGTACGATCATAAGAACCAATTCATGTATTTCACAATGGCAGGTCAAAACGAATGTTGCATAAAACATCGTTCTGACAACCCAAAAACACTAGGTATTTGATAAATTACATATATATCCTATATACTATATAAAACATTTCCTTTCGGAATCATTTATTGTAACAACCCGCATATTTAACGATTTTATATTTAAATGTTTGATTTAAATATAGCGTCGTTATTCGGATTTTGGGGTCCGAAATGTTACTTTCTGCAAATGGCCGAATTGGAGCTCGAAACCATTTCCATTGGTTCCAAAATGGCGTTTGCGATCTTTTTGAGTATAATCTTTGATATGTTTGGAGTTTGTGAAATTTTGGCTACTTTTTCTATTGGGTTTGGGGTTGGATTCAGCCCACTAGCTCACTTAACCCTCTAGCTCAACCCTTCTCTTAATTTCATCTTCATTTCATTTTATTTCTCAAGCTCAAAACTGAAATGGGGGAAAGGAAAGAGAAATAGAAATTGGCAAGCCCTAGTTTCTCCTTTGTAGCTTGATTCTTGCTCCAAAATCAAAGAGAATCCATTGGTAAGTTCATCTCCATCTTCTCCATCTCTTCTCCTCTTCAATTTCAGTAATTTCCTAACCCTAACTTAGGAAATACTTGCTTTGATGCTAGATTGAAGCTTGTAGTTTGAAGTGGAGTGTAGTTGGTTGATCCCTTGCAATTGTGCTTCTTCATCTTCTTTGTTTTGTGTGAAAAGGTGAGTTTTGAACTCACATCTACTTCTCTTGATTTCATTGATGTTAGGTATGAATTCCTAACACCTTGTTCATATGCTCTTGCAATTGGTTTGGGTTGAATTGGAGAATATTCCAATTTTTAGTGTTTTGGGTTCAAATCTTTGAAATCCTAACTTTGATGTTTTAATCATGTTTTGGTGATGCATCGAGGAACATATAGGGCCGGGTTGTCGATTGGCATAAGCCCTTAGAGCCAATGTTCGTCCGATTGCATTTTGGGAGAGTTTGCTCTTCATTTGAATAAGGCTGAAAAACAACCCAGGCATGATTCAGTCGACTGAAAACTCTGTTCAGTCGACTGAACCTGAAACCCGAGAGTTTCCAGGCATGATTCAGTCGACTGAAAAACTCTGCACAGTCGACTGAACCTGGAAACAGAAAGTTTCCTGAACCTGAAAAATTTTCCAGGCACAGGGTCAGTCGACTGAAAACTCTGTTCAGTCGACTGAACCTGCTGTTTGAGCCCACTTTGCTTTTTTTGATTGAATTTTCAATTTGAATCGATTCGTGATGATCCCATGTATGATTATCAATTGTTTTGACTTTGATGGTTCCTTTTAATTTTAATCCACGGGTTTTTATAAAATAATCTCTCGAATCGCATTTAAAAGTTCGTTTCTCTAATTTATAAATTCTATTTAAAACACACACACTTTCGCACTTCGAGCGAAGTGGAAGGGTGATTAAATGGTTGGGCAAAACACGGACTATGAATCTGTGCGTTTATCTTTCCGATTAATCTTTGACCTATTCGATTGATTGTTTTGACCTTCGGGTTTGGTTTATCGATGATATGAGGTAAACTTTGTACTGCTTTGAGTGTGAAAGGGACTGACGGATAGTAAACCGTTTAGTGCGAATGAGTGGTTATGGGACATACGTTAACACTTTTCGGATTCCTTTTCGAGAGTTGTGACACATTCCGCCAGTTAGTGGTGTCCAGTACTGGGTCTTCGACCTTCAGCACTACGGTTTGTTGCCTCTGGGATAGTGTCTTCGGACTGTCTCCCTAGGTTTGTTGCCTTCGGGTATGTTGCCTTCGGGTGTGTGCCTTCGGGTTTGTTGCCCTATATAGTTTCGCTCTGATGTTGGTCTTATGTGCCGCATGGGTGATACTTGGGTTTGGAGTCTTCGGGCTCATGGATCCTTGTTTGTACAGTACTGAGCTCGAGCAAATTTTATGATGTTTCATTGATATGTATATTCCCTTGGTATCGCCCTTCGGTGTTGGTCTTTTGAGCCGCATGGAGTATAGCGTTTACCTTGTGGAACTTGTATACCTTATGGGTATTTGTTATTTGCCTTTTGGCTTGTTTTGGGATATTTGTATCCTTTGTTTCTATATGTTGCCGATGATATGAGGCTTGCTCTATATGATTCATCTCTTGTTGATGATTGTGTTATCTCCTCTAGAGATATTTGTTATCCTGTATGACCTTGCAGGTTTATTACTGTTCAGTTTATCTAACTGATTTGTTATCTAGACTGATCCGTGTATTTTATACTCGGGTCAGACCGAGATGTTTCAGGTTAGGTGCTTTTGGACTTAGCCTATTTTGCTTTCGCATGGACTATTCGCTAGCTTCTTTTTGTTATAGCATCTTTTGTAGTCCTTATCTGTTGTAACTTTGATCTATACTCTTTCGTCTCGTCTGTATATTGTGGTCTCCCGTACCACTTGACATGTATTATTTTGTATACTCTGTTGTGTATCGGTGTATGTGTATATTATGATTGACTGTTCTGTGATGTATATTACATTTGAGTTGTTATATTTTCTTCTGATAGATCCTATAGCCATTGTAGTTTTGCTTTAAATATTTATTGAATAGGTCGAATTTTAATATGTTTCTACTTTTCGACATATTTAGTGAATAGTTAAGGTAAGATTGCACATGGTCGCTTCCATTATACTCTATTGTCCGCGTTAGCCAACAGTATTATCTATGTAATACTCTTTGTTAACGAGGCTCTCGGAGTGGGGCGTCACATTTACTATAACAACAGTATTACACTCCATGCCTTCCATACTCCCCCGAAAACGTTTATTAAAAAAGTAATATTGAAATCCATGTTTTCGATAATAATCACATTTTAAATTATTTTTCAAAACCATTTAAACTCTGTTTACAATTATTACTTTTAAAGCTTTACTTTTAAAGATTATCACTTTAAAAACCATTAACTTCATCAAAAACATTACTTTTAAAACAGTCCTTTAAAAGGTTATTTAACTCTTAAAAAAATGAATGTATTTCCTTTATATAAAAATCCATCTTTAAATCTCAACATAATTCATTTTTATATTTATAAAACTATGTTTATAAATCTCCTTACTATTTTATAAAACTTCTGTTTTATAAAATCCCATTATTTATAAAATACTATTTGTAACCATTCTTTTATAAAAAATCATTTTACTATCGAAATCCACTTATAAATCCATTTTTTTATATATCTAATTTGTTTATAAAATCCATTTATAAATCCATTTACCAAATAAATTCAAATCCATCTACAAATTACTTACAAATTTTGATTATATATCTATTTCATTATTTATAAAATATCACTTTTATAAATCCTTTGTATAAACTATTCAAAAATATTTCACAAAACCATACTTTTATGACATCAAAAATCATACTTTTTATTTATTTAATAATAAATTCATTCCTTTTGATAATTTCAAAATTATTAAAACATATATACTTTTAAAATCACTTTGAAAATCATTTTAATTCACAATCATTATTTTCTAGTTTTTTAAAATACTAAAAATATGGCCTGGTGCAACTATAGCACTAAGTAAGCAAAAACATATATGTGTCATCAAATATTGCATCCAACTCATCATATATCAAAATATATGAAAAGTAAAATCAACGGTACGAGGAATCCCGTTGGATCCTTTTAACATGTCCCCCTGCATCACATACAATATTTAATCATAAAATATATATCATCTGCTTCGAGGCGGTATCGTATACAAATGGTCATCCGTTCATATACGGAAACGTAATAGGGTCTCATCCACTCGCATAGGCGGGAATATATCCAAACCAGCTAATAAAATAGTAAATCATCTAAAAAAGCAACAAACATCATAAATAAAATTATTCACACACATATAAAAATATAAGTGGGCCAGAGAGGTGAGTTAACTCATAGAAATTCCAAAAATACCAAAGCGCTTCATTTTGAATTAAAATTGAACGGTTGTTCAATTTAACCCAAAATTTCTACTAGCTCCGAATCCATCCAATCCAACTCCATAGCGTAGTAACGACGCAACTTATCATGTTCAGTATCGACCTCATATGAAAAAGTTGTGAATTAACGAATGTACGAGATAATTAAATTTAATATCAATTTACATTAATTAAATTTTAAATCCTTAATCACCTTTCTCCTTCTCCCTCTCGTAAGCGACTCCAAACGTGTTCTTCCTTTTTTTTTCTTTTCTTTTTTATAAATTTTCGATCGCGAAAACCAAGCCGCACTAATTGCCCGCGCACGCCTGCCGCACCGCTCCCCTCGTCTGTCGTCCGTGCGACCACTCACCTTGCGACACATGCCAAATTGTAGAAAATGAACAAAGCAGCCTCACGAACGTGGTTCCTTTTTTCCCTCCACATGACGATCTACGATGATCCAACCGTTGAATAGGCCTGCCTCGCCGAGTACTCCAACTTTCATGTTAAATGTAATGACTAGGTTTTTCGACCCTCGAAAATTAACACTAATACGTCACTATATAGAATGCCGAGCAATCGAGAGCCGAAAATACTGTTTCATTAGGGTTATAGAAAAAAAGATAGAAGAAGAAACACAAAAAACTACATATAATCTCACAATCGCAGCGGAATAAAATATAATATACAATAACAGATTTTTATACAAGAAAACTGTAATTGTTAATTTATATACAAATTATCATAGTACAGTCATCAACATATAAATCTAGACAGTTATAATAACTTTTCCTCACAAATGTCGAATATAAAACCTACAATACATAGTGGAATATAATCAAGTACGTGTAATACGTCTCTGCCATCTAGCTCGTCTCCTGAGCTCCAAAAGCATCCTAACCTGAATCTGTAACATTCGGTCTAACCCGAGCATTACAACAAAGTAACACCCGAGTCAGGCTGGAAACTAGTGTGAGTAAACACACTCAATTTGAATTACTTGAGATATCAAAACCCTCCGAAAAAAAGGTAACTCGTAAGACCACATCATACATAAGCACGATGGTTTTATCTTATGATAACCAAAGCACTTTTTATAGAAAAATCCAATGATATTATAATAATGTCTAAGTATAAATACTTATTTAAAATAGCCAAATTTATTACATTAATTAAGTTCCAACATATTAAACTCAATAATCAAAACCGTAAAGGTTCGTGGTGTTTATTTGATCAAGTTGGTCTCAAATAACACTGATATCCGATCCCGGGCTCTTCGAGTCCAAATGATAAATTTTAAAGTCCAAGTCGTTTCAAATAAAATTTTAACAAGCAGGGTGCTAATCTTTACCTATGGAAATTCATCCCATATGTTAACTTTACCATAACCACTCCTTCGAAAATAATTCATCTATAATCATTCCATTTTTTGAGATTGATATAGAGATAAGTTCCAGTTGATTTACTTTATTGTGTTTACTTTAATTTGTTTGTCCACTAAGCGGCACAGACAATAAGTAATTGATACAATATCTAAAAAGATCAAAGTATAGATAATTAACTCTAGTCAATGCTAAATAATTAATAATAAATTAATTTACAAATTAGAATTGAATTGGTTCCAATTAACAGAGTCAAATTATATTTTTAAATCCAGATTACTTGTATATTAAAGAAATCTATAAAGTGTTTTATTATTGGTTAATTAAAATTAGACCGCCATTAAAATTTAATTTATAGTTGATATGAATCAGCTTAAAATTTAGAATTGAACTAGTTTTAAGTTGACTGAGGCGAGTTATATTTTAAATCCAATTTATTAGTTAACCAAAGAGATTTAATAATTTATTTTTTGTTAATTAAAGTTAATTGTCCATTTTTACCATTTATCGATTAATTAATAGATAACTAATTGAATAAGAAATTTATTGTTTGTTCACATCAAATATTATAAATTATTAAATTTTTGACATTTTAGGAAGCTTGCGGATATTAGTTCAGACGGGACTACTCGACGATAGTCACTTGAAGCGAAACTCGCATGACAAATGAAATTTAAATGAAGAAGACATCGAGTTTAAAACATAAGATTTTTAAATGAATTGTAACGATTGCGATTTTTCGTTGCCGAAAAACCGAAATGTTAGGGTTTAAGAAAGAAGAAAAGAAAAAGAAAGAGGTAGAAGAAGAGAGAAAGAAGAACAGAACAGAAAGAAATAACAGAACAACATCAGAATCTCACAATTCGCAGCGGAACAACATATAATAGATAAATGAATAATCTTTAAACAAAGAACTATATCAGTTATTACATTACATCACATTACATTTCATTACATCAGAGTGTACAACAACAAACAATGCAGCGGAAAAGAAATACTATATACTAGTAATACGTCATGCCATCCAACTTGCCTCCAGCAACTCCTGAATTCCAGAATATCCTGATAAACCTTAACTCTTCACTGCCCGTGTGAAAATTGGTGGACACCCAGAGTTTAGGAAGGAAAACAATAAACTCCGAGTCAGTCATGTGACTGGTGTGAGAACTCAAAACAGTTTATTTATCTTTGAAATCAAAATAGAGAAATATTTTTAAAGTTAATTCGCTATGCCTTTAAAAATGAGACTACCATAAGGCCTCCCGCACACACACACAATGCAAACGCAGAATCGGAGGAGATTTCTCCTTATGATAGTCAAAGATGCTTGATACGCATTAAAAAGAACATTTGATATTATTACTAGTGCATAGTGTAGGAAAATATTTCAAAAGTAAAGATATAAATCTTATCCAACATACGACCATTATCGTATGCCTGCTATAGCTACCATCCAAATAGTGGGGCGCCACCATAAGTGAATGATAGGTTCTACAACTAATACCGTACAAGATCGTATTGTTTCTTTGGATTTCCAACGAATGGTCAGGCCAAGGAACTTGCCATTGCCACATGAGAACGCCTCTGGAAGGACGTCCTCAAGAACCAAACCGGATCTCTGCCAACACAAGGCCGGGTTACCCCTAACTGGGTAACTACTGATACGAGTATGCCATCCCCTGGTCCTTTGGGACTTTAACCGAGCGCTCGTCATCAACATCACACAATCATAAATAAAGTGTTTCAACATGAGTAAGTATCTGGGCTCCATACCATGATACCACCCTTTTCCAGAAGGAAATGCACATACCCTAAGGGAGCTACCCCTCATAACCTTGCCGCATCTTTCCTGTTTTGACCATTCCAGGGTGTGAGGCTCGACGAAGTCACGTCCACAAAGCCACGCTTTATACAAAAGCCATGCTTTGGGTCAACAAATGATCATAGAAATGATCACAAAGATAAACGATCAAACAAATGATCCTATCACAAATGATCAACACAATGATCATTTCACAGCAACACTCAGCATGTCACATTACCAAATTGGGAATATATTGCTGATAACCTTCAACTATATAACCTCTGAGCTCGTACGTCTTAGAGAAGGGTGTTAAGCTAAGAGAATAAATTCTCCGCCACCAACAGAAATATGTTTGAAAGAAATCAGCTTTATATCTCAATTTGTAATGTCGGACATACTATCCATACAAGTCTGTTCCGGGATCGAACAGAACCGAAGGCACTTACAAAGAAGTCCTTGCAATCCGGATAATCTCTAATCACGTCCGGATTTCCCATCACATATGGAGATCTCTATACCGGGGATCAGCCAGTGCAGAGACAATCGACAAGAAACCCTTTCGTTTTCGAAAAAATCCGGTCTTCAACACCGGTCTTCAACACCGGTCTTCAAATGCAATTCATAACGACGTATCACATATTCGAAATGGGTTATACGACCCCAAGGTCCTTTCCCGGTTAACCCGAATAGTGATCGCTTATTTTTAAAAAAATAAGTGTGGCATTCAATTTCAAGCAAATCACAACAAATACCTATTTAAAGGTAAATATTGATAGTCGGTTATTGAACTATTAATGGATATGCACAACATCACCAGGTTCCAAATAATTTTCCAAATAATTTATTTTCCAAAAATATCTTTACAAGATATATATTTTCCATTCTTCAAAAATAAATCATTATTTATTTTTAAACCCATTTTCCAAATTTCATTTTTTTAAATTCCATATTGAATTTACATTTCCAAAATAACTATGAATATACGTTTTCAATTATTCATTTTCAATTTATCTTCAAAAAGATAAATTCTCTAAACTTTTCATTTCACATTAGAAAAACATTTCCATACTTATTTATTTATAAGTAATTCACAAGTCTTTTTATTTTCTACACTTGGAAAATATTCAATATACTCTAATCGAAATTAAGTATATATATCATTCTTTAAGGAAATCATTCTCTTAAACATATTTATTTGGGCCAAAACGAATGTTGCGTAAAACATTGTTACGACAACCCAAAATCACTATAGGGATTCGAAATTAAAATAGATATATAAATCCCAATACCATACAAAACATTTCCTTTCGGAAATCATTTACTATAACAACAGTGTTATAGTCCACCATTTCCTTCTATTTCTCGAAAACGTCTATTTCAACAATGAATGTTGAAATCTATGATTTCGAATCTTAATACATTTAAAACATCGTTAGATCGTTTTAATTATATTTAAAACATCACATCCAAAACATTTTCTTTAATATATTATTCACTATTCAAAAACGTGAATATACTTGTTAACCATTTTTATCATTTCTATTCATTTTGTTTTACAGGATTATTCACTGTCTAAAACGTGAATATAACTCCATTAACAAATTACAACAATTTACTTATCAAGAAAAGTCGTTGCGGATTTATAAAACAATGTTTATAAATTCCATTTCTATTTATTTTATAACACTTCCTCTTATAAATCTCCTTTATTAATCTATTCAATTTCATATCTCAATGATATACTAAAAGTTCATATTATAAGTTAAATACTTATAATTTATTTGTTTACAAAAACGTTCTTTTAACTGCCCAAATTTTAAATCTTATAACTTATAAGATTCATTTATTTATCCAAAATCTATTCTTTTAGTAACTTTACAAACTTTATAAACCTACTGCTTATAAAATTCCATTTATAACTTCACCGTTTATAATTCTATAAATTTCATTCATTTACGAAATTCATTTACAATTCATTCTAACACTTATAAAAACCCGTTTTATAATTCCAATACTTTAACTTATAAAATATTTATTTTATAAATCTTTTATATAAATCATTTTATATTATGCTTTTTAAACGTCTTTAAACTCCTTTATAATTTCATCATTTTGATTTATAAAATAATCAAATTTCATAAATCCTATTTTTAAACTTTTTATAATAAATTCAGAAATCCTAATTTAAACTATTTTATAAAATCATTAATCCCATATTTTCAAAAATCAACTTTTAACTGTATTTCTCAAAAATCATAATTTTTATATATTAAAATTTTAACGTTTATTTATTTAAGATGAATCAATTCCAAAAATATTTTATAAACGTATACTTTCAAAAATCACTTTAGAAATCCCTTAAAAATCAAAAATCGTTATTTTTAAACTTCAAAATTGGATCCGATGATGCAACACATCAAATAGTCAATCACGATTTTCAAACATCATATATCAATATGATAATCAATCAAATATCACAATATCTGAATCAAATAATTATTTGTGAGGAATCCAGTTGGATCCCTCCAACCTGTTTCCCTGCATCCACAGACATTAGCACAATACCCATTCCACTTCGAGGTGGAATATCGCGGTATATGGGATTTATAAAATATTATCCGCTTAATAGGCGGCGCAATAGGGTCTCATCCGCTATACAATGCGGGAAATCAATCAACTGCAATATATACATATGCCAATATATATATTGCTATATATATAGATATATCCTACTATATCTAATATCACAACCAAATAGCAATCAATAAATAACTGCAAATCCAACTTTAAATTTTTGAGTGAGAAGTTCTCACCTTTGCTTTTATTAGCAATCCATTTCCTTCTTGACTCGATTTTCTTGATTTATACCTTGTATAAATATTTACACAATTTATTAATATTCGAATCAACCGAACAATTTATTTCCGTTTAATAGTTTTGATTGGCTGATAATTCTTTTTAAATAAATTTTCTCCTTTAATTAAATTTATTTAATTAATTATTTTATTTTAAATTAATATCTTTATTTTAAATCAATTTTTTTTGATAAATTTGTTTAACTAAAATTTTTGTTTAAAACTAAATTTTCTTCTTTAATCCTTTTCTAAAATAAATAAATTAAATAAGTAAATTAAACAAATTTATCTTCCTTTTGAAAATATATATATATAAACTGCATTTATATCTTATTGTATTCTCTTTCTGTAACTATATATAAAATTCCATATTTGACTTGTATAGGTAGATATTAAAACAGAAATATTTTTCACTATACTGTAAAAAAATTCTATAGGCATATATTTTAAATTAAAATTAACAACACAATTTATACCTTACTGTTTTAAAGTAAAATAAAAATATGTGTCCATCAGTTTTTTTTTCCTCTTATCGAAATTTTATTTATATAAAAATTTCTGTAAGTAGCAAGTCTCTTTACTGAAATTTTTTTTTCTGCATATATATATATATATTTTTTTTTTTCTATTCTACAGTATAAATTAAACAAAATTAAAAACGAACAAGATGAAATTTGCTACCTAACTGCAGATCGAAATCCCAGCCTTTGCCTTCTTCCCCTAACCTCGCGAATGCCATCGCGAATCCCCCTTGCTTGCTTGAGCCACCCCGACTAGCTCGCTTCGCCGCCTAACCCAGCTCCATTTCTCGAGCGCTTCGCCCTCCTCCTCGAATCGCGCGGCACCCAACGCAGCCGCTAAATCCCCTACTCGCGCGCCCGCCCTCGAGACGAAAACCCTAGTCGCCAGAACGCGAGCTTCGCCATTGATTCGCTACCCACTGCAGCCTTTTCGATCGAGCTCCCCCTCTTTTGGCCTCGCGACGCCCCTACGCGACTTTCAATTTAGGGCTTCGGCCATTGTTATGAACGAGAGGATTTGATTTTGAGATTGAAGAAGGAAATGGAAGAGGAGGGAGAACGGCTTCGGCCATTATAAAAAAATTTCATTTTCTTTGATTTTGAAAAACTGGAGAGGGAGAGGGATATTTAAAACGTGAAGGAGGAAGGCTTGCATGATTTCTTCAGTGATTTCTTGCGTGATACTCGGCTGAAACAAAGGGGCGTGTTATTAAAGAAGAACGTGGTGTGTTGTTGACCAATTTAAATTTTAAATTTAAATTGAATCTCGATAAAAATTCAATGCGTTTACTCGCCGTGTGCTCACATATCAACTCAGAAAAATACGAAATTTGAAATCCGGCAATAATTCAATATTACGGACCCAATGGAACTGGTTTCGTCGAATTCCAAGACTATGCCTCGGACGGCTATTTTTGAATATCGATTTAAACGATATAATTTCAAAACTGAACAAAGCAGTTTCAAATTCAATTCTGAAGCTTCTATTACCTTCAGTATTATCAATATGAATTTTACAAGCCTTTGAAATATTTTTATTCAGCTAAAATTGAGGATTCAAATTTTTATTCAACTTTCAATAGATTAAATTCTAAAATTTAATCGCCATTCATTCTGATAATTTGAAATTCACGTCAAACCATCATTCAAATATTTAAAATTAATTAAATATTTTCAAATTAAATTGTTCAAAATTTCTGGGTCGTTACATGAATAACTTAATTTGATTTTTTCTTTGAGCCAAACCCCGCCCATAAATCCAAGACACGGCCCATCTAATAAAAGTACAGCCCAACCTATTTCTCTTCTTCTCCATCTAGTCATCTTCCTTTCTCGCTTTCTTCCATTTGAGACCTAGAGAAAAACGTGCACGTACGTGTGCATGTACACATGAGCGTCGGCCCTTAAATATCGTCGTTGACCATCGCCTCACATCACCCACGCCTACTGCATCACTTCCATCCCCTGGAAACACCCGGTCATGCCTCCGTTCGAAATCGACCCACTGACCACAACTTGGAACAAAAAACTACAACCATCAAATCACCTTGCCACTTCACCACGGTCCACCATCCATTACTAAATTTCACCCACTCCTTTGCTACAGCCCCCTCTATCGTTTCCCCCTGGCGCGCACGTCACCGCCTCTCCCCATACCGTGCTATTGCTCCAAACCCAAAGCCCAAGCAAAACTCCACCGTAAACCCTACTCTGAACTCGACTCGCCACCACGACCCATAAAAAATGCCGCACTATTTTTCCTATGTGCCCCATCTGTAACGCCCCGAAAATTTTCGACTTTCGAAAATCCGACATCGACACTCACTTTATCGACTGCCGAGAAATCAAAGGCCGAAAACCGAGATGTTATGGGTTTTTAAAAAGAATTAAGAAAAAGAAAGAAGAGAGAAGAGAAGATAGAAAATTTTGATAGGGAAAAGAAAATAGGAAATTTGAAAATAGAAGATAGAAGCATTTTAAAAATAGAACGGGACAGAAGAAAACAACAGAACAACAACAGAATCTCACAATTCGCAGCGGAACAACATATAATAATAAATGAATAATCTTTAAACAAAGAACTATATCAGTTATTACATTACATCACATTTCATTACATCAAATCATCAGAGTGTACAACAACATACAACAACATAACAGTGCAGCGGAAAAAGAAATACTATATACTAGTAATACGCCATGCCATCCAGCTTGCCTCTAGCAACTCCAGAATATCCATAATATCCTGATAAACCTAACTCTTAACTGCCCGTGTGATATTATTATTAGTGTATAGTGTATAACAAATTCATTTCGAAAGTAGAATATAAATCTTAGCCAACATACGACCATTATCGTATGCCTACTATAGCTACTATCCAAACAGTGGTGACCACCATAAGTGAATAGCAGGTTCTACAACTAATACCGTACAAGTTTCGTATTGGGAATTGGATTTCCAACAAATGGTCAGGCCAAGGAACTTCCCATTGCCACTGAGAATGCCTCTGGATGGACATCCCCGAGAACCAAACCGGATCTCAACCAACACAAGGCCGGGTTACTCCTAACTGAGCAACAACTGACCGAGTATGCCATCCCCCGGTCCTTTGGGACCTTTTTCCGAGAGCGCTCTCTAATCAATTCACACAATCATAACAAAGTGTTTTCAACATGAGTAAGTATCTGGGCTCCATACCATGATACCACCCTTTTCCAGAAGGAAATGGACACATCCTAAAGGGTGCTACCCCTCATAACCTTGCTGCTTCTTTCCTGTTTTGACCATTCACGGGGTGTGAGGCTCGACGAAGTTACGTCCACAAAAACATACTTTATACAAAAGCCATGCTTTGGGTCAACAAATGATCAACACAATGATCACAAGGATAGACGATCAAATAAACGATCCTATCACAAAAAATCAACACAATGATCATTTCAGCATCACTCAGCATATCACATTACCAAATTGGGAATATATCGCTGATAACTTCAACTATATAACCTTTGAGCACATACGTCTCAAAGAAGGGTGTTAAGCAAAGAATAAATTCTCCGCCACCAACAGAAATATATTTGAAAGAAATCGGCTTTATATCTCAAATTGTAATGTCAGGCATACAATCCATACAAGTCTGTTCCGGGATCGAACAAAACCGAAGGCACTTACAAAGAAGTCCTTGCAATCCGGATATTCACAATCCTGATCGGATTTCCCATCACATATGGAGAACTCAATACCGTAGCTACTCGGTGCAGAGTCAATCGACAGGTCATCCTATCGCTTTCGCAAATACCGGTCTTCAACACCGATCTTCAATGCAATTCACAACGACGTATCACATATTCGGAGTGGGTTATACGACCCCATGGTCCTTTCCCGGTTAACCCGAATAGTGAGCGCTTATTCAAAAAAATAAGTGTGCATTCAAATTCAATCAATTCACATCAAATACCCATTCAAAGGGAAATATTGATAGTCGGTTATTGAACTATCACTGGACATGCACACATCACCAGATTCCAAATAATTTTCCAAATTATTTATTTTCCAAAATATCTTTATAAGATATATAATTTCAACACTTCAAAAATAAATCAATATTTATTTTCAAACAAATTCCACTTTTCACATATAAATTCTATAATGAATTTATATTTCAAAATATCCATGCATATTCGATTTCAATAATCCATTTCAATTTATCTTCAGAAAAAGATAAATTCTAATTATTCACTTCATATAGGAAAACATTTCCATACTTATTTATTCATAAGTAATTCACAAGTTCCTTTTATTTTCAACACTTGGAAAATATTCGATATACTTAAACCGAATTAAGTATATATTTCTTTCTTTAAGGAAATCATTAACTTAACATATTTATTTGGGCCCAAAACGAATGTTGCGTAAAACATCGTTACGACAACCCAAAATCACTAGCATAGGGATTCAAAATTAAAAATAGATATATAAATCCCAATACTATTCAAAACATTTCCTTTCGGAAATCATTTACTATAACAACAGTGTTATAGTCCACTATTTCCTTTTATTTCTCGAAAACGTCTATTTCAACAATAAATGTTGAAATCTATGGTTTCGAATCACAACACCTTTTAAAACATCGTTAGATCGTTTTAATTCTTATTTAAAATATCACATTCAAAACATTTCTTTAACGTCTTATTCACTATTCAAAAACGTGAATATACTATGTTCACAAATTCCATTATTTCTATTCTTTTTAACTTAAAGGATTATGCACAGTCTAAAACGTGAATATAACTCCATTTATAAGTTATAACAATTAACTTATCAAAATAAGTCGTTTGCGAATTCATAAAACAACGTTTATAAATTCCATTTCTATTTATTTATAAAAACTTCTCTTTTATAAATTCCTTTATTAACATATTTCAGTTTATAACTCAATTATAAACTAAATGTTTATATTATAAGTTAAATACTTATAAAACGATTATTTTATAAAATCGTTCTTTAAACTTCATAATTATAAATCTTATAACTTATAAGATTCATTTATTTAACCAAATCTATTCTTTAATTAACTTCACAAATTTATAAATCTTACTATTTATAAATTTCATTTATAACTTCACCGTTTATAATTCTATTGATTTCATTCTTTAATGAAATTCATTTTCAATTCATTCAAACACTTATAAAATCTCATTTTATAATCCCAACGTTTTAATTTACAAATATTCATTTGTAAATCCTTTAATATAAATCAATCTATATTATTCTTTAAAACGTCTTTAATTTCCTTTAAAAAAACTTCACCATTCTGATTTATAAAATAATTAAATTTTATAAATCCTATATTTAACTTTTTATAACAAGTTCAGAATCCCAATTTAAACTCTTTTATAAAGTCATTAATTCCTTATTTTCAAAAATCAGCTTTTAACTATATTTCTTAAAAATCAAAATTTTTATAATATTAAAAATTATAACGTTTATTTATTTGAAATGGATCAATTCCAAAGATATTTTATCTTTTCAAAAATCACTTTAAAAACATTTTAAAATCCCAAAATCTGGGTCCAATGATGCTACACACCAAATAGTCAATCACGACTACAACGATCCATCATATATCGATATGATAATCCATCAAATATCAAAATATCTGAAATAAAATAAATACTGTTGAGGAATCCAGTTGGATCCCTCCAACCTGTTTTCCTGCATCCAAAAACATTAGCACAATACCAATTTCGCTCCAGTACGAAATTATCGCGGTACATGTTCTTAATAAATATTATCCGCTTAATAACGGCGTAATAGGGTCTCATCCGCTAAACAAAAAATGCGGGAAATCAACAACTGCAATATATACATATGCCAATATATATATATATTGATATTATATATAATACCAATTTCACTGTTTATGAAATATTCGCGGTATATGTTTATATTAAATAACATCCGCTTACTAACGGCGCATAATGTCTATTTTAACAATCAATAATTTACAGTCATCATTCAAACATGCATTCAAATATTTTAAATCTAACTATTTAAAATAAAATCGAAATCTATTCGATTGAGTGAGAAATTCTCACCTTGGTTTTAAATTCCGTTTAAGCTTTTATTTCGAATAAAATTAAACGCGCGTTTAATTTTACCCGAAATTCTCACTAACTCCAAACGACTCCAAACCAACTCCATCGCGTAGTGCTCGTCCATACGATTCCAACGCAACTGATTTCGCGCAGTTTCGACCTCGTATGAAAAAGATATTGATTTTACAAGTTTGTACACGATTTTTAAACTAAAATTTACACTATCCTTTATAAATTTTTACCATCCCCTCATCATCACCGTCCACACCAGATCCAACGCCCCCCCCTTCATCTTCCCAAATACACGCGCAAGCTACAGCACAAGGCCGAACATCAAACCCACTAGCACAATTCTAGGGTTTATATTTTCTCCTTCGATAATCAACGAAATTCGATCACTCCAACGCCATGACGAAGCTCTCGAGACGAGCTATCACCACCTCCCTTGGCCTGAAGCTCGGCCATGCCTTGATGCACGCGCACGCCCCCCCTACAGCCCACGAACGGCCCATTTCTGCCCCTCCTACGCAACTCCAAACCCCATCAAATCCGTATGGATTTCAAGATCTTGCGAAGCTCTATAACTTTGTAGTTGATGGCTTCGTGAATCGATGAATGGATTGAGAGATTTTGAGGGAGGAAGTTGCTCAATTTTCGGCCATCCATTTCTGAAGGTGGCGGCCACGTTTAGAAATTAGGGTTTTACATTTTTTTTTTTATTTTAGATTTTTAACTCCTATTTATAGAAAAAGCTAGCGTAAACACTATTCATCCCGGGAATTCCGAACTCCGATTTAGACGCCGTAACCAGCGTACCTAGGGTTTATCCCGCGTTCCGGACACAATGGAATAGGTTTCGGAAGCTAATTCGGAAGTATGTGCGAGTTATGGCTGCAAACGTTCAATTTGAATTAAACCGATTTAAATCGATTTCTAGGCGTTTTAATTTGTACCGGACAAACGGTAAATCCAATTGACTTGAAATTTGAAACCTTACAATAATATCACATTACGGATCCGATGAAACTGGTTTCGTCGAAATCCGAGACTTTTTGAAAAATGGCTATTTTGACTCGCCAAATTTAAATTAAAAACGATTCGATGCGTTTCGAGCTGCCACGACCAAACGATAGCTCCGATTGACACGAAATTTGAAATCCGGTAATAACTAACTATTACGGATCCAATGGAACTGGTTTCGTTCAATTCTGAGACTGTTCAAAAATTGACTATTTTACAGTCGATTATAAAATATTAAAATATTCAATTTTCACAAATTAACTTTTAATTCGATTTTAAAAGTTCTAAAATATTTCTATAACTCCAGTATGATTAAATAAAATTTTACAAATCATTTTCTATCATATTTAACTCAATTTCCAATTATTTCCATAATTTAACGTATTAAATTATCGATTTAATTATCCAATTAAATCCAAAAATTCAAATAAAAATTTATTTGACTTAAAAATTCACTTATAAATATTTAAAATTAATTAAATATTCAATTTTTAATTAATAAAAATTCTGGGTCGTTACACCATCCTCCCATCCTCCTCCAGACCAAAACTTAGGCTACGAAATTGAACATGTCATTGGAATTCGACCAAAGACCCAAAACAGTTCATCGCTCGACCCCTCCTTCTCTACACCACAAAAAAAATCTCAAACCACCTCTAAAATCCTATTTTCTGACGACGAACACATCCATACAATCCAATCTTTATATTTCGATGTTTGAATTTTTGGTCATGTCTAACAACCTTTTAGTAAAATGATATTTCCATTCCCTGTGATCCATGAAATTCAATGAGATAAAGTTTAAAATGTTCTTCATTCGAAAACAACCAACTTCTCTTTTGAAATCAAGATCTAAAACTTGGCGGTTGTTGCTCTATTGATTTTTGAAGCTTATGGACTTAGACTGTTTTGTAAAAAAACGTACAGAGTATTTTTTTCGAGGAGGAAGAACAAGATGTTGGTTTCAGTAATAACATATACAAAGCATACGCATGCAATAGATGTAGACATGTTGTCACAGATCAATTGATTCATCTCTATAATCATAGTTATGAATGAAAATATAAGTAATGTCCAACAAAATAAGTATTTACCCACTCTTAAAAATGATGAGCTGCTGCGGTTTTGTTCTTGCTTCAAGCTTTACAAATGATCTTCTCTTTATCACTGAATGGTAGATTTTTATTTTTTTTTAATGGCAACACACTTTTTTAATGCTAAATGGTATACGTGAACCAAAACATAGACAGCAGTGTATATATAGATAGAGGAGTGGGAACAAGGTTTGGAAAAAGGCGGAAGCCCATTTTCATGTACATGACTTTTCGTTTTCTTTTATTTTTTTCTTTAATTTGATTTGAAAATTGTTGACTTAATTTTGATAAACTGATTGGCTTGATTTTTTCGTAGTTGATTTGAATATTGAGCAATTTGATTTATTTTGTTGATTAGTTTTTATAGGTTTGATGTGATTTATTGTACGCTTGATTTAATATTTTGTGCTTGAGTTGATGTTTATCATCATGGTGTTCCCTTATGAGTATATATACACTTCATATAAACATATATATATAGGTTTACATATACTATTTTTATATTAATATATATATATATACACACACGCACACAATTATATATCGTTTTGCAATCACATACATTTTTACATTTTTTTACCTATTACCTTTAGATATATACATATTCATTTTATCATATTTTCATATACATATATATTTACATATTCACTTATTCATCTATACATTCAGATATACACATGTTTATCTATATATAGATATTTATATTTCTATATGCACTATTTTTATTAACATTTAGCCACATATATATAGTCATAAGTTTGAAATTTTGCCATTATGAAGTTTGTACATTCATGTATATATATATATATTTATTTACATATGCAATATTTTTCATAAACATATATACACATATATAAACTTATATATATTTTTAAACATCAAAATGGAGCTTGTATATGTAACGACTGAGCGATTTTCGACCCCCGAAAATCGACACTAATACGACCATTGTATAGAGTGCCGAGCAATCGAGTGTCGGAAATACCAGGTTGTTAGGGTTAAGAAGAAAAAAGATAGAAGAAGAAAAGGAAATAATAGCATAGAATCTCATAATTACAGCAGAACAAAATAAATATACAATAACAGCATTTTATATAAAGAAAATCTACAACTGTTAATATACTACAAGTTATCAGAGTACAATCATTAACAATAAATCTGGACAGTTGTTATAACTTGTCCTCAAATGCTGACTATGGAGCATATAACACATAGCGGAACTATAGTCAAATACGTGTAATAGGTCTCTGCCATCCAGCTCGTCTCCTAAGCTCCAAAGTGTCCTAACCTGAAAATTGTAATACTTGGTCTAACCCGAGCATTAAATAAAGTAACACCCGAGTCAGGCAGAAAACCAGCATGAGTAAACACACTTAAATTTGAAATACTTAGTTATAAAATCTTTTGAAATCCAAGGTAACTCGTACAACACGACGAGCTTTCATCTTATAAAACCAAAAATACCTTTACAGAGAAACTGGTGATATTATAATATTGTTTAATTATAAATACTTAATAAAATAATGAATTAGTTAAATTAATTAAATTTTAGCATATTAACTCTAAAATCAAACCCGTAAAGTTTCTTAGTGATTTTCAAATCGAAGTGGTTTCGGATAACACTGATATCCTATCCCGGTCTCTTCGAATCCAAGCAATAAATTTCAAAGGGTAAATTGTTTAAAATAAAAAATTTATATTTAGGATGGTAATATTCACATATGGGAATTTATTACAGATGTTTATTTCAAATAAAACTAATTATCATTTTAATCAAACTTTTTAACTTGTCTAACCACTTGACGGCGCAGACAAGAATAATTGAAATAAATATCCAATAGGATTAAGCCAAGATATGGATTGTACTAATTTAACGATCAGTATCCGATATCAAAACAATTCACACATCAGGATTTTATTAACTTTAATTAACCGAGTCCATTTACATTTTAAATCTAATTAAAGGAATCATAAAAAAAATTATTATTAGTTAATCAAAGTTACACATTCTATTTAATACCTAATTTGTTAATTTACATAGTTTTAAGTCAAACACTAATATAATTAATCATCCATTTTAATTATAAAATATCATTAAACTTTAAATTACGAATTTGAAATGACAATAGATTTTTAGTTAAAAAAAATTAAATTATCATATATATATGTGTGTGTGTGTGTGTGTGTTAGTTCCATTCCTTCTTTCTTTTTTCTTCTTGCCTTTTCTTTTCTTTTTCCTTTTCTTTTTCTTATTTTTCCTTTTCCTTTTTCCTTTTCTTTTCCTTCTCTTTTTTTCCATTCTTTTCTCCTTGGCCTATACTAGGCCCATCCCCCTTCTTCCCCTTCTCCTTTCTTTCCCCAGTTCTCCCCCCCTTTGTTCTACTCTTTTTTTAGGTATGAAGAAGACGCAGCTACATATAAATAGAGAAAGGAAGGTGAAAAAGTTCAGCAATGAGGCGGCTGGTGTTGTATAGGCTTTCACTTTCACAACTTTATCCTATTTTTTTCATTTTCATTTTGATTTGAAATTTTTTTTAATTGATTTGATTTCATGTTGATATGATATTTTATGTGTTTGATTTAATATTATGTGTGACTTGATTTTGAAATTTGTTATGATGATGTCTCCTTGCATACATCCTTTCATATATGTATATATATATTTCCTCAAATTTTACATCTATACACACACACACACACACACACTACTCTTACAAACATATATAACCATTCATATAAATATTGTTGTCATCATGCACATATATGTTTATACTCAGACATGTTTCATATACTTATATATATATATAGTTACATATACATATTCATCTATACATTAGATATACACATGTTTACCTATGTATATATATTTATATTTCCTTATGCACCTTCATACACATGTATACATATACCTATACTTAATTACCTTTTTACAATTTCCATATACACTAGTTCATATGGCATAAATATATATATATATATACACACTTGTATATTTTTAATTATCATAAAGCTTATGTGTGTGTGTATACATTTATAGATATTTTATCTTAAGTTTAATTGGTGGAATTTATATACATTTCCAATAAAATCAATCATGCCCCAAAATTTTATAATTTAAAATTTATATAGTTTTTAAATCAATATATAGATTCAGATATTTCAAATATCACAAAAATCATCTATTCGACTTATGAAAATCAATATTTCAATAATTAAAATCAGTTAATTACGCCGATAATAGACGTCATAAATCCGGGTAGTTACATTCCTCCCCCCTTAGAACTTTTCGTCCTAAAAAAGGAATGAAACGAGAATTAGAATTTTGTTGTGTATTATCAATTAAATCATTTTTAAACATTCAACTCCTTACTCTTCTATTTGACATTTTTAAACACTTTAAATTACATAGTATTACCAACTAGTTTTATAAAAATATTTTCATAACTCAATGTCTAAAAAAGTCCATCCTTGTTCTTAAAGAAATTTAGTCATACGTTGATCAGGCGTAGGACTGAAAATCTATAAGTACTTGGTAGACCCGTTTTCAACACCCAGTGAAATACTTGAAAAACTTCTTTTTCAAAAATGCTATGGAAAGTATCACCCCCCTTCACCACCATGGATCGCAGTTAACCTGATAATTGCATCGCCATCTGGACGAAATCCATAAGAAAACTATAGGCATTCGCACCTCTCGACTTACGCCATGGGAACACCATAGATCGCAGAGACCACAAGGTTGCATTACTATCACAGCAAAACCGTAAGTGGTCTGTAGGCAATCACTGCCCCTCTAATTACGCTGCCAAAAGAAACTTTACCACGTAGACCACAGACTATACAAAGGTTGCGTCATTATCCCAATGAAATCCAATGTAGACAGTAGGCACTCACTGCCACATGAATTCCGCTATGGAACCAAACCACATAGACTGCAACCTAATGATTTTATGTTGCTATCCTAGCGAAATAAAACATAGATTGTAGGCAATCAATGCCACTCGATTTACTTTATGGAACTGCGATAGATCGTAGTTACATAAAGGTTACGTTGTCATCACAGCAAAACCCAATGTAACTATAGGCATCAACACCACTCGACTTACGGTACCCAACAAATGATCATTAGGAACTCATTGAGTTTTTTCCGGACGTCCTCTGAGATCTAAATTTTCATTGAACTCATCCTTTAGATTCCTAGGCAAAACCACTCAGTGGATCTCCTACTATAAATTTCGATTTTAATGGGGTGCCTTTCCATACTTTTGTCCCAAAACATATCATACAGTATATATAGTACCTCTCAAATCATACTTTTTATATGTATCACATATAAACTTTATCTATACAAAATTGATATCTTCAAAATCGATAGTTTTTAAATTTAGTTTACCAAATTTCCAAAATTGACTTTTTACCAGAATCAAAAGTCTTTATAAATCAATGGGTTCCAAAACTATTTCTATTTCATTCTCATATACATATAAAATCATTCCTTTCCACTTGGATAACTTTCGGATTAATAATTTTCCGAGTCATCTCATACGGATATAAACTCTATTTTAGTATTTCAAATATCTTCTAGATCATTTCTTCCTAGTAATAAATTCAACAAGGGAGTCTGAATATATAACTAACATTTATATTCTCATCAATGCCAATTCAAATTTCCAAGTTCGATTATTTTACCAAGTTATTTGTCACATTTCTTACGTCTTATGGAGTAAGTTTCAGTTATAGTAACTATTCAATCTTTATTTTTAAATCATCTTATTTACTCAAATATACTATTTCACTTCAAAATCATTTTTACCTTAGTACTTTAATTCTGGTTCCAATTCGGAATTGCTTTGAATTTCCATTTGGGTTATAATTCAATTTATCCTAATTAGTATTCAAATCTATGATTTAAATATAAACAATTTCCACTCTGACCAGTTTGAATTTAGAAAATAACTTGAATAGTTTTAAAATAGTTAAATAGTTAATATAAGATGGTTTGAGTTTTAAAAAGAACAGTTTGTAAAGTAAATGGCTAAGAAAATCAAAATAAATTTGACTATTTAAGAAGATAGATTTCTTAGACAGTTTATATTAAAATAATTTGTTTGAAAATAGTTTCAGAGTCAAACTGATTCAATTCCCAATCTTTAATTCAACTCAATTTCAATTTCAACATTAGTAATTTAGTAATTATAAATTTTTGTTCAAACCAATATAAAAGTGATTCTATATTAGATCATATTTCCATAAAATATTTCACAACATCGATAAACTACCACACTAGTGAGTTCAAATAATACATTCATTTATCCATATAAAAAATCTTACAAAAGGTCATTAATCTAGCGCCTTTAAAACTACCTAGGGGTTTAGAAAAAAACAGTCTAGCATCCATCATAAAAACTTTCTTAAGGACTTCCTACCAATTTTCCAAACTTGTCCATGCAATCCATAATAGAATCTCCCCACTTATAGAATTTGCCACAAAAGAACTTCACACTCCCATCTTCCTGGATAATCTTCACACCTCCCACGGTGTGTTCCACAACTTTCTCTTTTTTCCGTCTCTTGGGACAATCCCTAGCGATGTGTCCCATCAATTTACAATGGTATCAACTGTTGATCTGTCGACTGATACCATAGATTTACGTTTCACCTTCCTCACTTTAGGGCAATGGTTTAGAAAATTACGTTTCTTTTGGCACATAAAGCATAAAATCTTGGAGCGAGACCGTTTGACTTCTTGTAACGACCCACTATTTTGGACCATTCAAATCGATAATAATCCACACATGTCAGACTTGAATAATTCAAAATAACATATTGTAATAAAATTTGGAGCAAATAAAATCATTTACAGAATCACAGACAGAGAGATATCAGAATACTCGCAGCGGAAATAAAATACCATAGTAGTTCATGAAGCTGCTATATACATACTCTCAAAACATATAAAAAATCTCATAGTAAAATAGATACAATAGAAGTCAGGATACATAAACAACAATATAGGGACATATACCGAATAGGAACTAACTGGAAGAAGTAGATGAATAGATAAACAGATAAGCTCCAGCAAAACTCTAGCTCCAGAAGGTGAATCCAAAGCTGTGATTCTCAGGCTGACCGGAGCGTAAAGTAAAACACAAACACTCGAGTCAGGGCATACATACTTATACAATGTAAACCAACTCAAGTGAACTGTAATAGCAATGCACAATAACTTAAAGGATGCTTGGGATCACCCATCCTTTAAGGATCGGTCAAACCATCAATTAAGTAGTAATAAAAACTATCCTAGAAATATCCATATTAAAGTAAACAATACAAATAACCGTGTTATTACCCGTGGTTATAAATTACAAAATGATTTATAATTCCGAACTAAAATAATTCATTTAAACCATTGAAAACTGAAGTCATTATTCCTTCAAATCAAATATTCAATTCCCAAAAATTTAGCCTTTTCTGAGTTCATTTATTCAGTTAAACACTTCAAATATTGAAATTTCAGTTTTTCGCATCACTTAGAAAATGCTACGATAAGTTATAATTGAAAACAATTCAATTCAGTAAAGACAACATTTAAAATTGCCGTAATAGTTCAGTTTTAGTTTATTTTTAGAAACAATAGCATTTTTGAAGTGCTACCAAATAAATTTCCATATTTATAGTAAAATTTCGGAAACAATTAAACTTCAATTTTTAACCATTTTAACTTATAAAAAAATCATATTTTTCCACTTCAAAAATGTCCATTTGAATACCCTTTAACTTATAATTTTTATAAAGTAAAATTTTATACATTACTTCAAAAATCTCAATGTTTCACTTATTAAGGTCAATATACAATTTTCCCAACTTTCACTTACTTTACACATTAATTTAATTTACCATTTCATAATTAAATTAAATTTCCATTTTATTTTCTTAACTTGACTTTTATTTTTAAACCAAACTACACATTTCCAAGTCAAGTTATATTTCAAATTACACTTTTAACCATCCATTTATTTAACATTTTAAACTAATTACATAAATTCAAAATACACTGTAAGTTGCTTAACTTTATTTTACAAATAACTTGATATTTTCTTTTACTTTATATTTATCCAATTCATACATCAATTATATTAATTGCCAAGTTAAGCTTATAATTCCATTTTTTTCTTAAATTCCCATTATTAAGTTAATCAAACTTTCACACTACAGCTCAAACCATCTATTAACTTAAACCATTTAACCTTTTAGAAAATCATTGCTTAACCATTTTAAAATCCAATATAAGTCAAAGTTCATATTGTTATTTTCTTTCATTTACAATACACGAAATTTATGAGAAATCATATTTTGAAATCAACCATGGGTCCGGATAATATTTCACACCTAAATCAAGTGATACGGAAATTATCATTTAAATCCGTAATCAGTAAAATGTTCGGGTTTTGATTATTTCAAACCCAAAATCCCAAGACAAATACAAATAAATAAAAATCGCCCAGGCCTATCATTTCAGCCCGTAATGATTTTTCCTATTCGAAAGTCCGTTCGGGTATGTATCATTTCAACCCATAGTGATTCTATTCTACAGGGAACTTGCAGTGTGAGAAAAAGAAATAAATACACAATATAACAGAATAAAACATAACAGATGATGAGACAAGTTTATAACAGGGTTTAACATCACATAATTAACATCACAAGCAGGTATAACATGATATAACAATTCTACACATTCACTTGTTGTCACTTCACTAATTATATAAGTATAAATGTCATGAGTGAAAACTCACCTTTTATGCTAGAGTTAGCAAATCAAACACACAAACGAATTCCAGAAAGCACGATAAGACTTTTGATTTGAGTGGGAAGGGAGAGTCAAGATGTAAATCTTGTATTCAACAACAAAACAAAGCCATAAATAAATAAAAATTCAATACAACATATATTGAAACAAACTTTGAAATAAGAAGCAAAAATAAAATAGAATGCTTTTACCATGCTTTCAACCTTCAAGTGCTTGGCCTAGGGTTCATGTGGTTTGGCCATGGCTGGACATAGGCTTGGGTTTGGGTCTGGTTTGGCACATATAGGCATGGCTACATGGAGTAGGAAGTGGTAGAGGGGTTACACATGAGAATACAAGGGTTTAAGGCACTAAAGTGGAGTTTTTGTTCACACTTTGGGCTCGGCCAAAGGTGATGTGGGCTCGACCATATGGGTGCAGGTCTGAACTGTGGTTGAAGTGATGGCTAGTGGTGGTATTCTGATGGTGATGGCGGATGTAGCTGGCGGCCATGGTGGGAAAATGAAGGTGGCGATGAACTAGGCTCGGCTATGTATTGGTTTAAGGGATTTTAATTGCTTTTGTGTGGAGTTTTTCTCCATGGAGTGCACGGCCTTGCTGGTCAGAGGAGGAGGGGAAGTTGTTGCCGTGGATCATGGGGAGCAAGTGGATGTGGTTGGTGAAGGAGTGGAGGCTATGGTCGAGCAACTTGGAGAAGAAACCAAGGCAAAAACATTGAAAAATCAATAAGAAAAGGAAGAAAAAGTAAAAGAAAAAGGAGGCCATTGCTTACCTTTTTTTCAGATCTGAAGTGCCTTGCAAAATGAAGATGGAAAGAGATTTTTCACATGATATAGGGGGCTAGGAATGATCGAAATAAACGGCAACAAATATGGAGGAGTTATGGTATGAAATCAATGGATGGAAAGATAAAGAGGTAATAAATCAAAACTTAACGCATGCCTTTTATTAAAAATAGGCAACCTATCTAAATTTGATTTGTTTCCCATCTATTTAATAAAATATATGGTAAATAAATAATTCAATAAATACATAACTTTTATATAAACACTATAGAAATAAATAAGAAAACGGTTATAGAAACGTATAAATTAATTGCTATTTACATCTTTGTATGTTACTTAATTTACAAAGTATATATCCAAATTAAATGAAACAAAAACAGACAAATGTTGTAAATATATACACAATATGTAATGTTACATATATATACACAATTATGACATGATATATCAACCAAAAATATTATTTATATTAATTAAAATAAACAATTTTTGTTAAATAAAATAATTTACACACAATAGTATAAAAAGCATAACTTTCACATTATTAATCGGATATCAACGAAACAAAAAGCAGTATTCTTGAAATTAAATCTATTTTCATAATAAAAGATAAAATTTAAAAATTCAAATATTTAAATTTTAAATTTAAAAGTCAAAGTTTGACCATTTTGACAAAAAACCACTTTTTTGGAAATATTCCATTTATTCAGGTTTAGAATTATAATTCACATAGAAAACCAAATTTATATTTAAAATAAAAAATTATTCATTTTAAATAAGTAAAATAAAGTTTTTAAATTAGGAATTTCAGTTAAAATAATTAAAATATAAAATTAAAATAATCACAAAAACAGGGTTGTTACACTCTCCCCCACTCGCATCTTTTCGTCCTCGAAAAGGAACGAGATACGGAAAACACAGAAAAAATAGAATGAAATAGGACTAAGACAAGATGACAAGAAGATTAAAATTATACATGATAACTGTTGTTATAGGTAAGTTTAACAAGGTGGAGAATAAGAATAGCTAGAAAGGACAAATAGGTCGAAAGACAAGGATGAACCATTATTTTAAAGCTATATAAATTTCAATTATTTGGAAGGTGTAAAATAAATGATCAAAATATCCTTTATATAATACTTTATCAAAATACTTTTATAACTCGATGTCTTAACAAGTTTATCCTCGTTCCTGCAGGCTCCGGCTATGCATTGATCAGGCGCAAAGCTAGAATTCTCCAGGTACTTAGTAGACTTGTTTCAACACCTAGTGAAAATACTGGAAAAACTTTTAAAAACAGATATGGAAAGTACAATCCAACAAAACAACCAAACCAAAACCTTTGTCTAACCATGGTTCACAGATACACAATGGTTACGCCTGGATCCCCCAGAAACAATCCATATCCATAAGCTCTCTCAGCCCTACGAGTTACGCCATGATGACTAGTAGACTGCGGGATACACAATGCTTACGCCTGGATCCTCCAGGAAACAATCCGTACCCCTAGGCCTTCTCAGCCAGGCAGATTTCGCTACTAATGCGACCTACATAGTTCACAGGATACACAATGATTACGCCTGGATCCCCCAGGAAACAATCTTTACCCCCAGGCATCTCAGCCAGGCAAATTATGCTATGCAGTCGCGCTCAAAAGAAAAACCATAGAGATCGCTGTCACGACCCGAACTCGATGTCCAACAAACAACATCAAATTCGTTTCGCGGGAGCTTGCAACACCATTAAATGATAAATAACACAGCGGAAATAAAAGATGATATCACTGATATAACATAAATACAATATTCGATACATCAATTTGATACAATGATAATCATCAACATCAGATAATATACAACATAGAATACAGCGGAACACAATACAATATGAAATGAGTCTTCATAGAATCCAATACTGCAACTCTGATCCAAAAGCTCCAAAGACAAAGCTCCAAAACTCCTAGCTCGATCCACCATCAAGATTGCACCAAGCTAAGTAAGTCTCGGCCATATCCAAAAAACTGAACTAGCTCCAGATAATCCACTGAACCTAACTATCTGAAAAACCAAACTCTAGACTGCCCGTGTAGAAAATTTTGAGCACCCAGAGTTTAGGAAAGAAACAATAAACTCTGGATCAGTCGTGGGACTGGTGTGAGCAAACAAAAACAGTTTATCTTTAAAAACAAACAAAGAAATATTTTAAAATAGATTCGCAATGCTTTTTAGAAATGAGACTACCATAAGGCCTCCCGCACACACACACAATGCAAACGCAGAATCGGAGGAGATTTCTCCTTATGATAGTCAAAGATGCTTGATACACATTAAAAAGAAACATTTGATATTATTACTATTGCATAGTGTATGAAAAATCATTTCTAAAGTAAAGATATAAATCTTAGCCAGCATAGACATTTCGCACTTATGCCTACTATAGCTACCATGTTCAATAGCAAGTTACCGCCACATTCCATGGCAGGTTATACAATTGCAATCATAAAAGTTCGAATTGGATGAATGGATTTCCAACAAATGGTCGGGCCAAGGAACTTCCCATCGCCACATGGAAACGCCTCTGGAAGGACGCCCCGAGAACCCAACTGGATCTCTGCCAAACAAGGCCGGCTACCCCCCTTCCCGGGGGAATATACAAAACCTCAGATATGCCACTCCCGGTCCTTTGGGACCTTTAAACGAGAGCTCCCTAACCAACATCACACGGTAAATAATATAGTGTGTCCACATGAGTAAGTATCTGAGCTCCATTCCATGATACTACCCTTTTCCAGAAGGAATGGTCATACCCTAGGGAAGCTATCCCTGAAAACCTTGCCGCACAATTCCTGTTTCGACCATTACCGGTTTTGAGGCTCGACGAAGTCTCGTCCACAAAGCCACGCTTTATACAAAAGTGTGCTTTGGGTCAACAAATGATTATAGAAATGATCACAAAGATAAAAGATCAAACAAATGATCATATCACAAATGATCAAACAATGATCATTTCACAGCAACACTCAGCATGCCACATTACCAAGATGAGAATATATCGCCGATAACCTTCAACTACATAACCTCTGAGCTCGTACGTCTCAGAGAAGGGTGTTAAGCTAAGAGAATAAATTCTCCGCCACCAACAGAAATATATTTGAAAGAAATCTGCTTTATATCTCAAATTGTAATGTCAGACATAACAATCCATACAAGTCTGTTCTGGGTTCGAACAGAACCGAAGGCACTTCCAAAGAAGTCCTTGCAATCCGGGTATTCACAATCCCAATTGGATTTCCCATCACTTAGGGAGTCTCTATACCGTTGCAACTCAGTGCAGAGACAATCGATAGGTCATACTATCATTCCTGCAAATACCCGGTCTTCACCACCGGTCTTCAAATGCTATCCATAACGACATATCACATATTCGGAATGGGTTATACGACCCAAAGATCCTTTCCAGGCTAACCCGAATAGTGAGCGCAACATTTAAAACATATGGATACAGGATTTCAATTAAGTCACAACTTAATAATTCCAAACTTTCTTTCAAATGGTTTAAACCAATTACCATTTCAAATCTTTTTAAACAAAAAGATTTATTTCACAAAGTTCACTCAGTTTCACAAAGATTCATTTACGGATTTCAAAACAATTTCCGTTTCAATTGAATTAATTTATTTAAATCTTTAAATCAAAGATTTTCTCATAGCTTTCAAAACTGTTTCCAAAGATTCATTCATAATTTGGAAAACTATTTTCTGTTTAACTTGAAATCCCTTAAATACAATTTGAAATTCATTTCTCATATGAAAGCTTTTTATCATTTAGAAACAATAGTTTTATTATGGAAAAACCCCGATTCCATTTATACAAGTTAAAAACATTGAGTTAATTCAAATTCCCAAAATAACGCTTTAAAAACGGTTTAAACCCCTATAACTTGTAAAGTCCTTTTTAAATCATAAATACTGAATATAGAGTTCAATTTCAGATTTTTGAATTTCAATCTAAATCCGATTATTCAAATTCCAAATCTTTATTAGTTATTCAAAAATAACTTTTATACTTAAAACAGCTTTTCAAAAGTTTTCCACATTAGAACTTAATTTATTTCCAAAAATATTTGAATTAAAAATTCAAATTCAAACTTATTTAAAAATCTGTGACTTAACCGATTTCCACGTGAAATCCATATTTGTGTGTGTATAAGTGTGGTCCAAGGGTTTAACACAATAGTGCAACATCATTCAATCATCATAGGTCAGAACACAGAAATATACAAATATAAATCAATGAATGAATCATACACAGCTCAATCCACAGAACAAAATATCACAAATTAGATAGGACAATCAATTCAATGCATCTTATACCATACAATCATTCATAAGTATGGTCAAGTATTCAGTAGTCATTTATAAGCGGGATTAATTAATTACAAATCATTTGATATAAATTAATTAATCAATCAACTTAATTAATTACATCAATTAATCAATTCCTTAATTACTCGTTAAATAAATTAATTATCCCATAATTAATTATCTCCATTAATTTCACTAAGTAAATTCACCTATCCAATTATCAAATTATTTTGCTTAAATTAATTAAATTATTCTTGATTAATCATATCAATTTAAATCAATTCTTTTAAACCAATTTCATAATTAATTAACCAATTTATTAATTATTTAAGAAATTAAACCGTAATTAAAAAAGTTAAACTTACAATTACAAATTAAATTAATTCAAAACATTAATTATCCATTCTAACTAATTTAATAATTAATGTAATGCAATTCATTCAATCTTTATTAAATTTAAGGTGAACTCATTCTTACTAGTGATTTAAATATCATTTGCAAATATGTTTGAAATCTTTTAATTTCAAACTTACCTTCCTAAATTTCATTTTAAACCCAAGATTTAAAATTCCAATTTCAAAGCCCAATTTATATTTATATCCTCTTAAATACTTAAACACAGTTAGTAGACTATTTAATAATGAAAGCTTAGTTAATTCCCTGATTTAAATATTAGTTCTAAGCTTGCTTTAAAACTTTAAAGTTTAATTTAAACTTCAAATAGGAGCAGATTTTTGTTTTAAAACCTGAACAAAAGAAAAACTACCCGAGGCTCTTCTATTTTACTTCGAGTTGCACAGGCATTCACGCGAGACCCAACCCGATGGAACATCATCCCTTCCCCTGGATTTACTTCTTCTTCTTCCTTTCATTTTTTTTAACTGTAACCTGATGATACAAGATGCTCACGCACCCCAAAAAAAAACACGAGCCAAAGAATCACGTACTCGAGCGTTCTTTCGAGTTTCCCCCCCCCCTCGGCCCAAACTTTCCTAACACTGATCAGTGTCGTGCACGTGCACACGAACCGCCGCCACCTCCGATTGAGTCGCCACCCACCGCCAAGTCTCTGACCATCTCCACTTTCGATTTCAACCACCAAAATCCCAAAATTATTTCGAAATCAAAATCGAGCTCATCGGTTCCCACCAGAAACCCAATCATCTCCAGTAAATCGCCTCGCATCCCCACGTCACGTCACTGACGATCACGAAACTCCATCCGCGGCTACATCGATGACCCACGAAGCCTCTCCCTCTGGTCCCATCCCACTCGACGCCTCGACGAGTGTGCACGAGCGAAAAAAACCATACGCCATTTTCACAGTCCTTAAACCCTAAAATTGCTTCGTCCTCTCAATCCACTAAATAGAAAAATTATTTGACATTTTTCTTGAGATCAGGGGTGGCTATATTTGCTACGATTCAAGTTTCAACAATTTAAATTGGTTCAATTTCAAGAAATTGGTAAAAGTTCCATTTTTATTCCAACACGAATTACTTTTGAATTACTGAACTAAAAATTTTCATTCAACTTTTAAAAATCATAACTTGTGGTAATAATTCTAGATATAAAGTCAAATTAAGAATTTAAAGTATTCGACTTTTAGCCATTGATTTCCTTTTTATAGAAATTTGAATGTACAGAGTCTAAATCATACTGTCAACTTCAAGCAATTTCCAAATTTCGATTTTTAAGTTTAAACAACCTGATTTGTTTAAAATCCTAAGTAAAAATGTTTTATATAAAAATTTATATGAAAACTTATTAGATTTTTGATATCTCTGTTTAAGATCATACTGAGACTAGAAACCAGAAGAACAACTCTTCGAAATTTCACAGAACAACATATATAGATGCAAAACTAATTTATTTAAAAGCACACAACCAAGCACAAAGATCATTTATAAAACCAATATACAGATTTAAAATCCTTAGAGTAGTATGTTCACACACAAACAACCATACAGATTCAAAGTAGAAAGTTTACTCACTGTGTTGATTTCAGAAGAAGAACAGAGGGCTTTTGTTGTTTGATTTCCAGGTTTGAACTTGCTTTTGCTTTCTTTTTAATTTCTGTTTTTTTTTTCTTTGCTAGTTTTCTTTCTTTCTTCAGTAAAAGGTTTTGAACAAATTGGAGGCAACTCATATATATAAAGAGATGTGCAGTTTTTTTTTTTTAGACAGCACTGAGCATCTTTCTTTTGTATAATTATTTTAAACTAGCTTTGTACTTTGTGTATAGGCATGTTTGAAATCATTTAATGAAAGTATGTAAGTAACACTTTCATTTATTTGCAGCATGTCGTGCTCATGCTTTGATTACGGCTAGTAGGATCTTTATCCATGCTAGACAGTATATGCATTTAATGATCATCCATACTTGTTTGATACTTACTGCATATTTAGATTTGATTTTTTTATTTTTGTTTGTTTGCAGTTTTTATTCACAAGCATACTTCCTTTGCTTTCCTCTTGCTTGTCTCGGCTGATGCATCTTTCTTTGATATGCTTTTGTACATTATTATCTCCTTTGTTTTGTTTTTATATACTTTTGCATGTTGACTTGCTGATTTCCTTTTAAGTTCAAAGCCTGTATTTATGTTTTGTTTTATTTTTGTTTTCTTGTTTAAATTCTTCTATTTGTTTTTTTATGTTTTGTTTGATTTTTACTTACTTTATATTTTATATGTACTTAGATTTTCATTTGTATTTCTTTTGTTATTACTCTATAGTTTTGTTTTAAACATTTAATTTATAATTCAATTCAATTCATTCGCTTTGAGTTTCAATCCAATTTCAAAAGCCAATAAGTATACTTTTCTTATTATAATTTGAAAATTTTAAACAAATCCATAATTTAATACAAAAATTCAATTACATTATAAATTTAAATTCGTCTTTAAAACTGGGATCGTTACAGACTTCCCCCCTTAAAAGGAATTTCGTCCTCGAAATTCGCCAGAGAGAGATAACAAAGATAGATGGAAGATAGAGAAATATCTTTCCAGATCAAACTGGATATTTATTCTGCATTTGGCTTACCAAATCATAATATCAACTATAGATGTGAGAACAAACTCAATCAATCACGAAACAATTGGGTTATCTGATCTACGAAGTATACAGTGGTATTGGTTAGTTCGAATGGATAACTAACCGTTCGTAGAATATATCGGAACCCAATAAAATAGATATAAATTAGATTTGATTACGATTTCAGATTCAAGATTTAATTCATTTACGATTTGCTGAGAAATACAACTAATGATAGTTCCAGTGTCGAACAAAATTCGAACAATTTAATCGTAAACGTGAAGATTACCTTGTAAAATTTCTTTTCCTAAATCAGGTTGTTGAGGTTGAAGAATCGTCTCTAATTGCATACACTTTCTTTACTAAAGTTTGCTTCTTGGCTGGACAATTGTTGATCCTATGTCCTGGCTTGCGGCATTTATAGCATCCCGTAGATTCCTGATCTGGCCTCATAAATGGCTCTCTCATTCCTGGCTTCCAATCATTCTTGCATTTATCCGAGTAGTGACCTTTCTCCAAACAATTGAGACAAGTAACATCCTTCTTTTTCTTCTGTATACTCTTCTTTCCTTTATTTTTCCTCGATTTCTTTCCGCCAAACTTCCTTTTTCTCCAATTCAAATTACTTGCATTTCCATTCTCCTCCGGATCTTTTTGCTTTTCCAGAGTATCGTATCGATAGCCCATATCAATTAATTCAGAAAAAGATTCCTTGACGTGAGTAGTCATTCATTCCTGAAACTCCTTGTTCATTCCCCGAATAAACTTTTCATTCTTCTTTAACGGTGTATTCACCAATTCTGGACCAAATTGAGATAATTCAATAAATTTGTTCAAGTACTCCTCAAACGATAAACTCCCCTGCTCTAAATCCATAAACTCCTGATACACTCTCGAGATACCAGCAGACGACATATATCGATGCTCAAACACTTCTTTGAAACGACTCCAAGTAAATTCATCCACCGACTCATCTACGGTAACAGTTTCCCACCAAACTAAAGCCTCTTCCTGGAGTTGCCAAGAAGCTATCGGTCGCATCTGATCATCTTCTAATTTTAATCCCTTGAAAATCTTTTCGCACGATCAAATCCAGGCTTGTGCTTCGATAACGGTTTCTTTGCCCGTGAATGGCTTTTCACCAAGTCTAGAAAACTTTTGATATAAATCAGCCAAATTCAATTGAGATTGAATAGGAATATCTGTCGTTGCAGGGTTTTGACTAGTTGAAGTGGTACTTTCCTGTCTCATATTTCGTCCTCTTCTTCCACTCATCCTTACAATCTGTAAATAGTAAGAAATTCGATTTAGGCATTCAGACGAAATATCTCTGAGAATAACAACAGATAAAGAACAGATTAAGAAATTTGGGTTTTGGTTCCACTGGTTGTACTCATTCTAGGGTATACTTCACCCTATCTCTAATGAGCCATCTAAGGTGTTACACTACGTAGCTAAAGTTCTTACTCAACCTTTAGCTCTGATACCAACCTGTCACGACCCGAACTCGATGTCCAACAAACAACATCAAATTCATTTCGCGGGAGCTTGCAACACCATTAAATGATAAATAACACAGCGGAAATAAAAGATGATATCACTGATATAACATAAATACAATATTCGATACATCAATTTGATACAATGATAATCATCAACATCAGAGAATATACAACATAGAATACAGCGGAACACAATACAATATGAAATGAGTCTTCACAGAATCCAATACTGCAACTCTGATCCAAAAGCTCCAAAGACAAAGCTCCAAAACTCCTAGCTCGATCCACCATCAAGATTGCACCAAGCTAAGTAAGTCTCATCCATATCCAAAAAACTGAACTAGCTCCAGATAATCCACTGAACCTAACTATCTGAAAAACCAAACTCTAGACTGCCCGTGTAGAAAATTTTGAGCACCCAGAGTTTAGGAAAGAAACAATAAACTCTGGATCAGTCGTGGGACTGGTGTGAGAAAACAAAAACAGTTTATCTTTAAAAACAAACAACGAAATATTTTAAAATAGATTCGCAATGCTTTTTAGAAATGAGATTACCATAAGGCCTCCCGCACACACACACAATGCAAACGCAGAATCGGAGGAGATTTCTCCTTATGATAGTCAAAGATGCTTGATACGCATTAAAAAGAAACATTTGATATTATTACTAGTGCATAGTGTATGAAAAATCATTTCGAAAGTAAAGACATAAATCTTAGCCAGCATAGACATTTCGCACTTATGCCTACTATAGCTACCATGTTTAATAGCAGGTTACCGCCACATTCCATGGCAGGTTATACAATTGCAATCGTAAAAGTTCGTATTGGATGAATGGATTTCCAACAAATGGTCGGGCCAAGGAACTTCCCATCGCCACATGGAAACGCCTCTGGAAGGACGCCCCGAGAACCCAACTGGATCTCTGCCAAACAAGGCCGGCTACCCCCCTTCCCGGGGGAATATACAAAACCTCAGATATGCCACTCCCGGTCCTTTGGGACCTTTAAACGAGAGCTCTCTAACCAACATCACACGGTAAATAATATAGTGTGTCCACATGAGTAAGTATCTGGGCTCCATTCCGTGATACTACCCTTTTCCAGAAGGAATGGTCATACCCTAGGGAAGCTATCCCTGAAAACCTTGCGGCACAATTCCTGTTTCGACCATTACCGGTTTGTGAGGCTCGACGAAGTCTCGTCCACAAAGCCACGCTTTATACAAAAGTTGTGCTTTGGGTCAACAAATGATCATAGAAATGATCACAAAGATAAAGATCAAACAAATGATCATATCACAAATGATCAAACAATGATCATTTCACAGCAACACTCAGCATGCCACATTGCCAGGATGAGAATATATCGCCGATAACCTTCAACTACATAACCTCTGAGCTCGTACGTCTCAGAGAAGGGTGTTAAGCTTAGAGAATAAATTCTTCGCCACCAACAGAAATATATTTGAAAGAAATCTGCTTTATATCTCAAATTGTAATGTCAGAAATAACAATCCATACAAGTCTGTTCTGGGTTCGAACAGAACCAAAGGCACTTCCAAAGAAGTCCTTGCAATCCGGGTATTCACAATCCCAATCGGATTTCCCATCACTTAGGGAGTCTCTATACCGTTGCAACTCAGTGCAGAGACAATCGATAGGTCATACTATCGTTCCTGCAAATACCCGGTCTTCACCACCGGTCTTCAAATGCTATCCATAATGACATATCACATATTCGGAATGGGTTATACGACCCAAAGGTCCTTTCCAGGCTAACCCGAATAGTGAGCGCAACATTTAAAACATATGGATGCAGGATTTCAATTAAGTCACAACTTAATAATTCCAAACTTTCTTTCAAATGGTTTAAACCAATTATCATTTCAAATCTTTTTAAACAAAAAGATTTATTTCACAAAGTTCACTCAGTTTCACAAAGATTCATTTACGGATTTCAAAACAATTTCCGTTTCAATTGAATTAATTTATTTAAATCTTTAAATCAAAGATTTATCTCATAGCTTTCAAAACTGTTTCCAAAGATTCATTCATAACTTGGAAAACTATTTTCTGTTTAACTTGAAATCCCTTAAATACAATTTGAAATTCATTTGTCATATGAAAGCATTTTATCATTTAGAAACAATAGTTTTATTATGGAAAAACCCCGATTCCATTTATACAAGTTAAACTTTGAGTTAATTCAAATTCCCAAAATAACGTTTTAAAAACGGTTTAAACCCCTATAACTTGTAAAGTCCTTTTTAAATCATAAATACTGAATGTAGAATTCAATTTCAAATTTTTGAATTTCAATCTAAATCCGATTATTCAAATTTCAAATCTTTATTAGTTATTCAAAAATAACTTTTATTCTTAAAACAGCTTTTCAAAAGTTTTTCACTTTAAAACTTAATTTATTTCCAAAAATATTTGAATTAAAAATTCAAATTCAAACTTATTTAAAAATCTGTGACTTAACCGATTTCCACGTGAAATCCATATTTGTGTGTGTATAAGTGTGGTCCAAGGGTTTAACACAATGGTGCAACATCATTCAATCATCATAGATCAGAACACAGAAATATACAAATATAAATCAATGAATGAATCATACACAGCTCAATCCACAGAACAAAATATCACAAATCAGATAGGACAATCAATTCAATGCATCTTGTACCATACAATCATTCATAAGTATGGTCAAGTATTCAATAGTCATTTATAAGCGGGATTAATTAATTACAAATCATTTGATATAAATTAATTAATCAATCAACTTAATTAATTACATCAATTAATCAATTCCTTAATTACTCGTTAAATAAATTAATTATCCCATAATTAATTATCTCCATTAATTTCACTAAGTAAATTCACCTATCCAATTATCAAATAATTTTCTTAAATTAATTAAATTATTCTTGATTAATCATATCAATTTAAATCAATTCTTTTAAACCAATTTCATAATTAATTAACCAATTTATTAATTATTTAAGAAATTAAACCTTAGTTAATAAAGTTAAACTTATAATTACAAATTAAATTGATTCAAAACATTAATTATCCATTCTAACTAATTTAATAATTAATGTAATACAATTCATTCAATCTTTATTAAATTTAAGGTGAACTCATTCTTACTAGTGATTTAAATATCATTTGCAAATATGTTTGAAATCTTTTAATTTCAAACTTACCTTCCTAAATTTCATTTTAAACCCAAGATTTAAAATTCCAATTTCAAAGCCCAAGTTATATTTATATCCTCTTAAATACTTAAACACAGTTAGTAGACTATTTAATAATGAAAGCTTAGTTAATTCCCAGATTTAAATATTAGTTCTAAGCTTGCTTTAAAACTTTAAAATTTAATTTAAACTTCAAATAGGAGCAGATTTTTGTTTTAAAACCTGAACAAAAGAAAAACTACCCGAGGCTCTTCTATTTTACTTCGAGTTGCACAGGCATTCACGCGAGACCCAACCCGATGGAACATCATCCCTTCCCCTGGACTTACTTCTTCTTCTTCCTTTCATTTTTTTTAACTGTAACCTGATGATACAAGATGCTCACAAACCCCAAAAAAAAACACGGGCCAAAGCATCACGTACTCGAGCGTTCTTTCGAGTTCCCCCCCCCCCCCGGCCCAAACTTTCCTGACACTGATCAGTGTCGTGCACGTGCACACGAAACCGCCGCCACCTCCAATTGATTTGCCACCCACCGCCAAGTCTCCGACCATCTCCACTTTCGATTTCAAGCACCAAAATCCCAAAATTATTTCGAAATCAAAATCGAGCTCATCGGTTCCCACCAGAAACCCAATCATCTCCAGTAAATCGCCTCGCATCCCCACGTCACGTCACTGGCGATCACGAAACTCCATCCGCGGCTACTTCGATGACCTACGAAGCCTCTCCCCCTGGTCCCATCCCACTCGACGCCTCGACGAGTGTGCACGAGCGAAAAAAACCATACGCCATTTTCACAGTCCTTAAACCCTAAAATTGCTTCGTCCTCTCAATCCACTAAATAGAAAAATTATTTGACATTTTTCTTGAGATCAAGGGTGGCTATATTTGCTATGATTCAAGTTTCAACAATTTAAATTGATTCAATTTCAAGAAATTGGTAAAAGTTCCATTTTTATTCCAACACGAATTGCTTTTGAATTACTGAACTAAAAATTTTCATTCAACTTTTAAAAATCATAACTTGTGGTAATAATTCTAGATATAAAGTCAAATTAAGAATTTAAAGTATTCGACTTTTAGCCATTGATTTCCTTTTTACAGAAATTTGAATGTACAGAGTCTAAATCATACTGTCAACTTCAAGCAATTTCCAAATTTCGATTTTTAAGTTTAAACAACCTGATTTGTTTAAAATCCTAAGTAAAAATGTTTTATATAAAAATTTATATGAAAACTTATTATATTTTTGATATCTCTGTTTAAGATCATACTGAGACTAGAAACCAGAAGAACAACTCTTCGAAATTTCACAGAACAACATATATAGATGTAGAACTAATTTATTTAAAAGCACACAACCAAGCACAAAGATCATTTATAAAACCAATATACAGATTTAAAATCCTTAGAGTAGTATGTTCACACACAAACAACCATACAGATTCAAAGTAGAAAGTTTACTCACTGTGTTGATTTCAGAAGAAGAACAGAGGGCTTTTGTTGTTTGATTTCCAGGTTTGAACTTGCTTTTGCTTTCTTTTTAATTTCTGTTTTTTTTTTCTTTGCTATTTTTCTTTCTTTCTTCAGTAAAAGGTTTTGAACAAATTGGAGGCAACTCATATATATAAAGAGATGTGCAGTTTTTTTTTTAGACAGCACTGAGCATCTTTCTTTTGTATAATTATTTTATACTAGCTTTGTACTTTGTGTATAGGCATGTTTGAAATCATTTAATGAAAGTATGTAAGTAACACTTTCATTTATTTGCAGCATGCCATGCTCATGCTTTGATTACGGCTAGTAGGATCTTTATCCATGCTAGACAGTATATGCATTTAATGATCATCCATACTTGTTTGATACTTACTACATATTTAGATTTGATTTTTTTATTTTTGTTTGTTTGCAGTTTTTATTCACAAGCATACTTCCTTTGCTTTCCTCTTGCTTGTCTCGGCTGATGCATCTTTCTTTGATTTGCTTTTGTACATTATTATCTCCTTTGTTTTGTTTTTATATACTTTTGCATGTTGACTTGCTGATTTCCTTTAAAGTTCAAAGCCTGTATTTGTGTTTTATTTTATTTTTGTTTTCTTGTTTAAATTCTTCTATTTGTTGTTTTATGTTTTGTTTGATTTTTACTTACTTTATATTTCATATGTACTTAGATTTTCATTTGTATTTCTTTTGTTATTACTCTATAGTTTTATTTTAAACATTTAATTTATAATTCAATTCAATTCATTCGCTTTGAGTTTCAATCCAATTTCAAAAGCCAATAAGTATACTTTTCTTATTAAAATTTGAAAATTTTAAACAAATCCATAATTTAATCCAAAAATTCAATTAAATTATAAATTTAAATTCGTCTTTAAAACTGGGATCGTTACAATCGCCATAGTGGGACACTCGAGTATCACATCCGAAAAACCAAAAATCAGAGAGAATAATATTGATAGAATGAATCTACAATGTGGCCACAGAGCAGATATCAAGCAGAAGGCACTTACCATATCTTTACTTCGAAAATATATTTCATATAGTACCTTTTTCAAATCACTTTCAAATATCATACTTATATAAACCCATTATATATAAGATTCCACTTTCAAATCAAATACTTTCCAAATCAATAGTATATCAAATCATCCTTACATAGACTTCGATTATATAAGATTTCTCTTTCCAAATTGAGTACCTTTCAAATCAATAGTTTTCAAATCAACTTCATACTTATACAAATCAAATTTATATAAGTTCGACAACTCCCAAATCAAGTACTTAATAATACAAGGTTCTCAATTTCAAATCATTTCAATATCAATTCAGTTTCAAAATTATATACGATTTCACCAAGTTATTACTTCCAAATTAAATACTTCCAGTTTCATGGTTTCCAAACGATAGGTTTTGAAATAATTCCAAGTTTCCAAATCGACGTACTTTAGGTCAAACAAATTCATTTCCTAAATCATCATATAAATACTGTGTTTACATTCCAATCTATTTTCAAAACCAAATATTTTCTCAAAATCAGTTATACCCAAAAATGGTTTCTAAATTTATAACAATCCTTTTAAAACCTTTAAACTATTTATTTCTATTCAAAAGGTCCAATTTTCCTTTGCAAATTATTTATTTAACAGAAGTTTCAAATTTATTTAAGTCATACTCTTCATACTTGAAACATACAAAACTAAACTTATATACATTATCAAATATTTTATACTCTTTGAAATTTCTTAGCTTTGAAAATTAAACCTCGATTTGGAAGTGTTCGAACCGTCAAAATAGTCAGTGAAATCAAATTTCAATTCCAAGAGTTGGAAATCAGCAACAAATCAGTAAATCAATTTTATAAATAGAGTTATACATTAAATCTGAAACTCGAGGACTGAACACCGGCCTCACGTCAAATCATTTCAAATATAGATACATACATCTTTCAAAAATCAAATCATACTCCGAAATCTGAAATCAAAATTGGTTTCACAAAATCACTCGCATAGCAAAGCTACTAGAGTGGCCTCTCCCCCACTCTGAAACTCGAAAATCAATGTCGATGATGCGTGCACTCATCACCGAAATTATTTTCCAGCAACAAAAGTGAGTTCTGGACTTCTATTTTCTTGAAAACTTCCTTGAAATTTCTTCTAAATCATTGGAATTCATTTGAACTCTTTTGAAACATTTATTATCTGAAAAGTACTTTCAAATCGTATTATTATTATTATATATCTTTGAAATCTCAAAACCAAATTTCAAAATACCAGAGTTTAGTTCCTCGAAATTCAAATTCAAACCCTTCAGTTATAAATCCTTTTATATAATCAAATTCCTTATAAATTTTCAAAATTTCAAATCCTTTCAAAATTTCAGACTCTTATTTTTAAAAGGTATATAATCCTTACCGAAAACATTTCACTTTTATATAATAATGCGGTCATCCTTATCAAATAATAATTTCGATATATACACAATTTCAAAATACAATCAACAAAAAAATTTTCAAGGGATGATTCTAAAATGGATTTCAAAACAAAACAGAGATTCAAATTTAGAGGAACCCTAATCAAATAGAATTCCAATTCGAAGATAAGCTCGAACAAAGATGAGATAATTAAATTTTCGAATAAAAGATGGATAAGCCCATACAAATCATGGGCGACCTCAACAGGGTCAACCGTGACTTCAGGAATATAATCAATGCGGAAATCTAAGGCAAATCGACATTCGAACGCCAAGGATAGAATCCAGGTATAGCATTGTGACGCCCCACCTCTATGCTCACAATAACAAAGAGTATTAAAGGAATATATTGTCTGTTATTACGAAGAATAAGGATGGATAGGAGAGGCCATCCATAGTTAGGCCTTACACTAGCATTGGTTACCTCGATAAGAGTGGTATACTTTTTTTCATCTCTTATTTATTTACTCCCATCGACATACCCAATTCCAGTATAAACAAACTACGATGGTTCACAATAGTTTAGGACAATATATATAATAATAACACAGATAAACTAAATGCGAAACACAGATAATAAAAAGTCTCATATATATATATATATATATATATATATATATATAACTGATGTCAGTTACAATACATGTGATACGATACATATGATACAACTACAACTGTCGACACTGGAAGTTGCATATGCAAGTACATTATCGTGAATAATATACATGAATACATAACATCCTATACTATAACAACGACTACTCCAAATGATATAAAGAGACTTCATAGCTCTAGCAGCAACCCAAAGCAAGATATCTACAACCTGTAATAACTCGGTCTGACCCGAGTATTAAATTCAAAAGAAAATAATACACGGGTCAGTCCAATTCAAACTCAGTTATTAATGCACGGAAGCAATAATAATTAAATAACAATTAGACGACAGTCACTATAAATCTCGTCTATCCAACCCTTTAACAAGGAAATCGGATAACGGTAAATATAATGCATAACAACATTAACAACGAATCAGCAAAGCCAAATCATCAACGAAGATAAATAAAATGATTATCAATGAAGATAATTTAGAAAACAACAGAATTGCATAAACGGCAATTAACAACAAAAACTAATTACTAAATAAATAATTAGAAACTCATAATCTAATTACCAAAAAGATAATTAGATGTCAACAAAATCATCAAATTAAACCAAATCAAAATACGATTCAAAATATTGAATTGGACACACGAAACAATTCAAACAATTGAAGTATCAATTAAAACGTCACTTCTGTTTGGCTACATTACACGCACGCGTGCACTGCCTCGCCACTACAGTGATGAAATACACAAAAGCTCAATGAATCAGAAATAAATGACATCAAATCAAACTAAATGAACCAGATGGAACTGCAACAGCATGAGCATGGCATTCACCCAGTAACCATCAAATAAACAAAATGCACATGAATGCACAATGAAAATTCAAGAACGAGTACAAGGTCAAACTCGAAATAAAGACGGGTTCAAGTCAGGTGCAATATAAATAAATCTCGACATCAGCACAACTCAATACATATGCACAGGCAAAACTAAAGTCAGATCAGAGGTAATAACTTTGAACTACAAGATCAATCAAGTAAATATATGCAAGTTCAGTACAAATCAAACAATATATGTATACACAAAAACATATGTATGTACGCACATATATGGTAAGACTCGAGCATCAGATCAGAAGTGGAACCATGCACAAGTGAATGGCCAAAAACAAGATAGCTCGAATGAACTACAAGTATGCAATAATGCCAATGGAGACCAGACAACACAAATGTGCATTGACCAAACAGTGAAACTAAAAGTAACATGCAGTTCAATGGTCAGTTCAGGTCAGACCAACCAGAAAAGATGTAAACAATATATGCAGTGATACACAGTGGCATATGTGAAGTACCCAAAAGCATATGCAAAAACTGATACAAGTAAAAATGCGATGTATCAAGATACAAATGAAAGCCGACTCGAGCACAGATGTAACCTGCTCAAAGTAAATGCATGGATGCCACTCGACTAACAAACTGAACCACAAAGAGGCACATGAACAGCAAATAACAGACTTAAATACATCAGGTCAGAGACCAAAACATGACCGGAGATGTACAAGTTCGTCACAGCCAATACCAATGCACAGGCCCAAGACTCCAGTGCACAAGCAAACTCAGGTGAACATCCCAGACCAGATTTTGAATGCAGTGACAACAAGACTCAATTATACTCGAGTCCAAATGCAACAAGATGAAAACGAACTCATATCAAAGCCAGGTGAAAAATCACAAATTTAAAGTAACCGAAGTAGCAAGTTGTACAAAAAAAAATCAGAAAAGACTCAAAGTAGCAGTTTCACAATAATCAAGGTTCAAAGCCATGTGTATCAAGAAAAACGAGCAACAAAAACCACGAATTCGGAACAAATCAAAAATCACAAAAATTCGAATTAGATGTGAGTAACAATTTACTCACCTTAGTCTCGAAGCAAAAAAAAGCAGCTGTGAGCAACGAATAATCGATCGAGCAAGGCAATGCGCGACCAACCACTGAATCGATCAATTAAATCGGCGCTTCGAAAAACCCTAAGTTTTCAGAGCTGAGCGATAACAAAGGCGAAGCCGCCATTTTTTTTCAATCGTTCGTTTTGGTTTTAGGATTTCGAAATTGAATAAAAGGAGAGGAGGGAAACGGGTTTGCCTTTGATAACCATCACGGCACAAAGAAAAAAACATGGGCCAATATTCAATTGAAAGCCGGAATAACTTTAACGATTCTTTAAAAGAATTCCAACTCGATTTAAAAATTCCAAATAGCAATTAGCTAGCCAATTTAATCGCCTAATGACGATAATTAATTAATGCGAAATCCCGAGTTGTTACAAGCATAAGGTAGATAGCATAGTAAACCAAGGATACAGAAATCTGCGGTGAATCAATGATAATTGTGAAGGAGTTTCGCTCCTTTACAAATCATTCAAAGATTTGCGGAACCATCGATCCTTATAGAGGTCATTCAAAAATGGAGTTATGGAATGCTCCAAAATCAAAGGAATACAAATAGGGGAGACAGGAATGGATTTCAGAACAAGTGGAAGCGTTTCAAAGTTCAAAGGAATCCAATTGATAAGAATCCTATCCAAGAGATTACCAACAGGGTGGATACAGAAGGGATGAAGTTTAGAAAATCTTGATTTCAAAATAAGAAAATTTATACCAATATAATCTTTGAAAATCCTTTAAAATCATTTCAAAATCATTTTATGCTTCAAAAATACGTTCTCTCAAAAGAAATGATTCTGAAATTGATTTCACTCATTCTAGGGTATTTCTACCCTATCTCTAATGAGTTTATGCTCCGCAGGCTAAGGTTTGCCTAAAACCAAAGCTTTGATACCAAATGTAACCCACTATTTTGGACCATTCAAATCGACAATAATCCACACATGTCAGACTTGAATAATTCAAAATAACAGATTGTAATAAAATTTGGAGCAAATAAAATCCTTCATAGAATCACAAACACAGAGATATCAGAATACTCGCAGCCTAAATAAAATACCATAGTAGTTTATGAAGCTACTATATACGTACTCTCAAAACATATACAAAATCTCATAGTAAAATAGATACAATAGAAGTCATGATACATAAACAACAATAGAGAGACAGATATCAAATAGGAACTAACTGGAAGAAGTAGATGAATAGATAGACAGAAAAGCTCCAGCAAAACTCTAGCTCTAGAAGGTGAATCCAAAACTGTGATTCTCAGGCTGACCCGAGCATAAAGTAAAACACAAACACTCGAGTTAGGACATACATACGTATACAATGTAAACCAACTCAAGTGAACTGTAATAGCAATGCACAATAACTTAAAGAATGCTTGGGATCTCCCATCCTTTAAGGATCAGTCAAACCATCAATTAAGTAGTAATAAACACTATCCTAGAAATATCCATATTAAAGTAAACAATGGAAATAACCGTGTTACAGTGACTAGGGTAGTGTAGAGCTACAGTAACCTCTCAGCTCTAGCCACACTCTTAAAATCAAAGGTGTGCATCAAACAATCACAAGGAAATCACATGACACACAAAGCAGTGTACACGTGGTTATAAATTTCAAAACGATTTATAATTTCGAACTAAAATAATTCGTTTAAACCATTAAAAAGTGAAGTCATTATTCCTTCAAATCAAATATTCAATTCCCAAAAATTTAGCCTTTTCTGAGTTCATTTATTCAGTTAAACACTTTAAATATTGAAATTTCAGCATTTTGCAGCACTTAGAAAATGCTACGGTAAGTTATAATTGAAAACAATTCAATTCAGTAAAGACAACATTTAAAACTGCTGTAATAGTTCGGTTTTAGTTTATTTTCAGAAACGATAGCATTTCTGAAGTGCTACTAAATAAATTTCCAGATTTATAATAAAATTTCAGAAACAGTTAAACTTTAATTTTTAACCATTTTAACTTATAAAAATCATATTTTTCCACTTCAAAAATGTTCATTTGAATACCCTTTAACTTATTATTTTTATAAAGTAATATTTTATACATTACTTCAAAAATCTCAATGTTTCACTTATTAAGGTCAATATACAATTTTCCCAACTTTCATTTACTTTACATAGTAATTTAATTTACCATTTCATAAATTAAATTAAATTTCCATTTTATTTCTTAACTTGACTTTTAGTTTTAAACCAAACTTCACATTTCCAAGTCAAGTTATATTTCAGATTACACTTTTAACCATCCATTTATTTAACATTTTAAACTAATTACATATATTCAAAATACACTGTAAATTGGTTAACCTTATTTTACAAATAACTTGATATTTTCTTTTACTTTATATTTATCCAATTCATACATCAATTATATTAATTACCAAGTTAAGCTTATAATTCCATTTTTTTCTTAAATTCCCATTATTAAGTTAAATCAAACTTTCACACTACAACTCAAACCATCTATTAACTTAAACCATTTAACCTTTTAGAAAATCACTGCTTAACCATTTTAAAATCCAATATAAGTCAAATTTTATATTTTTTCTTTCATTTACAATACATGAAATTTATAAGAAATCATATTTTGAAATCAACCATGGGTCCGGATAATATTTCACACCTAAATCAAGTGATACGGAAATTATCATTTAAATCTGTAATCGGTAAAATTTTCGGGTTTTGGTTATTTCAAACTCGAAATCCCAAGACAAATACAAATAAATAAAAATCGACCAGGCCTATCATTTCATCCCGTAATTATTTTTCCTATTCGAAAGTTCGTTCGGGTATGTATCATTTCAACCCATAGTGATTCTATTCTACAGGGAACTTGCAGTGTGAGAAACCGAAATAAATACACAGTATAACAGAATAAAACATAACAGATGATGAGACAAGTTTATAATAGGGTTTAACATCACATAATTAACATCATAGGCAAGTATACCATGATATAACAATTCTACACATTCACTTGTTGTCACTTCACTAATTATATATGTGTAAATGTCATGAGTGAAAACTCACCTTTTATGTTGGAGTTAGAAAATCAAAACACACAAACGAATTCCTGAAAGCACGATACGACTTTTGATTTGAGTGGGGAGGAAGAGTTAAGATGTAAATCTTGTATTCAACAACAAAACAAAGCCATAAATAAATAAAAATTCAATACAACATATATTGAAACAAACTTTGAAACAAGAAGCAAAAATAAAATAAAATGATTTTGCCATGCTTTCAACCTTCAAGTGCTTGGCCTAGGTTTCATGTGGTTCAGCCACGGCTGGACATAAGCTTGGGTTTGGGTCTGGTTTGGCACATATAGGCATGGCTACATGGAGTAGTAAGTGGTAGAGGGGTTACACATGAGAATACAAGGGTTTAAGGCACTAAAGTGGAGTTTTTGTTCACACTTTGGGCTCGGACAAAGGTGATGTGGGCTCGACCATATGGGTGCAGGTCTGAATAGTGGTTGAAGTGATGGCTAGTGGTGGTATGAAGGTGGTGGTGGCGGCTGTAGGTGGCGGCCATGGTGGAAAAATGAAGGTGGTGATGAACTAGGCTCGGCTATGTATTAGTGTAAGGGATTTTCAATGCTTTTGTGTGGAGTTTTGCTCCATGGAGTGCACGACCTTGCTAGTCAGAGGAGGAGGGGAAGTTGTTGCCGTGGATCATTGGGATAAAGAGGATGTGGTCGGTGAAGGAGTGGAGGCTATGAGCGAGCAACATGGAGAAGAAACCAAGACAAAAACATTGAAAAATCAATAAGAAAAGGAATAAAAAATAAAAGAAAAAGGAGGCCATTGCTTACTCTCTTTTTTAGATCTAAAGTGCCTTGGAAAATGAAGATGGAAAGAGATTTTTCACATGATATAGGGGGCTAGGATCAAGAAAATAAATCTCAACAAATATGGAGGAGTTATGGTATGAAATCAATGGATGGAAAGATAAAGAGGCAATAAATCAAAACGTAAAGCATGCCTTTAATTAAAAATAGGTAACGTATCTAAATTTGATTTGTTTCCCATCTATTTAATAAAATATATGCTAAAGAAATAATTCAATAAATACATACCATTTATATAAACGCTATAGAAATAAATAAGAAAACGGTTATAGAAACGTATAAATTAATTGTTATTTACATCTTTGTATGTTACTTAATTTACAAAATATATATCCAAATTAAATGAAACAAAATTAGACAAATGTTGTAAATATATACACAACATGTAATGTTACATGTATATACACAATTATAACATGATATATCAACAAAAAATATTATTTATATTAATTAAAATGAACAATTTTTGTTAAATAAAACAATTTACACACAATAGTTTAAAAAGCATAACTTTCACAATATTAATCGGATTTCAACGAAACGAAAAGCAGTATTCTTGAAATTAAATCTATTTTCATAATAAAAGATAAAATTCAAAAATTAAAAAATATAAATTTTAAATTTAAAAGTCAAAATTTGACCATTTTGACCAAAATCCATTTTTTTGGAAATATTCCATTTATTCAGGTTTAGAGTTATAATTCACATAGAGAACAAAATTTATATTTATAATACAAAAAATTTATTCATTTTAAATAAATAATATAAAGTTTTTAAATCAGGAATTTCAGTTAAAATAAATAAAAGATAAAATTAAAATAATCATAAAATACAGGGCTGTTACACTTCTGCATCCTTTTCCTTCCTTGGTTTACTGCACTTAGCTGCATAATGTCCCTTACTGTAACATCTATAGCATATGACATTATCATAAGGGACCCGGTCCAGCCCTTTCCCTAACCCGTTTCTCATGTTCCAGTATTGCTTCTTCCGGTGCGTTATGTGCAGCTGCACTCCGCTCCCTACGCCTTACCTTCCATTCTTCTCCTTTTTCCATCTCTTACACTTGGACTAGATTCTAGTGGGACTTCCTAACCTATAATTAAAACCTCAGTTAGTCGAATTTCAGCTTTATTCTTATTTCCAAATATTCTTTTATTTGTTCTCGGTCATTTAATCCACTAATTTGACAATCTGGTTCACTTTAAATTTCCAAAATTTGAAACCCGTTTTTATTTCAAAAATTGTTTTGTAATCATTTATACATACATAACTCATGTTTCAACTTTTTTTCAAATCTATACCTTTTCCTTTACAATTTAATTCATTTAACTTCCATAAGTTAAATTTTAATTTCATCCTGAAAATTCTAATTCAAGAAATAAGTTCAAAAATTAATTAACTGGGCCTGAGTTAAATTCCCAATTTGTTCCATCCATTTATCCTTCTCAATTAAATTTTTACATTCCAAATTTAAATTTCTTATCAATATCACTTCCCTCTTATAGGCTCAAAAGCTTATTTTCTTTGGGTTATACTCCTCATTTCAAGGGGGATTCCAAAATTCAAACACCGGTATTTATTTCAAATCAACTTTGAAATCATATATATATATATATATATATATATATATATATCCCATTCACATATCAAGTCACACTTTAAATTTTTTGGGACATAGTTTTAAAACCTCAAAATTTAGATCCATTTCAATTTATAAGTCACGTCTATAACGTATGCTTATAATTTCACTTCTTTAAACATTTCCCACTATTTTATCATTGTTTGTTCTGTAATAATATCCTTTATAAAGGCACAGCAACCAATGTATGATAATAGCCAATATTATCATATCCAAAATCCAAAACATCATATATTCCATCATAATTTTATGAAAGACGCAATCAGGGTAAACTTATTTCATTTCTGAACATGTTTGAAAAACACATTCAAAATTTTCGAAAATTTTAAATTCTGGTTTGGGTTTATTTTTAGCTTACTCATTGCATAGTTTATTCTTCTAGAATTCCTATTGGGTTATATATATTTAACCACTTAAATTTTATAATCTTATTTGATTATAACAATAATAACAACCAATCACCTTAATATACTATAATAATTCAGAAAAATTGTTTCCTTTTATATCCAAATATAACCTTATAAAAAAAATTCTTAAAAATCGTTTTTAAAATCATTATATAAGAAGATAAGAAATACGCCCTCATACTCAACTCATTCTAGGATGCTACTGTCCCTATCTCTAATGAGTAATTCTCCACTAAAGCCAAGGATCTCGCTTAACCTTCAGCTCTGATACCACCTGTAACGATCGGGCTATTTTCGACCCTTGAAAATCGACACTAATACGGCCAATGTATAGTGTGCCAAGCAATCGAGTGTTGAAAATACCAGGCTGTTAGGGTTAAGAAGAAGAAAATAGAAGAATAAAAAGAAATAATAGCACATAATCTCACAATCATAGCGGAACAAAATATAATATACAATAACAGCATTGTATACAAAGGAAAGCTATAACTGTTAATATATATACAAGTTATTAGAGTAAAATCATCAATAATAAATCTGGACGGTTGTTATAACTTGTCCTCGAATGATGATTATGCAGTGTATAATACACAGCGGAAATGTAGTCAAATACGTGTAATACGTCTCTGCCATCCAGCTCATCTCCTGAGCTCCAAAGCGTCATAACCTAAAAACTGTAATAATCGGTCTGACCCGAGCATTACAATAAAGTAACACCCGAGTCAGGCTGGAAACCAGCATGAGTAAGCACACTTAAATTTGAAATGCTTAGCTGTAAAATGTTTTTAAATCCAAGGTATCTCGTACAACACGATGAGCTTTCATCTTATAAAACTAAAAATACCATTACAGAGAAACCGATGATATTATAATATTGTCTAAGTATAAATACTAAAATAACGAATTTGTTAAATTAATTAAATTTTAGCATATTAAATCTAAAATCAAACCCGTAAAGGTTCATAGTGATTTTCAGATCGAAGTGGTTTCCGATAACACTGATATTCGATCCCGGTGTCTTCGAATCCAAGCAATAAATTTTAAAGCGTAAATTGTTTAAAATAAACAATTTTTATTTAGGGTGACAATATTCCCATATGGGAATTTATTACAGATGTTTATTTCAAATAAAACAAATCATCATTTTAATCTAATTTTTAACTTGTCTGACCACTTGATGGCACAAACAAGAATAATTGAAATAAATATCTAATAGGATTAAGCCAAGATATGGATTGTACTAATTTAATGATCAATATCTGATATCAAAACAATTCACACATCAGGATTTTATTAACTTTAATTAACCGAGTCCGTTTATATTTTAAATCCAATTAAAGGAATTATAAAATAATTTAATATTAGTTAATCAAAGTTACACATTCTATTTAATACCTAATTTGTTAATTTACATAGTTTTAAGTCAAATACTAATATAATAATCACCCATTTTAATTATAAAATATCATTGAACTTTAAATTACGAATTTGAAATGATAATAGATTTTAGTTTAAAAAATATTTTAAATTATCATATAAATATATATATATATATAAATATAAATATATATATATATATATAAATATATATATATATATGTCACTTCCATTTCTTCTCTACTTTTCTTCTTCTTTCGTTTTCTTTTCTTTATCCTTTTCTTTTTCCTATTTTTCCTTTTTCCTTTCGTTTCCTTTTTCCTTCTTTTTTTAGCCTTTCTTTTCTCCTTAGCCCATACCCGGCTCATCCCACTTCTTTCCCTTCTCCTTTCTTTCCCCCAGTTCTTTTTCCTCCCCTCCGTTCTCCTCTTTTTTCTATGTATGAAGAAGGCACGGTTACATATAAATAGAGAAAGGAAGGTGTACAAGTTAAGCAATGAGGTGGCTGGTGTTGTACAGGCTTTCACTTTTACACCTTTATCCTATATTTTTTTCATTTTCATTTTGATTTGAACAAATGTTTTGACCTGATTTGATTTCATGTTGATATGATATTTTATGTGCTTGATTTAATGTTGTTGTGACTTGATTTTGAAATTTGTTATGATGATGTCTGCTTGCATACATCCTTTCATGTATGTATGTATGTATGTATGTATGTATGTATGTATGTATGTGTGTGTGTATATTTCCTCAAATTTTACATCTATATATATGCACACACTACTCTTATAAACATATATAACGATTCATATAAATATTGTTGTTATTGTGCACATAAATATTTATACTCACACACGTTTCATATACTTATATATACAGTTACAATGCATATATATTTACATATTCATCTATACATTAGATATACACATGTTTACCTATGTACATATATTTATATTTCGTTATGCACCTTCATACACATGTATACATATACTTATATTTAATTACCTTTTCACAATTTCCATATACATTAGTTCATACGGCATATATATATATATATATATATATATATATATATATATATACACACTTATATACTTGTATATTTTTAATTATCATAATGCTTATGTATACATATATGTACATTTACGTGTATTTTAACTTAAGTTTAAATGGTGGAGTTTATATACGTTTCCAATAAAATCTATCATACCCCAAAATATTATAATTTAAAATTTATATAGTTTTTAATTCAATATATAGATTCAGATATTTCAAATATCAGAAAACTCATCTATCGACTTATGAAAATCAATATTTTAATAATTAAAATCAGTTAATGACCCCGATAACAGACGTCAAAAATCCAGGTCGTTATAGTATATATTTATATATAGATATACAGATATTCCATCACGAGTTTGAAATGGTGGAGTTTATATACATATATCTATAAATTTATCATATCCAAAAAAAAATTTAAATTAAATATTGTTTAATCAATTTATAGATTCAGATATTCTAAATATCAGAAAAATTTATTTATTCAACTTATGAAAATTAATATTCAATTTTTAAAATTAGTTGATCATTTTTTCTCAAATAGAATTTCGTTATTTAAAATTTTATCTAAGTTCATATCCAATAAATTTCGTTAATAAAACCTTAAATTTTATTTTTAACCATTTTTAAAAATTATATTAAATTTAATAATTTAAAATATTTAAAATTATGGAATCTCCCCTACTCAAAACTTTTCATCCTCGAAAAGGAACGAAGTAAGAAATTTGACATACGATATATTTTACTCAAAATAATCAACTTATAAAGCATAAGAATCATTAATACAATTATGTGCAACTCATAAGTGTAATGCAACTAATAGGGGTGATGTCAAACTACATGAAACCAAACAACATAGCAATCCTAAGCAAGAGCCAATCATAGCTAGCAACCAGAGCATACAATAGTTTTATTGAAATCCATACGATATATATGACTATTCGTATATACAACAATTTCGATCTCTTATTTGAATATGCAACTTTATTTTCCGAACTAATATTGGTAACCCGACTACTCTAGTAAGGACTCTAATCCAACTTCTTGATTAGAAACTTCCATTCTACTTGCATAGTAATAAACTATGATAGAGAACTTCATGTTCGTATCAAAAAACCCATATCAGTGTTCATCGTCGAGAATCGAGTGAACAATCCTAAATCGGACTGGTATAAATTACCTTAAAATCGTGTATCCAAATCTGAATCAAAACTGTAAATGCAATTAGAATGGTCTATATACAACTTACGTATTCATTCAATGGTTTCTTAATTACACCAATAGATAATTCGAGTGGTTTTTATATTCAAATTTTAAATGCTTGAAAACTTTTCTTTTTTAAAATTTCTTTTATAACGAAAAAAATTTATATCGAAAATACTTTTGATAACTCGATGTTTCTACAGTTTTATCCTCATTCTTACATAATCTAGTAATACGTTGATTAGACACAAGACTAGAAATTTTAAGTACTTAGTAAACCCGTTTCAACATCTAGTGAAAATACTTGGAAAACTTTTAAAACAGATATAATAAGTAAAATCTAATCACCGAAATCAAAACGAACGGGATCGTCATGGAACATAGTCCTTAAGGTCGCTCTCTCACTAAGTCGAGAGGACAGAACGACGCGGCCTCAGATTACTTTAGGCAGCCACTGCCCCATGTCTTACACCATGACATCCAAAATAACCATAAACCGCAGATACACAATGGTTTTGCTGGGTCCCCCAGGAAACATCTATATCCGTGAGCAATCACTGCTCTACGAATTATGCTATGCAAAACACTCGCATGGATCGTAGTCTACTTAATAGTAACATTGGTGGTTACGTCGTTATCACCCATAGACTCGAGGTAATCATCTGCCCCTCGAATTATGCCATGTGGACCGCAGATACACAATGGTTTCACCTGGTTCCCCTAGGAAACATCCATACCTCAGGGAAATCGTTCTTACCAGGCGGATTAAGCTGAAAACGTCCATAGATCACAGCTCCACAATGGTTTCACCTGGTTCCCCCAGGAAACATCCGTAACTGTAAGCCTTCACAGCCCCACGAATTTCGCTATGCAGTTGCATCGTAAGACTATAGGTTACGCTATGGAATTTAAAGGAACTCATGAGTTTATGTCCAGACGACTTAAATCAATCAAAAGAATCAATAGAATGTATCCCCAATGTGGCCACAAAGCGGATAGTCAAGCAGAAGGTACTTCCCATATCTTCAATTTCAAAATGTATGTCATACTATACATAGTACCTTTTTAAATCATCAATTTCGAATATATCATTCTTATATAATCCGGTTATATATAGATCATCGCTTTTCAAATTGAGTACCTTTCAAATCAGTAGTTTTCGAAATAACTTCATACTTATATAAACCAGTTTCATATAAGAATCGAAAAATTCCAAATCAATATTTTATATAGTCAAAGGTTCTCAAAATCAATCACTTTCAAATATCGGTATAGATTTAAATTCATATATGATTTCAACAATCGTTTTTCAAATTGGATATTATTCAATATTCATATATTTTAAAATCCCAATCATCAGCTTTCAAAATTTACTTCAGTTTCATATTGACATAAAGTCATATCTATATAAAATCAACTTCCTTTCTATAATCACTTTGTAAGTACTAAGTTTCAAAACCACAATTTCTTTTCAAAACCAAATATTTTATAAAAATCCCTTATACATAACTAACCTTATAAAAAAATCATTTTATTATTATTATTATAAATTATTTTTCGAAAACATTTCTCAAACAAATTTATAAAACTTTTCAAAACTAGATTTCATGTTTGTACTTAATAAAAATTTGCTTTATGAAATCATTTTGCAAATAAATAAGAGTTTATAAATCAAAATTACTTTTAAAAATAAATTTGTAAAATAAGGAAGTTTTTTTCCTTATCCCTTTATTATTCAGGAATATTTCTTAAAGCAATCTTTCATTAAAATCATTTCAAACAAATTTATACTTAAATAATACCAAAAAGGCTTATACAATTTACTTATCAAGATATTTAGCATTTTAAAACTTGTTCAACTTCCATTAGTTAAAATTTTCAAAACTAACTTTATATACTTTCCAAAAATTCTTAGCTTTAAAAATTGATTCTCAATTTGGAAGTGTTCGACTATTCAAAATAGTCAAAAAAATCAAATTCCAAAATTGGAGTCGGCAATTAATCATCTCAACAAGATGCATAATCAATCAATCCTAATGCATAGGATACATGTGTTCATAATATAATTCAATCCAAAAACACGAGAATTGAACACCGAGTTCATTTCAAATTGATATATACGACCGGGTTTTTGACCTTCGAAAATCGACACTAATACGTCACTGCATAGAATGCCGAGAAATTGAGTGCCGGTACCGGGTCGTTAGGGTTATAAGAGAAAAAGATAGAAGGAAAAATAGGAAACACAACACAGAATCTCATAATCACAGCGGAACAAAATATAATATACAATAACAGATTTTTATACAAGAAAACTGTAACTATTAATATATATACAAATTATAAGAGTACAATCATCAACATATAAATCTGGACAGTTATAATAACCTGTCCTCACAAATGCTGAAGATACATCCTAAATACATAGCGGAATATAATCAAGTATGTGTAATACGTCTCTGCCATCCAGCTCGTCTCCTGAGCTCCAAAAGCATCCTAACCTTTCGAAAAACAAATGTAACTCGTAAGACCACGTCACATATATGCACGACGGGTTTTTATCTTACGATAACCGGAACACTTTTTATAGAAAATCCAGATATTATAATAGTGTCTAAGTGTAAATACTTATTTAAAATAGCCGAATTTATTACATCAATTAAGTTCCAGCATATTAGACTCTATAATCAAAACCGTAAAGGTTCATGGTGGTTATTTGATCGAAGTGTTTTCAAATAACGCTGATATCCGATCCTAGACTCCTCGAATCCAAATGATAAATTTTAAAGTCCAAGTCGTTTTAAATAACGTTTTCACAATCAAGGTGTTAATCTTTACATATTGAAATTCATTCTATATGCTAACTTTATCATGACCAATCATTCAAAAATAATTCATCTATAATCATTCCATTTTTTGAAATCCAAATAGCGATCAGTTCTGATTGATTTACTTATTAATAAAACGTGTTAACGTTTTATTGTATTTACTTTAATTTGTTTGGCCACTTGGTGGCATAGACAATGAGTAATTGGTACAATATATAAAAAGGTCAAATTATAGATAATTAACTTTAATCAATGCCAAATAATTAGTCAATTTACAAATTAGAATTGATTTGGTTCCAATTAATAGAGTCAAATTATATTTTAAATCCGAATTACTTGTATATTAAAGAAATCTATAAAGTGTTTTATTATTGGTTAATTAAAATTAAACCGCCATTAAAATTTAATTTATAATTGATATGAATCAGCTTAAAATTCAGAATTGAACTAGTTATAACAGGACTGAGGCGAGTTATATTTTAAATCCAACTTATTAATAACTAAAGAGATTTAATAATTTATTTTTCATTAATTAAAGTTAACTGTCCATTTTAACAATTTACGGATTAATTAACAGATAATTAATCGAATAAGAAATTTATTGTTTATTCACTTCAAATATTATAAATTATTTAATTTTTGGAATTTCAGCAAGCTTGATGATATTAGTTCAGACGGAACTACTCGACGATAGTCACCTAATGCAAAACCGCCGTGTCAAATGGAATTTAAATGAAGAAAACATCGAGTTTAAAACTTAAGATTTTTAAATAAATAACTTGATTTGATTTTTTCCCTAAGCCAAACCCTACCCATAAATCCAAGAGCCGACCCATCTAACAAAAATACAACCCAGCCCTTCTCTTCTTCTCCTTCCGGTCCTCTTCCTTTCTCCCTTTCTTCCATTTGAGACCTAGAGAAAAACGTGCATGTACATGTGCATATACACACGAGCATCGGCCCCCAAAACTCGTTGTCAACCATCGCCTCACATCATCCATGCCTACTGCATCACTTCCATCCCCTAGAAACACATGGCCATCCCTCCATTCGAAAATGACCCACTCACCACAACTTGGAACGAAAAACTACAACCACCAAATCACCTCGCCACTTCACCAAGGTCCGACATCCATCACCAACTTCACCCACGCCTTCACCACAGCCCCCTCCATCATTTCTCCCGGTGCGCACGTCAACGCCTCTCTCCATTCCATGCCATTGCTCCAAACCCGAAGCCCAAACAAAACTCCACTGTAAACCTTACTCTAACCTCAAGTCACCACCATGACCCATAAAAATGATGCGCTATTTTTCCCTTGTGCCCCATCCTCCTCCAGACCAAAACTCGAGCCACAAAATCGAGCATGTCACCGGAATTCGGCCAAAGACCCAAAACAGTTCATTGCTCGACCCCTCCTTCCCTACACCACAAAAAAAATCCCAAACCACCTCTAAAAATTCTATTTTCTAACGACGAACACATCCATACAATCCAACCTTTATATTTGGATGTTTGAATTTTTGGTCATGTCTGACCTACTTCCAGTAAAATGATGTTTCCATTCCCTCTGATCCATGAAATTTGATGAGATAAATTTTAAAATTTTCTTCATTCTAAAACAAACAACTTCTCTTTTGAAATCAAGATCTAAAACTAGGTGGTGGTTGCTCTATTGATTTTTGAAGCTTATAGACGTAGACTGTTTTATAGAAAAAGGTACATGGTATTTTTTCAAAATGGAAGAACAAGATGCCGGTTTCAGTAATAGCATATACAAGGCATACAGACGCAACAAATGTAGATATGTTGTCATAGATCAATTGGTTCGTCACTATAATCACAGTTATGAATGAAAATATAAGTAATGTCCAACTCAATAAGTATATACTTACTGTTAAAAATGACGAGCTGCTGTGGTTTTGTTCTTGCTTCAAGAATTAACAACTGATCTTCTCTTTATCACTTAATGGAAGATTTTCTATTGTTTTAATAGCAGCACTCTTCTTTTATTTTTTATTTATTTTTGTGCTAAATGGTATACGTGAACCAAAACATAGACAGTGGTATATATAGTTAGAGGAAAGAGAACAAGGTTTGGAAAAAGGCTGAAGCCCATTTTCATGTACATGACTTTTCATTTTCTTTTATTTTTCTTCAATTTGATTTGAAAATAGTTGACTTGATTTTGATAAATTGATTGACTTGATTTTTTCCTGGTTGATTTGAATATTGAGTGATTTGATTTATTTTGTTTATTAGATTTTATAAGTTTGATGCGATCCATTGTATGCTTGATTTAATATTTTATGCTTGAGTTGATATTTATCATCATGGTGTTCCCTTATGAATATTTATAAACTTCTTATAAACACACATGTATATATAGATTTACATATACTCTATTTTTATATAAAAATACACACACACACACACACATATATATATATATATATATACTTATATATCTTTTTGTTGTCATATACGTTTTTACATTTTTTTTACATATTACCTTTAGATATATAAATGTTCATTTTATTATATTTTTATTTACATATATATTTACATATTCACATATTCATTATACATTTAGACATACACATGTTTACCTATATATATATATATATATATATATATATTTCCATATGCACTATTTTTATAAACATTTACCCACCCACATACATACACATATATAGTCATAAGTTTGAAATTTTGCCATTATGAAGTTTATACACTCATGTATGTATATTTATTTACGTATACAATGTTTTTCATAAACATATATACATATATATAAACTTATATATATTTTTAAACATCAAAATGAAGCTTGTATATATTTGTATATAAATATATTGATATTTATGACGAGTTTGAAATGGTGGAGTTTATATACATATACCTATAAAATTTATCACATCTAGGAATTTTTATTTTAAAATTAAATATAGTTTAATCAATTTATAGATTCAGATATTTTGAATATCAGAAGAATTTATCAATTCGATTTATGAAAATTAATATTTTAATATTTAAAATTAGTTAATCATTTTTACTCAAATTGAATTTTGTTATTTAAAATTTTATCTAAGTTCATATCCAATAAATTTCATTAATAAAACCTTAAATTTTATTTTAAACCATTTTTAAATAAAAATTATATTAAATTTAATGATTTAAAACAGTTGAAACTACGGGTTGCTACATTAAATGTCTCGGCTAATTTCGCTCCTAGTTTTCCGTGAATTAATGGCCGTTGATTTTAGAGTTTGGGAAATGGTAGCTGGAGCTGGTTTTAGGGTTAGGCTGCAAATGAAGAAACATAATGCCCTTATATAGAAATTTTTAAGGCACTATTCGTTTCTAAAAATTTCAAACTCCAAACGAAGCATGTCGATTGGCTTCTATATGTTATACCCCAATTCCAAACATAATGGTATATATATCGGAAGCTAATGCATCATATACCGATGTTTGCTTTTCAAAAACAAATTATATTTATTTAAATTCTTTTAATTAATTTCTACGCGTTTCGAGCTTGTAGGACCAAACGATACGTCTGATCGCTATGAAATTCGATGGTGTATAATAATTCATTGCTACAAATCCAATGATACTAGTTTCATCGAAATCCGAGACAGTGCCCCTGAAGGCTATTTTTACACGTTAATTAAAATGAGTTATTTTCAAAATTAGTTTATTCGCTTGTAAATCCAATTTAAAAGTTTACTATTCTCCTTCTTATTCAAATAGAATTTAAATCAACATTCGAAATCATTTTCATTCATATTGAATTCAAGATTTAAATTTTTAAACAATACCAAATTTTAAATTAAACAATTTAATTATCAAATAAAGCACTACATTTGAAATATAAGTTGTTTAAATTGTAAAATTAAATTTTCAATATTTAAAATCGTTTAGATATTTCAAATTTAAATGATTGAAATTCTAGGTCGTTACACATTTTCCAAATCCGCCACAAGCCAAAAACATAGCATGTGATTATACTTAAGCTTGTTTGATGTATATATATCATCTCTATGTAATATTTTATGACCACTTGCTCGATCGCATAAATTTCACTTCTAAACTAGTATATCGCACTTGATTTCTTTAGTGCGGACTCCGATCTGGTTGCTTGATTGGGCACCTCTGTTCTCCTTTCATAGCGATAAACTACGATATAAAACTTAGGGATCATATCAATAACCCATTTCAAATGTTCACCCTTAAGAATCTAGTGAAAAATCCTTATTTGGATAGGCGTATACCACCTTGAAATCATGTGCTCAAGTCCTAGATTAAGAATTGTAATACGAATAAAATAATGTATGTACAACTTACATACTTATTTTAGTTAGTTTATTAACTACACCAATTACTTTTCAATTCCCACAAAATTATTTATTTTTATAGCAAAGCCAACAGGGTCGAATGGCCCCTACCATTTATTTATATTGAAAAGAAGAGTACAATATAAATGAAGAGAGATTATAAGGGGTAGATAGAAGAGAAAGAAGATATAAAAAGAAATAAGAAATAAAAAGATAAGAACACTTGAACTACAGTAGAAAATCTCAAGACCACTCCACGATTGCAGCTTGGTCAAATGGGTATGAAGATAACTTTAGCATGTTGTAGATTCTCCTGCATATTTCAAAATATAATTGCATCCTAATCTTTCATCCCTGATTGAAAATCACTCCATTTCTTTCATCCCAGATCGCTACTACAGTCACTTTAAGCATAGTTAATAGTTCAAAAGTCGACTACTGTTTCCACTTCATATATTTGTATGTTCTTCTCCATTCTAATTTGCTATCTCTTACTGCACCTCGAAAACCACCCCTCTGCTTTATTTTAGACCATAAGAAATAACTGTAAGAGAATTTCAAAAATAGATGGCGGACATCTTCAACTACAGATGAGCTGAACACGCATGTGGTAGAGGTTGATAAGCCACTGTATGAAAGACTGCGCAGTGTATGAATAGCGTTACGAAATACCTTCCATAACATATAATTATAACTTTCATTAGCATATAGATTCCATATATGTTTGAACCAAGGAAAGCATCCAGATCTTGTTTCCTCAGCAAGCACATTGTACATTGTTTTGGTGCAGTGCTCTTTTGTTTTTTCAGACCATCTGTATTCTTCAACATCAATGTAATTGTATGGCTTGTCATTATATTCATTCCATAGGGCATTAACAATGGCATGGCTGATAATTGGCAATTTGATACTGCCATTGACTATATAATTAGTAGCTTTAGCATTCAGAGATATACCTGATTATATCAAGTTGTCACATGACAATGTCTTCTGCAGAATCATACCACGATCTATCCAGGGTGTAGTCCAGAATTTGGAAGAGTTGTTAGTTGCAAGGAGTAACTGAGAGTGTGGTAACAATATATCATGCATTTTCATCATTGTTTTCTAGACCCATCTATTAGCTTGTTTGCTTTCTACTAGCCAAATATCAGCTCCCTTTAGATTGTTCTCATTTGTCCACTTCACCTAGAGTGTATCAGCATTAGAAATGAGATTGTGGAAATGTTTAGACAAAGTAGCCACATTCCACAATCTCATATTACGTAGACAATTTTTTGCGTGTATCGATCCAGCCTAGAGAAATCTTGTTATTGTAGTTCTGATCATGGAAATTAATTTGGTGGATAGCAGAAAAGTCCTACTCCAGTATACTATCATTGAGAGAATAACTGAATTTATGATGACAAGTCTACTAGGTTGTGCTATAAATCTATTCTCCCATTTATTCATCACAGCTGTTATTTTTTCATATAGTGGAATACCTTGGGAAATAGTTGTTCATTTTGTAGCCAGATGAATCATAATGTAGGACATATCAGATAGGAGAGGTAGCATATTAGTAATGTTGTAGCTTGTTGTTTTTTGGTCTTCAGTCCAGCCAGCCAGTAATATATGGGATTTTGATTGGTTTGTTTGTAAGTTGGAGAAGTTATAGAAAGATGAGAGAGTCTCCATAATGGAGTGTAGAGACTTAGCTATTAGTTTAGTGAAAATCATCAAATCATCAACAAAAGCAAGAATTGTGTAACGACCTGTAATTTTTCAATAATTAAAATTTTTAATTTAATGAGATTTTGAAATTTAATATTGAAGAAGATAAAAATTTGTGAATTATTGATAAAAGTTGTGTTGTAATAATGAAAATAACTAAGAGGAAACGTAACAAGGTTAATTTGAGTTAATAATTAATGAACTTGAATGAAATTCTAATTAAATAAAATAATTTAAATGTATGACTTGGTTATAAGTGGAATACGAGGAAGCAAATGTAATTAGTGAATTAGTGTGTGGAATAATATAATAGAGGGTAATTGTTGTAGAGAATAATCATACAAGTATTATAAAGAGTATATTGGTGATATATGGTTATTACAAATAAAGGTAATTAAATATTAATTTAATGAAAATAAATGTAGTAACGGAAGTGTGGATATAAATTTAATAGAAACGTAAATTTATTTCAAGGTAGTAATTGGTGAATTGGGGAAAATAGTTCAAAGTATGTTAATTAATGAATTAATACGTAATGTAAGTACAGTAATAAACTGGTATAAGAATGGAATTAAGGTAAATTCATTATTTGGTTTAAAACCTTAATTAATGTGTTCAATTGATAGAAGTACACATTTAGAAATGTAATATTTATTCAAATTAAGTTGGAAATAGGCGTATATTAATGTAATGAAATAAAATTTGCGTTATATGGAATTATAAATCTGGATTGATAAGTAACGAACTTACGAATGCAATTAAAAGCAAATAGGTGGCAATTAATATAGGTTGCTTGTTTATTTAATGTGTTAAATAAATGGGTAATCAATTGCAACAAATCTAAATTAAATGTTACGTTAATGTAAATTGAGGTAATAATTGGAAATAACGTAAATTTTATTCATAATATGATAATTAGTTGAATTAAAAGAATGGAAGGCGGGATTTATTAGTTTATTGGAATTTAAAGTTAAATAATTAAATTAATTGCAAATAAGTGGAGTTAAATATTAAAAGTATTACGTTATTGAAATTAAGATGAAATTTGAGGATAATAATGTAATAAACCATAAACCAATGTAAATTTCATCCGTTGGATAATAATGAACTGAATAATAAGAATGAGAAGTAAATTCAATGCGATTATTGAGAATTTAAATTATAAATTTTTAATATAATAAAATTGAAAATTTAACACTGGAATTGATAAATTAATCAACTCTAGATTGACATTTGAATTTGGTTAAACTAGTGTAAATGATTAAGAAAGTTAAAATTGATGAAATTTGTTAATTATAGAATTGAAATTTAAAATTGATTTTATTTAATTAATTATTAAATTATTTAATTAGTATAAAAAATGGCCATGTTGGCCACTGACTCGGATTTCGACGAAACCGGTTTCATCGGATCCGTAACGGTGAATTAGGATTACAAGTTTTGTAACGAATGGACTTGTCGTTTGATCGTACGGACTCAAAACGCCTTGAAATAAATTAAATTGAAATCAATTGAAATCAATTTGGAAAATTTTGATTTTAGCATAACTTCTTCATACGATGAAATTTGGACTTGAAACTTATTTCATTGTGTTTAAAATATTTCAAAACATCTATTTTGATATATGGGTTGACCCAATTTCGTTCCGAAGTCAGAACGGGCTTTTCGGGCCATTTTATCGCTCAACGCGTATCAATCAGATCCGATCCATTCTATTTCAGTTTTGTCTATAACACCCTATTATAAACCCTAGCCTACCTCTATTTCTCATACGTACAATTCAGATGTTTCTCCTCCTCAATGGCAGACAAAACAAAATTCCCTATTCCAATTCCAAATCAAATCCAAAGCCAAAATTTCAAACTCTTCAAACCAAATCAAATTATATATTGACGGAAAGCTCCCGAAGAGCGCATCCCAATTCTATGATTCGTTTTTCAATTCGATGCACTGTTTAGCCAGAAATCAAGGAAACATTTTCGGCCATTCATCGCGCGTCAGTGAACATCAACTGATCGACGAACCATTTCTGGGTTTTGTAGAGTGGACGATGGGATGTTCATCGGTGTTCTTCGTTTCGCGAATCGACGGTTGGATCAACGTGAAAAAATCACTAGGGTTTGTCATTTCTTTAGCGGCGGCTGTGTTGTGGTAACCGATGGGAGCTGCCGCGAGGGGGTAACCTTGGCATGAGGTGATGCGGCGTCGGCCAGAGCGGTGAGGCATGCCAGAGTTGATCAATGGCAGCCTGGACGTGTGTGCGCTGTCGAGCAGAATTGGTAAATGTCGCGTGTTGAGGCATTTTCTTGGCTACAGTAGCGAAGACGTGGCATGGTAATTGGGTTTGTTTTATTTTTAGTTAATTTAATTTAATTTTAATTTCAACCCGTTCTAATTGCTATGACCTTTGCATACGTGATCCAATTCACGCGCGGTTTCCTATGCTAGGTTCGTATTGGCATTCCGGACACTTTGACGCTTGTTTGGACGAATTATAAAACTATCCAATTTTTGGGTTTCAATTGGATTTAAATTCAATTTAAATTCAAAAGGTGGGTGTTTTAACCCACTCACAACTTCTAAAATTTCTTATGTTTGTTAAATTAATTTTTGATGTGATTTGAAATTTATTTGTGACTGTTTGGCGTATTTTAGTCATCATCCCGGTTAAATTGGATTTATTGGATTAAAGTGTTATTTAATTTATTATTGCAGATAATTGCCGGTTAAATTATTATTAATTTATTATTGCATATAAACTGCCAGTTAAATTGTTAATTAAATTATTATTAAATATAAACTGCCAGTAAATACCTGTTGTTTATTGTCTGTTATATATTGATATTATTGTTTGAATTGGATGATGATTGTGTTATATGGTTGATGATAGATATTGGGTGAATGGATGCTGTATTTTATATTGTTATAAACTACAAGTTATTATGCACTTTTTTATTTTCGGGATTGCGGTTTGAAATGATATATAACCGTATTTTATTTTAAATTACGGATTGAAATGATAAATATCCGTATCACTTGACCATAGGGTAGAAAATTATATATAGACACCGTGGTCTATATATAAAAATATTTGGAATGATTTTCTATGGTTTGTAAAGGAATATATGATTTTATGATATATTGATTTGGATATTTATAAATGTTATTTTATATAGTTAAATTCTTCGTTTTTAGCTATGTACAAAATTGTTTAAAGTATAAAATAAGTTTAATAATAAAGTTAATTTTATTAAAATATAATATGGATAAGTATTTACTTAAATTATATTTTAATATAGAGTTATATTAATTTTTATAAATCAGGGGTGAGAAGATAGTTTTGAAATTTGATTTGAGATTTTATTTAGTTAAGAATTATATTTAATAAGGATCCATTTGGAACTTATTGAAATTTAGATTTTTAAAGAATATGGTTTTATAATTAAATTCGGGGTTAAGGTGATTTAAGTGCATATATCAAGTCCAAATAAATTGAGGAATATTCAACGATTGAAATTTGCAGTTTTATTTAAAGGATACTGGATTTATTAAGTAAATATTTCAAAACTAAATAATAGTAAAGTGAATTTGCTATATATATATATATATATATATATATGAATTATAAAATTTAGTTCTGAAATATTGAATATTTAAGCTTCGAAATATATTGAATTTGAAAGGGTTTATTTTGTGGATCAAATCAGTTTTGAAACGGACAAAATTTGAAAAAGTTTAATTGGAAACTGAATTTAATTGAAATATATTATTTTGGGATTTGGATTAAATTCGAAATCTAAAAATTTGAGTTTTGGAATTGATTTGTGAAAATTAAAGAAGCCATTTTAGTTATTTTAAAGTATTTTTAATACTTAAACCACATAAGTGGTGGAAGTTATGAGTTTCGAGGTAGTATAAATTGAAATTGTTATATTCCTAGTATTTTGATTTCGAAGTGTTGAAATGTTTAAAATGTTATGATTTTGAAAAGGATATATTTGAAATAAAATGATATTATATTGATTTGGGTTTATAAAAATAATATCATGTTGATTTGGGTTTTTAAAACGGAAATGATATCGTATTTATATGATTTTGAAATGGATATTATATTCTGGTTTAAAAGTACAAACTATTTTGAAAAGATCGTGGTGTTATAATAACGTTTTGGTTGTTGAAGAGACCGGGATCGGAAGTTGTCATACTCTCTGCCAACTCTGAAAACCACTTTAACAATAGTGTACGCGGTGGATATTCCAGAATGAAGTAGGATAGTGGTGGCGTTTCCTTTGAGGTAAATACGTGGACCCGACTCCCATGAGTTGGCATAAGGTGGCTAAAACAGGAGCAACTGACGGGCTAATGAGGTAGCATATTTGATCGGACACATCCCTTCGATATTATACTTTGACTTTTGGATTGATTCGGTGGACACTTTTGATTTCTTTTATTTGGGGGTGTGGCTCGAGGTGGGCGGTAGCTGCGCGCTACGCGTTACCACCGGCCCGGAAGCGTAATTGGTATATCTACCCTGGGATTGTCTAGTTGTGTCGTGTCACCTACCCTAGCGCGCTTTGTACGAGTTTAGTTTTCTTCCGTAGCCCGTGTGGTATCCTCTGGTGGCTTCCCGATCAGGAGGGACTATGCTATTGAATGGACTAATGGGACTATTATTGTGTTTAAGGGGAAGATTGGGTAACTCCTTAACGCTATTTAAAAGTAGGTTTATTTTACTATAGACATTATAATAATAGCGAAATATTACTATATAGCAAATAGTTTAACGGATCCTTAGGAGATGTAAATCCCGAGCATCTCTTAAGTTATTGCACTCACGTTGACACTGGATATGATATGTCAAATCCCATAAACATCTCTGACGTCGTTCCACTTATATTTATTCCTGTTGATTTAACTTACATAAGATCTTTTAGTTCTGACTCGAGTGTTTTGTCTTTTCATTTCGCTCAGGTCAGCCTGAGCATTTCAGGATTTGAAGGCGTATTCTGGAGGACGAAGACGAAGATTTATTATTATTTATTATAGTACTCCACTACATTCATAATGTTCCGGTGCATTGTTATTATTCTCTGGTATGTGTAACTCGGACATGTATGGTATAAGTATAATCGAATATTTTGTAAAACAGCTTCATGAACTGTATATTTGGTTATTATATTTTATCGTTCCGTTGCGAGATACTATTTTGGTTTTTTCTTTCTCTGCTTTTTCTAATTTACCCATAACAATCCGCCCTTCTGTATGGTTTAAGTCTGACGTGTGTGGTTTATCGTCGATTTAAATCGTACAAAAAGGCAGGATGTTACATCTGGTATCAGAGCTTTGGTTTAGAGATAAATCTTAGCTTTGTGGGGTCCGACTCTTTATTAATAGGGTAGTAATACCCTATGATGAGTCGTTGAGCGTATATATGAGAAAGCGTATTTGTTAGTGTTATAAAAATGTTTTAATATTATGTTAATTTGTTCCGTTTTGTATTTATAAATTTTGGTTGATGCATGGACGTTATGACATCAATAGGGATTTCTAAACACTTAATAGGACAGGCCGACATAATGTTTGGTTTTAATATAGGTGAATGAAATAATTTTGCCTATTATATTTTCTATATATATAAAGTAAATTTTTTACAAAGGTTATATTTGGTTGTATTACATTGGTTGTTAGGTAATGAAATTTATAAATAATAGTTGAAATGAGATTGAAAACAAAATAAATGGAAATTGAAAATTTTAGAACTTAAGTTCCGGGGTTTTGAAATTTCTTTCAATTGATTTTGGAATATAATAATAATATTATTAGAAGTATTTTTTGATATAAATATTTCAATATAATTTGAAAGAATTGTTTTAAAAAAAATGAATAGAAATAAATTCTGTACTCCCCACTCAGTCGCTGGAAAATAATTTCGGCGTTGAGTGCATGCATTATCAACATTCATTTTCGAGTTTCTTAGTGGGAAGGCCACTGTAGTAGTTTTACTGCAGATTTATTTTGATAAACAAATGTAAATTTTAAATTGTTTTAAATATAATTGGATATATAAATACATTTATCTATTTTTTTTAAATGATTTGAAATTTAACCTGGTATTTAGTTCTTAAGTTTCCATTTATTAACAGTTTCAATTATTGTAGTGAATTGGAATGTAGGTAATTAATAATTGAAAGCTCTAAAGGAAATAAGAGATTTAATGCTATGTTATAAATCAAATAAAAAGAAAATTTGAAATTGTAACTTATAAGACAAAGGATAAAATTATTGAATAATGAATTAATTAAAAGAAATGATAAAACTTGTATAACTTTCAGTTACATTCTTGAAGCATATATATATAACTTACCAAATATTAAAAGTTAAAATGTTAAAGAATTGTAATGGAAAATTTTACAAGTAAACTTGAGTAATGAAAGTATCCAATGAATTTGCTTTTATAAATAAGAATTTAATGTTATAATTGTTATAAACTTAAGTTATGACTGAAAGACCACCAATTAAATATAATAGAAAAGTTATAAAGAAATGAAAAGAAATTTAAGAAGTGTTGAAGTTATTTATAATAAAATAGATGGAAAGATGATATTGTAAATAAATGATATTAAGTAGTGTATAAATGAATGTAATGCAATAAAAAGAAATTTCAAACTTAAGTAAATAAGTTGAAGTTATTTCTAAATAAAATTGTAAGAAATAAATGTAAATTAAAAAGATAAATCGTTATATGAATGAAAAAGAAATCAAACAACGAATACTATGAAATGAAACTAAAAGAATGAACTTGATCCGTTATTTGAAATTCTTATGTTTGATTTATGGTTGTTTGGGCAAGGATACTTTAAATTTGTTTGGATGAATGAATAATCTATTTAGTTTCACCTAAGACTGTTGAGTGAAGGGTTTAGTAGTTTATTTTTCATTCCGTACAATTTAAAGTTTGGAACCCGAACAACTATTTGTTTGTTTGATATGAATAAATGATTGATTTATGTTGATTTCTATGTGATGGTCATATACCTAGTTGCAAGTGATTATTGTATGGATTGATTGTTTGTTGGTGGTTGAAAACAACCTTAAATATTTCATTTTATAAAATTATTAACTCTTTTTGGATTATATAAGTGAAATACAGGTTATGGAAGCAATTGCTACTGCATTTGGTTTCATAATATAAGCGTAAATTTTCCCGACAAATAGGTATGTTTTCGGATTACGGTTTTATAGCGTTATTATATTGTTTCCCGTGTTGGGATATATTATTTTGGAAGATATATAACATATATTTTTATATTTGATATTATATTTTCTCCCGAGCCTCTCCGTACAAAGGAGACTCTGCCCAAATTTCCCTTAAATTTTGGACTTAGAAATTTTTTGAAAAGTGTTTTCCAAACTTTATTAATTTGAGTATAAAAGATTTAATGGTTAAAAATTGGTATATTTTATTTAAATTAATTAATTTTGTAAATTTATTTGTTTATAAATTTAATATTTTAAGTAAGATATATTGATTTTTTAATTCTTCTTTTCCCTTCTTTTTCCTTTTCGAGGATGAAAAGTTTTGAGTGGGGGAGAGTGTAACGACCCGTAATTTTTCAATAATTAAAATTTTCAATTTAATGAGATTTTGAAATTTAGTATTGAAGAAGATAAAAATTTGTGAATTATTGATAAAAGTTGTGTTGTGATAATGAAAATAACTAAGAGGAAACGTAACAAGGTTAATTTAAGTTAATAATTAATAAACTTGAATGAAATTCTAATTAAATAAAATAATTTAAATGTATGACTTGGTTATAAGTGGAATATGAGGAAGCAAATGTAATTAGTGAATTAGTGTGTGGAATAATATAATAGAGGGTAATTGTTGTAGAGAATAACCATACAAGTATTATAAAGAGTATATTGGTGATATATGGTTATTACAAATAAAGGTAATTAAATATTACTTTAATGAAAATAAATGTAGTAACGGAAGTGTGAATGTAAATTTAATAGAAACGTAAATTTATTTCAAGGTAGTAATTGGTGAATTGGGGAAAATAGTTCAAAGTATGTTAATTGACGAATTAATGCGTAATGTAAGTACAGTAATAAACTGGTATAAGAATAGAATTAAGGTAAATTCTTTATTCGGTTTAAAACCTTAATTAATGTGTTAAATTGATAGAAGTACACATTTAGAAATATAATATTTATTCAAATTAAGTTGGATATAGGCGTATATTAATGTAATGAAATAAAATTTGTGTTATATATGGAATTATAGATCTGATTGATAAGTAACGAACTTATGAATGCAATTAAAAGCAAATAAATGGCAATTAATATAGGTTGCTTGTTTATTTAATGTGTTAAATAAACGGGTAATCAATTGCAATAAATCTAAATTAAATGTTACGTTAATGTAAATTGAGGTAATAATTGGAAATAACGTAAATTTTATTCATAATATGATAATTAGTTGAATTAAAAGAATGGAAGGCAGAATTTATTAGTTTATTGGAATTTAAGGTTAAATAATTAAATTAATTGCTAATAAGTGGAGTTAAATATTAAAAATATTACGTTATTGAAGTTAAGATGAAATTTGAGGATAATAATGTAATAAACCATAAACCAATATAAATTTCATCCGTTGGATAATAATGAGCTGAATAATAAGAAAGAAAAGTAAACTCAATGGGGTTATTGAGAATTTAAATTATAAATTGTTAATATAATGAAATTGAAAATTTAACACTGGAATTGATAAATTAATCAACTCTAGATTGACATTTGAATTTGCTTAAACTAGTGTAAATGATTAAGAAAGTTAAAATTGATGAAATTTGTTAATTATAGAATTGAAATTTAAAATTTGATTTTATTTAATTAATTATTAAATTATTTAATTAGTGTAAAAATAGCCATTTTGGCCACTGACTCGGATTTCGATGAAACCAGATTCATCGGATCCGTAACGGTGAATTATTATAGGATTTTAAGTTTCGTAACGATCGGACTTGTCGTTTGATCGTACGGACTCGAAACGCCTTGAAATAAATTAAATTGAAATAAATTTGAAATTTTTTGATTTTAGAATAACTTCTTCATACGATGGAATTTGGACTTGAAACTTGTTCCATCGAGTTTAAAATATTTTAAACATCTATTTTGATATATGGGTTGACCCAATTTTGTTCCGAAGTCAGAACGGGCTTTTCGGGTCATTTTATCGCTCAACGCGTATATCAATCAGATTTGATCCATTCTATTTCAGCTTTGTCTATAAATACCATGTTATAAACCCTAGCCTACCTCTATTTCTCATACGTACAATTCAGATGTTTCTCCTCCTCAATGGCAGACAAAACAAAAATTCCCTATTCCAAATCAAATCCAAAGCCAAAATTTCAAACTCTTCAAACCATATCAAATTATATATCGACGGAAAGCTCTCGGAGAGCGCATCCCAATTCTATGATTCATTTTTCAATCCAATGCACTGTTTAGCCAGAAATCAAGGAACCATTTTCGACCGTTCATCGCGCGTCGATGAACATCGACTGATCGACGAACCATTTCTGGGTTTTGTAGAGTGGGCAATGGGGAGTTCATTGGTATGCTTCATTTCGAGAATCAATGGTTGGATCGACGTGAAAAATTCACTAGGGTTTGTCATTTCTTTGGCGGCGGCTATGTTGTGGTGACCGATGGGAGCTGCCGCGAGGGGGTAACCTTGGCCTGAGGTGATACGGCGTCGGCCAGAGCGGTGCGGCGTGCCAGAGTTGATCAACGGCGGCATGGACGTGCATGCGCTGTCGAGCAGAATCGGTAAATGTTGCGTGTTGAGGCGTTTTCTTGGCTACAGTAGCGAAGACGTGGCATGGTAATTGAGTTTGTTTTATTTTTAACTAATTTAATTTAATTTTGATTTCAACCCGTTCTAATTGCTATAACTTTTGCATACTTGATCCAATTCATACACGGTTTCCTCCGCTAGGTTCGTATTGGCATTCCGGACACTTTGACACTGATTTGGATGAATTCTGAGACTGTCCAATTTTTGGGTTTAAACTGGATTTAAATTCAATTTAAATTCAAAAGGTGAGTGTTTTAACCCACTCACAGCTTCTAAAATTTCTTATGTTTGTTAATTTAATTTTTGATGTGATTTGAAATTTATTTGTGACTGTTTGGCTTATTTTAATCATCATCTCGGTTAAATTGGATTTATTGGATTAAAGTGTTATTTAATTTATTATTACAGATAACTGCCAGTTAAATTATTATTAATTTATTATTGCATATAAACTGCCAGTTAAATTGTTAATTAAATTATTATTAAATATAAACTGCCAATAAATACCTATTGTTTGTTGTCTATTATACATAGATATTATTTTTTGAATTGGATGATGATTGTGTTATATGGCTGATGATTGATATTGGGTGAATGGATGCTGTATTTTATATTGTTATAAACTGCAAGTTATTATGCACATTTTTATTTTCGGGATTGCGGTTTGAAATGATATATAACCGTATTTTATTTTAAATTACGGACTGAAATGATAAATATCCGTATCACTTGACCATAGGGTAGAAAATTATATACAGACACCGTGGTCTACATATAAAAATATTTTGAATGATTTTCTATGGTTTGTAAAGGAATGTATGATTTTATGATATATTGATTTGGATATTTATAAATGTTATTTTATATAGTTAAATTCTTCGTTTTAAGCTACGTATAAAATTATTTAAAGTATAAAATAAGTTTAATAATAAAGTTGATTTTATTAAAATGTAATATGGATAAGTATTTACTTAAATTATATTTTAATATAGAGTTATATTAATTTTTATAAATTAGGGGTGAGAAGATAGTTTTGAAATTTGATTTGAAATTTTATTTAATTGAGAATTATATTTAATAAGGATCCATTTGGAACTTATTTAAATTTAGATTTTTAAAGAATATGGTTTTATAATTAAATTCGAGGTTAAGGTGATTTAAGTGATTATTTCAAGTCCAAATAAATTAAGGAATGTTCAACGATTGAAATTTGCAGTTTTATCTAAAGGATACTGGATTTATTAAGTAAATATTTCAAAACTAAATAATAGTAAAGTGAATTTGGTGTATATATATATATATATGAATTATAAAATTTAGTTCTGAAATATTAAATATTTAAGATTTGAAATATATTGAATTTGAAAGGGTTTATTTTATGGATCAAATCAGTTTTGAAATCGACAAAATTTGGAAAAGTTTATTTGGAAACTGAATTTAATTGAAGTATATTATTTTAGGATTTGGATCAAATTCGAAATCTAGAAATTTGAGTTTTGGATTTGATTTGTGAAAATTAAAGAAGCTATTTTAGTTATATAAAGTATTTTAAATATTTAAACCACATAAGTGGTGGAAGTTATGAGTCTCGAGGTAGTATAAATTGAAATTGCTATATTTTTAGTATTTTGATTTTGAAGTGTTGAAATGTTTAAAATGTTATCATTTTTGAAAAGGATATATTTGAAATAAAATGATATTATATTGATTTGGGTTTATAAAAATAATATCATATTGATTTGGGTTTTTAAAACGAAAATGATATCGTATTTATATGATTTTGAAATGGATATTATTTTCTGGTTTAAAAGTATAAACTATTTTGAAAAGACCGCGGTGTTATAATAACGTTTTGGTTGTTGAAGAGACCGGGATCGGAAGTTGTCATACTCTCTACCAACTCCGAAAACCACTTTAACAACCGTGTACGCAGTGGAGATTACAGAATGAAGTAGGATGGCGGCAGCGTTTCCTTTGAGGTAAATACGTGGACCCGACTCCCGTGAGTTGGCATAAGGTGGCTAAAACAGGAGCAATTGACGGGCTAATGAGGTAGCACCTTTGATCGGACACATCCCTTCGATATTATACTTTGATTTTTGGATTGATTCGGTGGCCACTTTTGATTTCTTTTATTGGGGGTGTGGCCGGAGATGGGCGGTAGCCGCATGCTACGTGTTACCACCGGCACGGAAGCGTAATTGGTATATCTACCCTGGCATTGCCTAGTTGTGCAGTGTCGCCTACCCTAGCGCGCATTGTGCGAGTTTGGTTCTCTCCCTAGCCCGTGTGGTATCCTATAGTGGCTTCCTGATAAGGAGGAACTATGATATTGGATGGACTACTGGGACTATTATTGTGTTTGAGGAGGGATTGCGTAACTCCTTAACACTATTTAAAAGTAATTTTATTTTACTATAGACATTATAATAATAGCGAAATATTACTATATAGTAAATAGTTTAACTGATCCTTAGGAGATGTAAATCCCGAGCATTTCTTAAGTTATTGCACTCACGTTGACACTGGACATGATATGTCAAATCCCGTAAACATATCTGACGCCGTTCCACTCATATTTATTCCTATTGATTTAACTTACATAAGATCTTTTAGTTTTGACTCGAGTGTTTTGTCTTTTCAATTCGCTCGGGTCAGCCTGGGCATTTCAGGATTTGAAGGCGTATTCTGGAGGACGAAGATGAAGATTTATTATTATTTATTATAGTACTCCACTACATTCATAATGTTCCGCTGCATTGTTATTATTCTCTGGTATGTGTAGCTCGGACATGTATGGTATAAGTATAATCGAATATTTTGTAAAACAGCTTCATGAACTGTATATTTGATTATTATATTTTATCGTTCCGCTGCAAGATTCTATTTTGTTTTTTTCCTCTGCTTTTTCGTATTTACCCCATAACAATCCACCATTCCGTATGGTTTAAGTCTGACGTGTGTGGTTTATCGTCGATTTAAATCATACAAAAAGGCGGGACGTTACAAGTTGTGACCATTGGATTTCTACACTTTGCGTGCAGATCAAATTTCTTCAGTTCAACCTACTTTTGAATTGTAAGAGTGAAAACCTCCATGATCATAATAAATAAGTATGGGGAGATTGGATCTCCTTGTCTCAAGTCGTTTGTTCCTTTGAAGTATCCTACTGTGTGTGCGTTGAGGACCAGGGAGTTTCTGACTGTCGAAATGCAAGAGTACAACCATTTAGAGAATGCTAGGGGGAAATTCATTCTATCGAGTACAGTCATAATGGCAGGCCAGCTCACTGAGTCAAAAGCCTTTCTTATATCAATTTTAGCATAGCTCTGGGAGATTTGTATGATGATGCATAGCCATTGAGGAGTTCATTAGATAGCAAGGCATTATTAAGGATGCTTCTATTTGGGTGGAAAGCTGCCTGGTTTTGTGATATAATATGTCGAAGTACATTTTTAAGATGAGAGGCTAATATTCTAGATATGCAGTTGTATGCTACATTACAACATGCTATCGATCTAAAGTGGTAGACATCGGTAGGAGTATGAATTTTGGGTATAAGGATAAGGTTAGTTGAGTTGATAGCAGAATGTAATACAATTTTAAGAAGAAATTTTGAATGGCCTTGTACACATCAGCCGATACAATGTCCCAGCAGTGAATGAAGAAAGAAACAGTGAAGCCATCTGGTCCAGAGGATCCTCCTTTTCTCATAGTAAACATTGATTCCTTTTTTCCTCATTGGTTACTGGACTTATCAGGGATCTCTGCATGTAAGTAGAGAGAATTGGAAGAGAGCGGTTGTTTAGTATAGAGTTTTCAGTTGCAGAGGGTTGGCCACCAAGCAAATCATTGTATTATCTAAGAAAAATGTCATCAATCTAGTTTGGGGAGGTGTGAGTTGTTCCTTGTGTATCAGTTATTTGGTTAATCATAGATCTAGCTTGTTTTATTTTCAATGAACCATGGAAAAGCTTTGAATTCCTGTTACCATGTGTAGACCACTGTTATTTTTTTTATTTATCATGTTGGCTTTCATTGTGTATGCTTTGTCTAGCATTGCTATCAGTTCACTCTCTTCTTTTATTAAGGCAGGAGTAGAGTCTGTGTTCAATATCATATTTTGAACATGTTCCAATTGAGCTGCTATATTAGACGAAAGCTTGTTTCCTTGCCCATATATTTTCCTGGACATATTTTAATTGCATTTTTTTGTGTTCTTTAGCTTTTTCTGTAATGAGCGCATTGGATTTCCATATGTGTGAATCCTCCAAGCTTCAGTAACTACCTGTTTCAATTCAACATTGTTAGTCCATTCATCATAAAACTTAAAGTTCACCCATTTGTTAATGGCAGCAGAACCCAGGTGAAGGATTAGTGGGCAATGGTCAGAAAGGAGAGGCATAGGGATGTGGATATTTATGGTTGGCCAACGAATTAATGTAGAGATGTTCATAAAACCATGATCAATTTTGGACGGAGTGGGAGGAGCTGATCTGCTTTTGTTGGACCAAGTGTAAGGCGAACCAGAGAAAGGAATTTCAATCAATAAAGCAACGTGAATGGTGTTGTTTGAAGGAGTGAGTTCAGATAACGATAAAGGTCAACCCCCACTACGTTGTGTTGATAGAAAGGAGCTGTTAAAGTCTTCTATAATTATCCATGGATGAGTTGACTATTTAAAATGGGAATGGTATCATGCATACTTTGTCTTGTTTGAGGAGAATTTGAGGCACAGATGAAAGTGAAATACATTGAAGTATTGATTGGGAGGTAGAGGGCATGAGTATGAATGAATTGAGATACATTTAAGGTAGGGGTAAGCTTGTGTACTATAGGATCATACATTATGAGAAGTTTTCCATAAGGAACATGAGATAGATTACTAACATATGACCAGTTCTTATTTATGTATTTGGTAGCTCTATGAGATAGAGCTGTGTCTAGCTTTATTTCAGAGATTGAAATCAAAGATAAGTTGTGGTTTTGAATGTGTGCTTTGATTTGATCGAGCTTGGATTGATGATGAGCCCTTCTGACATTCCATGATGCTATGTTGTTTATCATTGGTAAACTAAAGTGGGTTTTTCATTCAAGCTTCTCGTTCTTCGTGCATTTGAAGATGGTGAATTTTCTAGAATTAGGTTCAAGCATGAATCTAAATCATATTTAGATTCAACTGGAGATAGAGAGGTTGGGGTACGGATAAAGGAATTTTTGAGTGACTTTATTGACTTTTTTTCCAACTTTCCATCAATGATGGGAGCAAAGTAGTTGGTTTTTTGATTGAGTTGTGAATCCTTTTAGGAGTCTTGATGATAGAAGAGGAGATTTTATAAGAGGCAAGGAGGGGATCTTCAACAAGAGTTGGATCAGGGGTAACTGAGGAATCAAAAGAGGTGAAAATGGATGTTCCACCAATGGTTAGCAGATCAGTTTGGTTTGGATAGATTGGGAGGGATTCAGAGTTGTATCTTGCACATGTGCACATATAGTAAGTGTTCACTGATGGTTAATAGAAGGTGGAGTAGGTAGAAGAGGTGGAAATGTAGATTTTGGTAATTGGGATCGAGATAAGGATGATTGAGAGGATTGATATAGCGGTTTAGTGGAGTTAGCAGGTGGGTCGGGACATGGTGGTGTGGGAGAGGGTTGAGCTTGACCAAGTAGCTAGGGATGGGTCCATTCAGAGTACTGTTGAATGTGCATATCATAAATGTCATCCTGTTTTAGTTCCATGGTGAGTGAGATTACTTCGAGTCTTTTTCTTTCCATTCCTTGTTTCAATTCGAGTCAGATGATTGTCTTTCTACACTTGCATTTATTTTCTTTCCCTTTTTTGTTTTTTTGTTTCCTTCTTCATTTTTTCTTTTGCATGCTTCATTTAAGTTTTGTACATTTCCTATTTCATTGCATTCACCCTCTTCCTTTTCACTTATTTCACCATCTTCTTGAATTATCAAAACTAAAAATTTATTGCTCACATGAATATCATCATCCTTACTTTTTTCTTTCTCCTGACTTTTTTCTTTTCCTCTGTTGCTTTTTTTCCTTTCACTTTCTGACAGAGTTGTGACATTTTGTTCATTATTCATCTTTTTAGCCTGTCCTTCGACACTTGCTCGAACTCTTTCATTCTTTTGGATCCTATTCTTTTTCACCACCTTTTTCCATATAGTTTTATTTCTCCCATGATGTTTCTATCTCTTTTTGCTTTTTTTCATCATCTAAATCTGTCACAATAGGTTTTTCAAGTTCTTTCCCAGTTGCTTCTCTTATCATTTCCACTGAGTTTATTTTACAGTGCATATCAGTATGGCCAAATACTTTGCAATATGCACATATATCTGGTTTCCATAAGTATGATACCCGAATTATCTTCCTTGTGCCGTCAACTTTCGACACTGGAAAGGAATCAACCAATTCATGGTCAGGGGATACTTTTACAAGACATTTTTCATAGTTTATTCTATGAACTGATTTTGTAGCTTCATCAAAGCACACCAGTTTCCTAATATGTTTGCTAACCAATTGATTCCAAGTGGAGACTACAAATATATAGGAATATTCGACATTTGCACCCATATTGGAACAGCCTTTATTGTTCCACATACATTACTTATAGTGGAATCCCACTGTTTGTTAGTCCATGAGATGATGGTTTTGATGACAACAACCTTAGAATAGATTATAAAATATAAATACTAACATTATAAGTTTAGATATATGTATATGCAGGTTTTAACCATGCAGGTACCAAGAATGAAGACTGTACAGTATAGAGATTCAAGATATCAAGATTGAAGACTCATGAGTATCAAGAATATCAAGAGTTCAAGAATTGAAGTAATTTATTCTTTAATTAGAAATTTTGTTAAAACTCATAGAAAAGCACCGGCATCTTAAAATCCAATTTATTCGTGGAATGGAATCCACTTCGAGCCTGTTAAAGGGATGGAACCCTAAGTAGGATAGAACATGAAAAATCTAGTGGAACATTGTTTTGTATCAGCTAACTTTTTATTCAAAATGATTTTTCAAAATTATATCTTATTTTCAAAATGATTTCAGAACCTTCCTTTTAAAAGCATCAAAAACATATATCCTGATTTCAAATACTTTTAGTCTCAAAATCATCTTTAATTTCAAATTCAAATTACTCCTGATTTTAAACTATCTTTCAAATATAATATATTAACTATTGAATATATATATATATATATATATATATATATATATATTTAGATTTTAAATATAAAATTATAGTAAAATTTTGTATATATCATTATCTATATTTACTTATGTATTTAATTATAGTGAAGTATATTTATAAAGTTTAATATAGTTTTAATATAAAATAAAAGTTATTTTTAAAGAAAATCAAAACACCAAAAAATCCTTTGGGATGTCGACATGCCCAAGTACCCCATGTCAACATGGTGTCAGTTGAGTTCAAAATTTAAATTTCAAAAGAAGTGTCTATTCGCCATACCTCTTCATGAATGTACATGGCTGTTATTCTTCTATAAATAGGGGTCAGTTTCAACAAATTTAATATCAGATTTTCTGGTTTTTCACTCCTCTTCTTCCACATTTCTTAATACATACTCTTACCATTACTCTGCCTAAATCAATATTGAATCATACTCGATTACTTCTAGTTTGATTCTCTATCACTATCTCAACAAGGTTCTCAATGCTATTCAGAGTTATAGACTTCTTTGTAATCTATTAAGCGAGAAAAGGTGTGATTGTAGCCTTGGTACATCAATAGGGTAAACTTGTGGCCCGGAAATCAAGTATCTCTACCCAGAGGATTGAAATTCTGGAGGGTGTACCTCGTAGCCTTGAAATCGAGGGTGTAATTGTACAATTGCTTTTGAAAGGAAATCCGTACTTGTGTTGCGGGATTGGATGTAGGGTAACTCCGAACCAGTATAAAATCCGGTGTGTTCTTTCCTTTACTGCTTTTATTTTATTTCTGCATCTGTGTTTGTTTCTGTGATTATCCATGTGTCTGTAGATTGCATACGTCTGTGTCTTAATTAACATAAACTCAAAAAGATTTAGTAATTCTTTATAAACACTATTCACCCCTCTCTAGTGTTAATCCTAGCCTTAAGATCCGTAATCAGCATTTCTTTCAATTGGTATCAGAGCAAGGTTTTCAAAGTTTTCATAGTATGAATTTTGAACAAGTTTTTAAAATGGCTATTTTTCGAATTTTATTAACACTATTTTCATATGAATATGTCACAGAATCATCATGATATTTTTTTTAAAACTATATTTAGTTATTTTGAAAAGTCACTTGATTCTTTAAAAGGTAATGTTGTTTTGCAGGAGAAGAATTATGTCTAATGACTGTTGGTTAAAAGATATCAGATAATCATTCATCGATCAAGAAGAACAAGTGCATATATATTGAAAATCGACAAAGAAATGGGTACCAGATCAATACAAAACTTTTGGTTCTCATCTAAAACTTGATTTGATACTATACTTCTCTCCATCTGCTTCGCAATGCCACTGGTTTCGTGTGAATCCATCAAGAAATGACCAAGTTATGGTCAAATGAAGTTTTGGTGAACAAAGAAAAAAGGAAGGCAAAACTGTCAAAGGTATTCTTCAAATTGCATCCAGATATTTGAGTATTTGTTTCCACTCCTTTTTAGGATTGTATTTCTTGTTATCCTGTCGTTTTGATGGGTGGATCATCGAATTCAGATCAAAATTGAGTGAGATATGACAGTTTGAAGTTGGCTATCCAAAACTGAAAAACTGTGTACGAGATCTTCTACATTTCTTCTATTGTTCGACCTGTTGCATCACAAAACCATTAAAATTCGAGACCAAACTATTACTAGATCGTAGTTCTTGCCTTTCTCTTCGAATTACCGCTGGTTTCATCCAATTCCGTTAAGAAACGAAGGAGATATGCCCTCTAGAAGTTTGATAGTATATAGAAAAACGGGAAGAAGAAGAAGAGGAGGAATCTTTATGAAAAGTGGTGACCGTTGGGCCTATTTATAGTGGTTGAAGTGTCTATTCATTCGAAATTCGAATTCAAAGTTTTGGCGGCAAGTTGATCAATCTACTAAATCATCTGTATCTTTCTCATAAGTTATTCAAATTCAGCAAATGAATATACTACGCTGATCAGAAAAACAAGCCCGTCGCAATAGAACAGATTTCGTCGTTAAATTCTAAAAGATATAAAGGTGTGACTCACGACAATGGAAGAACAACAAAGTTAGAAAGATGGAGTGCAAAAATTGGTACGCTTTACTATTATTTCATCTTTATTGTTGCATTTAGGAATATATATATATATGCATTTAGTTAGGTATAGAAATTTATCTCTTTTACAAGTTTTGATATTTTGGTCCATATATCGACAAACCATAGTATAAATGTCGATATATAAGTCTAAATTTTTTAAAAAGTCTTTTAAAATGTGTTTTCTTTCAAATAAAATCTACAACTAATTTATTACAACTATACTAAGAAAAACATACCTTCATTCATGATTTCAACTTTTCTAATGTTATTTTTACTTCTCATACTCTATTTCTTTTAAGATACTAATTTATATCTTTAAGAAATTAATAGAATGAATTTAGAATGTTATAATAAGGTTCTATTTATATATTTCTTCAATTGATAAGATTGCACCACATCATATGACCGGAATTTTAGATAGCATTTCTAAAATGCTTATTTTCTTCTGTAATATTTTGTAAGTACTGCAAATTCGTTTTTATAGCATTTCTGTGCTTTGAAACGCTGTAGAGTTTCAAAAACTTTATACGGCATTTGGTAAAAGCTACAGTTTTAGATTTATAAAGTTTCGAATATATTTTATTGCAAAAACTTTTTATAGCATTTTGTAAATGCTGTCTTTTCTGTTTGAGACTTTAAATTATGTAAAAATAATATTTAAATTAAGTATTTTTCTCTATTCTTTTTAGAAATTATTTTCTAACTTATATTAAAAAAAATCATGCTTAAATTTTTTAGCAATTAATTAAATTTTTTAAAGTAAGAGGCCTTAATATAACACATGTTTATTTTACTTTTTCAATCTTTATTATTTTATTTCATTATGATATTTTGTAAATTTAAAAGATATTTAAACACGTTTCTAAATATTTAAACTAATAATAATTTATTTTAAAAAAAAGGAATTAAATAAGGAGGATATTAATCTTTATAAAAACCATATTTGATCATATATAGTATAAGTCCTTATTCCTTAGCATTTGATTTTAATATTAAGTTTGATTACTACCTTTCACAATTATGTTATAGTTTTAATATTATTTATTACCTTCAAACTCTTTCTTTACAACTCTTTCAGATGCATTCATTAGTTTCCTTACCTTAAGTCTAGTAATTGGTGAGTTTTACCTTTGTGTGGTTGAAGTATAATAAACAGTTTGATATATGTATACATACATATATAGACAAACACACACGTGTATATATATATATGCCAATTAGATATTACTTATCACTCACATTTATCTTATAGACTAAATATCTCTTACCATAGTATATATCATCATACCATTCTGCAAATTATTTTACTTTATTGTCATTTTATTACATATCATTATGCATCCTATTTCATATCACATTTCATTGCATATTACATCGTAAATTACAATGCGTATCATAATCCTTTGCATCACAAGTTGCACTTCATTTTGCATATTATCTCATGCTACATTGCATATGTCATACATTTCATACTGCATTACAAACTACATAAAGTGTATTTTATATAGGAGGAGTTTGTAGTATTGTCTTATAATATAGGATTATTAGTTTTTGATTTGTTTGGTATATTTTGATTGACTTGTTTGATTTGATTGACTTGATTGACTTGTTTGACTTGATTGATTTGTTTGACTTGTCTGACATGATTGGTTTTGATGAGTGTGTTGAAATATACTTAATAAATAATTTATGTTCTTATATTTGATTTCTAACTATTATAAGTATTATCATAGATTCTTAGTTAGGATGGTTAGTAATTTAGGATTAACTTTTAGTTTTTAGAATTAAGTGATGATTATTTATGATAACACTATCATTATAACCACATGTCATATAGTATTAGATTAAGGGGGAGTTACATAGTTTGGAGTTTGTTTTTGTTGATGACAAAGGGGGAGAAATATAAAATAGGTTAGTTAGGCATAAATTAAGGGGGAGTTATAAATTAAGGGGGAGTTATTAGGATAGAAGTAATATTTTATAAACAAAGGTTGTCATCATCAAAAAGGGCAAGATTGTTAGTCCGTGAGATGATGGTTTTGATGACAACAACCTTAGAATAGATTATAAAATATAAATACTAACATTATAAGTTTAGATATATGTATATGCAAGTTTTAACCATGCAGGTACCAAGAATGAAGACTGTACAGTATAGAGATTCAAGATATCAAGATTGAAGACTCATGAGTATCAAGAATATCAAGAGTTCAAGAATTGAAATAATTTATTCTTTAACTAGAAATTTTGTTAAATCTCATAGAAAAGCACTGGCATCTTAAAATCCAATTTATTCGTGGAATGGAATCCACTTCGAGCCTGTTAAAGGAATTGAACCCTAAGTAGGATGGAACCTACGAAAAATCTAGTGGAACATTGTTTTGTATCCGCTAACTTTTATTCAAAATGATTTTTCAAAACTACATCTTGTCTTCAAAATGATTTCAAAACCTTCCTTTTAAAGGCATCAAAAACGTCTATCCTGATTTCAAATACTTTTAGCCTCAAAATCATCTTTAATTTCAAATTCAAATTACTCCTGATTTTAAACTATCTTTCAAATACAATATATTTAACTTTTAAATATTTGTACTTAAATTTTAAATATAAATTATAGTAAAATTTTGTATATATTATTCTATATATTTACTTATGTATTTAATTATAGTCTAGTATATTTATAAAGTTTAAAATAGTTTTAATATAAAATAAAAGTTATTTTCAAAGAAAAACAAAACACCAAAAAATCTTTTGGGATGTCGACATGCCCAAGTATCACATGTCGACATGGTGTCATTTGAGTTCAAAATTTAAATTTCAAAAGAAGTGTCTATTCGCCATACCTCTTCACAAATGGACATGGTTGTTATTCTTCTATAAATAGGGGTCAGTTTTCAACGAATTTTAATATCAGATTTTCTAGTTTTTCACTCCTATTCTTCTTCCACATTTCTTAATACATACTCTTACCATTACTCTGCCGAAATCAACATTGAATCATACTCGATTACTTCTAGTTTGATTCTCTATCACTATCTTAACAAGGTTCTCAGTGCTATTCAGAGTTATAGACTTCTTTGTAATCTATTAAGCGAGAAAAGGTGTGATTGTGGCCTTGAAAATCAATCAAGCGAGAAAAGGTGTGATTGTAGCATTGGTAAATCAATCGGGTAAATTTGTGGCCCAGAAATCAAGTATCTCTACGCAAAGGATTGAAATTCTGGAGGGTGTACCTCGTAGCCTTGAAATCGAGGGTGTAATTGTACAATTGCTTTTGAAAGGAAATCCGTACTTGTCTTGCGGGACTGGATGTAGTGTAACTCCGAACCAGTACAAAATCCGGTATGTTCTTTCCTTTACTGCTTTTATTTTATTTCTGCATTTGTGTTTGTTTCTTTGATTATCTGTAACAACCCGGGAATTTGTGAAAAATTTATTATCATCAATAAACGATTGATGTTTACAGCTAATTGCTGTCTGTTGTTGGGGTTTTTGGAATCGGTTGAAATTTATTTGAAATTGGTTAAATTGTTTTCGGGCTTTAAAATTAATATTGGGCCACATTTTTAATTTGTGCTGTGAAATTTATCTAAGGCCGATACCGCCATCCTCTACCCATTTTTCAATTCGAACCCTAAAACGAAAAGAAAATTGAAATTGGCGGCTCGTCATTCGTTCCTCTTTCTTCAGTAACTAGGGTTTTTCTTCGTTCGATTTCGTGGCCGCCGCAACTTGGTGTGAGATGGCGATTTTAAGTGCTTGATTGAACTCGACTATCTTGCTCTAATTTTCGATCATCTCTCTCGGCTGCTCCGATAGCAAAGGTGAGTAATTCTCACATCTAATTGATCCTCAAGTCTGTGCTTAGGTCGTTCGATTTTAGTTTGATGTTGATGATTTTTCCTGTCATGCTCGAATTCGAATATTTTGTGATGCTTGCTTAATGATTTTCACGGCATCAATTTCCTTTGACTTCGGTATCCTTTGTTGGCCACGACTTTGATTTTCTTTGTCTTGGTGATGAAGATTGACTCGTTCATCATTGACTGTGACGATTTTGAATTGTTCCCTGACTTGCATTGTTCATGGTTGACTTTTATTCTCTGTAGTATTTCTTGAAGTCTTCATTGCACACTAGTCTCTGATCTTTTGTAGTTGGACTTGATGTTTGGTCTAACCTGAACTTTGATATTGTCATCTGCATTGTACCCCTGTCACTTGTTAACTTCGATCACTTGACTTTTGTGGTCATGTTGTGTACTTAAGTGGTAGCTTTCATGCGGTTATGTTGAGGCTGCATATAAGTCTTGGTGTACATCATATAGGCACTGTGTATTAGTTGCATCCATGTGGTTACTTTGAGCATGTTAGCATCTGTATATTTTGGTCGAGACTGGTCATTCATTTGTATCACTGGTAGCTGCATGTTTAACTGAGTCCATACCTTGATGTTGCATTTCCATGTATATACATTAAACTTGAAATTCCTGCATCAAATTGTTTGGAAACTGTATTGTGTGATATTGCATCACTTGTTGTTGCCACTGTTCATCCATTTGAATATGCACCGAAACCATGTGTATACATACATCTATGTATGTGTGTGTGTGTGTGTGTGTGTATTGTCCTTGTAGTCTTTATTCCACCTTGATCCAGTAGATGCTGTCATGACTTGATATTGATTACTTGTTGTCTCTTGCAGTTTTGTTTTTGCATGTTTACGACTTGGTTGAAGTTGTTGGTTCAGTTCATACTGTACTACAGTTTGGTTGCTTCACCATTGATTAAGTCATGTGAATGTTTTTACTGTGTACATACTTGTATTCAGTTTTGTGGTTGTGTCTGCACATGTTTCTCTGGCATTTGACTTGTAGCCTACAGTGTGCATTGTTGCTTGCTGTTCACTGGTTCGATTTGAAACTCACTTGACTTTGCACTTGACCATATACATGCTTATGATTCTGGGTTGTATAGTCTACCTACTGGTATTATTATGTAGTCTGAAGTGCTATTTGTTCATTTATGTGTACAGTTGTTAGCATTTCCCTATGTCACTAATGTTGGCTTGCATTATTCATTCTTAGTTGCATTGGAATTTGACTGTCATTTCATTTGTCCACTGTTTTTCAAGTTAGAGCACCGAGTCCTCGCTCACTTTAGTTCATACTGCATATCTGCATATGCTAATCGCTGTGCACATCATATATTGAGTTGAAATTTCGTTTATGTTTCTTGTACTATTGTCACAGTGAGATATTTAAATCCATAGTTAATTCTGGCATTTGTATGATACTTGTTTGGCAACCTTGCCTCATTTGCATACGATGCTTAGTTTTTGAACCCTGTAGTTTGTAGTTCCATGTTGCCACCTCCATTGTATTAAGCCTGGTCTTTATTCCACATTTATTTGTTGGAATTTGGTCCAGACTTGACATCCCTGTATGCATATTCATATGGATTTTGCTTTGTGGTGCACTGTACTGCATTTCTGTGTATGTTACAGCTATTTTCTATATATGTGTGTGTGTGTGTGTGTGTGTGTGTGTGTGTGTGTGTGGCCTTGTACCACTTGATTGCAATTGGGTTTGTTCTTTGAATTTACATGAGTTGATTCCAGCTTAAACGCTCGGGTTTGACCTTGTGATAGCATTGCGATTTTATTTGAATTGCATTTGAGTTGAACCTGATTTTTTTTCTTGAGTTTGACCATGCGCTCGTTTGTGAACTTTCGTTGATCTTTTGTGTACCTCATCACTGTAGTGGCAAGGCAGTGCACGCAAGCGTGAACTACAGCCACACGGTATTGATTTTATTGGTATTTCTTTTGATTTTGGTTCGTTGATCTTTTGTGTACATTATCACTGTTGTGGCAAGGCAGTGCACGCAAGCGTGAACTGCAGCCACACGTTATTGTTTTTACTGATATTCTAATTGCTTTTGATTTATGGATCTTTTGCGTATTTCCATATGCCGTAATGGCGAGGCAGTACACGCGTGCGTGTACTGCAGCCCTACCCGAGTTGACATTTTAATTGATGTTTCAATTGTTTAAATTGTTTCATGTGTCCAATTCAATAATTTGAATTTGTTGACTTGTTGTTTAACACGTTACGTGTTATATTTACCGTTATCTGATTTCCTTATTTAAGAATCGGATAGGTAAATTTATTGTGACTGTCGTCTAATTTTTATTTAATTATTATTGCTTCTGTGCATTAATAACTGAGTTTGAATTAGACTAACCTATGTATTATCTTCTTTTGAATTTAATACTCGGGTCAGACCCGAGTTATTTCAGGTTGTAGATATCTTGCTTTGGGTAGCTGTTTGAGCTATGAAGACTTTTCATATCTTTTGGAGTTGTCGTGTCATAGTATAGGTTGATATGTATTCATGTATATTAGTCAATAATGTACTTGTATCTATAACTTTCTGAGTCGACTGTTGTAGTTGTATCATATGTACCGTGTCAAATGTATTGTAACTGACATCAGTTATATATATATATATATGAGACTTTCTATTCTATCTGTGTTCCGCATTTATATTATCTGTGTTACTATTATATATTTTGTCCTAAACTATTATAGCCACTGTGTAGTAGCTTTGGGTGTATCGGTATGTCGGATTTCCTCCTAAAATAAAATGCATGTTACTTCTATCTGACATATCCGTACTCGCGCAAAGCAACTACATGGATGGTCGCTCCTCAACAGCCTTATTCTCCGCGTTAGTCGACAACACTACACCGTAGTGTTCTTAGCTAGCGTGGGCATAGAGGTGGGGCGTCACAGCTTGGTATCAGAGCCTGGGGTTTAGAACAAATATAAAACATAACTTAGATGGAACATGTTACAACTATTAGTCGATATTTTGTGCTTTGAGTCAAAACTAAAGTTTTGAAATTATGATGAAATTTTTAAATTTCCTTATTTAAAAATAAAAATGAAACTGTGTTTTGATGATTAGTTGATTCGTATTTTGTTTATCAGAGTGCGCAGCGAAAACGGTGAGACTGTCTTCGTTGAGTATGGCTGATAACCTTTTTGATTTGAAAATCAAATTATGAAATTGAAATAAATTTCATTTGTTGTCTACATAGCTGTGTTTATTTGTTTTCTTTGAAAATTTCGAATCCGACTTGAGGATTCGAAGCGATTGCAGTTATGTGATTTTGTTGAGATTTTTGTTGTTTTAAATTATCTTCGTTGAAGATATATTTGAATGATTCTTTGTTCATTTTGTGGTATACGTGCAAATTTATGTTGCACGTTACTGCATTAATTTTACGTTGAACCGATGTTTGGTTTTTAACGTACTTTGTTGCCGTTATTTTTATAACGGAATTTTTACATTGGTGCTAAATTTTGTAGCCCGGTGTTTTGTTGACATTTTTGATGAATGAAAATTCACTGATATTATATTTTGATGCAAATTATTTTGATGAGATTTTGACGTTTAAAAATTATTGTCGCTTTGAGTTCGGTAACCGTCAAATTTTAAAGTGGATTTTCAAGCGGTTATCACGCAATGCTGATTCCGAGATCCGTTTCTACGGTGTTTTGAGAAGTACAATTTTCTTATTGAAATTGTCACTAATGTTGCTATTTTTATCACGGATTTGCAAATCGTTTTAAAAATAAAAAAATTTTCCAAAAATTTTATAGTTTGCGCTTTCAAAAGAATAAGGAAGCGATTTAAACGATTCGGCAAAATCGAGGACTATGAACCCTTTCTTTTAGTGATTCGCTTAATTCCGGATTTGTTCGTTTGAGAATGTAAATTATTACTTTTATAAAATAAATGAAATTGTTTTCAGAATTTTTACAGTTTGTGTTTTCAGAAGAATAAGAAAGTGACTTGAACGTTTCAGCAAAATCGAGGACTATGACCCCTTTCTTTTACCGATTCGCTTAATTCCGGACTTGTCCGTTTGAGAATGTGAAATGTTATTTTTGAAATACACAGTTTTGCACTTTCAAGGAAACGATGAAGTGAATTAAACGACTTAGTAAAACACGTGATATGGGACATGTACGTTTGCTATTTCGGTTAATTCCGGACTCGTTAATTGAAATATTTGATGATTTTTGTGTGCTTTCAAGCCACTATGTTGGACCTTCGGGTCATTTGTTGGACCTTCGGGTCAATACCAGTACCAGACCTTCGGGTCGTTGGACCTCTGGGTCATTTGTTGGGCGCCAAAATTATGTTGGGTACTTGGTAGGTTTCGGCCATTTGTTGATGCACGTGCGGCGTAGCTAAAACTCGCCATTTGTTGGGATCGATCCACCTTTTATGTTGATTCTCTAGATTATCTTCATTGATTTCTAGATATTTGTTGTTTCCAATTATCTGCAGGTAATTGGATATTTATTGATTTTGATTATCGTTTTTGACAGTCGAATATTTGTTGATTTGATTATCGTTTTTGATAATCGAATATTTGTTGATTTGAGATTTGATTATCGTTTTTGATAATCGAATATTTGTTGATTTGAGATTTGATTATCGTTTTTGATAATCGAATATTTGTTGATTTGATTATCGTTTTTGATAATCGAATATTTGTTGATTTGATTATCGTTTTTGATAATCGAATATTTGTTGATTTGAGGTTTGATTATCGTTTTTGATAATCGAATATTTGTTGATTTGAGATTTGATTATCGTTTTGGATAATCGAATATTTGTTGATTTGATTATCGTTTTTGATAATCGAATATTTGTTGATTTGATTTTCGTTTTTGATATATGGATATTTGTTGAATTGAGATTTCTGATTGTCGTTTTGATAATTGGACCTTTGTTGTTTTCTGATTACCGTTTTGGTAATTGGATATTTGCAGTTTTGCAATTTCTGTATTCTGATTATCTATTTGATAATTAGACTTTGTTGAGAATTTGTGAATTTCTTTTATTGAGATTAAAAGATTTCTTTGTCGTTTGTTTTCTCGACCTTTATTTTTCTAGCCTAACCAGTTTATGTTAGAGAAAAAAATTGTTACTGACGACCTTAATTATGAAAATTACGGGGATGCAATTTTTATTAGTAGGGGAGTCTGTAACAACCCGGGAATTTGTGAAAAATTTATTATCATCAATAAACGATTAATGTTTACAGCTAATTGTTGTTTGTTGTTGGGGTTTTTGGAATCGGTTGAAATTTATTTGAAATTGGTTAAATTGTTTTACGGGCTTTAAAATTAATATTGGGCCACATTTTTAATTTGTGTTGTGAAATTTATCTAAGGCCGATACCACCATCCCTCTACCCATTTTTCGATTCGAACCCTAAAACGAAAAGAAAATTGAAAATGGCGGCTCGTCATTCGTTCCTCTTTCTTCAGTAACTAGGGTTTTTCTTCATTCGATTTCGTGGCCGCCGCAACTTGGTGTGAGATGGCGATTTTAAGTGCTTGATTGAACTCGACTGTCTTGCTCTAATTTTCGATCGTCTCTCTCGGCTGCTCTGATAGCAAAGGTGAGTAATTCTCACATCCAATTCATCCTTAAGTCTGTGCTTAGGTCGTTCGATTTTAGTTTGATGTTGATGATTTTTCCTGTCATGCTCGAATTCGAATATTTTGTGATGCTTGCTTACTGATTTTCACGGCATCAATTTCCTTTGACTTCAGTATCCTTTGTTGGCCACGACTTTGATTTTCTTTGTCTTGGTGATGAAGATTGACTCGTTCATCATTGACTATGACGATTTTGAATTGTTCCCTGACTTGCATTGTTCATGGTTGAGTTTTATTCTCTGTAGTATTTCTTGAAGTCTTCATTGCACACTAGTCTCTGATCTTTTGTAGTTGGACTTGATGTTTGGTCTGACCTATACTTTGATATTGTCGTCTGCATTGTACCCCTGTCACTTGTTAACTTCGATCACTTGAATTTTATGGTCATGTTGTGTACTTAAGTGGTAGCTTTCATGCGGTTATGTTGAGGCTGCATATAAGTCTTGGTGTACATCATATAGGCACTGTGTATTAGTTGCATCCATGTGGTTACTTTGAACATGTTAGCATCTGTATATTTTTGTCGAGACTGGTCATTCATTTGTATCACTGGTAGCTGCATGTTTAACTGAGTCCATACGTTGATGTTGCATTTCCATGTATATACATTGAACTTGAAATTCCTGCATCAAATTGTTTGGAAACTGTATTGTGTGATATTTCATCACTTGTTGTTGCCACTGTTCATCCATTTGAATATGCACTGAAACCATGTGTATACATACATCTATGTATGTATGTATATATGCATTGTCCTTGTAGTCTTTATTCCACCTTGATCCAGTAAATGTTGTCATGACTTGATATTGATTACTTGTTGTCTCTTGCAGTTTTGTTTTTGCATGTTTACGACTTGGTTGAAGTTGTTGGTTCAGTTCATACTGTACTACAGTTTGGTTGCTTCACCATCGATTAAGTCATGTGAATGTTTTTACTGTGTACATACTTGTATTCAGTTTTGTGGTTGTGTCTGCACATGTTTCTCTGGCATTTGACTTGTAGCCTACAGTGTGCATTGTTGCTTGCTGTTCACTGGTTCGATTTGAAACTCACTTGACTTTGCACTTGACCATATACATGCTTATGATTCTGGGTTGTATAGTCTACCTACTGGTATTATTATGTAGTCTGAAGTGCTATTTGTTCATTTATGTGTACAGTTGTTAGCATTTCCCTGTGTCACTAATGTTGGCTTGCATTATTCATTCTCAGTTGCATTGGAATTTGACTGTCATTTTATCTGTCCATTGTTTTTCAAGTTAGAGCACCGAGTCCTCGCTCACTTTAGTTCATACTGCATATCTGCATATGCTTGTGGTTGTGCACATCATATATTGAGTCGAAATTTCGTTCATGTTTCTTGTACTATTGTCACAGTGAGATATTCATATCCACAGTTAATTCTGGCATTTGTATGATACTTGGTTAGCAATCTTGTCTCATTTGCATATGATGCTTAGTTTTTGATCCTTGTAGTTTGTAGTTACATGTTGCCCCCTCCATTGTCTTAAGCCTGGTCTTTATTTTACATTTATTTGTTGGCATTTGGTCTAGACTTGACATCCCTGTACGCATATTCATATGGGTTTTTCTTTGTTGTGCACTGTACTGCATTTCTGTGTATGTTACAGCTATTTTCTGTATATATATATGTGTGTGTGTGTGTGTGGCCTTGTACCACTTGATTGTAATTGGGTTTGTTCTTTGAATTTACATGAGTTGATTCCAGCTTAAACGCTCGGGTTTGACCTTGTGCTAGCATTGCGATTTTATTTGAATTGCATTTGAGTTGAACCTGATTTTTTTTCTTGAGTTTGACCATGCGCTCGTTTGTGAACTTTCGTTGATCTTTTGTGTACCTCATCACTGTAGTGGCAAGGCAGTGCACGCAAGCGTGAACTGCAGCCACACGGTATTGATTTTATTGGTATTTCTTCTGATTTTGGTTCGTTGATCTTTTGTGTACATCATCACTGTTGTGGCAAGGCAGTGCACGCAAGCGTGAACTGCAGCCACACAGTATTGTTTTTATTGATATTTTAATTGCTTTTGATTTATGGATCTTTTGCGTATTTCCATATGCCGTAGTGGCGAGGCAGTACACGCGTGCGTGTACTGCAGCCCTACCCGAGTTGACATTTTAATTGATGTTTCAATTGTTTGAATTGTTTCATGTGTCCAATTCAATAATTTGAATTTGTTGACTTGTTGTTTAACACCGTTACGTGTTATATTTACCGTTATCCGATTTCCTTATTTAAGAATCGGATAGGTAAATTTATTGTGACTGTCGTCTAATTTTTATTTAATTATTATTGCTTATGTGCACTAATAACTGAGTTTGAATTAGACTGACCCGTGTATTATTTTCTTTTGAATTTAATACTCGGGTCAGACCCGAGTTATTTCAGGTTGTAAATATCTTGCTTTGGGTAGCTGTTTGAGCTATGAAGACTTTTCATATCTTTGGAGTTGTTGTGTCATAGTATAGGTTGATATGTATTCATGTATATTAGTCGATAATGTACTTGTATATATAACTTCCTGAGTCGACTGTTGTAGTTGTATCATATGTACCGTGTCAAATGTATTGTAACTGACATCAGTTATATATATATATATATATATATATATATGAGACTTTCTGTTCTATCTGTGTTCTGCATTTATATTATCTGTGTTACTATTATATATTTTGTCCTAAACTATTATAGCCACTATGTAGTAGCTTTGGGTGTATCGGTATGTCGGATTTCCTCCTGAAATAAAATGCATGTTACTTCTATCTGACATATCGGTGCTCGCGCAAAGCAATTACACGGATGGTCTCTCCTCAACAGCCTTATTCTTCACGCTAGTCGACAACACTACACCGTAGTGTTCTTGGCTAGCGTGGGCATAGAGGTGGGGCGTCACATTATCCATGTATCCGTAGGTTGCATACATCTGTGTTTAAATTAACATAAACTCAAAAAGATTTAGTAATTCTTTATAAACACTATTCACCCCCCCCTCTAGTGTTAATCCTAGCCTTAAGATCCGTAATCCTCATTTCTTTCACTATTTATGGATAAATAGCTTGGTTTTCATAATAATGGGGTCACTTATTATAATGTTTTCTCTGTCAGATCTATCAGAGAGGTGGAAAAGAAAAATGCTACCATCTAAATTTACCTGAACATTTCCTTTAAGATGCCATCTTCATTTAAGACTTTCTATTACATAAGTGAAAGATAGGGTTTATCAAGGAAGAATACCACCATATAGTCTAGCCAAATGTTGACACCTCCTTAATGACATGAGAAAGAGAAACCATTGTGTCACCATTATAAGATATTTCCATGTGTATCGAGTTGTATTTGCCTGCATTTCGAGGAAGGTTCTTAAATTGATAGGACCATACGTGCTTGTCAGACTTAGATAGAGAAGGATATGGATCAGAAACGGAGTTCAGAATGGTAGGGTTGGGAGTAGAAGGGAGAGGTAGGGAAGAAGAAGAGGGCGTGGGAAGGGCTGATGAAGTAGAAGGAATGGAAAGAAAAGATTGATGGAGTGAAGGGTCCGGCAGTCAGATGGGAACTTAACTTTATCTCATAGTACTTAAGTTTATAAACATTTATGCAACATTCCTTAAAATAGTACTTAAGTTTATAAACATTTCATAAAGACTTATCTTTATAAATATTACTTAATTACATAATCATTCCAAAAACCATAACTTTATTAACAAATATTCGTAAAATGTTAACTAATTTTTTATAAACATTATTATATCAACTTAACTTTATTGAAAAATATATTTCTTAAAACATAATTTTATTTTAAAACATTTCAAAACTTAGGTTCTTTATTTGTGTGATACTCAAATATACCACATGAGTATATACAAAACATTTTTTTACATTTTTCTTCCTAAAATTTTGACGAAGACTAAAAATAAAGTTGGATCTTATAACTGAGTAAACCATCTAAACTTCTTTATCGATTAGGTTAGACAAGTAGCTAAGTAGAGTAGGACTCAGAATCCAAACTTAAGACTAGGTGCTTTCCTTAGACAACCCTAAAGTAAAGACGTTTATTAGTTGGCCCAATAACATCGAGTACCCAATTTAACAAAGATGCTAAACAACATTTTATCCATGTTTTAATTTATATCTTTTCAAATTAAGAGTTATCAAGTTTAACCTTTATATTTTCACAAAAATACTTTTCTTTAACTATATTAATTTGGAAGTTTCTGACTATCCAGAATGGTCAAAGTTATTATTTTATTTCAATAATTCAAAACTAATAACATATCATAATAAGATGCACAACCAAACTACCTTAATGTGTAATGCATGTAACCATATATATCTATCTATCTATATATATATATATATATATATATTCAAAACTTAAGAATTTAAACTTTAGGCTTTATTTCAAGTCGTTTGAAATAATAATATATACATATTTCCTTAAGATATCAAATCATACCTTTTGGGATTAAAACAAAATCATTTTCTAAAACCAATTTCCAAAATATATTCTTTAAAATTCGTAGAAAATATTCATAAGAGCAATTAACAACAAAATGATACAAGGAACTAAGTCCTATCGAATAGTATGATATATTTCCTTTATAAAGAAGAGTAATACTTGACAGAAGTACTTTTCAACTGAACACATCTCCTGTCCAATTTCAGTCACTTTCAAGCCATTCGAACTAGCTAACAAAAAAATACTTTGTTTCCCAAATCGACTTCCTGTTTTCAAGAGTAATCTTGAACTCGAACAAACCTTAAAGCTATTTTAATAACATTAGTACTTTAGAATAGTTTCAAATCATAATCTTATTGTTCTCTCCAAAACCCTTAGAAACCACTTCCAAAAACACCAGGATTTAAGTTCACAAATTCTCAATTTAAATCCTTTTTTATTATAAATCATATTTATACAAACCATATTTATATAAACCATATTTATATAAATTAACTTTCTTATATTAAATCATTTCATAAGTATTTAACTTTTAAATACCTTACCTTTCACTTAAAGCTATAACACATAACTTTTATTAAATTAACTTTTTAACCCAACATTATCATCGAATGCCTTATAGTCAAATTATGAAACTTAACACAAGGATTTCATTTCAACGTTTCCACAAATTACTTTCTACCTAACCTATGTTGTGGAAAAGGTAAATTCAATAAACATTAGCCGATGCCCGTAAATTGGTCGAGCATGACTAATCAAGCAATAAATGATAATAATCTAAAATTATCATTTCCTAACGAACAAATACATTATAAATAACTATGTTAATTATTTGAAAATTATTATTTTATATAAAATATAATCCTAAGAAAAAATATTTCATTTACCAATTTTGAAAATAACATTGTATCAGTTTTTTCAGTTTGAGTGTTTAGGATTTCCCATTGATAACGCTGATCAGACGCATCGACCAGAATCTATAAGCAATCAGCAGACCAATCAACACAATACAAAATAATGTTATAGCACTAACAAGTACGCTCTCGTATATATAATACACTCAAGCTCATAATAAGGCATTCCATTACCCTATCTCTTAATGAGTTATACCTAAAAAAAGCCAAGGTTCTCGCTTAACCTTCAGCTCTGATACCAAAATGTAACGAATGACTTTTCGACCCCCAAATGTCTACACTAATACATCCACGTTATTAACATGCTGAGCATCCAAGTGCCGAAAAGACGGAATATTTGGGTAAAATAATAGAAGAAAAGAAAATGAACAAGAAAGAAGAGTATACAATATCAAAATCTCATAATGGAACGATTAGATATAATATCAAAATGATATTTTTACAAAGGAAAACTATATAAATACAATAATCAATGTAAACTAACATATCATCAGCCTGGATAGTTATGAAAACCTGTCCTCGCAATTATTGACATAAAAATAATAAAAAAGTAATACGGCCAAAATAAAATATATGGTAGGCAATCATCAGCTCCTCTCTCCAAGTTCTCCAATGATCATAAATGAAATCTAGAAATATACATCGGGCTGACCCGAGCATTATAAGAAGAATAACATTCGAATCATTTTGGTAAACCAAAGTTAGAAGACTCAATTAATTTGAATTACTATATATGTAAAACCATTTAAATAATAAAGGTATCCTATAAGATCACGCCGCAAGTAAACACAGACGGGGTTTTTACCTTACGATAACCAAATCACTTTATAGGAAAATTTAGTGATATTATAATAATGTCTAGGGTGTTCAATATAAATATAAATCATAGCATAAATGGTTACATTTCACAGCATATTTAGGTATACAAACAAAACTGCTAAAGTACGTTTGTATAAATGGATTTTCCATAGAGACCTCCCAGTATCTCATAAGCCATACTAAGGCCGATCACCTATGACAACGGTCAGAAACTACCTTTCGAGCGTCGTATATCTCTAGATAAAATATACTATAAGGCAAATACAACCAGCCCACGCCCTAACACATGAACCGAGTATCATCAACTCCCTGTGTGCAACATATCGATAAGCATGTTCTAGATAATGGAGTTGACGTATCCCCTATTTAGCTAAGCTAAACCCGGGATCATGCATCCTACTTTGTCTTTAGTCATTTCTTGATGTTGAGGCTAGGTTCAGCATCTTCACATGAGTTTTCCACAAAACTTAGTCAAATAATGAATCCCATATGAATCCCATCATCTTAATAGATTTTGGAATCATACATGGTTTCCATTATTCCATTTCCAAATCATAGAATCCGTATAATAGTTTTGGAGTGGTATTCGGTAAGTAAAACACTTATTGACACCGGACTCTTCAAAACCAATTGATAAATTTCCGGTTAACTCAATTTCGATTCTTTTATAAATAATTGAAAGTTAGAGGCGTTTCGTACCAATACTCCTCCTCGGGGGTTCTTATTGGTATAAATCCACGAACCATTCCGTATACTTCCTAAGTTAAGTTTTTCAAGATCGATAGTCGACTAATCGACTATCGAGTTTTGAACGCTTGCTTATGGGAATCAAGATTCCAAACTTTACATGTTTTCGACCTTTCTGCTTAACTATTCTTCGGCCTAGAAGAATGCCGAAAGGTTAGAGCTCTATTGCTATGTCCCTACCAAAACATCGGTGTTGACTCTCACAAATAAAGAAGCTTACTCGTTCGGCTTTTTAGTGTTAAGCGTATAAGTACTAACATCCCATAAACAATCATACTAAGGTCATTACATAGTTGCTACTTATCATCCAAGTATAATCAAGTCACATAAACTACTTTTAATCACTTTATAATTAATTTAACCTTTATTCATTAAAACCCTTTTTATTAGTAAAACATCTTTTTATCTAATAGAACTTCTTTTATAAATCAAGACTTCCTTTATTAATTAATACTCTTTTATTTATTAAAACTTCCTTTATATACTTGTATAAATATATAGGATTTCTCTTTATACAAGATATATCCTTGTCTTTATAAATTTAACTATTCATTTATTCTTTTAATACTTAAAAAGTATTCATATAATTATTCCAATGGTATAAGTGTATTCATAGATCGTCTAACAAGTTTTATTTACTTGAAATATAATCAAAGAGATTAAAACAATTACTACCAAAACATTATTAACTCCTTTTCTTTTATAAATTAAACACATAACATTTTCTATAAAAGATTTCAATACTTCTTATTATCTTTAAAATTCCATTGTTAAAGATTTATAATATTGTTTTTAAAGTATAATTCAAGGGTTTAGAAATAAATGTTGCTAAAACATTATTTACTACAAACCCTAACCCATTCCATTTAATCATTATCTTTAAAACTCTCCTTTTATAGGTTTAATTAAATTTAAGGTTTAAAGACAAGTATTGCTAAAAACAATTATCACAACAAACCCAGACATTTTATACTTTGAAAACATTTCTCTTTAAAACTCTTTTCTTAAAGATTTATTAATATTCAAGGGTTAAAGATAAGTGTTGCTAAAAACAATTGTCACAACAAACCCAAACATTTTATACTTTGAAAACATTCTTCTTTAAAACTCCCTTCTTAAAGATTTATTTATATTTAAGGGTTAAAGATAAGTGTTTCTCAAAACCTTTCTCATAACAAACCCAAAACCAATTTCTTGTATTTTCCTACTAAATATCCATTAGTAAATATCAAATTATATTCCCAAGTATAACTAATAATAAGGGTTAAAACAAGTGTTGCTAAAAACATGATTTACAATAGCCCAAAACTATTTACTTTTATTTTTGCACCAAATATCGATTACTAAATACCTAATTATATTCCCAAGTGTAATTAATAATAAGAGTTGAAAAAAGTGTTGCTAAAAAAACTGTTTACAAGCCTAAAACTATTAACTTATCCATTAATAACTTTAAAATTTTATTTAAAGATCAGAGTATATCCACACTTATTAAATAAGGTAATACACTTTTAGTTGATTCCATAAAGCAATTTATTTTAACTTAAGTGTTCAAATCCAACTCATTTATTATATTTATAAAATACTTAATTTAATATTTAAAACTTATGTACATAGAATTATCTTTAGAATACTTATTAATGTGTTAAAGTACTTTCAAAACTACTTAAAATATATGGTAATTATTTATATACAATATAATTTAAAGATAAGGAATTTTGAAATAAAGAGAAAAACAAGTTTTAATTTTAAAAGCTACTTTGTTTAGAAATTCATAAATAGTTGTTAAAAATATATTTAAACTTGAAACAACTTTCAAACACACTTTTATAAGTTAGAAAACAACCCTAAAAAGATTAAAGAAAATACATATTTTATAATATCATTTTTAAACATTTTATATCTTAAATTTATAATGGCAGCACTTCTAGAAGTGCTTCAAGTTATGTTACTAGTTTTATCATATTTTTGCTACAGCTTTGTGTCTGGTTTTCAATACCTTAACAATTGATTTTAGATCCATTATTTTAACATTGTTTATTATACTTTTGGTACTTGAAAACCATGAATAAAAATCCCAAAGAATATCTTTTAATTTTTTTAGAGAATTTTCCAAAAACATGGTATTTACCAAAAATCACTTATAGGGACTATTTTGCATTAAATTTTTGCACTTCGTTTAACTAGCTATCAAATGAATTAGGCTTCAAAAGTTTCCAAATAAGAATAGTATATTATTTTATTGATTAATTGGTAAAGAAATACCAAATAAAGTTTCCACAAAAATAAGCGTTATTTTCAAAAAGAATATTATACTTAAAGCTGTTACCATAATGACCTTTTACTTCTTTCTTTTGTTTCTTTGATTTACTTCTTTTATAACTTTTTGAAACAAATTCTTTTCTTTTCAAAATTCTTATAGAAGTGTAGATAATAACCAAAACAAGTTATTATTAAGGTATGTTATTAAATCACCATTTTCACAAGTTATAGTTTAAGAGATTCAAAGTGCGACTATCGCTATACAGGCAATTCTGTATTCAATCCAATATTTGGTGTCATGTTATTTTTATACATATATGATTTCATGTTCCAACCATACTACTATTAAACATACACATCAATATATCCATTTTAAATGTTCAAATGAACTTATCACAATTCAATGGTTTAGTAAGCAACTATTTTAACAATTTAAAGCATATAATCAAGGGATTAGCTTTAAGTAGTTAATGTTTATTATTATTAATATAGAGCAAGGATATGAACATGTGACTTAACAATAATTTTCAACAGATTAAAGCAAGCAAATGTCAAGTAATATTTCAACTTAACTTGTGACCATTTTATAGTGTAATCAAAGTGAGATTAACTCACTTTTATCAAACCACGCTTCTTCCTACCAACATTCTTTATGCTCATGGCCTCCTACCCTTCAACACAGCCCATGGCCATAAAGCCTTCTATCCCTTAGGTGCTCGCGCACATTACCTCCTCCACCACCAAAGAAACTAAGGCCAAAGCCCTCCCTTTCTTCCTTAAAACCCACGACCATAGGCCTTTAAATATTCACAAGGTACACTGCCAAGTATAAGAGAGGAAAAAACTAGTAAGGATAAGAGTGAATTTATTTGAGAATGAATGAGTGAATATGAGAGGGTATTTATAGGCTTAGGGATTTGAGGTAAAAGTGTGTAAAAATCCCTCATTAGCCATGAAGTTAAACATGTAAGACCATGCTCTTTCACAAACATGCTTTCCTTAAATTGAGAAGTGATTTAAGGGTCCTTTTGTTCTTAATGTTCCCTCAATTAAACATGGTTTCTTTTAGTTAATTTTAGCTTAGGAAAAGATATGTTTAATTCTTATCATATGTTTGCACATGATAATTATTCAAGTTGGAATATGTTCACACAACTTGTATTATACAAATAAGTTGGTTTTTAATAAAACGATTTCCAATTATATCTTCAGTATTTATCCAAAGTGTATATTTTTGTAAACACATTTCAAAAATAATTTTTATAGAGTTATTAATTTATTAGTGTTCAATAAGGTTACAAAATCATATTTAATCACATTGAATCTTGGGTTCAAATACTTAAATAATTCAGATATTTAAATACGAAGCATTCAAAATGCCGGGTCATACTTAAATAATTCAGATATTTAAATACGAAGCATTCGAAATGTCGGGTCGTCATAGGGAAACAAGAGAGTGCTATTTAATTTATTGCACGCCTGCATTAGCATCAAGATTATAAGTTGCTTGCTAAAAATCAAATGCAAAAGAGGTATATAGTAGATTTAGAAAGTGGTGATTGATTAATAATTTTCTGTCTTGGATATGGGAGGTTACTTAGCTTTTTCTTATTTGTTGACTTTGGCCAGCTGTGGTGAGTTGTAGTTTTTTGGATAGCCGTGCAAAGGAGGTTCTATTGAAATTTTCCATAACATAGGAATTTAAGAGTCAATAACTCATTTTAATTAATAGTTTTAAAACTTAAGGATTTGGAGACATTTTATTCCTTTAGGAATTTTGGGGACGAAATTCTTTTAAGGAGGGAAGAATGTAACATTCCAGAATTTTATCATTATATTTATTTAATTTTAAATATTTAAATAATTGGTGTTTAAAAAATCTAAATAGCTTATATTCAAATATATCTATTATTTAAATATCTGAATTATGAGTTAAATATTAATTAAATGGAATTAATAACATTATTTAACTCCTTTTAATTAATAAACAATAATGGTAAACTCATTCTTTAAAGTAATATTTATGAAAATAAATTATAAATGAAAATGATTTGATTTTTAATGTCATATTTATGAATAAATTTATTAGATTTTTCCATAATTTTTAGTTTGGAAAATAAATATATTTTCGTTTGACGTATTTAACGACACATGATGATATTTATGAAATTTCACAGAATGAATAAATACATGTATTTTTTTTATTGATTTGTGATCATAACACATTTTGATATACGATTGTATTTTTAATTTGCCGTTAACGGTTTGTACGCGAATAGAATATTATATTGTGGAATACCACAAATCCTTTTTTTATCAAAAACCTTTCCAAATCAAATCAAATTCAAATTTATTCAACCAACCTTAATAATGATGTGAAGTTGACATGCAAACCTTGGTTTACTTTGGAATATTGTCTAACTTGAGAATTGTGGCCTACTTGTATTTGAAGCAAAGTAAATTGTTTTTTATAGTCAAATAAATTCACATCTAACCCATTTTCTATTTAAATTTCCACATTTACCTCTCTTTTATTTTTCACTTCCAGGAAAAGAAAAGTTGATGCAACATATTCAAAATTCAAAATCTAATCCAAAGCTTAATAAAAAAAATATATAAAAATAGATTCATTGAGTTAGTTTTTATGAGATCTTCAATTTGATGTAGGGTTTGATGGGTATGACAATGTTTGGTAAGGATTGATTTTTCCATGGTAGGCTAGGGTTTTTGTTTGTTAATGATTTTGGAGGAGATAGACGATGAGGTTGGTTGCTTTGGTTTTCTCGCGTTGAAGAGCATCGATGGGTGGATTTTGGTGAGGTCTTGTGCCTCCAGGAGGTTTGCATCCATTTATGGACGATAGGAAATTGTCTAGGTCATCATTCCTTTTGCTTAGCCGAGTTGGATGTTGATGGGTTCAAGAGGTAGGGCTCGCAAAGAGAAAGATGGAAGTGAAGTCAGATAGGAAAATCGAGGAGCTTAGCTCCATGTCGGTGCTTGGACGTGTACGGGAGAAATGGGTGTATCATCGTTCACGTCCAGGAAATGTGGTTTTGTTTTAGGGAGAGAGAAGTATTAGTGTAAGGTAATTAGATAAGTAATTAATTAATTAAAATAATTAATGAAAGATTAATTACGAAAACTTGTAAATTTAATATCTCGCTCATACGAGGTTAGATCTAGATGTGGTGTTTTGCATTAGACTCGTATCGACGTTATCTGTGTGCTAGAACTGATTTGGTTGGATTTGGAGCAAGTAGGATTTTAGTCTAAAATCGAACACCGTTCGATTTAAACCAAATCAGAATATGATAGCATCGACTAGAATTTATTTGAGTTTACTCACCTCTAGGAAAACAATATAATATCTATGTTTCTATAGATTATTATTCAATGCTTGGATGATAGTTGATAATTTTAATGAAATATAAATTAGTGAACAAAATTATAGTGATTTAACTTAATTACGTTTAAAATAGTTAAATTAGTTATATTTCATGTGATATCTATTTAGAAGAATGAAACATCATTCTGTTATAATTAAATTAAATAGATTATTTTAGAAATCCATCGAGTAGAATGTGCTTGCTAAGTAAAAGGATTATTGTTTGACTGTTTGTTTGGATTTAAATTCCCACTTGAAAAGCAGATTGCATAATTAACCATTATTTTGCAGGGGACTTTTGTAGAGAAATCCTAAGAGATTTCTTGCTATTATTAATTTATTATTATATGCATGTTACTTATATTATTGTTTGGTTGAAGGATTTATGACCTACTGTTAGACCGGTGTAAGTGTCGTAATAGTGATTTTTGGTCTTGCCACTTATGAAATATCATCTACTTAAACCCTTGTTATGTGCTGAACTTAAGCTTGTATTTTTACAACATAAATGTTTGATCATTTTTTTTGCAATTTGAATGTTGTTTAAAATATATTTTCAAATATTTAGAGAACTTCGTAAATTAATGGATAAACGTTCATTTAAAATGAATAAAAAGTAGCTATAAATTTAATTAGTTATCTTTGGGATAATTAACGCTATTTAAAATTTATGAAGAGGTTATAAATTTGATTAATTATCTTTTGAAATAATTAATAACAAATTAAAATTATAAAAGATTATAAATTGGATTTAATTATCTTTCAAGATAATTAACGTTTTTTAAGTTTATAAATTTTACTTATCTTAAATATTTTGTAAATTCTTTTCAAATGGGTTTGTCAAGATTGTACAAGTATTTGAAGAGAATTGGAGCTTTAATTATATTCTTAATTATTATTTAACTCTAAAAAAGTTAATTAATAAATATGTTAATGATGTTTAAAGTTAATCAGTTGATTTAATAAAAGCATTTTAAAAATTAATTAACTGATTTAATAAAAAGGATTAAAGTTAATTAACTAATTTTGTAAAGGTGCTTAAAGTTAATTAATTGATGTATTAAAAGAGTTACAAGTTCGATTAATTATCTCTTGGGATAATAATGTGGTTTTTAAAGTTATAAAAGAATTATATCAACTATCTTTTAGGATAATTAATATTGTTTTAAATTTATAAAGGCATTTTAGTTTATTTATTATCTTTTGGGACAATGAATGTTGTTTGAAATTTATAAATTATAGTTTACAAGTGAGAATTTTTTTAAAAGCAATTGTTTTCAAAAATAAAACTAGGTGTAAATTGTTTTAGGTTTATAGTAAAAAATGTTTTAATGGCATTTGTTTTGATCCTTCTTTTTAATATGCTTAAAAAGATAATTTGCTCTTTAAAAGGAATATTTTAAAGAGTGTTTTTAAAGTGTTTTATAAATATTTATGATGTGAAATTTAAGCATAAGTTCTATTTTAAAAGTTTAAAAAGGTTTGATTTAGTTACGGAAATGATAAGAAGTTTAATTTCCGTAAATGGTATAACTTGTGTGGAAAGGATTTAGTCCAACTCTTAGCACTAAATGTCAAGGTATGGAAACTCGTTTCTATCTCGAAGATTAAAAATATTATCAAGGCAATGCCTAGGGTAACACTATCTTAACCTTCCTAACTTCATTTTCAACCAAGGGATACTACGAGTTTGATATTGATGAGTTGTGATAAGGGTATAGATTTAATTTCCATATACGATCATTGCGATTATTCTCGATAGTTGATTAATTGACAATCGATTCAGCTTTCTCTTTTGTGTATCTCAATTTAAGACGATTTGTTGCTTATTTGAGCACTGATATCCTTTTTTAGAAGCGACCGAAACCAAAGAGCAAATGGAAGCCAAGTTATGTGGGGTTGCTCCAGTTAGGGTATCTTTACATCTACTCTAGATTGGATTCGGTGGTATGCGTGCGGAGATGTGAAATACTTGGATTCTCGGCACGGTAAGCGGGGTCCGACTTGGACGTATCCGAGAGTCACCGTAGTTCTCAAGTATATTTCCAGAGGTATACTTTCAGTGATGGCAATGCTCCCTCCTAGTCATTGTTGGAAAATTTCCTCTCCTTATTTGATCCAATCTTTGAATTGTTTTGTTAATTGCATCGCAAAGTCCTAGAGCTCTTCCCGATGTTTAATTATTTGTATCCACTTTTTAAGTTTGGATTTTGATCATATTTTGCCCATTCTTTCAAGTATGGGTTTTGTTCTAGATTATCTCCATTCTTTCATGTATGAAGTGGTAAAACCCATTCTATCTTTAGTGGCGTGATCTCACAGATTATTATTTGTTCCTTTTTTTCATGTATGAAGTGGTAAAACCCATTCTATCCTTTTTTTCCCGAGTGTTTTTCCAAGTTATCCTTGCTGGGACATGGAGCTCATGGAGTAGAGCTAGACATTCACCATTCGTAGTATTTTCTTTTCCACTATATAATTATATATACCTATCGGCAATTGTAACATCAGGAAGTTATAACTATCCAGGCTAGTGAGGTTTGTTTTTAACTCTGAAGTACTTTTTATTTTTTAGTGATAGCTTTTACTGTCTTTGTTATATTATATATGTGATCATTTCGCATTTCTCCTGTTCTTTTTTCCTTTTCTTTATACCATGACAATTTGCATTCCCAACACTTGTATGCTCAACATTTGAATACCGTGTAAGTATAGAGTGCCGACTTTCAAGGGTCGAAAAGACAGGTCGTTACATTTGGTATCGCAGCTGAAGGTTAGTGAAAAACTGGGCTTTTGCAGGGAATGACTCATTAGAGATAGGGTAAGTGATAATCTGGTTTATGAATTCTAGTCGAGATATGAGACGCCACGATGTCAATAAGGATTTTTGAACTCTCAAACAAAGCAAATAGACACGATATTGATTTTTGGAAAATTTGGTAAATGCAATATTTTACCTTGGATTATATATATATATATATATATATATATATATATAAGTTTCAAATTTATATAGTTGTTCAAGGCGTGTTTCTTTGTTAATGATAATATTTATTTATTATCATTATTGTTTGATTGGTCATGCTCGGATAATTTAGGAGCATTGACTATCTTTTGTTGGTTGTTAATCCATGTTCAACCAGTTTATGGGCATTTGTTGTTTGAATAATTATGAGTACATTAAAACTCACCCCTTGTGAATTTAGTTTCACAATTTGAGTGTTCAGAGAAAATGTTATGTTAAAACTCATCTTTTGATAATGTTGAGTTAAAAGTAAAACTTTTAACACAAAAGTTGTTTAATATAATCTAAATGGGAAGATAAAATATTTAAATGATAAATAATTATGAAAAGTTTATTATAATATTTTTTCATTAATATAAGATGACTTTAAAAGTTCATTTTATATGAATATGATATATAAAATGATTTATATGATCTATAAATGGTGTTCTATAAGTAAATGGATTTATTTAGAATGTAAACCCCAGTACTGCTTGAAATGATTTCAAAAAGATTTCAAGAAAAGAAATAGCAAAATTATTAGAAGAATAAGTATAAATATTTTAGAAGAGAAATTTTAAGTGAAACACATTCTTTTTGGATAGTTTAAGGAAAATATCTCGATTAGTTTTATGGAATCTGAATTGATCTGCTTATTCCTCTTGATTTTTTGATTTGCATGATTTCTTTTGAAGTACTACTCATCTGTATCTGTACACTACTTCTGAGTAGTATAATTGTATTTCTTGAGCCTACACAACTTGACAATTTATTAGCAACCATATTTATACGGTTGTTGTCATTAAAATCCATATCTGCGGTATTAATACATAGCCCACTCGGTGCTCCAACGATTATGAGTAATTCATCATTCATCATATAGAGAGAGTTACCTCAATTAGTCTCAATGGATATATTGATATTCCGCTCTCGATCATCTTCACTATGGATATTAAAGACAAGTATTTATTTTATTCAATTCAACATTCATGTTTACGAACACATTCGTAACTGCAACGGATTAAATAAATTTCCAAAGGATTATTTACTTGTATATATTTAATGTATTTATAACATTATTTATATCCAATACAACAATAAACCAAAAGCATATTTTATTTTAAGCATGAATCGTTGTAATATTTAAGTTATATGATTAAATTATTGTTAATCTAAAAATGGATCAACACCCTAGATTGAATATGAAAGCACCAGCCTAGCTTATCAAGGAAAATAAAACAGAAACAAGGAATAATAACTTGTAGATAAAGTAAAGAGACAAGATCTTTTTACAATGATTCGGCTATCAATAAAGCCTATGTTATAACATTTTTTATTGACTAACTACAATCACAAGTTGAATACAGTTACAATTTGATTAGATCTAGTAAGTTAGATCAAGTCATGAGTGTTAGAGTTCACTGGAGAATCACAGTGAACCCTTTAGATGACTGTTGTGTGGGAGAAGAGTGAAGAATAGTTTATGTAGAGTTTTAGCAGCTAGTCCAGAAGATCCCCTTTATGTTGAAGGTAGGATTGTATATATAGGGGCTGGAGAGCAATTGGGCCAAAGCTGCTTTGCCAGAGACTTACATTTGCTGGTACAAAGATGCTCCAGAAATTCCACAGCAAACTGACTTAATATGATGGATCGCTTGCGATCCATGGAGTTAGAATGTTTTTCACTCATTTAAATTGGATTGTGTTACATGTCTTGTGTCGATGCTCTTCATGTAATTTTATGACTCGATGCCTTGTTTTGATAATGATTTACATACTAGTTGCATCGAACTATTGCTGGAATTAGACGAATACTCACTTCTCGGTCCAGCTAGCTTGGACATCATGAAACTTAGCAGGCATGCCTAGAAAAGATAATGCTTCATGATGCAAGAAGAATGGAGATCCGTGGGAGATATTTATGGATCGCTAGCGATCATTGGGTGATGAATCACTGGCGATCCATCTCCTTAAGCAATTTTTGGCCTTTTCTTCTTGTGTCCTTCTTGGTTCCTCCTTTTGATTCTTCTGGTAAGTTCTTGAGTTATTTTGACTTGACGTAGAGGTTCTGACTTTCTTTGAATTCCATTGGGTTAAAAACCTGGATAACATTTGTTCCCCATAGTATGCTTTCATTGGAAACAAGATGTGCTCCGGAAGTAATTGCCTATGAGTTTCCACTTTGCGAAGTTTAATCGATCATGTTGAGGCTATCATATGAATTTGCCTTTGGTTATCCAACCGTTTGTTAAGTTATTACGTGAATCACCGTTACTTGTCATATTAAATCAATTTTAATCCCACAACTTTCAAGATGCTTACAAATGATACTTAGACCATGCTTGGTGAGTTTGGGAAAGTTTGGTTGCTATTATATGGATCGCTAACGATCCTTAGTCCATGGATCGCTAGCGATCCAAGGACTTAGCATTTTTTCCGGTGTAATGTCCTATTTAGTTCATTCGAACCGACCTTCTTCCATTTCATATCTTCATTTATGACTCAGCCCTTCTGCCCCATGACCTAAACCAAGGCATTCAAAACCTAGCTTTACCTCTGCCATCGCTGCTGCTTATCTCCACCATCGGAAATTCTCGCTGTCGACTACTTGACTTTGCCATCGCCTTATCCTAGCCCCTAATTCTAATTGCTTCATCTTTTGGATCTCCTTCGAGTCTATCCCTCTGGATCTCCACTGATCTTATCTTTTTTAGGTCGCTAACATCCTAAGTTCAACCGTGTTCTCCTTTTGATTCTTGACTAGAGGTGGGTAATGCTGATTTTGGCGTTTGTTTAGCAACTCGAAGATGAGGTTATATTGGTGGCGATCATTATAGAGAATTTGAGTTGATTGCGATTTTGTGGAAGAAGATAGTACGAGTCTTGGGTTCTTCGTGGAACAAAATTCGGGTCTTGCCATGATGCTTGGTATGTTTTGCTATCTTCATTCATAGAATCAAAATTAGCATGTACCGAATTACACTGCTAATCCGACACACCGTGTTGTGGATTGGTTTTGGTTTTTCTAGGAGGTGATAATAGCTTAGGGTAGTGTCTCGTGTGTAGCTTATGCTATGATCACCTTCCGTAGAGCTGAAACTGACTTATGCTAAGAATTCTCTACTTGATACGAACTCATCAATCTATAGTTGCTCACTTCAGATTAGTTCCAACTGGTATACCTGGAGTAGGAAGAGCTTCCCACATCGTTTCGGACAGCGGATTCGTTATCAATTGTTGATCGATAAAGGGTAAGTGTAGGAGAAATAACTTCAATAAATGATATGAGAATCTCTTTTCTTTCTTCACTACGAGTGAACTATCTACAGAGGATAGAGCGTTTGTAGTGTTCAAAACACCGAGCCCATCCTATATGGATAACACACTGCGATTTCCCAGTCAACACTTGCAACACGATGTGTTGACTTAGATCGATATTGTTTTTCGGAGTTCAAGTGTCATAGGAGGATTTTTAGTCAAAGATATAATTACCTAACTGCATTAGATATAATTTATGTTGTATATAATGAAGCATCTGTCATCTCATGGTAAGTCCAATGGAAGAATTCTAGCTCTTTTAAAAGCTAAATCTTCATCAGTTGCACCTTCACAAACAATTCCAGTAACGCCTACTTCTTCAGTACTGCAAGCTGAATATAGTCATCTGGCTCTGATTGGTTCGGTTAGTGACCGTACTCCTCTAATTTTAGAGTTCTACTCAATCCTCTGGAGAGAGCTTCCTCCATAATCTCTGTTAAAGTTCTGCATAACATTTGCTTATAACATGGCATTTCAAAGGATGACGTGCGCCTTCCATCAAAGAATGAGTTTGCACATATGCCGCCTTTAGAGTGCAACGCTTGCCATTGGTATATGTACTTAAATGGATCAGTGCCCCCTTCAATCACTTCTTTAATGAAACTGTAAATGGAACGGTGCCCCCCTTCAATCACTTCATTAAAATAATTCTTCTAAACTTGGGAATTGCCCCATTTCAAATTCATCCTAATGGTTACGGGATCTTGACTTGCCTTCACATCTTGTTAATGCGGACATTTAGTCATGCCCCTAGTTTCGATAAGTTGAGATATTTTCCCTTGTTTAAGAAGAGAGACGAATGCTAGTCCCTCATCTTGATCGAGACCCAAAGAAACACAAGATCATGCTGCAGCTTCAAAGCAACCTGTCTCAATTCAAGACCTAGTATTTCTTTGTTAGGTATCCTGAGGGATTTATCGTCTTTGGATGACGGGGGGAGGGGGGTAAGTTCTCTCTTTTACTTATTGATATTTAATATGTTGCTATGGGATTTTTGATAGATTGAATACTTTCTTGTAGCTATTCCGATACCGAATAAAGATCCATCACTCGATCGGATTTTTTGTACTTTGAAGGCCGTAGATACCAAGGAGGGATCGGTCAAGTTTTTTCCAATGGACGAGAATTTGCTTTGGTATGGGCTGTTGCATCTAAGGAGGTATGTCATGGCCTTTGAAGTTCCATCTTCTTCCCGTTCTAGAATTCGAACGGGTTCCACTTCTTCATCATGCGGCTCTGAAGAGGGAGATCTCCAAGAAAGAGAAGGTCCGTTCGATGGGTCGACCAATGAAATTTATGAAGGAAGGAGTCTTACGATTGAAGCTAGCTGCCCACCCAGGATGCCGCCGATTCTGAAAGAGGAGGAAGAAGAATTCAAGCAGCATGAAGGCAAGGGCACGGCGACAACAGAAAGGAGGAGTTGAAATTGATGGCAGGGGCAGTTGCAATCCCTCCTCTATTGATGATGAATTAAATGCAAGTTCCGATGATAGAAATTTCAAATTGTGTAATGAAACTCTGGGAATGAGTCATGTTCTCCTGGATTCGCTTCCCTAAGAGATTCTTGATAAAGATGCTACTCCAACAGCCGAGCGATTTCAGGATTCCCCGCTTAAGGAAACTGGTATTGACTTTGGGGATTTGAGTAACATTTATGTACATATCGATGAACTCGTAGGAGAAGATTTCGAATTCGGGGGATCGTCTCCTCATCCCAATCATATTGTCTAGAGTCAGCCCGATTTCTACCACGGTGGCTTCCAGATCCTGTTTTTGACGTACTTTTAGGTCGCTTATGACATGTTACACATTTCAAAGGGTCACATTCACTTACACATGAATTATTTAGGTCCATTTTATGTCGCTAAAGCTCTTTATGTTTTTTACATCGGGTATTATGAGAGATCATGGACTTTACGAGGATCTTGAACAATTCTTTGATTCCCAATGCTGGTCAAGACGGTCTTCAAGCCGCCATCATCTCTATGAAATTAAGGAAGAGTGGAGATTGCGGAAAGACTTGCAAGATGTAGTACATCGTCGGGACGACAAAGAACGATGTAGGGTTTACAGCAGTAGTGATGAGAAGAGAAAAAATCCCGACGATCGAGAAAAGCTGCCCAAGAAGCCAAAGGTAGATCGTGGTTCTCATCCCTCGAAGCAACAATATTTTGCCCCAGCCCTAATCTCCATTAGAATTAGAGTTCCCGCTTCCACTGTTTAAGTTTCAAATACATCCCATGCTCCGTCGACTCATGTGGTGCCTGGTTCTGGTTCTTCATGTCCTCGCAAGAGGCCGGCTTATATTCTTTTGTCCAGTCCTCTAAGACTCGAAGCTGTGCTCCCCGGGGGCTTTCTAAAAGGAGTTAAGTTTGACCGTAACCTATGCCCAATACATAAAGATTCCTATACGTCCCATCTCTAGGCGATTCAAAGTGATTTGGATCAAGCCGAGGGATGGAAAACATTTTGCAAGTAACTGACAGACATGAACAACAACAATTATCAAGTGATCCTTTCCTTAGAATCCAAAAAGGATGATTATGAGAGGGTGTTGGCCAAACGTGATGTTAGAATTAAGCGATTAACAAAGCAAAGGGATGCTACACTCCGAGAGAATAAGATCAACGTCAGCTTGCTAAAGGAACTGAAAGAGGCCCATGCAAAAATAGAGATCGTATTTCGAGACGAAATCAAGAAGGCCCATGCAGATGAGGTTAAGCTAAAAGAGGAGCTTGAAGCCCATGACGTAGTCATTGAAGCTCAGAAGAAAACTATCACCGATCACAATGAAATTTTTGAAGCCTATAAAAAGATAATTTCTGACTATAAGGGAATGTTGGAATCTCGTGACAAGATCGTTTTTGATCAGACTCAAATGATTGCTTCGCTCCATGAGAGAATCGCGTGGTTTAACGCTGAAAAGAGCCGAGTTTAAGTTAAGAAGGCCGTTGTAACAACGGACTACATAGAGTTACAGGATACTTTTGAAAAGAAGATGGAGAAGATGGATGACACCATCTTAAATTTCTGTGTTAACTCCTTACTGCATCAATAGAGCCTCAGCTATCTGGGCCCCAGATTCTCGCATACTCTTGCTATAGTTTGGAAGAAGTTATGGCCTGTTTCTAATAGAACAGGGATGTATACACCGAGCAAGAGTTGCAGGACGCCAATCTCAATGAAGAATTGAAGAAAGCTTTGATAGAGGGTCGGCGGATCATTCGAATTGGGAGGGAATAGGAGGCTATCGATGCTTCTGTGACTAGAACTGCTAAAACACTGCTAGAGCCTTTCATTTTCGGGCATGGCAAATCATCAAAACAGCCTCGCAATTAGTTAGCGATTTCGTCAGGTGCTGCCTTATTGTTTGCCCCTCCAGCGGCTTTCTCTAATGCTTAGGGTGGTCCTGGAACTTCTCCGAAGATCATGCAACCATCTAAAGAAGGAGAAGGTGGGGATTATGAGATTGAAATTCTTGACCACTCTTCTGATGTAGGTAACCTTTTTGTTTCCTCCGAGTTTGAGAATTTTCATCTCACGCCGCAAGAACAAGACGAACTGAATGCTTTCATTTTTGATCATATAGGTCCGTCTTCTTTACCTACCAATCTGCTGATTTCTTCAATCCCAGGGCTTGCTGCTATTTCAACTGCCTCGATGATTGTTTCCCTAGCCGCTTTGATTGCTGCACCTGTGTCTAGCTTACAACCAGGTGGAATCTGAGAAGATTGTTGCATTGCACGGTTTGGAGACCCTTCTGTATCTTTGGAAGGCGATTTCACGGCAACTGAAGCTCGAGAGTAGGAAGACCAAACTAGCAACCTAAATAAATCTTAATAACACATGGTGGCCATGAAGAAAGAAAAGACCGAGGAGAGAAAATCTTCAAGGAGCTCCCACAAGTCCCGGAAGCGTAGGGCAAAGGGGTAGTCCTCTGCGAAGGTCAAAGAACAGGGAGACGATACTGGAACGAAGGAGATAGTTGATATTTCAGGCAGCGACACTACTCCTGGCAAGGATTCTAACAGGAAGAAGAAACTTTCGACTAAAGGTGGGAAGGGGAGCAGTGGAAAGAAGCAATGACAGGCTCATGTAATAGTGGAGCTAGATTTTGGGACATTCTATTTTGATTGATACGTGTTTTGTACAAGTGCAGAGTATGCACTTATTGCATTGAATGTTGTAACGTCTGTATTTTCCTTTTTGTTGGCCGATATTGTGCGGGTACGACCCATACATTTTGACTTTGTATAGAAAATGCTATAAGTATACGATGTTAACATTTTGATTGTAACTTTATCTATCTACTTATCTACGTTTATGCACTTATGCCAATTTTGTTTACTGCTAGTTTATCTAGTCCTGTAATTACCACCAAAATTCTTTGTTTAGAGTAATAAAACTGTGAAGTACTTGGTTTTTTATTTCTGAGCATCGGCTTGTGTTTCCCCTAGTTCACGGGGCTTTTTACTTCAAACACTTGACGAATGACCAATTGATCCATATGATTCTTCGGAAACCTGTAACCAAGTCTATTTCGCAATTCCTATCTTTAGGAGCTTGCAATTTTAATGTCTCGATTCTAGAGATTTTGTCGGTCAACAATTGGAATTCTTTGCCAGTTCGTAGTCGTTTTTCATTGGTGGATTCATACCCATTACTCCGAATAGTGGGAGTGGATTGATTCTTGTTAGTTCTGTAATAGATGAGTTTCCCGACATTACCGGGACAGTGTCAGTACTTAAGAGTATGCATTGCTTATGAAATGTGCGGCTTCTAAGAGTATGCCTTGGTTTATGAGATGCACGACTTTTTAGGGTATACGTGGCTTATGGGATTCGCGGCTTTTAGGATCGATATGACCCGTCAATCCGGAACAGTTTGGAATTTCTCAACGTTGCCAATATTTGGGCAACGTAAGGAATTTATGCTTCAAGAGCATGGTTCCGTGATTAAGAAGCAATGCGCGGCATATGGAGGTGCGAGGTATATGGAGGTGCACGACTTTTAAGGATGTGCTTGCTTGGGTGTGATTCCACAATCTAAGAAGCAATGCACGACTTACGAAATGCCTGGCTTTTGGAATCGATATGAACCATCGATCCCGAACGATTTGGAATTTCTCGACGTTACCAATCTTCAGGCAACGTAAGGAGTTCATGTTTCGAGAGCATGGTTCCACGACTCAAGAAGCAATGCACAGCTTATGGAGGTGCATGGCTTTGATTGGGGCCTTCTCGGTGTTATTGGAGCAACATTGGTTCTTAGAAGGCAGGACCAAGTTTCATCGATCCAATAGTTTGAGTTGATTTGCTTTTGTCGACCCGGCAGGTAGATGGAGAATACCTGAGTATGGTTCCACTATCTCAAGTAGCAATTAGATGGTTCTGAGTTGATTTGACCCGTCGACTCAGTAGGTTACTTTTGTGAATGCATTTTTATAGGTACAGAAAGTAAAACAATTTTATTAAAGAAGGTTGGGCAAGTTCTGCCTATTTACAATGTCTCTAGTCTTTCGGGATGGCTTATTAGTTGGAAATAGGAAATACATAAGATAGTCTTAGAAAAAGCAAGGACGCAGCGATTCACTATTCCATGCTTGGGGAATTTGGGCTCTATCAATAGTTTCTAGCTTGGATATGCCATCCCCTAGCTTCTGACCGATTACATAGGGGCCCTCCCAGTTTGGTTTGTATGCTCCCAGTATAGGGTAGACCCTCTTAAGGGCAAGGTCGCCCACTTTGAAGGTGCGATTAAGATGAGCAGCATTCCTTAATTCAGCTTCTTCCCTGTTCTTATCGACAATATCGAGTGACTCGAGTAGGAGTTGTTTGTTCTACCTTTGATCAAAGTTTCACCTCCGATGAGAAGGGACTTTAGCTCAACTAGGATCATTGCTTTTGAACCATATGCTAGGGCGAACGGAGAGTGCCTGGTTATAGATTTTTGTGTTGTCCTATAAGCCCATAGTAGGAGTGGAAGTTCATCGATCCAATTTCCTTTTGCTTTAATTAGCCATTTTTTATGGTGGACTTGATGATCTTATTTACTGCTTCCACTTGCCTGTTTGCTTGTAGATGTGCGACAGTGGAAAAGCCTTTCTCGATTCAGAAGCATATGAAAAAGTCTTTAAACTCAGAGCTTTCGAATTGAGTCCTGTTATTCATGATGATTTCCATGGCACCCCAAACTTGCAAATAATATTGTTAGTAATAAAGTTAAGGACTTTCTTTATGGTAATAGTGGCCAGCGGTTTCACTTCGACCCATTTGGTGAAATAGTCAACAGTAATGATAGCATAATACACCAATCAAATCGATTCCCCAAAACAGCCATGGGCTGACCATATGTGTTAGCTCCGTCGAGGGGGTTCTTTTGTTCTTGTTGAATCTTTGGCATTGCTCACACCGTCTGGCGTAATTTGCTGCATCGCGGTTCACTGTTGGCCAAAAGAACCCATACTTGAGAACTTTCTTTGCAAGGGATTACCCCTAGTATGATCTCTGCAACTTCCTTCATGAAATTCTTTTAGGACCCTTCGAGCTTTGCAGTTGGTCATACATCTGAGCAAGGGGGTAGAGAATCCCCTCGATAGAGTGTCCCATCCTGTATTACAAATCGTGATGCCTTTCGGAGAAGCATTTTCTATTGGTTCCCATCAGAGGGGAGAGCTCCTGTGAGCAGGTAATCTTTGATCTACGTCACCCATGTCTCTAGTTCCTTGGTTGTCTCAAAATTTCAGTCGATATCCATTTCGCTTATGCTCAAAGTATTCAGGGTTTCAACTAGGACTAGCCCCAATGACTGAGCTTCTCCAAAATTGGCCAATTCGGCTAGATAATCAGCCATCATGTTCTATTCTCTCGGGATATGAGTTATGTTGTGATGCTAAATGTCGTTTAGCAAGTTCCTACACTTTAGATAGATATGGGGCGAGGTTCTCCCCTCGAACCTGGTACTCGCCTTTAACCTGACATATGACTAGCGGAGAGTTGCATAGATGTGTATGGATTTTATCTTGAGTTTCCTCACAATCATTAGCCTAGCTATCAATGCTTCATATTCTGCCTCATTATTTGTTGCAGGGAATTCCAAGCGTAAGGCATAGCATACGGATCATCCTTCGGGAGTGTCGAGCGCTACCCCTGCTCCCGAGCAGAAGTTATTAGATGCACCATTGGCGAACAACCTCCAACATGTCTTTACCTTTGGAATCATTCCTTGTTATCTCGTATTGTAAACTGAGTAATGAAATCTGCCAGCACCTGCCCGTTTATCACCTTTTAAGGATGATATGTGATTTTGTACTGACTTAATTCAATGTTCCATTTGATAAGCCATCCAGAGGTCTCAGGGCGGTATAACACTTGCTTCAAGTGTTGATTTATCATCATTCTGATCGGTTGTGTTTGGAAGTACGGTCATAACTTTCTAGATGCGATCAAGAGGCAATATGCCAGCTTTTCTAATTTTGGATAGTTCTTTTCTACTCCAATGAACCATTTACTGATGCAATATACGGGTCGTTGGATCTTAGCTTGTTCTTATATGAGTGCGGCACTCAATGCTAAGTAGATGTACAATTCTTCTTTGTTTACCGGTTTGGACAGGATTGGCTGGGTTTCCATGTGTCGCAGTAGCTCTTCGAATGTAGTTTGACAAGCTTGATTCCATTTAAGGTTTTTCTTTCTCTTCTTTAGCGTATCAAAGAACGATATACATTTATCAGTTGCTTTTGAGATAAACCGGCTCAGTGCTGTAACTTTCCATTCAGGCTTTGTATTTCTTTCTAGTTCCTCGGGTTCTCGATTTCCCACAAAGCGGTTATTTGCTTTGGATTTGCTTCAATGCCTTTGGTGCTTCCGATAAATCCCAATAACTTTCCAGAGGCTACCCCGAAATCATACTTAAGTTGATTGTGCTTCATTCCATATCTATGGAGTATTTTGAACATTTTGGCGAGGCTGTCCAAATGGTTTGCAGTTATGCGTGTTATAACCAACATAGCATTTACATAAACTTCAATTGTCTTCCCAATCTGATGTTTAAACATGATGTTCACTAGTCGTTGGTAAGTTGCCCAACATTCTTTAAGCCAAATGGAATCACTTTGCAGCAGTATAGTCTCAGATCGCTAATGAAACTGGTTTTTTCTTGATCCGGTTCATGCATCATGATCTGGTTGTACCCCGAATATGCATAAATGATAGCAATTCATGCCTAGCCATCCCGTCCACAAGCTAATAGATTTTGGGAAGAGGTAAGTTATCTTTGGGCAAGTTTTGTTTAGATCCGAGTAGTCGATACAAGTTCTCCATTTCCCATTGGACTTCTTGACCAAAACCAGGTTAGATACCCATTTAGGGTAGGTTGCATCGCGGATAAAACCATTCGCCGTCAACTTGTCCACTTCTTCTCTTAGCGCTTTGGACTGCTCGGGCCCTAGGCTGCGCCTTTTCTTCTTCACTGGCGTATACTTGGGATCAATGCTAAGTGTGTGGTATGCTATCTCTGGTGACACTCTGCATATATTGGAATGTGTCAAAGCGAATACATCCAGATTGGTGTGAAGAAATTTGATGAGTTCTGGTCACATCCTATTTTCAAGATGTGATCCAATTTTAAGGACACGTGTTGGGTCATCCATATCAACCGGGAAAGAAACTTTCAATTTAGCAGATGTTGCTGCCCGTTTCACCTCTAAACTCTTCTTTCTAGGGTCCAAAGCTTTATCGAATCAACTATTGTCCCCAAGCCAAGGGCGGCACTGTAGTTTCTATTTGGCATGTTCATGAATGTGGACAGTTCTCCACACATTTTCCCTCTTTTCTTTTCTTTTATTTTAGACTTGCATAGTTCCACGATATAACATTCCCTAGTAGCAATTTGGTCTCCTTTGATCACCCCATCTCTATTTTCCATCAGAAATTTCATAGTTAGACACCATTGAGCTAAAACAACTCTAAAATATGCCAAGATGGGTTGCCCTAAAAAGGAATTGTAGGCGGAAATTTCATCTACGATTACAAAGGTTTGGATGAGGGTCATTCTTCGGTCACCTTCTCCAAGTTCTACGGGTAAATCAATCGTTCCGAGGTTGTTTGGGTTCACCAGTGAATCCTTGAATCTTTGTTTAGCGGGCGGATACATCTTTCATACTAATCTTTATTTGATCAAAGATTCGTTTGAAAAGGATATTCACAGAACTTCCGCCGTCTACCAATAATCATTGGGCCGTAGTGGGTCTGGTTCCTATTGTCACAACCATGGGGTCGAGAGTTGGAGCTTCTATTCCTTCAGTGTCTAGATTCCAGAATACTATGTCGCCATTCATGGTTTTCTTAGTAGGGGTTCCATCTTCGATAGCAAAGCACACATCTTTTGGAGCATGCTTTAATAAGGTCACATACTGCTCCATTTCTCCCCAACTCTTTTACATGGGATGGGCCCTCTAGATATCGTTCCAATGATGAGTCTCTAGTCAGTCCATTTGGGTCCCTCTTTGCTGGTTCTAGCTTGATTCCCTTGGTCTCTATGAGCTTAAGGCACTATAGATTGGTCAGGATTTAGTGGTTTCCTCATATACTACTGAAGCTTATTTTCTTGAACAATTCCTTAATCAAGTTCTTCAGGTGACGACACTCATTCGTGTTGTAGCCATGTGTCTCATGGAAGCGGTGGTACTTTCTAGAAAGCTTTTGTTGTTCAATTGCGTCCTACTTTTCCATCCCTTGTGTCGCGAGATATGTGTTTTCTAGAGTATCGTTGAGTGGGGTGTATTCTTTGGGCCGCAAACCTTGAGTCTCTTACTATAGTTTTATCCTTTAAATAAATGAAATGGGTCCGACTTGGAGTGGATCTCCATTCATCATCCCTTCTATCCTTACTTTCTTCCATTAGTCGCATGGCTATGTCCGCGATATATCCCTCGGATGTCCAATAAACTAGGGGTCGGCTGTCAGCGACTACACCGAGTGTTGATTTTGCAAACAATCTTGGTAATCGGGCTGAAGCCTAGGCTCTCATATCTTCGGGACAGCCACTCCCTCAGGGTTCTGTTGGTTTTTGGTTGTTCTAATGAGGGCAGTTTGGATCTACCTGGCATCATTGAATGCACTGGTATTTCCTTCCAACATATCGTCGTCAAGTCGCTCACCATCTTCTGAGTCGGAGAGATCCATGGCTATATCTTCCCATGGGGTTTTCGCTCCTAGATTCAAGTTTGTAGCTGGTTGCTTCGCAGTTGGTGGAGTGTCGGTGTTTCCTTCCATATTGACTCATATGGTTCCACTTTATCACTCCTTTCTATGGCTGCTTCCCATTTCTCCTATTCAGGCCAAAGATGGAAATTTTCTTGTTTCATGGTAGCCGCGGGCGCTATCATGATTCTTGGAGTAGCATGTGACTGTAAGTTCAGTAGGGCATTCAATTTATCCATTAGAGCACTTTGGTTGTTTTTCATCCTATGATTAATTTCGTCAACCATTTTATTTAATTCATCTCTAGTGATAACTTCACATTGAATAGAGGATCCTAGAACTTGATCTCCGGAGTTAGCTTCCAACTGTAGATTGTTGGTGTTGTTGATTTCAATCTATTGGAGATTTGTTTCTTCTCCAACAATGGTAGCTCCTATGGATCTTCCAGAAGTAGTTCTCTTTCTTCCTGATGCCATTGATTCTCAACTGTAAATCTTCTAAGTAAAGATTGAGGATCTAACTTTTGAACCTATCTGATCCAAAGTAGATAGCTTGATCTAAGCCTGAGTTAGTTCTCAGTGAAAGCACCAAAATGTTAACCCAAAAAATGAATCAATGCCCTAGATTGAGTTTAAAAGCACTAACTCTTTTTATCAAGGCAAATAAAATAGTAACAAGGAATGATAATTTGTAGATAAAGTAAAGAGACGAGATTTTTATAGTGGTTCGGCTATTAACGAAGCCTACGTCCACTTTATAACTCTTGTTATTGACTGGCTGCAATTACAAGTTGAATCTGATTACAATTTGATTGGATCTACTAAGTTGGATCAAGTCACCAATATTAGAATTCGTTGGAGAATCACAGTGAACCCTTTAGATGACTATTGTGTGGAAGGAGAAGAGTGAAGAATAGTTTCTGCAAAGTTTCAGCAGCCAATCCAGAAGATCCCCTTTATATTGGAGGGAGGATGGTATTTATTGTGGCCGGAGAGCACTTTGGCCAAATCTGCTTTGCTAGAGACTTACATTTGAAGGTACGAAGTAAATTCCACAGTGAACCAACTCAATATGATGGACCGCTAGCGATCCATGGAATTATGGTGTTTTTTGCTCATTTCAATTGGATCATGTTCCCTGTCATGTGTAGATGCTCTCCATGTAATTTCATGACTAAATGCCTTGTTTTGATGATAACTCAGGTACTAGTTGCATCGAACTATTGCTGGAATTAGATGAATGCTCACTTCTCGGTCTAGCTAGCTTGGAACATTATGAAACTTAGCAAGTGTGCCTAGAGAAGATAATGCTTCATGATGCAAGAAGAATGGAAGATCCATGGGCGATATATGGATTATTAGCGATCCATAGGTGATGGATAGCTAGCGATCCATCTCCTTATGCAATTTTTGCCTTTTTCCTCTTGTGTCCTTCTTGGTTCCTTCTTTTGATCCTTCCTGTTTGGTTCTTGAGTTATTTTGACTTGATGTAGATGTTCAAACTTCCTTTAAATTCTATTGGATTAAAAATTGGATAACGATTACATAATTGCTCTTATGGCACGTCTCCAACTCTATGAAAACATTGTTCGATTTATGAAGTGTGAAGCCGAGTTAATTTTTTATTTTGGGATAGGCATTAGAAAGTAGAAACCACTTCATATATGTAAGTTTCGATCTTATCATTATTTATAGTAACAATAACATAAATAAAACAAAAAACTTACTTTTATTTCGAATAAGATTTTTATAAGAGTTGAGTTACATAATCAGATTACATAGTTATCCATATCATCAATTCTCAATGTTAACCCGCTTTTAGCCAAGCGGATTTCAACTGGAATTAGATTATCAAAACAAAGACGAAACAGCTAGAAAACTTGAAAGCACGCTTCGAAGGAGTAGAGAAACACCTCAAAGAAATTTCAGGTGGATTGGAGTCAAGGACATAGCTCAGTACCGAGCTACATAGGTCGGTACCGACATATAAGTCCTCTCTGGATCACCTCCCCAACTCCATATTTTTCATATACTTCTCCAATATCTCGTGATCAAGTGGTTTTCTCATGATTTGGATGAGCAATTTCAAGGATTGATGAGAAGAAAGCAAAGAACGCACTATCGAAAAGATTACTAGAAACAAACAAAAGTCGATGAAAAGTGCTTGGAATCTATCAACTAGAAGATAGAAGAGCAGAGAAAGAGTTGAAGTAGGATTTGTATCAACACTTATAGCTCGGTACTGAGCTATATAGGTCGGTACTGACCTATCTTATTAGATCATGGTGTTCTAATTTTTTTTGTATACCATCGAGCTATCTCTTGGACCTCAATGCAAGTGGGCTTCTGACCTATTATCTCTTTTTTGCTATAAATACCAACTTACCTACAACTAAGGGATCTTCTCCACTTCTCTAACTTTTGATCTAGAACTCCTTCTTGTTCACTTCTACCATCTACCTCAAAGATTCAAAAACTCCATTGTAAATCTGAGATCCACTAGATAGTGGTTAGATTTGACATAATTAGGAGAGAGAACAACCAGTAACAAAGACTGAAGTGGACATAGGTCGAAGGTTACTCCAAACCACTATAAATTTCTTATGTCTCCTTTTGCTTTTTTCTTTATTTTTAATAAAATATGGTGCTTTCATATGAACTATTGATCCATTTTCTAGGTTCATTGAGAATGAAGCCAGATTTCACAACCTAAAACCTAAATATGGAATATGGAGAAGACGAAGGGACCTAACACTAGATTTAAGGCTGGAGCAAGTCAACCAGAGCAAGGGGCAGCTATGATGTGTCCTCAAATTCCCATCAATCCATCCATTTGACCAGCGAAGAGATGGGGAAAATGATGAAGGAGTTGCAAGATGGATTAATGACTCGACATTAAAAAATGCTTAAAGAACTTTTCCAAAGGATGGGACAACAAGGAATAGCTAGAGCTACAAGAATTCAGAATAAAGTGCTAGGGCTAATGCAGGAACAACCAAAGTTAGAGCGAAGCAAACTGAAACGGTGTTCCCATAAACAATACAACTCGGTACCAACCCAAATCAACTCGGTACCAAGAGAAGTATACTCGGGGGCAATGCTGGTATGAACTTAGGACATGCTGGAGTGCTGGGAGCAAACGATGCTAAAGTTAAAAACATAAATGAGAATGCAAATGCACAACAATTATAGGAATATGTGCTAGAGCATTCCAATAGAAACGGAAGATCGAATGAAGCCAAAGGAGCATGTTAGAATGCTAATGTGCAGCTAGAGGAGTATGTGTCGGAGTTCCGTCATATGAGCGGGGGTAGAATATCGCTTTCGGTCAAACGCCATCGCTGGACGACAAAAAACCGAATTATTGAGTTGGTAAGGAGGATAATTAGGCGTTAGGGCCTAGATCAAAGCTTAAAGGATGTGAACATGAATCCATGCACTTATAATATCTGGAACATAAGGAATCCTCTCTATTTCAAGCTTCCAATGCTGGAAATGTATGACGGAAAGTCGGATCTGACGGTTCATCTGATGAGACACATCCAACATATGGAGGTGTTGGGTGCTTCCAAGGACGTAATGCAACGGTGCTTCTCATTATGCTTAATGGACTTGACGGCGATGTGGTTTAGACAACTAGAGAATAGGTCCATAAGCATGTGGAACAATTTAGTGAATAAGTTCTTAAGATGGTTCAGAGTTCATGTCTCATGACCTAAGAATGTGATAACACTATCAAGCATGAAAAAAAGGCCGAGAGAAACCTTAAGAAGCTATTTGATAAGATTCAACGTGGCAGCTACAACCGCTGATAAACAGAACCCATCTATAATCTTAATGGCAGTGGTATATAGAGTCATGAGCAAGACCGACTTCAAATTTGCACTAAAAAGGGAAGCACCATGGACCTTGCAGAATTCTAACATGATGTTGAGAGATATTTGTGTTAGGAAGATGCTGAAGTTGATAATAATGAAATTAATGTTGTGGATGACAAAGGACTATCTGGAGAAGGAAATAGAAAGGACAAAGGAAAGAGAAAAGCAGATGATGACTTTGGAGAGTAGAAACAGTAGAGGAGGGAATCGAAGTTCTCTTCTTATACCAAGCTAATAAAGATGCTGAGAGGATATATCTGGACACTAGAGGGAATATCCCCTATTAGAAGCCAACTAGGAGAGAACCCACTATTCGAGAGAAAAGACCCAGAAAGTTTTGCATCTTCCATGAGCTGTACAAACATGAAATAAAAGAGTGTCGACACCTTCGTGATCTGATAGAAGAACTGGATTGGAGCAACCAACTGCAACAGTATGTGAGTATTGGAGCAACTACCATCTACAGTGAACGCATTAAGGAACAACTAAGGATCAGGTCCGAGACTCAAAATCCCAAGATTGGGATGGTCAGGAGTCAGATTCGACTCCCTCTTTTTTTTTTCTTGCTTTGAATAATTAGGATAATAATAACCTCATACCGCTTACACATATAAGAGGCTTAGATTGGTCTCTAGGCATGCTTTGAGTTGGATGTCTGGGATGGATAACTAGGACTTCTACTTGTTTACTTTGATATGAATACTTGACTTTTGGAAAATCCATATTGAATGTGATGACTGATATTGTCGCTTTAAGCCCCGTCCGATGAGACAGGACCGGAGTGCAGGGTGCAGGTCCCTTCGCCAGAGAGCGAGTGGATAGGCTTGTACGATATTGATCGCTTTAAGTTCCGTTTGGAGAGATGGGACCGAAGTGCAGGGTGCAGGTCCCCTCCCTAGAGAGTGAGCGGATAGGCTTGTACGATATTAATCGTGTTAAGTCCCAACCGAAGAGTCGAGACTGGAGTGCAAGGTGCAAGTTTCCTTGCCGAAGAATGAGTGGATGGACTTATATGAAAAGTAAGTCCTCTCATCGGAGAGTGAGTGGATGGGCTTGCTTGGTCGTTGAATTCTTTCGCCTGAGAGCAGGCGAACTCAATAAGGACCTGGAGAGGTCAAACCCTAGATTGGAAGTTATAATGATCTAGAGCGATCGAAACCCTGGATTGAATTTGAAACGATTCAAAGAGATCAAACCTTGGATTAGAAGATGAATGGTTTTGTGAGACTAAGCCCCGGGACGGATGCAGATTGGATAAAAGGATTTGAATGTCTAGTGATTAGAATAAAACGGGTAAATCTCGAATGAACACGAGGCGATTTTGATATTTGATGTAATAACTCCGAATGAAATTGAAATGTTTGTGATGTATGAACAACACGTATGCAGAGACTAGAGTCTTTAGCTATAATAGGTTTAGAACGATCTTTGATTTGCAAAAGAATTCGAAAGAACCAGACGATTCACCAAGATCGGTATCGATGGAAGGCCGGAGAGCTCAACTACTGAAGAATGATAGCTACTAGAACTTGTTCTTGAGCAAAGCACACCTTATGTTCGAAAGCTGTACTTTGGAGGGAAAGTGTTAACTCGCTTTTAGCCAATTAGATTTCAACTGGACTTAGAAGATCAAAATAAAGATGAAACGGCTTGAAAACTAGAAAGCACACTTAGAAGGAGTAGGGAAACATGTCGGAGAAATTTCATATGGATTGGAGCCAAGGACATAGCTCGGTATCGAGCTTAGGTCATTACTAACCTATAAATCCTCTTCGAATCACCTTCCAAACTCCATATTTTTCATATACTTCTCCAATAGCTCGTGATCAAGCGGTTTTCTCATAATTTGGATGAACAACTCCATAGATTGATAAGAAGAAAGCAAAAAATGCAGCTAATGGAAAGATTACTAGGACCAACCTAAAGTCGATGAAACGAGCTTGGAACCTATTAACTAGAAGATAGAAGAGCAGAGCAAGAGTTGAAGTTGGATTTGTATCAACACTCATAGCTCAGTACCAAGCTATATAGGTTAGTACAGATCTATTTTATTGGGTCATAGTGTTCTGATTTCTCTTATATTGCATCAGGCTATCACCTGGACTTCAGTATAAGCGGGCTTTTGACCCATTACCTCTGTTTTTCTATAAATACCAGCATATCTGCAACCAAAAAGGGATCTTCTTTGGTTCTCTAACTTCTGATCCGGAACTCCTTCTTCTTATTCGCTCTCATCATCTACCTCAAAAATATTTTAAAAACTCCATTAGAAATCTGAGATTCACTAGATATTGGTCAGATCAAACATAATTAGTTGTAATCCAAAAAGAGAACAACTAATAATAAAGACTGAAGTAGACGTAAGTCAGAGATTATGCCGAACCACTATAGAGTTCTCATATCTTCTTTTTCTTTTATGCTTTTTTCTTTCATTTCTACCGGAGCTGGTGCTTTCATATGATTTTCTGTGTTAACAATCAAAATATGGTATACTAAGTTTTTAAATAAGAATTTAATTTTAGTTTATCAAACCGACCGTTAGGGGGGTTTGTTTACTGTGAGTCTAAATCAATTTCGTCTGAAGCCAAAATAATACCGTGCATTTTCCTACATTGTTCTGTGACTTTCTTTTCTTCCCGTTTCTTCTCCTCTTTTTACTCATTGCAATTTCTTTAGTTCTTTTACCCCTAATTTGATTTCTTTGAATTTTTAGAATCCAAACCATACCATCAAACGACCTTCTCCAAACCCATGGTGTTCCTTTTCTAAATTAACTATCGCTCCACTCCAAGACCGGTCCTGCTTCGCCTTCATAAGATTACTCTCTTGGCTCACTCCATTCACCGTGATAATATCGCCTACCATTTCAATGAGTGTGGTTCCTTCCATAACAAATCACAATTCAAATTTCTAAACATTCCCATATCAAATCCGAATTCATGTCCAATAAAACATAAAACAACTTACACTTTACCGCATGTCATGGTTCCAGTAACATCGGTAAGAAAAAGCTCGTGAAGCAAATGAAAATGAAGACAGTCGAACTCGGAGAAGAAAAAGACAATCTGGAAGTGAAGCATCAAGAAACAAGGTACAAATTTTATACTATCGTTGTTTTTTTGGCAAACCTTTAATGGAGCCTAGATCTAAGTTTTAGATCTGGTTTGCTCACTCTTTTATTTGTCCTCCATTTTGTTTGTAGTTTTAGATCAAAGTGGTCATCTCATCTCTAAGTAAATTGGTTAATAATCAACAATCTTTTGATGGTCAACAGTACTGTTAGAAATGAACAAGCACTTTCATTGGGAAGTGTGAGGCATTAAATGCCTTGAGATATGAATAGTCTCACATCTTAAAATATAGTAAACATCATGTGTTTATATAGTAAGATATGGTCCCTATTATAGTTACTATGAGATAAAGAAAGAAAAGAGAGCATGGTCATCTTAGCGGGTAGTGCAACGCACCACCCCACATGCGCGCGCTTGCCCATGCACGCCCGCGCTTGCACCCGCAGCGTGGGGGGATGGCTTTTGAGGCGTATTAGAGACACTTAGTAGTTGGTCGTTGGCTTGGATTGGCTTGGTTGTTCAGAACAGACATTTTTTCTTTCTTCAAATTCACTTCTAACAGTAATAATAAAAACGGTCACGTTAGTTGGTAAAGGTCGCAACCTTTCCAACGGTTGCAACTGTTCAAATAGGTACTTATTACCGAATAGGCCCTCCCTGTGCCTATATATAGGTATAATGAAAATGGAAACATATCACTGAATATTTTCTGCATTCCTTTCTCCTCCAAACTCTGCTCGTAGAATACTCGCTTGAGTTCATCACTGCTCTACAATTGCCAATGCAACATTGCAGAAATCATTCTGTTTCATCTTGGGAAACAGTTGCTCTTCATCCCTTCAGCGCCATTGAGGGAGAAATTCTGTTTCAAGGAAATAGTTTTCATTGGACTTGGGCAAATCTGATCAGTAATCTATTTACCAGTTTTGCACAATATTTGCGACGGTTTTTGCAACATATTTGCTACGGTTTTGTAATATTGCAACGCATTCTGTGACAGTTTAGTAACACTTCTGTTACATCTTACTAACATCTTGAAATAGAATTTTCATATTTTGTTTATCTTTGATTGGAGTAACAGTATTTCAGACAATGACTCAAGACAGCAATACATCGGCAGTCACCGACCGTGGCCACCATTGAGAACAGAATAATGGTTCCAACAACCACTGTTGCTTTTTCACATGGTGAGAGGCCAGAAAAATTTGCTGGAGTAGATTTCAAACGTTGGCAACAGAAAATGTTGTTTTACTTGACTACTCTTAACCTTGCGAAATTTCTCATTGAGGATGCTCCGAAAGTGGACAAACTGGAGGCTGATGAAATCAAAGTTGAAGCGCTCAACATATGGAAAAAATCCGGACTTCATATGCAAAAACTACATATTAAATGGACTGGATAACAGTCTGTATAATGTGTATTGCACAGTGACGACTTCGAAACAACCCTGGGCTTCTTAGTATAAAAAGTATAAGACAGAGGACACTGAAATGAAAAGTTCATTGTCAAAAAGTTCCTTGATTTCAAAATGATGGATGCCAAAGCCGTTATCATTCAAATCCAGGAGTTGTAGCAATGATACACGAAATCCATGATGAAGTGATGTCCTTGAGCGAATCATTTCAAGTGACTGCTGCCATCGAAAAGCTATCCTCATCATGGAAAGATTTCAAGAATTATCTAAAACATAAGTGCAAGGAAATGACTATGGAAGATCTTGTTATTCGACTTAGAATCGAAGAGGACAACAGAAAATCAGAAAAGAAAACGACCAATTTAACAGTGGCAAAGACAAACGTAGTCGAGGCTGAGAAAGACAACAAGCGAAAATGGGAAAACAATCCAAACACAAAGAAACCAAACAAGTTCAAAGCTAGTTGTCAACACTGCGGGAAGAAGGACATAAGGTCAGCGAATGCCGAGGTCCAGAAAAGGAAGGAACAAGCAAATATAACCGAATGCGAGAAACTCTCTGGTGACATTTCTGAAGTGAACTTGTCTGCGGTGATTTCTGAATGCAACTTAATTGGCCACTCCAAAGAGTGGTTTGTGGACACTGATGCCACAAGACATATCTGCACCAAAAAGTGAATGTTCTCGAACTATAAACCTGTGACACAAGAAGAAGAACTGTTTATGGGAAATTCTTCCATATCAAAGGTTGAATGAAAAGGCAGAATTGTCCTAAAGATGACCTATGGAAAAGAGCTTACGCTGAATGATGTTTTACACGTCCCATACATTCAAAAGAATTTGGTTTCTGGTTCATTACTAAGCAAGAATGGTTTCAAGTTAGTCTTTGTATCCGATAACTTTGTTTTATCAAAGAATGGAGTTTATGTCGGGAAAGGATATATGAGTGATGGCTTGTTTAAAATAAATGTAATGACTGTTGTACCAAAGGATTGTGATAATAAAGTTAATTCTTCTATTTATATCGTTGAATCCTCTAATATATGACATGCTAGATTGGGCTATGTTAATTTTGACACATTATGAAAAATGATTAACTTAGACTTTATACCTAAGTTTTCAATAGATCCAAGTTATAAATGTGAAACTTGTGCTGAAGCAAAATTGACTAGAACCTCATTTCGTCATGTTGAAAGAGAAACCGAACCTCTAGACTTAATACACACAGATGTATGTGACTTAAAAATGTGTCAAACTAGAGGAGGAAAAAGGCACTTCATCACTTTCATTAATGATTGTACAAGGTACTGTTATGTGTATCTCCTTGACAGCAAGGACGAGGCATTCAACATGTTTAAACAATATAAAGCAGAATCTGAAAATCAACTCAACAAGAAAATAAAAGCTTTAAGAAGTGATAGAGGAGGAGAATATGAATTTCCCTTTCAGGAATTCTGCGTGGAGCATGGTATTATACACCAAACTATAGCCCCGTATTCACCTCAATCCAATGGTATAGCCGAATGGAAAAATAGAACTCTTAAAGAAATGATGAATGCCTTACTAATTAGTTCGGGGTTACCAGATAACTTTTGGGGAGAAGCTATTCTTTCTGCAAATCATATTTTAAATAAAATGCCACGAAAGAAAACATCGAAATCTCCACATGAACTTTGAAAAAATAGACCACCATCCTACAAATAATTAAAAGTGTGGGGGTGTCTTACCGAAGTAGAGGTACTTAAACCAAAGAAGGTCAAAATTGGACCAAAAACAATCGATTGTGTATTCATTGGATATGCATAAAACAGTGCAGCTTATCGATTTTTGGTATACAAATCTGAAGTTAATGATATTCGTGTAAATACCATCATTGAGTCGAGAAATGCTAGATTTTTCGAACAGGTATACCCTTTAAAACAGGGTACTGAAAATTATACTCAAAAAAAGACCAAGGGAAATTGGAAACTCTAATTCTTTTGAGGATACTGAACAAAACATTGATAATTTTCGATAAAATAATACTAATCAATAAGTGGAGGAACCAAGGAGAAAAAAGGTCACAGACCTCAAGAACCTTTGGACCAGACTTCTACACATTTATAATAGAAAACGGTCCATTAATACACAAACAAGCTATGTCCTCCGCCAATGCCCCTTACTAGAAGGAGGCCATTAACTTTGAGATCGAATCCATTATGGCTAACCATACATGAGAGTTAGTTGATTTACCTTGAGGATGCAAGACCTTAGGTAATAAATGGATATTTAAGAAGAAATTGAAACCTGATGGTTTAATAGACAAGTATAAAGCTCGTCTGTAGTCCAAGGATTCAGACTAAGGAAGACTTGGATTATTTTGACACATACTCACTAGTAACTAGAATAACATCAATTAGGATGACTATTGCAATCGCATCCATACTTTATTTGGAAATACATCAAATGGTGTAAATACTTCATTTTTGAATGGTGAACTAGAAGAATAAATATACATGAAGCAACCTAAAGGATTTTTGAGCCCAGAAAATGAGAATAGGGCATGCAAATTAGTAAAATCACTTTATGGCCTTAAAAAAGCTCTAAAATAATGGCACGAGAAATTTGATGAAATTATGTTATCAAATGGATTCAAAATAAATGAATTAGATAAATGTGTTTATATAAAACATACAGATATTGGATATGTCATTGTTTGTCTTTATATTGATGATTTATTGATCCTAGGTAATAATAAGGCCATGATAAAGTCAACAAAGGATATGTTATCCTCTAGATTCGACATGAAAGACCTAGGGATGGCTGATGTAATTTTGGGTGTCAAAATTTTGAAGACATCACAAGGATATGCATTATCTCAATCACATTACATTGCCAAAATACTTGAAATGTTCAAACAACATAATATAACTGTTGCAAAATAACCAGTAGATATGAACCAAAACTGGTAAAGAATACAGGCGATGGTATCTATCAACTTGAATACTCTCGTATACTAGGAAGTATCATGTATGTCATGAACTGCACTAGGCCAGATATCGCATATGTTGTAAGTAAGCTGAGTAGGTATACCTGCAATCCTGGTAAAAATCATTGGAAAGCGATAATCAGAGTTTTAGGATATCTAAAGTATACACAGAACTATGGATTATACTATACTAAATATCTTTCAGTAGTAGAAGGATATAGTGATGCAAATTGGATAACTGGTACAAATGACACAAAGTCCACGAGTGGATATGTGTTCACATTAGAAAATGGAGCAATTTCATGGAAATCATCCAAACAGACTTGCATAGCAAGGTCAACAATGGAATCAGAATTTATTGCACCAGATAAAGCCGTAGAAGAAGCAGGCTGGCTTCGAAGTTTTTTGGAAGACATTCCGAATTGGAACAAACCCGTGCCACCAATATGCGTACATTGTGATAGTCAATCAGCTATTGGAAGAGCAAATAGTACACTATACAACGGTAAATCTAGGCATATTCGACGTAGACATAAAACCGTAAGATAACTTCTCTCTAATGGAGTTATCATTGTGGACTATGTAAGGTCAAAAGATAACACTGCAGATCCAATAACAAAGGGCTTGCCTAGAGAGAAAGTTTAAACCTTGTTGATGGGAATGAGGTTAAGGCCTATAAACTAAAAATTTCTCCAAAATGGAAACCCTACCTAGTTGATCGTAGATCCCAAGATCTAGGTTCAAAGGGAAAACTAAGTTTAAGATAAAGTTGACGACACTGATATATACTCAAACCATTCCTATGATAAGTAAGTGCATTACTCACTAGAGAATAGGATAAGTTTTAATACTTTTAATGATGTCTGTACCTGGTAATACTAAAGAACCAAGCGGGGAATTATGAATATCCTTTATAGAATCACCTACGTGAGTGCGAAGGCGCCGCTTCAAGGAGAATTGTAAGACCAAATTTTCCAAGCACTCTTGAGACCAAGCTGGTGTTCATGGCAAAAACGAACACAAACAGAGAACCAAGGAAGATAAAAACACTTATTGTGTGTTGTCTATTTTGGATTTACACAAAAAGACTTACAGTTAAAAGACAACCTAGTCTACTGATTCGCCAGTAAGTCAAAAAGATAAATACTAGGAAAAGTTCAAGGCCAATGTGCTACTTTAACCAATACGATAAATGTTTCACAAAATTTGAAGAACAGATTAAGTAACTACTCATTCATGTGTGGGGTTATTAGAAATGAATGAGCACTTTCATTGGAAAGCGTGAGGCATTAAATGCCTTGGGATATGGATAGGCCTACATCTTAAAATATAATAAACGTCATGTGTTTATATAGTAAGATGTGTTCCCTATTATAGTTACTATGAGACAAAGAAAGAAAAGAGAGCATGGTCATCTTAGAGGATGGTGCAACGCACCACCAAGCACGCGCGTGCCAGCGCCCATGCCCGAGCTCGAGCCAGAATCTGCACCCGCATCTGCACTCGCACCCACGGCGTGGGCGAATGTGTGTTTGAGGCGTATTAGAGGCACTTTGTAGTTGGTAGTTGGCTGTTGGCTATTCAGAACATACATTTTTTGTTTTCTTTGTTCAAATTCACTTCTAATAATAATAATACAAATGATCACGTCAGTTGGTAAAGGATCGCAACATTTCCAACAGTCGCAATCGTTCAAACAAGTACCTATTATGGAATATGCACCTCCATGTGCCTATATATAGACAGAACGAAAATAGAAACATATCACCGAATATTTTCTACATTCCTTTCTCCTCCAAACTCTGCTTTTAGAATACTCTCTTGAGTTCGTCGTTGCTCTGCAATTGCCAATACAGCATTGCGGAGATCGGTCTGTTTCATCTTGGAAAACAGTTGCTTGTCATCCCTTCAGCGCCATTGAGGGAGCAATTCTGTTTCAAGGAAACAATTTTCACTGGACTCGGACAAATATGATTGGTAATCTATTTACCAGTTTTGCACAATATTTGCGACAGTTTTTGCAATAGTTTTACAATCTTGTAACGCATTCTGTAACAGTTTAGTAACACTTCTGTTACATCTTACTAACATGTACTTGAATAAGGCTCAAGGTAAATTTAGTTACAATTGTATGAATCTGGACTAACATAATCATATATAGAAAAAAAATTGTATTTTGGACATTTATCATCTGTTATTCCAGTGCTAACTATGTAATCCCCTCTTCAAGTGTTCATTTTGAATCAATTTGTTGAAAAGTCACTAGTATACTCCTCTGAACCGTAAAGTTATTTACAATAGCTAATGGTATCATGCTTTCAAGTTCCTATGCAACATGCGTTAAACCATTTCTATAAACTAAAATTTGATTACTATTTAGCTTTCTTCTTTTTGACATCTTTAAAATGTGGATTACATAGAAATGTGCATTGACTTATATATTTAAAACTTGGCAGGGAAGAGTTTGGAGCATCATGAACCTAACTAATGGTGTAGGTAGAGAATGATAATTATGGACTAATAAGCGCATATCACTGGAAGGTTATGGACCGTTAGGTCCATTCTTACTAATTTGTGCAAATTAAGCCAGTCTTTGGTCTATGTGCAAATAATGAAGATGCTGAGTCCACACTATGTAGCTAAACCGAGAGTACATTAGAGTTCATTAGAGATCTTATAACACTAGCTACATTTTGTTGTGATGATGTGATCTTTTGCCCTCCGAGGCCCATTCTTCAATATATGACGATACATTAAATATATTTACTAGCTGTACCATGTTTGCACAACAATGATTTTAAGCTATCAAATAATAAGTACCGTGTGAGTCAATATATTGTTGGAGAATATGAATATCTTATGTTCGTAAAACTGTTAACCTATTTGCAACTTGGTCGATATACTTGGTGAATATATTGCCAGTTTGATTAAGCGTCTTTTGGTCCAAGAGGTGTGCTATAAGCCTACAATATGCTTAATTTTTAGGCCATGACATAGTAAATTTATAAATTGAGGTCTTCCAAGTAATAAAAGTACCTTGATACCATTTTAATGATCAATATTTGTGATAATTCTTAATCTTAAGTACATCTACTTAATACAGTAAGAAGATATATTTAAATTAAAAAAAGCCACCATCATTATAAAAAGATCAACGTTGATTTTTCATTTATGTATCAAAATTGATTAGTACTAACAGATTTCAGTTAATCTGCATTAAGTGCTTAAATTCACGATGACTCGCACCGGGTTTGTCAAATGTGCTTGATCACATTTTAACAATCCTTAATATTTTTGAATGATGCATGTCCTTTCGGATTATCTCGTGATCATCGGTTTTATTAGATAATGGTATAATTACTCAACTTTTCGACTCCTTATTATAATTGTTGGATAATGAGAGATCCTGATACTCCAGAGGTTTCGGCTTAACTAGTTATGACTCATTTGAAACATCTGATAATGCAATTGATGTATCTTATACATGTCACATGCAATTTGTCTTTTAAAACTTTTCTATGGAAACTCAAAATTCCTGAGTTTGCTTCTTTAGTCGAAGTTGACTGTTATTATATTTCATTTCTACGTGCAGGCCATGAATGGTCGGCATCTTTGTAATAGGCAGATCGGAGTGTCATAGCATATAAAAAAGACACTAAAGGAGAGCGTCGTGGTACTCCAACATTTACAACACTTTACCTCTCAAATATTTAAATAGACCATTAAATTTTGGTTGGGAAAAATTATGTATGTATGCAAGTATGTACGTTGAAATACAGAAAGAGAGTGATGGCAGCAAGCCAGCAAACAACCGAGCCATGCAAAAGAACAAACTACGCACACTATTCCTAAGTGGGCCTCCAACCCAACCCACTCTAACCCAACGCACAAATGCCCACACCTTTACCCGCATCGCCTAGGCCCTTCATGATAGGGCATGTATCACCTCCCATGCGGCCTCTGCCGTAGTACCCTACACCTAAAATGCACATGGCGTGGCCACCTCAGTCGCCAAAGCAACAGTTCCCTCCACTTGCCATGCCACTGCCACCCTACCAGTTTAGGCCAATGCCTTTTCTGCCTAACATGCCACCTCTACCTCCTCCTAATATGATGCCGGGCCCAGCTCCCTTGCTTAATTGGCGGCCACCCTAGTAGATGGGTGGCATGCAGTAGTAGCATAGCAGTGATTAAGTGTATGAAGTTTATAAATTGTTTTTTGTATCATATTGTTAAGCATTAGGAACAATGGTGTTTTGTACTTAAATATGTTTATGTTGAAGAATGACGAACTTGCATTTGAAGAGGTTGAATTTTGTTTTGAGATGGATTGATTTACCCAGCTTCGATATCGTTAGTTAATAAAATTGGAAATACAAAAAATATTATGTGGGGGATTTGCATAAATCTTTGTATCTGTCTACTGTGACCATGTATAATATTAAAAGAATCGTCTCAGGTTTTATTTTCGTTGTTAATTTGTTATATGGTACCCAACAAACTATTCTACTTTTCCAATTTTGCTTATTGGTTTATATTCTATTAAAGCATATTTTTTTTATTTTCTTTTATACATAAAATATATATATATATATATATATATATATATATATATATATATATATATATATATATATATATATATGTGCGTGTGTATGGATGTGTTAATATCATAAATGAAAATTTGATTTTATGTTTCAAAAGTCATTCGAAAGCATAGTACAATCTTAAATTCAAATAAGAAACTAAGACCCAAAAAATTTGTAAATTTAGTAAAATCATATGATGAATTAAGAAAATATAATGAAAATTCATATATTTTTGGATAAAAACAAGATTTGATCAATTTATACAATATAAAACAAGAATACTTTAGTCATTTTCCAATGAAATCTTTTTGAAAAATTTCTCCCAAAGAAACTCCATACTTAACGGTATTGATTTGATTCACTTTGAATTTGAAATAATAGTATATTTATGAAAATGGTACGTATGTCCTTATAAATTTTCTAAAAATGTACATTTTTAGATATAGGACCTAAAAGAAATCATTCTCTATTTTTAAACTAAAATTTTTACTTCTAAGAAAATTCAAAGTTTGAGAAAAATTGAAATTTCATACAATTTTTTATTTAGTTCAAAATGACATTTCAAAATTAAGACCTTATAATTGATTTTTGAATTTTATAATTTCAAATTGAAACCTTAATTTTGTAATTTTTTTATAGAAACTATACAATTGAACCGTTTCGCGGTTTAACTAGGTACTAAAGAAATGTATGTAAGCAACTTCTATAAAATAAAACCAGTACGGTAAGGAACCATAAATTTTTCATTACGTCACAGCCGACCGAAATTGGTATCATACCCGAAAATTTCTAACGCTGCCGTTAAAATAGACTACTACATGGTCATCCCTTAATGAATTTGAATCTAATATAATTCACTCTCTGATCTCATCTTCTTCAAAATTCCCTAAAATTAGAAGCCTGTCAAGTCCAATGTAAAAGATACCCTAGTCCAAAATGGAATCTTCGTCAACTTCCACAAAATCCAATCTAGTATATTTCAGCATATCGAACCAAACTCAAACGCTCTACAGCTACAACGGCGGTGACCAAACGCTCCAAACCCTAGCTGCGGTATGTGTCCAGAACACTCCTCCGTTCCACTCTCACTACTTCCACACCAGCGGTAACCGCACCTTCGGTTACCTCATCGACGCTCCATTCACCTTCTTCGCCATACTTGACCACCATGACGCTGCAAACATTACCAATAGCGCGAGTTTCCTGAAAATATTGAAGCAAATCAGAAAAGCATTTCTCGAGGACCAAATTGTGTCTGTAGTCAAGAGATTAATCACTTCATTGGAGAGTATGGGAAAGAGCAATGAAAGTAAAATTAGTGACGTAGTTAAGATCGACATTGCAGAAGATGAAGAGAAGGAAATGGTAGTGGTCAGAGATGGAAAGGAGGTGTGGAGGAAACATGTTAAAATTATTGTGTTTTTGGATGTGGTTTTGTGCTTGTTTTTGTTTGGCATATGGTTGGGAGTTTGTAAAGGGGTCGATTGCATTAGAAATCGATAGATGAAAGCATTTTATGTGAATATTTATTGTTGGTTTATATGTTATACGAGATTGAAACTTGTTTGGAAACTGTTCTATGTATAGTCATAATCTGAAATTTGGCGAAGTGTTTTTTTTTTTTTTTTTTTTGTTTCTTTTGTCATTTTATTTTTGTGTATGTGTGTATTTTGAGAATATACAGATTGTTTGCTGTCTAAGATGGTTTCACTTTGATTAGTCGTGCTATGGATGATAATGATTATTTCGAACATCAGACTAGTTATATTTACTGCATCCAGCAATTCAAGTTTGGTGATATGGTTAATTGCCCTCTAGGTTCTTTATTTAACAATACTTATGGTCACGGTCCTTTTTAAACGCTACCTTTGTATATGCTTTATGAAGTTCTGATGCATAACTTGTGCACCATCAAGTATCACCGCAGCTTGTGCATCAACATGTTTCAGAAACTAATACAGTACCTCTGTGTGTTCTTTACTCGATGAAAATACATGGACTTGCTTGCTTGTTTGTTCATATCGGTGTTTTATTCACTATTGACCTGATTATATTTATACTCAGGTAGTGCATACAAAATGATGACAGCGCTTGTGTACAGTGTTGAAGGCGATGACTGGAAGGAAGAAGCATCTAATGATAGATTGATAATGTGGTATCACATAGCAAGCTACAACTTGCTTATCTTGGATCTTTTTTCATCAAGAATATGGTGCAACACCAAGTAACCTTTCTTTTGCTGGAACATGTCTATGGAAAATGGTAAATATGACTCTCATCATGGATTACATGTTTTTCACTAGTTTACATATCTGATTAACATACGAGCACACAGGCGCATGCATGATATCTCCATCTACTGTAATTACATGCAAGAAACTAAATACTTCTAACCAGACTTGTTTACTTAAACTGGTCTTGTCTGAAAAACCTTGTCTCGAATTGGTCCAAGAACTCATTGTACCTGCTACCCGAACCAATTCACCGGTCTCGGTTTGGGTATGGGTGATAGGAGATACACCCAATGAACTCAACTTAAACCAATTGAACCAAATCGAACCAGTTGACACAGACCAGAACTCATGGACCCAACCCGAAATAATCAAGAAGAATTATCATTTTCGATTACTGTTACAGTGCTACTAAATTAAAAGGGTATCGACTCTTGCCTTAATACTATTCATTTTTTTTTACCTCAGGAATATTCATTTGTGAATTGTAATTAGTGCCAAAAATTGATAAGAAAAATAAAAACATCTGTTAAAAATTGCATCAATATATAAAGGGCTGTCTTTTTTAGAATAATAATAATAAATCCAATGTTTTTCGAGTTATGAAAATCTGAATTGGTACAATCTGAATAAACTACATTCATCAAACAACAGACTATAAGCAGGCCTGTAAATTTAACTATTCATTCATATGACTTCACCATTTCAAAACAATCATCATTTTAAGTCCAACCCATTTCTTCATAGTTCAATTATCAGAGTTTTCACCTCTGTCTTAGTGTTTGGTTGCAAAAATATGATTGTGTCTGAAGCTTCCAGGATTCTGTTTCACACTTAGGTATAACATATATGAATTTGGCACACATGATTGAACAACGATCATATATGAGTTAAATGCATAATCTATTATCATGCATACCTTTTTTTTGGTTATACATACATTATTTTTTTGAAAAATATTCCATTGTTATATCTAATTTTTGCATCGAGAAAAATAGAGGAAACACCGCCAGAGATTGATTATAAAACACCTCAGATCAAGATACTTAGAAATGCTCAAAAACGGCGTGCAAAACTTATTACTCAATCCATGGTGCTAACCCGAAGCAAGTCTCGAGTCGCTCTAAATTATACCCGAAGTCAACTTTGGAACTAAACCTCGAAGCACGAAACCACCAAACTTGAGCTCCTCTTCAGCAAGTCGATTGAATTTCGTCCTCTTAACTCGGTTGAATTCGACACTCGTTTCAGAAAATCAACCTGGTCAAAATTAACTTATTTTGGTTTTACATATATGGAAATATCCTACATTTCCAACTTTGTCACCAACCAAAAAGTCTATAAATAGCCAAGCATTTGAAGAAAGAAAGGGACTTTCCAAAAACAAATTAACTCCATTGTTCTACACTAAGAAGCCATTATTCTATGCTAGGAAGCCAATATTTCCAGATAGCTCCATTATTCCTTCAGATATAGTAATAACTCCATGGAGTTTAATTATAAATGAAGAATAATAGTAATTGTAATCGGTAAAGAAATAAAAGAAGTGGATGTTCATTAACAATCAAGCCACTATGAAATCATTCTCTTTACTTTTTAGTACTTCTTTTTCTCTTTTTATTATATATATCTAAGATCTGTTTGTGTTACGCATTAATTTATCTCCGTGATTACATCGATACAAGTAGATTAATTATAATATAACTATATCTTCGGTTGACATTCCGTGGTCAAGGATTTACATACCTACGCAATGTCTGCACACTTTTTTGATGCAAACATCCATCATGTCAAAAACTAAAACTATCAAGTATATTGCACATAATTATTCTTGACGAATATGCAGTTTATGGAATGACTAATGATTTTTTTGTTGGTTGGAAGAGTTAGGAAAAATAAAGTTTATAATTATATCATCAGTACTGACACTGTAACACAACATATTTAGGTCAATACATTAACCGGTGACATTAGTATCTACATTATTTACTGCTCTTTAATAAATAATATGTATGTTATTTAAATTTCTTCTACAGATTAAAATAGAACATCAACAAATAAGCACACTTGACACCATTTAATCTAATGACAATTGCCTTGACATACTGGGCTGTCAACCCAAATCGCTAATGAAATCAAAATTCAACAATGTAAAAGTTAAATTTTACATTAGTAAGAGCAAATCCCCCCACCCCCTTCCTCCTCCCCCTTCACGTCCCATTCAAAAGGGAAAAAAAGGAAAACAAAGTAATAATCATTGAAGTAAACTGTAAAATATGTCAAGGAAGTCTAGTGGGTAATGGATGGAATGACACATACGCTCATGTAAACATTAGGAAAAGGGTAAAAGAATTTTAGATAATACATAAACTTCCAACGAAGATGCTAAAACTGGTCGTGTGCTAAATTTTGGATTTAACTGTAATGTTGCTCTAAAAGTAATAGTAGATATACATAAAAGATACAGCTATCCTTATATTTATATAACATTCTCGTATAGCGAGTATGATTGGAAGAGCTTTTTAATCAATTGGTGAAAGTATATCTAAAAAAGTACTTTTGATAGTGTTATAAATTTGGTCTTCGGTTCCTATTACTAAGAGTTTTTTTGCTTAGGGTTGGTTTAAGGGGTAGTGTTGTAAGTTTTAGATTATAGTACTAGTGAATATGAGCCTAAGACGTAGTGTTTGGTCTTGGTTCTCCATTACTATTGGTACCATTATTACTATTACTATTACTATTATAATGTTTTTTTTTTAATTTCTTTATATATTTACTTTTATCTTTATTTTTCTCTTTGTTTTTATTTTACTTATTTATTATTATTATTTGTTTAATTGTTTTACTTTATTTTATCATCATCATCATCATGGTTTTATTATTATTTTTATTATTACTTTTAAATTGACTTTGTCATTTAGTTTTGGATTCCATCTTTAACCGATCCCAACTTGTTTGGGAATAATGGTTTAGTTGTTGTTGTATATCTAAAAAAATACTTGTAAATGCAACATGATTAGACTTATAAGGAGGGGGGATGAGGCGCTAATTGATTGATGTTTTTCCATAACCTAAAAGACAATATCATTATAAACCAATTTTTGGAGTTCAAACCAAAGATTAGACGCATTGGTTTCATTGCACATTTCGTAGATTTGGATTGGGCACTCCAAGAGAGAGCTATTGCATTTAAGCTTGTTTAAATACTCATTAAGCGTTTGTTGTTTTAAATGAGTTTCTACAATTTTTTTTAAAAACCATCTTTGGTAAAAAGATTGCATTCTATATTATTTGAAAATGTGAGTTACTATAAATAATATTACTAAAATTAGATCGCTTCATACATATATTAAAATTCTAGAAAGCAAAAAGTTGGTGAAGTACATGTGTCACAAAATGTTAACCTCTGATATTGCAATTAAACATATAACTGTTGTTATCATATGTTAAAACTAGCATATAAGGGTAAAAAATTGTTGTGATATATTATCTAACACGTTTTGAAAGAGTTTATAAAGAAACCTAACAAAGGTGGTTAGAAAATTTGTGTGATCTTTGAGGATATTTTGCTAATACTTGACGAAGTTATATTTATATTATGATCTTTGGATCCTAATTGTTAAGCTAGAGAATCGATGAAATACTAAAAATTATTCATGATACATGTAGTAGAAAAGGAAAATACGAGTGTATCCCGTTAGGGATAAAAATTGTTCTGTAAATTATGATTGTAACTTTGACAAATCCAACTCAAAAGAAACATAATCAAGTGCAGACTCGACTTGGTTTTTTAACATGTAAAAAGCGATAGATCTATATGATTCAAAGGCGGAATTTTATCATTGAAATATAGAGGAAATAGGCAATGACACCATCAATATATCAGGACAATGGAAGAGAAAATCAACGGTACCGAATTGTTTGTCAAATGTTCTCATGACTTTTTGAACGTGTAAACATAGACCACCAGATTCAAAAGATATTCTAATACGTTTGAGTGCTTGATTTTTGACTATTAATCTTGTCATAAATCTCATATGATTGTGTTGAAATTTTAAGAAATAAAACCGAATAAATAATAAAACAAAGAGTTAAATAGAAGCAATATTGAAGGCATGTGAAAATGAAATAAAAAATTCAACCGTAAACAATTCTGATTCGTAAATCATAATATTTGACAGAGCCCACTCTAGCCCTGTGCAAACTGGACCTAAGCATTGGGCATCAAAACCTAGTGGGTAGCATCACATACGCGTTCAGGCAGGCAGAAAGGGAAAATATACCGCGTCATTAAAAAAACGTGTACCGGAAAGGAAGAGAGAAGGTGACGACTGACGAACTCCAATTGAGGGTTGAAGAGCAAGAATTGTGTTGCTTTCTAAATGAAGGAAGAAGGAAGTAGCTTTTGAGAGGAAGAAAGTGTTGTTTGAGGACTTCAATTTCAAGTAAGCTACCATATTTCCTAATTTGTTCTCTTATGTCAATTGATTTCTTCCTATAATAAATTTAGAAAGTGAAAAAGGAATAAATATTTGATTTCAAGTACGAAACTCTAATTCCTAAATTGTTCTATTTTATGTCAATTGATTTCAAGCAAGGAAAGAGAGGAAAAATTGATTTTCTTCCTATTGGGAATTTGAAGAAGAAAATGAATTTAGCTATAAAATATTATTATTATTTCTAAATACTAATTATGTTAAAAATTACAATATAATATTGATGAACAAGGTGTTTGATAAATTGTAATCATATTGTAAATATAAATTTTGTTTCGCATGATTCGTGTTTTCAAATTGGGGAAAATAAAAGCTAGTTAGATTTTTGGAAATCATTGAATGTATAGTCTCTTTGGTTTTAATTACCAAATCAGTTTAGATATCACAATGTTTCCAATAAAACATCCATCGTGAAATTGTAATAGGAAAAAACAAAAAGAAATGAGAATATAGCCGAATCTCTAAGAGGGTCTAAAAAAAAAAAAAGTTGTCAATCGAGATTAATCCTCTGATTCTGAATAAGGAACTTATTTTGATGGTACAATAGAAAATGCTACCGAGTGAATGAATAAAATAACGATATAGAAGAAACGCACATGATACATTTTGAACTTGTCGTTAACAAAAAAGATAAAAAGGTACATCATACTTCATATGCTATTTACTTTTATTATTTGTTATAAAATAATGGCATTTTAAGTCCTCTTATTTTATAATTACATTTCCCCCAAAAAAAAATGTTATCCATTTCTATGTTGATTTTTTGCATTAGAATTGTGGTATTTTAATTCGTCTTATTTGCAATGTTAGTTCATAATAGCAGTAATGAGTTTTCAAAAATTAATTATGATTCGTTATAAATAAGAAATTTATTCAATACCGTTGTCTTGTGCAGTTTTTTTACAACATTGGGCTTCATTTATTAAATCGTGCACATTTGTAAACCCCAGAAATGGCTCTGATATTTGATTATGTGAAAATGAAATCAAATACTTGATCTTTTTCTCATAAACAAAGCTTTATGGGTATGATTCCCTTAAGGTCAAGTCTTTATTTCATCTTCATGTGTTTTCATTATTCCTTTAAGGTCTAGTATTTAAGGTCTAACTTTTTTTCCCCTTTTTCTTTTTCCTGTATTTTTGATTTTAACCAACCCTAGTTGTACATCATTAATATCAAGGATTTCAACCAACCCTTTGGCTTCATTATATCATATTTAAGGTTCGTTGATAATAAAAAAAAAAAAATCAAGTGTCCATTTCTTACTAAATTTTGTTGATGTGGTCCTCGGTGCTTGCACTCTAAATAATCACGAGGCATAATTGAAAATTTCAGTTTTCATTATTGTAATTATGTCATGATAGTTGATTTGTTTTTTTCTTATAACCAGTTGTAAATTCATAACTAAAATACAATTGAAATTTTGGGATAACTAAGTAATAAGAGAATGACCAGTAGAAAATAAAATGGCGACATCGTCAAAAGTTGCAATTAATTGTTCAATTTATCCGATCATTTTCATTAGGATTTTCTTACACTTTCTTGAAGTGTGCTAAATAATATGTCACAACATTTTTATACATATATGCTCCACTAAACATGTGACTACACCAGTAGTATCGCCGCGACCTCATAGATTAACATGGTGGCTTTACCTTTTGTGACAGACACATTATCCCAAGTTTCGATACTTTTTTGTAGACTTTTCAATGTACATAACTCATCTAATTCTATAATAGACAAAATATTCTAAACCTTCTTTAACTGTAAAATTTAAAATACGAGTACAATAACATACATGAAACAATGGAGATATCATCTGATCACTTTGAATTTCTGAACTAAAACCTTAAACTCAACATAATTTGTGTAACAATTATCATGTATATATGGACAAATTTTCAAAACGGGCCACTTTTCGAATCAATTTCGCGATCGACGTTGGTTTTGAAACTTATTACCAAACAGGGCTGGTTTCTGCCCAGTCAGCAACCCAGTCACGTTTTTGTAACTGCCATCAGAAAGCGCAACTCTTAGTTGCACATGAGATTTATTTTTTTCGATTGCGCAACTAAGAGTTGCGTTAGATGGGGATGTTGGTTTTTTTGAATTAGGCGCAACTGTTAGTTGCGCCTTTTACAGTTTGGTGCAGGCGTGACTCATAGTTGCGCCCACACAAGTTGTTGCTGCTAAAACAGAGGCAGCAACAACCATCCTCCCCATTCCACCAAAACTCTTCCCAACCTTCAACTCCTCTCCCATGGTCGAACCCATCAACTCCCAACCCAAATTTTAGCCAATTGCCATCATTTTTTCACAAAATTATCAAATTTCTTCCTCCTTCTTCGATTAAACAAAAAGCTACAACAATCCCTTCAACTTCACTCACATTATCACTAATTATTATGGATAATTGGGAGATTCCAGATGCAGTATTGGTGCAATATGTTGAACGGATGGAAGCTGAAAATGAATTTGTTCCTGAAACTCAGTTTGAAACAGTTCCTGAAGCTCAATTTGAGACAGTTTCGGCGGCTAATGATGTTGATGTTCAATCTGCTTTGGATAATCAATTCTGTGTAGACAAACCGAATCAAAGACTGGGAAAACAAATTAGTGACGAAAGACTAGTGAGAGAAAATAAACATCCACTTTGCCACTGTGGAGATGTTTGTGAGGTAGTTGTATGCAAGACTCAAACAAATGCTGGACGTCGGTTTTATGGATGTGCCGGTTACCTTGATCATATAACTAACCCGAAAGGTGTTGAGTGCTGTAATTTCTTCAAATGGCTAGATCGTCCCTTGACCCCGAGGGGAGTGGAATATGCGCTAGAGATGCAAGCCGAAGTAAGACGTTTGGAAAAGGAAAAAATACAGCTTCGACATCAAGTAGAGTATTTGCAGTCCGTAAATCCAATTTGAAAAGGGGTCTAGTAAACTGGATAGTGCAACTGTACTGTAATGGATATGTATCAAACTTGTTTAATTGAGTTATGTATGCTTTAGTTGTAATGAATGATGTATTACTTGGTTTTATTTGTACTTGGTTTTGTAGTGGATATGCAATAGATGATTTAATCAAAGTAACATAACATAACAAGTAATTTAAATGTTTGACATAAGATATCGTTTGATAACAAAGTTGCGTACAGAATAAAAATATAAGTTATACAGTTCACGAATGACAGAAGTAGTAGAAACAGGTAAAATATTTATTGCTTCCCACACGTTCGTCTCTTATGACCCAAGTTACCGCATTGTCCACATCTGTCCTGTCTTCTGTCCTCCATTTCGTCCATGACTCCCCTTATTCTTGTGGACCTCGGTCTTCCTATATTCCTTCGCATTGGTGGGGGGAGTATGGTAGGGCCTTCAGGTACATCGCAATATCTACCGTCGGGCACTGGATGAAAAACCGGAGAATAACTATGTCTATAAATGTCTGCCGTAAACCAGGATGAAATAAGATCATGGTAAGCTCTGTTCGCTCCTCCTCTACATCGTGCGCATGCAGCTAAAACATGAGAACATGAAAAATGGGCTAGAATAGGAATATTGCATGAACAGCTGCAGCTGTCATTGGTAATATTTACTGTATAATTGCACGCGTTTGTGTCTGTTACTTGCCACTTCGTTAAGCTGAACCTGTTAATGCTCATATTACGTGCTTCTGCTGAATATTTTTCCATCATTTTGTCATAATTTGGCGTGAGCGAAGATGCGTAATCCATTCCATCGGTACGTCTTCTGTAGAAGTAGCTATTAAGGCGATGAAAGGTACGTGCCACTAACGCCTTGACCGGTAACGATCTTGCACCTTTAAGAACTCCATTGAAACTCTCCGAAGCATTGGTAGTCATCATACAGAACCGTTCACCGTTGTCCTTGTAAAGAGCCCACTGTTCATCCTTATGTCGAAGACTTCTATCAATCCATCTGTCAGCAGCAGGACTCACATTTTTTAGTTGCTCTCTGAGTGCTTTGTATGTTATCTCATCTCTTGCTTCAGTAGAAGCATGAAATAAGTTTTGCAAAATCTTGCTACCAAAACCAGCTTTTTTAAAATTTGCTTTCAAATGGCGTAGGCATAAGCGATGATGATGTGGTCTTCTCTACTTATCTTGCAAGGCGGTTGGAATTTCTTTCATTCTATCGGAAATGAATGTAATGCATCTTGCATTTGACGATGGAATTAAGTGCCCCATGCATGAAAAAAACCAATCCTAAGTTTGCGCAGACTCCGTCCTTACAATAGCAAATGCCAAAGGGAAAAGAGAGTTGTTTGCATCAACTCCTGTGGCCACAAGCAACGTACCTTGATATTTACCATACAGATGTGTTTCGTCAATAGAAAGAATCGGACGACAATGGTTGAAACCTGCAATGCTCAGTCCAAATGCCCAGAAACCCCCCAGAATTGTACTCCTTCTGTATGTACATGATAAACAGTACCTGGATTGCATTTCTGTATAGCACGAAGAAACTGAGGCAAATCATTGTACGAAGACTCCCAATCGCCAAAAATTGTAGACACCGCTTTGCTAAGTCCTTTCCAGGCTCTCATGTAGCTTATTTGAATTTTGTAAGTGTGTGCCATAAGCTCTTGGATAGATTTTACAGTGTAACTTGGATTCGAACGAACATGTGGAAGGACTTTGGTGCAAATGAATTTGGCTGTTGCTTATTTGTGGTTCGAGTTGATGATTGGATTTGAGCAAGCGTGAGCAAGTTGTGTTGATAGTAGTGAAAATAATGGAAATGGATGTTAGGGTTTCTGAAAGAAAATGTGTTTGAGGAGTTGTGTTTGTTTTGGGTGAAGTTGTGTTGTTTATATGCAGCTGTTGGGTCAGGGAATAGCCCAGATATGCAGGCGCAACTCTTAGTTGCGCATAGAGGAAATTATTAAGCGCAACTCAAAGTTGCGCATGGGTGCTCAGGTGCGCATGCAACTTTGCGCGATTCAAAGTTGCGCCTGCAACATTTCAGAGGCCATATGCCATATGCAACTTTTATCAAACATCAACTTCCATATAATAACAACATATAAGTACAACAGTTCATCCAACGAGGTGAAATATTTCATACAACTCATCATATTTCATATAACAACATGTTCCAAGTCAATAATACAACAACGCAGCACCTACAAGCCAACAAGTTTCAAGTCAATACAAATTCAAAACATAGCAACCAAACGACAGACCAACACAACCCTATCTTGTTATTATATTTTTGCGGTCGCGTAGTATTCTTTAAGTTTGCGTCGGAGGCGGTTGAGATAATTCAGCTTCAACAATTTCAAGCCCCGGCTGGCTACCTTGTGAAGGACCCCGCGTGCCTCTAAAACGTCTTCTTTGGTAGGTAAGACCAAAAGCCCGGAGCGGACGAGGCGTATACGGTGGTGGTCTTTCTAGCTTATGCCTACCAAAAAACGACTTGATAATTTCCTTGATGTTGAAGCACTTTCCTTTTACTCTGTCCTCATCTGTAGGATTTGTCAGGACATCGTCAACTTCATTGGAAATCATATACAACCCTTGAACCTAAAATAAAAGAATCAACGACGCAAGTAAGTAAAGCTTGTTGAGGAAGTTCAAAGATTAAAACTTGTTGTCACTTACCAAATCACGTTCCACCGGTCCCCGTGGAGCATATCTGCGCAGTCTAGTTGACGATTCTTTAAGTACAAATCGCCGTGTGATATGCCAGTACCAACTATAGTACTGTTCAATTGAAATTCTAGGTATGCGTTCGACCTGAACATGATTCAACCTGTGATCCCACCTTGCGACATACGTGTTGTACAAGGCTTTATTCCAACCATGTGGGAAAATCTGCTCGGCCGGATCTGGTATATGCTGATGAAGGCCAAATTGCCTCATCACTATGTCGGGGTAGTGCATGGCTTCACTTTGCAAGCAAATAATCGGGGTCCTTGCATACCAACTTTGCTCCCCGTCCAAACATATAGGCGGGAGATCCTGTATGATCTCAGCCGTGTATGGCATCCAATCAACAGCATGCTCGTCCATAACATCGAGCTCGTTGCGATAGAATGTAGGATGCCGGGCTGTATCTCCGGTCCATCTACAGTCATAATCAAAATAGTGTGTGAATATTGGCAGAAATAAAAAAAAATTCACTGCTAATTTCAAGATGCTTTTACCTTGACCCATACGGTAATCCCGGAGCAACGTTGGCACTAACATTTGGCCGTCCAACAGAAATACGCGTCCAAGTCCATACCTGCAAATTATGAGTGTTAAGAAACGTCTTTCAAAATATTTCATAAATTTGGTACACCGATAAGTCAAATCTGACATACCTGCAGAAGGGTTAGGCAACATGCTAATCCGTTCGTCTTTCTTAGTGTCACATTATCCAACTCCTTATACAATGCGCACAAAACAGCGCTACCCTATGAATAATCGAAAATGGTGGCAAAATCCTCTAGCAAGTACAACCATTTAACGCTAACTCTACCCTTCGAATGGTTCGAAAATAGACGAGATGCGATTAGAAGTAATATGACAGCCCGTATGAACTGTTCTATCTCCTCAATAGATGAATCGACTGAAATCTCCCGGCCGATTATAAGGTATTCAGCCATTTGACCTTCAACTCTCTTCTATTGACCACCGCTTCTGGAGGTGGAATTTCACCAAGCAAACGTTGACAAACCTCATCGGCGTCCACGTTACCACCGTAGTTCAACACGGCGCTTTCGATGGGAAGGCCAAGCAAAATAGATACGTCTTGCAGTGTAATGGTCATTTCTCCAACGGAAAAATGAAAAGTGGAAGTCTCCGGTCTCCATCTATCGCATAAAGCTGTGAGTAATGATCTGTCAAATCTGATATATCTAATCTGCATGAAATACCAAAATCCCGCTTGATGTAGTAATTGTTGAACCTGTTGATCTTCAACCATCTCCATCAATTCTTCAAAACTTTGCGAATGATGCAGGCAATACACCAGTTTTACACTCTGCAAAACAAAGAATTATATCTTTTAGTTAATTCAAAAGGCGAAATAACGTGCAAAAATTTACTATAATTACAAGGCGAATAATATTACCCTCATTAACTCTTCAAATTAGAGCGGTGATTATCTTGCATATAAAACACGCTACCGTCTACCGGTCCGCTTTCCGGTTCTTCAAAGTTCATGCAAAAAACCGATTTTTACACATCGTTTACAATCAATTAGTGATTCAACGCTTCAAATTGGATTATTAAGATGTACAACAAGCTCTTTGACAATATTTCTAGCAAATACAACAAAATAATAAGCAAATTTTAAATTTATCAAAAAAATTAGGGTTTACAAATTACTAAAATCTATTTGTGTTGAAGAGGATCCCGCTTCCATTGTTGTAGCTTTGGTTTAATCGAAGAAAGAGAAAGAAATTTGATAATTTTGTGAAAAAATGGTGGCAATTGGCTAAAATTTGGGTTGGGAGTTGATGGGTTCGGCCATGGAAGAGGGGTTGAAGGTTGGGAAGAGTTTTACTGGAATTGAGAGGATGGTTGCTGCTGCCTCTGTTTTAGCAGCAGCAACCTGTGCAGGCGCAACTATGAGTTGCGTCTAATTCAAAAAACCATCGACCGCAACTCTTAGTTGAGCATTCGAAAAAATAAATTCCATACGCAACTAAGAGTTGCGCTTTCTGATGGCAGTTACAAAAACGTGACTGAGCTGCTGACTGGGCAGAAACCAGCCCTGTTTGGTAATAAGTTTCAAAATCAACGCCGATCGCGAAATTGATTCGAAAAGTAGCCCACATCGAAAATTTGTCCTATATATATGTATATGTGTGTGTGTATAGAAGACAACCTTTTATCCGAGTAAACTTAATGTTTATAGAAACTCAGTAGCAACAAGAAGTCCAACGGAATATTACAATCAACCTAAATGAAATAATTATCTGTTGGAGTATCCAACTTGAATGGATGAAGCCAGCAGTGAAAACAAACATAGTCTAACTTCTGATTTGAATTTCAAAAAATCGAAGCTAAGGATACATCATCTTTAAAGTTGTGAAATGGTTCCTTCGTTCATTTTTTTATAGGTGATTTTATTTTTATTTTTTTATGTTTAAATGCATGACCTCTAACTACTTGACTTAATCAATGTATTTTTATGATAAGATTATGTATTTCCTAGAGATATTTCTAAATAAGCCTCCATAACTCTTTGAAAAGTTCTCCTAATCATAGTTGAAATGTATAGAATTTTGCACAAACATCCCAATTTGTTGGGTCTTTCGAACATAAGCAATTAGCCAACTAACTTTTTTTTTTCGTGCAACTGCAGTGCTAAATTTGAAATGTACTACATGATGCGCTGCAGGTTCTCAGTGTAAACTTTGTGTATCATCTTATACTTTATATTTCTCCTTGTGCTTCCATATGTGTGAAATGTCATTCCATCCATTATGTTTTTGTTATTCTTGCAACATTTTACATTCTATTTTAAGATTATTATTTTTTGTTTTTTGTGGAATAAATCTAATCAGTGTAAAACAATCAAATCTGTTTCTTAAATATAAAACTAGGAAAGAAGGTATGCTTAGGTGGCCTAACTGTTTTCGTCATTTCAAAATAATAGACCTCCATTCGTTCATCTTTTATTTTTCTGTAGTAAAAAATTTGCCTCCATCCTACTCTCCTCCGAAACGTTTCCTAAAATCAATATTATTATTCTGATCACGCACAATTCAGTATTCATCGCTTGAATTAATTTTTCGTACTGTAGATTTTGGTCTTCTCATGCTCGATTGGTGTTCCAATCTTCTTCTACAGCTTAACTTCGATCAGTCTTCATACTACTGCTGGACAACTGGATAGTTGCTCAGGTATGACTTTTTTTTAATAGACGTGCCTTTATAATTACCGTGGTAAGGAGGGGACATTAATTGTGCACACTATTCCCAGTTTGTAGCAATTTTCAAGGCCATTTTTTCATTGTTTATAAGATGTATGTTTATAATAGGGTTGTTGCACAGTTGGTTGATGTTCCAGACCGTGAGAACAAAAACCAAGAGTTTGAACCCTGAAACTTACAATCAACCCTAAGTGTATTTGATAGACATATATTTCCCTAGAGTTTTCAAGTCAAATTGTTCTCTAGGTGATTTAAAAAGAAAAACATCAATGCCATTTTAACCCTTTGGGAACAGTATGTTGGTCTTCCATCTTTCATGAACCAAATAACATATTATGAACAAGGCTAATATTTTACATGATAATAGTGTTGGGGTGTCTTACATTGTGTATAAGTAATGGACGCACTTGGAAAAGAAGAATAGTCCCACATCGTGAGAAATAAATGGAAGTGGAATACACACACACACACACACACACACACATGAGTTTGGTCGCATGTAAAACAAATGATTCATTTTGTTAATTTTTTTTGGCCAAGCTCATATGTTTGCCTCCACGTATGGATGTGCGGACTAGTCAACAACATGGTATCAGAGCCGATAGTAACGCATGAGACAATGGACAATGCGTAAGAGATATGTAAATCATGATGGCAATGTAGGTTTAAGTACTCAGACTTAATGTGGAGATGGATCATAATACGTTGGATCTGGTAGAATGACACGGGAACAGATCTCGATATGGTGCAGACATCGTGTTGGCGTATTGGAAATTGGAAGACGCATGGATGGATGCGAGCCAAGGTGAATATCTGTTGGTGTGTTTCGCATTGTGGGTGGGTAATGGACGCACATTGAAAAGAAGAATAGTTCCACATCGTGAAAAATAATGGAGGTGAAATGGTATATATATGAGTTTGGTCGCATGTAAAACAAATGATTCCTTTTGTTAAAAGGTGTCGGCCAAACTCATATGTTGCCCCATCGAGGGATGTACGGACGTGATTTCAACATATAGACCTTTGGCTGTGTTAAATAACCTAATTCAGTTTATAGTTGATTTTGTACAATAGACTACAGGAATTCATATGATCCCCTCTCATACCACAATTGTTAAATATAATATGGCTCCAAATGTTATCTATTGGCATAAAAGATAATTAAGGAACCATATATGTTTTTGCAAGATTCACAAATTATGTTTTATGAATTCGTACGTAGTATGTCTTATAGATGTAGAAAAATGGATAGAGATCTCATATCATCAAATTAAATGGGCCTTGTATCTGAAAATATATCATATCTGATCATCATTGTAATAAACCAAATAAATTTCCTATCCATTTAAGAAAGATAGCTATAAATTTTTTTTTTTATGGTAATTATCGAGAGTCCAAATTTTGAATTAAATTGTTTATATCGTTATTTTTGTTCAAACATGTATGATGCATGTGTTTAACATAATATGTGCAAAGTAAATATTATCATACACGATTCATATAACAAATTAATCAACTTTTATTTTATATAAAAAGTAAATTGTGTTTTATGTAGGAATATCAAACGAAATGGGTTGGGTATAAATGGATTTGTTTAAAAATTAACCAAAGCCATTTAAAATATAAATAGACCCGACCCACTAAACCCATTTATTATATGGACAAATCCAACCCAACCCACTAATTTAACAGACCAACCCAACTCAATCCGTTTAATTCATTTTGGAAAAAACTGCATAAAAAACTATACATATAATCAGCAACTAGCATACCCAAGATTAAAACATAGATTCCATTCTGATCAGTTCGGTTTTCAAGTACAAAAACAACATATAAAGTGAGTATCATTCAAGATCTGCAACAAGCATTTAATCAACAGCGATCCAAACTACAACATTTGTAGAATTTAATACAACATAAATCAACATATCATTCAAAAACTACTCAAGTAAATGCGTGAAATCATAACAACAACCTTTTTTTCAATTCTTCATATAATTTTAAGCATTCAACAAGTTGATAACCTTTCTCTAGTCAACCACCATTTTACCCGTATGTTGTAAGCAATAGCAGAGACAAACAAAAGTCTGATAAAAACACAACATGGAGATTATAAAAGACCATGAAACTTCATTGAAAAGAACCAATTTTATTGTACGCAATTTTATTGTATGAAGGTTATAAAAGTCTGTAAAGCTGTTAAAACCATTTTTCTCTGAAACTATATGAGGATTATAAAAGTCTATAGGCTTGCTTTGAAATTTATAACAGTACTTAAGGCTATTAAAAACATTTTGCTATGAAACTATATGAAGGTTATAAAAGTCTTATAAGGTTTGCTCTAAAACTTTATAAAAGTCTAAGGCTATTAAAAACATTTGGCTCTAAAACTTTATAAAAATTTGCATTAGGCTCCTCTATAATTGACGCTGTCTTGTTTCCGTACAACCAATCACGTGAACATAACAATGCTTCAACGGTATCTGCTTGCAGAGAACTTCGGTAATCATCAATTGGCTCCTCTATAACAATGCTTCATATGATCCCCTCTCATACCACAATTGTTAAATATAATATGGCTCCAAATGTTATCTATTGGCATAAAAGATAATTAAGGAACCATATATGTTTTTGCAAGATTCACAAATTATGTTTTATGAATTCGTACGTAGTATGTCTTATAGATGTAGAAAAATGGATAGAGATCTCATATCATCAAATTAAATGGGCCTTGTATCTGAAAATATATCATATCTGATCATCATTGTAATAAACCAAATAAATTTCCTATCCATTTAAGAAAGATAGCTATAAATTTTTTTTTTTATGGTAATTATCGAGAGTCCAAATTTTGAATTAAATTGTTTATATCGTTATTTTTGTTCAAACATGTATGATGCATGTGTTTAACATAATATGTGCAAAGTAAATATTATCATACACGATTCATATAACAAATTAATCAACTTTTATTTTATATAAAAAGTAAATTGTGTTTTATGTAGGAATATCAAACGAAATGGGTTGGGTATAAATGGATTTGTTTAAAAATTAACCAAAGCCATTTAAAATATAAATAGACCCGACCCACTAAACCCATTTATTATATGGACAAATCCAACCCAACCCACTAATTTAACAGACCAACCCAACTCAATCCGTTTAATTCATTTTGGAAAAAACTGCATAAAAAACTATACATATAATCAGCAACTAGCATACCCAAGATTAAAACATAGATTCCATTCTGATCAGTTCGGTTTTCAAGTACAAAAACAACATATAAAGTGAGTATCATTCAAGATCTGCAACAAGCATTTAATCAACAGCGATCCAAACTACAACATTTGTAGAATTTAATACAACATAAATCAACATATCATTCAAAAACTACTCAAGTAAATGCGTGAAATCATAACAACAACCTTTTTTTCAGTTCTTCATATAATTTTAAGCATTCAACAAGTTGATAACCTTTCTCTAGTCAACCACCATTTTACCCGTATGTTGTAAGCAATAGCAGAGACAAACAAAAGTCTGATAAAAACACAACATGGAGATTATAAAAGACCATGAAACTTCATTGAAAAGAACCAATTTTATTGTACGCAATTTTATTGTATGAAGGTTATAAAAGTCTGTAAAGCTGTTAAAACCATTTTTCTCTGAAACTATATGAGGATTATAAAAGTCTATAGGCTTGCTTTGAAATTTATAACAGTACTTAAGGCTATTAAAAACATTTTGCTATGAAACTATATGAAGGTTATAAAAGTCTTATAAGGTTTGCTCTAAAACTTTATAAAAGTCTAAGGCTATTAAAAACATTTGGCTCTAAAACTTTATAAAAATCTGCATTAGGCTCCTCTATAATTGACGCTGTCTTGTTTCCGTACAACCAATCACGTGAACATAACAATGCTTCAACGGTATCTGCTTGCAGAGAACTTCGGTAATCATCAAGAACTCTGCCTCCGATACTGAATGCACTTTCAGATGCCATGGTAGTAACCAAAACTGTCAAAATATCTTTTGCCATACATGAAAGAATTGGATATTTATATTGGTGAGATTTCCAGAAAGAGAATGTCGAATGATGTTTTAGGATCTAATAGTTCGTCTTCAAGATATGACTTAAGTTTGGATTTACGAGAATTACCTAGTAAATTGACCTTACGATGACTATAAATCCTTACAATATATCCTCACATTCGTGTGAATACGGAGCATCAACGGATTCTATATCTTTTGATCCACTTGCTTCACCTTCCTTTTCATTTTTCTTTGCATGCTCGTTGAAAATGTTTTCCAATTTGCTATCCACCTCATCAAATTCATAACGATCGACTCCATAAGCTTGTTTGTAACAGTATTTAACGAAATCAACTTTATGTTGTGGATCAAAAATACATGCAACGGAAAGTATCATGCTAAATTTTATTCAGTATTTATTGAATTATATATTTCATTTGCTATGTTTGAAATAAAATCATTGTCTTTCATATGCTTTGTAATGTGAAAAGAACTGTCACAATCATCGGAAAAAAAACAAATTCAATGTTGGATAATTAGAGTTCGAAAATAAACAAGTAACTTTGTAAAAAACTTCCAAAAAATCCACAATTTTCTTCGCATCTACCCATTCATTAGGGTGGACAATAAGTATATCTTCAAGTTCCAAATGGCATAATGTTTGGTGGAAGTAGATAACACTTTTAAGCGTAAAATATGTCGAGTTCCATCTCGTTGGAACATCTTTTTACAATATTTGTTTACTTCCATCCATATAAAGATCAGCTAAGCATTTCATAACAACATTTTTTTGATTGGTAACCTTTAGTATACTTTATTCTTTCCCCAGTATTCGTTAAAAAAGAACTCTACTGCATTTTAGACCATCTTGTACGATCAAGTTCAGTATGTGTGCAGTGCAACGAATATGCAAAAACTCTCCATCCTTAACCAATGCTTTCTTAAATGCGAGATGAGATGCCAACAATTCAATGAATTTGTCGTTTGAAGATGAATTGTTAAACATAAATGCAAATAGTTTATCTTCAATATTTCACTCAATTAACAGACTAGATACCTTTTGAAACTTGTAGCTCTCATGGGAGGAGCCAACATCAACGAAATGTTAAGCTTGCTTTTTCCGAACATGATTTTAAAAATTGTTAAAGTTTAAGGCTCTGTTTGGTTTGCCATATTTAGCTTTGTGTTTTCGTCCAAACAAAAAAGCACACGACATATGTATTTTTTTTAAAAACAACCGATTTGAAAATGAAGTTAACATACAAAATAGAAAAAAAAATTATTCCATTTTTCATATTTTGGAAAATCCATCCCTCCACCCCCTTCGTCGTCCTTCGTCATCCCTCTGTCGTACCTCAATCATTATAATGACTTAAAATTTTAAACGTTTTCCTCCGTTCTTCTTGTATTTTGTAATGAATTGTGAAAATGCAAAACGCAAAACTTAAAATGAAACCAAACGGACCCTAAGATTTTCTTTCTTATAAAGTTTCATGACGTCCACTCGTACTGTATATCATGAAATATGTTGCAGTTCGTTGTTCGAATATAAATGTAGTTCACGAACTTCTTTCTAAAAATAGTTTCGAACTTCTGAATGCGTGCTTTAACCTTTTTTTTTCAACTGAACTACTCAACGAGTCTTCCATTACAATCGAATCTTCTGTCTCAATGTTTATATGTTCAGTTGAATCCATGTTCTACGATATCAAATATTAACAAGAATTAGCATTTTAGGTGGTAGAAACAATTATATATATATATATATATATATATATATATATATATATATAGACACACACACACACACATACAAGTAGGTTGGCACGTGCGATGCACGTACGCAGGAGGGACTGGTATTTTGAAACCCTGGCTGTGAAAGCAAACTGTAAGAATAAGTATAGTTATCGTAATTGTTTTCCTTCCTCCTTGTTCCAAGCTGGAGACCGGCATCAACAATGAGTTGATGGCGGAGTTAAAAGCGTTTTATAAGATATTTTATGTTAATTAATGCTGTGTTGTAGTAATAAAGTTGGAAATTTTTTTACGTACACATATACAAAAAATTAACCTAGTGCTGTAATATAGAGAAGCTATAGTTAAGTATATATTGCTCTGTCCATTATTTATTCATTATCACCTAATCTGTCATTGAGTTCAACGAAGACGTCATTAATCAAAGTATAAATTGAAGAAGTATTGGTCCAAGGTTCAACGATGTCATCTGGGAGATGTATAATATCATCTTGAACACAGGGTTCATCTCCATTTCCAATACGTAAAAGAAATTGTGTGTGTGATTGATCGTCTCTTGCATGCATATTTTGTGTTAGATGAATTACCCGAACATTTTCTATAAATATGAGCGTACTATACATGCGTCGACTATTTGAGCTCTAGTACCATTTATGATTATTGGTAGAACTTGACGAAAATCACCTCCAAAAATAACAATCTGTCCTCCAAATGGTGCATCTAAGTTAGTTAAATCACGTAATGTTCTATCTAAGGCCTCAAATGAATGTCGATGAGCCATGGTAGCTTCATCCCATAGGAAAACGGCGGCAGTCGATGAAAGTTTTGCGAGTTCAAACTGCTTGGGAATATGATAGGTAGAGGAGGAGTCTAAATTAATTGGTATTTTAAATCGAGAATGTGCAGTTCGACCTCTGGGAAGAGCAAGAGAAGCAATTCCGGAAGTAGCGACTGCGATTACAATATGACCTTGAATTCGTAAATGTGCTGAGATTGCTTTATATAAATACTTTTTCCTGTATCTCCAGGGCCATCAATGAAATAAATAGCATTAGCTCTGTTTCCAATAGAAGAAATTATCGTGTCAAATGCATTCTTTTGTTTGGAGTTCAAGTTATCTATGAAATTGATATCATCATTGGTATTTCTGTACACTGCTCTTCTGAAATAAAAGTGGATATATTGGTAGGAGTAAAATTGTTGAAATTAAAGTGTGGAATGTTGTAGTCAAAAATTGTTTTGTTATATTGTTTAAGAAGGTTGTCGAGGTCGTACAGACATTGAATTAGTGAAAATGAATTGATCACAGTAGTAGTAGACGTAGCATGATAGTCTTCAAGTAAGAAAGGGGAAAAGTCTTCCCATTATTCATGCAAATGACATGGTTCACAATATACTAAAATTGTAACCAATAATCTCCCTAAAGCATTGGGCATATGTGTTTTTGAACCATCCCTCAAACAGTCCTTTAAACTATCATCATTTTCAAGTAAACCTCTATGTTCAGCTGCTTCTTTAAATGTATTATATTTTGTTCCGTTAACTGTTAGTAAGTCAGTAAAAGATAGAGGAACTCTAACACGTGTTAATAATAATCGCAAATAATAACGATCGCCTTCAGTGGGAGTACTTTGGCACGTGCACAGGCGGAATTAGTATTATGAAACACTGTTTGTAAGATTTTTTTTGTTGCCTTACGAAATGATATTGCGTGTGATGTTGCATTTTTATGTGCGTACATGCACAAATCAAATTATTTTTACATTAATGTTGTTATAAAAATTTGTTGGACTTAAATTGATGTAATAATTTGATCGTACTCCTTCTAAGGAGTGTATTTATATTCTGCATATTATTAGTCAAGGTTCGAGAACTCGGTTTCGGTCATTTGAAATTTTGTTGGTTTCGGTCAGTTTCGGTCATTTCGCTTGTTTCGGTTTTTGTTTCGGTTTCGGTCTTGATATTGGATTTTTGCATTTTAAAGAAAAAATAACGATAAACGATTCAAATTCATATAGAAATATAGCATACAATAAAATAATAATGTTACATACAACACTACTACATCTAAAAACTATTTCTCGAAGCTACATATGGATTGTTTTCATAATTTTCTTCATCGTCTTGTGTTGTATAATATGATGGATAAACATATTGCATTTGTCCATGGCCCATAAATGTCGCCATCATATTATCAAAAGACGATGGTTCATCATTTTGTGTTGTATATGTAGCTTGACTATTTTGATCACTCGAGATATCACTATATGAGTTACCGCCTGTATAGTCAGAAGTAGAATACCTATAGTTTGGTGGATCAGTTGAAGTATATGAATTGTGGTGCTCATAATCATGTTGATGTCCGGATTCAACATTTAAATTACTATCTCTTCGGTTAAGATTGTCGCTTGCACCCCTTCTTCTTGAATATGTTTGAGTTGGTCTATATAATTCACCACCATCACTAGAATCAATACCATAATTACTTGTTAAACCAACGCCACTTCCACCTGCATTACCATGATCATCATTTGACGAGCTGCTACTATTTTCAATGCTTTGACTCTTTGTTGCTCGTGCAGGTATACCATCAACAACAGCGACTGCATCTTTCAATGTATTGGTCATCCAAGGGTCGTTGTCCAACAAGGGTGGTTCAATTTCAGTAGTCCATTCTGCTAATGGATTCTCTTCATGGAATATATAGTCTAGATCGATCAACTGACTTTCAGTGTCGCGGCGTCTTGAATTTTTTGCTCTTAGTCTCATGTTGTAATGCACATATACCATTTTTTCAAGATTTTTCATTTTTATTCTATTTCGTAATTTTGTATGAATCATTGAAAATGTAGTCCAGTTTCTTTCGCAGTTTGAAGATGAAACTGTTTGGCTTAAAATATGCATCGCTAAACATGTTAAATTTGGAACATTCTCTCTTCCAATTATGAACCACCATTAAGCGGGAAAACATGTCTTTACGGCTGCGTATCCTTTTGCAGAACCAAATGCACCAATTTTCATTCTATATCTTTCTACCTGTGATGTGAAGTTAAATATTTAATGTCTTAAACGTTAAATGTTTAACATAGCTATCATACATGTTAGTTTTACATCTTTTCCAATTTCAATTTGTTTTACAATGTCTGGCATCATTCTTTCAACGACGTTGTTAAATCCGTTTAATACTTCTCCATCGTTTGTTGCATCCCCATATTAAATGATAGGATTAAGAAAAATAACTTATATAGGAAAGATTTAAAATATTATTGAAATGTTATATGTTTCATTATTTGTATGACGATATGATAAAACAAATTACCTGCGTCGTGAAGAGGTCGATGTAACTGTCTTTTCCATCTTTTGTCTATTATATCCCACCATTTTTGGCATTGCCTTCCACCAACATTTTTTTAATCGATTCTTTTGCTCGATCCATTGCTTCATAAAGATATCCCATATCTGCTTTGTCATCACTATCTACCATTCGTAAAACTTTCACCAATGGCTCAAAAACAAGGATGACGAAAGCAGCACCAGTCCAAAAAGCATTGTTGTAAATCAGTGTAGAGACAATATTTGCTGTTCTTTTGTCTTTAGTATTGAGTCTAGGAACTCTTGATGTCCACTCGCTTGAAGCAATCATCCGTCTCAGGTCATCTTTATGTTTATGAATAGAGTCTAATGCGATGAAATGGGTTGCAAATCGTGTCACTGCCGGTCTAATCAATTCTTTATTGTTGGTTTCTTTTCTCATAATAGAAAGTAACCAACCATGATTGTATATAAATGTTGTTATTAACTGACAATTTATGACAACGGTTGTTACCTCTGGTTCTTTGAAAATGTCTTCTAAAATTAAATCAATGCAGTGTGCCGCACATGGTGTCCAATATAAATGCCTTCTTTTCTGTATCAATAATTGGCCGGCAGCTTTGTGGTTTGCTCCATTATCTGTAACAACTTGCACTATTCTATTTTCGTCGATTGTTTCAACGACATCATCCATTAATCCACAAATATATTCTCCGCTTTGGAATTCATTCGTGGCATCCACAGATTTAATAAATACCGTTCCATGGGTAGAGTACACGAGAAAATTTATTATTTTTCGACGATTCTGTGTACTCCAACCATCACACATTAATGTGCAATCATATTCATCGCAGAAATTGTGCAATGTTTTAATGTATTGTCCAGTTTCTTCCATTTCCATTTCAAGGTACGAGTGTGATATTTCATATGCAGTTGGTGGATCAATTCCACGACCGCATTCTGCAATCGCGTCAACCATTGTCGTATAATATGGACTATTAGCAACGTTATGCGGAATATGGTTGAAAAAAAAGAACTTAGAAATTGCTTGACCTATATGTTTTTTAGCATCTTTAATACCTTTCATTGCAGATTTAATAGAATGTTGAGTTCTACCTCCTCGTTTTTGCATGTATGAGTCGATTCGTCCAACAGCATCATTGTCAAAATCGTCATCTACTCTGATAGATTTTCCAACAGTATTAGATCTGTGCAACGTTTGACTTGAACCATCATCCGATCGTCGAACAGTATGAGATCTGCGAAGCTCTTCATCTCCAAATGCATCTCTGCTTTGCCGCATGACATTTTGAAGTTCTTCATCATCTTCATTTTCATTGTCTGATAGTTGGTGCGGTCTGCTCATTAACTCCTCTTGTAAGCGTTGTTTGTCTAGTTTTTCTTTACTTCCTTCATTTCTCTTTTGAATGATATGTGATCGTACAACTTGTTTAACTTCTTTAGGGACAATTAGACATGCTGATATTGTTGAATATGTGCTTATATGATTTTTGTTTGATGATAATAAACATATATACATTCGTTTAAATGTATTTGATAATATACTATTTTATTTTTTCACAGATTAAATAAATATTTGCAGAATAAAATAAATAACACGAAATTTTTATTCAAACAAATATTTATTACATCTTTGAATAGTACAATTTCAAGCTCTCACTATAACTATACAACTTTGATTACAATTACATCACATTTCACATTTACAATTCACCTCACTACATATCACTCACACTCGTATTTATCTTCAACTTCATTCCAGTTTGAATCCAGCATATGAGAAATCTGCAAAAATATTCACTAACGCAGTAAAATTGAAAAAGAAATATTTTTGCAAAATAAAATAAGATATGATTTTTGAAAATAATATTTGCCTCAGTTATTTGGGTTGTTCGTCATCATTTAAATTTGAATTCATCATACACGAACAACTTGTGACATACACAGTGTATTACTGTATATGCCACAAGGCCGTGCACGCCGATATACACACTTGATAATGCTACAGGGACAGGTGAGCACAAGGTCAAACCCAAATATATGGACAGGTTCAACTCAGGTGCAATAAATTCAAAAATACGACACGAACACAAGGTCAAATCCGAGTTTTGAAACTGGATTCAACACAAGTGAATCGAGTTCAAGTCAGACCAACACTGCAAGTACATGAATGCAAACTACAAGTACAGGTTCAAGGCCAGAATGTCAAAGTGGCAACTGGCAATAACAACTACACATATGCATACCACAGATGCAACCGATCAGTTCGACATATACATGAAGGCAGCAAGTCAGTGGACAGACCAGAGTACAACAGGCAAGCACAATGCATATATAGCAATAATATACAAGCCAACAGCAAAACAAGCAGTGCAGACCACAAAAGTGCAACAAGTATTGCAGTAATAAACATGGTCAGAAGCAAGGCAACAGAGACTCAAGCAACAACATGGACTGCAACAAATACATGATGCACAACTCAAATGAATATCAGTGCAAGTGTCGACCAGGTAGCAAGGAAGATCAACACAGCAAGCTACAGCATCAAGTTGACCAAGATGCTACAGATTTCAGCAAATGAACCATCAAAGAATGCAACACAGTAATGAGACCAGATGAAAATACTCTTAACTGCAAGTTCAAACCAAAACACAAGTGTGGCAAATGCAAACTATGGTGAAGCAACAAAGATGAACCAGACAGTGATACAAGTTCGAACAATGCTCAATGCACAGCCAACAAGATATCATCAAAAACCAAACAAGGGACAGGCCATAACATTCAGACCAAACACATGAGTGTAAACAAATGAATCAGCAAGGCAATGCACAAATGCAATTGAATGCAACGAAGACCAACAGCCCCAACAGAAGTATCAAATGAATCAAATACCACCAAATAGACCGTGGAATAGCAGGTGATATGCAAACTACAACTAGACCAAGTGCAGCATCAATGCGAACAGCAAAGTGATCGAACAAACAAGATCAGGGCAGTGGACAGTACAAGCCAGCAAATGCAACAAACTCAAAATGTCCAGTTATAATCACAAAACCATCAAGCTACAACTCGAATGACCAAAACCATCAATGAACAAGACTACAGATGAAGCCAGAAACAATGCAAGTAGATCAAACGAAGAGTGCAGGTGAACAAATGTACAAATGAACTGCAAATATCCAAGTACAGCATGAACAAGTCAATTACTACATGACACAGCAACACTTGCAACAGTGAAGTCGAAATCATGTAAAGGACACAGCTGTATACAAGTACAAGCCACAAATTCAAAGCTGTGCCGTGGATAGTAAGAAAATACATGCATATGAACAAGTCAATTCAAAGCCGTGGGGATCGAGCATAAGTTATACGAATTTGAATAAGTCACAGCATTAGATCATAATCATACGGCAGAGGTAAAGTAAATTGACAAATTCAAACACGAATATACGAACGCAAAAATAGGATTTCAAATCCTATAAATTACCACAAATCATCATCGGCAATAGAGAGAGTTCGAACAAGCCAAAATCAGAAAAGCAAAAGGATAAAATACATACCGAAATCACGAATCGAACTCGATCCAAATTGAAGAGCCGTGGGCAAAGCAAAAAGCATCGAAGCATACAATCATACTGTATCAAGCGGCGAACATCAATTTTGCACAACCCTAGCTTGAATTGCAAGGAGCAAACAAAAGCCCTAATTGAGTTGAGGAGCGGCCATTTTTCACGAACGAGAAAAATAAAAAAAATAAAAGGAACGGGTTGAAGAGAATAAGGGGCCGGCCTTTAGTTTATTAATTTGGGCTTTGTTTTTCAAATAAGGTTTTGTTATTTTAATTTCTTTTTAAATTGTATTTTCTTTTAAACCGTTTTTAATTTTCTAGTCGTGTGACTAGGGGACAAACTACGGTGTGTAGTTTGGGAATTTACAACTCGGTGGTTGAGTTGTGGTCAGGGTTTTGAGCGTAGAGTTAGATTAGTCAATAGCGGGTATAGCGAGTTTACGTGTGTAAGCGAGGGACTATCTAATTTCTAGTAGAAACCTTGGGGGCAGCACGTAGGTAGGGTTCTGCCGAAGCTGGGTAAATTCTGTGTTGTTCTGTTTTATTCTGTTATTTATATTCTGTGATATCTGTGCTGCTATTCTGTGATCTGAATTGAAATTAATTGATAAGCTTCCGCGATTAATTTTTATAATTTACACTATCACCCTATTCACCCCCCCTCTAGGGTGAAATCGATCCTACAAGTGGTATCAAAGCTAGGAACAAAAGCCGTTTTTGTTTTTAAAATTTGATTTAACAAAAATCAATTTTGTTTTAAAAATTCGTGTTTCAAAAATCAATTTTTGTTTTAAAAATTCGTGTTTCAAAAAAAATCGGTTTTTGTTTTAAAAATTTGAATTTTTAAAATGGCTTCTTTTAATAATGCTTTTGCAGAAGGTCAATCCATAGTTAGACCACCAATGTTCAATGGTGAATATGCTTACTGGAAAAATAGAATGCAAATTTTTCTGAAAACCATTGACGCTTGGAATATTGTTGAGACAGGTTATAGTATACCAACTATAACTGTAGATAATCAGGAAATAGAGAAACCAAAAGATCAATGGACAGATCTAGAAAATAGATTACAAAATGCTAATGCTAGAGCTATGAATTCTATTATCTGTTCATTAGATCAATTTGAATTTAATCGTGTCTCACATTGTCTAACTGCACAGGAAATATGGCACACATTAGAAGTGACTCACGAAGGAACATCTCAAGTCAAAGAATCTCGCCTTGCAATGCTAAGCAGCGAATACGAGAACTTCAAAATGGCGAAGGAAGAAAATGTCAAAGAGATGTACGGACGACTCTCCAATATCGTATACAAATCAAAAGCTCTCGGAAAAACATACACCGAATTAGAAATAGTCCGGAAAATCCTCAGAGTCCTTCCACGAAGCTTTGAAGCAAAAGTAACTGCCATACAAGAATCGAAAGATTTAAAACAACTTAAGGTTGAAGAACTCATCGGAAATCTCACCACTTATAAGCTAGAAATGAAATTCAAAGAAGAGCGTGAAGGAGGTGACACTCAAAAGAAATCAATAGCTCTCAAAGGAACAACCAAAAGTGATGATGATAACGATGAAGATGATGGAGCAGCAGAATTGGAGCTGTTGATAAGGAAATTCAAAAAATGGAATCAAAAACATGGTAACTCAGCTCGAATTCAAAATGCAAAAAGCAGAATAGCCAATGCACTAGACTACTCGGAAGAACAAAAGTTTATTTGCTATAATTGCAACAAACCCGGCCATATCAAGCCCGATTGTCCACAAATTAAATCCAGCCACGGAAAGAAACAGAAAAAGAAAAGTTTTGCAGCCACTTGGGATGAAATAGACGAGAATGATCAAAGCACTGGCAGTGAAAGCGAAAAGGCAGAATTGTGTCTTCGAGGTGATACAACTGACAGTGACGATGACGAGCCAAGTGAGGTATCAAAACTTACCCATTCTGAGTTGCTTATATATTTTCATGAAGTAAACGGTTGTTTTGAACGACTTAGGGAAAAATACGCCAAACTTGAATCTCAAAAAGATACTTTGATAGAATGTAATAAACAACTTGATCAATTAGTTAAAACCTATCAAAGTAGGATCCCTAAGTGTGATAAGTGTCCAACATTTGAGAAGGAAATTAAAAAATCAGAAATCAATATAAAAACACTTGAAAATGAAATTCTGATTTTAAAGGAGAATGAAAATACTAGGAGAGAGAATTCTATTAAAAAGTGCACACAGTTGTTAAACGAAAATGAATCTCTCAAATCACAAGTCCAACAATTGTCAACAACTTTAGATAAATTTTCAAAAAGTGAAAAATCGTTGAATATGCTATTAGGAAAGCAAACTGTTAATTCGGTTAGACAAGGACTTGGATATAATAGTTCGAAAATTGTTGAAAGCAATATTAGTCAAGCTAAATCCATGTGCACGATTTGTAGAAAATTTGGACACGATCACAATAATTGTTGGTATAGACCCAAACATGTGAAAACTATACCGATTTGGGTTCCAAAAGGCACAAATATAAAATATCTCAAAGTTAAACAAATTTGGGTGCCGAAGGGAACAATTATAAACAGTTTTGGGTCTTTACAAAATTGTTTTTCAAAATTTTCTGCCACTAACAATCATGGACCTATAAAAACAAATAGGTCACATAAAACTTTCATCGTGTAGGTGTGGTGGCAGGCTAAGGAACAACAATAGTGTTCTCTGGATTTTGGCTGTTCCAGAAACGCAACGGGCGACAAAGCTAAGTTCCTTAGCCTAGTATAAAGGTGACAGAATCACAATGGACAACGACGAAAAATATCATAAAGGTAAAACAGGTAATGATATGTTTTAAACAATATATTAAATGTGATAATCTGCACCATATTCTGAATTAAAATTCAGCCAATATTGAGATTGATGAAAAGATGATGATTTTGTTTCAGACTTATTCAAAATTGTTGGCCAATTATATTCTTATGCCAAAAACACTATAAAAATCTCTAGATTATTTGAATTATTTCATATATATCAGTTTGAGTTAAAAATAGTGTTTTGTTGGATATTACAATTGGTTTTAATATAGCTAACTCTTTATTCACGGTTTTCGATTATTTACACGGCTTCAATTCAAATTCAAAAGAATGTCATTTAAATTGTTGTTAAAATTGAGTTTGAAATTTTTGGTGCACACTTCATGTTTTGGTCTATAAAATTCAATTGATGATAATTTTGAGTGAAAGAGAAATTCAGATGCAGATTACACTGGTAATCTAGTTGATAGAAAAATTACTAGTGAAACGTGATTTTTGTTGAGTCATTTAATAACTGCATCATTTTTTTCAAAGAAAATATCTGCATATTCTTCATTTCAAATAATTTTCAAATAGCAGAAAATTTTCTTTTAAAAACCCCCTGAAGAAAATCATTTTTTTTACCATATTTCAGATTATTCATTTTTGAGAAATTAATTTCATAATTATTTTTGAATTTGATTTTAAATGACTATTTTGACTAATCTGACTCCCAAATGATTATCGAAAAGATGAATAGTAATTGAAAAAGTGATGAGTCTTGATATTTATTATATATTATGACTCGAGACGGTATAATTAGTAAATTTCTTTAGAAATTTAAACAAGATTTATAAAAATTTTGTTGGTAAAAAATTCCATGACCATCTCTATGTCTATCATGTTTTCTATCAACCATCACTCATCAAAATTCTATATAGTTTGTCAATATGTGATACTTTAAACAGGAATCGTTCGTTTTTCATTTTTACATTTTTTAAAAATAAAAAAATTAAATAAATAAATAAATACCAAAGTATTCACTCTCATTTAAAAGTCCTCACGGTTATGCATGGGTGAATTACATGGAATTTGTTATGTGCTTCCATGCTCATTTAAAAGTCCTCGCGGTTATGCATGTATGGAACGCACATCAAAAGTTGATTGTAAAATAAACAAGTTGATTCTAATCCCATTTAAAAGTCCTCACGGTTATGCGTGGTTAGAAGATACTTGAATTCATTTTTTTAAAAATAAAATTGGAATACTACTAATCTCATTTAAAAGTCCTAACGGTTATGCATGGTTAGTAGATATTCAAATTCCTGATATAAATATACCACAAATAGACACAACTGTATGGTTTTATATGATGACATCATTTTCCATCATTCTAAAAGTGGAATATGCGCCTAACAAAATATTTATGATTTTTGTTTGACTTTTTATTGAAATTTAATATTTATATTCAATTGAGTTTTAATGTTGGATTGATATCGATTACTTTATCTCTATTTTCTCTAACACTATTATTCTTTTGCTGATAACAAAAGGGGGAGAGAAAAGTTAAGATTTTGTCAAATAAAATCAAGCAAAGGTCAAATAATTTTCTATTTGCATCTAGAATTATTTGCATATTTTTATTTGTATGCATATATGTAGGGGGAGCATCGTATAGAGAGGAAGCATTTAAATAGGGGGAGCAATTAGAATATATCAATGATCAAATACATTTAACATATTCAAAATCTTAAATATATGTTTGTTATCATCAAAAGGGGGAGATTGTTGAATATGCGCTTATATGATTTTTGTTTGATGATAATAAACATATATACATTCGTTTAAATGTATTTGATAATATACTATTTTATTTTTTCACAGATTAAATAAATATTTGCAGAATAAAATAAATAACACGAAATTTTTATTCAAACAAATATTTATTACATCTTTGAATGGTACAATTTCAAGCTCTCACTATAACCATACAACTTTGATTACAATTACATCACATTTCACATTTACAATTCACCTCACTACATATCACTCACACTCGTATTTATCTTCAACTTCATTCCAGTTTGAATCCAACATATGAGAAATCTGCAAAAATATTCACTAACGCAGTAAAATTGAAAAAGAAATATTTTTGCAAAATAAAATAAGATATGATTTTTGAAAATAATATTTGCCTCAGTTATTTGGGTTGTTCGTCATCATTTAAATTTGAATTCATCATACACGAACAACTTGTGACATACACAGTGTATTACTGTATATGCCACAAGGCCGTGCACGCCGATATATACACTTGATAATGCTACAGGGACAGGTGAGCACAATGTCAAACCCAAATATATGGACAGGTTCAACTCAGGTGCAATAAATTCAAAAATACGACACGAACACAAGGTCAAATCCGAGTTTTGAAACTGGATTCAACACAAGTGAATCGAGTTCAAGTCAGACCAACACTGCAAGTACATGAATGCAAACTACAAGTACAGGTTCAAGGCCAGAATGTCAAAGTGGCAACTGGCAATAACAACTACACATATGCATACCACAGATGCAACCGATCAGTTCGACATATACATGAAGGCAGCAAGTCAGTGGACAGACCAGAGTACAACAGGCAAGCACAATGCATATATAGCAATAATATACAAGCCAACAGCAAAACAAGCAGTGCAGACCACAAAAGTGCAACAAGTATTGCAGTAATAAACATGGTCAGAAGCAAGGCAACGGAGACTCAAGCAACAACATGGACTGCAACAAATACATGATGCACAACTCAAATGAATATCAGTGCAAGTGTCGACCAGGTAGCAAGGAAGATCAACACAGCAAGCTACAGCATCAAGTTGACCAAGATGCTACAGATTTCAGCAAATGAACCATCAAAGAATGCAACACAGTAATGAGACCAGATGAAAATACTCTTAACTGCAAGTTCAAACCAAAACACAAGTGTGGCAAATGCAAACTGTGGTGAAGCAACAAAGATGAACCAGACAGTGATACAAGTTCGAACAATGCTCAATGCACAGCCAACAAGATATCATCAAAAACCAAACAAGGGACAGGCCATAACATTCAGACCAAACACATGAGTGTAAACAAATGAATCAGCAAGGCAATGCACAAATGCAATTGAATGCAACGAAGACCAACAGCCCCAATAGAAGTATCAAATGAATCAAATACCACCAAATAGACCGTGGAATAGCAGGTGATATGCAAACTACAACTAGACCAAGTGCAGCATCAATGCGAACAACAAAGTGATCGAACAAACAAGATCAGGGCAGTGGACAGTACAAGCCAGCAAATGCAACAAACTCAAAATGTCAGTTATAATCACAAAACCATCAAGCTACAACTCGAATGACCAAAACCATCAATGAACAAGACTACAGATGAAGCCAGAAACAATGCAAGTAGATCAAACGAAGAGTGCAGGTGAACAAATGTACAAATGAACTGCAAATATCCAAGTACAGCATGAACAAGTCAATTACTACATGACACAGCAACACTTGCAACAGTGAAGTCGAAATCATGTAAAGGACACAGCTGTATACAAGTACAAGCCACAAATTCAAAGCTGTGCCGTGGATAGCAAGAAAATACATGCATATGAACAAGTCAATTCAAAGCCGTGGGGATCGAGCATAAGTTATACGAATTTGAATAAGTCACAGCATTAGATCATAATCATACGGCAGAGGTAAAGTAAATTGACAAATTCAAACACGAATATACGAACGCAAAAATAGGATTTCAAATCCTATAAATTACCACAAATCATCATCGGCAATAGAGAGAGTTCGAACAAGCCAAAATCAGAAAAGCAAAAGGATAAAATACATACCGAAATCACGAATCGAACTCGATCCAAATTGAAGAGCCGTGGGCAAAGCAAAAAGCATCGAAGCATACAATCATACTGTATCAAGCGGCGAACATCAATTTTGCACAACCCTAGCTTGAATTGCAAGGAGCAAACAAAAGCCCTAATTGAGTTGAGGAGCGGCCATTTTTCACGAACGAGAAAAATAAAAAAAATAAAAGGAACGGGTTGAAGAGAATAAGGGGCCGGCCTTTAGTTTATTAATTTGGGCTTTGTTTTTTAAATAGGGTTTTGTTATTTTAATTTCTTTTTAAATTGTATTTTCTTTTAAACCGTTTTTAATTTTCTAGTCGTGTGACTAGGGGACAAACTACGGTGTGTAGTTTGGGAATTTACAACTCGGTGGTTGAGTTGTGGTCAGGGTTTTGAGCGTAGAGTTAGATTAGTCAATAGCGGGTATAGCGAGTTTACGTGTGTAAGCGAGGGACTATCTAATTTCTAGTAGAAACCTTGGGGGCAGCACGTAGGTAGGGTTCTGCCGAAGCTGGGTAAATTCTGTGTTGTTCTGTTTTATTCTGTTATTTATATTCTGTGATATCTGTGCTGCTATTCTGTGATCTGAATTGAAATTAATTGATAAGCTTCCGCGATTAATTTTTATAATTTACACTATCACCCTATTCACCCCCCCTCTAGGGTGAAATCGATCCTACAAGTGGTATCAAAGCTAGGAACAAAAGCCGTTTTTGTTTTTAAAATTTGATTTAACAAAAATCAATTTTGTTTTAAAAATTCGTGTTTCAAAAATCAATTTTTGTTTTAAAAATTCGTGTTTCAAAAAAAATCGGTTTTTGTTTTAAAAATTTGAATTTTTAAAATGGCTTCTTTTAATAATGCTTTTGCAGAAGGTCAATCCATAGTTAGACCACCAATGTTCAATGGTGAATATGCTTACTGGAAAAATAGAATGCAAATTTTTCTGAAAACCATTGACGCTTGGAATATTGTTGAGACAGGTTATAGTATACCAACTATAACTGTAGATAATCAGGAAATAGAGAAACCAAAAGATCAATGGACAGATCTAGAAAATAGATTACAAAATGCTAATGCTAGAGCTATGAATTCTATTATCTGTTCATTAGATCAATTTGAATTTAATCGTGTCTCACATTGTCTAACTGCACAGGAAATATGGCACACATTAGAAGTGACTCACGAAGGAACATCTCAAGTCAAAGAATCTCGCCTTGCAATGCTAAGCAGCGAATACGAGAACTTCAAAATGGCGAAGGAAGAAAATGTCAAAGAGATGTACGGACGACTCTCCAATATCGTATACAAATCAAAAGCTCTCGGAAAAACATACACCGAATTAGAAATAGTCCGGAAAATCCTCAGAGTCCTTCCACGAAGCTTTGAAGCAAAAGTAACTGCCATACAAGAATCGAAAGATTTAAAACAACTTAAGGTTGAAGAACTCATCGGAAATCTCACCACTTATAAGCTAGAAATGAAATTCAAAGAAGAGCGTGAAGGAGGTGACACTCAAAAGAAATCAATAGCTCTCAAAGGAACAACCAAAAGTGATGATGATAACGATGAAGATGATGGAGCAGCAGAATTGGAGCTGTTGATAAGGAAATTCAAAAAATGGAATCAAAAACATGGTAACTCAGCTCGAATTCAAAATGCAAAAAGCAGAATAGCCAATGCACTAGACTACTCGGAAGAACAAAAGTTTATTTGCTATAATTGCAACAAACCCGGCCATATCAAGCCCGATTGTCCACAAATTAAATCCAGCCACGGAAAGAAACAGAAAAAGAAAAGTTTTGCAGCCACTTGGGATGAAATAGACGAGAATGATCAAAGCACTGGCAGTGAAAGCGAAAAGGAAGAATTGTGTCTTCGAGGTGATACAACTGACAGTGACGATGACGAGCCAAGTGAGGTATCAAAACTTACCCATTCTGAGTCGCTTATATATTTTCATGAAGTAAACGGTTGTTTTGAACGACTTAGGGAAAAATACGCCAAACTTGAATCTCAAAAAGATACTTTGATAGAATGTAATAAACAACTTGATCAATTAGTTAAAACCTATCAAAGTAGGATCCCTAAGTGTGATAAGTGTCCAACATTTGAGAAGGAAATTAAAAAATCAGAAATCAATATAAAAACACTTGAAAATGAAATTCTGATTTTAAAGGAGAATGAAAATACTAGGAGAGAGAATTCTATTAAAAAGTGCACACAGTTGTTAAACGAAAATGAATCTCTCAAATCACAAGTCCAACAATTGTCAACAACTTTAGATAAATTTTCAAAAAGTGAAAAATCGTTGAATATGCTATTAGGTAAGCAAACTGTTAATTCGGTTAGACAAGGACTTGGATATAATAGTTCGAAAATTGTTGAAAGCAATATTAGTCAAGCTAAATCCATATGCACGATTTGTAGAAAATTTGGACACGATCACAATAATTGTTGGTATAGACCCAAACATGTGAAAACTATACCGATTTGGGTTCCAAAAGGCACAAATATAAAATATCTCAAAGTTAAACAAATTTTGGTGCCGAAGGGAACAATTATAAACAGTTTTGGGTCTTTACAAAATTGTTTTTCAAAATTTTCTGCCACTAACAATCATGGACCTATAAAAACAAATAGGTCACATAAAACTTTCATCGTGTAGGTGTGGTGGCAGGCTAAGGAACAACAATAGTGTTCTCTGGATTTTGGCTGTTCCAGAAACGCAACGGGCGACAAAGCTAAGTTCCTTAGCCTAGTATAAAGGTGACAGAATCACAATGGACAACGACGAAAAATATCATAAAGGTAAAACAAGTAATGATATGTTTTAAACAATATATTAAATGTGATAATCTGCACCATATTCTGAATTAAAATTCAGCCAATATTGAGATTGATGAAAAGATGATGATTTTGTTTCAGACTTATTCAAAATTGTTGGCCAATTATATTCTTATGCCAAAAACACTATAAAAATCTCTAGATTATTTGAATTATTTCATATATATCAGTTTGAGTTAAAAATAGTGTTTTGTTGGATATTACAATCGGTTTTAATATAGCTAACTCTTTATTCACGGTTTTCGATTATTTACACGGCTTCAATTCAAATTCAAAAGAATGTCATTTAAATTGTTGTTAAAATTGAGTTTGAAATTTTTGGTGCACACTTCATGTTTTGGTCTATAAAATTCAATTGATGATAATTTTGAGTGAAAGAGAAATTCAGATGCAGATTACACTGGTAATCTAGTTGATAGAAAAATTACTAGTGAAACGTGATTTTTGTTGAGTCATTTAATAACTGCATCATTTTTTTCAAAGAAAATATCTGCATATTCTTCATTTCAAATAATTTTCAAATAGCAGAAAATTTTTTTTTAAAAACCCCCTGAAGAAAATCATTTTTTTTTACCATATTTCAGATTATTCATTTTTGAGAAATTAATTTCATAATTATTTTTGAATTTGATTTTAAATGACTATTTTGACTAATCTGACTCCCAAATGATTATCGAAAAGATGAATAGTAATTGAAAAAGTGATGAGTGTTGATATTTATTATATATTATGACTCGAGACGGTATAATTAGTAAATTTCTTTAGAAATTTAAACAAGATTTATAAAAATTTTGTTGGTAAAAAATTCCATGACCATCTCTATGTCTATCATGTTTTCTATCAACCATCACTCATCAAAATTCTATATAGTTTGTCAATATGTGGTACTTTAAACAGGAATCGTTCGTTTTTCATTTTTACATTTTTTAAAAATAAAAAAATTAAATAAATAAATAAATACCAAAGTATTCACTCTCATTTAAAAGTCCTCACGGTTATGCATGGGTGAATTACTTGGAATTTGTTATGTGCTTCCATGCTCATTTAAAAGTCCTCGCGGTTATGCATGTATGGAACGCATATCAAAAGTTGATTGTAAAATAAACAAGTTGATTCTAATCCCATTTAAAAGTCCTCACGGTTATGCGTGGTTAGAAGATACTTGAATTCATTTTTTTTAAAATAAAATTGGAATACTACTAATCTCATTTAAAAGTCCTAACGGTTATGCATGGTTAGTAGATATTCAAATTCCTGATATAAATATACCACAAATAGACACAACTGTATGGTTTTATATGATGACATCATTTTCCATCATTCTAAAAGTGGAATATGCGCCTAACAAAGTATTTATGATTTTTGTTTGACTTTTTATTGAAATTTAATATTTATATTCAATTGAGTTTTAATGTTGGATTGATATCGATTACTTTATCTCTATTTTCTCTAACACTATTATTCTTTTGCTGATAACAAAAGGGGGAGAGAAAAGTTAAGATTTTGTCAAATAAAATCAAGCAAAGGTCAAATAATTTTCTATTTGCATCTAGAATTATTTGCATATTTTTATTTGTATGCATATATGTAGGGGGAGCATCGTATAGAGAGGAAGCATTTAAATAGGGGGAGCAATTAGAATATATCAATGATCAAATACATTTAACATATTCAAAATCTTAAATATATGTTTGTTATCATCAAAAGGGGGAGATTGTTGAATATGCACTTATATGATTTTTGTTTGATGATAATAAACATATATACATTCGTTTAAATGTATTTGATAATATACTATTTTATTTTTTCACAGATTAAATAAATATTTGCAGAATAAAATAAATAACACGAAATTTTTATTCAAACAAATATTTATTACATCTTTGAATAGTACAATTTCAAGCTCTCACTATAACTATACAACTTTGATTACAATTACATCACATTTCACATTTACAATTCACCTCACTACATATCACTCACACTCGTATTTATCTTCAACTTCATTCCAGTTTGAATCCAGCATATGAGAAATCTGCAAAAATATTCACTAACGCAGTAAAATTGAAAAAGAAATATTTTTGCAAAATAAAATAAGATATGATTTTTGAAAATAATATTTGCCTCAGTTATTTGGGTTGTTCGTCATCATTTAAATTTGAATTCATCATACACGAACAACTTGTGACATACACAGTGTATTACTGTATATGCCACAAGGCCGTGCACGCCGATATATACACTTGATAATGCTACAGGGACAGGTGAGCACAAGGTCAAACCCAAATATATGGACAGGTTCAACTCAGGTGCAATAAATTCAAAAATACGACACGAACACAAGGTCAAATCCGAGTTTTGAAACTGGATTCAACACAAGTGAATCGAGTTCAAGTCAGACCAACACTGCAAGTACATGAATGCAAACTACAAGTACAGGTTCAAGGCCAGAATGTCAAAGTGGCAACTGGCAATAACAACTACACATATGCATACCACAGATGCAACCGATCAGTTCGACATATACATGAAGGCAGCAAGTCAGTGGACAGACCAGAGTACAACAGGCAAGCACAATGCATATATAGTAATAATATACAAGCCAACAGCAAAACAAGCAGTGCAGACCACAAAAGTGCAACAAGTATTGCAGTAATAAACATGGTCAGAAGCAAGGCAACAGAGACTCAAGCAACAACATGGACTGCAACAAATACATGATGCACAACTCAAATGAATATCAGTGCAAGTGTCGACCAGGTAGCAAGGAAGATCAACACAGCAAGCTACAGCATCAAGTTGACCAAGATGCTACAGATTTCAGCAAATGAACCATCAAAGAATGCAACACAGTAATGAGACCAGATGAAAATACTCTTAACTGCAAGTTCAAACCAAAACACAAGTGTGGCAAATGCAAACTGTGGTGAAGCAACAAAGATGAACCAGACAGTGATACAAGTTCGAACAATGCTCAATGCACAGCCAACAAGATATCATCAAAAACCAAACAAGGGACAGGCCATAACATTCAGACCAAACACATGAGTGTAAACAAATGAATCAGCAAGGCAATGCACAAATGCAATTGAATGCAACGAAGACCAACAGCCCCAACAGAAGTATCAAATGAATCAAATACCACCAAATAGACCGTGGAATAGCAGGTGATATGCAAACTACAACTAGACCAAGTGCAGCATCAATGCGAACAGCAAAGTGATCGAACAAACAAGATCAGGGCAGTGGACAGTACAAGCCAGCAAATGCAACAAACTCAAAATGTCCAATTATAATCACAAAACCATCAAGCTACAACTCGAATGACCAAAACCATCAATGAACAAGACTACAGATGAAGCCAGAAACAATGCAAGTAGATCAAACGAAGAGTGCAGGTGAACAAATGTACAAATGAACTGCAAATATCCAAGTACAGCATGAACAAGTCAATTACTACATGACACAGCAACACTTGCAACAGTGAAGTCGAAATCATGTAAAGGACACAGCTGTATACAAGTACAAGCCACAAATTCAAAGCTGTGCCGTGGATAGTAAGAAAATACATGCATATGAACAAGTCAATTCAAAGCCGTGGGGATCGAGCATAAGTTATACGAATTTGAATAAGTCACAGCATTAGATCATAATCATACGGCAGAGGTAAAGTAAATTGACAAATTCAAACACGAATATACGAACGCAAAAATAGGATTTCAAATCCTATAAATTACCACAAATCATCATCGGCAATAGAGAGAGTTCGAACAAGCCAAAATCAGAAAAGCAAAAGGATAAAATACATACCGAAATCACGAATCGAACTCGATCCAAATTGAAGAGCCGTGGGCAAAGCAAAAAGCATCGAAGCATACAATCATACTGTATCAAGCGGCGAACATCAATTTTGCACAACCCTAGCTTGAATTGCAAGGAGCAAACAAAAGCCCTAATTGAGTTGAGGAGCGGCCATTTTTCACGAACGAGAAAAATAAAAAAAATAAAAGGAACGGGTTGAAGAGAATAAGGGGCCGGCCTTTAGTTTATTAATTTGGGCTTTGTTTTTTAAATAGGGTTTTGTTATTTTAATTTCTTTTTAAATTGTATTTTATTTTAAACCGTTTTTAATTTTCTAGTCGTGTGACTAGGGGACAAACTACGGTGTGTAGTTTGGGAATTTGCAACTCGGTGGTTGAGTTGTGGTCAGGGTTTTGAGCGTAGAGTTACATTAGTCAATAGCGGGTATAGCGAGTTTACGTGTGTAAGCGAGGGACTATCTAATTTCTAGTAGAAACCTTGGGGGCAGCACGTAGGCAGGGTTTTGCCGAAGCTGGGTAAATTCTGTGTTGTTCTGTTATTTATATTCTGCGATATCTGTGCTGCTATTCTGTGATCTGAATTGAAATTAATTGATAAGCTTCCGCGATTAATTTTTATAATTTACACTATCACCCTATTCACCCCCCCCTAGGGTGAAATCGATCCTACAGATATATCGCCGTCCACTCCTGCCAGATGTTCTTTCAAACGTGTCACACCACCGCCATTAATTAGTTTATTGCAAAAGTTACATTTTGTTTTTCGAAGATTGCCGTCGATCGCAGTACCATAATTCCAACCAATTTCATTTGGATTTGCCATAACGTACCTGCGATTATAAATAAACGATACAATATTCCAAATCAAATCAAAAATAAAATACAAATGCATAAATAACATTCATCGAAGTCGTCAGAATTCATTGTTCAAGTTCAACATTCCGAGTCCAATGTTCAAGTCCATATTCCAGTCCAACGTATTCAAGTTCAACATTCAAGTTCATATTCAAATCAGTATATTCAAGTCCAATATTCATGCCAGTACAACATATTCAGGTCAGTCGACTTATTTAAGTCGGTTCGACATATTCAAGGCCGTTTGCATATGCAATATCAAACAATGCCCATGTTCAACATATAGTAGGAAAAAGGCAAGGCTTAAAAAAATAAACGATACAACATTCCAAAGTCAATGCTAAGCAATTTAATATTTCAAATCAAATCAGAAATAAAATACAAATGCATAAATAACATTCATCGAAGTCGTCAGAATTCATTGTTCAAGTTCAACATTTCAAGTCCAATATTCCAGTCCAATGTTCAAGTCCATATACCAGTCCAACATATTCAAGTTCAACATTCAAGTCCATGTTCAAATCAGCATGTTCAAGTCCAATATTCAGGTCAGTACAACATATTCAGGTCAGTCGACTTATTTAAGTCGGTTCAACATATTCAAGGCCATTTTCATATTCAATATCAAACAATGTTCAACGTATAGTAGGAAAAAGGCAAGGCTTTAAAAAATGAAAACAATGCTTATATTTACCGTTTATGTTAAAAAAAAACAATGCTTTCGAACTAAGGCCCAAGAAATAAAACAAAGCCCTTTATTTACTTTAGACGCGTTAAGAAAAACAAAGGCCGAGCACGCAATTTAAAACACACAAACACAGACGCATTGTTTTATTTCACTTCTTCCACTTCACAGAAATAAATCTTTCCACTTTTCCACTTCACGACCAAACACGCAAACACAGACGCAATTTAAAAAAAAAGGCGAAAGCAAGCTAGGGTAGAAAAATTCACCTTCGATCCGATCAAACGCAAGCTAGCTGGAAGAACTGAAGCCGACTCGAAGACCAGTGCCGCAAATTGAAGCCGAGCTCCTTCTGCTACCTTCAGTGCCGCGAATTGAAGCCGAACAGTGCGGCGAATTGGGCGAATCGATGGATTTTATTTGGTCGGATTGAGAGGATTGCTGAAGCCTGAAGCACAAGCGGTAATTAATTTACATTCGCTCGAATCGGTGGATTATTTATAAGCAATTTTTTTTTGCTTTTCACTGTTGAAGCACGGGATGTTTGTTTTGCCTTTTCAACTTTGGATTTTACGCAATTCGTTTTTCTGTTGCTTTTTTACATTTTCGCAGTTGATTTTTTTTTATCGCAGTTTGACCGAGACGAGATTTTGACCTAATCCCGTCCCGGTGATGGCCGGAACCGATACGAGATGGTCGAAATCTCGTGGTTCCGGCCGAAACCTCAATCAATGTTATTAGTGGACATCACGGCTATACACTATGTGAATCACATTGTTAATAATATGTAGATGGTTATCATTATACTAACATAATTAACTACGTCATTTTGTATGTTACCACTGTTAGTCCAGATCGTCAATCTTCATTTTATATGTTATTGATAAACATATCTAGCCTGTATAAAAGAACCAAAAGATACTTCAAAATCACATCAAAGAATAATACATAAGCCTAGGATATTAAATAAAGAGGTGGTAAATGATGCCTTTTATGACTTGTTATTTCTCATATATATGTAAATAATAAGATCTAGTGCTAAATATAAGTTATTTCCATAAAACTTATTGCACTTAAATATTACTAACAACCGAGTCAATGCACCTTTATTCTTGATCACTTAATTATGGTAGAATTTACCAACAGTATTTTATTATTGTTTGAAAACTCTCTCCTTTTCGTACTTGTCTTTTGGCGTTCAGATTCATTATGGGTCACTTACATATGCAGAAACAGTCAGCTTGTTTGTATAATGCAACACCTAATTAATTTTCACATGATCAATTTGTCTGATAGTATAATCTGTTAGGCTACAAACAAATTATTCAAGTAACCTATGGCATTGAAACTGAAGCAAGGAAAAAGTCACATCTGGAAAAAAAAAGTAAACTAAAATGAAGCTTTAAAATATAATTTGTCACTTCATGGCCACTATCTTTACTACAGTGCTGCATAAAAGTAAGCATACTTGAGAAAACATAAAGTTTAGTATTTTGAATAAAAATGAAATAAATGAATAGCCGGTCACAGTGGTGAGACATGGTTCCTAGTTACTACAAAAAACGTGTGCAGTACTAAATAAAAAAAGTCCACAGTTTTGAATAACACAATAATGCAAAAAAAAGACAGCAATATGCAAAACCAAAGTCAAAAATAAGGGCCAAAACGGTCCACACATCATCATGTGAAGAAAATTCAAATGTTGTTATACATGAACTAAGTAACAATGGTTTAAGCTTAACTAAGTAACGAAGTCAAGTTAGCACAAAAATCATTATCAAATTATACAGCATGTAACGTGTGGAATGCATACTGCTTCTAGCCAGTGCTGTAGTGCTGCTAGCTTCTGATCCTTTTCGTCTTGTGACAAACACTTACCAACCTAAAATATTCACACAATTACGAACTTAGATTCACATATATCAACGTATTAGTTACGGGGAAAAAAGGAACACTATTGTTATCCCGCTTTTTGGCAAAGCCGTGATACCAAAAGATCGGTCAAAAGCAAAAGACAGTTCGTCTCAGAGATTGGTTGTACTTCACGTCGCTATGGATATCGATGAATTCTGTCCGAGCCCGGATCAGGCTACAACTGATAGGACACGGCAAGCAAAGTCATGGGAGCCAGCATTCCAAATTTCAGGTTAATCGGAGATCGTATGAACGATCGATGCAAGTTAGCTAAGGAGTGTCGTTCGAACCCATCTTGAAGTTGGGGAGATGCTCACTTCGAATCCATGGGTTCGAATCCATCACTAATTGTCTTGTTCGAATCCATCAGAATCCATACAATTCGAAACGATCGAGTTCGAATCGATCAGCACTATTGTTCACTTTGAATCGATCGGTTTCGAATCGATCGAACGAACGTCGTCTCAGCATGTTCGTATCCATCGGCTTCGTATCGATTGAGGTGACAGGGCCTTCGCATCGATGGACTTCGTATCGATCAAACTTCGGTTAAAGTGTCTTATTCGAATCCATCGGCATGGCTCGGTTCGTAACCATCGGCTTCGAATCGATCACCTAACATCAACTTCGCATCCATCAGAGATTCGCTGCTTCGTCTCCATCCAAGACCATGTTCAAATCGATGAATAGAGGTTTGTTCGTATCCATCAGGTCAATGAATCTTGGATGACGTGTCATCCAACGATACGAACAAGGCGAAATCTATGGATTCGAAGCGGTCAACTCGGAGTATAAACCGGATCGAGGCGAAGTATGCGCACCACCAAGACCACGTGAGGTGATCGATTCGAAGAAGTCGATTCGAACCAATGGATTCGAAATGGACAGCCGAACGAGATTCATCAAACTCGAATCGATCATATCTCCCAAACCACGAGGCCAAATGCAACGAAATTTTCACAGTAGCTTCCATGCAAGGTAAAAATTGTTCCTGCCAAGTTTCAGCTCGATTGGATCATTTTTTGATGGATTTGAAATCACTTCGAATCGATCTCAGATCGAGTCGAAACTTGGCGGGGTTGGTCGCGTGGGCCCACTCACGTGCCAGAAAAAGTCTCCCGAAGTTTGAGCGAGATCTGGGCATCCAACGCCTATAAATAGCACCCTGAAGCCTTTAGAAAGTGGGATCTTCGGCCATTGAACATCCATACTCTGCCGAATCAAATTCCATACTTCATTATCACTGTTGTAATCAGATTTGAGAGCTATCATTAGTTGCAATCTGTTGTAATCGATTGAAATCATCAAGTGAATCAATAAAGACATAAGCTTCAGAGTGGACGTAGGCAAGATCGCCGAACCACTATAAATCCTGTGTTTGTGATTGTTTCGTGAATTATTGTGGTTGTTGTAGTTTAGATCTGAGTTCTATATTGATTGTTGCTGATTTGTGTTCATAAACGGGTGCTTTCACGATATTGGGTGTTTGTGGTCAATTTTGATGCAAACATTTTGGTGCTTTCACTGAGAACGCTAATTCAGGAGATCTATCAATTAGAAGTTGATTCAGAGAGTTTGAAAGTTCAGATTTGAGAAACCATGACGAGACAAACAAGTAAGAAACAAAGGCCAGAGAGAACCAAGGAAGTCAAGAGGCTTCTTCAGGAGCGAATCAACCGTCGATCTTCATCACTAGGGACGAGATGGAGACAATTATGAAGAAACAAGAGGAGTTAATTCAAAGTTTATTTCAACAGATAGGACAGCTTGGGGCACAGAATAGAGTAGCGGATGGACTCCAGAACGGAGCAGGACCATCCGGCATGGCACCTGAACTAGGGGGCACACATATGGAGAACGTTGATCCGATTTCGGAGAGAGATGAGCATCTGCGCAGCCCGGGAGTAGCAGAGGATTGAACGCTCAGTCAAGGGGGCAGATTCCAGAATTCCCTCGTGGACTCGGGGGGCAGGTCGAAAGTAATGAACGAAGATTGCATCTCGGAGACAATGACAGGTTAGCGGAGATGGTTAGAAGAGCTATGAGAGGCGGTTTGGTAAACAAAGATTTGGAGCATGTTAATAAGAGTCCTTTTACTCCAGCAATCAGACAAGCTAGGAACCCACTGGATTTTAAGTTACCATCGTTGGACATGTATGGCGAGAAAACGGACCCCACGGTTCATCTAACGAAGTATATGAGGCATATGGAAGTGCTAGGGGCATCAGAGGAGGTTATGGCCCGGTGCTTTCCATTGTACTTGGGGGATATTGCAGCATTATGGTTTAGACAATTAGAGAGTGGATCCATCGGAACATGGAATGATTTAATTGAGAGATTTATGAGGCAATTCAGGGTTCATATTACAAGACCCAAGAACGTGAGGACTTTGGCAACTTTAAAGCAGAAAGCCGGAGAGACTTTGAGGAGTTACCTAACGCGATTCAATGCGGCAGCAGCTTCGGTGGATCGACCAGATCAATCCATGGTTATGATGGCGGCTGTGTCCAGGATAGCTGACGGAACAGAGTTTAAAAATTCATTAACTAAGGATCCACCCGTGGATCTAGGAGAATTCTATCATGAGGCAGAAATTTTTTTACGATTAGAGGATGCGAGTGCATAAAGAGAAGAAGGAGAGAAGATAGAAGTTTATGCGCTTAAAGACAGAAAGCCTCTTGTAAAGGACTCGGACAAGGATAAAGGTAAAAGAAAGACTGGGAATGACGGGGACAGGTCAAAGCGGCAACGGAGGGAGCCGCGATTCACCACCTATTCAGAGCTGAATGAGAGTTTGGAGCGAATCTACAGAGATACGCAAGGGCAAGTTCCATACCGTAGGCCAATACAAAGGGACCCCACTGCTGACGAGAGAAAATCAGATAGATATTGCTTATTCCACGAGCTAAACGGTCATAACACTAACGACTGTAGGCATCTAAATGATGAGGTAGAAGGACGTATTAGGAACGGTATGCTACTTCAGTATGTGAGGAGACGAGCCCCAGCGGTAGAGCCAGAGCGGCCACCGTCTACATCAGCTAGGGTTGACCCTGAAACAGGACATCGTTTGGTTATCAATTAATTAAAATAACGATGAATAAGTCGTAAGCTTTCACTAACACAATTAAATCATTTACACATGTACGAGATCGCGAACGTTCTCCAGGCATGCTTTGAATGATCATTGACCGTTTAGTAGTGGGAACTTACACTTTGACATCCTTGTTTTTCTTTTGTTTCGTTTTGATTTGGACATTTGGAGACATTTCTATTTTAAAACTCATCTGTTGATTAGATATTTGATTCTGATAATTCTGAAATGGCTAAGCTACTTACACATGTACGGGGTCGCGAACGGTCCTTAGGCATGCTCTGAGATAGCGATAAACCGTCCTGACAAATGATCCAGGGACCCACTCGAACGTGAACCTGGTATCAACAATACCAAGCCCTCCCGGGCACACTTTCTCGCCTAGAATGGCACCCGACCGCGAACGGTCACAATTCGCCTCGAACGGCACCCGACCTCGAACGGTCACAATTCGCCTCGAACGGCACCCGACCTCGAACGGTCACAAAATCGCCTCGAACGGCACACGATCACGAACGATCACAATTCGCCTCGAACGGCACTCGACCACGAACGGTCACAACTCGCCCGAACGGCACAACTCTCCTCACCTCAAATGGCTCGATCGCGAACGGTCGTCATTTGAGGTCCGCCACTTGACCGCGCACGGTCGCACTTCACCTCAAATGGCTCGATCCCGAACAATCGTCATTTGAAGTTAGGCGCTTGACCATGAACAGTCGCACTTCATCTCAAATATATCGATCCCGAACGGTCGTTATTTGAGGTCGCATAAAACTATAAATTCCTTTGCAGGACATCAACGGGATATGAACATCCAGCTCATGGCATTACAAAACACGCCTTCCTACCGCAAGGCATATTATGGGGGGCAAATGTTATCTCGCTTTTTGGCAAAGCCATGATACCAAAAGATCGGTCAAAAGCAAAAGACAGTTCGTCTCAGAGATGGTTGTACTTCACGTCACTATGGATATCGATGAATTCTGTCCGAGCCCGGATCAGGCTACAATTGATAGGACACGGCAAGCAAAGTCATGGGAGCCAGCATTCCAAATTTCAGGTTAATCGGAGATCGTATGAACGATCGATGCAAGTTAGCCAAAGAGTGTCGTTCGAACCTATCTTGAAGTTAGGGAGATGCTCACTTTGAATCCATGGGTTTGAATCCATCACTAATTGTCTTGTTCGAATCTATCAGAATCCATACAATTCGAAACGATCGAGTTCGAATCGATCAGCACTATTGTTCACTTCGAATCGATCGAACGAACGTCGTCTCAGCATGTTCGTATCCATCGGCTTCGTATCGATTGAGGTGACAGGGCCTTCGCATCGATGGACTTCGTATCGATCGAACTTCGGTTAAAGTGTCTTATTCGAATCCATCGGCATGGCTCGGTTCGTAACCATCCGCTTCGAATCGATCACCTAAGATCAACTTCGCATCCATCAGGGATTCGCTGCTTCGTCTCCATCCAAGACCATGTTCGAATCGATGAATAGAGGTTTGTTCGTATCCATCAGGTCAATGAATCTTGGATGACGTGTCATCCAACGATACGAACAAGGCGAAATCTATGGATTCGAAGCGGTCAACTCGGAGTATAAACCGGATCGAGGCGAAGTATGCGCACCACCAAGACCACGTGAGTTGATCGATTCGAAGGAGTCGATTCGAACCAATGGATTCGAAATGGACAGCCGAACGAGATTCATCAAACTCGAATCGATCATATCTCCCAAACCACGAGGCCAAATGCAACGAAATTTTCACAGTAGCTTCCATGCAAGGTAAAGATTGTACCTGCCAAGTTTCAGCTCGATTGGATCATTTTTTGATGGATTCGAAATCACTTCGAATCGATCTCAGATCGAGTCGAAACTTGGCGGGGTCGGTCGTGTGGGCCCACTCACGTGCCAGAAAAAGTCTTCCGAAGTTTTGAGCGAGATCTGGGCCTCCAACGCCTATAAATAGCACCCTGAAGCCTTCAGAAAGGGGGATCTTCGGCCATTGAACATCCAGACTCTGCCGAATCAAATTCCATACTTCATTATCGCTGTTGTAATCAGATTTGAGAGCTATCATCAGTTGCAATCTATTGTAATCGATTGAAATCATCAAGTGAATCAATAAAGACATAAGCTTCAGAGTGGACGTAGGCAAGATCGCCGAACCACTATAAATCCTGTGTTTGTGATTGTTTCGTGAATTATTGTGGTTGTTGTAGTTTAGATCTGAGTTCTATATTGATTGTTGTTGATTTGTGTTCATAAACGGGCGCTTTCACGATATTGGGTGTTTGTGGTCAATTTTGACGCAAACACATATTGTGGCAGCTCTCTTGAGTACAAAACATTGTAAAATAAGTACACATACTTTGGCACGTATACATCTTTTTAATAATAAAATAAGTACCAATATCCATTATAATAAGTATTCATAAGGTTGTAAATGATACCACAGTACATGGTAAATCTTGAAATAAATTATTGGACCATGAACATAAAGAGGCAACAATCTCATCATATATTTATGTTTATAGACCTTGAATCTAAATACCAAAGTTCCAGATATTTTAATGGTAAATTTGCAGCTTATACGCTTCTATAACTACATTGCAGTATAAAATTTGTTGGAATTGTTATATACAGGTCAGTTTGGTCAGAGCAGCATAAAGGAAGATAGGCTTTGCCATTACAGTTCCCAGAAAATGTTATTACAAACTTTATATTTTTTAAGGCATCTATTAGTACATCAAAATAATAAAATTTAACGTAGTAAACGTTATGATAAGGATAATAATGTCAATTCAATTCTCATAGTTAAATTACTCTTACGTTGGTGAACTTTAGCTCTGTTCAAATATGCAGCTTAAATTAAAATATACACACCTGAATGTATACCCACGTGAATGTTCAATATGCAAGACTAAAACATGAATACGGTAATGTATATGATATTTGAAACTAAAAATATGGCTACATGTGATAGTATGAGTACAAAACAGGCTGCATTTATTGAAAATGCAAGCCTAAAACTAAGGCTACAGGTGCACACTTGAACCCAGCAGAGCATCCAACACAAAAACACACACATACACAGTTGATTAAATATGTTAGCAACTTTTATTTATTACCAAACATAATAAAACCATTTGGATTAAGCCATAAAAGCAGTGAGCATCTATAAAATTAAGATATTTATGCTTACATGCTTTATCCAATATTATTTAGAGTATAAGCGTTTCTGTTTTTCTTAAATACTCACTTTTATAAACTAATTATAAGTAAAAGTCTTCTATTTTAGAGTTATTTACTTTTTTTTACTGCAAACATGAGCGTGCTGTAACGACCCGGAAAATTTTAACAATTTTTAATTGATTCTATAACGTATTTAATTGAATATTTGTGAAATCTTATAATAATTGAATTTTTAAATAAAATGTTTATATATTTAGAATACGTATATTTAAATATAGCAGATTGTAAATTTTCAAATAATTTTATGGAAGTTTATTTAATTGAGAAAACGTGCTGTCCAATTCAAGCTATTAATTGCTTTAATTGATTTCTGAATCAGTGCGTAACGGTTTCTTTTTACTACCGTTAAAGATTTCTATTGCTTAATACTTTTCCAATTCAGGTAGACTTTTCCATTCGTAACCAGTAATAAATTTGAGATCATCGACCTTGCTTTTATTATTCCTTGTAGTTTCGTGCACTGACTTTACTTTTCCCACTACCCATAATTTTCTCTATACGTTTCTTTTGCAATTGAAGCGTATATTTATATTTATGGTGGTGCGTTTATCCTGGTCTCCCTTTATTTTTGTTTTTAACGCTCGAAAGAATCTCAAATCATCAAGCTAGTAGCATCCGTTCCGTCCCTCGCTTTCATAAGGCCTTTAATATATAAACAACTTGCTTATAGATCTGAACATAACTTTGTCATCAAATTTAATGTGCCTTCCTCTCCCTATTATTTCGGTTCCAACCTTCCTAGTAAATGACTTTAATAAATTTTGGCTAAATCATAGCTACGGACTTTTCAAATTTCTTTCATTTTATATTTATTTCCAATTCCTTCATTTGCTTCAAAATTTTTGAACGCGCCTAATCATCTCAGCATGTATATATAATGTAAGCCTACCTTTCCTTAGAAAGCTATTGCTCACAAAATTTCCTGATTTCTTTCCTTTTATCCATTTTTATATCCTTGACTTTCAAATCTCATTTTGTGTTGTACAAACAAACAAAAATTTATTGCTTTAAGTGTATAGCTAAATCAACTATTGACCATTACAATTACTTTTATTTTTATATTCATTTCAATTTATTACTTAATAACGTTTTGATGAATCAATGGACAGCTTTACGTTTCTTTTGCTTTTGAAAACTTTATATTTATAGTGTACGTTTCTTTTGCATTTCAAAATTTTGAAACATGCTGCCCCATTTAAGCCATTAATTGTTTTAATTATTTTTCTTAATCGACATATAACCGTTGCTTTTTATTATTCCTGGATTTACATCCATACTTTAATCTCTGCTGTTCCATTTATTTCATTTGAAATCTAAATTTATTTATCATTCATTTATACGCCTCTTTCTCTTCCTCTTTTTACGTTATTTCCCTGCTTGCAAGATCTGTTGCCATTCCCGTATTTATTTCTTTCCTTTTTGAAATTTAAAACGTATACGTTTTACATTTATTTATTTCTAAACCATCCATTGCCTTTCCTTTAAATCAATCCATTCTCTTCTTATTTGTTTTAATTTATTTCCTCTTTTCACCAACACTCAATCTTTATACATATTTGTTTTAATTCATTTTCTCTATTCATGTGCATTCAATCTTTATAAATATTTGTTTTAGTTTATTTTCTCTTTTCACCAGCATTCAAAGTTTATATATATATTTGTTTTAATTTATTTCCTCTTTCTTTTTTTTTTCTCCTTAAATTATAGGAATAAATTCCTAAATTTCCTCTAGCCATTACTATCTTTATTTCTTGCCACTTTAAACAAAATTTCTTTCCACTCTATCAATGTGAGGCTTCTCTTATAAATACAAATCACTCGTACATACCCTACTCCATATCAATAGATCTTCATCTCCTCTCTTGCGTGTGAAGCTTCTTCTGTAGGTAAATGGCTGCACTAATTTTTTTTCTTCTTATTTCTTTTCTTTTTCTTCTTCTTTTTCATCCTTTTCTTTTGTTTTATTATTGTTTATATTGCTTTTGCTTTTCCTTTATTTTAAGCATAACATGCTTCAAGTATATATTTTACATTATAAGCATGTTCATATAGTGCAGCGCAAGTATACATTAAATTTAAAGTTATAAACATTTGCATTTGTTCTATGGTTAGTTTTATATGAGTATTTATTGAAATTTGTATAGTCTGACTTTTGAATATACATTGGGTTATTTCATATGGTTTATATATAATATAAGATGTTTAGCAGTCTGCATATATGTTACAGTATGTAAGATTTTTATATAAAAAAAAAGAAAGGTGTTAATTTTATATTGTATTGTTTATAAAAAGGTGTTATTTTATAATATATATATTGTGGGACAGTATACATATATAAACATATTAATATGCAGTAAGTTATAAAACATAAGTTTGATATATAGGTAGAGTTTGCATGGGTTTAAATTTTCCTTCTGTTGTTTAAAATATAGTTGTAGAGTTATAAAATTTTGGGGAGAATATATAGTATAATATATTTTAAGTTAGTTTGTGTGTCTGTCCAGAGATGAATTATTATACAAATACAGTTTTATAAGATCTAAGATCTGTTGTTTTAAAATGTAAGTTTATACTAGTGATTATATGGGTTAAAATTTGACATTGATATTTTTAAGATGATGAAGAAAGTTTAATGTAAGTGTTAACATGTAAGAAATGCCTGAAGCCTGCTTTAATATTAAAGAAAATACTGGAATTTAAATTGTTAAATTAAGTTGGAGCTGTGCTCTCGCCCTTCTCTTTCTTATAAATATTTTGCAAAAGGTAAATTTATATCAAGTATAAGGTGTGTAGTGTTTCAGCAAATCAAGTAAAGTCGATATTGGTCTTAACAATAATAATGTGGAATGTTGACTTAAATGTTGATTTAAATATGATTATAAAAAAAATTATGTTAATATTGGTTTTAAACATAGTTTTGCAGTTTTCTATTATTTGCATTTGTTTGAAAACGTATGTATGTATATGTAATTTTAATGCGTTTCAAAACTAATATTGGTTAAGAGAGTAATATAATAGAATAATATTTGTATTTCATTTCGGTCTACATAAAGCAGTTTCTGATCTATTTTCATCGATCTCTATTTATCAGTTGTCCATCGTATTCGTGCCAATCTTGCTTCGCTTTGAAAATTTTGTTTGGATTTGTTCGATGTCTAGATCGTGATCCAGCGTAGCTCAATTTTTTGTCCAATCTATCTAGCCTCGAAAGGTGAGCAATCACTCACGATTTAACATTCCTATATTTATTAAATTTGATTTCAATTGAAACGACAATTGAAATATGTTGTTATTAGTTATTTAAATTGTTTATATGCTATTATTTGTAACTGTTCACCTGTGGGATATGACACCATATCCTGTTGTTTATATTATACTGTTATTGATGATATATGCCTGTTATATTATTATTATATGTTATCACTCTGCAAGTTCCCTGTAGTTTAGAATTCACCATGGGTTGAAATGATACATACCCGAACGGACTTTAGAATAGGAGAATTTCGTTATGAGTTGAAATGATAGACCCAAGTGATTTTCATTTAATTGAATTTGGGATTACGGGTTGAAATGATATCCACCCGTATATATTTAGTGTACGGTTTGAAATGATAAATATCCGTAGCACTTGACCATATGATAGGAAATATATACAGACACCGTTGGTCCATATATATAAAAATATTTTGAAATAAATTCATTGTTTTGGAAAGAAATATATGGTCTTAATAAATATTAATTCTTAAATTATTATATATAAAGGGTAATGATATATATATATATATATATATATATAGATTTAATAATATTTAATTCAATTAAGATTGATTTAATACATAAATTATGTTAATTATTTAGGTAAATTATAGTTCAAATAGATTTTTGCAATAATTGGGATAATTAAGATTTGGAGATAAATTTGAGTTTTTTAAAAATGGTATTTAAATAAGGATTTATTTAATTAAATCAATTTGAAATTTTGAATGGGAAATTTAAGGGTATGATTTTGTAACTGGATTTTTGATGTAAGTGATTTAATGAATATTTCATGTTTAAATATATTAAAGAAAATATTGAGTAAAATGTAATTAAGGTTACTTAAATGATATTGAATCTAATAAGGGAGTATTTCAAGACTAAATAATAATGAGGTTAAATCGAGATCTATAAGAAACTGTTATATTGAACTTTTAAATATTAAAGCCTTGAACTATATTGGAATTTAAATGGTTTATTTTGAGATTCGGATCTGTATTTGAAATAAATATAGTTGAATTCGTTATTTAGAAACTAAATTGAATTTAAATTGATAAATTAAGATTGGATTTAATTTGAATAGGAAGGTCGGGTTGATGTTGAAACAATTTGTTAAGTTGAGAAAATTGAAAATACTTTACTCTACAAATTATTTAATATATATATAAAAATACTATTTTGGGAAATATAGAGATATTTGAAGTGAAAATGATATTTGGTTTTGAAGTATAAATTAAGTTGAAAGGACTACGGTGTTATGGTGTATATTTCTACCTTGTAGATAGTTCTATGGACCCTTAGAGGATGGTTATCCCAAACATCCTTTAAGTTAATTGTATTTCAGTTGATATTTCACTTGAGTTGGATTTATTTAGATAAGAATGTTAATCCTGACTCGAGTGTTTTGTGTTTTGCTTTACGCTCGGGTCAGACTGAGTGATACAACATTTGAGACTCACCTTCGAAGTTGGAGTTTGCTTGAAGTTCCAGCTATCTATCCTTTCAGTCATCCAGTTGATTGGTCCAGAGAAGTCTTCCGCACGTACTGGAGACATCACTGTATCTAAGATATTCTGTTGTACTTTATCTCTAACTCTGATTTTTTTTATAGTAGCTTCATGAACTACTATCTATTTATTCCGCTGCGTATTTTTGTACTACTCTGTATCTGTGATTCTGTGTTTGATTTATTTACTGTATATGTTGGGTTTTGCCAAATTTTAATTAACAATATGGTATTTTGAGCAATTCAAGTCTTACATCTGCGGATGCGAATGGTTGAAAATAGCAGGTCGTTACAGTTGGTATCAGAGCTTTGGCTCTACGCAAAACTTAGCATATATGGTAAATTTATTTACATAATCACTTTCGTTCGAGTTGAATCTCTTCCTTTTTGACTCAATTTCCTTTGAGTTTTGGAATGTCCCTCGGTTCCGAAATTCATTCTTGTCTCTTCCTATTTATATTCGTTTGATTCTGGAGTATCCCATAACTCCACCGAATGTTTTGTAAAGGGGGTGAAAACACCTTTACAATTGGCATCGATTCACCGAAGATTTTTGTATCCTCGGTTTACGATGCTGCTATATCTTGATATGCCGAATTCCATCTCTGGCAATCGAATGTCGATTTGTTTTAGAATTCCGCATCGATCATATCCCTGAAGTCACGGTTGACCCGGTTAAGGTCGCCCACGATTTATAGAAGTATATCCATCTTCTATTTTGTAATTTAATTATCTCATCTTTGATCGAGTCTATTTTCGAATCAGAATTCTATTGATTGGAGTTCCTCTAATTCAAATCTCTATCTTTGTTTTGAAATCCATTCTTAAAATTATTCTTTGAAAATCGAGTATATTTGCATTTTTGAAATTGTTTTATATATCGAAATTATTATTTTGATAATTATGATTTTATTCTATATAAATAGTGAAAATGTTTTCGATAAGGATTATATACCTATATATAAAACGAATAAGAAATGTTATTCTATATATAAAAGTTTTGAAAGGATTGGAAATTTCGAAAATTTATAAGAAAGTGATTCATATAAAAATGATTTATAACTGAAGGGTTAAATTTGAAATTCGAGAATTGAATTCCGGTATTTTGAAATTGGTTTTAAGATTTTGGAAAATATATAAAAATAATATGATTTAAAAGTAGTTTTCCGAATAAGAAATGTTTCAAATGAGTTCAAATGAATTCCAATAATTTTGAAGAAATTTCAAAGAAGTTTTCAAGAAAATAGAAATCCAGAACTCACTTATGTCGCTGGAAAATAATTTCAGTGATGAGTGCACGCATCATCGACATTGATTTTCGAGTTTCAGAGTGGGGGAGTGGCCACTTTAATAGCTTCGCTATGCAAGTGATTTTGTAAAACCGTTTTTGATTTCAAATTCCGAAGTATAATTTGATATTTTAGAAAGATATAAGTATATATTTGAAACAATTTAAAATGAGACCGGTGTTCAATCCTCGAGTTTCGGATTTAATAATTGGTTTATTGATTTATTGTTGATTTTCAACTGTTGAATTGAAAATTTGATTTCCCTAACTATTTTGAATGTTCGAACACTTCCAAATCGAGATTAAATTTTCAAAGCTAAGAAATTTCGAGGAGTATAAAATGTTTGATAAAGAATATAAATTTAGTTTTGAAATGTTTTGAAAAAAAATATGGTTTTGAATAATGGTTTTCAGAAAGGTAAATTGGATATTTCAAATAGAAATAGATAGTTTAAAATTTTTAAAGGGATACTTATAAATTTGGAAACTATTTTTAGTATAATTGATTTTGAGAAAATATTTGGTTTTGAAATTTAATTGAAATTAAAACCAGTACTTATATGGTGATTTTGGAAATGAATTTGTTTGACTTGAATTATTTTAATTTGGAAACTGGGATTATTTTCTAAACCTATTATTATGGGAACTTTGAAATTGAGATATTTAATTTGGAAGAAAATTTGGTGAAATCATATATGATTTTGAAACTGATATTGAAATGATTTGAAATTTGAGAACCTTATATTATTAAGCACTTGATTTGGGAGTGGTCGAACCTATATAAAATGGATTGTATAAGTATGAAGTTGATTTGAAATCTATTGATTTGAAAGGTACTCAATTTGGAAAGAGATTTTATATAATCGAAATCTATAGAAGTATGATTTGATCTACTATTGATTTGGAAAGTATTCGATTTGGGAAAAATGAAATCGTATATATATGGACTTTATATAAGTACGATATTTGAAAGTGATTTGAAAAGGTACTATATGATATATATTTTCGAAGTAAAGATATGGAAAGTGCCTTCTGCTTGATATCCGCTTTGTGGCCTCATCGTGGATTCATTCTATCGATATTATTCTCTCTGATTTTTGGTTTTCCGGATGTAATACTCGAGTGTTCTCACCGTGGCGTAACCCATGGTTTTTTTTCTCTCGTGAATGCATAGCGCAATTGCCTGGCTGAGTCTTGCCTAGGGGTACGGATTGTTTCCTGGGGGATCCAGGCGTAACCAATGTGTATCCTGCAATCTGTGTAGGTCGCGAATAGTAGCGCAAGTGCCTGGCTGAGTCTTGCCTAGGGGTACAGATTGTTTCCTGGGGGATCCAGGCGTAACCATTGTGTATCCTGCACTCTACTAGTCATCATGGCGTAACTCGCAGAGCTGAGAAAGCTTACGGATATGGATTGTTTCCTGGGGGACCCAGGCGTAACCATTGTGTATCTGCGAACCATGATCGGACAAAGGTTTTGGTTTGGTTGATTTGTTTGGATTGTACTTTCCATATCTGTATTTAAAAGGTTTTTCAAATATTTTCACTGGGTGTTGAAACAGGTCTACTAAGTACGTGAAGAACTCTAGCTTTGCGCCTGATCAACGCATGGCTAGAGTCTGCAAGAACGAGGATAAACTTGTTAAAACATCGAGTTATAAAAGTATTTTCGAAAGAAAAATTGGTTTTGATATAAAAGTATTTTATTTATAATGGTATTTTATTATAAAAGTATTTTCAACAAAGAAATTTTGTATTAATATTTGAAATTTAAATTCTTATGGTTTGAAATAAATTATTCGTGCCCGATTCTATTCTTTTGAATCTACCTCATCTGCTAAGCTTTATTTTTCACCTATATTCCGTTTTCGGAAATCTACCTTCCTTTCCTTTTTGAATAAATCTTTTAAATATTGATTATTTGTATACTACATTGTTTTATATAAAATTTTAGTGTTATAAATATTTTTGAAGTTATAAACTAAATAAAACAACTTTAAAGAAAATGATTATTAATTTATTGATAATATTTGAAAGGTATCTTGAGATAAATTAAACATTTCATAAATTTTGGATTTAATAATTTCAATGGTCTTTGTAAATAGAAGTAATAATGTAAATAATTGTTTGCAAAGGAGTTTGAGAAGTATTAAATATTAAAGAAAATTTAATTTCAAATGAAGTTTTCAAATAAATATTTTAAATAAAATTTATATAGTTTTAAAATTTATTGTTTATCTTGGCTTTCAATCTATTTTTTTCTGGTTGTTTTATTCTCCTACCTCCTTCCTTTTCGGGGACGAAAAGTTTTGAGTGGGGGAGAGTGTAACGACCCGGAAAATTTTAACAATTTTTAATTGATTCTATAACGTATTTAATTGAATATTTGTGAAATCTTATAATAATTGAATTTTTAAATAAAATGTTTATATATTTAGAATACGTATATTTAAATATAGCAGATTGTAAATTTTCAAATAATTTTATGGAAGTTTATTTAATTGAGAAAACGTGCTGTCCAATTCAAGCTATTAATTGCTTTAATTGATTTCTGAATCAGTGTGTAACGGTTTCTTTTTACTACCGTTAAAGATTTCTATTGCTTAATACTTTTCCAATTCAGGTAGACTTTTCCATTCGTAACCAGTAATAAATTTGAGATCATCGACCTTGCTTTTATTATTCCTTGTAGTTTCGTGCACTGACTTTACTTTTCCCACTACCCATAATTTTCTCTATACGTTTCTTTTGCAATTGAAGCGTATATTTATATTTATGGTGGTGCGTTTATTCTGGTCTCCCTTTATTTTTGTTTTTAACGCTCGAAAGAATCTCAAATCATCAAGCTAGTAGCATCCGTTCCTTCCCTCGCTTTCATAAGGCCTATAATATATAAACAACTTGCTTATAGATCTGAACACAACTTTGTCATCAAATTTAATGTGCCTTCCTCTCCCTATTATTTCGGTTCCAACCTTCCTAGTAAATGACTTTAATAAATTTTGGCTAAATCATAGCTACGGACTTTTCAAATTTCTTTCATTTTATATTTATTTCCAATTCCTTCATGTGCTTCAAAATTTTTGAACGTGCCTAATCATCTCAGCATGTATATATAATGTAAGCCTACCTTTCCTTAGAAAGCTATTGCTCACAAAATTTCCTGATTTCTTTCCTTTTATCCATTTTTATATCCTTGACTTTCAAATCTCATTTTGTGTTGTACAAACAAACAAAAATTTATTGCTTTAAGTGTATAGCTAAATCAACTATTGACCATTACAATTACTTTTATTTTTATATTCATTTCAATTTATTACTTAATAACGTTTTGATGAATCAATGGACAGCTTTACGTTTCTTTTGCTTTTGAAAACTTTATATTTATAGTGTACGTTTCTTTTGCATTTCAAAATTTTGAAACATGCTGCCCCATTTAAGCCATTAATTGTTTTAATTATTTTTCTTAATCGACATATAACCGTTGCTTTTTATTATTCCTGGATTTACATCCATACTTTAATCTCTGCTGTTCCATTTATTTCATTTGAAATCTAAATTTATTTATCATTCATTTATACGCCTCTTTCTCTTCCTCTTTTTACGTTATTTCCCTGCTTGCAAGATCTGTTGCCATTCCCGTATTTATTTCTTTCCTTTTCGAAATTTAAAACGTATACGTTTTACATTTATTTATTTCTAAACCATCCATTGCCTTTCCTTTAAATCAATCCATTCTCTTCTTATTTGTTTTAATTTATTTCCTCTTTTCACCAACACTCAATCTTTATACATATTTGTTTTAATTCATTTTCTCTATTCATGTGCATTCAATCTTTATAAATATTTGTTTTAGTTTATTTTCTCTTTTCACCAGCATTAAATGTTTATATATATATTTGTTTTAATTTATTTCCTCTTTCTTTTTTTTTCTCTTTAAATTATAGGAATAAATTCCTAAATTTCCTCTAGCCATTACTATCTTTATTTCTTGCCACTTTAAACAAAATTTCTTTCCACTCTATCAATGTGAGGCTTCTCTTATAAATACAAATCACTCGTAAATACCCTACTCCATATCAATAGATCTTCATCTCCTCTCTTGCGTGTGAAGCTTCTTCTGTAGGTAAATGGCTGCACTAATTTTTTCTTCTTCTTATTTCTTTTCTTTTTCTTCTTCTTTTTCATCCTTTTCTTTTGTTTTATTATTGTTTATATTGCTTTTGCTTTTCCTTTATTCTAAGCATAACATGCTTCAAGTATATATTTTACATTATAAGCATGTTTATATAGTGCAGCGCAAGTATACATTAAATTTAAAGTTATAAACATTTGCATTTGTTCTATGGTTAGTTTTATATGAGTATTTATTGAAATTTGTATAGTCTGACTTTTGAATATACATTGGGTTATTTCATATGGTTTATATATAATATAAGATGTTTAGCAGTCTGCATATATGTTACAGTATGTAAGATTTTTATATATAAAAAAGAAAGGTGTTAATTTTATATTGTATTGTTTATAAAAAGGTGTTAATTTTATAATATATATATTGTGGGACAGTATACATTTATAAACATATTAATATGCAGTAAGTTATAAAACATAAGTTTGATATATAGGTAGAGTTTGCATGGGTTTAAATTTTCCTTCTGTTGTTTAAAATATAGTTGTAGAGTTATAAAATTTTGGGGAGAATATATAGTATAATATATTTTAAGTTAGTTTGTGTGTCTGTCCAGAGATGAATTATTATACAAATACAGTTTTATAAGATCTAAGATCTGTTGTTTTAAAATGTAAGTTTATACTAGTGATTATATGGGTTAAAATTTGACATTGATATTTTTAAGATGATGAAGAAAGTTTAATGTAAGTGCTAACATGCAAGAAATGCCTGAAGCCTGTTTTAATATTAAAGAAAATACTGGAATTTAAATTGTTAAATTAAGTTGGAGCTATGCTCTCGCCCTTCTCTTTCTTATAAATATTTTGCAAAAGTTAAATTTATATCAAGTATAAGGTGTGTAGTGTTTCAGCAAATCAAGGAAAGTCGATATTGGTCTTAACAATAATAATGTGGAATGTTGACTTAAATGTTGATTTAAATATGATTATAAAAAAAATTATGTTAATATTGGTTTTAAACATAGTTTTGCAGTTTTCTATTATTTGCATTTGTTTGAAAACGTATGTATGTATATGTAATTTTAATGCGTTTCAAAACTAATATTGGTTAAGAGAGTAATATAATAGAATAATATTTGTATTTCATTTCGGTCTACATAAAGCAGTTTCTGATCTATTTTCATCGATCTCTATTTATCAGTTGTCCATCGTATTCGTGCCAATCTTGCTTCGCTTTGAAAATTTTGTTTGGATTTGTTCGATGTCTAGATCGTGATCCAGCGTAGCTCAATTCTTTGTCCAATCTATCTAGCCTCGAAAGGTGAGCAATCACTCACGATTTAACATTCTTATATTTATTAAATTTGATTTCAATTGAAACGACAATTGAAATATGTTGTTATTAGTTATTTAAATTGTTTATATGCTATTATTTGTAACTGTTCACCTGTGGGATATGACACCATATCCTGTTGTTTATATTATACTGTTATTGATGATATATGCCTGTTATATTATTATTATTATATGTTATCACTCTGCAAGTTCCCTGTAGTTTAGAATTCACTATGGGTTGAAATGATACATACCCGAACGGACTTTAGAATAGGAGAATTTCGTTATGAGTTGAAATGATAGACCCAAGCGATTTTCATTTAATTGAATTTGGGATTACGGGTTGAAATGATATCCACCCGTATATATTTAGTGTACGGTTTGAAATGATAAATATCCGTAGCACTTGACCATATGATAGGAAATATATACAGACACCGTTGGTCCATATATATAAAAATATTTTGAAATAAATTCATTGTTTTGGAAAGAAATATATGGTCTTAATAAATATTAATTCTTAAATTATTATATATAAAGGGTAATGATATATATATAGATTTAATAATATTTAATTCAATTAAGATTGATTTAATACATAAATTATGTTAATTACTTAGGTAAATTATAGTTCAAATAGATTTTTGCAATAATTGGGATAATTAAGATTTGGAGATAAATTTGAGTTTTTAAAAAATGGTATTTAAATAAGGATTTATTTAATTAAATCAATTTGAAATTTTGAATGGGAAATTTAAGGGTATGATTTTGTAACTGGATTTTTTATGTAAGTGATTTAATGAATATTTCACGTTTAAATATATTAAAGAAAATATTGAGTAAAATGTAATTATGGTTACTTAAATGATATTGAATCTAATAAGAGAGTATTTCAAGACTAAATAATAATGAGGTTAAATCGAGATCTATATGAAACTGTTATATTGAAATTTTAAATATTAAAGCCTTGAACTATATTGGAATTTAAATGGTTTATTTTGAGATTCGGATCTGTATTTGAAATAAATATAGTTGAATTCGTTATTTAGAAACTAAATTGAATTTAAATTGATAAATTAAGATTGGATTTAATTTGAATAGGAAGGTCGGGTTGATGTTGAAACAATTTGTTAAAATGAGAAAATTGAAAATACTTTACTCTATAAATTATTTAATATATATATAAAAATACTATTTTGGGAAATATAGAGATATTTGAAGTGAAAATGATATTTGGTTTTGAAGTATAAATTAAGTTGAAAGGACTACGGTGTTATGGTGTATATTTCTACTTTGTAGATAGTTCTATGGACCCTTAGAGTATGGTTATCCCAAACATCCTTTAAGTTAATTGTATTTCAGTTGATATTTCACTTGAGTTGGATTTATTTAGATAAGAATGTTAATCCTGACTCGAGTGTTTTGTGTTTTGCTTTACGCTTGGGTCAGACTGAGTGATACAGCATTTGAGACTCACCTTCGAAGTTAGAGTTTGCTTGAAGATCCAGCTATCTATCCTTTCAGTCATCCAGTTGATTGGTCCAGAGAAGTCTTCCGCACGTACTGGAGACATCACTGTATCTAAGATATTCTATTGTACTTTATCTCTAACTCTGATTTTTTTTATAGTAGCTTCATGAACTACTATCTATTTATTCCGCTGCGTATTTTTGTACTACTCTGTATCTGTGATTCTGTGTTTGATTTATTTACTGTATATGTTGGGTTTTGCCAAATTTTAATTAACAATATGGTATTTTGAGCAATTCAAGTCCGACATCTGCGGATGCGAATGGTTGAAAATAGCAGGTCGTTACACGTGCACTGTTGTTTACAGTTTAGTCTTTCTTCTCATGGTATCTATTAGTATGTATTTACGAAATATAATTATGAGTGTTAGGTCAGCGGGATTATGAGTTAACATCGTATGTACGTCTTCTTGTTTTATTTGTGCTATGTAGGGATTACTTGGCCTATGGCCGCTGTTACATTATTTTTGCTCAGTGGCTTTGCTGCTTGCATGCTCCTTCAGGCATTTGCCTGGGTGCTTGCATATGTAGTGCATGTCTTATTATTTTATTATTTTTGTTTTTTTTCTATTTTCTAGTCTCTGTTTTGTAGTAAGCAAGTATAGTTTTCTCTTGGAGAAATTTAGAAGGAAATAATCAAGCTACTTGAGTCCAGGCTTAAAAGAATTAAAAATAAATAAATAAAAAGTATGCATGAGAACCTATGTGCATGACAGAGTGGATATGTGTGCGTATCAGTGCGATATTATGTATGTGTTGAAGAGTACTTTTGAACATTTTAGTTAGCCTATATTTTTAGCATGTACACTAAATAAAATATTTTGTATCTTGGCACCTTTCATTTATTTTATACATTTAGCATGCACTATTAGGGGACACACTTTTTACGTGACTGTTAATAAAACTAAACTATTGGCCTCATCACTGTTCCAATAATATATAGGTGCATTGTTCTTTTTGTAAGGGAGTGTTTTATATGAGTGAGCAGGCTGTTTTTGACTGTGTAGATGCATGTGTATGTGTGTGTTTATGTGTGATATTGCCTGAAACCGGTAAATCTCCCGAATATATCTGGAAGCTGCATACAGATGGTGGATCCAATGATCGGTGCTTGAGTACCGGAGTAGTACTTGAAAACCCCGAAGGCCGATCCATATGATATGCCTTGAAATTTGATTTTCGTGCAACCAATAATGAAGCTGAATATGAAGCGTTACTTGCCGGATTGAAACTCGCCCGCGATTTGAGGATTATTGCTGTGGAAATTTATTGTGATTCGCAATTAGTCGTGTGCTAGGTTCGGGGTGAATACCAAGCCAAAGATCGAAGACTAGCTGCTTATCTATCCTGAGTCCAAAGAATACTTGATTGATTTAACTATTATGCCATCTTTTACATACCTCGCGAGCGCAATCAAAAGGCTGATTCGTTGGCGAAGCTAGCCGGCACGGGCAAAGCCCAGCAAATGTGACACGTTCCTGTTGAAAATTTATCCTCCCTAAGCATTGATCAGATGGAGATAGACTTTGTATTTGAAATCGCCCTAGTAAGGAGTCGTGGATGACTCCGTACCGAAATTACATTGAGCATGGAATGCTGCCTGAGCGCAGAAGTGAGAAAAGAAAAATTCTTCGAAAAGCCTTGTGGTTCACCATTCAGAATGGAGTCATGTCTAGAAGATGATACTATGTTCCTCTCCTTCGATGTATCGTACATGATGAAATTATACGAGTGTTACATGATGTACACGAAGGAGAATGTGGCAATCACACCGGGGGGCAAGCTCTTGCTAAGAAAATACTCTGATATAGATATTATTGACCAACTGCAAACCGTGATGCAACAGACTACTACAGGAAATGTGATAAATGCCAGAGACATGCTCGAATTCCTAGAGCCCCACCTATTGAGATAATCCAAATGGTTAGTCCATGGCCGTTTGCAGTAAGGGGCGTTGATATCATTGGCACTTTACCTCTAGCCAAAGGTGGTGCGAATGCCATCGTCGTAGTTGACTACTTTACCAATGGGCTGAAGCTGAACCTCTTGCAACAATCACGACGAAGAAGGTGATCAACTTTGTAGTTTGCAACATTATCTGCCGATTTGGTCTCTCGCATTCCATCATCACTGGTAATAGAGCCCAGTTCGACAATGTTGAGTTCAAGGATTTCTGTCATCAATTCCATATCCACAAAAAATTCTCTGCAGTTGCACACCCTCAAGCGAATGGCCAAGTTGAAGATGTTAATAAGGTTATTAAGTATGTTTTGAAAAAACGACTGGAAAAGGCTGAGGGCAAGTGGGTTGATGAACTTCCTATGGCTTTATGCGCTTACCGAACGACCCACAAGTCCGCGACCGGATACACTCCATTTTCTCTATCTTATGGCTCAGAAGCAGTTATTCCAGTCGAGATGGAAGTACCTTCTCATTGCTTGACTTACTATGACCCAAAAATGAATTCCATATTACTTGCTGAATCTTCGGATCTGTTAGATGAGAAGCGTGAAGAGGCTGATTTGAGGGCAGCTGCACATCAAAGTCGAGTCGCCCGATTATATAATGCCAAGTACGACCGCGAACCTCTGAACTTGGCGATCTCGTCCTCAAGAGAATCTATCCGGTTCCTTCACAAATGAAACCAAATTGGGAAGGACCGTATGTGATTACACAAAAGCTCGTAGATAACATATTTAAGTTATCGACCGTTGATGGTCTTACTCTACCGAGAGCTTGGAACAGCGAGAGTCTCCGTCGCTACTACACATGACATGCTTTATTTATTTAGTTCATTCTTTTATTTGCAATTTGTTTCTGCATTTCGAAATGCGAATTTGTAGCAAGGCAGCTGACTTTTCCATACTTTCTCATTTCAACAATAAAATGCCATCTCTTCGAGCCAGAACTGTGATTTATTTAATGTGACATACAACCATCACGATGCATGAAGAGCTAAGTTCCATCATACGATGAGGTTTATTCAAATAGGGTGTGACTGTGATACGACCGGTCGCTCGCAAAGTGAAACCCAAGCTCGGGGGCAAATCACTACACTAAAGCTTAAAAAAGGATTAATACACGACAATCCTGTAACCAACTCCAAACTCCCAGAGTGCGAGTTGGAGCGTGAACTCATAGATACGGTTCCGAAGAGGGTGGACTCATCCACCTAATGACTTCAACCGTATCCTAGCGAAGTTTGAGGAGGGTTGATCCGTCCATCTAACGACCTCACTTGTTAACTCGGGGTGGATGTGAACCGACCATCCACGATCCCGATAAATCCATCGTTCCCGGAGTGCAAACGGAATTCTGAATGTCTAAATAGATGCGACTGACCGTCTATTGGCCAACTTCAAATTCCCAGAGTGCGAATTGGAGTATAAACATCAACTAGGTTCCCAGAGTGTGAACCAGAGTATAAATGTCAACTCTAAATTCTCAGAGTGTGAATTGGAGTATAAACGCCAAATCCAAGTTCCCGTAGTGCGAACTGGATTACAAACATCGATTACCTTCAGATTCCCAAAGTGCGAACCGGATTATCGATTGCAGACAACTCTGAGTCCCCGGAGCACGGATAGAGAATAAGTACGACTTGAGTGCGAACGACCACTCATAAATTAACCTAAGTCCCCAAAGTGTGGACACATCCTTAAAACTTGAACGGGCTTGATCGACCGCCGAAATTAAAATGCAGGTCCCCGGAGTGTGGGTATGATCATTACTAGGTGAGCAAGTGTGTTTCGACCACTCGATTCTCACCTGTTTTAGCATTGATCCAACGATGTTAAGCCTGAAGCAATGAAGGAAAATTGTGATCGCCAGCCGATCTTTGCAACTTTTCCCCGGAACTGGGGGTAAGACTTAAGCGTTACTCCCTAATTGAAGCAGTGCAACGTCAAAGTCCAACTCGATCTCCAGTTGCGACTTGTGTTCGTGATTTCGGGAATTGGCAAATAAAAACAAATTCAACTCAAAGGTTAAAACTCCATAAATGCACTAGATTGAAATTCAAATACTGAAACACCTAAACATAAGAGATAGTAGTAGAATCAAAGCCAAAAACAAAGTTTTATTTCAATTAATCGTAAATGAAGATTCATATACAGGTTTCCCTAAAATTCCTACTAGCAGGGGCCGAACCCGCATCTATACATTGCCTACAAAAGGAAAGCAGAAACAAGTTCCTATCTACCAAAAATGCGTCGAAGAGGCCTATCTACTCCCTTTTATTCTTTGGCTTCCTCTTTGGTGTGGATCCGCTGGAGTCGCTAATGATTTTTCGCTTTGAGCTCATGCCCTTTGGCGGATAGTCTCTAGACGGAAGCATGATTTCAACATCCTCCTCCGAACTTGAATGTATGAGAATGCTTCTTGCAGGAGGGGTCGGAAGAGTCGGATCTACTACAGGGGGCGAAATGGGCACACCGTTATCAACGATTGTACCACCAGGTGATATCATTCTTAACGGAGCCGGACCGGGCGTTGCCATTCCACCTCCAAGCAACCACCATGCGCCCTTCCTCCAATTCAGCATTGATATCAGCCAGTATTTCTTCTTCACGATAGATTGGGCCTCGCTGGAGGCAGTGGTGGTATGTATTGAAGAACCAAAAGTGGGCGTGAGTCCAGTGATGACAAATGGTAAGTCCGCGAAGGGATCACTGTTTCGACCTAGAAGCTCATTCATCATCTGCTCGTCGAAAGAAAGCGAACTCCCCTGCATTCCTTCGACTGGCGCAGTTGTTGTCATAGTGGTCGCTTCAGTGATAATGGCCTCCTACGCTTGATGTAATTCTTGGGTTGCAGGAGGCACTATCAATGTAACTCCGGTCACTGAACAAAGAAGAAGAGAATTTTTTGGCAAAAGCTTCAAGGCAAGTTCCTTATTTCGAATACAGATAAGTTTTGTTCATAGTATGTAATGACCCGTAGATTTTATGGATTTAATTTGGTTAAATTAATAAGTTGTAATTAAATTTAGAAGAAAAATAAATTAAAAACCTACTTATAGTAATTCGAAGTTAATTCAAATGATTTTAAGTGGTGAAAAGAATTTTACCTATATATGAGTTGAATATGAGGAATTTGAGGAAAATATTAAACTAATATAATGTAATAAACATTGTTAACAGTAAATGGAATATGATAATAAGAAAAATTGCAAGTTTGTATTTATGGGCGAAATAATATTGATAGGTAATAATTGTTGTAGAGAATAAATTACAAATGTTATAAATTGTATAATGGTGACAGATATTGTTCGTTACCAATGCATTTAATTTATAGCGATTAAATGTAATTAATCATTGCCTTTTTGTAAGTTAAGAAGTAACTAAAAAATTTGAAGGAAAAATCAATAGAAAGGTTAACTATATGCATAAGATGGAAAGTTGAATAGAATTCTAATAAATGATAATAATGGAAAACGTAAACAATCAATGTAGGTAATTTGAAATTACAATGTTGTTGAAATGATTAAACGTTTCTTGTGATAATTAATAAATAACGAAAGGAGTAAGCGTATTTATTTAGAGTATTAATTACTATTGGGTAGAGATTTAAGTAACAACGTTTAATGCAATGTTAGTAATGCCAATTTAAGTCAATAATAAGGAATTGGGAATCATATCTATGAAATGATAACGAGAATACAAGGTGATAAATGCCAATTAAGGGTAATAATTAATAAACTTAATGAAATCCCAATTTGGTATAAAATAATTTAAAAGTCAGGTTTGGCTACAATTTGAACATAAGTAAATTGAATTTGTAGTATAAAAATATATGCAAAAATTGATTTTTGTAATAAAAGATTTTGTATGTGACAAAAAGGTAACGGTAATGTTTATGGTAGGTTGTCTATTCATTTATTTAGATTTTTAGTTGGAATTGGAAATAAGTTTGTAATAAATGTAAATAAATGATACATTTATGTGAAATGTAACCAATGTAAATTTTATTTATAATATAGCAAAGGGTGGATTTAAGAAGTGAAATTGCAGAATTTGAAGCTAATTAATAATAGACATAGTAAAGATGGCAATCCAATCAAATACTTAGGAATAAAATTTATTGGAAGGTAACCTAATTTATAAATAAATGGTAAGTATTTAAGATATAATTCTATATTAATTGAAACTGATTGTAGATTTAGTGTAGTAATGTTAAGGCTAACTAAATTTGCTTTATAGATGGAATTTTAATGGATAGGTAACGAACTTAAAAATATAACTAAGAACTAATAGGTGGCAAATTAATATAGTTTGTATTATGTAAGTAAACTTCGGTAAATCAAATTCTACCAATCCAAAGCTAACGTTTTGTTAATATAGATTTAAGTATAGAGAGCAATATTTATTAATTTAATTGAAGTATTGCAAAATAAATGAGAATTTAACATCTAAATATTACGTTAATAGGAAGTAATTGTTCTACTTATCATTACATTCATTTAGCCCATTTTGAAACTTAATCAACTGAAATTAATAGGAGAGAGAATACTAATTGTAATAGGTGCAAATAAAAGCAGCTTATGTTTTGTGAAATATAAGAAAAGTTTTGATTCAAAAAAAAAACATTTACATCAATAAAATGAATGTTTCATCTATGAATGTAGGTTTAATTTAATTTAAATAAAAATATAGAAAGATTGATTTTTAAAGAAAGAAATATATGTTTATTTGAACTGTGTTTAGCTTACAAACTAATTACAAGAATAGGAAAATAATATATTTATTACTCTTATGTATAAATAATTTTTGTATTTTTTTTATGCAATTTAGTTGTCTGTTTTAAAATTTAATTTTGTGTGATTGCAATTAATGTAGTTCAAATATTTCAATTAAAAGAAAAGAAAACGGTGATTGCAATTAATAGATTTAATAAAAAAAAAACGCGCGTTTTATGGTAAACAAAAAGGGTGTTTTAATGGTAATTAGAGATCATTTTGGGAAAAACAAATCAAATGTTTTCATTTTTAAGGTAATTATAAAAAAATTATTATGCATAGACAAAAACCCGAATGCGTAGAAATTCGAATATTACTTGAGTTAATGAAGTTAATTTTGGTGTGTTTAGGGTTAACAAAATTCATTAAGTAAACAATTGTTTTGAAATTTGAATCCTAAAAGTATGTTTACAGTATAGAGTTAGTCCATTCATTCCCTTTCTAATAAATAATTACCTCTTTTTAATACCTGCTACTTTTAAAAAGGTTGTTCATATTTACTATATTTCAAAACCAAGTTTGTTCATATTTACTTTATTTCTTTCCATTCATTTTCTAATTATAAATAACCTACATCTTATTCTTCTTTTACATTTTGTTTCTCCTAACTCTAACCCTAGCCTCCATGCTACTCTTCTTCTTCTTCTTCTTTTTTTTTTCTTGTTTTTCTCAAAGCTCCTTATTATCTCTCATTTTAATTTTTCCTTTGTCTTAAAATATTCTTCTTCTTTTTCAAATTTTCTTCTATTTCAAACCTTCTTCTTTCTTTTCAAATCTAGATTTTTCTCTTCCATTTTCAGTTTTTATTTTAATCATTTTCTTTTTCAATTCTTCTTTTTCAAATCTTTTTTTTTCCAAACCTTTTAAAAATGCATACATTCATATAATAAGGAGGAAAATTAAAGTAAATCGAAATAAAAGAAAAATTACGGAACAAAGTTAGCAATCAAGAAGAAGCATACGCGTTTTTCACGAGGGAAGAGTGCATGTGGCACGGTATTTTATTTTTGTTTAATTTATTTTTGTTAATTTTGATTTCAATTAGTTCTAATAATCATAACTCGTACATACGGACTCCGTTTCACGCAATTTTTTTTGTTAGGATCGAAATTAAATTCCAGATCTTTTGACACTGGTTTGGACAGATTTGGAGATAGTCGAATTTTTGGGTTTAAATCGGATTTGAATTAGATTTAAATTCAAAAGGTGAGTGTTTAAAACCCACTCACAACTACTAGAAGCTTTTATGTTTGTTAAATTAATTTTAGAAATGAATAGCAATTTATTTATGAGTATTTGGCGTGCTTATTTCATTCATATCTGCTGAATTGCATTTATTGAATTTAACTGTTAATGTAATTTATTTATTGCGTATTAATTGACAGTTAGAATTTGTGTTTGCATGAAACTGCTAGCTAACAGTTATATAATTTATTACTGAATATAAACTGTTAGATTTATGGTCGTTAAATTTAAATTGAATAAAATTGCCAGTTATTACCTGTTATATATTATCAAATATAATATTGTTATTGATTGATATTGATTGATGATTGCGATTTGGATGATGGATGATGTTGGTGAATGGATGTTTATCGTATACCATTAAATTGCAAATTATCATGCATATTTCATTTCATTCGGGATTGTGGTTTGAAATGATATATAACCGCAAAATTTTATATCTTTTAAATTGCGGATTGAAATGATAAATATCCGTATCACTTGACCATAGGATAGAAAATTATATACAGGCACCGCGGTATATATATAACTATTTAAATGTGATTTCTATGGTTTGGATGGAATACGGTTTATAATATTCTTAAATTTTATATTGTATAAATATTTTTCTTCCATATATATATACATATGAAGTGGAAAATTTTGAAATTAAAAGGTGTATAAAAATATTTATTAAAAATGGAAGAAAATTAAGAAAATGGAGTTTAATAATTTATATCTTATGTTTAAATGTTAAGTTTGGAAATTTTAAGATATGATATTTATAATTGGATTTTTCCCAAAATAAATTGAAATGAATATTCTAGTATAATTTGAATTGGGAAAAATATATATATTTTATTACTAGAAATTGAAGTCTTATTATTTATGGATTTTATATGAATATTCAAGACTAATAGAACAATTGATTTGTTGAAAGAATAAAATCCAACTTTAATTTGAAATATTGATACTCAAAATGGATATACGTATATATAAATAAATTGAAGTGGTTTTGGAACTTGAGAGAGATAATATAAATTTTGGTTTAGACTTTAATAAAGAAATGTATTTGTAAAGCCATGAGAACTATTTTCTTTACAAAGTAACATTTAAGTTAAACCTTTTAATTCATATACCGTTGAATATCCAAACCATTCAAGTTTTAGAAGTTATGGTTTTAAATTATGATTTTCAAAATACTATGCTTTGAAAATATTTGATTTTCAGACGTTATGAAGTTAAAGCATTTTGATTTTGGAAAAGAATTATATTTGGGATAAGTGATAAAATATGGTTTTGGGTTTTGAAATGATATCGTATTCATGGTTATGAAATGGAATGTTTATTCTGATTTTTAAAGTATAACCTATTTTTAAATGACCGCGGTGTTATAATAACGATGGGTTGGCAAAGAGACCGGGATCGGATATGGACATACTCTCTGTCGATACCGAAAACCACTTTGACTAACCGTGTACGCGGTGGAGATTCCAGAATGAAGTAGGTGGTGGCGACGTTTCCTGTAAGGTAAATACGTGGACCCGACTCCCGTGAGTTGGCATAAGGTGGCTAAAACAGGAGCGATTCTCAGGCCAATGAGGTCATTCCTCTGATCGGACCCTCCTCTTCGATATTATACTTTGATTTTGGATTGATTCAGTGGCCACTTCTATATTTTGATTTTGGGGAGTTAGTCCGAGGTGGGCGGTAACTGCGGCTACGCGTTTCCACCAGCCTGGGTAGCAATTGGTATATCTACCCTGGCATTGCCTAGTTGTGCCGTGTCACCTACCATACCGAGCCTTTACTACGAGTTTCTATTTGTGTCGTACCTATGGAGTATCCTCTGGTAGCTTCCCGATCAGGAGGTATTACGGTACTGTATAGACTATTGGCATTATTTGTGTTAAGGGCTATATGGGTAACCCCTTAACGCTATTAAAAAGTAAGTTTATTTTATAAATAGACACTATTATAATAGCGCAATATACTACATAGTAAATAGTTTAACGGATCCTTAGGAGATGTAAATCCCGAACATCTCTTGAGTTACTGTACTCATATTTATTTCTGTTAATTTAACTCACATAAGATCTTTTAGTTCTGACTCGAGTGTTTTTGTCTTTTCAAATTCGCTCGGGTCAGTCCGAGCGTTTCAGGATCGAAGACTTTAGCTTTGAAGGACGAAGACGAAGGAGTCGTATTATTATTATATATAGTATTGCACCACACTCATACTGTTCCGCTGCATTGATTGTATTGGTATGTGTAACTCTGATATTTATTGTATAAAGAAAATCAAGTGTTTGTAAACTGTTTTGAACTGTATATTTATTATTATATTTTATCCTTCCGCTGTGAGATTCTGTTTTGTTTTATTTCTTCTCTGTTTTTTCTTATTTACTCCATAACAATCCGCCCTTGCGTATGCTTTGAATTGGCACGTGTGTCGGTTTAAAGTATGCGAAAAGGCGGGATGTTACAGTTGGTATCAGAGCTTTGGTTTTAGCGATAAACCTTAGCTTTGTGGGGTTTGACTCTTTGTTAATAGGGTAGTAATACCCTATGGGAGTCGCTGAGTGTATATATATGAGAGAGCGTATTTGTTAGTGTTATAAAAAGATTTTGATATTGTGTTAATCTGTTCCGTTTTGTATTTATAAATTCTGGTTGGTGCATGGGACGCTATGACATCAATAGGGATTTCTAAACACTTAATAGGACAGACCGACATAATATTGTTTTAATATAGGTGAAATAACTTTGCCTATTATATTTTCTATATATAAAATAAAATTTTCAAATGATATCTATATTTGGTTGCTATAGTTGGGTGTTAGGTAGTAAAAATATTTGTAATGAATTAAAGCTAAGTTGAAATTATAATAAATCAAATTGGAGATTTTAGAACTTAAGTCCGGGATTTTAAAAATTTGCTTTCAAAGGATTTATGAAATATAACGATTTGGTTTATAAATATTTTCTTATATAAATATTTAGTATAATTCGAAAGAATTGGTTTAAAGAGGATTTTGAAGAAAATAAATTTTGTACTTTCCTCTCTGTCGTTGGAAAATAATTTCGGTGATGACGGCCGCATCATCGACTTTCATTTTCGAGTCTCGAAGGGGAAAGGCCACTGTAGTAAATTCTACTGCAGATTTGTTTTGAAATTATTTAAAAATTTTAATTGTTTAAAGGTAATTAGAGATATAAAAGTTGTAAGAAATTAATTATCTATTATTTTAAAGAAATTTTGGAATTTGACCCGGTATTAATTCTTGAATTTCCATTAATTAGTTGTAAAAAATTTTAGGTTAGTGAGATAAAGGTTAAGTAATCAATGAATTAAAAGAGTTGAGATTAAACTTGCATAAGTTCTTTTGCTTTTTCTTTAACATAAATAACTTACCAAGTATAAAAAAAAAGTTGAAATGTAAATTAAGTGATTGGAATAGAATATTATACAAGTAGAAATTTTGGAAATAATGAAGTATTCAATGAATTGCTATTATAAATAAGAATTTAATGGTATAAAGTTAAGTTATAATTGAAATTTTACCAAAATTAAAGGTAAGTATTATAAATAGGTGATTTTAAACTTAAGTGAATAAAATGAAATTCTTTAATAAATAAGGATTGATGTGTAGGGTTATTAACTTAAGTATGAATTAAATACTACTAGCTAAATATAATGGAAAGTAGGTAATATAAATAAATGACTGCAAACCCTAGTTAAAGAATTTGTAAATTCCTTTACTTATAAGAATGGATATTTTAGGGTTAAGAATTTAAGGGAATTAAAAAGGGTTACTATAAATAAGTAATAGAATTGTAAGCATGGAATAAAAGATTGAAATTTAGAAGTGTATTAAATACAATACATATAAAAGAAACTTACATGACCGGAATAAATAAATAATAAAAGTGAATAAATTGTAAGTAATAAGTAAAAATCAAGGATACAACCACTGACGAGAAAATAAAATTTGAAGTTGTTAGAAATAAATGTAAACTATAAAAAGGAAAATTTATGCGGTTTGTATAAAAGAAAGGAAATCAAACAACTAAAGTATGTAATGAATTTTTATAGGTTAAATTGATTTGTTGGTTTAAATCGATATTGTTTGCTTTATGGTTGGCTGGGTAAGGAAATTTGAAGTTGTAGGATGAATAAATAAGCTATTCTGTCCCATCTAACACTGTTGAGTAAATGATGCACTGGATAGTTATTTTTCATTCCGTACCATTTCAAGTTTTGAACCCGAACAACTATTTGCTTGTTTGATCGAATGGTTGTTTTGTTGTGTATGCTGTTTGTTGAAATTTATGATTGTATATTTGGTGTTGTTAGTAGTTGAAACCATGAAAATATTTCGCTTTATAGAAATTGTTAAACCTTTGGATGTTTATAAGTGAAATGCAGGTTATGGAAGCAATTGCTACTGCTTTTGGTTCCATAAATTAAGCATAAATTGCTCGACAAATAGGTACGCTTCGGATTACGATTTATAGCTCTATTTTATATATTTTCCCGGGTTGAGATATAATATTTTGGATAAAATATGTAATATAATAGTTATATTTTGATATTATATTTTCTCCCGAGTCTCTCCGTTCAAAGGAGACTCTACCAAAAGTTTTCCGTAAATTTTGAACTTAGAAGTATTTTGAAATGTTTTTCCAAACTTTAGTAATTTAGATATAATTTTTTTTATGGTTATAAATTGATATATTTTATCTAAATTAATTAATTTTATAAATTTAATTGTTTATAAAGTTAATGTGTGAATGAGGTATATTGATTTCTTAGTTCTTCGTTTTCCCTTCTTTTCCTTTTCGGGGACGAAAAGTTTCGAGTGGGGGAGAGTGTAATGACCCGTAGATTTTATGGATTTAATTTGGTTAAATTAATAAGTTGTAATTAAATTTAGAAGAAAAATAAATTAAAAACCTACTTATAGTAATTCGAAGTTAATTCAAATGATTTTAAGTGGTGAAAAGAATTTTACCTATATATGAGTTGAATATGAGGAATTTGAGGAAAATATTAAACTAATATAATGTAATAAACATTGTTAACAGTAAATGGAATATGATAATAAGAAAAATTGCAAGTTTGTATTTATGGGCGAAATAATATTGATAGGTAATAATTGTTGTAGAGAATAAATTACAAATGTTATAAATTGTATAATGGTGACAGATATTGTTCGTTACCAATGCATTTAATTTATAGCGATTAAATGTAATTAATCATTGCCTTTTTGTAAGTTAAGAAGTAACTAAAAAATTTGAAGGAAAAATCAATAGAAAGGTTAACTATATGCATAAGATGGAAAGTTGAATAGAATTCTAGTAAATGATAATAATGGAAAACGTATACAATCAATGTAGGTAATTTGAAATTACAATGTTGTTGAAATGATTAAACGTTTCTTGTGATAATTAATAAATAACGAAAGGAGTAAGCGTATTTATTTAGAGTATTAATTACTATTGGGTAGAGATTTAAGTAACAACGTTTAATGCAATGTTAGTAATGCCAATTTAAGTCAATAATAAGGAATTGGGAATCATATCTATGAAATGATAACGAGAATACAAGGTGATAAATGCCAATTAAGGGTAATAATTAATAAACTTAATGAAATCCCAATTTGGTATAAAATAATTTAAAAGTCAGGTTTGGCTACAATTTGAACATAAGTAAATTGAATTTGTAGTATAAAAATATATGCAAAAATTGATTTTTGTAATAAAAGATTTTGTATGTGACAAAAAGGTAACGGTAATGTTTATGGTAGGTTGCCTATTCATTTATTTAGATTTTTAGTTGGAATTGGAAATAAGTTTGTAATAAATGTAAATAAATGATACATTTATGTGAAATGTAACCAATGTAAATTTTATTTATAATATAGCAAAGGGTGGATTTAAGAAGTGAAATTGCAGAATTTGAAGCTAATTAATAATAGACATAGTAAAGATGGCAATCCAATCAAATACTTAGGAATAAAATTTATTGGAAGGTAACCTAATTTATAAATAAATGGTAAGTATTTAAGATATAATTCTATATTAATTGAAACTGATTGTAGATTTAGTGTAGTAATGTTAAGGCTAACTAAATTTGCTTTATAGATGGAATTTTAATGGATAGGTAACGAACTTAAAAATATAATTAAGAACTAATAGGTGGCAAATTAATATAGTTTGTATTATGTAAGTAAACTTCGGTAAATCAAATTCTACCAATCCAAAGCTAACGTTTTGTTAATATAGATTTAAGTATAGAGAGCAATATTTATTAATTTAATTGAAGTATTGCAAAATAAATGAGAATTTAACATCTAAATATTACGTTAATAGGAAGTAATTGTTCTACTTATCATTACATTCATTTAGCCCATTTTGAAACTTAATCAACTGAAATTAATAGGAGAGAGAATACTAATTGTAATAGGTGCAAATAAAAGCAGCTTATGTTTTGTGAAATATAAGAAAAGTTTTGATTCAAAAAAAAAAAACATTTACATCAATAAAATGAATGTTTCATCTATGAATGTAGGTTTAATTTAATTTAAATAAAAATATAGAAAGATTGATTTTTAAAGAAAGAAATATATGTTTATTTGAACTGTGTTTAGCTTACAAACTAATTACAAGAATAGGAAAATAATATATTTATTACTCTTATGTATAATAATTTTTCTATTTTTTTTATGCAATTTAGTTGTCTGTTTTAAAATTTAATTTTGTGTGATTGCAATTAATGTAGTTCAAATATTTCAATTAAAAGAAAAGAAAACGGTGATTGCAATTAATAGATTTAATAAAAAAAACGCGCGTTTTATGGTAAACAAAAAGGGTGTTTTAATGGTAATTAGAGATCATTTTGGGAAAAACAAATCAAATGTTTTCATTTTTAAGGTAATTATAAAAAAATTATTATGCATAGACAAAAACCCGAATGCGTAGAAATTCGAATATTACTTGAGTTAATGAAGTTAATTTTGGTGTGTTTAGGGTTAACAAAATTCATTAAGTAAACAATTGTTTTGAAATTTGAATCCTAAAAGTATGTTTACAGTATAGAGTTAGTCCATTCATTCCCTTTCTAATAAATAATTACCTCTTTTTAATACCTGCTACTTTTAAAAAGGTTGTTCATATTTACTATATTTCAAAACCAAGTTTGTTCATATTTACTTTATTTCTTTCCATTCATTTTCTAATTATAAATAACCTACATCTTATTCTTCTTTTACATTTTGTTTCTCCTAACTCTAACCCTAGCCTCCATGCTACTCTTCTTCTTCTTCTTCTTCTTCTTTTTTTTTCTTGTTTTTCTCAAAGCTCCTTATTATCTCTCATTTTAATTTTTCCTTTGTCTTAAAATATTCTTCTTCTTTTTCAAATTTTCTTCTATTTCAAACCTTCTTCTTTCTTTTCAAATCTAGATTTTTCTCTTCCATTTTCAGTTTTTATTTTAATCATTTTCTTTTTCAATTCTTCTTTTTCAAATCTTTTTTTTTCCAAACCTTTTAAAAATGCATACATTCATATAATAAGGAGGAAAATTAAAGTAAATCGAAATAAAAGAAAAATTACGGAACAAAGTTAGCAATCAAGAAGAAGCATACGCGTTTTTCACGAGGGAAGAGTGCATGTGGCACGGTATTTTATTTTTGTTTAATTTATTTTTGTTAATTTTGATTTCAATTAGTTCTAATAATCATAACTCGTACATACGGACTCCGTTTTGCGCAATTTTTTTTGTTAGGATCGAAATTAAATTCCAGATCTTTTGACACTGGTTTGGACAGATTTGGAGATAGTCGAATTTTTGGGTTTAAATCGGATTTGAATTAGATTTAAATTCAAAAGGTGAGTGTTTAAAACCCACTCACAACTACTAGAAGCTTTTATGTTTGTTAAATTAATTTTAGAAATGAATAGCAATTTATTTATGAGTATTTGGCGTGCTTATTTCATTCATATCTGCTGAATTGCATTTATTGAATTTAACTGTTAATGTAATTTATTTATTGCGTATTAATTGACAGTTAGAATTTGTGTTTGCATGAAACTGCTAGCTAACAGTTATATAATTTATTACTGAATATAAACTATTAGATTTATGGTCGTTAAATTTAAATTGAATAAAATTGCCAGTTATTACCTGTTATATATTATCAAATATAATATTGTTATTGATTGATATTGATTGATGATTGCGATTTGGATGATGGATGATGTTGGTGAATGGATGTTTATCGTATACCATTAAATTGCAAATTATCATGCATATTTCATTTCATTCGGGATTGTGGTTTGAAATGATATATAACCGCAAAATTTTATATCTTTTAAATTGCGGATTGAAATGATAAATATCCGTATCACTTGACCATAGGATAGAAAATTATATACAGGCACCGCGATATATATATAACTATTTAAATGTGATTTCTATGGTTTGGATGGAATAAGGTTTATAATATTCTTAAATTTTATATTGTATAAATATTTTTCTTCCATATATATATACATATGAAGTTGAAAATTTTGAAATTAAAAGGTGTATAAAAATATTTATTAAAAATGGAAGAAAATTAAGAAAATGGAGTTTAATAATTTATATTATATGTTTAAATGTTAAGTTTGGAAATTTTAAGATATGATATTTATAATTGGATTTTTCCCAAAATAAATTGAAATGAATATTCTAGTATAATTTGAATTGGGAAAAATATATATTTTTTATTACTAGAAATTGAAGTCTTATTATTTATGGATTTTATATGAATATTCAAGACTAATAGAACAATTGATTTGTTGAAAGAATAAAATCCAACTTTAGTTTGAAATATTGATACTCAAAATGGATATACGTATATATAAATAAATTGAAGTGGTTTTGGAACTTGAGAGAGATAATATAAATTTTGGTTTAGACTTTAATAAAGAGATGTATTTGTAAAGCCATGAGAACTATTTTCTTTACAAAGTAACATTTAAGTTAAACCTTTTAATTCATATACCGTTGAATATCCAAACCATTCAAGTTTTAGAAGTTATGGTTTTAAATTATGATTTTCAAAATACTATGCTTTGAAAATATTTGATTTTCAGACGTTATGAAGTTAAAGCATTTTGATTTTGGAAAAGAATTATATTTGGGATAAGTGATAAAATATGGTTTTGGGTTTTGAAATGATATCGTATTCATGGTTATGAAATGGAATGTTTATTCTGATTTTTAAAGTATAACCTATTTTTAAATGACCGCGGTGTTATAATAACGATGGGTTGGCAAAGAGACCGGGATCGGATATGGACATACTCTCTGTCGATACCGAAAACCACTTTGACTAACCGTGTACGCGGTGGAGATTCCAGAATGAAGTAGGTGGTGGCGACGTTTCCTGTAAGGTAAATACGTGGACCCGACTCCCGTGAGTTGGCATAAGGTGGCTAAAACAGGAGCGATTCTCAGGCCAATGAGGTCATTCCTCTGATCGGACCCTCCTCTTCGATATTATACTTTGATTTTGGATTGATTCAGTGGCCACTTCTATATTTTGATTTTGGGGAGTTAGTCCGAGGTGGGCGGTAACTGCGGCTACGCGTTTCCACCAGCCTGGATAGCAATTGGTATATCTACCCTGGCATTGCCTAGTTGTGCCGTGTCACCTACCATACCGAGCCTTTACTACGAGTTTCTATTTGTGTCGTACCTATGGAGTATCCTCTGGTAGCTTCCCGATCAGGAGGTATTACGGTACTGTATAGACTATTGGCATTATTTGTGTTAAGGGCTATATGGGTAACCCCTTAACGCTATTAAAAAGTAAGTTTATTTTATAAATAGACACTATTATAATAGCGCAATATACTACATAGTAAATAGTTTAACGGATCCTTAGGAGATGTAAATCCCGAACATCTCTTGAGTTACTGTACTCATATTTATTTCTGTTAATTTAACTCACATAAGATCTTTTAGTTCTGACTCGAGTGTTTTTGTCTTTTCAAATTCGCTCGGGTCAGTCCGAGCGTTTCAGGATCGAAGACTTTAGCTTTGAAGGACGAAGACGAAGGAGTCGTATTATTATTATATATAGTATTGCACCACACTCATACTGTTCCGCTGCATTGATTGTATTGGTATGTGTAACTCTGATATTTATTGTATAAAGCAAATCAAGTGTTTGTAAACTGTTTTGAACTGTATATTTATTATTATATTTTATCCTTCCGCTGTGAGATTCTGTTTTGTTTTATTTCTTCTCTGTTTTTTCTTATTTACCCCATAACAATCCGCCCTTGCGTATGCTTTGAATTGGCACGTGTGTCGGTTTAAAGTGTGCGAAAAGGCGGGATGTTACATATTACCTTCCTTAGTTTGGCTCACAGACGGCTGAGAAGCTTCAGAGGTGTTCTCCTTAATAGGGGATAGCTGCGGCTGTTTTGGATTATAAGCCAGGACAGACTGGGGCTCAACCGCTGATATAGGCTCAGATGGAGGTAGAGTTGTAGTCTCAAGACTTGTATCATGATGCTCAACATCTGAGACTTCCCCAATCTCCCGGTGCTGGGCGCCGAACTTCTTCCTTTCATGTGAGATCACCAACTCATGGAGAACCTTCCTTTCGTCTTCGGTCAGCAAGCGATTCTCCAACTCGAACTCATCAAATGATTTACCCAGATGCACCGCCTTATCTTCTTCCACCAACTGGCTCCAAGCATTATAGAGATGTGTCGAATAGTTTTCGAGCCATGCCCAATTTTTGTGTCTCAGCACATTGGCGTTGTAGGTGACGAGAAGGTCTTCAATGTCAGCATCCAGCTTTGATTCTACCGTCCGAACTTTTTCCTCAACCTCAGCTTCGATCGCGTGAATTTTTTCCACAGCCGCATCCCGCTCACCTCGGAACACCATAGCTTGGTCACATGCCTCTTGTGCATAAGTGTTGGCGGCGTCCCTCTCCTTAATGATTTTCGAAAATTGGGACTTAAGTTCGTTGAGCTCTTTGAGGGCCGCGTCTCGCTCGGCAGTGATGGTGGTGTTCCTATGGCCCATTTCCTCCACAAGGCGTAATGTCCTTGCCTCATCCTATCCATGGCCAAGTGGGCATCATCGGCCTTTTTGAGAGCTTCCATTTCAGATTTCCGAGAGGACTCGGCTTCAGTATTGAGCACCTGGATGATCCGGTCCTTCTGAGCGAGCTCTTTTTGCAACTCCTCAATCACGGATGCCCGCTTAAAAGCCAACTTCGATGCTTTTTTGCGGCTTTCACCCACTCCTTATATTGGAAGTAAATATGTGCAACATAGTCATGCACTATGTTCTCAGCCTCCACTGGAATTCTCTTTAGGTGTGGGGAAAAATGTAACCGTCGAAGTAGACGTCGGGAAAATATTTCTTTAATTGAGCAAGTTTAATCGCTCCTTCCCCCAAAGGCTCAGCAAGGACCTGCTCTGCAATTATGGGGCCTGCTATTTCAGTTCTGTGATATTGAGATTCAGGCCTGGAAACATGAGAAGGCGGCTTGTGCCGTGAAGTTTCCGGAGGACGCGAGATGTAAACGGAAGGCTTTACAGGGTTTCTAGAAGGAGAACAAGATCGAGATCGGTGCCTGTACTCCCTGTCTCTGTTATACCGCTCCTGACTGGAGTAACCGCGGTCATAATCCCTATCCACATCTCTTTTGCGCTGCTCATAATATGTAGAAGATCGGCGAGCTTTTCGAAGACTACTTAGCATCGAGTCTCGACCAGACATTGTATCTGCAAAGCAAAAGAAAGGCAGAGTTAGTAATCTCCCAAAGTGCTTAACTTACCGTCAGGAATTGTGTGGTGTCGTGAAGTGTGTATGTATGTGCAACCCCCTGACCAGCCGGAAATGGCGGCCACGCTAGCTGAAGGAGACATGCTTAAGTCAAAAGCCTGCTGAAACTCCTCCAACCCGGCATCATTTTGGAGCGACACATAATCCAAAATCGGAATATCGACGAGCCCTTCAAATAGGTTTCCCTCCTGCGAAAGAGGAGGCTCTGAAATGTTAATCCCGAGAAAGGGCAAAGAGACAACTACAGATTTCCTTTTTACGGATTTAGGACGCTTAAAAGCAGCAACCTTTCCTTTTCTCTTTCTTTTGGAACCTTGAACTGCATTCGAAGGCCCGGCCAAGAATTCATCATCAGTAGGTGTTCTATCTGAATCAACCTCTTCGGTTGTAACAATTCCCGGCATCTTACGCTTGGCTCATTTCTTCGAGACGTATCTTAGTGTTCCCTCGAGTCTTATACTTTGGTGTCGTTCAATTAGTCCGACAATCCTTAGATTCCTATCCGTCAGAACCAAGTCAATGTTCCTCTCTTTGCTCGGAACTTCTTGGAGGACCCAAACTATCTCTCTAAAATGCACACCTTTGGGTCATTGAATTACAACTGTAAAGAAGAGAGATATAAGTTTGACATTAGTCGTGATTATCTTATTAGCTACTTGAGAAGACTATGGTACTTGCGTCTGGCTAACCATCGGCTGGCGAATCCCGGGGGGCGTCGAACATAGAACCATTCCATTTTGAAATAACTTAGCCTAGTCCAAGACCTCGTTACTATTTGGCAATTTCTGACCGCTTCCAAAAATGTGAAAGAAGGGCTATCTCCCTGGCTCTTAATGTTGAACCAATATCTAATCTCGATCGGGATTGGTGGTCGAAAGAGATGCTCCATGAACACGATGAACAAGCTGTTCAACAACGCATATCCATTGGAGTGTAGCTGAGATGGAGCGATCCCAAGGAAAGACAACACTTCCCTAATAAACTGTTAAACAGAGGGAGTGTCACTGCTGCGCACGCATGATGGTTAAATGCGGTGTACCCTTCAGGTGGATAGTGTGGTCTATCATTCGGACCCAGCAATAGCACGTCATCTAGTGACAAACCATGCCTCAAACATATCCATCCTAACATGTCTTTAGAAACATTGGACGGTACAGAATCTAGCGGGGAACAAGTAAAAATAGCCCCTGGTATCTTGTTCGGGCTGGATCTATGATTTCAGCCGTAATGGCAGGTATCTCAATTATTGGAGGAGATGAACTCTGAACTTCTTGTTGCTATGAGCTTGAAGGTTTCATAACTAACTAACTTATGAGAAATCGCCTTTAGACGACAATAATCTCGTGCATCCCCCAGTGTGAAGTGTGTGAATGTGTTGTGCAGTGCAGTATTGTATTTTACTTGAAAAATTCAACAGAGTATGAAAAAAACATGCAAACGGCGAGACTTTGAAATTCAGCTGGAGTGACCATCATCGCCGACTTTCACAACCATGCCATCCAGACATTAGCAGTCTTTATTGTATTTTTTAAGTTATAGTTCCATCGACGAGCTTCGATTGGCAGTCAGATATGCAGTGAAATGATTAAGTCCAATTATGCAAGGCCGAAGCTCGTCGGAATCAGATGTTCGAATTTTCACGAAATTCGTACCCATCAAAGTCAAAAATCAGATTGTTCAATATGAAAGTCTTGATTTCATATCGATCAGAGGTCTCAATTTCGTATCGATCAGGGGTTCTTAGCTTCGTATCGACCAGATGTTTTGTTTTGTATCGATCAGTACGCTCGTGATTTCATATCAGTCCGAGGTTGTTATTTCGTAACGATCAGACATTTGTTGGCTTCGACTGATCTCAGACCACGAAGTGCACACTGATTTAAGGCCATGAAGTTCATACCGATCCCCTGGCCACTCGATTTCGTATCAATTGACTCCGATCGATACGAAATGCTGACACCCGAATCGATACGAAATTCGCCATTTACTCTGCCCATCCTACATCAATACGAACGTATTCCCCAGGTCAGTATGAAGATACATCTTCTCCTTCCTTTCATTGATACGAAACTGAGACTTTTCTATCCTCCATTCTTCATCTTCTCCAAAACCACTCACATGCCATCCTCTTCCTCCACGACCTTATGTCGATCACCTCCGGCCACCAATTCGTCAGATCCGATCGTGAAGACAACCAGGATAGCATGGAATTCTAAGTCTCGCCATTTTTTTGATACAAATTCATGTTTTAGTTTGCCTAGCTCTGATGATTAGTAAGAAGGATTAGAGTTGGGTTCGATTCAAGAACGAGAATGATCTTTCGATTCTGTGTACTCTGGAGAGATTCGAAAGCAAGTACGGTCCTCTTTTTACTGGATCTCTCTATCGATGCGAGACGAGGAAGAAAAATGAATAAGTAAATGATTTTCCTAATTACAAGGCCTTGTTTTTAAATGGGTGTGAACTTGAGGGTAAAAAACATTTCTTCTCCCAATCATCTTGATCGATGCCAACGGGTTCCCCCTGAAGCGATGCGAATTGTCTCTTCGAACCCAACGGCTTAGATTTCCTCGATGCGAAGTGAGCAGCGAAGGATCCCTTGAATCAACAGGTTTCATCGATGCGAAGCACCTATTCGCACCTATTGTTTTCGACTCCATCCATAATGCATCAATATGAACTACACCATTCGAATCCATCAAGTCACAGCCCCCAAAGGCGCGTATCCATCGATGAAAATTGGCTATTCATATCCAACAACACAGGATCTATCGATACGAAGTACGCAACAAAGGTTGTTCTGAAAGCATTGGGCTCCATCGATACGAAATGCTTATTTCGTATCCATCGGCACTCAGCTCATAAAAGCTCATATTCATCGATTCGATTTGGCTATTCGCATCCATCAACCATCGCTACGAACAGTGCATGAAGAACCAACTGCTCTGTTTATGTCCTTCACAACTTCATCGATACGAAGACTGTTTTTCGACCTTTTACATCGACTCAGAAGAGGATCGATACGAAGGAACATTCAAAAACAACCATCAAGCGTTGTTGCAACTCGAATTTCACATCAGTTTAGGAGAGGATCGATACGGAGTTTGATACGAGATAACTGACAACGACTCGTGAACGTGCAAGTTAACAAGAGTCAGATTAGCGCGCGCACACACACACACACACATATATGTCGAACTAATATTCAATTTTCAACATCCACAGGAATTGGATACTCATCTGATAATGATTACGACGACAAACAGCTAATTGCTATCGTACAACAATCAGTTACAGCAGTACAGGGTACACCGGTTGACAATCAATAGTTCACATTACGGAGGAAATCAGTCAAAGGTTACAGCTTTCAACGAAAAGACGATAACCATTCATAACGAGAATTGCTACTTTTCAAAGCACGTCATGTTTCCACAAGACGTACTTTGGAGGGTAAATGTTATCCCGCCTTTTGGCAAGGATGAGACATCAAGAAATTGACCGAAAATCAAGGATCGCCCGTCCCGAATATCGAGTACACACAGGTTCACTATGGATGTCGATGAATTTTGTCCGAGTCCGGATCAGGCTACAATTAACAAGACACGACAAGCGAAGCCATAAAAGCCAACGTTTCAAATTTCAAGTCAATCCAAGTTCATATGCTCAAGATATGATCGATGCGAGTCAAGGAGGCCCGCTCATTCGTACCCATCATTTCGAATCGATCAAAGTCACAACCTATTATTTCGTATCGGTCAATTTCGTATCCATCAGCAGACAACCTCACTTCGTATCGATCACCTATTTCCTACTTCGCATCCATCGGCGAACATCTGTTCGTATCCATCGGAACGCGCCACTTCGTATCCATCAGCTGAAGGGCCATGCTCGGATCCATCAGCTGAAGGGCCATGTTCGAATCCATTAGTTAACCTTAGTTCGTATCCATCAGGTGACCTTAGTTCGTATCCATCAAACAATCACTACTTCTTATCCACTGAGCGTCGCCATATATTCATATCCATCACAATATTTCTTGTTCGTATCCATCAAGTTGAAGCAACTTTGATCGATACGAACAAGAGCCACCTTCATCGATGCGAACAGAGCCACCTCCATCGATACGAACTATGCCACCTTCATCGATAAGAACTAAACCATCTCCATTGATTCAAACAAAGCAACTGCTGTCGATACGATCAAGGCGAAAGTTTTGGAACGACATGGTCAACTTGGCGTAAAAGGTGGATTGATCCGAAGAGTGCGCACCATGTCATCAACTAGGCACGTGCATTGATCGATTTGAATAGATCGATTCGAATTCATCAATTCAAACCAAACAGCCCACCGAAGAATACCTACTCGTATCGATCATATCTCGCAATACACAAGTCCAAATGCGATGAAATTTTCACAGGAGCTTACGCACAAGGTAAAGAATGTCCACACCAAGTTTTGACTCTATTGGATAAAATCTTGATCGATACGAATTACTTTTGTAACGATCACGAATCGAGTCGAAACCTCATGGGATCGATCGCGTGGGCCCACCCATGTGCCAGAAGAAATCTTCCGAGATCTGAGCGAAATATCAGCCTCCTATGCCTATAAATAGAGCCCCAGGGCCTACAAAAGAAGGATCTTTTGACTCTCAAACGCGCAGACTCTTCCTGATTCAATTTTGCACTAAATTATTGCTATTGTACTCGAATTCTCAACTGTAATTTGCTGTAATCCGCTGCAATCGATTGTAATCATCAAAAGAATATCAACAAAATCATCAAACTTCATAGTGGACGTAGACAACACGTCGAACCACTCTAAATTGCTGTGTGTCTATGCATTTACATATCTGCTTTTTGAAGTTTTTGTTAGATAATCCACATTTTACATTTATATTCTTCATTTATCTCTTCAAAGACTTCCGAAAAGCGTTGTGCCCATTTTTGGTACAAATACATAGATGTAGTAATTTCAAAAAATATAAAATCGAATTTTAGTGAGATAATTATTTTAGATGTGATAAACAATTAAAGTAATCAAAAAAGGACAATTTAAAATTATTTATATATATATATAATTATTTTCGAATTTGATCATTCATGTCATGTATAAATAGGTGGAAGGGAAAATTCTAAGCTGTTTACACATTATAAATAGACATATATGTAATTATATGTATAAAATATACATTAGTCTATATTTAAATTAATAAATAAATATACATAAAATAATTAATAAGGATAAAATTTAATTTTTTACAGCAAATTCAATTTATTTATACATAAATTATAAGACATAATAATATAGCCATGCACATAACCAAACTATTTTGTGACAACTACATATACCTAAGAAAATCTCGCTTAACTAAATATACAACATTAATATTTATATAGATTTGAGATTAATGAATATTAAATCATAAAATATGATACGATTGCTGTAATATATAAATAAAATACCAATTGATGATGCCTTTGAGTCCACTTGAATCAATGAATTCCCTTCTCTAGTTGTGCTCGATCCGTCAGATTGCAAGTCTGGAATCCTCGACATTTTCTATCAAATGGTGCTTTTACTTAACTTGAATTGATTTGAGATTCTTAGAACTGATATGGGGATTAATTTCGGCTAGAAAACATGATAATTATGGCAGCCAAATTTTTTTTTTTGATTAGAGTTTGGAGATCCACATATATAGCCTTGTACAAGAGAGGTACTAGGACAATCTCATTACGTATTCTCTCTAAATTTTAGTCATCCATATCTTGGTCTCATCCTAAGTTTTATCCGCCTCCAATAAATTGTCAAAATTGAAATTTTCAGCCCTAATGATGGGCTTTAAACCCATTTATGCCCAAGCCAAAATGCTATGCAATTAAATCTAATTTAATCGCTTATCGATATCGTGTATCTATTGGTACATTTATAGCGATTATAAGTATATATAACAATTTTTATTTCTGAAACCATATTCAAATTTTATAATTACTATTTCATAAATATTAATTAATTTAATTTATCTAAAACTATTATAAACTAATTAAATCATTCAGTCTTAAGGGAATTCATCATTTCAGTTGTGTAACTCTTAGGTGTAAATTTGGACAACAATTACATCGAACTATTCGAATATTAACGTTCACACGTCACTTAGCAAGTGGTATGACATTATGGCAAAATTTATTGCTTATTCATTTTCAGTAAAATCTTATTTAATTTAATAAGCATTACCCGTTGTGACATTTATATACACCAATTTTCTCCATCAAAACTGTATCGCTATGGATATATGTAATTTGGTAATGGTCAAAATTCCAATATTTTCCATATTCAACTCTATAGTCCAAACACAAAGTCCTTGGTTCAATAATGACAATTATTATTAATAGAAATGACCCAGACAGAGACATTGACTTTAAGTTGACTTGAATTAACTGTGATACTAGTCGCATGTAACTGAGGAGGCGAATCCTCTCTTGAATAGTTCTTCACTTCCAATACTTCCACTCAACCCAACTATAATCACTCGATGGACGCCATGCCATGTTTTGGTTATAATCAAAGCGGGGCTTTCATATTGAAGATCCAAAGTATTCTCAAGTTGAGAGAACTGTGTAAATTGGTCACATCAATATTTTCTGTTTGACCTTAGTTATATTAACTAACAGAAAACTATCGAGTGAGTCGTTCCATAGTTATCCAATAACTATTAGTATGTGACCCCTAGGTGCCCCCAACAGTCATGATTTATACACTGCCTAACATTTGGAGAGTGATATGTACTCCAGTCTCAACGGATACATTGATATCTAGTCTCGATGCATCTTGACTAGGAACATTTAACATGGCATATTTGTTTCGTTGTGATAAATTACTCACGGCTACAACACTTTGTAACTACTATTATAAAATATACCATTTACAGATTTTTCTATTAAATATACTTTTAATTAAGTTAATTAATTAATATAATCACATTATATCAAGTATATAATAGGAAGAAAATACCTTTTATTTCGAACAAGTTTGGTCAACGAGTTAGATATATAGAAAATACCTTTTATTTTGGGAAGATTCATACAAGATATTTCATGAACTATTATTATGTGCAATCTTTCGACTCGCATAAGCTGCTAACTCCTTGGCAAAAGATATGTTGAATTTTCTTATAAACCCTTATCTTGTGTGATTTTGTAAACTGTTATTTAAATGAAATAACATTAACCTTGTGTACTACTCTTAAGTACATGGCCTTATAGAAAGAAACTAACTTAACTCCACTCACAATTAATTTCACATTGTTCAAAAAAGTTCGATTACCCCTTATCAATATTTTATTATGCATCACATGAAGGAGTGACTTTTGAGATTGAATCATTATTCATTTTTCGGTGCATTCGGACCTTTTTCAATATACTCACGCACTCAATCAAATCAAATCATTTCTATTGCATGTTATTTTATCTACTTCTGTTTTATACTCTATGAGTTTACTATAGACATACTACAAGTGTATCAAATACAGGTGTCCATGTCGACGATAACTCATCTGTGAATATGACGAAGTACAATGTAACATCCCGCATTTTTTCACGATTTAAACAGACACACGTACCAATTCAAACCATACGTAAGGGCGGATTGTTATGGGATAAATAAGAAAACAGAGAAAGAAACAGAATCTCATAGCGGAAGGATAAAATATAATAATCAAATATACAGTTCATAAATCTGTTTACAAAAACCTTTGATTTATTTATACAATACATATCAGAGTACACATACCATGTAACAATGCAGCGGAACAATACGAGTGTAGTGAAACCATATTATCTATAGTAATAATAATAAAATCTTCGTCTTCTTCCTCCGGAAATAAAATCTTCAATCCTGAAACGCTCGGACTGACCCGAGCGAATTTGGAAAGACAAAAACACTCGAGTCGGAACTAAAAGATCTTATGTGAGTTACATTAACAGAAATAAATATGAGTGCAGTAACTCAAGAGATGCTCGGGATTTACATCTCCTAAGGATCCGTTAAACTATTTACTATGTAGTATATTGCGCTATTATAATAATGTCTAATTGTAAAATAAACTTACTTTTAAATAGCGTTAAGGCTTTACATATTCCACCTTAACACATTTATATATTCCCATAGTCTATACACTACCGTTGTAACGACCCGTGAATTAATAATATTTAATAAATTAATTTGATATAAATTTTAATTTGTTTAAGAATAAATGTAGAAATTGATATAGTGATTGTAATTTAATGTTGACAATTAAATACTTATATGGCATGGATTGAATTAACGTAAATTGGTGGGTGGCTATTAGTTATAATTAGCTGATTAAATGGTATTAATGAAATGATAACTGGATTGGATTGCAATTTAATAAACATTAGAAAATTTATTAAGTGAACTAAATTTGTTAAAGTTCATAAGTTGTGTAATTCAATTTAGTAGAAACTCTAAATGTATAAACGAAGATTTAAATAAACGCTAAATTAAACTATGTGAATGGGTGATTTATGTGGATTGAGGAAATTTGTAATTTAATAAATGAATGCACTAAGTATGTAGAAATTTATGCACCAAAATATTTTCATTTATAGGATTATTGCAGAAGTGTACCCATTTATCTAATGTATATAAATGAATCTAATTAATTATTTTGGTTATTGTTGTGTCTAGTCAATAAAAGGAGAACTTTCAGACAATAAATTTATAAACGAATAAATTTATAGAAACGTAGTAACGGAAGAGTGGATATTATAGTAACGTAAACGTATTGTAGGGTAATAATTAAGTATAGGCTTGTAAATTAGATTTTATGACGATAAATGTGGATAATGCAAATTGTCACAATTTGATTTAAAGTTAATTTTAAGAAACAAACAAATGTTGAATCTGTGAATGTAGTACAAATATTAACTTGAATGGTGTTCATTAATACAAAGATGTAATTAGTAAGATAGTAATAATTTATGCCTGTAGTGAAAAGAAATCTAATAGAGACATAAACTCTAATTATATAAAGGAGTATAGATCTGAACAAATTTATGAAGATTGATAAGGACAGTGTTTGTAATCAAGTTTGGTTATTGATATTTGAAAGATAGAGATGTGTAAATACGTTAATGAATTTATAATGGGAAGGAATGGTAGAATGAAAAGAATATATATAATAATAAGCAATTGATTCAATTAAGGGAATTAAATTATAATAAATGGTCATTTAATAAATTTAACGTTCTGTGAGAAATCATAATAATTGTGTAAAATCAGTACAAGTTGGAAATGCATAAACCTTAATAAACATTCTAACTTAATAAATTTATGCAAATGTGGGAATTAGTTATAAGCGTGTAATTATGGGTATGATAACAATTAGTATAAAATACCTATATATTGGAAACACATTTGTAAAGCATAATTAATTGAGTTGGTGAATTGTGAATGAATTCAAAGTATATGAACATTTATGTTATATAAATAAGAATTTATGCAGTAGCTAAATTTGTGAAATCTAAATCTATGGAACAAAGGGTGTAAGATCTTTACTGATGGAAATTAACGTTACAGGTAGTGTAAATTCCTATTTTAATAAGACTATGGGTTATAGTAAAGATTTTAAATCAAGATTTGGCTACGTGAATAAAAAGAATGAAGGTAATTGAGTTATTGCAATTAAGAAAATTTAAACGTTTATTTATACGTTAAGTAAAACTTAAGTTGGGATTTAAAATATTTGTGTATATTAATTTCATGCATTTGGCTATAATGGATTTAATAATAAAAATGAAACAGTGAAATCAAATGGATATAAAGATTTCAATTATACCTTGAAATTCATATTCACCATAAAAGGTTAATTGGAACCAAAGTAGTTAATATAGGAATCAAGCCTTATTTATCAATTTGGATTTATTGCAATAGTTAATTCCATAAAATAAAGTTAAAGCTAATTCAAATTTAGTTGGACCATTGTTGATATAACTTTAGAAAGCAAGATTTTATTTATAATTTGAATATTAAATCCAACAAAGGGTATTTACTACAAATAAAATAGAATTAAACGTAAAATATTACGTTATTGAATTTAAAATGGAATTTGTAAACAATTGAGTGAATTTAATAAATTTATCAAACTTATAATGTTGAATTCGTTAAGATTGGAATTAATAATAGTAAAGAAGAATGAGGGAAGAATAATTTGAAAACATAGCAATAGATATTAATGTAAGGTTACCTTAAATAAGTTAAGGCAAACCAATGGAGAATAATGTAGATACCTTTATAATACGATGTTTGTGTGTAAAGGAAATGGGAATAAAGTCATTAATAATTTGGAATTTTATTTATGGTAAAAAGTTTATTTGCAATCAAATGAGTTGGAATGGAAGTCAAATCTATTTATCTAATTGGATTTAAGTGAGAGTATAAGAGTATATGATTTAATAATTGGGTTTTTGCGAATAAAATTTATAATTCCCAAATAATAAGAAAACGCAGAAATTAACACTGCAAAATTGATATACTTATAAATTTTAATTCACATCCAAGCTTGGAAAACCATTTGGGATTGTTTGAATTATATAAGTCACAAAATTTGGCCAATATTAGAAGTTGAAACATAAAAAATGGATTTATAATTTATTTTAATTTATTTAATAAATATTAAAAATAGCCATTTTTGGGCCATAGTTTATTCCGTACGTTCGCGTATCCAGTCTAGCTACCCTACCTCTAGCCTATCTCTAAATATACAGTTATAAACCCTAGCTCCCTTCTTTTTTCATCTGTTGTACGTTCATTTTCTTCAACCTTCTTTCTTCCTCAATGTATACATCTCAGATCCAATTTCAAATTGCAAAATTCAGTGAAAATTCAAACACCTCAGAAAATTTTCAAAAAAATTTATGTTGATGTTTTCGATACGCGTAATCTCATGGTGAAATTCGTTTTTCAATTGTAGCTGTCGTTCATCCAGAATAAATTCAAACAGCCCCAAAACCGTTCATCATCATCGCACAAAACTTCATCGGATCGAGAAACGGTTTCTGGGTATTGGAGAGGGGACTGAGGGGGTTAGATCTATATGGTTCGTTGGTCGAATCGACGGTCGGATTTTGGTCAAAAAGGGACGTGTTGGGTTCGTTTCTCTCTGTTGCGTTCAAATTGGTGCCTGCGCATGAAGCCTGGGAGAGAAGGTGACGTGGCGTAGTAAGTTGTTAATTGTGTGTCGTTTCTATTTATTTTTCAATTTGAATTCAATCATCATTTTTCGCCATAACTTTCTCATACGAAGTCGGATTCACACGAAATTTCTTTTGTTAGGATCGTAATTTAATTCCGGACTTGATGACGCTGGTTTGGACGAATTCCGAGACGGGCGAATTTTTGGGTTTAAATCGAGTTTTAAATTCGATTTAAATTCAAAAGGTGAGTGTTTTAACCCACTCACAATTACTAGAAGCTTTTATGTTTGTTAAATAAGTTTTAGAAATGAATAGAAATTTATTTATGGGTATCTGGCATGTTTATTTCATTCATATCTGTTGAATTGCATTTTATTAAATTTAACTGTTAATTTAATTGATTTATTGCGTATTAATTGACTGTTGGAAATTATTGTTGCATATGAATTGCTAGTTAACAGTTGTATAAATTATTACTGAATAAACTGTTAGATTAATAGTTGATAAATTTAATTTGAATAAACTGCCAGTTATCACCTGTTATATATGATCACATATATAATTGTTATTGATTGATATTGATCGATGTGTGATTGGATGATGGATGTGTTGTTGAATGAATGTTTTATTTGGATATCATTAAACTGCAAGTTAGTATGCATTTACATTTCATTCGGGATTGCGGTTTGAAATGATATACAACCGCAGTTTTATTTTTTTAAATTGCGGATTGAAATGATAAATATCCGTATCACTTGACCATAGGATAGAAAACTATATACAGGCACCGCGGTCTATATATAACTATTTTTAATGAGATTTCTATGGTTTGGATGGAATACGGTTTATAAAAATTTTAAATTTTATACTGAATAAATGTTTTCTTCCATATTTATATACATATGAAGTTGAAAAATTTGAAATAAAAAGGTGTATAAATCTCTTTATTAAAATAGAAGAAAATTTAGAAAATGGAGTTTGATAATTTATATCCTATGTTTAAATGTTAAGTTGGAAATTTTAAGATAGTATATTTACAATTGGATTTTTCCCAAAATAAATTGAAATGAATATTCTAGTATAATTTGAATTGGAATATATATATATTTTATTACTAGAAATTGAAGTCTTATTATTTATGGATTTTATGTGAATGTTCAAAACTAATTAATAGAACATTTGATTTGTTGAAAGAATAAAAATCCAACTTTAGTTGAAATATTAACCCTCAAGATGGATATAAAAATATATAAAATTGGAATGATTGGGACTTGAAATAATATTTTGGATTATGGTTTTAACATTGAGTAAAGAAATATTCACAAAGCCATGTAAATTATTTTCCGTACAAAGTAACCATAAAGTTAAATCACTTATTTTATATACTGTTGAATATCCAAACCATTCAAGTTTTAGAAGTATGGTTTTAAAAGTATGAATTCCGAAATATTATGTTTGAAAATATAATTCAAATATTTGGTTTCCAGATATTTATATTTTAAACCAGTATGATTTTGGAAAAAGAGTTATATTTGAGATAAAATGATATCATATGATTTTGGGTTTTAAATTAATATCGAATTCATAGTTTTGAAATGGAAAATTTATTCTGGTTTTTAAATATAAACTATTTTTAAATGACCGCGGTGTTATAATAACGATTGGTTGGCAAAGAGACCGGGATCGGATATGGACATACTCTCTGTCGATACCGAAAACCACTTTGACTAACCGTGTACGCGGTGGAGATTCCAGAATGAAGTAGGATGGTGGCGATGTTTCCTGTAAGGTAAATACGTGGACCCAACTCCCGTGAGTCGGCATAAGGTGGCTAAAACAGGAGCGATCGACGGGTTAATGAGGTCATTCCTCTGATCGGACACTCCTCTTCGATATTATACTTTGACTTTGGATTGATTTCAGTGGCCACTTCTATTTTTGATTTTGGGGGAGTTTGTTCGAGGTGGGCGGTAGCTGCGGCTACGCGTTACCATCGACCCGGAAGCGTAATTGGTATATCTACCCTGGCATTGCCTAGTTGTGCCGTGTCACCTACCCTAGCGCGCCTTATACGATTTTAGCTTTGTACCATACCTACGGAGTGCCCTCTGACGACGCCCAGTACGGGGGAGATTACGGTACTGTATAGACTATGGGAATATATTCTGTGTTAAGGGCTATATGGGTAACCCCTTAACGCTATTTAAAAATAAGTTTATTTTACAATTAGACACTATTATAATAGCGCAATATACTACATAGTAAATAGTTTAACGGATCCTTAGGAGATGTAAATCCCGAGCATCTCTTGAGTTATTGTACTCATATTTATTTCTGTTAATTTAACTCACATAAGATCTTTTAGTTCTGACTCGAGTGTTTTGTCTTTTCAATTCGCTCGGGTCAGTCCGAGCGTTTCAGGACCGAAGACTTTAGCTTTGGAGGACGAAGAAGAAGGATTCGTATTATTATTATTATCTATTTTATTGCACCACACTCACACTGTATTCCGCTGCATTGATTGTATTGGTATGTGAACTCTGATATTTAACTGTATAAAGAAAAATCAAATGTTTTGTAAACAGTTTTATAAACTGTATATTTTACTATTATATTTTATCCTTCCGCTGTGAGATTCTATTTTGTTTTATTTCTTCTCTGTTTTTCTTATTTACCCCATAACAATCCGCCCTTCCGTATGGTTTGAATTGACAAGTGTGTCGGTTTGAAGTGTGCGAAAAGGCGGGATGTTACAACCGTAATCTCCCCCGTACCGTCGTCAGAGGGCACTCCATAGGTATGGTACAAAACAAAATCGTATAAGGCGTGCTACGGTAGGTGACACGGCACAAATAGGCAATGCCAGGGTAGATATACCAATTACGCTTCCGGGCCGATGGAAACGCGCAGCGCGCAGCTGCCGCCCACCTCGGACAAACTCCCCACATCAAAGAAATCAAAAGTGAAGGTGGCCACCGAAAATCCAAAGTCTGAGTATAGTATCGAAGGGAAGTGTCCGATCAGAGGTGCTACCTCATTAACCCGTCAATCGCTCCTGTTTTAGCCACCTTATGCCAACTCACGGGAGTTGGGTCCTCGTATTTACCTTTAAAGGAAACGCCGCCACCAACCTACTTCATTCTGGAATCTCCACCGCGTACACGGTTGTTAAAGTGGTTTTCGGAGTTGACAAAGAGTATGACAACTTCCGATCCCGGTCTCTTCAACAACAAATCGTTATTATAACACCGCGGTCGTTTCAAAATAGTTTATACTTTAAAACCAGAATAAAATATCCATTTTAAACTCATATAAATACGATATCATTTATATTTTTAAAACCCCAAATCAATACGATATCATTTATTTTCCAATATATATTCCTTCCAAAATCATAGGGTTTCCAAAGTAAAATATTTAGAAATCAAACTCTTGAACATAATATTTCCAAATAATACTACCTTGAAAAACATAGCTTTGAAACAAATTTCCATCTCTTAAATGGCTAAATATTAAACTACTTTTATAAAACAAAATAGCTTCTTTAGATTTCACAAATCAATTTCAAATATCGATTTACACTTCCAAATACCATTTCAATTCTTATGTTTCAAGGCTTTAAATATTTCACCATTTCAAAAAACAACTCATTTGACAAATCCATATGTATCAAATTCAATTACTTCTTATTTAGACTTGAAATGTTTACTTAATGAATTCAATATAATTTAAGTAAAACCTTTAACTTCACATAACTGGATAATCTTTCAATTTATTAAACTTGATATATTCATTTAAATCACTCTACACAAAAATCAAGTTATAAAAATCATACCTTTAAAAATTAATAACCTTTTTATTTGATTCCAAATTTTACTCAATATTCATCTTCCGACCTTATTCTCATTTAAGTCAATAAAACTCCAGAACTTAAATTCTAAATAAATGCTTAATCGTATTTGATCTTAAAAATCAAACTTTATTTTATACTTCAAAACAATTTATACAAAGCTTAAAACTGGAAATTACTATATATAAATAACCTTTATCAATAACCAAATCAAAAACCCATAAACCATATATATATATAGCTTTACAAAAACCATAGAAAAACATTTCAAAAAAAAAAATTATATATATACCGCGGTGCCTGTATATAATTTTCTATCCTATGGTCAGGTGATACGGATGTTTATCATTTCAATCCGCAATTTAAAATGAAAAAAAAAATGCGGTTATATATCATTTCAAACCGCAATCCCGAATGAATGAAATGCATAGCAACTTGCAATTAATAAAATTAATCATCCATTCATCCATCAAATCATATATCCATTTATCACAGTCATCATCCAATTTCAAACAATCATCAATACATAACAGGTGATAAATAATGGTATCAATTATCAGTTTATACTCAAAATAAATTTAATAACTGTTAATTGGCAGTGTATATGCAAAAATAAACGTAAATTTAACTTGCAGTTAATATGAAATAAAAATTTAACATAATTATGACTGGCAGTTAATATGCATTTAAATAAATTCTAACCGTCAAATTTATGCAATAAATAAAATTAATTAACAGTTATATTAAATGAATGCGATTTATCAGAGATAATGAATAAAAACATGCCAACAGTCATAAATAAATTTCTACTCATGTCTAAAATTAATTTAACAAGCACAAGAAATTTTAGAAATTGTGAGTGGGTTAAAACACTCACCTTTTGAATTTAAATCGAATTTAAATTCAATTTAAACTCAAAAATTCGACGGTCTTCGAATTGGTCCAAACCAGCGTCAACAGATCTAGAATTTAATTACGATCCTAACAAAAAAATCTCGCGTGAATCGGACTACGTATGAGAAAGTTATTCGAAAATTTGGATTGAAACAAAAATTAAATAAAACAAAATAAACAAATATACCCCATCACCATGCCACGTCACAGGCCACGTCATTCTTCTCAAATTCGAGCACGCTACAACACCGATAAAAAAACGGACAGTACCAACAGATTACGCTCTTCGAGAATCATGACATATAATTTTTCTGGAATTTTTAGAGGAGTTTGAAATATTTTTTTATTTTTATTTTGGACTGTAATTGGATCTAGAAATTTTGCAGCCATTGAAAGAGAAGAAGTTGAAGAAAAGAACACACAGAGAGAAATGAAGATAGATGGCGGCTAGGGTTTACACAGCCTATAAATAGACAATGTGAAATAGGATAGGTGGGCACGAATCATAAACGCGCAAAACGAATGTTGGCCCACCAGAATATTTTATATTAATTGGATACGTTACGGATTAGTAAATAAATTAATTTCTTCCTCAGACATTTACATTGAATTTTAAACGTATTTACAAATGTAAATTTAGATGCTTCATTTATAAGTTTCAATATAAATTCACAATTTCATTAAATTCCAAATTCATAGATAAGTTTCCATTTTCAACTAAATTTCTAAATTACCGTAATAATTATCTTAGTTTTTTATTCATTCTCAATAGATTTAACTATTGTAAATTGATTAAGTTTTCATACTATAAAAATCCACATTTCTATGTATATATACATTTGAATTCCCTACTAAAATATTTTATTTATATTTCGCAATTACTTCCAATCCATTTTTTTTGGCATCGCACTGTTACTTAAATAAATAGCCTATACTAACACTAATTATCATTAATTTGAAAACGGGTTATCATATTTTGGATTTTATTAATAATTATTATTTATTACTTCATTGTTTATTCAAATTTAGACAATTTAAGATGTTTCTTAAATGCTGAGTACATTATTAACTTCAGCGTAAAACTTCAATTTTATTTTATCTACAAATTATAAATTAACTTTGCAGAAATCCTTTAGTTGACCTTTCATTTAATTATCCTATCTATTGGTATCCCATAGATGGGAATTCCTAAAACATCTCTGAATTCCAACTTTAATTTCAATCACATGAAATGTTCTATTCAGTTTCCAATAAATTCAATAAATTCAAATTATCATGTTCTAAATCCAAATGAATCCATATATCCTGCCTTCCATTCTTTTAATCTGACTAATTATCATATTCTGAATAAAGTTTACGTTATTTCCACCTATAAGCTACAAATAACAACGAATGTTGCATTTGATTTAGATTCTAAATAAATTGATGGGTAATAATTAATAATTCTCACTATTGCCCGATTTATTCCCATTCATGCTTAAATTACCACCAAACAATCATTAAATTTACCTATCTTTTATTGATTCCATAAAATCTATTTGCCCTGAGTTAGTTACTGCATTTATCAAATTCCAATTTTGCAATCACCTTAAATACATAAATTGGTATTGCATTAACATTTAAATTTATTAGCTTATGTCAACACTATTAACATTAATTGCAATGTATTACCAATTTTAGTCACTACCCTAACTACTAACTCATATTAACCTACATTATTCCCAAGAATTTCATTGGTTTTTCTTACATTAAATTTATCAACCATATTAATTAAGGTTTTTTAAAAACAATTAATAAAATTCCCTTTAATATATACAACTTAGCAATCTATTAAGCATGGTATTATATTTCACGTAAATGTACATTTAATTACATTTATTACAATGTTATCCAAATAAATTGAATGATCTAAGTATATAACTCCTAATATCCACCCATCTTGCCTTAATCCCAAATAACATACAAATTAAACTACCCTTAATTTCAATTAACCCTATCATTACTTTTTATATTCCAAACAAATAAATTAATAATAGGTTAATTGAATCAGATTTACAATCCAACTTTAATTATTTGCAAATATTGTCAGTTTGGACCACTTGGTAAATTCAGAATCCTTTAACAACTTCCTACATTAATTTATTTTTGAATAATCCCAAAATTTTCAATATTAAAGTACAAATCCAATTTATCAAAAATTAAAACTTAAATTTCAAGGAATTTATTTATTTAGGTTTAGATCCCGTTATTCACTAAAATTGGTTGGTATTTATTTCATTCGTCTCTTTAATTGTACGTAAATTTCTCATAAATACACCTAAAATTTCATTTAATTCCAACTGCTTCCTAATTTCCATTTCTACGTCTTAACACACTCTATATTAAACTTCTAGACATTGTATTACTTACCATATTAATGTAACCTTTATTTAGTGTATTAACATTTATTTCAATTCAAATTCTATCAACCAATTAAACATGTAACCTAGTACTATTGCTTACAAATCAAAATATTGCACCCATTGTCATCTTCTGAATGGAATTAGTCTTTGTTTCAAAACTTATCTAAATTTACATTGAGACCATATTTAATCCTCTTCGATAATATTAATCCTTAATTTATTAAATGGAATCAATATATCTTACATAACATGTTTTACGCATAAATTTTTAATTAATATTATTTCAACTTATTCCCCATATTCTCAATAATTATCTAACATAAATCTACGCTTATTTTATTCTATGTTCACACTTTCGTTACTCTCAAATCAATAAGTAACGTTCATATAAATAAATGTTATGTCAGTTTCCTATTTATTGCAATATTTTTATTTATTTATTACTGCATAACTTTACTTATTTTCTTCCCATCACTTTAAAATTAATCGTTAAAGTAACGCTTATCAATACGCATCAAATTATTTACCAAATTAAATGGTTTTGATTTTTTTAACAAATTAATTGACAGATTAATTAGGTAATGTATACGAATTGTTATTATACCCATAAATTTACACTTAACTAATTAAATGCCTTACCTATATTCTCTATCTTCCCATTATATTCAGGTACAATACTTACACCAATTTTTATTGAAAAATTTATTCATATTACAAACAAAGGCTTAAATTACCATTGTTAAATTAGCGTTCAATATATATTTATCACCTTTTATTATTTCTACTAAATTTTTATTACAAAATTCTATTAAATAAATTAAATCGTCGAAATTTACAGGTCGTTACACTCTCCCCCACTCAAAACTTTTCGTCCCCGAAAAGGAAAAAGAAGGGAAAAGAAGGATTTAGAATCTACATATCTTATTCAAAACATTACCTTATAAACAATTAATTTACAATATCTGTTACTTTTCTTAAAATATACAAATTTACAACATTATCTTTTTATACTTAAATTTATTAGAGTTTGGAGAACATTTCAAAATATTTCTAAGTCCAAAATTTAAATATCTAAGTAGTTCCAATCACTAATCATCCAAATTAATACAACAACCATCAATTTCCTCGAACAGCATACATACATTTACAAAACAACCATACAATCACACAATCAAATAGTTGTTTGGGTTCAAACTTGAAACTGTACGGAATGAAAAATAACTATCAAGTGCATCATTTACTCAACAGTCTTAGATGGAACAAAATAGATTATTATTCATCCAACAACTTCAAATTTCCTTACCCAACCAACCATAAATCAAACAATAACAATTCAAACCAGCAACCAAACTAACTTATTATAAATTTCATGCTTTAGTTGTTTGATTTCCCTTTTTGTTTATATAGTGATTTTTTTCTCATTCACATTTACTTATCAAAGGTTTGCTCATTCATTTTTACTTATTACTTACAATTATTCAATTCCATTAACTCGGGTCATGCTGGTTCCTTATATTTTGTTATAATTATTCATTCATTTATAATAGCATGTCCTTATTTATTTACTTTAATTCCTTAAGTTTTATAATCATCTATCTATCATGCTTACCTTTATTTATATTTACTTGGTAAAATTTCAATTATATCTTAAGTTATTGAATACAGCAAATTCATTGAATGCTTCATTACCTACTATTACTTGTACAAATTTCTACTACATTTCTTATTAAACATTTCAACTTTTTATATTTGGTAAGTTATATATGTTAAAGAAAATGCAAATGAACTTATACAAGTTTTATCTCATCTTTTAATTAAATTTACTGTTCAACAATATTACTCTTTATCTCATATGTTACAAATTTCAAATTTCCCTTTGCATTAAATCTCTTACCTAAATTAGAGGTTTCAATTTATTAATCACTTACCTTTTATTTCACTACAATAATTTAAACAATTAACTAATGGAAATTTAAGAATTAAATACCGGGTTAAATTTCAAATTATTTTGAAATATTAGATAAATATATTCTTCTAACTTATATACCTCTAATTTTATTTAAAACAATTAAAAATTTATATCTTTTTCGAAAATGAATCTGCAGTAGAACTACTGCAGTGGCCTTTCCCCTTCGAAACTCGAAAATGAAAGTCGATGATGCGGCCGCCATCACCGAAATTATTTTCCAGCGACAGAGAGGAAAGTACAAAACTTATTTTCTCAAAAATCTTCTTTAAAACGATTCTTCCGAATTATGTTAAATATTTATATCAGAAAATACTTATAAACAAAATTATTAATATATTTCAAAATCATTCAAAAGAAAAACCCCGGACTTAAGTTCTAAATTTCCAAATTTCATTTATCTTATTTTTCAATCTTATTTCTATTATTATTTACACTTTATTGCCTAACAATCAATCTATTGCAGCCAAATATAAATATTAATTGAAATTTTTTATTTTATATATAAAAATATAATAGGCAAAATTTTTTCATTCACCTATATTAAAAACAAATATTATGTCGGTCTGTCCTATTAAGTGTTTAGAAATCCCTATTGATGTCATAGCGTCCCACACACCAACAAGAATTTATAAATACGAAACGGAACAAATTAACACAATATTAAAACCTTTTTATAACACTAACAAATACGCTCTCTCATATATACACTCAGTGACTCCCATTGGGTATTACTACCCTATTAATAAAGAGTCAAACCCCACAAAGCCAAGATTTATCGCTAAACCAAAGCTCTGATATCAACTGTAACATCCCGCCTTTTTGCACGATTTAAACAGACACACGTGCCAATTCAAACCATACGTAAGGGCGGATTGTTATGGGATAAATAAGAAAAACAGAGAAAGAAAAAAAACTAAACAGAATCTCACAGCGGAAGGATAAAATATAATAATCAAATATACAATTCATGAAGCTGTTTTACAAAACCTTTGATTTTATTTATATAATACATATCAGAGTACACATACCATATAACAATGCAGCGGAACAATATGAGTGTAGTGAAACCATATTATCTATAGTAATAATAATAAAATCTTCGTCTTCTTCCTCCGGAAATAAAATCTTCAATCCTGAAACGCTCGGACTGACCCGAACGAAGTTGGAAAGACAAAAGCACTCGAGTCAGAACTAAAAGATCTTATGTGAGTTACATTAACAGAAATAAATATGAGTGCAGTAACTCAAGAGATGCTCGGGATTTACATCTCCTAAGGATCCGTTAAACTATTTACTATGTAGTATATTGCGCTATTATAATAGTGTCTAATTGTAAAATAAACTTACTTTTAAATAGCGTTAAGGCTTTACATTTTCCACCTTAACACATTTATATATTCCCATAGTCTATACAGTACCGTAATCTCCCCCGTACTGGGCGTCGTTAGAGGGCACTCCATAGGTATGGTACAAAACAAAATCGTATAAGGCGTGCTACGGTAGGTGACACGGCACAACTAGGCAATGCCAGGGTAGATATACCAATTACGCTTCCGGGCCGATGGAAACGCGCAGCGCGCAGCTGCCGCCCACCTCGGACAAACTCCCCACATCAAAGAAATCAAAAGTGAAGGTGGCCACCGAAAATCCAAAGTCTGAGTATAGTATCGAAGGGAAGTGTCCGATCAGAGGTGCTACCTCATTAACCCGTCAATCGCTCCTGTTTTAGCCACCTTATGCCAACTCATGGGAGTTGGGTCCTCGTATTTACCTTTAAAGGAAACGCCGCCACCAACCTACTTCATTCTGCAATCTCCACCGCGTATACGGTTGTTAAAGTGGTTTTTGGAGTTGGCAGAGAGTATGACAACTTCCGATCCCGGTCTCTTCAACAACCAATCGTTATTATAACACCGCGGTCTTTTCAAAATAGTTTATACTTTAAAACCAGAATAAAATATCCATTTTAAACCCATATAAATACGATATCATTTATATTTTTAAAACCCCAAATCAATACGATATCATTTATTTTCCAATATATATTCCTTCCAAAATCATAGGGTTTCCAAAGTAAAATATTTAGAAATCAAACTCTTGAACATAATATTTCCAAATTATACTATCTTGAAAAACATAGCTTTGAAACAAATTTCCATCTCTTAAATGGTTAAATATTAAACTACTTTTATAAAACAAAATAGCTTCTTTAGATTTCACAAATCAATTTCAAATATCGATTTACACTTCCAAATACCATTTCAATTCTTATGTTTCAAGGCTTTAAATATTTCACCATTTCAAAAAACAACTCATTTGACAAATCCATATGTATCAAATTCAGTTACTTCTTATTTAGACTTGAAATGTTTACTTAATGAATTCAATATAATTTAAGTAAAACCTTTAACTTCACATAACTGGATAATCTTTCAATTTATTAAACTTGATATATTCATTTAAATCACTCCACAAAAAAATCAAGTTATAAAAATCATACCCTTTAAAAATTAATAACCTTTTTATTTAATTCCAAATTTTACTCAATATTCATCTTCCGACCTTATTCTCATTTAAGTCAATAAAACTCCAGAACTTAAATTTTAAATAAATGCTTAATCGTATTTGATCTTAAAAATCAAACTTTATTTTATACTTCAAAACAATTTATACAAAGCTTAAAACTGGAAATTACTATATATAAATAACCTTTATTAATAACCAAATCAAAAACCCATAAACCATATATATATAGCTTTACAAAAACCATAGAAAAACATTTCAAAAAAATAAATTATATATATACCGCGGTGCCTGTATATAATTTTCTATCCTATGGTCAAGTGATACGGATGTTTATCATTTCAATCCGCAATTTAAAATGAAAAAAAAAATGCGGCTATATATCATTTCAAATCGCAATCCCGAATGAATGAAATGCATAGCAACTTGCAATTAATAAAATTAATCATCCATTCATCCATCAAATCATACATCCATTTATCACAGTCATCATCCAATTTCAAACAATCATCAATACATAACAGGTGATAAATAATGGTATCAATTATCAGTTTATACTCAAAATAAATTTAATAACTGTTAATTGGCAGTTTATATGCAAAAATAAACGTAAATTTAACTTGCAGTTAATATGAAATAAAAATTTAACATAACTATGACTGGCAGTTAATATGCAATTAAGTAAATTCTAGCCGTCAAATTTATGCAATAAATAAAATTAATTAACAGTTATATTAAATGAATGCGATTTATCAGAGATAATGAATAAAACATGCCAAACAGTCATAAATAAATTTCTACTCATATCTAAAATTAATTTAACAAACACAAGAAATTTTAGAAATTGTGAGTGGGTTAAAACACTCACCTTTTGAATTTAAATCGAATTTAAATTCAATTTAAACTCAAAAATTCGACGGTCTCCGAATTGGTCCAAACTAGCGTCAACAGATCTGGAATTTAATTACGATCCTAACAAAAAAATCTCGCGTGAATCGGACTACGTATGAGAAAGTTATTCGAAAATTTGGATTGAAACAAAAATTAAATAAAACAAAATAAACAAATATACCCCATCACCATGCCACGTCACAGGCCACGTCCTTCTTCTCAAATTCGAGCACGCTATAGCACCGATAAAAAAAAACGGATAGTACCAACAGATTACGTCTTTCAAGAATTATGACATATAATTTTTCTGAAATTTTTATAGGAGTTTGAAATATTTTTTTATTTTTATTTTGGACTGTAATTGGATCTAGAAATTTTGCAGCCATTGGAAGAGAAGAAGTTGAAGAAAAGAACACACATAGAGAAATGAAGATAGATGGAGGCTAGGATTTACACAGCCTATAAATAGACAAAGTGAAATAAGATAGGTGGGCACGAATCATAAACGTGCAAAACGGTTGTTGGCCCACCAGAATATTTTATATTAATTGGATACGTTATGGATTAGTAAATAAATTAATTTCTTCCTCAGACATTTACATTGAATTTTAAACGTATTTACAAATGTAAATTTAGATGCTTCATTTATAAGTTTCAATATAAATTCACAATTTCATTAAATTCCAAATTCATAGATAAGTTTCCATTTTCAACTAAATTTCTAAATTACCGTAATAATTATCTTAGATTTTTATTCATTCTCAATAGATTTAACTATTGTAAATTGACTAAGTTTTCATACTATAAAAATCCACATTTCTATGTATATATACATTTGAATTCCCTACTAAAATATTTTATTTATATTTCGCAATTACTTCCAATCCATTTTTTTATGGCATCGCACTGTTACTTAAATAAATAGCCTATACCAACACTAATTATCATTAATTTGAAAACGGGTTACCATATTTTGGATTTTATTAATAATTATTATTATTTATTACTTCATTGTTTATTCAAATTTAGACAATTTAAGATGTTTCTTAAACGCTGAGTACATTATTAACTTCAGCGTAAAACTTCAATTTTATTATATCTACAAATTATAAATTAACTTCGCAGAAATCCTTTAGTTGACCTTTCATTTAATTATCCTATCTATTGGTATCCCATAGATGGGAATTCCTAAAACATCTCCGAATTCCAACTTTAATTTCAATCACATAAAATGTTCTATTCAGTTTCCAATAAATTCAATAAATTCAAATTATCATGTTCTAAATCCAAATGAATCCATATATCCTGCCTTCTATTCTTTTAATCTAACTAATTATCATATTCTGAATAAAGTTTACGTTATTTCCACCTATAAGCTACAAATAACAACGAATGTTGCATTTGATTTAGATTCTAAATAAATTGATGGGTAATAATTAATAATTCTCACTATTGCCCGATTTATTCCCATTCATGCTTAAATTACCACCAAACAATCATTAAATTTACCTATCTTTTATTGATTCCATAAAATATATTTGCCCTGAGTTAGTTACTGCATTTATCATATTCCAATTTCGCAATCACCTTAAATACATAAATTGGTATTGCATTAACATTTAAATTTATTAGCTTATGTCAACACTATTAACATTAATTGCAATGTATTACCAATTTTAGTCACTACCCTAACTACTAACTCATATTAACCTACATTATTCCCAAGAATTTCATTGGTTTTTCTTACATTAAATTTATCAACCATATTAATTAAGGTTTTTTAAAAACAATTAATAAAATTCCCTTTAATATATACAACTTAGCAATCTCTTAAGCATGGTATTATATTTCACGTAAATGTACATTTAATTACATTTATTACAATGTTATCCAAATAAATTGAATGATCTAAGTATATAACTCCTAATATCCACCCATCTTGCCTTAATCCCAAATAACATACAAATTAAACTACCCTTAATTTCAATTAACCCTATCATTACTTTTTATATTCCAAACAAATAAATTAATAATAGGTTAATTGAATCAGATTTACAATCCAACTTTAATTATTTGCAAATTTTGTCAATTTGGACCACTTGGTAAATTCAGAATCCTTTAACTACTTCCTACATTAATTTATTTTTGAATAATCCCAAAATTTTCAATATTAAAGTACAAATCCAATTTATCAAAAATTAAAACTTAAATTTCAAGGAATTTATTTATTTAGGTTTAGATCCCGTTATTCACTAAAATTGGTTGGTATTTATTTCATTCTCCTCTTTAATTGTACGTAAATTTCTCATAAATACACCTAAAATTTCATTTAATTCCAACTGCTTCCTAATTTCCATTTCTACGTCTTAACACACTCTATATTAAACTTCTAGACATTGTATTACTTATCATATTAATGTAACCTTTATTTAGTGTATTAACATTTATTTCAATTCAAATTCTATCAACCAATTAAACATGTAACCTACTACTATTGCTTACAAATCAAAATATTGCACCCATTGTCATCTTCTGAATGGAATTAGTCTTTATTTCAAAACTTATCTAAATTTACATTGAGACCATATTTAATCCTCTTCGATAATATTAATCCTCAATTTATTACATGGAATCAATATATCTTACATAACATGTTTTACGCATAAATTTTTAATTAATATTATTTCTACTTATTCCCCATATTCTCAATAATTACCTAACATAAATCTACGCTTATTTTATTCTACGTTCACACTTTCGTTACTCCCAAATCAATAAGTAACGTTCATATAAATAAATGTTATGTCAGTTTCCTATTTATTGCGATATTTTTATTTATTTATTACTGCATAACTTTACTTATTTTCTTCCCATCACTTTAAAATTAATCGTCAAAGTAACGCTTATCAATACGCATCAAATTATTTACCAAATTAAAAGGTTTTGATTTTTTTAACAAATTAATTGACAGATTAATTAGGTAATGTATACGAATTGTTATTATACCCATAAATTTACACTTAACTAATTAAATGCCTTACCTATATTCTCTATCTTTCCATTATATTCAGGTACAATACTTACACCAATTTTTATTGAAAAATTTATTCATATTACAAACAAAGGCTTAAATTACCATTGTTAAATTAGCGTTCAATATATATTTATCACCTTTTATTATTTCTACTAAATTTTTATTACAAAATTCTATTAAATAAATTAAATCATCGAAATTTACGGGTCGTTACATACAAGGAACCGTTTTGATATTTATAGAATTATGATTGCATACATCTATATTTGTCAATCCGAAGAGTTCATCAACTCTTATGATACTCCTACTAAATGGGTGCATAGCCTTCTTTTGTTTGAGATATAATTAACAAGTATCATATGATTCAAAATCATACAATAAAATTATTTCTCAAAACTACGGCTTAGTCCATAGTTCCAAAACAACCATAAATAATATTAGATACTTTTGTATTTTTCAATGCATCACTTTTGTTATAATTTTTTTTACCACATTATAGTTTTGTTTCACAAAGAATATTGATATTGAAATATTGGTATATCTACTTTTTTCAGTCGGTACCCAAAAAAAATCATTATTTCATAAATAATGAATGGTAAGTATTATGAAAACAATTTTCGTATTATGATGCAATTAATAAGTGCCATATGGTATGCTCCTACTGTTAGAAATGCGGATTAAGGATCTTAAGGCTAAGGATAAATACTAGAGGGGGTGAATAGTGTTTTAGAGAATTGTTAAATTTTTTGAGTTTTTGTTAGTTTAAACACAAATGCATGCAATATTCAGACACAGATATGATCACAGAATCAAACATAAATGCAAATATAAAGTAAAAGCAGTAAAGGAAAGAACATACCAGATTTTATACTGGTTCGGAGTTACCCTACATCCAGTCCCGCACAACAAGTACAGATTTCCTTTCAAAAGCAATCTTTACAATTACACCCTCGATTTTAAGGCAACGAGGTACACCCTCCAGAATCATAATCCTCTGGGTAGAGATACTTGATTTCCTGGGCAACAAGTTCACCCAATTGATTTCCCAAGGTTACAATCACACTTTATCTCGCTTGATTGATTTTCAAGGCTACAGTTACACCTTTTCTCGCTAAGTTGATTACGAAAAGCCTATAATTCTGAATAGCACCGAGGATCTTGTTGAGATAGTGATAGAGAATCAAATTACGAATGATCGAGTTTGATTCAATGTTCATTTCGGCAGAGTAATGGTAAGAATATGTATTAAGAAATGTGAAAGAAGAAGAGGAGTGAAAAACTAGAGAACTTCTGTTAAAAATTCGTTGAAACTAACCCCTATTTATAGAGTAACAACAACTATGTCCATTCGTGAAGAGTTACGACGAATAGCCACTTCTTTTGAAATTTAAATTTTGAACTCAACTGACACCATGTCGACATGGGGCACTTGGGCATGTCGACATCCCAAAGGATTTTTTGGTGTTTTGATTTTCTTTGAAAATAACTTTTATTTTATATTAAAACCATTTTAAACTTTATAAATATAATTAACTATAGTTACAATTCATAAAGAATAATATATACAATAACTTTACTTATAATTTTCTATTTAAATCTACGTATAAATATTAAAAGTTAAGTATACTAGTTTAAAATTAGGGTTAATTTGACTTTGAAATTAAAGATGATTTTGAGGCTAAAAGTATTTGAAATCAGGATAGATGTTTTTGATGCTTTTAAAAGGAAGGTCTTGGAATCATTTTGAAAATAAGGTATAATTTTGAAAAATCATTTTGAATAAAAAGTTAATGGATACAAAACAATGTTCCACTAGATTTTTCGTAGGTTCCATCCTACTTAGGGTTCCATCCCTTTAACGAGCTCAAAGTGGATTCCATTCCATGAATAAATTGGATTTTAAGATGGCAGTGCTTTTCTAGGAATTTTAAAAAAATTTCTAATTAAAGAATAAATTACTTGAATTATTGAACTGTTGATAATCTTGATACTCATGAGTCTTCAATCTTGATATCTTGAATCTCTATACTATACAGTCTTCATTCTTGTTACCTGCATGGTTAAATCCTGCATATACATATATATCTATACTTATACTGTTAGTATTTATATTTTATAATCTATTCTAAGGTTGTTGTCATCAAAACCATCATCTCAAGGACTAACAATCTCCCCCTTTTTGATGATGGCAACCTTTGTTTATAAAATATTACTTCTATCCTAATAACTCCCCTTAATCTATGCCTAACTACCCTATTTTATACTTCTTCCTCTTTGTCATCAACAAAAAAACTAACTCTAAACTATATAACACCAAACTATAGATTTCCCCCTAAATCTAATACGCTATGATATGTGATTATAATGATAATGATAGTGTTATCATAAATAATCAACACTTAGATCTAATAATAAACCTAATCGTAAACCACTAATCTATTCTAAGTATATGATAACCATATATTTAGGGAAGAACATATATGAGAACACAATTTATTTATTAATCATAAAGTTATTTTTACATTTTCATTGTAAACGTAAGAAGGAACAAACAACAATGGTAAAGAAAGAGAAGAAACTAATATGTGTTTTTGAACATAGGAGATCTATGAATCGAACAGTTTGGATAGTGGAAGAAGAAGTTTCCACTTTGTTCGACAAGATTCCCATTCTTGTCAAAACACACTTCTCCAACGCACACGACTTGGTCATCATCCTCCGCGTGCGCTTCTTCCATGGATTCTTCTTCTACTTCTTCTTCTTCTTCGCTGGCCTTATGTTCCTGATCTCCTGAGGAATCTTCGTCGATCAAGATTGGGTTAGCATGATTGTCCATTAGAAATTTTTGCAAATTCCTAAGGATTTTTCCCTGCCTCTCTTGTTCCTTTGCCATTCGAAGTTGCATTACTCGTATTTCAGTCATTAACTGAAATGCATCCTTTAGAGAGTCCTCCATTTTAGTTACACGAGCGAGAGTAGTATGTTGAAATGGACCAAACGTAGGAGAGGGGAACTAAAAGGTTGATTTTATGTTTGATTTGGAAGAGGAGGCCATTGATTATTTGATTTCAGAGAAAAGAACAGAGAGATAATAGAAGAGATGATTAAAATTTTGAAAACGTGAAGAATATATAGCCAACTATTTTGAATTTTAGTGGGAAAAAATTTAAAATTAAAAACGTTATATGTCGACTTGGGTTTTGGGGGGATGTCGACATGGTCATTTAATTTTTTATTAATTGATTTATTTTGATTTAATTTTTAATTACACTTTGTTTATTTATATTTTATATTTCAGTTATTGAATAAATACCTAATTCTCTTCTTAATTTAGTAAATATAGATTCATTTAAAGGTTTTGTTAATATATCAGCAATTTGATTCTCGGAATTAATATAATTTAGAGTAATTACTTCCTTATCTATATTATCTCTGAGGAAATGATGTCTTATATCAATATGTTTAGTTCGATCATGTTGAGTAGTATTTTTAGATAAATTTATCGCACTTGTATTATCACAATAAATTAATGATTTTGAAAAATTTGAACCATAATCTTTTAAAGTTTGTTGCATATATATTACTTGAGAACAAGCCAAAGCAGCAGAAATATATTCTGCTTCAGTTGTTGATAAAGAAACTGTGTTTTGCTTTTTACTAAACCAGGTAATCAAAGAATGCCCCAAAAAGTGACAAGTTTCACTTGTACTCTTTCGGTCTGATTTGCAACCAGCATAATCAGCATCATAGTAAGATATTAAGTCAAAGAATCATTTTTAGGGTAAAATAAGCCATAATCAGAGGTGTGTTTAACATATCTTATGATACGTTTTACGGCTTTTGAGTGGGTCTCTTTAGGTTAGGATTGATACCTTGCACATAGACAAACACTATGCATGATATCAGGTCTACTAGCAGTAATATAGAGTAGTGATCCAATCATTCCTCTATATAATTTTTGATCTACAACTTTCGAGAGATCTTTTTTACTAAGGTACTCATTGGTTGCCATGGGAGTGGGTTTTCCACTTGCAGTAGTCAAACCAAATTTATTAATTAGGTATTTAGCATATTTTTCTAAACTAATAAAGTACCATTATCTAATTGTTTTATTTGTAATCCTAAAAAGAAATTTAATTCACCCATATGACTCATCTCAAACTCTTTTGTCATTATTTCAGAAAATTCTTTATTCATTTCAAAATTATTTGATCCAAAAATGATATAATCTATGTAGACATGTACTAGTTGAATATCATTTTTATTTCTTTTAATAAAAAAATTATTATCCACTTTACCAATTTCAAAATTTGATTGTAATAAGTAAGATCTTAGTCTATCATACCAGGCTCTAGGAGCTTGTTTTAGACCATATAAAGCTTTTAAGTTTGTAAACATGGTTTGGTAATTTATCATTTTCAAAAAGTGGTGGTTGTTCAACATACACTTCTTCTTTTACAAAACCATTTAAAAAGGCACTTTTAACATCCATTTGAAATAATTTGAAATTATTATGATTTGCGAAAGCAAGTAGAATCCTAATGACTTCTAATCTTGCTACGGGAGCAAAGGTTTCATCAAAATCTACTCCTTCTTCTTGACAAAAACCTTGAGCGACTAAACATGCTTTATTTCTAACTACCTCTCCTTAATCATTGATTTTATTTTTATAAACCTATTTAGTTCCAATTATAGTTTTATTTTCAGGTTTAGGAACAAGTACCCAAACTTCATTTCTAGTAAACTGATTTAGTTCTTCTTGCATAGCCAAAATCCATGAATCATCAGTTGATGCTTCTTTTGGATTTTTTGGTTCAATAGTTGATATAAAAGACAAATTACTCATTTAACTTAGTTGATTTCTAGTTTTTACTACAGTTGCATATCTCCTAGTACATTTTCAATTGGATGATCTTTTGAAAGTTTAGTCCTTTTATTAGGATGATTAATTTCATTATTATTTTCGGTTGACTTTTGATTTTGAGTAATTAAATCATCTTCATCATTTGTATTTTCAAAATTTTTGAAATTTTCATCGAATGACACATGCATTGTTTCTTCGATGGTGTTAGTTCTTAAATTAAATACTCTGTATGCTTTACTTTTATTAGAATATCCGATAAAGATACCTTCGTTGAATTTAGGATTTATCTAAGTTATCTTTAGTATTTAAAATAAAACATTTACTTCCATTTTTTTTAAAATAAGATACTTTAGGTTTCTTTGAGTGAAGAAGTTCATAAGAAGTCTTATTAGTTAAAGGTCTGATTAAAATTCAATTTAAAATATAACAGGCGGTAGCAACTGCTTCTGCCTAAAAATTCTTTGTTAATTTACTATCTGAAAGCATAGTTCTCGCACACTCTTGAATCGTTCTATTTTTACATTCTACTACTCCATTTTGTTGCGGAGTTCTTAGAAATGAAAAACCGTGAGTTATTACCTTTTTATTGCAGAATTCCTCTAACTTTTCATTTTCAAATTCACTACCGTGATCACTACGAATGGTTATAATTTTTAGAGAAAGTTGATTTTGAATCCTTTTTGAAAAGTTCTCAAACATTCAAAAGTATCACTTTTATGTTTCAAAAATATTGTGTAACGACCCATAATTTTTAGAAATTAAAATTTGAATATTTAATTAATTTTAAATATTAATAAGTGAATTTATAAGTCAAAAAAATTTTAATTTGAATTATTGGATTTAATTGGATAATTAAATCGATAATTTAATAAGTTAAATTATGGAAATAATTAAAAATTGGGTTAAATATGATTGAAAATGATTTGTAAAATTTTATTTTATCATATTGAAGTTAGAATGATATTTTAGAACTTTTAAAATCGAATTAAAAGTTTATTTGTGAAAATTTGAATATTTTAATATTTAATCGACTAGTGAAAATAGTCAATTTTTGAACAGTCTCAGAATTGAACGAAACCAGTTCCATTGGATCCGTAATAGTTAGTTATTACCGGATTTCAAATTTCGTGTCAATCGGAGTTATCGTTTGATCGTGGCAGCTCGAAACGCATCGATTTATTTTTAATTTAAATTTGGCGAGCTAAAATAGCCATTTTTCAAAAAGTCTCGGATTTCGACGAAAGCAGTTTCATCGGATCCGTAATGTGATATTATTGTAAGGTTTCAAATTTCAAATCAATTGGATTTACCGTTTGTCCTGTACGAATTAAAACGCCTAGAAATCGGTTTAAATCGGTTTAATTTAAATTGAGCGTTTTCAGCAATAACTCGCACAGATGTCCGAATTAGCTTCCGAAACCTGTTCCATTGTGTCCGGAACGCGGGATAAACCCTAGGAATGTCAGTTTCGGCGCGTAAATCGGAGTTCGGAATTTCCGGGATGAATAGTGTTTCGTCGGTTCCTTATAAATAGCCCACTATCTCAAAAAAATAAAAAATAAAAAGAAAGAAAAAAACCCTAATTTCCTACTGCAGCCGCCACCCAGATTTCTAAGGCCAGAAATTCGCAACCTACATCCCTCGATTTCTCCAAATCCATCATGAATTAGCAAGAATGTTCAACTACAAAGTGGTAGAGCACGACGAGAGCTTGGAGATCAACGGTGGAGATCGTGTTTGGTGTCGTGTGGAGTGAGCTATGGGGGGCCGACAGTCATGGACTGCGCACGCGTTTTCATGGGGAGTAGGGGGCCGAGCTCGCTCTCCTTGGGGCCGAACATAGTGCAGGTGGAGGCGCTTCCAGTGGTGGCTCTTGATCGAGATATATGGCGACGTGGTGATGGCGGTGTCTAACCCTAATTCTTGGTGTTTGGGTTCATATGCGTGCTCGGCCTGGAGAAGATACGTGAGGGAGATGAAGCTAATGCACGGCCTGATGAGGGGGGGAAGCAAATCTAACGGCCCATGTTAGTTTGGTTTAAAAATTATAAAATTTAAGTTGTAATTATTAAGTTTAAATACGTGTAAACTTCAATAATTCATAACTTTTTCATACGAGGTCGAAAACGCGCGAAACCAGTTGCGTTGGAATCGTATGGACGAGCACTACGCGATGGAGTTGGTTTGGAGTCGTTTGGAGTTAGTGAAAATTTTAGGTAAAATTAAACGTCCGTTTAATTTTATTCGAAATAAATCGCTAAAACGGAATTTAAAATCAAGGTGAGAACTTCTCACTCAATCGAATCAGTTTCGATTTTATTTTAAATAGTTAGATTTAAAATATTTGAATGCATGTTTGAATGTTGATTGATATCTATTGATTGTTAAAATAGACATTATACGCCGTTAGTAAGCGGATGTTATTTATAAAAACATATACCGCGAATATTTCATAAACAGTGAAATTGGTATTATATATGATAGCAATATATATATATTGGCATATGTATATATTGGAGTTATTGATTTCCCGCATTTATTTGTTTAGCGGATGAGACCCTATTACGCCGTTATTAAGCGGATAATATTTATTAAGAACATATACCGCGATAATTTCGTACTGGAGCGAAATTGGTATTGTGCTAATGTTTTTGGATGCAGGAAAACAGGTTGGAGGGATCCAACTGGATTCCTCAACAGTATTTATTAGATTTTCAGATATTTTGATATTTGATGGATTTTCATATTGATATATGATATCGTTGTAGTCGTGATTGACTATTTGGTATGTAGCATCATTGGACCAAGTTTTGGAATTTTAAAATGATTCATAAAGTGATTTTTGAAAATATACTATATGTTTGGAATTTGATCCATTTTAAATAAATAAACGTTATAATTTTTAATGTTATAAAAATTATGATTTTTGAGAAAAATAGTTAAAAACTGATTTTTGAGAATATGATGCTAACGATTTTATAAAATAGTTTAATCGGGATTTTAGAATTAATTGTGAAAAGTTTAAATATAGGATTTATAAAATTTAATTATTTTATGAATCAAAATGGTGAAATAATAAAGGAGATTAAAGACGTTTTAAAGAATAATATAAATTGATTTATATTAAGAGATTTATAAATGGATATTTATAAATTGAAATATAGACATTATAAAACGAGTTTTTATAAGTGTTTGAATGAACTGAAAATGAATTTCATTAAAGAATGAAATTTATAGAATTTAAATGGTGAAGTTATAAGAATGAAATTTATAGAATTATAAACTGTGAAGTTATAAATAAAATTTATAAATAGTAAGATTTATAAATTGGTGAAGTTAATTGAGGAATAGATTTGGGTGAATAATTGAATTTTATAAGTTATAAGATTTATAATTATGAAGTTCAAAGGAACGATTTTTGTAAACGAATAGATTATATGTATTTAACTTATAATATGAACTTTTAGTTTATAATTGAGTTATAAACTGGAATAGGTTAATAAAAGAATTTATAAAAAGGAAGTTTTTATAAACAAATGGAAATGGAATTTATGAACGTTGTTTTATAAATTCACAAATGACTTATTTTGACAAGAAAATTTGTTGAAACCTATAAATGGAGTTATATTCACATTTTTGAATAGTGAATAATCCTTTGAATTAAAATGAATAAAAGGATGAAATTGTTAATGAAGTTTATTCACGTTTTTGAATTGTGAATAAGATGTTAAAGAAATTGTTTTGAATGTGATATTTGAAATAGAATTAAAACGATCTAACGATGTTTTAAAATGTGTTAAGATTCGAAACCATAGATTTCAACATTTATTGTTGAAATAAACGGTTTCGAGAAATAAAAGGAAATAGTAGACTATAACACTGTTGTTATAGTAAATGATTTCCGAAAGGAAATGTTTTATATAGTATTGGGATTTATATATCTATTTTAATTTCGAATCCCTATACTAGTGATTTTGGGTTGTCGTAACAATGTTTTACGTAACATTCGTTTTGGCCCAAATAAATATGTTTAAGAGAATGATTTCCTTAAAGAATGAAATATATACTTAATCTCGATTTAAGTATATTGAATATTTTCTAAGTGTTGAAAATAAATAAAATTTGTGAATTACTTATGAATAAATAAGTATGGAAATGTTTTCCCATATAAAGCGAATACTTTGAGAATTTATCTTTTTGAAGATAAATTGAAAAGAAATATTGAAATGAATAATTGAAATCGAATATTCATTGATATTTTGGAATTATAAATTCACTAAGGAATTTATAAAGGAAGTGGAATTTGTCTAAAAATAAATATTGATTTATTTTTGAAGTGTGAAATAATATATCTTGTAAAGATATTTTTGGAAAATAAATAATTTGGAAAATTATTTGGAATCTGGTGATGTGTGCATATCCAGTGATAGTTCAATAACCGACTATCAATATTTCCCTTTGAATGGGTAATTGATGTGAATTGTTTGAATGTGAATGCTACACTTATTTTTGAATAAGCGCTCACTATTCGGGTTAACCGGGAAAGGACCATGGGGTCGTATAACCCATTCCGAATATGTGATACGTCGTTATAATTGCATTGAAGATCGGTGTTGAAGACCCGGTATTTGCGAGAGCGATAGGATGACCTGTCGATTTACTCTGCACCGAGTTGCTCCGATATAGAGTTCTCCATATGTGATGGTGAATCCGATCAGGATTGTGAATATCCGGATTGCAAGGACTTCTTTGTAAGTGCCTTCGGTTTTGTTCGATCCCGGAACAGACTTGTATGGATTGTATGTCTGACATTACAAGTTGAGATATAAAGCAGATTTCTTTCAAATATATTTCTGTTGGTGGCGGAGAATTTATTCTTTTAGCTTAACACCCTTCTCTGAGACGTACGAGCTCAGAGGTTATGTAGTTGAATATTATCAGCGATATATTCCCAATTTGGTAATGTGATATGCTGAGTGATGCTGAAATGATCATTGTGTTGATTATTGTGATAGGATCGTTTATTTGATTGTCTATCTTAGTGATCATTGTGTTGATCATTTGTTGACCTAAAGCATGGCTTTTGTATAAAGTATGTTTTTGTGGACGTGACTTCGTCGAACCTCACACCCCGGAAATGGTCAAAACAGGAAAGATGCGGCAAGGTTATGAGGGGTAGCACCCTTTAGGGTATGTACATTTCCTTCTGGAGAGAGGTGGTATCATGGTATGGAGCCCAGATATTTAACCTATGTGGTTACTACGAATTTATTACTTTGTGGTTGTTGGCTATCGGGATCCCGTGAGAAAGGTCGTTTACGATCGGGGAATGGCGTGCTCGTGTCAGTAGTTACCCAGTTAGGGGTAACCCGGCCTTGTGTTGGCAGAGTTCCGGTTTGGTTCTCGGGGATGTCTTTCCAGAGGCATTCTCATGTGGCAATGGGAAGTTCCTTGGCCTGACCATTTGTTGGAAATCCAAAGAAACAATACGAAACTTGTACGGTTTTAGTTGTATAACCTGCTATGGAATGTGGCGGTAACCTGCTATTGAACATAGTTAGCTATAGTAGGCATACGATAATGGTCGTATGTTGGCTAAGATTTATATTCTACTTTCGAAATGAATTTTTTTCTACACTATGCACTAGTAATAATATCAAATGTTATTTTAAATGCGTATCAAGCATCTTTGACTATCATAAGGAGAAATCTCCTCCGATTCTGCGTTTGCATTGTGTGTGTGTGCGGGAGGCCTTATGGTAGTCTCATTTTTAAAAGCATTGCGAATAGAATTTAAAAATATTCCTCTATTTTGATTTTAAAGATAAATAAACTGTTTTGAGTTCTCACACCAGTCACATGACTGACTCGGAGTTTATTGTTTTCCTTCCTAAACTCTGGGTGCCCACCAATTTCCACACGGGCAGTCAAGAGTAAGGTTTATCAGGATATTCTGGATATTCTGGAGTTGCTGGAGGCAAGCTGGATGGCATGGCGTATTACTTATATAGTATTTCTTTTTCCGCTGCACTATTTGTTGTTGCTGTTGTACACTCTGATGATATGATGTAATGAAATGTGATGTGATGTAATAACTGATATGGTTCTTTGTTTAAAGATTATTCATTTATTATTATATGTTGTTCCGCTGCGAATTGTGAGATTCTGATGTTGTATCTGTTGTTTTCTGTTCCGTCCTATTTTCTTCTGTTTTCTATTTCCTCTATTCTCTTTTCTTTCTATTTTAATATTTTCTATTTCCTTTTCCCTCTATCTTCTTTTTACCTTCTTTTCTACTTTTTCTTTTCTTAAAATCTTTTTAAAACCCCTAAGGGTTCGTATTTTCGTTCATCTTGAATTAAACAAAGGAGATTAGTGTCTATTCAAGGAGTACGGACTTACGGGTCTTTACAGTTGGTATCAGAGCTTATGGTTAAGCGACAACCATGGTTCTGTTGGGTATTATTCATTAGAGATAGAGTCAGCAGTACTCTAGAATGAATTTGAGTGTAATAATAGCTATGAGAGCGTATTTGTTAGTGAATATAAAAATTGTTTTATATTGTGATGATTGGTTTGTTGAGTGGTATATAGATTCTGGTTAATACGAGTAATTAACGTTGTTGATAGGGATCTCTAAACACTTGTATAGAACAATTCGGCACAATATTGTTTAAATTGGGTAAATGAAATAATTTTACCTTGAGTATATTTTATATATAAAGGAATAATTTTTCAGAATTATAAAAGTGTATATAAGTTGATTGTTTAGTTGTTTGAATAATCTAAATAAAGGAATTGTATAAGCAAAAAGAATTATAAGAGTTGAATTATAATTAAAGTGATTTATAATTGTGAAGTAAACTTATATATATAAGAAGTGAAACTAATGAATATATTTATGAATTTAGTTGTAAATAAAAATGAATTTAAAGTTAAATGGAAAATTTACTTTAGAATTGGAATCTGAATTGATTTATAAGTTGGAATTTAAGTTAAGTAAAAACAAGTGATGTTTATAAATGAAGTATAACTTAAGAGATCAAAGTAAAATTAATAAAGTTAAGTGATGAATATGAACTTGAGTTATATAAATGAAATTCAACTATTGTAATTGAATTGAATGAATAGATTGAATGATAATCAATTAAATGTAAATTTAAGTTGATATGAAATAATGAATGTAAGCAAAGGAATTTGGTTTTAATTAATATACATTGGTTGATATATGATTGTTAATTGATTGTATATAATTCATTAAGTATTAATGAAATTTAAAGCTATGTAATTGAATTCAAATTAGAAGTAAATAAATTTGAATAGAATTGAATTTGATTGGAAGTGAACCAACGTGAATATGAATTAGTGAATATAAACTAATTGAAAATGAATGTTAGTAAGAACATCCACTGCAATAAATCAAATGTGATTTAAATTGAAAACCAATTCATTTAATATTAATGAGAATATGAATGAATATTTATTTGTTATGGATGATAGTTGGTTGATGGTTGAATATATTGCTTTTCATACATTTGCTATGTTGGCATATATAGTTATTATGTTACTATATGTTGTATATTGACACTATTATCTATATGCATGTTCTCATGTTGTTTGTTGAGTGATTAGTAGGTGCGGATCGCGTTTGCTTCGCATTTGGAGCTCGCTTTCGCGCTATATTAGCTGTATATGCTCGCTAATAAAATATAAGGTACATATCTCGGATTACATACCGTACTTTTACACTTTTTTCCCTGCGGGATGCCTCATTACTTGATGAGATGTATATTTGTGATATATATACTGTCATTTTTTTTTTCGGATCGAGCCGCGCAAAGGAGACTATGGCGAATTTTTTCGAAAATTTAAGGCGTTAGAATTTTTTTTTTGAGAAAATGGAAAAATTTTGAAAACTTTAACTTTGATTTTGGAATTGAAAGTTAAACAATAGTAGTTATTTTTGAAAAGATAACTAGGTATGATTTGAAAACTTAGTAAAGATTGTAAGAAGTTTAATTATGGATTTTGGAAAATTAATAGAATTCTTTAACTTTTCTTACTTGTAATTTCGAGGACGAAATTCTTTTAAGTGGGGAAGATTGTAACGACCCAGAATTTTTAGAAATTAAAATTTGAATATTTAATTAATTTTAAATATTAATAAGTGAATTTATAAGTCAAATAAATTTTAATTTGAATTATTGGATTTAATTGGATAATTAAATCGATAATTTAATAAGTTAAATTATGGAAATAATTAAAAATTGGGTTAAATATGATTGAAAATGATTTGTAAAATTTTATTTTATCATATTGAAGTTAGAATGGTATTTTAGAACATTTAAAATCGAATTAAAAGTTTATTTGTGAAAATTGAATATTTTAATATTTAATCGACTAGTGAAAATAGTCAATTTTTGAACAGTCTCAGAATTGAACGAAACCAGTTCCATTGGATTCGTAATAGTTAGTTATTACCGGATTTCAAATTTCGTGTCAATCGGAGTTATCGTTTGATCGTGGCAGCTCGAAACGCATCGATTTATTTTTAATTTAAATTTGGCGAGCTAAAATAGCCATTTTTCAAAAAGTCTCGGATTTCGACGAAAGCAGTTTCATCGGATCCGTAATGTGATATTATTATAAGGTTTCAAATTTCAAATCAATTGGATTTACCGTTTGTCCTGTACGAATTAAAACGCCTAGAAATCGGTTTAAATCGGTTTAATTTAAATTGAGCGTTTTCAGCCATAACTCGCACAGATGTCCGAATTAGCTTCCGAAACCTATTCCATTGTGTCCGGAACGCGGGATAAACCCTAGGAATGTCAGTTTCGGCGCGTAAATCGGAGTTCGGAATTTCCGGGATGAATAGTGTTTCGTCGGTTCCTTATAAATAGCCCACTATCTCAAAAAAATAAAAAAAAAAACAAAGAAAAAAACCCTAATTTCCTACTGCAGCCGCCGCCCAGATTTCTAAGGCCAGAAATTCGCAACCTACATCCCTCGATTTCTCCAAATCCATCATGAATTAGCAAGAATGTTCAACTACAAAGTGGTAGAGCACGACGAGAGCTTGGAGATCAACGGTGGAGATCGTGTTTGGTGTCGTGTGGAGTGAGCTATGGGGGGCCGACAGTCATGGACTGCGCACGCGTTTTCATGGGGAGTAGGGGGCCGAGCTCGCTCTCCTTGGGGCCGAACATAGTGCAGGTGGAGGCGCTTCCAGTGGTGGCTCTTGATCGAGATATATGGCGACGTGGTGATGGCGGTGTCTAACCCTAATTCTTGGTGTTTGGGTTCATATGCGTGCTCGGCCTGGAGAAGATACGTGAGGGAGATGAAGCTAATGCACGGCCTGATGAGGGGGGGAAGCAAATCTAACGGCCCATGTTAGTTTGGTTTAAAAATTATAAAATTTAAGTTGTAATTATTAAGTTTAAATACGTGTAAACTTCAATAATTCATAACTTTTTCATACGAGGTCGAAAACGCGCGAAACCAGTTGCGTTGGAATCGTATGGACGAGCACTACGCGATGGAGTTGGTTTGGAGTCGTTTGGAGTTAGTGAAAATTTTAGGTAAAATTAAACGTCCGTTTAATTTTATTCGAAATAAATCGCTAAAACGGAATTTAAAATCAAGGTGAGAACTTCTCACTCAATCGAATCAGTTTCGATTTTATTTTAAATAGTTAGATTTAAAATATTTGAATGCATGTTTGAATGTTGATTGATATCTATTGATTGTTAAAATAGACATTATACGCCGTTAGTAAGCGGATGTTATTTATAAAAACATATACCGCGAATATTTCATAAACAGTGAAATTGGTATTATATATGATAGCAATATATATATATATATATTGGCATATGTATATATTGGAGTTATTGATTTCCCGCATTTATTTGTTTAGCGGATGAGACCCTATTATGCCGTTATTAAGCGGATAATATTTATTAAGAACATATACCGCGATAATTTCGTACTGGAGCGAAATTGGTATTGTGCTAATGTTTTTGGATGCAGGAAAACAGGTTGGAGGGATCCAACTGGATTCCTCAACAGTATTTATTAGATTTTCAGATATTTTGATATTTGATGGATTTTCATATTGATATATGATATCGTTGTAGTCGTGATTGACTATTTGGTATGTAGCATCATTGGACCAAGTTTTGGAATTTTAAAATGATTCATAAAGTGATTTTTGAAAATATACTATATGTTTGGAATTTGATCCATTTTAAATAAATAAACGTTATAATTTTTAATGTTATAAAAATTATGATTTTTGAGAAAAATAGTTAAAAACTGATTTTTGAGAATATGATGCTAACGATTTTATAAAATAGTTTAATCGGGATTTTAGAATTAATTGTGAAAAGTTTAAATATAGGATTTATAAAATTTAATTATTTTATGAATCAAAATGGTAAAATAATAAAGGAGATTAAAGACGTTTTAAAGAATAATATAAATTGATTTATATTAAGAGATTTATAAATGGATATTTATAAATTGAAATATAGACATTATAAAACGAGTTTTTATAAGTGTTTGAATGAAGTGAAAATGAATTTCATTAAAGAATGAAATTTATAGAATTTAAATGGTGAAGTTATAAGAATGAAATTTATAGAATTATAAACTGTGAAGTTATAAATAAAATTTATAAATAGTAAGATTTATAAATTGGTGAAGTTAATTGAGGAATAGATTTGGGTGAATAATTGAATTTTATAAGTTATAAGATTTATAATTATGAAGTTCAAAGGAACGATTTTTGTAAACGAATAGATTATAAGTATTTAACTTATAATATGAACTTTTAGTTTATAATTGAGTTATAAACTGGAATAGGTTAATAAAAGAATTTATAAAAAGGAAGTTTTTATAAACAAATGGAAATGGAATTTATAAACGTTGTTTTATAAATTCACAAATGACTTATTTTGACAAGAAAATTTGTTGAAACCTATAAATGGAGTTATATTCACATTTTTGAATAGTGAATAATCCTTTGAATTAAAATGAATAAAAGGATGAAATTTTTAATGAAGTTTATTCACGTTTTTGAATTGTGAATAAGATGTTAAAGAAATTGTTTTGAATGTGATATTTGAAATAGATTTAAAACGATCTAACGATGTTTTAAAATGTGTTAAGATTCGAAACCATAGATTTCAACATTTATTGTTGAAATAGACGGTTTCGAGAAATAAAAGGAAATAGTAGACTATAACACTGTTGTTATAGTAAATGATTTCCGAAAGGAAATGTTTTATATAGTATTGGGATTTATATATCTATTTTAATTTCGAATCCCTATACTAGTGATTTTGGGTTGTCGTAACAATGTTTTACGTAACATTCGTTTTGGCCCAAATAAATATGTTTAAGAGAATGATTTCCTTAAAGAATGAAATATATACTTAATCTCGATTTAAGTATATTGAATATTTTCTAAGTGTTGAAAATAAATAAAATTTGTGAATTACTTATGAATAAATAAGTATGGAAATGTTTTCCAATATAAAGCGAATACTTTGAGAATTTATCTTTTTGAAGATAAATTGAAAAGAAATATTGAAATGAATAATTGAAATCGAATATTCATTGATATTTTGGAATTATAAATTCACTAAGGAATTTATAAAGGAAGTGGAATTTGTCTAAAAATAAATATTGATTTATTTTTGAAGTGTGAAATAATCTATCTTGTAAAGATATTTTTGGAAAATAAATAATTTGGAAAATTATTTGGAATCTGGTGATGTGTGCATATCCAGTGATAGTTCAATAACCGACTATCAATATTTCCCTTTGAATGGGTAATTGATATGAATTGTTTGAATGTGAATGCTACACTTATTTTTGAATAAGCGCTCACTATTCGGGTTAACCGGGAAAGGACCATGGGGTCGTATAACCCATTCCGAATATGTGATACGTCGTTATAATTGCATTGAAGATCGGTGTTGAAGACCCGGTATTTGCGAGAGCGATAGGATGACCTGTCGATTTACTCTGCACCGAGTTGCTCCGGTATAGAGTTCTCCATATGTGATGGTGAATCCGATCAGGATTGTGAATATCCGGATTGCAAGGACTTCTTTGTAAGTGCCTTCGGTTTTGTTCGATCCCGGAACAGACTTGTATGGATTGTATGTCTGACATTACAAGTTGAGATATAAAGCAGATTTCTTTCAAATATATTTCTGTTGGTGGCGGAGAATTTATTCTTTTAGCTTAACACCCTTCTCTGAGACGTACGAGCTCAGAGGTTATGTAGTTGAATATTATCAGCGATATATTCCCAATTTGGTAATGTGATATGCTGAGTGATGCTGAAATGATCATTGTGTTGATTATTGTGATAGGATCGTTTATTTGATCGTCTATCTTAGTGATCATTGTGTTGATCATTTGTTGACCCAAAGCATGGCTTTTGTATAAAGTATGTTTTTGTGGACGTGACTTCGTCGAACCTCACACCCCGGAAATGGTCAAAACAGGAAAGATGCGGCAAGGTTATGAGGGGTAGCACCCTTTAGGGTATGTACATTTCCTTCTGGACAGAGGTGGTATCATGGTATGGAGCCCAGATATTTAACCTATGTGGTTACTACGAATTTATTACTTTGTGGTTGTTGGCTATCGGGATCCCGTGAGAAAGGTCGTTTACGATCGGGGAATGGCGTGCTCGTGTCAGTAGTTACCCAGTTAGGGGTAACCCGGCCTTGTGTTGGCAGAGTTCCGGTTTGGTTCTCGGGGATGTCTTTCCAGAGGCATTCTCATGTGGCAATGGGAAGTTCCTTGGCCTGACCATTTGTTGGAAATCCAAAGAAACAATACGAAACTTGTACGGTTTTAGTTGTATAACCTGCTATGGAATGTGGCGGTAACCTGCTATTGAACATAGTTAGCTATAGTAGGCATACGATAATGGTCGTATGTTGGCTAAGATTTATATTCTACTTTCGAAGTGAATTTTTTTCTACACTATGCACTAGTAATAATATCAAATGTTATTTTAAATGCGTATCAAGCATCTTTGACTATCATAAGGAGAAATCTCCTCCGATTCTGCGTTTGCATTGTGTGTGTGTGCGGGAGGCCTTATGGTAGTCTCATTTTTAAAAGCATTGCGAATAGAATTTAAAAATATTCCTCTATTTTGATTTTAAAGATAAATAAACTGTTTTGAGTTCTCACACCAGTCACATTACTGACTCGGAGTTTATTGTTTTCCTTCCTAAACTCTGGGTGCCCACCAATTTCCACACGGGCAGTCAAGAGTAAGGTTTATCAGGATATTCTGGATATTCTGGAGTTGCTGGAGGCAAGCTGGATGGCATGGCGTATTACTTATATAGTATTTCTTTTTCCGCTGCACTATTTGTTGTTGTTGTTGTACACTCTGATGATATGATGTAATGAAATGTGATGTGATGTAATAACTGATATGGTTCTTTGTTTAAAGATTATTCATTTATTATTATATGTTGTTCCGCTGCGAATTGTGAGATTCTGATGTTGTATCTGTTGTTTTCTGTTCCGTCCTATTTTCTTCTGTTTTCTATTTCCTCTATTCTCTTTTCTTTCTATTTTAATATTTTCTATTTCCTTTTTCCTCTATCTTCTTTTTACCTTCTTTTCTACTTTTTCTTTTCTTAAAATCTTTTTAAAGCCCCTAAGGGTTCGTATTTTCGTTCATCTTGAATTAAACAAAGGAGATTAGTGTCTATTCAAGGAGTACAGACTTACGGGTCTTTACATATTGTCCTTGTAAATCTAGAATAATCATCTACAATTACAAAAATATATTTACTATGATTTATTGACAGAATTTGAGATGGACCAAATAAATCAAGGTGAAGTTATTCAAGAGGCTTTCAAGTTGAAATCATATTTTTTAATTTAAAAGAACTTTTTCTAAGTTTTCCTAATTGACATGCATTACATAGACTATCTACTTTAAAATTCATTTTATGGAGACCACTTACTAGATCATATCTTGACAATCTAGATAAGAGTTTGAAATTCAAATGCCAAAATCTCTTATGCCAAATTCAAGGGTCACTTGTATTTGCCAAAAGACATAAGTTATCATTTGAAACTATCATACTAAGAATATAAATATTCTTTTTCTTAACTCCCTCAAATATTATGGTTGAATTGTTATCTTCAATATGACATTTATTTTTTCAAATTTAATTTTATATCCTTTATCGCAAAGTTGACTTATACTTAGTAGATTATGTTTCAGATTTTAACTAGCAAAACATTAGTAATAATAGGAGTTTCAGAGTTACCGACTTTGCCAATGCCAATCACATATCCTTTTGAATTGTCTCCAAGGTTAACCAGTCCTCTGTCTTTGTATATTATATAATTTATCATATCTGGATTGCCAGTCATGTGTCTAGAACATCCACTATCAAGTACCATTTGTTCTTTCTGAAGTTCTGCACAATTTTTCCGTTGGGGATTGATTCCTCAACAGACATATAACATGATTCCTGCACATCAAGCAATTTTAGTAGACTTCTTGAATTTGAATATTAATTATATGCAGACTCAAGAAACAATGATGATTAGAATACTTCTAAACTAGTATTAACAAACTAGCCATTTAAAAAAAAACTTTTTCGAAAATTAGATTATGAAATTTTTGAAACCTTGCTTTGATACCAAATGTTAGGAATGCGGATTAAGGATCTTAAGGCCGAGGATAAACACTAGAGGGGGTGAATAGTGTTTTAGAGATTTGTTAAATCTTTTTGAGTTTTTGTTAATATAAACACAAATGTATGCAATATTCAGACATAGATATGATTACAGAATCAAACACAAATGCAAATATAAAGTAAAAGAAGTAAAGGAAAGAACACACCAGATTTTATACTGGTTCGGACTTACCCTACATCCAGTCCTGCACAATAAGTACGGATTTCCCTTCAAAAGAAATCTTTACAATTACACCCTCGATTTCAAGGCAATGAGGTACACCCTCCAGAATCACAATCCTCAGGGTAGAGATACTTGATTTCCCGGGCAACAAGTTCACCCAATTGATTTTCCAAGGCTACAATCACACCTTATCTCGCTTGATTGATTTTGAAGGCTACAATCACACCTTTTCTCGCTAAGTTGATTACAAAAAGCCTATAACTTTGAATAGCACCGAGGATCCTGTTGAGATAGTGATAGAGAATCAAGTTACGAATGATCGAGTTTGATTCAATGTTGATTTCGGCAGAGTAAATGTAAGAATATGTATTAAGAAATGTGGAAGAAGAAAAGTAGTGAAAACCAGAAAACTTATGTTAAAAATTCGTTGAAACTAACCCCTAATTATAGAGTAACAACAGCCATGTCCATTCGTGAAGAGTTACGACGAATAGACACTTCTCTTGAAATTTAAATTTTGAACTCAACTGACACCATGTCGACATGGAGCACTTGGGCATGTCAACATCCCAAAGGATTTTTTGGTGTTTTGATTTTCTTTGAAAATAACTTTTATTTTATATTAAAAATATTTTAAACTTTGTAAATATACTTAACTATAGTTACAATTCATAAAGAATAATATATACAATAACTTTACTTATAATTTTATATTTAAATCTAAGTATAAATATTAAAAGTTAAATATATTATATTTAAAAGATAGTTTAAAATTAGGATTAATTTGACTTTGAAATTAAAGATGATTTTGAGGCTAAAAGTACTTGAAATCAGGATAGATGTTTTTGATGCTTTTAAAAGGAAGGTTTTGAAATCATTTTGAAAACAAGATATAATTTTGAAAAATAATTTTGACTAAAAAGTTAGTGGATACAAAACAATGTTCCACTAGATTTTTCATAGGTTCCATCCTACTTACGGTTCCATCCCTTTAACGGGCTCGAAGTGGATTCCATTCCACGAATAAATTGGATTTTAAGATACCAGTGCTTTTCTAGGAGTTTTAACAAAGTTTCTAATTAAAGAATAAATTACCTGAATTCTTGAACTCTTGATAATCATGGTATTCATGAGTCTTCAATCTTGATATCTTGAATCTCTATACTGTACAGTCTTCATTCTTGTTACCTGCATGGTTAAATACTGCATATGCATATATATCTAAACTTGTACTGTTCGTATTTATATTTTATAATCTATTCTAAGGTTGTTGTCATCAAAACCATCATCTCACGGACTAACACCCACTATTTCCGCCATTACTATAATTGCATATTAAATTTAGAGATCCGTCGTTCACTTAATTTAATTTGTTTATTTTATACACTGCAACTATTTACATTGGAGAGGTCGTTGATCAAATATCTTGAGCTGAAAGAAATAAATCTCATAGAAAATAATTTTCTATATGAAAATACATTTCAGGATAGAAATCATATTTCTTATTCCAATATTAAGTATCCATTATTTATTACAATTCATATTTTCAATGTTTCTCTATGAAGTAGTAGTGAGTATTCATTCTCTTCATTTCAACTACACCTTAAATTACATCTATTCTTATACATTCGTTTTTCTTTCAAATAGTCAAACTATTCAAAAGAAAATCTTACTACAATATCATAACAAACTCTTTACAAAAGCATCTTCGATTATCCTTAGCTTTTAAGGACATTAGATATGTTTCGTTTTATGTAAACTGATTAAACTGACATTTCAGCGATCGAGCTCTTAGATTTATAATGTAGTTTTGGTCTAGTGTTACATTCAACACGATACATTTTGTAATCATTTGGGTTAAATACTTAATCTCACACTAAGGTTTATTTGGGTTTTTCAGATGAATTAATTTCATTGAAGTATTGTAAATTATAAACTTTAACCGTTAACCATATAACATTTATATGCAATTGTATATGGATCAAATATCCATAGTCTTGTATTGCTTTTAGAGTTTGAAACTCGCAGAATGCAATACTTTGACTGTTCACCATATAACAAATAAATGCAATACATGGTATCATTTGTATATGTTAACTGATAAATATTTATCAATCATATTAAATGCACAAATTTATTATTGTAGATAATTATAACATTATTTAGCATATGTTCTTACAATATTAGAAAGGTTAAACGTTACCATTTCATTTTTCTAATAAGGCTTCCACCAGTCTTTTATGTTTCTCCAAATCCTAAGATGAAAACACGGAAGTTTTTCGACTTCACTAGTGGGTGTTAGGACCCATCTGTCTTAGTATTTTACCTTGAGTTTGCTCAACAAATCATAGCCTCACAAATAATGGATAAATCCTTATCGGTTGTATCACATACAAATCCTAACCTATTTTCCCTTGTCCTAATCTCATTTCGACCTTGAATTTGCTCAACAAATCGAAAGAGAATATTCACTCATACATACCATATCGTGATGGCCTAAGTATAGTATATGTACCATGAGTTTGCTCAATAAATACATAAAATTGTGTTGCCTCTTCTGTTCAATATATTTCAATACTACACATAACATCCACAGCTTGAGTTTGCTCAACAACTAAGGTGTATGCAAATAATTTATTAATATATATGGTAGAGGACAACATTATATTAAAGATTCATAATCTTCAATAAATTATTTCGGGTGATATCGACTTATGAAATAATGTATTTCTTATGAAATACCCTCGTGATTCAAGTGTTAGACACATCAGAAATCACAGTATACGTACATTTATGTACATATTTATTCCTTAAATCTATTTGGGTTTCTTTAATGTTCCATATTTAGTTTATACACATATCATATAAGTTTTATTGTTATATAACTTTTATATTTCATATTACTTATATGAAAGTGTTACATATAATATATCATTTATTAAATCCTATCTAATTAATTTTAATCAACCAACTCTTTTAATTAATTTTAAATTAGTATTCCAATATAACTTTTATATTGGACATATCTACTATAACATTTATAGTGTATATTATTACCTTTATAGCGTAACACACATATATCATATACATGTGTATTTTATTTTAATTAACTAACCTCTAATTAATTTATTCAATTAAACAAATTTTATTAAATTTTATTAATTTCAAAATTTATTTTGTATACATACATGTATACTTATGATATCTTAACATTTTAAAATAACATAACATATATCAACATATATAATACATGCATATATACATTAATTAATTAACATATTTAATTGATTTATTTTGTTAATCTTATTAAAAGATTTAAAATTTGAAATTAATATATAAATATTTTCAAACATTTTGAAAATATCATTATCCTTTCAAAACATTTTGAAAACTTATGTAGTGTTAATTTTTATAATAAACATGTTTTATTTTAAATTTAACTATTAAATTTAAAATCTTTAACATTAATTTTTAAAACGATTTTGAAAATTAGCACAAGGTCCAAATTAAGTTGGGCCTTTTCTATTATGAGCAAGCTTTGAGCTCACTTCACCTTTCGGGCCATGCCAGCAACTAGGTAGAACATGGTACTTGATTACCTGATTCCAATCCTAGACATTACCTTCCTAGACACCGTACTAAGTGGGTAAGCTTAATTAGTTAACCCTAATATGACTAAATTAGATCGCATAAGCTATTGGGCTCTAATACCATTGTTGGTACTGGATCAGCCAGCAACGAAAGTTATGAGTGAATTTCAAAAAATTACCCTAATGGATCTTTATTGGGTCTTTGAAGTCTAACTGAATTAGAACATTTCTAAATTTCATTTAAGTAAAATCATGTATTTTATTTAAATTTAATTATTTTGTAATGTGAAGTTAATTTGAACGATTTAATTTAAATACATACATACATACATATACATACATACATACATACATATATATATATGTATGTATAGACACACACACATGTATCATATACATATACATATACATATGTGCATGTGTAACATAATAATCCGTGAAGGGTATAACATGCCGTATATAGATGTTGAGATTTACATCGCAATGGATACATTAGCTCATTTCGTATATATTGTATGTTGTCTAAATATGTGCATAAACCTATAATGCAAAGTATATTTATATAAATACATATACAAATATTTAAAATATATTTTATAACTAAAAGTCTCATTATTAATTATATACATATATAATTTAAAAAAATTGTGTAAATATATATACATAATTAAACATATAAAATTATATATACATATACATATAATAATTAAAATCATATATAAGGTTAAATAAAATGTATATATATATATATATATGAATAATTAATTACATTCAAATACTTAAAATATAATTAGATATATTTTAAAATTATTTCCCGATCGAAATTAGCATAACAAGCATAAAATTATAATTTTATGCTTTTGTCATTATTATATATATAATAAATAGTTTTGATCATAATAATTGAAAATATCAGTAATAAACATTAAAAAATCAAATTTTAAAATTTATGAAAATTTATAATCATAAAATACAGGTTCAAAATTTTTTCATGATTTTTTTAAAATAAAATCTTATTTTTAATCAGTAAAAGAAACGTTCAACCGAAGTAATTTAATTATTAAAAATATTAAATAAAAAATAATTTTGAATCTTTTCCATAGGTTACTGCATAGATGTAGTAATTTAAAAAATATAAATTCGAATTTTTAGTGCAATAACTATTTAGATATAATAAACAATTCAAATAATCAAAAAAGATAATTTAAAATTATTTATATATATATATACAATTTATTTTTGAATTTGATAATTCATATTATGTATAAATAGGTGTAAGGAAAATTCTAAGCTGTTTATACATTATAAATATACATGTATGTAATTATATGTTTAAAATATACATTAGTTTATATTTAAATTAATATATAAATATACATAAAATAATTAGTAATGAAATTTTTTTAATTTTGTACAGCAAATTAGATTTTTCATGCATAAATTATAACACATAATAATGTAACCATGCACATAACCAAACTAATTTGTGACAACCACATAAACCTACAAAAATCTTAGCTAACTAGATATACAGCATTAATATATATACAGATTTGGGATTAATCAATATTAAATCATAAAATATGATATGATTATTGTAATATATAAATAAAATACTAATTGATGATGCATTTGAGTCCACTTGAATTAATGAATTCCCTTCTCTAGTTATGCTCTGTAACATCCCGCCTTTTCGCACGATTTAAACGGACACACGTGCCAATTCAAAGCAAACGTAAGGGCGGATTGTTATGGGATAAATAAGAAAAACAGAGAAAGAAAAAAAAACTAAACAGAATGTCACAGCGGAAGGATAAAATATAATAATCAAATATACAATTCATGAAGCTGTTTTACAAAACCTTTGATTTTATTTATACAATACATATCAGAGTACACATACCATACGACAAAACAGCGGAACAATATGAGTGTAGTGGAATATAATTAATATTAATAATAGAAATCTCCGTCTTCGTCCTCTAGAGCTAAAGTCTTCGATCCTGAAACGCTCGAACTGAACCGAGCGAATTTGAAAAGACAAAACACTCGAGTCAGAACTAAAAGATCTTATGTGAGTTAAATTAACAGAAATAAATATGAGTACAGTAACTCAAGAGATGCTTGGGATTTACATCTCCTAAGGATCCGTTAAACTATTTACTATGTAGTATATTGCGCTATTATAATAGTGTCTAATTGTAAAATAAACTTACTTTTAAATAGCGTAAGGCTTTACATTTTCCACCTTAACACATTTATATATTCCCATAGTCTATACAGTACCGTAATCTCCCCCGTAATGGGCGTCGTCAGAGGGCACTCCACAGGTATGGTACAAAACAAAATCGTATAAGGCGCGCTAGGGTAGGTGACACGGCACAACTAGGCAATGCCAGGGTAGATATACCAATTGCTATCCGGGCTGATGGAAACGCGTAGCCGCAGCTACCGCCCACCTCGAACAAACTCCCCCAAAAATCAAAGTAAAAGTGGCCACTGAATCAATCCAAAGTCAAAGTATAATATCGAAGAGGAGTGTCCGATCAGAGGAATGACCTCATTGGCCCGAGAATCGCTCCTGTTTTAGCCACCTTATGCCAACTCACGGGAGTCGAGTCACGATTTACCTTGCAGGAAACGCCTCCACCAACCTACTTCATTCTGGAATCTCCACCGCGTACACGGTTGTTAAAGTGGTTTTCGGAGTTGGCAGAGAGTATGACAACTTCCGATCCCGGTCTCTTCAACAACCAATCGTTATTATAACACCACGGTCTTTTCAAAATAGTTTATACTTTAAAACCAGAATAAAATATCCATTTTAAACCCATATAAATACGATATCATTTATATTTTTAAAACCCCAAATCAATACAATATCATTTATTTTCCAATATATATTCCTTCCAAAATCATAGGGTTTCCAAAGTAAAATATTTAGAAATCAAACTCTTGAACATAATATTTCCAAATTATACTACCTTGAAAAACATAGCTTTGAAACAAATTTCCATCTCTTAAATGGTTAAATATTAAACTACTTTTATAAAACAAAATAGCTTCTTTAGATTTCACAAATCAATTTCAAATATCGATTTACACTTCCAAATACCATTTCAATTCTTATGTTTCAAGGCTTTAAATATTTCACCATTTCAAGAAAACAACTCATTTGACAAATCCATATGTATCAAATTCAGTTACTTCTTATTTAGACTTGAAATGTTTACTTAATGAATTCAATATAATTTAAGTAAAACCTTTAACTTCACATAACTGGATAATCTTTCAATTTATTAAACTTGATATGTTCATTTAAATGACTCTACACAAAAATCAAGTTATAAAAATCATACCCTTTAAAAATTAATAACCTTTTTATTTAATTCCAAATTTTACTCAATATTCATCTTCCGACCTTGTTCTCATTTAAGTCAATAAAACTCCAGAACTTAAATTTTAAATAAATGCTTAATCGTATTTGATCTTAAAAATAAAACTTTATTTTATACTTCAAAACAATTTATACAAAGCTTAAAACCGGAAATTACTATATATAAATAACCTTTATTAATAATCAAATCAAAAACCCATAAACCATATGTATAGCTTTGCGAAAACCATAGAAAAACATTTCAAAAATATAATTTTATATATATACCGCGGTGCCTGTATAAAATTTTCTACCCTATGGTCAAGTGATACAGATGTTTATCATTTCAATCCGCAATTTAAAATAAAAATGCGGTTGTATATCATTTCAAACCGCAATCCCGAATGAAATGAAAATGCATGATGACTTGCAGTTTATACAATATGAGTATAGCATCCATTCATCCAAATATCAATCATCAACCATTATTTGCAATCATCATCCAATTTAAACAATCATCGATATAGAGCATATAAATTATACAGGTAATAAATAGCAGGTATTAACTAACAGTTTTATATTCAATAATAAATTTAATAACTGTTAAACTAGCAGTTTATATGCAAATAAATAAATTTAATAACTATTGAACTAGCAGTTATATGCAATAAATAAATTCTAACTGTCAATTTATATGCAATAAATAAAATAAATTAACAGTTAAATTAAATAAATGCGAATTAACTGAGATAATGAATAAAACATGCCAAACGAACATAAATAAATTTCTTACTCATATCTAAAGTCAAATTAACAAACATAAGAAATTTTAGAAATTGTGAGTGGGTTAAAACACTCACCTTTTGAATTTAAATTGGATTTAAATCCAATTTAAACTCAAAAATTCGACGGTCTCGAAATCTTTCTAAACTAGCGTCAACAGATCTGGAAATTTATTACGATCCTAGCAAAAGCAAAAAAAAAAATTCGTGTAAATCGGAGGTCGTATGAGAAAGTTATACGCATTAATGGTGATTGAAATTTCAAAAAAAAAGAAAAAAGGAAATTATATATCACATCATATATTTTATTTAACTTGCAATGGAATTTTTAGTATTGCGTACCTTTTTGCTTAGCCGGATTTGGATCTGGAACTACTTTCTCATTTTGTTTTGTTTCCTTGCTATCTTAATATTTTTTTATTTTATTTTTATAGAAAGTTTTGAAGAGAAGATTATATAAATATGGATTCGAAGAAAAAGACATGGAAAGAAGATAAGGTTAAAAGGAGAAAAAAAATTTAAAGAAGAAGAAGAACAACAACAAAAAAAAAGAAAAGGAAACTTTGATAAAGAAGAAGATTTGAAGAATAAGAAGAAGAAAGAGGAAAAAAAAAGCTTTGAAAAAAAAAGGAGATTTGAAGAAGAAACATGAAAAAGGAAGAAGGAAGGTGAAGAGTGACAAAAATGAAGCTATAGAAGATGAAATTTTAAAAAAATGAAATGAAGCTACAGGAACGAGGAATGAAACTAATAAAAAGCTAAATATAAACAAAGTAGGAATTGAAATAAAGTAAAAATATGAACAACCCAATAAAAATGGTAGATGTTAAAAGAGGTGAAAGAAAGAAATAAAAATATGAAAAGTATGTAACGTTCATGAAATGAAAAGGAACCATGTAAATGGAAATGAGTAATGGAACAAATGAGGAAACAATTAAAAAAAACGTGTGACAATTATTAATTAGAAAGGGAATGAATGGACCAATTCAACTCTATAAACAAACTTTTAGAATTCAAATTTCAAAACATTTGTTCACCCAATTATTATTTTTTTAACCTCAAACATACCAAATTTGACACTCATTAAAGATGTAATTACCACAACATAACTAAATTTAAAAAGACCAATTTACATAACGGGGACAGCGGATACATAAATAAAATATGAACCATGATTTTAAAAATTCAAATTTAAAAACAACATTTTTCTCGACACGTAATTATGAACTCAATTATTTAATGTATTTTAAATTTCAAGGTTAGTAATTAAATCACTTCCGTGCAACCTATGCCTGCTATTTAACTACCGAAAAATGTTGTTTTAAAAATTCAATTTTCTCTTTTTACCACGTTATATTTATATTCAGAATGGAAACGTTCACTTTATTTCCTCAATATTCTTTTATTTTCCTTAAAATACTTATTCGTTACTTGCAAATCATAAATATAAACATTCTTGTATTCTAAAATGATCAACTTATACAATATTAAATCCATTCTTATATTTCCAAATAATGTACATTCATAATGAAAACATTCTTACATAAATTTTATTAATTGCACTTTGTTTCTTTTTCTTTTTCAATTGAAAGATTTTAATAAATTTATTTCCAATTAATTTTAATCTTCCACTTCAAAACAGACCCTAATTGATGAAATCAATTAAATAAATACGTGAATATTGTAATCCTTATTTATAGTCAAGCAAACATGTTTATAAAATTACAGTTTCCAACAAGCATTAAATTACATACTAAATAAATCTTTTTCTCTATTCAATTAAATAATCAAATGTTTATTCCATCTAAAAATTTTAAGTAGAAGGATTCCATGTTGGGTTCAAAATCTATTATTTTAATATCCTTGAATTTTAGTTTAATTTCTATAAACGAAATATTTAAACGTTAATTTCATTTATTTTGCAATACTTTAATTAAACTAAAATATCGTTTTCTAAACTTAAATCTATGCTCCCATTGATTCATTCAATTTGCACTTATTATGTATTATTTTAACAACTCATTTATAACTTTGAATCTATTCCCCAAATTTCACATTTCTATTGTTATATACATTTGAATTACATCCTATTTAATATTTCAAATATTACGTCATTATCATTAATGAAATAAATATATTTTTAATTATTGCAATTGATTTTTCCGTTATAACTTAATATACTAAATAGGTGGTAAATCTTAAATATTTGTTCTCATTAACGATTTATTTCTACTTACAAATTAATGCAATTATTACCTATTTCCATCTTTATCTCCAATTAACGTAGAATGTTATATTCAAATTCCATAAATTTCAATAGATTCAAATTATCATATCTATGAAGAACATTTACGTTATTATCCATTTATTACCTTAACCTATTCAACGTAACATTCAATTTATATTTATTGCAATGATTTCCAAATCAATTGAATTGAATTAAATATATATGTATCACTCATAATAACTTGTGGTCACAACTCTTGATCAACATTAATAAGTTTATTATTTACAATCCAATAATCGCCATTCTATATATATACGAATTAACTAATTCAATATTTCCATTTCGTTTTCCTATCCTAAATTTATTATTAAGTGTATTTACTCCATTCCAACAAGTTGGAATTCCATTTTTACTATAACAATCATTTCCCTATTCACTTTTATTACTAACCCATCATCGTTGCATTTATTGTCTTTTATTGATTTAATCAATTTACCTCATATTCCCTTAAACTCATACTAACGAAACATTCAATCTTATTTATCGCATAAACTCCATTTCATAAATCTACCTGCAATTTCTACCTAGAAATAGGGTTACATTTCCGTTGAAAATACATTTACATCTTACGTTACTACTTTAATAATTAGTAATGTTTATATCATCAACCATCACTTATGAATAATTAGCGTTTCCTATTTATTTTTTTACATTCACTTATATTCACTTTATGAATAAATTGGTATTCCCTTTAACCTATTAATTACTAACTTTAATTATTGCAATTCATTTATCCAACATAAATTTTGAATCTATTTCCAAATTTTCATATTTCAATTAATTAACACCTTACAATAGTTTACAAATAAAAGGGATTGTACTAATTACATTATTTATTTTCTTGCATTACTTTATTACCTCCGTTTATATTCAATTTCCGTAAATCAATATTTTATTCCATTGACAAATTCAATACTTGCAAAAATTTCCACTATTACTATTAATTGCAATATATAATTTAATTTGTAAATTTTAATTACCCTTGATACATCAAATTTCAATATTTGCTTTCATATAAATTAATAAGATTTTTATTTCTTTCTAAATTTAAAATAAAATCATATTAATTTAATTCATTTTAAACATCGAATTTACACGGGTCGTTACACTCTCCTCCACTCAAAACTTTTCGTCCCCGAAAAGGAAAAAAAGGGAAAAGAAGAATTTAATAACAATACATCTTATTAAAAATATTTAACTTATAAATAATAATTTACTAAATTTATTACCTTAAATAAACCGTAATCCGAAACGTACCTATTTGTCGGGAAATTTATGCTTAATTTATGGAACCAAAAGCAGTAGCAATTGCTTCCATAACCTGCATTACACCTATAAAATGTAAAAGGGTAACAATTTATATAAAGTAAAATATTTAAGTGGTTTCCACCACTAATACAAAACAATACAACACCATCAACTTTAACAGCAGCATACACAACAAATTCAAAGCAACCATTCAACCAAACAAATAAATAGTCGTTCGGGTTCAAAACCTTTAAATCGTACGGAATGAAGAATAAACCATCAAGTGCATCATTTACTGAACAGTCTAAGATAAACTAAATAGATTATTCATTCACTCCAAATCTAATTTTCAAAGTATTTTATCCAAACAACCATAACCAGACAACAACAATTCAAACAACAATCAACTTAACCTTATATTAATTTCATACCTTTGTTGTTTAATTTCTCTTTTTATTCATACCACATAAATTTTCCTTTTGTAGTTTACATTTATTTCTAACAAACTTTTAATTTCATTTACTCATTCAATGTTTGTTTCAGTTTTTTTTTTTTACTTATTACTTACAATTTTTCATTTCCATTATCTTAGGTCATGCCAGTTCTTTTTATTTCATTATAATTTTTCGTTCATTTATTGCATACCCTCATTTATTTACATTTGTTTATCAATAGTATTCATGTCCCATTTAATTTGTTAGCATTTCCATTTTATTTACTTAAGTTGATATTCATCCATTTGAATTACTTACCTTTAATTATATTCACTTATAGTAAAATTTCAATTGTAACTTTAGTTGATACATTAAATTCTCAAATAGCAAATTCATCGAGTACTTCATTTCCTACTTTTACTTGTACAATTTTCATTACATTTCTTATTTAACATTTCAACTTTTTATATTGGTAAGTTATATATGTTAAAGAAAATGCAAATGAACTTATACAAGTTTTATCTCATCCTTTAATTAAATTTAATGTTCAACAATATTACTCTTTGTTTCATATGTTACAAATTTCAAATTTTCTTTAAATCCATTAATAACTTAGCATTAAATCTCTTACCTAAATTAGAGGTTTCAATTATTAATTACTTACCTTTTATTTTACTACAATAATTGAAACAATTAATTAATGGAAACTTAAGAATTAAATACCGGGTTAAATTTTAAATTATTTTAAAATAATAGATAAATATATTCTTACAACTTATATATCTCTAATTATATTTAAACAATTCAAAACTTATATATTTTTCGAAAATGAATCTGCAGTAAAACTACTACAGTGGCCTTTCCCCTTCGAAACTCGAAAATGAAAGTCGATGATGCGGCCGCCATCACCGAAATTATTTTCCAACGACAAAGAGGAAAGTACAAAACTTATTTTCTCCAAAAATCTTCTTTAAAACAATTCTTCCGAATTATATAAAATATTTATATCAGAAAATACTTATACACAATATTATTATATTCCAAAAAAATTTCGAAAGAAATTTCAAAACCCCGGAACTTAAGCCCTAAATTTCTAGATTTCATTTATTTTACTTTCAACTTAGTTTCAACTATTATTTATTTTTCATTACCTAACACCCAATCTATAGCAACCAAATATATGTCAGTATAAAATATTTTTTATATATAGAAAATATAATAGGCAAAGTTATTTCATTCACCTATATTAAAATCAAATATTATGTCGGTCTGTCCTATTAAGTGTTTAGAAATCCCTATTGATGTCACAGCGTCCCATGCACCAACTAGAATTTATAAATTCAAAACGGAACAGATTAACGCAATATTAAAATCTTTTTATATCACTAACAAATACGCTCTCTCATATATATACACTCAGCGACTCCCATAGGGTATTACTATCCTATTAGTAAAGAGTCAAACCCCACAAAGCTAAGGTTTATCGCTAAACCAATGCTTTGATACCAGATGTAACATCCCGCCTTTTCGCACGATTTAAACGGACACACGTGCCAATTCAAACCATACGTAAGGGCGGATTGTTATGGGATAAATAAGAAAAACAGAGAAAGAAAAAAAACTAAACAGAATCTCACAGCGGAAGGATAAAATATAATAATCAAATATACAATTCATGAAGCTGTTTTACAAAACCTTTGATTTTATTTATACAATACATATCAGAGTACACATACCATACGACAAAACAGCGGAACAATATGAGTGTAGTGGAATATAATTAATATTAATAATAGAAATCTCCGTCTTCGTCCTCTAGAGCTAAAGTCTTCGATCCTGAAACGCTCGGACTGACCCGAGCGAATTTGAAAAGACAAAACACTCGAGTCAGAACTAAAAGATCTTATGTGAGTTAAATTAACAGAAATAAATATGAGTACAGTAACTCAAGAGATGCTTGGGATTTACATCTCCTAAGGATCCGTTAAACTATTTACTATGTAGTATATTGCGCTATTATAATAGTGTCTAATTGTAAAATAAACTTACTTTTAAATAGCGTTAAGGCTTTACATTTTCCACCTCAACACATTTATATATTCCCATAGTCTATACAGTACCGTAATCTCCCCCGTAATGGGCGTCGTCATAGGGCACTCCATAGGTATGGTACAAAACAAAATCGTATAAGGCGCGCTAGGGTAGGTGACACGACACAACTAGGCAATGCCAGAGTAGATATACCAATTGCTATCCGGGCTGATGGAAACGCGTAGCCGCAGCTACCGCCCACCTCGAACAAACTCCCCCAAAAATCAAAGTAAAAGTGGCCACTGAATCAATCCAAAGTCAAAGTATAATATCGAAGAGGAGTGTCCGATCAGAGGAATGACTTCATTGGCCCGAGAATCGCTCCTGTTTTAGCCACCTTATACCAACTCACGGGAGTCGGGTCCACGTATTTACCTTGCAGGAAACGCCTCCACCAACCTACTTCATTCTGGAATCTCCACCGCGTACACGGTTGTTAAAGTGGTTTTCGGAGTTGGCAGAGAGTATGACAACTTCCGATCCCGGTCTCTTCAACAACCAATCGTTATTATAACACCGCGGTCTTTTCAAAATAGTTTATACTTTAAAACCAGAATAAAATATCCATTTTAAACCCATGTAAATATGATATCATTTGTATTTTTAAAACCCCAAATCAATACGATATCATTTATTTTCCAATAAATATTCCTTCCAAAATCATAGGGTTTCCAAAGTAAAATATTTAGAAATCAAACTCTTGAACATAATATTTCCAAATTATACTACCTTGAAAAACATAGCTTTGAAACAAATTTCCATCTCTTAAATGGTTAAATATTAAACTACTTTTATAAAACAAAATAGCTTCTTTAGATTTCACAAATCAATTTCAAATATCGATTTACACTTCCAAATACCATTTCAATTCTTATGTTTCAAGGCTTTAAATATTTCACCATTTCAAAAAAACAACTCATTTGACAAATCCATATCTATCAAATTCAGTTACTTCTTATTTAGACTTGAAATGTTTACTTAATGAATTCAATATAATTTAAGTAAAACCTTTAACTTCACATAACTGGATAATCTTTCAATTTATTAAACTTGATATATTCATTTAAAAGACTCTACACAAAAATCAAGTTATAAAAATCATACCCTTTAAAAATTAATAACCTTTTTATTTAATTCCAAATTTTACTCAATATTCATCTTCTGACCTTATTCTCATTTAAGTCAATAAAACTCCAGAACTTAAATTTTAAATAAATGCTTAATCGTATTTGATCTTAAAAATCAAACTTTATTTTATACTTCAAAACAATTTATACAAAGCTTAAAACCGGAAATTACTATATATAAATAACCTTTATTAATAACCAAATCAAAAACCCATAAACCATATATATAGCTTTGCAAAAACCATAGAAAAACATTTCAAAAAAATAATTTTATATATATACCGCGGTGCCTGTATAAAATTTTCTACCTTATGGTCAAGTGATACGGATGTTTATCATTTCAATCCGCAATTTAAAATAAAAATGCGGTTGTATATCATTTCAAACCGCGATCCCGAATGAAATGAAAATGCATGATGACTTGCAGTTTATACAATATAAATATAGCATCCATTCATCCAAATATCAATCATCAACCATTATTTGCAATCATCATCCAATTTAAACAATCATCGATATAGAGCATATAAATTATACAGGTAATAAATAACAGGTATTAACTAACAGTTTTATATTCAATAATAAATTTAATAACTGTTAAACTAGCAGTTTATATGCAAATAAATAAATTTAATAACTATTGAACTAGCAGCTATATGCAATAAATAAATTCTAACTGTCAATTTATATGCAATAAATAAAATAAATTAACAGTTAAATTAAATAAATGCGAATTAACTGAGATGATGAATAAAACATGCCAAACGAACATAAATAAATTTCTTACTCATATCTAAAGTCAAATTAACAAACATAAGAAATTTTAGAAATTGTGAGTGGGTTAAAACACTCACCTTTTGAATTTAAATTGGATTTAAATCCAATTTAAACTCAAAAATTCGACGGTCTCCAAATCTTTCTAAACTAGCATCAACAGATCTGGAAATTTATTACGATCCTAGCAAAAGCAAAAAAAAATTCGTGTTAATCGGAGGTCGTATGAGAAAGTTATACGCATTAATGGTGATTGAAATTTCAAAAAAAAGAAAAAAGGAAATTATATATCACATCATATATTTTATTTAACTTGCAATGGAATTTTTAGTATTGCGTACCTTTTTGCTTAGCCAGATTTGGATCTGGAACTACTTTCTCATTTTGTTTTGTTTCCTTTCTATCTTAATATTTTTATATTTTATTTTTATAGAAAGTTTTGAAGAGAAGATTATATAAATATGGATTTGAAGAAAAAGACATGGAAAGAAGATAAGGTTTAAAGGAGAAAAAAAAAATTTAAAGAAGAAGAAGAACAACAAAAAAAGAAAAGAAAAGGAAACTTTGACAAAGAAGAAGGTTTAAAGAATAAGAAGAAGAAAGAGGAAAAAAAAAAGCTTTGAAAAAAAAAGGAGATTTGAAGAAGAAACATGAAAAAGGAAGGTGAAGAGTGACAAAAATGAAGCTATAGAAGATGAAATTTTAAAAAAATGAAATGAAGCTACAGGAATGAGGAATGAAACTAATGAAAAGCTAAATATAAACAAAGTAGGAATTGAAATAAAGTAAAAATATGAACAACCCAATAAAAATGGTAGATGTTAAAAGAGGTGAAAGAAAGAAATAAAAATATGAAAAGTATGTAACGTTCATGAAATGAAAAGGAACCATGTAAATGGAAATGAGTAATGGAACAAATGAGGAAACAATTAAAAAAAACGTGTGACAATTATTAATTAGAAAGGGAATGAATGGACCAACTCTACTCTATAAACAAACTTTTAGAATTCAAATTTCAAAACATTTGTTCACCCAATTTATTTTTTTTTAACCCTAAACATACCAAATTTGACACTCATTAAAGATGTAATTACCACAACATAACTAAATTTAAAAAGACCAATTTACATAACGGGGACAGCGGATACATAAATAAAATATGAACCATGATTTTAAAAATTCAAATTTAAAAATAACATTTTTCTCGACACGTAATTATGAACTCAATTATTTAATGTATTTTAAATTTCAAGGTTAGTAATAAAATCACTTCCCTGCAACCTATGCCTGCTATTTAACTACCGAAAAATGTTGTTTTAAAAATTCAATTTTCTCTTTTTACAACGTTATATTTATATTCAGAATGGAAACGTTCACTTTATTTCCTCAATATTCTTTTATTTTCCTTAAAATGCTTATTCGTTACTTGCAAATCATAAATGTAAACATTCTTGTATTCTAAAATGATCAACTTATACAATATTAAATCCATTCTTATATTTCCAAATAATGTACATTCATAATGAAACATTCTTACATAAATTTTATTAATTGCACTTTGTTTCTTTTCCTTTTTCAATTGAAAGATTTTAATAAATTTATTTCCAATTAATTTTAATCTTCCACTTCAAAACAGACCCTAATTGATGAAATCAATTAAATAAATACGTGAATATTGTAATCCTTATTTATAGTCAAGCAAACATGTTTATAAAATTACAGTTTCCAACAAGCATTAAATACATACTAAATAAATATTTTTCTCTATTCAATTAAATAATCAAATGTTTATTCCATCTAAAAATTTTAAGTAGAAGGGTTCCATGTTGGGTTCAAAATCTATTATTTTAATATCCTTGAATTTTAGTTTAATCTCTATAAACGAAATATTTAAACGTTTATTTCATTTATTTTGCAATACTTTAATTAAACTAAAATATCGTTTTCTAAACTTAAATCTATGCTCCCATTGATTCATTCAATTTGCACTTATTATGTATTATTTTAACAACTCATTTATAACTTTGAATCTATTCCCCAAATTTCACATTTCTATTGTTATATACATTTGAATTACATCCTATTTAATATTTCAAATATTACGTCATTATCATTAATGAAATAAATATATTTTTAATTATTGCAATTGATTTTTCCGTTATAACTTAATATACTAAATAGGTGGTAAATCTTAAATACTTGTTCTCATTAACGATTTATTTCTACTTACAAATTAATGCAATTATTACCTATTTCCATCTTTATCTCCAATTAACATAAAATGTTATATTCAAATTCCATAAATTTCAATAGATTCAAATTATCATATCTATGAAGAACATTTACGTTATTATCCATTTATTACCTTAACTTATTCAACGTAACATTTAATTTATATTTATTGCAATGATTTCCAAATCAATTGAATTGAATTAAATATATATGTATCACTCATAATAACTTGTGGTCACAACTCTTGATCAACATTAATAAGTTTATTATTTACAATCCAATAATCGTCATTCTATATATATACGAATTAACTAATTCAATATTTCCATTTCGTTTTCCTATCCTAAATTTATTACTAAGTGTATTTACTCCATTCCAACAAGTTGGAATTCCATTTTTACTATAACAATCATTTCCCTATTCACTTTTATTACTAACCCATCATCGTTGTATTTATTGTCTTTTATTGGTTTAATCAATTTACCCCATATTCCCTTAAACTCGTACTAACGAAACATTCAATCTTATTTATCGCATAAACTCCATTTCATAAATCTACCTGCAATTTCTACCTAGAAATAAGGTTACATTTCCGTTGAAAATACATTTACATCTTACGTTACTACTTTAATAATTAGTAATGTTTATATCATCAACCATCACTTATGAATAATTAGCGTTTCCTATTTATTTTTTTACATTCACTTATATTCACTTTATGAATAAATTGGTATTCCCTTTAACCTATTAATTACTAACTTTAATTATTGCAATTCATTTATCTAACATAAATTTTGAATCTATTTCCAAATTTTCATATTTCAATTAATTAACACCTTACAATAGTTTACAAATAAAAGGGATTGTACTAATTACATTATTTATTTTCTTGCATTACTTTATTACCTCCGTTTATATTCAATTTCCGTAAATCAATATTTTATTCCATTGACAAATTCAATACTTGCAAAAATTTCCACTATTACTATTAATTGCAATATATAATTTAATTTGTAAATTTTAATTACCCTTGATACATCAAATTTCAATATTTGCTTTCATATAAATTAATAAGATTTTTATTTCTTTCTAAATTTAAAATAAAATCCTATTAATTTAATTCATTTTAAACATCGAATTTACACGGGTCGTTACATGCTCGATCCGTCAGATTGCAAGTCTGGAATCGTTACATTTTCTACCAAATAGTGCTTTTACTTAACTTGAATTGATTGAGATTCTTAGAACTGATATGGGGATTAATTTCGGCCAGCAAACTTGATAATTATGGCAGCCAAAATTTGTTTTTGATTAAGGGTTTAGAGATCCATATATATGGCCTTGTACAAGAGAAATATTAGGACAATCTCATTACCTATTTTCTCTTAATCTTAGCCATCCATCTCAAGGTCTAATCATAAGTTTTAACCGCCTCCAATAACTTGTCATAACTAAAATTTTCAGCCCTAATGATGGGCTTTAAACCCATTTAGGCCTAAGCCAAAATGCTACGCAATTAAATCTAATTTAATCGCTTATCGATGCGTATATTAATTGGTACATTTATAACTATATAATATATAACAATTTTTATTTCTCAAATAATATTCAGATTTCATAATTACTATTTCATAGACATTAATTAATTTAATTTATTTATAACAATTATAAAATAATTAAATCCTTCGGTCTTAAGGAAATTCTTCATTTCAGTTGTGTAACTCTGGGTGTAAATTTGGTCAGCAGTTAACACCAAACTATTCGAATGTTAACATTCACACGTCACTTAGCAAGTGGTGTGACATCATGGTCAAATTTGTCACTTATTCATTTTTATTAAAATCCTATTTAATTTAATAAGCATTACCCGTTTGTGACATTTATATACACCAATTCTCTTCTTCAAAACTGTATTACTTTGGATTTATGAAATTTAGTAATGGTCAAACTTCCAATATTATCCATATTCAACTCTATAGTCCAAACACAAAGACATTGGTTCAGTAATGAAAATTATTATTAACTAAAATGCTCTAGTTGTAGAATATGACTTTGACTTGACTTGACTTGAGTTGACTGTGATACTAACTGCATATAACCGAGGAGACGAATCCTCTCTTACATATTGCTTCACTTCCAATACTTCCACTTGACCCAACTATAGTCACTCGATAGAAGCCATGCCATGATTTGGCTATAATCAAAACAAAGCTTTCATATTAAAGATCTACAGTATTTTGAGAGAACTGTGTAAATCAATTACATCAATATTTTCTGTTTGACCTTAGTTATATAAACCAACAGAAAGTTGTCGAGTGAGTCGTTCCATGGTTATCCAATAATTATTAGTACGTAACCCCTAGGTGCCCCCAGTAGTCATGAGTAATACGCTTTCAACATTGGGAGAGCCTTACGTACTCCAGTCTCAATGGATACATCGATATCCCGTCTCGATGTATCTTGACTAAGAACATTTAAAATAGTATATTTGTTTCTTTGTGATAAATTACTCACAGTTACAACACATTGTAACCACTATCACAAAATATACCACTTGTGGATTTTTCTATTGAATAATTTTAATTAAGTTAATTAATTAATATAATCACATTATATCAGGTATATAGTAGGAAGAAAATACCTTTTATTTCGAACAAGATTGGCCAACGAGTCAGATATATGTAACAAATTACATAATTACCCATAGAGCATACCCCTAACTCTATCAGTTGGGTTCGAAGATTCTTTTGGATGATAAGCAGTAAGATTGAGTGGCAAGCAGTCCCAACGCAAACCTAAGCGCTGAGAGGCTTGAACGTTCTCCTTGGTGATACGCGGTAGGATTGAGTGGCAGGCAGTCCTAGTATGAACCTAGGAATTAAGAGACCTAAAAATTCTCCTTGATGACATGTTGCCAGTTGATGTTGAGCCCGACTTATTTTTATACGGGTGCACTACAAATGTCGGACTTCAATGCCATTCAGGGTAACAACATCAGTCTCTACAACAATGCCCCGTCCTGCACGAGGAATGAATGACATCCTGGGTGAGGGAAACATGACTGTTGCAGTCATGTCTTTGCTCGTTGATGCATCCCAGTATGATGTGGAGAGACGTCTCATCCAAATTCGCAAGTTAGTGTGTAGTCCCCAAGCAAGGAAGTGAATGCAAAGTGATTCGAACTTGTTAAATAGTCTGGTTCCATGTCAGGGACTATTGAGTGGCTCACGCTGTCCTTGGTGGTAGAGGTCGGTGGTCCCCAAATAAGCAATGAGCACATAATAATCCATCCTTCGTTGGATAGCCTTAGCGATCGTTTCGAATACAGTTGGCTCTAAAGTTTTTGATGTACTCTTTACGAAAGATGTATTACATAGGCTTATAATTATGGCCGACCCTTACATATGATAAGCCCGGAGGTGCATGGGGTTCCAAGTGCGGGATATGTGCATTCCGTTCGAGTAAGAAAGGCGGTAAGCATCATTTGTTAAGACAACGTTTATACTGTATGGCCCCTTCCAGTTCGGGTCGAGCACTCCATCGGCTGGTTCTTTGTATTGGAAAACACCCAAAGCAGAACTAGGTCGTTGACAACGAATTGTCGGAGCTTCACTCTTGAGTTGTAGTGCTTGCCTATTTTCTTCTTGTAGGCTTCAGTGCGGAGTTCGACTTCGACTCTCCATTCTTCAAATTTGTTGTGTCCGAGCTCTACTTATTGTTTTGCTTAGGCTTGTAGGTTAGACGTTGAGGTGGTGAGGTGTCTACTTCCATAGGCAACATGGCTTTATTCCCATAGAAAGGCGAGAAAGGAGTATGACCTATAAAAGTGAGGCTAGATGCACTATAGAATCCAAAAACGAGCAGTAGTTTTTCGGCCTAGTTCCCTTTAGCTTTTGTGATCGTTCATGAATATTGATTTGATGGTTTTGTTGAAGGTCTCGACTTGTCCATTGGCTTGAGGATGAGCAATGGAAGAAAAGCACTTCTCGATTTTGTTCTTTATACAGAAGTCTTGAAAGATTCTGCTCTCAAATTGGGTGACATTGTCAGCGATGATCTTTTTTGTCAGACTGAAATAACAGATGATGCTCTTTATAGCGAAGTTCAAAATCTTAGGAGCGGTACCCCAGTAAGGGGCTTGACCTTGACCGATTTGAAATAGTAGACGACGACTGATGGCGTGATTGTACCCTCTTTTGGCATTAGGAGGCTTTCCTATCAAGTCAGTTCCCTACATGTCGAACGACCATGGAAAAGTCATATGGGCAAGGAAGGTTGGAGAGGCTCTGGGAATCTTGGTGAATCGCTGACACTGATTACATTTCTTGACGCAGTCCACATAATATTTGATCATAGTAGGCCAATAGTAGCCTTATCGAGTGGAATTTTTTTCTAGACTTTGTCTCCTTGCGTGATCCCTACAAAAACCTTTATGTATCTCTTTCAGGATCTATCCAGCTTCATCTTCAGACACGCATTGCTGAAGTGGTGGGGAGTACCCTCATTTGTATAGCTTCCCACCTATGATCTGAGGTGGGAAGCCCGACAGAGAATCTTCTTGTCTTCCTTGCAGTAGGCAGGTAGTTCCTCACCTTTTAAGTATTTGACTAGGGGCGCTATCCAATTGTCTGTGGACGACATTTCTATTTCCGTTGTTGTTGCCCCCTTCCCACAGTAAGGGGTTCTTCAAATCTCTAAGGGGATCTAAGGAGTGACTTCTTTTGAGTTACTTAATGCCTAGGTCGGCTAATCGGCCTTGGCATTTTGTTCCGTAGGTATCTGCTCTAGTTTGAACTCGACGAACGTGATGATTATATTTTTGGCCTCGGCAACATACAAGGTCAGTGTCTTACCTTTAACTTAAAAGTGCCCACCGATTTTATTGATGAATAGTGACGAGTAGCTAGATACATGGATGGAATCCACATGTGATTCTTTTTCATCCTGAGGCTAGCCATGACAACTCCATGCTCGGCTCCATAATTGGTCACTTTGAAAGTGAGGTGGACTGCAAAACATGGTTATTTTCCGTCAAGGGTGAGAAGGACCATGTCGACCCTTGCTCCCTTCCCATTTGACGCCCGTCCACACATAGGTGCCAAACCTATTGGCTTGTGATGGTGTCCTCTTAGCCCCTGTCAAGGCTTGAGCACTCAATAATGACATCTGCGATGGCCTGACCTTCGTAGAAGTGCGAGGCTAAAATAAGATGTGATACTGCCAAAGTTCGATATACCACTTCAATAGCTAATTGGTTGTGTTTGGCCGGCTAAGATCTTACTTCCAAATTTGGTTAGTCAGGACTTTGATAGGATGTGCTTGGTTTTTATGCTGCCTCTTCCAGATATAATAGATCGACTGCTGGATCTTCTCTTCTTCTTTGACCAAGACAGCGTTGATCGCGTAGTCAAATACTCATAAATATAGGTATAAATCCTCCTCGTTGACGAGTTTGGATAGTGCCGGAGGACTGTCCAAATGCTATTTTAGCTCCTCGAATGCCTTGGTGCATTCATCACCCCAAACAAACCATTTTCCCTTCTAGATGAGGTCGAAGATAGAGAGACATCGGTCGGTTGCCTTTGACACGATCTGATTCAACGCTGCAAACATCCCATTTAAGCTTTGTACTTGTGTCATAGTTTTGGGGACTTGCATACTTGGATTATGTCAGGGTTAGCTTCAATACCCTTGGCACTCATAACTTAACCAATGAATTTGCCTGCCAAGATGGCAAAGTAGCACGTCTTCGGGTTTAGCTTCATGTTGTGTCAGCACGGTATGTTAAAAGTCCCGGTCATGTTCTATACATGCCCTCTAGATTTTTTGGACTTCACGGGTATGTCGTCTACATACACTTTCATAGGTCGATCGATTTTTTAAGAAAACATTCAGTTAATGAGACGCTGATAGGTGGTTTCCGCATCGTAGCCTAAAAGGCATGGCATGATAGTGGTACAGGCCAATATTCGTGATGGAGGAGGTGGAATCTTGATCCGGGCTGTGTTTGGCAACCTGATTATATGTAGAATAGGCATCTATGAAAATGAGGAACTCGTATCCAATTGTTGCATCTAATAGTTGATTGATGAGAGACAAAAGAAAGCTATCTTTGGAGAAGACTTTGTTGAGATCGGGGAAATTAATGCAAATCCTCCAAACCCATTTGGTTTTCTGACTAGTACTGGGTTAGTTACCCAGATCGAGTAGTCTACCTCCTGAATGAAGCCATTGGCTAATAGGTTTACTACCTCTTCTTTAAGATCTCACACCTCTTTCGGTTGAGTGGTCGACGCTTTTGATAGATGGGGTGATTTTTTTTATTAATGTTCAGTGCATGGCAAATTATACTGGAACCAATGCTCGTTATATCAACATGCGCCATGCGAAGACATATTTTCTTTGTTGTAGGAATTTGTTTAGTACGTCTCTAACTTTTGGCCTCACTTCCGTGCCTATTTGAACAACTTTGCAAGGTCGGCAGAATCTATGGATATCGATTCTGATGGTGTAGTTGGCCCTCCCTCAATTCTTGAATCCCCATGCGAGGGTTGAGCGGATCGTTATATGGACCTATGTTTGTTTCCAAGTCGCATTGTTCTAGGTTGTAAATCATGCGCTCTATAACGTCCTTGATCAAGACATATCTGTGCTTGAGTCGGGGGCTGGCATTGCCCCACCTCTTACAAATGAATCTGGCGGCATTGAGAAGATAAGAGTTATTATGTCGGATGTCCATACTTGCTAGAGCGGTGCGACTTCGCGATCCCTTGCTGAGACGAGCACTTTAGATCTTTGGGGAGTGGCCACGGAGATAGGATTCCTGCCATTCCTGTCTTCATTATGGCATGCAGTTCCGGCATGACCTTAAGCGCTGCTAGGCTCGAAGGTATTTTCGGGTGATATGCCGCCAGCTGATGCAATGGCTAAGATTGTCCTGGTATGACCCTGAGCATTTCTAAGCTTGAGGGTATTCTCGGATGATACACCATTAGCATTTTTATCTTTAAGGGAAAGGACGGTCCTGGCACGACCTTGAGCACTGTCAAGCTCGAAGGTACTCTTAGGTGACACATTGTTGGATGTTGTGACATGATTAGGTAATACATTATTGGTCGGAGGAGCTATTGATGCCAATGCTTAAAAATTTGGGGACGGTCTCTGCTTGAACCAGAACTACGACCAGCTCGATTGTTCTCTCGAGTGATTCGCTGCTGAGTTTTGCAATTTCTTGTTGAAGCATGAGAATATCCTTCTTTTCTTGTTTTAGGGGTGTCCCATAACACTCCCTACCCTCCTATTGATTGCCTCGAATCTCGCTGATCCCACCTTAGATGGTGAACTTCATAACAAGCTGGTTGTAGGAGACGATGTCATCTAGTTTAGGAATCGTTGACCGTCCTATCAAAAGATTCTAAGCAGAAGAAGAATAAACCACTTCAAAGTTTACATGGACCTTTGCAGTAGAGGGTTCTTAGCCGAATGGTGTCATAAGCTAGGTGTTACCCACTAGAACAATGCCGCACCTAAAGCTATAAATTGGCAGGGCGCAATGGGTGAGGCTAGAGACAGGACCTTGAGAGCCTTAAAAACATGTTTGAACATGATGTTGACCGAGCTGCCCCATCCATAAAGGCTTGATGTACATTTGAGGCGGCATTGCAAGAGTGATGACTGTAGAATCATGATCCGGAAGAGAACGTTTCTCTGTCTTCAGACATGAAAGTGATGGGCTAATATGATTCTAGCTTAGGTGCTTTTGATTCTCATTGCAAAAAATTTTTACCTGGCCAACAGAACCTACTTCCCTATGATATCGGCGCTGTGCTCCCCATTTATTGTTGGCCACTTGCGGGCCTCTGCATATGGTTAAGACATCGTTTATTGTTGTGACGTTATCGTTGGGTTGCTGGTGTGGAGCCGGTTGGTTGTTGCGGTTAATCATTTGTTCCACTTGATCTCAAACAAAATCTAAGAGCGTTCATACCTAGATAAGACTTCCAATCTCGTTTTTTAGCACCCAACATTCGTTAGTGGAGTGCCATTGATTAGATGGAAATGGCAGTACTTGCCATTATCATGAGGTTCCTCCTTTCTTCCACCTCTGGCCAGCTTGGCCTTTGAAATTGCACCCGATTGTGGTTTGTGAGATATATTGTCTCCATATCCCTGTTCAAAGTGGCATAGTTAGCATATCTAGAGCTATAGTGGGTGCGAGTTTCTACATGCACCTTTATTTTTTTGTCAACCATTGCCTCGTCGTTTGCCATTATCACGAGGGTCGACTTGAGTGTACGTCGGGTTTTATTATTATTGCCAAAATATTCTATTCTAATCATGTCGTTCGCCCGTTGATAAAAATCAGTTAAGGATGTAGCGGGTTGCTTTGAAGTTCCCTCAATACTCTTGATTTATACCTGACCCCCAAGTAGAGGGCCACAACCAGGCTACTCATGTTAGCACCCCTTTCCCAAATGGATTCTTTTTTGAAGCGGTTGACATAAGACCGAAGGATCTCGATTGACCTATATATGATGTTACCTAGCTCGCTAGCCATCATAAATAGTCCTTTGAAGTGAACAACCTGGTCTTGAAGTCTACATATAGTTGAACCCAAGAATGGATGCTGCCCGGCTGTAGATGTAGGAACCAGGGGAGTCAGGTCCTGTTGGAACTAAACCTGCTCGTAATGGAGTAATTGAGTAAATTTCAAAATTTTCCTTTTTGGATTTTTATAGGGTCCTATGTAGTCTAAATTTATTTAGAGCTTCTCTAAATTTTCTTTTGAAATAAAATCAGTATCTTATTTAATTCATAAATATAGTTACATTTAATATAGCTTGTACATATATATATACATACGTACACACATACATATATACAAATATATTTGTGTGTGTGTCATATACACATGTGTGTATGTGCAACATAATATGGTGTACATGGTTTAACATGCCCGTGCATAGATGTGTGATTTACACCGTGACAAACATGTTAGACCTTTTATATACAAATGTATTGTCTAAACACACACACACATGCACATCAAATTGATATAAATATGTAAATATGTCTAAATATAATTATATGTATGTGTATGTTATGAAATTCGAATTATAATAAACATATATAAAATACTTATAACATACATACGTACGTACATGCATATATATATAAATTATATTATGTATATATTATGAAGTTCTAATTATAAATAATACTTATAATATATATATATATGATATTAAATTATAAAAATATTTTAAATATAATTTTACAAAATATTTTAAATAAATACTTAAAATGTTATGCGCAATTTGTGAAGAAATTTTTTATATAAATTAATAATAATTTATTTGTATTATATATACATATATATATATTAATTTAAATGTAAATAATAAAATAATATATGTAAATATTTGCAACATTGCTCTCGGCTCAGATTTTTTGGTTTTATATACATTTTAATAATAAACGTTTACTTAATTTTAAAACCGTAAAAAAATGTTCAAAGAAAAAAATAAGTTTTTTCTCCAAAAACAAAATGAACAAAATTTTTAATAAAATTATTTTATATTATTTATGAACACACGCGGGCATGTGCACACATATATGTATGCGTGTATTTTATTTGTATAATCAATTTTTTATATTAAATAAATAATTACTTTTATAAATATAGCGTGTTTGTGTGTATGCGAAATTAAAATAATTTCTTTAATTACCGAAAGCATTGTGCACGTAAATGGACATTTGAAAATTTTAAAACATACATTATATTATGTTATTCTTTTGATTTAGATTTCATTAAATCAAAATCATTTTTAATATTATTTAATTTTCGAAGAATTTGTTTATTTTAAGTTTGGCCATGAGCGCTTGCAAACACACATAATATTTTTAATCATATTTTCACATATATATATATATACGACCATCAAGACATGGCAATATATCGATATACAGATTCACTATAATTTCTATGTAATTGATATATTATACAGTAATTAAATAATCATTTATAGATGTTAATAAACAAGAAATGTACCTTTCATCAAAGCCGAGAATTTGCACCTTGAAATGATGAATTAAACTCCTAGAATCCTATTCCAAGTCCTAAAGTTGCTAGCTCCCAATAGCATTACTACCGAGGATCATATTTGATTTGATTTGTATTTAAGATGCTTGAATATTTGAGGAGAGGGGAAATTTGATTTCAGCCAGCAAAGGGAAGATATGGAGGCTCGAAAAAGTGTAGGTTAGAGATAATTAAATAAAGATATCCTAAGAAGAAAAACAAGGATCTAGATCCTTGTTTTTCTCACACCAATTCTCTTCTCTTTAGTTCAAATTCTAACCCACCTTAGCCAGCAAAATGTCTGGCCCACCCTTTCCTATCCCAGTCAAAATTAACAAGCATCTCATGGTCCTCAAACTTACAATAACCTGTACTTTAATAGGCTGGAATTTCAGCTAAATCGAAAACCAAGTTCATTAGGGTACGCATCGTTGGTTTTGACGACCTGTAATAAACATATGTATACTAGAGAATGAACTCATAGGGAAATAGCAAAATATAATAAAACATAAATACTGACTGAGTCTACTTCCTTAAAATCAATATTATTCCTTTAATATCTAGTTGCCTTATCAGCGCCGAGCATGAATGAAAATACTTCTCCATCAACCGTTCCCATCCTGCACCAGCAGTCTGTCCCTTTAATCTATCCCATGGGTTGTAATACGGAAGGGGTCATCGTTCTGGTGATTGGTAAGTTACATACTTTATCCATAATACTAATTTTTGATGACTAATTTCTATTCAGGTGTTATGTTTACTATTCACGGTTTATCTATATAATTCCATACGCACGTACGATATATCCAACCTTCTCCGAGACATAACCATGTGTATATTTGTATTTTTTTGTGTGAGTGTACACAAGCAGTTACTATCCAAGAAACCTTGGCCATTTAATACTTCTTAAATTGGGAGGAGACAGGCCCAACGGTTATTTATAACTTCTTAATACCTCAATCTCGAAGCAGGTCCTCCATAACATAATCGCTAGTCAACTGGCCTTAGCCATTATAGGCCGATGACCCGTAGATACAACTTTATAACTTAATTTTCCTTATTACTAACGCCTATCAAAAACTTATCGAAGGGTTAATTAGCCCACCTTCGAACAAAAAAAATTAAATTTTGAGGTCTTTGCGTATCCCATACAGAATCTACACTAGTAGGAAGCGAAAACCGTAATGGCATAACCGAAGTTTTTTCTAACGATCACTTATGACCGCTAGTCATTCAAGCCTATATGACATCCCTACTTCTAAATATAGGTTTGTCGATAATGCTGACGTTGCCTATTGACCCCTACAGCCGAAATCCTGTTTAGACTTACCTAATATAAGTCATGGAAAATACATAAATGAAGCAGATCTCATTTCCATATTTGGCACCATTATAGGTTATTTAAGACTTCTTATATAGAGAGAAGGTAAACCTAATAAGAATTTAATACCTTCCACCCCAAAGTAAACCCCTTGAGGTCCCTAAAGGCACTGAGCCATTTAATACTTCAAATCCGATATGAACCCTTGGTACATTTTCCCATACTTATATGCGAACATATATTCCTTCCCCATAGGTCCTATAGTAGGAGATGCCCCACATCAGTAGTATGCATATACAACTGTGGGTAGCCTTTAAATGAAGGATAGACTTATTCAATGTAACTCTATTGACCTCACACCCAAACCATACTAAAAGAAGCCATTTATCTTAAATCTAAGTATTAGACTAGACCCACTAATATACGTTCATCTTAAACATATTGTTGATGCCATATAATTTCCATTATGAAAATTATACTGTCTCTTAAGTTTATTTATTAGAATTAAAATACTTATATTCACTGCAAATCTATTATATTTTATCGGCTTACTTCCAATACTCTTCATTTCCTTATGTCCCATAAATGTTAACTGTTCATAATAAATGGCCATTAATATTCAAATTAGACAATGACATTCATTTATTTATTTCCATTTTAAATTATTGTGCTCATTTCATTTTTCCATAAATATCATATTAAATTCTGTAATCAATTCTACTCAATGCATTTTTATTCATATTTAATTTATATGACTCATTATTAACCGCACATTTATTGTCCATTAAATTTATAATCACTGTTCATAATTTACGGAGTTACTGCCTCTTTCCACTACAACCTCCTTATCCTATAGTTATGCTATGCTATTAATATTTTGTCATCCTAATCGTAACAAATATGAATACCGACGTATATTTATTTATTATGATTTATTCATTACCGTATGTATGTTGATATTTTTAATTAATAAGCGCAGTTATACGTGTGTGTGTATTATATTATATATTTCTAACTTGTTTAGCAATTTTAGAATATACACTTATATGTACATACTACAAAAAACGTTCATTTCCATATTTTAATTATTGGAACTGTCCTTCCTAAAAAGAATTACTGTTACAACTTTCCATAAACTACCTAAAAGAGAGACATTTGCTCCATTTGAAATTGCAATGAATAATCTCTTTTCTTTTATGGAAATTGATAGTGTAAACTTACAGAGAAGAACATCCGTAGTTTACACATCTTTCTCTATTAGGGCATATTTCTTATTATTTCATATAATGCACTTTTCATACATAATTGTGAAAGTAGGAAATTTATAGAAATTTGCATGGTAATAGATACAACTAAATTATATTCTTAACGTTTCGAATAGATTAAAACTTAAAATTTTACAGTGCAAATCAAATTAGGGCAATCCAAATGTGTAATAAACAATTATAGCTCAACTATAATAAATTTGGGATAAATTTCACAATCTAGTCAGCACTATTTTAAAAACTTTAACGATCAATTTTCAAATTAGGGTGTATATATCATTCCATACCAATTACATGACTTATAAGTATGTAAGTGTGATTTTAATTGAATATGTTCATTCGAAGCCAACAACTCAATAGATCTTGCATAAGCATAATATAATTAAAATTCAATGATACAAATTTTAGTGTTACATACAAATCATATAATTTTTAACTCATCTTTCTAGCTTTCCAAATCTCCCAAAGTCGAATCCATTCCTTTAATCAACTCCATTTTCCTTTCCATCCCAAAATATGTATAACAAGATATAAACATACATATTAGAATTATAGATCTAAAAAGAGATTTGAGTTAAGTGGAATATAGATTTATAATTATAAAATTCATCTCTTTGCAAAATTTATTCACTCTTCTTCTTCTCTTTTATTTTCCGCCATTCTCCAATATATATATATATATATATATGTATATATATATGTAACAGTTGTTTATAATTTCTAGAAATATCGAAGAAGGAAAAATGGTAGAGCTCCGCTGCTTTGATCAGAAAATATGAGAAGAAAAGCGAGGGGTTAAGCCTAATTTATAGGTGTTCGAATCAATTCTATCCGTTAGCTTAACATTTTTTAAGTATGAGCCATTAGGCCGGGGTTCTACCCTAGCTGCCACCACTTCAACCGATTGGCCGTCCTTAGGAGGAGTCGTACGGTAGGGTTCACGTGTTTATTATGATTTATTTCATTTTACCTCCTTTTTAATTATTTTTGATCTGAAAATTTCAAATGCTGATAACTTCTTCGTCTGAACTCCAATCCAAATATGAAAGCTGCTCTGAAATTCACCACGAACACAATGGTAAAAGTTTCATGGTCAAATTCTAACATTTTGTGCAAAATTTATTTTTGTGCCTTAATAATTATTTATTAATTCTCTTTAGTTATTACCATTTATTATATGGAGTGTTATATTCTCTCATCTTAAAGAATTTCATCCTCGAAATTTCTTAAGGATTGAGTCATGTAACATAGCATGCAACCATTCTAAATTATCCGACCAATTAGTGTACAACCAATTTTGCAGCCAATTGTGTACGAGTGCATTGTGTAACACAACGTATATGATATGTATGCTGAATAATTCTAAATCGTCGCCTCATATATGAATGTATTCTTTTAAAAAAATTTGAAAGTATGATGCAAACAACCAATAACACTAATAATTATATATGTATGTAAGTTTTCAAAAATAAAAAATCTTTGTTTTCACACAACAAATTTAACACTCCAACAAATAAGAATATGATTAAATGCATCCAATTCTGACCTTCCAAAACTTAACGTACCATTTCTAACATACAAATTTTTTGAAAATCTAGTTTTCCTTAATCTATACTCTCATGTCGGGAAAGGAATTTAAATGAAGAATTTCACATTTTCACCATTATTTTGGATACGTGTTTTGTTGTACCTCGAACCTTCTCTTCCCTCCCCCAAATCATTTTCAACTTTTCGAAGTACAATTCATATAAGGTGGTTTATTTCTAAATTTTCAAAACAGGGTTATTTTAAATATAAATTTTGTTAACTATCAACTAAATATGAAAATTGAAATTCCAAATCTAAAATAGCATTTTCTCCTGTAATTATCTGTGCTTCGTATATTGCCACCCATATTCCGCAACAAAATTCATATTCACTAACACGTCGACCCTCTCCACGCTAAGCATGTGAAACATGAAAATTAGGAATTCTCTCATATCCCATTAAAAAACCTTCTTCCCTTTCCAATCAAACTTGCAAAATAGTTTGAAAATTAAATCTTCAAAAGCATTCAAACACAATTTTTTTTCAAAACCATTTGAATATGATTATTTTTCAAAAGCATTTGCATAAAAAATTTCAAAAGCATTTGAACACAACTTTTCAAAAGCATTTTCCTTTACTCCTTTTAAAACAAACTAAGCAAGACCTTAACGTAATAGAGATTTAGTCAATAGGTTAATGCATATGATTGACCATAGCATTGGGCAGTTAATCCAAGATTTTGAAAACTTTCCTTTAGTTCGAAACAACAAACAACACACAAGTATATTTATAACTTTTAAATTTTGGGCTTTACACTGAAGGTCCATATTTTTGATGTTGTTTTAAGAAAATTCTCTATGACAATGAGAAAGTAAATTAAGTCCCTGTTTTTACAAAATCAGAAAACGCAAACTATCTTGCGCTATCCTGATAAAAAGTGCAAGTTAACTTGCGCTTTTAAAAAATTTCAAAAATTTCAAAATCACAAAGCGCAAATTTCAAAAGTTTCAAATTTTTTAAAATAGAAGCGCAAACTAGCTTGCACTTTCTGATAGAAAATGCATGTTAACTTGCGCTTTTTAAGAATTTCAAAACTTTCAAAATTTTGAAACTTTTCAAAAAAAAATCATAGTCAAAAGGTTGCAAGTTAGCTTGCATTTTCTGTTAGAAAAATGAAAAACACCTTACGTTTTCTATTTTTTTAAAAATAGGGACTAAATTTACATATTCATATCTACATGGACTTTTCTTATATCAATATCAAAAATAGGGACCTGTAGTTCCTTTCTTGTTTAAATTTTAAGACGTAAGGGTAAATGACCCGTAGTTTCACAACAGCCTTTCTCTATCATTTGCTTGCAAAAATTTATTTTGCCCCAAAACTTAAAAATATTTGAGATTTGGACATTCTTTATTTTTGGTTACTAATTAATTAGTTTCTTGGTTTATTTTATGAACTTTCAGCCTTAATTACACATTGCTAGTTATGTATACTTGTGAGATTTCCTTATTTACACCGTTTCTCCAATATATATAGTGGCCTAAGCTCATACGGAAAATCAACAAAGTAATATATCATACGCTTTTTCAATACTCGAAAAGAGACAACTGGAGATTACAACCCAAATGTTCTAAAAGAAATAATTGTTGGAAGCTACTCTTAAACATTAATTGGTACTAATGATGTTGTGTCCCTATCACTTCTTACTCAATTAAGATGGACTTTCTAGCATGTCATTCTACCATAACCCACATGTCTTAATTCACCTTCTTGGCTTCCAAATAAGGTCCATCCAATTACTTCAATTATTGCAACCAATTATAGGATAAATTATGCATTCCCATATTATGGTGGGTAAGGAATATAAACCATGTACGTTTAGAGCAACTCTCGGGAAATAGGCTTGGTGTAATAATTTTTCTATCACCTATCTTGTCTTCTTTAACCTTGAGTCAATTAACATCCTCTATGTGTGTTTGCCATCTCATTACCCTCTTCTTCAATCATACTATTATCCTTTCTCAATCAAAATCTCTTGATAATATTCTCAAATTTGGCATTTATTTCCTATATTCTTGATCTTTCAATTGAGTACACTTCAGGACTTGCAAAAATGTACTTTGATACACTTCCTCACTCCTTTGATGGTTCTTTTTACGGTTTTCACACATTTCTAATCAAGACATTCCTACGTTCGTACCAACATTACTTATATTCAATGTGGATTCCTTATTACCATCCTATGAACATTCTTAGCTATTTTACTCATAGTCTTAACTTTTACCTTGTCTTACCTAGGCAGTCATCTTAATCTACTTCATATTAAAAATTGTTTTGTTATTTTACCACTCTTTATAAAATTAAAACTTCACGGTCGCGAAGTACTCAATCCAAGACTTTATTTTTGAAAATATAAACTTAAAAAAACATTTTTAATAAATTCAAAATTTTCTTGGTTTCCAAAAGAAGCCATGAAAAGTTTCTCATTCCAGCCAACTTTCCCTTTTTAAGAACTTCCTACAACAGAGGCTCACTTCTTTAAAAGTGGGATTTTTAACCCAAAACATTAGTTTGCATTTAAAAACTGAATTGTCATACCAAATCATTTTTTCTTGAAAACATCTTCTATAGCAAAAAAATAAGAGAAGACAAAGGACAATTTCCATTCTATTATTTTCCTACTACTCATGCCATTTCCGCTTTCAACTTTAACGGAGATTCCAATAGCCTATGAGGGAAATTCTGAAAGATATGCGCAGCTATTGCATATATTTATGGAAATTACCAATTTCCTATCCTATTCTTATTTCTAATTAGTTTACTAACTTTATTTTAATATAGACCCTTAAAGATGTTCCTATTTGAATTTCCTAATCCTGCTACTTTTTAAAATTTCTCCTATTTAGGTTGCCCTTAAATAGCTTCTCCATACATAGCTCTTTTAATCTTTTAATGTTTCCTTTACTAGCACATTGCAGTATGTTTGCCTACTACTATAGCCATTAGGCTTTTTCTTTTTAACATGAAAAGAGATGTATAAATCTATTTCAATTGTTTTTCTTTGTATTTTCCTTATACGGAAATATTTTTTTCACCTTTTTTTTGGGGCATTCTTACCTTTCTATTCTTTTTACCCCATTTCAATCAAGTACCATTTCCATTATCTACCTTTTATAAAGAATTTTAAAAAGGTACTTCTAAATTTACTGTTAGCCCAAAAAATGGATCAACATTCTGTATTGAATGTGAACACACCAGCCCTATTTATCAAGACAAATAAAATAGAAAAGAAAGCAGTAGTATATCCTAGAAAAAGTAAAGAGATAAGAGATTTTTATAGTGGTTCGGCTGTTAATGAAGCCCACGTCCACTTTATAGCTTTTATTAGCTGACTACTGTTATAAAATTAATTTGGTTTACAATATGATTGAGTCACTTAAGTCAGACCAAAATCACAAGTACTTGGAGACAACTGGTGGATCACAGTTGCTCTTTTGTGACTGTTGTGTGAAAGAAGAAGAGTGAAGAATAGTAATGGTAGAGTTACATCAGCCATTCCAGCGATCTCCTTTCTATCGTAGATGGGATGGAAATTATAGGAGTTGGAGAGCACTTGGGCTAGAGCCTCTTCACTTGAAGCCCGTATCCATCTTGTAGAGCCTTCTCAAAAAATTTGGAGGTTTTTAGGGCTAACTTTTCGGATCGATGTCGATCCAATTGGATCGAATTGGTACCGATTCAAAAAGTTGTGCAATTCTTGTGCAACCCTCATTTGGTTGGCTTCCTTGATTGGTTTCTCCATGCAATTTCATAGCTTGTTGATTTGCTTTGATGGTGATTCACCAATGAGTTTGATTGATTTGTAATCTAAATCAGGTAAGCTTTTCATTTCTTGAACTCGAATGCTTGGAATTTTACCAAACTTGGTAGATAAGCATAATGGAGACATAGAAATATAAGAAATATGGAATGGATATCCAGTAAAGTAACATTTTGGATCAGTACCGATCCTATTGGATTGGATCGGTACTGATCTGAAATGTTGGCATTAAAATGGTCCAAAATTCTTGGGGTCCTTTGCCTTGTATTTTTAGGCCTTCGGAGCAAGTCTCGAGTCATTCTAGCTTAGTCTGAATGTTCTAACTCCTTTTGAATTCTGCGACCTCAATAACTCGATTAACATTTATCCCTTAGAGTGAGCTTTCGTTGTAAATAAGGTGTGCTTCAGAATTTTTTATCTCTGGGTTTCCATTTTAAGGAGTGTTACTGGTCGTATCTGGCCATCTTGAAAAGTTATATACGAAGTATCGGCTAATTGTTCAGTCCTTAATGTGAACCTCCATTGTTCATGATTACGGAGTGATCTTGATTTGATAATTTCCAGAATGAATATGAACATCGAGTAGGTCACACAGGAAAATTTTGGGTCGATTTGGAGGACTAAATTGAATCGGATCTGTACCGATCCAAGTGCTTGAGAAAAACTCCTCTTTTTTTATAGAGGCTTGGTTTTAGTTCATGAGATGGTGGTTTTGATAAGAACAACCTTAGGACTTGTTATAAAAACTAAATATTAATATTCTTGTCCAGATATATGTGTATATGCAAGAAATATATATATATATATATATATATATATATATATATATATATATATATATATATATATGCAGGTACCGAGAATGAAGACTGTACAATATAAAAATTCAAGACTAAGTATGGAGATTCAAGATTGATGAATTCAACATTGAAGAAATCAAGACTGAAGACTCATAAGTATCAAGAGTTCTAGATTTCAAGAGTTCAAGATATCAAGGTAAGTAGTAGAGTCTAGATTTATGTTAAAACTTCATAATAGCACTAAAATCTTTGTTTGGATCTTAATCGTGGAATGAAATTCATCTTCTTGCTTTAATAGTAGGATGGAACCCATGACCTCTTTAGTGGGATGGAACCCACGACCTTCTCTAGTAGAATGGAGTCCAACAAATTTTCCAAATGATTTATTTTAGTTATTTTTGCAAAAACAATCTTTTTAAAGAGTCATCTCTCTTGGTTTAAATATTTTAGCCTTAATTCAAAAACTATTTTTCAATCACATTAATTTCAAAATCGTCTCTTGTTTTTAAACTATCTTCTGGTTTTAATATTATAGCTTTAAATCTCAAAAATATATCTTATACTGAATTTTTAATATCACTTTTATATTGTAGATTATATATTTTAAAATTACTTTTTAAATCTCTTTTATAAGTTTAAACTACATTCAAAATGGTTTATAAAGTTTTGAAATTATTTTGACAAGTTTTAGAATTGAAATAATTTTAAAGCAAAATTAATTTTCAAAATTTACATAGGCATGTCAACATCCCTCATCCTCTCATGTCGACATGGTGAACGTAGAATTCAAATTTCAAATTTTGAAAAGAAGTGTATATTCGTCATAAATTTTCACGAATGAACATGACCATTATTCTTCTATAAATACCAGTGGTTTTCAACGAATTTCAAGTTAGTTTTTCTTGATTTATTCACTCCTTCTCTACTCAAATATTCTCAAATGCTTTAACAAAGTTCTATCGAAATTCTAAGTGAATCAAACTCGATCATCTCTAGGTTGATTCTCTGCCACTCTCTCTCAAAGATCTCAATGCTATTCAGAGTTATAGGATCATTTGTAAATAAAGATCGAAAGATCAAAGTGTATCAAGTCTCTCTCTCTATCAAAGTGTGATTGGAAATGATGCGACTGTGGCCCGTAAATCAATTGGGTGTAATTGTAGCCCATAAATCAATTAGGTGATCTTGTACCCTAGTTAAATCAAGAGAGTTTGCCCTAGACTCAAAGACATGAGGGTGTATCTTGCCTTGAACTCGAGGTTGTAGTATTGAAATTATATATGAAAAGAAATCCACACAAGAAATTGCGTGGGACTGGATGTAGGGTAACTTTGAACCAGTATAAAATTCTGGTGTGTTCTTTCCTTTACTACTTTTATTTACAATTTGCATCTGTGTCCGATTCTGTGATTGTCTCTATGTTTGTGAATTGCATCCGTCTATGTTTAATTTCAAAAGGTTTCAAAAATTCTATAAAATCCATTAAACACTATTCACCCCCTAGTGTTAATCCAGCCTTAAGATTTGTAATCCGCATTTCCTACATTTGGTATAAGAACATTAGTTTTCAAAGTTTTCATAATTTGATTTCTGAAAAAAATTTCAAATGGCTGCCAACACTGGTAATGTCAACACTGTCACTAACTCATTTGTAAAGGGTCAGTCTACTGCCAGACCATCATTTTTTAATGGCAGTAACTATGCATATTTGGCTTGCAAGATGAAAATCTATTTACAATCAATAGGATTAGACACTTGGAGTATCACAAAAACTGAGTACGTTGAACCCATAAACGATTTTTCACCGTGGACTACTGAGCAAAAGACCGTTGCTCAAAACAATTCCAAAGCTATGAATAACTTATTCTGTTCACTTGATAGGAATGAGTTTAATAGAGTGCCTGTTTGTAAGTCTGCATATGAAATCTGAAAAACTTTGCAAGCTACTCATGAAGGAACAAACAAAGTTAAACAAACCAAAATATCCATTTTGACCAATCAGTTTAAATTTTGGAAGATGAATCCAAATGAGTCCATTTTAGACATGTACAGTAGGTTTCAAGACATTGTGCACTCATTAATTGCATTAGGAAAGAACTATTCCGAAGAAGATCAAGTAAGAAAAATTCTGAATTCACTCACTCTGGAATGGGATCGGAAGACTTAGCAATTGAAGAGGCTAATGATATTAGTACGTTGAAAATTGAAGAATTAATTGGGAATTTGACGTCGTTTGAATTATAAATGCAAAGGAGAAGAGAAAGCAAGGCCTCGGAAAAGAAGTCAACAGTGTTCAATGCAATAACAGGTGGTTCAGACTCAAACAATGACAACGATGAAGAAATAGCCTTGATGATAAGGAATTTTAGAAAGTAGAATTCTGAAAATAATAATGAGACTCTCAACAAGTCAGATGCTACAATTGTGATGAGCCAGGCCACTTAAAAAGAGATTGTCTACGTCAGGATAAGCAGAAATTTCCTCCAAGCAACAATTCGTCAAAGAAATGGAAGAAAATATATACTGCTACACTAGACGATTCAGACTCATTCTCTAGTGATGAAGATTAAGAGATAGAAAATTCAAATATGTGCTTTATAGCTATTCAAGAATCTGATGATCTTGGAAATATTGATCTAAAAATAGGTACGCAATTTAATTATATTGATTGAAATTTCTTGTTTGAATGTTTGCATATTTTGAAATTGCTTGTTGTTTGAATTTAAAATTTTGATTTTCAAAATAATATTATTTAATATTAAAATATTAATATTAATATTAAAGTGTTATTATATTTAATGTTAATTTTAGATAAAATATAAATTATATTATATGATATATGTGTGTGTATATATATTAAACAAAATAGGAAAAATAAGTCACCTGAATTATAGAACCCATGTCGACATGGCCCTCCCCCCATGTTGACATCCCCCTAGAATTTTGAAATTCAAAACTTTGAATTTCCCTCTACCTTTTCACCAACTACAAAGCTCTGAAAAGGTGTCTTTTGACCAGAGAACATGGCTCTTAGATATCTATTTATCTTCTTAACTTTATCCTGTCTTTTCATTTTCATTTCAAAATTCAAACTCTCAAGCTCTCTACATTCTTCAAAAAATGTCTTCCTCAAACACTCCATCCGCCATTAGGCTGTCCAAGGCCATCTAAGAATTCATCTACAATGATCCGGAAGCTATCAAAAGCTTACATAAGCTATGTAAACTTTGGAATGGTCCATGCAGGAAAATTTGCAATCTTTAATGATTTTCCTTCTTATGAACTCAATATTCTTTTCAAAGAGAATCAAATTCTTAGTTTAATTGATGATTCTCAAAATGATTTTGTTTATTATCCTAATCTTGTTGAAATGTTTTATGTAAAGTTGGATCGTGGTTTTTATAAGGGAAAAGTTTGGAGTAGTGTTAAAGGAACATGAATTGTTTTAAATAGTGAGATTTTAGGAAATATTTTAGGTTGTAAGTTTACAGGAATGAATCTTTTGATTTTCAAATTGATGAACATAATCATGAGACATTTCATCACATTTTTGAAGGGGATGATAACTTTGAATTTATAAATGGAAATTTCCGTCCTAAAGCAAGAATTGTAAACCTTCTTTTACAGCATACCATAACTTCAAGATCGGTAAATTTCCATCACCCGACCTTAAAAGTTTGTAAGGCTTTTTATGCTATTTTTTGGCATTATGAAATTAATTGGGCATAAGTAATTTTGGATGAACTTCGTCCCAAAAAAATTACTTTAGGATAAAACACTTTATATCATGGGATTTATCTTACTCGGATTTTTAACTATTTTGGTGTTGATTATAAGAGAGAGGAGTTTGTTTCTAGAAAAGTGTTTAATCATGCCAATACCTCTCTTATGAAAACCCCACTTGTGTTTCAACCATAGGAAACAATTGCCGGAAAAAAAGTGAAAGGTTGGCTCATGAAGATATGGAAGAAGAAGAAGAGGAGGAGGAGGAAGAAGGGGAGGAGACGTAAATTGAAAAAGAAGGAGAGGAGGGGGAAGAGACGTCATTAGAAAGCATTGAATACGCTATCACTCCTAACAATCCATTCAACAAGACACTTCTCAAAAACCAAAAGATAATAGTGGAAAATCAAAGAACTCTCAAAAGAACCTTTTGTAAAAAATTAGACAAAATTTCCACCAAAATGAACAAGGTCTTTGGGAAAGCGAGTCACAAGCTTGGATTATCATCATATTCATCACCTTCTAACTAATACTAGTTTTATTTCATGTTGTATTAGTTTGTATCTTTCTTTAGTTAATGTTATGTATTATTTATATACTGTTAATTAAATTTATCAATGAAAATCCTTTATTTCTATTCATTAGCTCTAAAATATCTCTGAAATGCTTGTTATTATATTATATAAGTTTATATATATAGACTTGTACATAATATAAAGAAACAAAGTAAATTGCCAAAATCAATAGGGGCATGCCGACACCCCCTACCCCCATGTTGACATATAACGGCCAGAAAGTGTTTTTTGTTTAGACATTGAAATTGACATAAGGACCTTGTGTCTTTTCATTTCAAACGACTTTTTATCTATTTAAATACTTGTTTCTTTCAGAAAATGCATATTTTCAATTCTCCTTATTTTCTATTAATTTTTTTCTTCATATTTTATCAAAAATGGCCTCTCCTATTCATAATCTAGTGAGAATCTTGAAGAAACTCTTAATTCCTTCAAGAACATACTTACCTTTATCCTTCGCAATCAACGTCACTTAGAATAAAGCTAAATGAAGGCATTTCAATGCCATTCGGTGGATGATCCCAGCCCTTAACAAAAAAGAATTTGAAGTGAGTTCAGCAAGAACTCTGAACAAAGATAATAAAGAATGGGATGTTATAAAGGCAGATCCTATCTTCGGTGAAGAAGGATGGGTTCAAGTTCCAAGAAATGTTTGATTTGGAATATGTGATTTTATTTACTTTGATTTGTTTTGAATTTTTTGGTTTGATTTGATTAGATTTGGTATGGTTTGGATTGATTTGAATGTGGTGTGTAATATATGATTGAACATGGTGTGGTTTGATAAGAACGTAATGTGTATATTGATTGATTATGTTTGAAATTTTCATATCTCTCACATTTAACTTACTACATTTTATTCATAATTATCTTTCTCATTTATATCATACTGTACAGTGTTGTTATCCTATACAATGCTATAGTATACGATTTAGGGGGGTTATGTAGTTTAGGCTTAGTTTTTGTTGATGACAAAGGGGGAGAATTATAAAATAGGTTAGTTAGGCTTATATTAAGGGGGAGTTAGTATATTAAGGGGGAGTTGTTGGAATAAGGGGGTGTCAGAGTAGACTAAGAGTTTGGTGGAGTATATTTTACAAACAAAGGTTGTCATCGTAAAAAAGGAGGAGATTGTTAGTTCCTAAGATGATAGTTTGATGACAACAACCTTAGGACTTGTTATAAAATACAAAAACTAATATTCTTATCTAGATATATATGTATATGCTAAATATATATATATATATGCAGTATATATATACACGTATATATATATATGCAGGTATTGAGAATGAAGACTGTACAGTATAAATATTCAAGACTAAGTATAGAGATTCAAGACTGATGAATTTAACATTGAAAAAATCAAGACTGAAGACTCAGGAGTATTAAGAGTTCAAGATTTCATGAGTTCAATATTTCAAGATATCAAAATAGGTAATAAAGTCTAGATTTATGCTAAAACTTCATAATAGCACTAAATCTTTATTCAGATTTTAGTTGCGGAATGGAATCTACCTTCTCGCTTTAATAGTGGAATGGAAACCATGACCTTCTCTAGTGGAAAGGAACCACAAAATTTTCAAAATGATTTATTTTTATTATTTTTTCAAAAACCATCTTTTTAAAAAGTCATCTCTCTTGGTTTAAATATTTTAGCCTTAATTCAAAAACCATTTTTCAATCATATTAATTTCAAAATCATCTTTTGCAGTTATCTTCTGGTTTTAATATTATAGCTTTAAATCGCAAAAATATATTTTATACTTAGTTTTTAATATTACTTTTATATTATAGATTGTATATTTTAAAATTAGCTTTTAAATCTTTTTTATAAGTTTGAACTATATTCAAATTGGTTTATAAAGTTTGGAAATTGTTTTGACAAGTTTTAGAATAGAAATCATTTTAAAGCAAAATTAATTTTCAAAATTTACATAGGCATGTCGACATCCATCATCCCCCATGTCGACATGGTGACCGTAGAATTCAAATTTCAAATTTTTAAAAGAAATGTATATTCATCATAACCTTTCGCGAATGGATATGACCATTATTCTTCCATAAATACTGTTGTTTTCAACGAATTACAAGTAAGTTTTTCTTTATTTGTTCACTCTTTCTTCTCCACTCAAATATTCTCTTATATTTGAAACGCCTTAACAAAATTCTACCGAAATTCTAAGTGAATCAAACTTGATCGCCTCTAGTTTCATTCTCTGCCACTCTCTCTTAAAGATCTCAGTGCGGTTCAAAGTTATAGGATCATTTGTAATCAAAAATCGAAAGATCGAAGTGTATCGAGTCTCTCTCTATCAAAGTGTGATCGGAAACAGTGTGATTGTGGCCTGTCAATCAATTGGGTATGATTGTAGCCCATAAATCAATTAGGTGATATTGTAGCCTGGTAAAATCAAAGGAGTTTGTCCTGGATTCGAAGACAGGATGGTGTATCTCATGGCCTTGAAATCGAGGTTGTAATATCGACACCATATTTGAAAAGAAATCTGCATAAGAAATTGTGTGGGACTGGATATGGGGTAACTCCAAACCAGTATAAAATTTCGATGTGTTCTTTCCTTTACTTCTTTTGTTTACTATTTGCATCTATGTCCGATTCTGTGATTGTCTCTGTATTTGTGAATTGCATCTGTTTGTGTTTAATTTCAAAAGATTTAAAAAATTCCATTAAATTCATTAAACACTATTTACCCCCCTCTAGCATTAATCCAGCCTTAAGATCTATAATTTGCATTTCCTAAAGTTGGATCTACTCCTTTTTTGTTTTACTTCATTTGAGCCGAGCCGAGCCGAGCCGATCAAATTACCGCAAACGACCATCGATCTGAAGCCTATAACTGCTAAAAGGCACCATCGTCAATCTTCACCATAAACCACCGCCTCATGGAGCCGCCGCCGCCGTTCCAAGTGGGTCCCATCATCAAGATCACCTCCATTTTAAGGCGTTGCCGATTCGACCCATCTAATACCCTAGTTTGGGTTGTCTTGAACCAGAGATCAAATCATATTTCTCAATTTTGAAGATGGGTGATGTGGATTTTGGCTTATTAGTACATTAGCGATTGATGATGAAGTTGTATTGGTAACAGATACAGTGGAAGATTTGAGTTAATTGTGACTTTTGTTGATTGTGACTTTGTGGAAGATGATAACAAATCGAGTCTTGAATTCTTCACAGAACGAAGCAAGGGTTTTGTCCCGATACTCAACATGTTTTGCTATATTCATCCACAGATTCAGAACTAACTTGCACTGAGTTACACAGTCGATTCTGGCATAGCATCTTGCGGATTGATTTTGGTTTGTCTCAGAGATAATAATAGGTTAGGGTAGCGTCTTGTAGATCATGTTTTTATCACCTTCTAGAGAACTAAAATCAATTTATGTTGAGAATTCTTTACTTGATTCAGACCCGTCGATCTATAATCACTCACTTCGGATTTGTCCTGTCATTTCATTGTCAGTGTACCTCGAATAGGAAGGGCTTTCCATGTCGCTTTTGACAACGAATCCATTATCGTTCGTTGGTTGATAATGGGTAAGTATTAAAGAAATTAAATTAACGGGTGATATCGATCACTCTTTTCGGTATGAATGGGCCATCCACATAGAATGGTCTGTTCACCACATTTAGGACACCGGACCTATTCTCGTTTAGATTACACATTGCACACTCTCTTAGTTAACACTTGGAATCCGATTGATGATAGATACACAAAGATTATCTCCTGGATTTCCAACATCAACCAGAAGGGTCTATGGTTTAGAGATTAGGCTTACCTGACCGTTTTGAACACAAGATTTCTTATATAAATTGTCACGCAAATCTTCTCGGTGTAAATCAGTTGAGGGGAAGTCACCTCTTTCTGAAGCGGAGTCATTGTCAGTCCCAGCTGGATCCGCCACTTCCATAACTTCGAGTCAATACAGTCGTCTGATTCCAATCAGTCCCATTGTCGATCACGCTCCTCCTAATTTCAGAGTCTTGCTTGAGCCTCTAGAGAAAGCTTTTACGATTCTTATATACAGGATGTTTGGAAGCATTTGCTCGCAATATGGTATCCCAAAGGATGGCGTACTTCTTCCATTGAGAGGAGAATTTGCTCATAGGCCACCTTCTAGATATGTGGCTTGCCATCGATATATGTGCATGTACAGTGCAGTGCCTCATTCAATCATTTCTTAAAGGCAACACTTCAGAACATAGGGTTGGCCCCATTCCAGATTCTTCCAAATGGATATGCCATGCTGACATGCTTATATGTTCTGTTCATAGGGGTGCTTAATCGTGCCTCTAGGCTTGTTGAGCTACGACATCTTCTATTGTTCAAGAAGAGAGAGGCTAATCCAACACTTGTTTATATTGAAGTGCAGCGTAGTCGGAAAATTATTCTAGATCTTCCCAGCAAAGTTTCTTCATTTGAGAATCGGTTCTTTTTTGCTAAGCGTCTAGAAGGTTTCACACGTTTATGGACTACAAGGGGTAAGTCTCCTTTACCATGCTCGAAGTTTCCTTTAATTATTATAAGTTTTTTGAATGGTCATATATTCCTTATAGTTCTCCCGAAAATTAACAAGGACCCGCACTCCGCATTGTTCTTAGCACCTTGAAAGTGGTTGATGCTCAGGAGCGAACGATTAGATTCTTGCTCACATATGAGAACCCTCGCCGAAGTGGGCATTTACACCGTAGTAGATCTGTTGAATTTGTTAGCGCTCCTCCCAGCTCTACAGCCTGAACCCATTCTATTTTTTCTTCCCCTGACTCTGGTGATGATGAAGAAGAAGAACGTGGTCCATCCGATGGGTCAGAGAAGACCCATGAGGAGATCCAAATTTAAGTTGGGGTTGCCAGTCCACCCAAAATGCCATCAATTCCAGAAGAGAAAGCAGAAGAGTTTATTTAACGGAAGGGCAAGGCTCCGCTTATTGAAGAGAAGGAAGAAGGAGAAATCAGTGTGGGGCATCCTCTAAATAAGGAATAAATAGATTAGGACATTGATGAGGGTGGCGTGAAATTCGGCTACAAGACATCAGAGTTGATCCTCAGTTATGCATCTTCACCTTCTTTGAAAGAGCTTATTAGTGGAGCTTCTCCCAAGACTGAGCCTGTATCTAGCTCTCTATCGGAAGGTGCTGACATTGATTTTGGAGATACGAGTGGCATTTTTGTGAATATGGGTGACATAATGGATGACTTTACTTTGAAAGGGTTACCTTTCCAATCTACTCAGATTATCTCTACAGAGCGCAACGAAAATGCCACAAAGTGAATTAGACACATAATATAAGGTGGATTTTCTGTTATCCCACTTTTTCATGCAACCCATGAAAAAAAACCATCTGTTGTCTGAAGAGCACTTGAAATCTTTAATCTGTTGTCTGAATATACCATGAAATCTCTATGAACATGCTTGTTATTCAGACAACATTTTATCCGTCGTTTGATTTAAGTTATCCAATTTTTGGTTTTGGCTTCAACTTTTCCCTCTCAGTTATTTTTTGGTCGCCTTTTATTTTGTTTCCCCTTTATATTTTTGTTCCCCCCTTTTATTTTTGTTCATTCCATATCTCGATATAATGAAAATGGTCGTCTCCTTCTCGTCTTCAACTTAGGACTTTGTGAAATTGAAGCCGTCTCCTTCTCATCTTCTCATCTTCGTGCAAATCTGATACTCTCTCACTATTAACTTTGTGTTTTATGAAATTAAAGTCAGCTCCTTGTCAAGTGTTCTTCGATTGATATTGGTATGATTTTTTCTCCTTTCGATTTATATTATTCTCGACTTCGATTATCCTGCCAATGATGAATTTAGTTCTTTATATAGAAATTAATTTCTAATATTTTCGTATATACGCCGAGATTTGAATTTCAAAGTGTTTGCTTGGCTGTCTGATTCCCTTTCGATATCTGCCCTCTTTCGATTTAATATTGATCTTGACTTGATTTGCTTGTGATGATTTGGGAGTTTATGTGCAAATGAATAAGACTTGGCTAAAGTGCACTGACCAACATGTTTTGGTCATGTTCGTATTATTTTTTCAACCGTTCGATTTTTTGTTTTCTAACTTGATTTCCATATTGTCTTGAACAGTTACACTTTTTTGGACTTATGTTTTATGTATTGCATTCATTGTTCTTTTTCATCTACTTGCACCCATGTATCATTCTCTTTTTTACTGTAGCTTCCTAACCATTGTGGTTTGCTCTTCTGCATATGCACTAATGTATTTCTAGTTGCCTGAGTACATTTTCCTTTGGTTTACTATATGCATTGGTGCTATGTTGTCTTGTTGCCATTGTCTTAGTTAGTTGTGTTATCTAAACCTGGAGCTTGCAATAATGATATTTGACCCATATTCCTTGTTGCATTGTTGATCTTGTTACATTATTTTAGTTTGTGAAATATCTTCCATGTATATGTATACATACATATGTATGTGTATATGTGTAAAATATTACCATGTTTTCCACTAAGTTGCATTGTTGCCTGAAACTAAAACTATATCCATCTTTTGCATTGTTGCCTGAAACTGAGCTTGTTTATGTGTTGCTTGATATTTCATGGCTGAAGTGCATTGACAATACTGGATGTGTTGCTTGATATTTCATGTACATACATACATACATTTGTATGTATATATGTGTGAATAGTTACTTGTATGTTTAGACTTGTCATTGCTGGACTTGCACTTGAACTTCACTTGAACCTACGCTTGAATTTGGGAACTGGAGTTGAATACTTGTGAAAATGGTAATGTTGCACTAGCACAGAAACATGGGCATTTGAACATGAATTTGTTTCAAGCATTTGTGCACTATATGTACTTGTTGTTTCAGGCATCTTTGAATGTACATTTATGTTTGGTTCATGACCTTGCTTTGCACTATATGCTAATTGGTACTTCCTTGTCAAGGCAATGTTAGTGCACTGCCTTGTTCAAGGCAGTGCACTGCCCTGAACAAGGCAGCATACGCTGCCTTGAAGTCCATGTAATCTGTGGCTCATTTGCTGTTCATTTGTTTGTATTTCCAGCCTTGAACTCATGCACTACTTTTGTTCATTTGTTTGTGGCACTACTTGTTATTTATTTGTTTGTGGCACTTCCTGGCTGCATTTGACATGTGTTGCATATATACATGTATATACATATGTGTATATGTGTGTGGCTCACTATAGGAGATGGAAATAGCATTATTTTTGTAAATTCATACCTATTGTTCTTTGTTTGTGCTATTTGTTCACTTAATTCTGTATCATTATGTACCACGCCTGATACTACCATGAATCTGGTTTGCTGGTGCACGACTTTGTGCTTCTCCATGTGCACTGAACTTGTTTGTGCACTTTGGCTTTGTTGAGTTGCCTGATCTATTTTAAGTTGAATTAAACTACTTGTGTTGATCCCGAGCTTGCTTGGGCTTGAACTTGTGTGTTTGCACTGAGTTGAGCCTTCGAGCTTGACCTTTGCAATTGTCGGTGTGATTGAATCAAGGATCAGCCTTGTGATATTCATAATGATACACCACATATCATAAGTTGTCCGTGCACATATATATTTATCTCTATCTAAATGAAAAGAAAAAAACAAACCCATAAACTGAGGCAATATTTAATATTCAAATTCAATTTTATTTTTGCAATTTATGTTTGCTTCTTTTTCAAGTTTAGTGCTCTATTGTTTATTTAATAGGTATAGGAGATGGTTGGACACAAGCTAGAGTAGGCAAATCAAGATCAACATCAAAAACAAACTCAAGGGAATGAGTGAATTTAAGTTGTATTATATTTGAAAATGTGAGTAGAGTGATCGTGAAAGTTGTATTGCATTCGTATTTTATTTTAAATACAATATTTGTTTAAATAAAATTGTGATTCATTTATTTCATTCTGTGAACAATTATTCATATCATTCAATATTTATATGTTGTCTAATAGGAAATTTTAGAAATGATACTATAACATTAGACGACAAAAGGTTTTTTTTGCTTTATTAGTGCATATTAGACGATGGGGTTGTGGTCTGATGTGCAATGAGACGGTACGGGATTTAACTACAGATACGTATGCAATTGTACAACAGAGCATTCCTGTCGTCTGATGCTTTTTTCCCCATATGGGACGTTCTAGCGTTAGTTGGTGACCGATTTGGTTTGTGTATTCCGTTGGATTCATTAAATTCCAACGTACACTTCACTAAGACCACACACTTTATGCTATTATTATTTTTTGATGTTTTAGTTCATCAAATGCCTCTTTCTAAAGCCATTTATCGTTTGCTGCAGGAATCATGTCTCATGGTTTGTACAGCGATCTTGATTGAGTTTTGGAGTCTCAGCATTCACAAAGACACTCTTCAAGGGTCCATGCTCGTCGAGAAACTGACGAGTAGAGGATCGCCATGCCGAGAAAGATCAAGGACGTGATAGGGGAAGTGGTTATAAGAAGAGGAAGAGCCTGACTGAGCGGGAAGATCCGTCAAAGAGGTCGAAAAGAGACCAAGAGCGAGAATCTGCTTCACAACCTCCTCCTTCCATTGGGATAAATGTCATTGCTTCTAGTGTCGCGATCTCCTACACTCATACTATGATGTTCGCCTCTTCCAAGATTTCTAGCCGCGCGTCTTACATTCTTCCTGTGGTCCACTACATCTACAAGCTGCATTCCCTAATTTGTTCTTAAGGGGGATTGTTTTTTATAAACCCAATTTGAAGTCACTTCATGTTGAATTTTATTCATCCCATTCTCAAGTGATTCAGAGTGGATTGGAGCAAACTGAGGGGTGGGAAAAATTATGTGTGCGGCTTTCTATTGTTAATCGAAACAACTACCAGGAAATACTCTAGTTTGAGTCCGAAAAGGATGAGTATGAGAAGCAACTCGTAGATCACAATGCAAAGATTGAGAGGCTAAAGAAAGAGAAAGACGACGCCCTCAAGAGGGAGAACAAAAGTGCTTCTTTACTTAAGGAGCTTAAAGAATCTGCAGACCGAGCGACAAATATATTTAGGATGAGATAAAATTTGCCATATGGATAAGGCAGTTTTAAATAAAAGTTGAGGATTTGGATGCTGAGAAGAAACATCATGCGGTAGAGAAGACTAATAGAGATGCCAGCTTTTCCAAGCTTCAAGATACCTTCACAAAAATGATGGAAGGCATGGATGCTACTATTTTGGGCTTCTATGTCAACTCCATGCTGCATCAGGGGAGTCTTAGTTACTTGAATCCATCGTTCCCTTGCACACTTGCCGTAGCGTGGAAAGAGATTCTGGCCCTATTTCAAGACATGGGCGGTGGTTATACCAAAGAGGAGTTAGTTCAAATACATCTGAATGAAGAGTCTCGCCAATCTTTAAGGGAGGGCCAGGAAATCTTAAGACTGGAGGGGAAATGGAAGCTATTGATGCTATGGCCGCTGCTAAGCTATAACCAAGCATTTTCCTTCAAGCCCTTATGAGACGTCTTTACATCTTCACACTGATGAGGGGATCGTTTCTAATTCTCCCATGATTATGCAACCACCGAAAGAAGGCAACGGTGAGAGTTTCGAAATTTTGATGCATGAACAGACCCCCACAACAGGTAATATTCTTATCTCTCATGTTTGAAAACTTCCAATTTACGCATGATGAAATTGCCAAAATAACTGCCCTTTATTCTGATATTACAGATCAACCCTCTCTTCCTACCAATTTACCTCAATTTAATCCAAATCATCCAGTTTAATCATTCAAATCCAATTCTTTTAAACTTTAACATTTACCTTTAAAAAATCAATTACTTAGTAATTTCAAATTCATAGCCTTCCATTAGTCAATTTTCGACAAATCAATTAATCCTTTTAAAGTGTAACTTGAAATTTTATACCATTATGTTAATTTAAACATTAACTTGAATCAATCCAATTTCAACATTAATTTTAAATTAATTCACCGAATCAAAACAAATTTTTGGATTAAATTAAACCTTTCCATAAAATCTATTAAATTAAAATCAAGCAACAAGTTTAAATCTAAAAATCCCATTAAAACTTTTCATTAAATCAATTAAATTTCAATTTCACAATTTCAAGTTCAACATTAATTTAAACTTACAATATTTCAATTTAATTTCTAAATCAATTTATTTAAACCCAAAGTGGTTTTATATCAGGTATATATTATTTCACCCCAAAATGATTTCTTAATTATCAAGGAACTTGTAGTATGAGAATAATAAAATAATAACATAAATAACATAACATATCAATGACTAACATACATGTATAATTAACAATTTAATATATACATGCCTAACTAACATATCACATGTGTCACATATCATAAATAGAATAAGTTAATATTTTCAAATAAACATATTGTATACTAACATAACATGTAAATATATAACATGACATATGTACAAGAAACTTGCAAGTCATTTACAATAAAATTACATGGCATATGTCACAACAAATTACATAGCAACCATTTACAAATCATGTCAACTTACATAACATAGGTGGGTCATTTTTTTCATATATCCAATATGTGTCAAATATGTGTCATTTTATATGTCAAAATGGAAATATAATTAATTTATATCATATGAATTTAACTAAATAAAATCCTAACCAAAATAGCATTTCAATAAATTTTCACATGCTATCAATTCACTAACATAAAAATATCAGTCGTGAGTGATAGCTCGCCTTTCGTAGCTACGAAAATGACGATAAAAATGGAGTAATGTGGAGAATCCTAGCAAAATCCAAATGCAAAGCAAATCCAACAAAGCTTAGACCCGAATACAAATTAATAAACAAGTTTCAACTACTTTTAACTTCCAAACAACCCAAGATCCAAACTATAGACAAACCTGAAACTAGATCATCTTTAAGAAAATATTCGGACCAGAATATTACTAAATTGGTAAAAGTGACTAACTAGAATGTTGTTGCATATTATTTCCTGTCCACTTTCAATAAAAGAATCACTCAAAAAGATTGTGTCTTGAGGAAGTTATGGTCAAAACAAGCAGAGGTCATTTCTGAGTTGAAAATCCGAGTTCAAAAATACTTCGAAAATATTTAAGGTTTTGGCATAGCAGATTAAGTAATTTGAAGAACTAATCTAAAATAGAGTTAAAGCCACTGGAAAAAATAAATGGTTTGAAAAAAGAATCACATAATTTAGTTCTTTCTTGAAGGAGATATGATTGATACAATATGAGGTATTTTCGACCAAAACTGGACCTGGGTAAGACTTGAAAAATGGAGTTCTTGATATAGAAATACTCGGAATGGGAAGAAGGATTCAAAAATAAAGTTGTTTACATTGAAATTGTACACAATTTCAAAAAAAGAATTATTTGATTTGAAGCAGTTTATTGGAATATAGAAGCCATGGAAATAAGAGGAAGAAAGAGGGAAAAGGGAAGAGCAAAAGAAGGGAAAAAGGAGAAAGAAGAAGAGAGGAAAGATGGGGCTTTGGCTATGGTTTGCTGCTGTGGTTATGGGTGGTGATGGAAGTGAGTGGCGGCAGTAAGGTGAGGGGAAAAGTGGTGGCTTGGGTGTGGGAGAGGGAGAAGAGGAAAAGGTAAGGGAATGTGGAGGCAAAGGAGAAAGGAAAGAGATTGATTTGGTTTTAAAATTCAATTTTTTGCTTTTTTTGTTTTGTTTTTAGATCTAGGGATTAGAGAGGAAGAAGAAGATACAGATAATTTTTGTTTAGAGAGGAGAAATGTGAGGAAGAGATGTGATGTATGTACCTATTCAGAAGAAATGAAAAAGTATGGTCTCTTTAATTTCCCAAGCCGATTAGTTTACTAGTCTATTTGCATTCTAATGACTCCTTAAATTTCTAGAAGCCCAATAACTAATAAGATAGCTCATTTGAAATATAGAAAGGAGAAGAATAACATATGTAAATACACAAAGGAAACACTGACAAATTACGTGAGTTTTTCACTGAAAACTGCATATTTAGAGTTCTAGAACTCAGATTTCAACGAAACGAAAAGCAGAGTTCTTCTTAAAATTTTGTCTAGATTTCTTTTCCAATAAAAAAAATTCAAATTTTAAACTTTTACCAAATTCAAATTTGACTAAGTTTTGACCAGTATTTGAGTTTTTCCAAAATTGTTCATTTAATTAAATTTGATCAAATTAATTATTCAAAGCACCTAATTAATTAGTTTAAATTTAAACTTTAAATTTCTCTTAAATTCAAGTAAATATTCAATTTTAAATCATTCAAATTTATGGATCGTTAAAGTTCTCACAAATCTTGCAAACACAAAGGCAAAGGAGGGTCAGCTAATGGAAATGTTTCAGAAAGTGAGACCACCCCAGGAGGAGAGAAGAATGGGAACTTGTCGATCAGAGACTGGAAAGGCAGGAGGTGAGCTAGTGACAAGAAGTCATGATCTTTCCATGCACTTGTGAAGCGATTCTTTTCCCTTTTTAGTTGCTTTTTGTACAAGTGCAAAGTTTTGCACTTAGCATTTCTTCTTCTTGTTGCAACTGTGGCGTTTGTATTTCCTATTCTTGGCCAATCTTGTGTGGGTATGGCCCCGCTATTTGTTGTTGTACATGAAAAACATTACAAGTAATAAAACTGTTGAAATTTTGATTGTAACTTCACTTGTCTACTTATTTAAATTCCATGCGCTGTTGCTTTTTATACCACTGTTTTTTTATTCAGCAATGTTTTCTCTAATCTTGTAATTACTGCCAAAATTCTTTGTTTGGAATAACAGATTATGAAATATTTGCTACTTTGGTTAAGTGTTAGTTTTTGTACCCCCTAGTTCACGGGATTGTTTACTCTGAACACTTGAGACGAGACTAAATGCCCCTTATGGTCTTTTGAAATCCCCCAGTCAGATTTGTACTGCAACTTCTATCTTTGGGAACTAAGTGATTGGTGATGCTGGGGCAACACTGATTACTTGAAATTCCTTTAAGTGATTCTGTCACAATGCTGATGTTCAGGCTATTGTGGACACGTGTCGCTCATTGGAGTGTTATTTCCTTGGCTCTGGAGGAAGTACATGGCATTTTGTAATACGAGAGTTCCTTATTTTTAGATGCAATATTGTTGATCCAAGTAGTGGTGTGCGCCTACCAAATGCGCACAATTGGATCGATGCTTGCTTAATCATAGTTTTGCGAACCAAGAAGTGATGCATGGCTTACGAGATGCGCGGCTTTGGTATTTGTATTGGCTTGGACGTGACTTCACTACTTAAGAAGCGACGCGCGGCTTTGATTCAGACCTTCCCGATGTCGTCGAAGCAACACCAGTTCTTAGAAGGCTAGGATCGAGTTCCATCGATTAGCGGTTTGAACCAACTTGCTTCTATCGACTCGGTGGGTTGATGGGGCATACTTGAGCATTGTTCCACTATCTCAAGCAGCGATTGGATGGTTTTGAGTCGACTTGACCTTATCGACTTGGCAGGTTACTCATGTGAACACAGTTTTATTGGTTCAGAAAGCAAAGCGATTTCATTAATTGAAATAAAAGTTGGGCAAGCTCTGCCTATTTACAGTGCCTTAGATATCCCAAGACAGCTTGTTTATGGAAAGAGAAAATACATAAGATAATCCTAGATAAAGTAATGATGAAGTGATTCATTCTTCCAAGCACGAGGAATTTTGGTTCCATCAACGGTTGTTAGCATGAACGTGCCATCCCCTAGCTTCTGGCCGATTACACAAGGTCCTTCCCAATTTGGTATGAATGTTTCTGGTATAGGATAGACTCATTTGAGAATAGGGTTTCCTACTTTGAAAGTACATTTATGGACCTTAGAGTTGAAACGCCATGCGACCCTTTCTTGGTGAGCCGTAGTCCTTAGCTTTGCTTCTTCTCGCTTCTCATCGACCATATCGAGCGACTCGAGCAGGAGCTACTCGTTCTGCCTTTAATTGAAGTTTTTCGTTCGACGAGATGAGACTTACAGTTTAACTAGGATCACTACTTCTAAACCATGTGCCAGGATGAATTGAGAGCGCCCGGTTGTAGATTTGTGCATGGTTCTGTAAGCCACTAGTGCAAGTGGAGGTTCGTCAACCTAATTTCCTTTAGGTTTAGTTAGCCGCTTTTTGATGGTGGAATTGATGATCTTATTTACCACTTCATTTACCTATTTTCCCACGGATGTGCAATAGTAGAAAAGCTTTTCTCGGTTCAGAAGCATTTACAAATGTCTTTGAATTCAGCACTTTTGAATTGAGTCCTGTTATCCGTGATGATTTTTGTGGCACTCCAAACCTACAAAAAATGGTTTTAATGACAAAGTTAATAACTTTCTTTATGGTAATAGTGGCCAATGGTTCCGCTTCAATCCATTTGATGTAGTAGTCAACAATAACGATAGCGTATTTGGCTCCTCCTTTGGCTATTGATAATGCACAAATCAAATCAATTATCCAGATTGTGAATGGCCATGGATTGGCCATCTGTGTTTTCTTTGATGAAGGAGTTCTTTTGATCTTGCCGAATCTTTGGCATTGGTCACACTGTTTGGTATAATATGCTACATCGCGATTGACTGTTGACCAAAAATACCCAATGTGATCTCCATAGTCGCCTACATGAACTTCCCTGAGGATTCTTCGAGCTTCGCCGTTGGTCACACACCTGAGCAAGGGGTAGAGAATCCCCTTTGGTAGAGTATTCCATCCCATATTACGAACCGTGGTACTTTCGAAGGAGCTATTTTCATTGATCCTTGTCCATAAGGTGTGTTCCTTTGTCCTTGATTGGTATCATCCATGTTTTTGGTTCTTCAGTCGTTTCAAAAATCCAGTCGTTGATAAGTTGCCCCAGCATCTTTGAGCCGAACGACATCAATTTTTAGCAGTATAATCCCAATTCAGCGATAAAACTAGTGTTTTCCTGGTCTATTTCATACATCATGATCTGGTTGCATCTCGAGTAAGTATCCATAAATGATAGCAATTCATGTCCTGTTGTCCCGTCCACAAGCCAGTCGATTCTAGGCAATGGAAAGCTATCCTTCGGGCATGCTTTGTTTAGGACTGAGTAGTCAATACAAGTTCACCATTTCCCATTGGATTTCTTGACCAAGACTGGGTTGGATACCCATTTGGGATAGGTTGCATCCCGGATAGAGCCATTTGCCATCGACCTATCCACTTCTCCTTTTAGTGATTTGTAATGGTCGGGTCATAACCTGCGGCTCTTCTACTTCACTGGTGTACTTGGGATAGATATTGAGTGCATGACATGCAATCTCCAACGACACCCTGCACATATCTGAATGCATCCAAGAGATTACATCCAGGTTGGCATGAAGAAATATAATTAGTTCGTGTTGTATCTTGTTTCCAAGATGTGAACCAATTTTCAGGACCCAAGTTCGTTCACCTATATCGACTTGGACAGGCACCATAATTCGATCGGTATTGCCCGATCCTCCTTTAAAATATTCTTTTTAGGATCTAAAGCTCAATCAAATCGACTATGGTCCCCAAGCCAGAAACAGCTCTGTAGTTTCTATGTGGTAGGTTCGCGAGTGTGAAGAGTTCTCTCCAAATTCTTCCCCTTTTCATTTCTTCTAGATTCGTGCAGTTCTGCGATGTAGTATTCTCTAGCGACACATTAGTCTCGTTTTATCACCCGACCCCATTCTCTATGGGAAATTTCAAGGTTAGACACCACAGAGCTAAAGCAATCCTTAAGTCTGCCAAAGCAGGCCGACCCAAGAAAGCATTGTAGGCGGACTTTTCATCTGCGATTACAAAGGTCCGAATAAGGACCACTCTTCGGTCGCTTGCCCAAAGTTCTGTGGGAAATTCAATTATTTTGATAGGTTGCTTAGGTTCATTGGTGAATCCCTAGATCTTTACTTGACAAGCGGATACGTTTTTCTTGCTGATCTTCATTTGATCAAACATGTGTCTGAACAGGATACTGATAGAGCTGCCACTGTCCACCAATACTCATTGGACCATGATTGATCCGATTCCTATCGTCACAACCATAGGATCGAGGGTCAAAGCTTCTATTCCTTTAGCGTCTCGATTTCGGAATACTGTATCATCATTCAGGATTCTCTGCTTCTTAGAAAGAGTTCCATTTTTAACCGTGCATGAATCATTTTGAACATGTTCTAATGAGCTTACATACTGCTCTATTTCTCCCTAACTCTTCTATAAAGGACGAGGTCCTTTATGTATCATTCCGATGATGAGTTTTTGGTCAGTTCGTCTAGATCTCTATTCGTTGGTTCCAGTTTGGTTTCCCCGATCTCTGGGAGCTTGGGGTGCAGTAGGTTGGTTAGGATTTTATGGTTTCCTTACATACCGCTGAAGCTCATTTTCCTGAATTAGATCTTCAATTAAGTTCTTCAGGTGTTGGCACTCATTCGTGTCGTGACCATGTGTTTCATCAAAGCAAAAATACTTTCCAAAATGCTTTTTCTATTCACTCTCTTCCTTTTTAGACAGCTTCTTGTATTCCTCCAACGCTTATGTCGCAAGGTAGATATTTTCTGGAGTCTCATTGAGCGGGTGTAGTCTTCGGGCCTCAAGCCTTTAAGTTGCTTGTTACCTCCATTTCACTAGTTGGAATTCTAATTCTTCCTTTTTTGGTTCCCATCCTTCCCCGCATTTCCTATAACGGTCCCGAAGGTGTTTGTATCTTGGTTAACTTCCATACTATTCTGGTCAATGTTGGTTGTGGGTTAGCAAGCTTTCCTTCTAGCTCCTCCGCCTCCTCAATTTGAAGTACCAGCTCGCCTTTCGGTTAAAGTCCTTCCTAGTGGTATGTTGTTTCATTTTGATCCATTTTTAGAATTCAGTGTCATGGTGGAAGCGCGGGCCAAGGCCATGAAGACCATATCTTTGTTTGGGTTACTTACTTCAGTCACCATGGTGTTAAACTAACTCATAAAGGATTTCAAAGATTCATTTTGTCCTGGAATAGGCCAAATAAGGACATCACGTCTTTTGGTTGTGCCGTGTGAAGCCTAAATTGATCAAGGAATTTTGATGCCAATTCACTGTAAGTGAAGATAGATTTTGGTGGGAGCCTAGTGAACCACATAGAAGCATTCCCTTTAGGATGATAGTAAAACATCTACATTGGACAACATTTGATGCATTTGCTCCATCCATATACCAACTATTCTTGTATAAGTGAGATTTTGGACCTCTAGTTCCATCATATGACGAAATAGTCGGCATAGTAAACTTTTAGGGTACCGTTCATTTAGAGTGTCATCAGTGAAGGGAGTCCAGCTTGGAGCGGATACCCATTCATCATCTCTCATATCCTTACTTTCATCCATCAAGTGCTTGATCATATCCGAGAAATATACCTCTGATATCTGGTGGTCCGTGGGTTGGCTGTTAGTGACTATGCCTGTGTTTGATTTTGCAAACGATCTTGGTAAGTGGGATGAAGCCTAAGCTCTCCTGCCTTTGGGAGAGCCACTCCCTTAGATTTCCGTTGGCATGCGGTTGGTCGAGTAGGAGCAATTTGAACCTCCTTGCCAGTATTGAGTGCATTAGTATTTTCTTCCAATTTATCATTGTCAAATTTCTCACCATCCTTAGAGTCGAAGAGATCTACTGCTATATCTTCTCATGGGATTTTCGCACCTAGATTCGAGTTTGTAGCAGGTTGCTTTGCAGTTGGGGGAGTGCTTGCATTTCCTTCTACGGTGGTTCCTACAGCTCCACCCACTGCTTCTTTATGCTTTTGCCTTCCATTTCTTTTATTTAGGCCAGAAACGAAGAGTTTCCCTATTCCATGGCAGCCACAGGTTCTAGCATGATTCTTGGAGTAGCTAGTGATTACAAGGTTAGGAGGACATTTGATTTGTCCATAAGAGCTTTTTGGTTGTTCTCCATCTTTTGGTTGATTTCATTAACCATCTTTTTCAACTCACCTTTAGTGATGATTTCATGCTGAGTAGAAGATCCCGTCACCCGATCTCCAGTGTTAGCTTCAAAATTCACTCCAATTAGCAGATTATTTGCATTGTTGACTTTAACTTGCTGAGGATTGGTCTCTTCTCTAGCTATAACAGCTCCTATGGAATTTCTAGAAGTGGTTCTCTTCCTCTCCGCCATTGATCTTCGACGGAAAGCTTGAAACTTCCTAGAGCGGATTTGATGGATCTAGTTTTTAGATCTAGTGGGTCCAAAGAGGAAAACTAGATCTATGCCCGAGTTCAATTCTCAGTGAAAGCACTATAGTGCTAACCCAAAAAATGGATCAGCACCATAGATTGAATGTGAAAGCACCAGCCTTATTAATCAAGGCAAATAAAATAGAAAAAAAGCAATAGTTAATCCCATAAAAAGTAAAGAGATGAGAGATTTTTATAGTGGTTCAGCTGTTAATAAAGCCTATGTCCACTTTATAGCTTTTATAAGCCACTGCTGTTACAAGATTCATTTGGTTTACAATATGATTGAATCACTTAAGTTAGGTCTAACTCACAAGTACTTGGAGGCAATCAGAGGATCTCGGTTGCTTCTTTGTGATTGTTGTGTGGGTGAAGAAGAGTGAAGAATAGTAATGGCAGAGTTGCAGTGACCAATCCAGAGATCCCTTTTTGTTGTAGATGGGATGATATTTAAAGAAGTTAGAGAGAACTTGGGCCCCAGCCACTTCACCAGAAACCCATATCCATCTTGCAAAGCCAGCTTAAGAAATTTGGAGGTATTTGGAGCTAATTTTCGTATCGGTGCCGATCCAATTGGATCAGATCGGTACCAATCTGAAAATGTGAGCAATTCTTATACAACCTTAATCTGATTGGCTTCCTAAATGGTTTTGACGTTCTCCATGAAATTTCTTAGCTTGTTGATTTTTTTTGATGGTGATTCACCTATGGTTTTGACTGATTTGTAATTTGAATTTGGTATGTTTTTTTATTTCATGAACTCGGATGCTTGGAATATTACCAAACTTGGTAGATAAGCTTAATGGAGACATATGAGTGTAAGACAAGTGGAAGGGAAATCCAATAAAGCAAAATTTTGGATTGGTGCGGATCCAATTGGCACAGATCGGCACCCATCCAAAATATTAGCATAAAAATGGTCCAAAATTCTTAGGGTCCTTTGCCTTGTATTTTTAGGCCTTCTGATCAAGTCTTGAGTCGTTATAGCTTAATTTGAATGTTCTAACTCCTTTTGAATTCTTATGGGTTGAAAACCCGGTTAACATTTACAAAAATAGGAAAATCATCAAACCAAATGTACGCTCCTTTTCCATTCATATCAAAAATGAAAAACCCCTTTACCAAAAACCTTTTAATTGAAATTTTTTGACCCAACCAATTTTAAACCTCACTTGGAATATCTAAATAGCTCTTTAATTTAAAATCTTCAATTGTTCTTCCTTTTTGAAAACAACTTTTCAACGGCATGGCTCTTTTTTATTGAAATAAATCCTTTGAAAAACCATTCAAAATGTTTCAAGGAATTTTCTAAATCCTTTTATCAAATTATTTCACACGGGGTCAGACTTAGAAATAAATTTAATTGTCCTTTCTTTTATACTTTTCTTCTTCTCCTTTACTCTTTATCTCTTATGATGATTAGTGCACAACTTCTTATAAGAACTTGCTCAATCCTTTTTCACATCTTACTTTCGAATGCTTACAGCATATAGGTTCTTACTTCCTATCTGTCTAGATGAAATATATGTCTTCAATTGGCAACCCATCAAAATCCATAGTCATAAGGCAGTCTATGCCCAACAAAAGAGTCCCTTACAATCCAGCCTTTGAGAGTCTTCTATATGTCATTCTCATGCTATTCGCAATCCACTTCTTATGGTACATCCTCCTCCCCATAGGGTAATCAGGGTAGACATATAAATTTAACTCTATTTAATGTTTCAACTCATAGTTGACTAATCCATCATTTTGGAATATGGTCCAACTACTTCTAACATTAGAATTCATATAATTCGACGTGTAATATATATAATTATAAGTAAAAATAAAAATACATTCACTCAACGTATCCTAATTCCTATGATTGACTAACCTAAGCTCTGATATCAAATGTAAAAACTCGTGCCTTAATGGGTCCGAATTTCATTTAGATTAAAACCCAAGTCCAATAGGGTATATCAGAGAATGAACTCACAACGGAATACTGAAACTATAATAGAACATAAATAACGACAATGACTGCTACCTTGGAATCTATATTATTACCTGGATACCTAATCGCCTTGTTAGTGTCGAGCATGAAAAAGAATACTTCTCCATCAACCGTTTCCGTCTTGCACTAACAACCCATCTATAAATCTATCATGTGGTTTGTATTGAGGAGGGGGTCCGAACAAGTTCTGGTGATTGGTAAATTATATACCTTATCCATAACACTTATTTATGCTTATTGATTTCTATTTAATTGGTATATCTACTTTTCACGGCTTATCCATTTAATTCCATATACATGTATGATATATCCAAACTCTGTCGAGATATAACTATGTATATATATATATATATATATATCTGTGTGTGTGTGTGTATAAACGTTCATTACCTAAAAAGAAACCTCGACTACTTAATACTTCTTAAATAGGGAAGGTAAAACCAACGACCATTTAAGACCTCAATCCCGAAACGAGCCCTTCGTAGCGTAACTGCTAACCAACTAGCCCTAGAACACAAGACCGATGATGTGATGCCCCACCTCTATACCCACGCTAGCCAAGGACACTATGGTGTAATGCCGTCAACTAGCATGGAGAATAAGGCTGTTGAGGAGCGACCATCTGTATAATTGCTTTGTGCGAGTACCGATATGCCGGATAATATATAACTTGCATTCTTTTCAAGAGGAAATCAGACATATCGACATAAACTCAAAGCTACTACACAGTGGCTATAATGTCTTCGGAAACAAATATAGAAATAAACATAACACAAATCAATCACAGATAATTCATATCACAAAGGCGGAAATAGATATGAATATTACACATAAAATTGTATATCAGAGTAGTGGTCAAATAAGATCCACAACATCACAAAGGAATAGATAAAAGTGCAAGACAAAAATATGTATACATCAAGGAGTCTATATCTCAATTGTATACAACAAAAACTACTAAATTAAAGTAGTTAGCCAAATGATAAGATGATGGCCCGATAAGGAGTTATACAGAGGCACCTGTAAAATCTCAGTCTGACCCGAGTATTATTTAAGAAGAAAATAATAAACGGATCAGTCTAGCTATAATTATCAGATAAAATGAGATATAAGAAGAGATATAATAAAAAGATGTATGATAATAAAAAATGTCATACTATGACAAGTATACATTAGAAAATCCACAAAAGTCATACAATATCTCAATAATCTCATAGCATCAAAAGAATGTCATATTCTTTATTTCATTCACCAAGCCACAAAATGACATACATATCAATGCTAACTGAAAAAGGTGGTGAAACATAAATTCCAGAAATCATCATATAGAAATCCAGAAATCACAAGAAAAGGTTGGCCAAGATATTGATGTAGTGTAAACGGTACATCCAATGAATCCAAAAAGCCAAGACATTGATGTAGCGCAAACGGTACATCCAATGAATCAAAAAGCAAAGACATTGATGTAGTGCAAACGGTACATCCAATGAATCAAAAAGCAAAGACATTGATGTAGTGCAAACGGTACATCCAATGAATCCAAAAGCCAAGACATTGATGTAGTGCAAATGGTACATCCAATGAATCAAAAAGCAAAGACATTGATGTAGTGCAAACGGTACATCCAATGAATCAAAAAAAACCAAGACATTGATGTAGTGCAAACGGTACATCCCATGAATCAAAAAGCTAAGACATTGATGTAGTGCAAACGGTACATCCCATGAATCAAAAAGCAAAGACATTGATGTAGTGCAAACGGTACATCCCATGAATCAAAACGCATTAGAAGTACATGGATCGCTAGTCCACAAAGAAATGAGACGAAACCCAATGAATTGTGGTATGGACCTTCACATGGATAAAGAGACATCGCACATTGCTAGTCTAAACCATAAAATGATCATCATCGATCATCTAGAAGTGTCAATTACAATAAGCTAGTAAATATATGAGTTTAGCATCATGTCCCATAACTACTAGCTTAACTTAAATATTTGCGAACAAATTGTAGATCTCCACTAGAAAATTGTCACAAGAGTTTCAATCGAACAATTCCAAGAATTAACCAACGAAGTAAACGCAAGCGTTTCATACCACTTGTTTTACTAAGTCGTTTAATGGGATTTCTCATACGAGTGAGGTAAAGGTTTGTATATACTAACAGGTTGGAAATCGGTTTGAGAAAATGAGCTTTGTAATAAAATAGTGTTGAAATCATTTGAAGAAAGAGTTTTGATATTTACCACTAGTATAGAAAACCTTTATATTTTAAAGTGACAAATCATAGAAGTGATTGTAGAAACAATCAATCATAAAATTCACATTCGAAGACGTGAATAAAATCCAAAGAAATCGATAAAGAATCCATCGAAATGGATATTCAAAAATCCCTAAAAAGGAGTCGTCAAAGTCATAATAAATGATAACAACAAATAGGAAACAACACGAATCGATTAAATTTGGAAATTCAATCGAATAGGCAATATAGGCAAAACATGCAAATAGGAGCAGGTCGGTCAACCGGACTCCCTGAGTCGGTTGACCGAACTACAGGCAGGAAGTGCACGGGTAGCAGGTCGGTCGACCGGACCCTGAGCTCGATCGACCGGAGCCTGTAACATGCACTTCCAAAACAGAGGCAGGAAGTGCTCGGGTAGCAGGTCGGTCGACCAGCCACTGAGTTCGGTCGGCCGAACCTATATTCTTGCACTTCCTACCCTATTTCAAAAGAGGCGCAAACTCCCTCAATTTGCAAACAGTCGAGCAACGACACTAAGGGTTTACGCCAATCGACTACCCGGCCATAGAAGCTCCTCGGTCCATCACCAAAACATGATCAAAACATCAAAGCTATGGTTTTTAAAGAATTGAATCCAAAACACCAAAAATTGGAATATTCACCAAATAAATCCAAACCAAATACAATTGCATAAGAATAAGTGTTAGGAATCCATACCTAACAATCAAAGATAAATATAAGCATAGATGTGAGATAAAAATCTCACCTTTAAACCCAAAAGCACAAGATTGAGAAGCTTGAAAACAAAGGAGAATTTACCACTCTTCAATCCCAACTCAAGAAGCTTGATTCTAAGCTTAAAAGAGAAATATTTCTCAAATTAGGTTTAGGAATTTTCTGAAATCAAAGAGAGAATGAGTTGGGGAAGATGAAGAGAAGGCTTACCAATGGGTTCTCTTGAATTTGGAGCTAGAAGTTGGATTTGCAAAGAAAGCTAGGGCTTAGGAATTTCCATTTCAAATCTCTTCCACCATTTTTACTTTAGAACTGAAAAGAGGAGGAAGTGAGAGTGAATGGGGAGGGATGATTCAGTTTGGGGTATTATTATGGCTAGTGGGCTGAACCCAAACCCAAAGTGAAAAAGGTCAAATTTTTAGCTAGCTCCAAACATATCGAAGTTTATACTCAAAAAGGTTGCAAACGGCATTTTGAACTCAATGGAAGGGGTCTCGAGTCCCAATTCGACTGTTTGCAAAAAGTAGCTTTTCGGACAAAAATCTGACTAACGACGAAATATTTAAATAAAATATTTAAATATACAATTGATAAATATGCGGGTTGTTACAGACTCCCATCCTTAAAGAAATTGCGTCCTCACAATACTTAAGAAGAAAATAAAGAGTAACAACCATAAAAGCATATCAACACAAAAGAAATTCGAAATGGGAAGTTCACCATAAATAGCATGAAAGGGTAAGCCTGAACGGGATCGCTCGATGAATTCCCAGGAATCCCAAGAGAAATCCTTAGGATCTGTGAACCAATGAACTTTCACAAGAAGAACATCTTTATTCCGAAGGCGCTCAACCCCCAAAGAAATGATGTGAATAGAATGTTGCTCAAAAGTCAAATCTGGTGAAACTTCAATCCCTACTATAACACCAGGCTCAAGAATAAAAATCGAAAACATAAAAGCATTTCCATAGTTAAAAGACGTGGAAAACGTCAAGAATAGCATAAAATTGAGCCGGTGCAACGACGTAGTACAAAAACGGTACGCTCGAATAATCTCGGAACACCGACGTAGTACAAAAACGGTACGTCCAATGAACCGATAAACCGGAACAACGATGTAGTATAATAATGGTACATCCATTGATCCAGATAAGACGGAACATCGATGTAGTATAATAACAATACATCCGATGAACCGAACACCATAAAAGAACATCGGACGCTAGTCCATAAAAGAAATGAGGCGAGGCTCAACAAAACAAAGTGCATCAAACGTCCTTGGTAAAAAGATCATAAGATACAAGGAATTTGAGCCAACGGGGCGGACGCAAATTAAGTTTCTTGGGAGTAAATAGATATTTCATAGATTTATGATCAAAGTGAAGAACAGATTTCTCCCCCAAAAATGATGATGCCAAACTCTAAAAGAAAAAACAAAAGGCGCGAGCACTAGATCGTGAGTGGCATACCTAGTCTCGACCGGCTTTTAGTAATTTAGAAGCACAAGTGATAGCACGTTCTCTTTTGCAAGAGAACAGCATCCAAACCAATACGATTAGGATTGGTGCAAAAGATAAAGTCTTGGTTCCCCTCGGGAATCACAAGAATAAGAGTGTCGAAAAGAAAGAATTTCTTTTGAATAATCTTCTTTCCCGAAAAGTTAAAACTTTCAAAATTACATTTTTATTTTTATATAATAATCTTTCTACAAAAATTTACATTTTTACAAGTCAATATATCGCGTCTGACTGTCTCATCAAAGCGTTTAGGAGATTCCTATTGATAATGTTGATCAAGCACATCGACCAGAATTCTTAAAGCACTCAATGGCAATACAATCACAAAATCTTCTATATGATGAAAATATCTCTTAAAAGTTTTGATTGCTCGTTTAAGATCAAAATCCAATTTTACTTAAAAATAAATCTTATGAAAAAGATTTGCAAAATTTTAAATTTCTATTTTCATCCAAGATCAATAAATGTAAAAATGGAGTCATCGAGATATTCGATAGAATGCTCGATACATAAAATGGATGAAATAAGCTGGACAAATTGAATGACATAATAATTCATTCATAGGAATCATAACAAGTGCGGAATGCGGTAAGTAGAATGCTAACTTCCGCAACTTGTAGCAAATGAAAACCGGTGGTAAAGTTGAACTGAAATGACCTTAGCACCACACAAAAGATTTCTTAGGTGATAACCCTAAGACAAGCTCAAAAATACTGGAAAGTTTCACAAACTATTTAGATGAGAGGAATAACACTTTCCTCACCATGCGGGCTTAAAGAATAAAATGATGCCATCAAGTTGGAATCAAAACCACAAAGAAAAATAGAAATTTGCTTAACAGATTAAAAATGTCGAGGATGAATAGTCCACTCGGGAAAATAGGATATGGGCTTCATAATGATTAAGCCAATCATATCACACAAATCAATTCTGAAGCCTAAGTAAAAATATCGGCTCGGAAAGAAAAATCACATAAAATAATTTCGACATCAAATAAAAGAAAATTGAGTGTTGCGGATCTACCATCCGGATTCGCAATTCTCAAAGAAGTCATCAAGCCCATAAATGTTTAAAGAAAAAGAATCACAAGTTCTTTTGATATAAAATAACGAGATGATTATATCAACAAGAACTTGAAAAGGATAATCACAAAACAAATGAAATCAAGGACTGAACGAGAAATACCTTGACTAAGAGAAGAGTTGGTAGGGGCTTGCAGCTTTCCTTCTCTCTTGCTTGGAAGCTTAGGACATGAAGATAAAAGATGACCCGAACCTTTGCAATAACGACAAAAGAGGGGTTTCGAGCACTCCCCTGCATAGTGGTATGTGGAACCACAATTGTAGCATCGTCCACGACTAGAGGTAGGAGTCTTTGCTACCGGAGTTTGTTGCTTCCCTTTCTTATTAGAATTGGGGCCTTTGAATTTAATAGGCCTCTTCAAGTTATTGTCGAAGTTCTGTTGGGCACGCACAACTTCAACATCACCTTCATTATCGGCCTCTTCAAGACGAAGGGCGATATCAATAAGCTGATCAAATGAAACCTCAAGTTTCAGAAGTAATGGCTTCTTAAGATTCTTATTCAAGCCATAGACAAATCTATGATTTTTCTTCAATGGGGTATTAATGTACTCAACCCCGTATTTGGACAGAGATTCGAAAGATGCGACATAGTCTGTCACAGAAGATTCACCTTGAACAAGGTCAATAAAATGCCAAGCCAAATTTACTTTTTCAGCCTCCGGCACAAATTTAAATTCGAATCTTTCCCGGAATTGCTCCCAAGTGAGATCCACTTCAACAATTTCAGAAATTAAAAGCTCATACCAATCTAACGCTCTTTCTTGGAGCATGCTAGAAGCCACTTGGACTCGATGAAGGTCAATAAGGTTCATGCGAGAAAATATACGATCGCACGATTTGAGCCAAGCTTGAATTTCTATAACACTCTCGGATCCCTTGAATGGCCTTCCACCCAAATCGGTGTAGTCTCTACACAAGCGTGCAAAACCGGATCTAAGATGAGTTGGCTCTGGAATGGGTCCGACAGCTTGAGCGTTCTTAACAAGATCTAGAAGCTGCTGGGCAGACATAAAAACTCCATCTTGGGGAGTAGCACTAGATTGTCTGGCACTGGGACGATTTGATCTAACCATTTCTCTTCTTTAAGAAAGAAAGAAGAAGAAAGGTTATTCTCCAAATGAATATCAAGCAATCTTGATAGATAAAACAAGGAATCATAAAGAAAATAGGATGAATCGGTACGAAGACTCGAAATAAATCCTAAAGCACGACTCCTAAGAAAGACTTAGGACGATGATCCTTGTTAAATTATTCTACATTGTTCCGAAGTTTGGCTCTGATACCAAGCTGTGACGCCCCACCTCTATACCCACGCTAGCCAAGGACACTACGGTGTAATGCCGTCAACTAGCACGGAGAATAAGGCTGTTGAGGAGCGACCATCTGTATAATTGCTTTATGCGAGTACCGATATGCCAGATAATATATAACTTGCATTCTTTTCAAGAGGAGATCCGACATACCGACACAAACTCAAAGCTACTACACAGTGGCTATAATGTCTTCGGAAAAAATATAGAAATAACCATAACACAAATCAATCACAGACAATTCATATCACAAAGGCGGAAATAGATATGAATATTACACATAAAAGTGTATATCAGAGTAGTGGTCAAATAAGATCCACAACATCACAAAGGAATAGATACAAGTGCAAGAAAAAAATATGTATACATCAAGGAGTCTATATCTCAATTGTATACAATAAAAACTACTAAATTAAAGTAGTTAGCCAAAAGATAAGATGATGGTCCGATAAGGAGTCAAGCAGAGGCACCTATAAAATCTCAGTCTGACCCGAGTATTATTTAAGAAGAAAATAATAAACGGATCAGTCTAGCTATAATTATCAGATAAAATGAGATATAAGAAGAGATATAATAAAAAGACGTATGATAACCAAAAATGTCATACTACGACAAGTATACATTAGAAAATCCACAAAAGTCTTACAATATCTCAAGAATCTCATAGCATCAAAAGAATGTCATATTCTTTATTTCATTCACCAAGCCACAAAATGACATACATATCAATGCTAACTGAAAAAGATGGTGAAACATAAATTCCAGAAATCATCATATAGAAATCCAGAAATCACAAGAAAAGGTTGGCCAAGACATTGATGTAGTGCAAACGGTACATCCAATGAATCTAAAAAGCCAAGACATTGATGTAGTGCAAACGATACATCCAATGAATCAAAAAGCAAAGACATTGATGTAGTGCAAAAGGTACATCCAATGAATCAAAAAGCAAAGACATTGATGTAGTGCAAACGGTACATCCAATGCATCAAAAAGCAAAGACATTGATGTAGTGCAAACGGTACATCCAATGCATCAAAAAGCAAAGACATTGATGTAGTGCAAACGGTACATCCAATGAATCAAAAAAAACCAAGACATTGATGTAATGCAAACGGTACATCCCATGAATCAAAAAGCGAAGACATTGATGTAGTGCAAACGGTACATCCAATGAATCAAAACGCATTAGAAGTACATGGATCGCTAATCCACAAAGAAATGAGACGAAACTCAATGAATTATGGTACGGACCTTCACATGGACAAAGAGACATCACACATTGCTAGTCTAAACCATAAAATGATCATCATCGATCATCTAGAAGTGTCAATTACAATAAGCTAGTAAATATATGAGTTTAGCATCATGTCCCATAACCACTAGCTTAACTTAAATATTTGCGAACAAATTGTAGATCTCCACTAGAAAATTGTCACAAGAATATCAATCGAACAAGTCCAAGAATTAACTAACGAAGTAAACGCAAGCTTTTCATACCACTTGTTTTACTAAGTCATTTAATGGGATTTCTCATACGAGTGAGGTAAAGGTTTGTATATACTAACAGGTTGGAAATCGGTTTGAGAAAACAAGCTTTGTAATAAAATAGTGTTGAAATCATTTGACGAAAGAGTTTTGATATTTACTACTAGTATAGAAAACCTTTATATTTTAAAGAGACAAATCATAGAAGTGATTGTAGAAACAATCAATCATAAAATTCACATTCGAAGACGTGAATAAAATCCAAAGAAATCGATAAAGAATCCATCGAAATGGATATTCAAAAATCCCTAAAAAGGAGTCGTCAAAGTCATAATAAATGATAACAACAAATAGGAAACAACACGAATCGATTAAATTTGGAAATTCAATCGAATAGGCAATATAGGCAAAACATGCAAATAGGAGCAGGTCGGTCAACCGGACTCCCTGAGTCGGTTGACCGAACCAGAGGCAGGAAGTGCACGGGTAGGAAGTCGGTCGACCGGACCCTGAGCTCGGTCGACCGGAGCCTGTAACCTGCACTTCCAAAACAGAGGCAGGAAGTGCTCGGGTAGCAGGTCGGTCGACCGGCCACTGAGTTCGGTCGGCCGAACCTGTATTCTTGCACTTCCTACCCTATTTCAAAAGAGGTGAAAACTCCCTCAATTTGCAAACGGTCGAGCAACGGCACTAAGGGTTTACGCCAATCGACTACCCGGCCATAGAAGCTCCTCGGTTCATCACCAAAATATGATCAAAACATCAAAGCTATGTTTTTTAAAGAATTGAACCCAAAACACCAAAAATTGGAATATTCACCAAATCAATCCAAACCAAATACAATTGCACAAGAATAAGTGTTAGGAATTCATACCTAACAATCGAAGATAAATATAAGCATAGATGTGAGATAAAAATCTCACCTTTAAACCCAAAAGCACAAGATTGAGAAGCTTGAAAACATAGGAGGATCAACCACTCTTCAATCCCAACTCAAGAAGCTTGATTCTAAGCTTAAAAGAGAAATATTTCTCAAATTAGGTTTAGGAATTTTTTGAAATCAAAGAGAGAATGAGTTGGGGAAGATGAAGAGAAGGCTTACCAATGGGTTCTCTTGAATTTGGAGCTAGAAGTTGGATTTTCAAAGAAAGCTAGGGCTTAGGAATTTCCATTTCAAATCTCTTCCACCATTTTTACTTTAGAACTGAAAAGAGGAGGAAGTGGGAGTGAATGGGGAGGGATGATTCAGTTTGGGGTATTATTATGGCTAGTGGGCTGAACCCAAACCCAAACCCAAAGTGAAAAGGGTCAAATTTTTAGCTAGCTCTAAACATATCGAAGTTAAGGTTGCAAACGGCATTTTGAACTCAATGGAAGGGGTCTCGAGTCCCAATTCGACTATTTGCAAAAAGTAGCTTTTCGGACAAAAATCCGACTAACGATGAAATATTTAAATAAAATATTTAAATATACAATTGATAAATATGCGGGTTGTTACAGATGACCCTAGATTTGATTTATAACTTAATTTTCCACATTACTAACCCATCTCAAAGACTTATCTTAGTCGTAACTAGCCCATTTCTGATAAACAAACAACTAATTAAATTTTGAGGTCTTTTCGTATGTTATATGGATTCTATACTAGTAGGAAGCAAAATTCGGTAAGGCATGATCCAAGTCTTTACAAACGACCTTTTGGGGCTGCTAGTTGTCTAAGCCTAAATACTAGCCCTAACTCTAAATATCGGTTCATCAACAATACTGACATCGCCCACCGATCCCTGCAACTGAAATCCCATTTTGACCTACCAAATATAAGTCAAGGAAAAACTTTTACTTCAGTTACTTAATATCTCTTGTTAAGAATGAAGCAGAACCCATTTTCCTACTAAGCACTCTTTTAGGTTATTTATGACTTCTTATATGGAGAGAAGGTAGACTCAATGGCCATTTAATACCTTCCATCTCGAAGCAAACCGCTTGGTATCCCTAAAGGTACTGAGCTATTTAATAATTCAAATCTAAGGTGAACCCTTGGTATATTTTTCCATTTGTATACGCGAACGTATATCCCTTCCCATGGGTCATATAGTTGGAGATATGACACATCAGTAGTATATATACATAACCGCTGTACTCTCTAGGTGAAGGACATACTTCTGTTCTGTAACTCTATTGAACTTGCATCCTAACCCATACTAAACCAAGCCATTTATCCTAAATCTATATATCGGGCTAAATTAACTAATTTATGCTCGTCTTAAAGGCATCGTTGAGGCTATATAATATCCATTGTGGAACTCATATTGTCTCCTAAGTTTGTTCATTAGTATTAAATTACTTATTTGCTGCGAACCTATTCTATTAATAGGCTTATTTCCTATACTCTTCATTTTCTTCATAGTTCCATAAATGCCAATTGTCCATAATAAACAGTCATTGAAATTCAAGATGGACAATCACCAATAATATTTATTTATTCATTTCCAATTCAAATTAGTATTCCTGTTCCATTTCTCATAATGTCATATCAAATTCTACAATCAATATCATTCAATGCATTTATGTCCCCATTTAATTTCTATAACTCCTTATTTACTGCACATTGATTGCCCACTAAATTGACAGCCACTGTTAATAATTTTTTAGTTACTACCTCTATCCATTACATCTCCTAATCTTATGATTTTAGTACTCTATTAATATTTAGTCATCCTAACTGTAACTAGCATGAATACCAACGTATATTTATTTATTACACTTTGTTTGCTACCCTATGCATATCGATATTTTTAATTAGTAGGCATGGTTATACATTTCTATACATACATATATATGTACATATATATATATATATATATGTATGTATGTATGTATGTGTATGTATGTATATATATTTCAATTTCTAACTCGTTAATTCCTACGTTTAGAAATTTTAGAATATACACTTATTTGTATATTCTACAAAGAACATTCATTTCCATATTTCAATATATTGTGGCTATTCTTCCCAAAAAGGATTACCTTTACAACTTTCCATAAACTACCTAAAATGGAGGCTTTTGCTCCGTTTGAAAATACAAGGAATTATCTCTTTTCTTTTATTGAAATAGATAATGTAAACTACATAGAAGAACATATGTACTTTTCACTCTCTTTCATTTTTGGTATATTCCTTATTATTTCAAATGATGTACTTACTATACATAATTATGGATTAGGGAATTTATGGAAATTTACATGGAAATATATACAACTAAATTATACCTTTAACGTTTATAATAAATCAAAATATTGAAATTTACATTGCAAAATTAAATAAGGGAAATCCAAATGAATACTAAGCAATTACAACCCAATTATAATAAGTGTGGAATAAATTTCACAATCTTGTCAACATTCTACTTTTAAAAATTTAGGGACCAATTTCCAAATTCTTAGATTAAGGTGTATTTACCATTCCATTCCACTTACGTGACTTACAGAACATGTAGACAAGATTTAAATTGAATACGTTCATTTTATGTCAACAACTCAAGAGATATTGCATAGGCATAATAATTAAATAAAGTTCAACGATAAAAATTTCAGTGTTATATATTAATCATATAATTTCCTACTCACTTTTCCAGCTCCCCAAATCTCTAAAATTCGAATCCATTCCTTTAATCGACTCCTTTACCCTTTTCATCCCAAAAATATATATAACAAGATATATACATATACATCAGAATTACAACATTAAAATAAGATTTGAGTTAAGTGGAATATAGATTTATAATTATATAATTTGCCCTTTTCACAGAATTGATTCACTGCTTCTTTTCTTATCTTTTATTTTCCACTCGTCTTCAATTTATCTTTATATATATATATATCATATATATATATATATAATAGTTTTTCCATTTCTAGAAATAGTGAAGAAGGGAAAGTGGTAGAGTTCCTCTGCTCTTATCAGAAAATATGAGAAAAGAATGAAGGGATAGTGTTGTATTTATAAATGCTCGAATCAATTCTATCTGTTAGATTTATATTAGTTAAATTAGGGCCGTTAGGACGAGGTTCAACCCTGGCCATCACCACTTCAATTGGTCGATCATTCCTCTATAGGTAGTCAATCGCTAGCAGTCATCTGGCCTAAGGTGGGAGTCGATCGGTGGGGTCCATATGTTTATTATTATTTTATTTCGTTTTAAATCCCTTTTAATTAGTTTTGGTCTGAAAACTTCAAATATCGATAACTTCTTCTTTTGAACTTCGATTGCAAAATTTTAAATATGAAAGTTGCTTAGAAAATCTCCACTAACACAATGATGCCTTCGTGGCCAAATTCTGATATTCGCTCAAATTCCATTTTTAAGCCATAATAATTAGGTAATAATTATCTTTAGTTAATTACTGTTTATTGTACTGGGTTTTACAAAACCACTTCAAGCTCAGACAATATTTATTGCATTTAGATCTAATATAAACACTAATCTATATTGTATATCGATTAGTGTTTAAAAGATTATTATATACACACTATTTAATATTCTTTAATACATAAATAAAATTTCTTAATAATTGATAAATACTAATTAATTTATAACAATTATAATTTAATTAAATCGGGTGGTAATAGGAGTATTCAATGTTTCGGTTGTGTAAGTCTTAGAAGTATATAAATATTGACGTTCAAACGTCAGTTAGCAGGTGGAGGAACATTATATCCAAATATATTGCTTATTTGCTTTTGGTCAAACCCAAATTTACTTTATTTAATCGTTACCCGGTATTGACAAGTAATTATACCAATTTTCTTCATCAAAACTATATCGCATTTAGGACTTATGGAATTTGGTAATGGTCAAAATTCCAATATCGCCTATATTAAACTCTATAGTCCAAACATAAAGTCTTTGATTCAATAATAACAATTATTATCAACTGAAATGCCATGGGTAGAGGCTTTAACTTTGAGTTGAGTTCAATTGACCGTGAGACTAACTTCATATAACCGAGGGGATGAATTCTTTCTTGAATATTGTCTCCCTTCCAATGCTTCCACTCAATCCAACTATAGCCATACGATGGATGACGTACCACGATTTAGCTAAAATCAATTATAGTTTGTACATTGAAGCTCGATAGTATTATCAAGTCAAGGAAATTATGTAATATATTCATGTCAATATTTTCTATTTGACTTTAGTTATATTAACCAATAGAAAACTATTGAGTGAGTCATTTTATAGTTGTATAATAACTATCAATATGTCACCCCTTGGTGTCTCCAACATCCATGAGTAATACACCGTCCAACATTTGGGAGGCATTACATACTCTAATCCCGATGGAGTTATCGATATCCAATCTCGATACATCTTGACTAGGAATATTTAAAACAATATGTTTATTTTATTGTGATAAATCATTTATGGTTACAACATTGTAACCACTATCACAAAATATATCATTTGTGGATTTCTATTAAATATACTTTTAGTTCAATTAATTAATATAACATATTATATCAAGTATCAAGTAGAAAGAAAACACCTTTTATTTCAAACAAGATTGATTATCGAGTTTGATATATGTAACAATCACATAATTTTCCCTTGCTTATATCCCTAACTCTATCAATCTTCCACTTGCACTTGGGGCCAATTATGAAATCTCTATCTCATCCATTTTTTTAGTTTGTTGAGAACTAATCGAGTTATATCCTTTGTGGATCTACTATATTGTTTTAACTATGTACTCCGTGAATCAACTCTCTTTGATGCTGATAAACGACCTTCGTCATATGGAACTAGTTGGAGTATGTTTCTCGACTTCTAGCGAGCTCTTATCACCGTATTTTTATCATACAACAATAATATAGTTTCTCAGTACTTGGAATCACACCAAGCTCTGTTATAAATTTGTGCCTTTATATTTATAGATTGCTTTTATTGTGGCGCTATTCAAGGCGATGTACTTAGCTTCTTCATTAAATCAGCCACAATGTGTCATTTGGAACAATTCCAACTTATGGCTTCCTAACTAAAGTTTAAACATGAATTCAATATTGACATGTTATACTCAATATCACTTATAAAGTTTGAGTCTGAATACTCCTTCATAAGAAGTTCATTGCTTCTGTAAATAGTTCTCCAATATTCCATAAATACTCGAGAATACTCTAAACTATCATTTAGTGATCTATATTTGGATTTGATATTTGCTTCATGCATCAAATACATAAGCAAAATTATGATATTGTAGGCAATATAGCATGTATGATAATTCCTGTTATCCAGTTTTGCGACCAAGCCATATTCAGACGAACCTGATCAGTAGAACTTGAAGGTTATCAAAGACAGAGAGCCTAGAGTCATAATCGCTAAACTCAAATGCCAAGTGCAATCTATGGGACAAGACTAAAATATAAAAAATAATTTCTAAGAGAAGCCCTACATACCCTATAACTCTGAGAAAAAATATAAAAGCCAATAACATGAGAAATGTTGGGTCGTTGTCAATCCATAATCAGGATTTGGGTTTGATCCCCAAATTCTTACCCAAGTCATCATTCATCTCATGCATCATTAGATAGGACAATCACAACCCGTCCACACTTTGCTGAATGGTTCATAAGCCCATATCATCGAACACCATGTATATACAAAGCCAAACACTACTACTCCATCCTCCAACCAAGCACTTCCTTTAGATCCAAACCTCTGGTAAAGCAAAGAAAGCAAGAGATTCGAAGACATAAATAATTAAAACTCCCACAAGATTACATAAGCAATCCTAAAAACAACTTCATAGGTCAGTACTGATCCATGAGCTTGGATCGGTACCAATCCTTGAAAGTTACTAATCTGACCACGCTCTTCTCAACATGGCTCCTCTTGAACATAAGGAACATGTGCGTGAACGTGTTGGAGAAGATTTCAGTGACCTACAACTATAAATAGATAATGAGGAGCATGATTTTAGGGATCTATTTTCAATTGTTTATGAATTATAAATCACTTTTATAATTCCAGGGGTCATCACCGATCCATATGAATAGTTTTTGTCAATAGCTATCAGAATGATCAACAAAGTTAAGTGGACATGGAAAAGATTAGCCGAACCACTATAAAACTTATATGTTTCATTTTTCAATGTTTTAATTTATTTTCTTCGTTTAATCTTCCTCTTTTCATTCCTATGTATTTGTGCCATGTTTTGTTATAAACATTTTTGTTCTTCCAGTGAGACCGCTGATCTCAGTCTGTTAGGATCTATTTTTTATTGTTGGATAGTCCAAATCAATGAGATAGATTCGTTATTTTTATTGTTGCAATCCGTGACTACTCAGATTCTAGCAGAGTCTATTAGAGGATTAATCCATGTACCCATAAAAAGAAAGACCTTCAGCTTCCAAACTTGTCGATGATGCTAAGAACGCTTGTTCTCAACATGTCGAGGAAGTTACACAACCAGATACTCTCGAAATTCAGAACCCATCAGGGATGATAACGAGGGTTGAGATGGACCAAATGATGAAGGAGATAAGCGATTGGCTACAGGAGAGCCACAATGAGATGAGGCAACAAATGCAGCATAGTCTTAACTTACTAAATCAATTGATCCATGGTCGTAGAAGAAGAAGGAAGGGGTTGGTGCTTTCCGATCTGGAGTATGACAGTTCTTCATTATCTTGCGAAAAGCATTGGAAAGTGAAACAAAAGATGGTCTAGAAGGAAACCAACACTTTGGAGGAAAGGTTGGAGGCCGTCCAAGGGAAAAGCTTATGGATCGGTACTGAACCCCAAGCAGGGACTGGTGCCAAACCATCCACTCTAGGCTTAGTGAATAAGCGTATTGATATCTTAGATGATGATGTTGAAGGTAGGATTGGTTGTGTTGCCCATGACTAGAATACTAAAGATCAAGTGAGTATTATTAATTCGCCATGCAGAAGATAAACTGGTAAAACTAATAGACGAACGGTTCTCCTAGACTCAGGAGAACCCATGTATCAGGGATAAACCGAGACATTTGTAAGGCCAAAAACTTGGGGGTATACCACAATTTAAGTAGATCGCACAAAGCCAGAATACTTGACTAAGATGGTGGGAAATTCAGTGAACGAAACTCAAAACTAGAGTAATGATGAATTAGGCTCTTTTCCTAGCTGAAACCCATTCACTGAACAAATACTACATGAAGAATGCCCTAGAAGATTTGTAATGCTAATGATGATGTCATATAATAGAAAAAATGATTTGAGGTAGCATTTAATGAATTATGATTAGCATATGGATTCGGCTAGAGCAACTGACGTTGTTAGATGTTGTTGCTTCCCAATTTTTCTCGAGGGCGTTGCGATAATATTGTTCACCTCAGTTCTGCCAAGGTCCATATCATCTTTTGAACAATTAGCACTGAAAGTTTGTTAAACAGTTCTACTTTCACACTTCTCGTCCTAAGGACGTTATTTCGCCGTCGAACCTCTTCCAGGATGCGGAAAAGTCATTGAAGGAGTTTTTGAGCAGGTTTAACACGGCGATGATAAAAGTGAGTAACCCCAAAAATACATTGTATTAATAGCCATAATAAGTGGGGTTCATCTAGATACTGATTCTGGGAGATGGCTAAAGATGAAAACCCCACCGACAATGGATGTTTTTATAGGAAGGCGAATCAGTTCTCGTACTTGGAATAGGCTAACGTTGGCAATTGGCTGAGGCTGTATAGGGTAATGTTGCTATGTAGTAGACCAGGGGAAATTACCGTAGAATTGATGCAAATATGGAGAAACAAGGTAGTACATAGAAAGAAGTTAACCGAGGAGGCGGAGATAGGAAATCTGGTTCCAAAAAAGGATCATGATTCCCAAGATTCGAGGATTACATGCTACTAAATAACTCGATTAAAAATATTTACCTTACCACATAGCTTGTTTAGTATTACAAAAAACCACCTCCAAGGGAGTCAATGGAGAGAGAAAAGAAATCTGATAAGTACTGTCGCTTTCACGAGACCCACGGTTATAACACGAATGAGTGTCAGGATTTACGTGATGTGATAGAAGACTTGATCAAAAAAAGGAAATTGCAGCAATTTGTTAAAGACCTACAAGATAGCGGGCAAGGAAATGCTCATCCTCATGGACAATAGAACCAACAGGGCCAGGTTGGGCCTAATGACGATGAGTCTAGATAGCTTGGGAAAAGATGGGTCATTAATACAATTTCTGGTGGATCTTATTCGACTGCAAAGAGCTAGAATGAGATAGAGAAATAAGGGAGTTTGTTGAAGCATGTCGTGAATGAGAGTTGCTTTGCCGTCGAAGATGTAGCTTAGGAAAAATAACTCAAAACAATGACAGATGACATTACTTTTAGAAACAAAGATGCAGACAGGATGAAGCGCCTACGTTTGATCCCCTGGTGATATCGACCATGATCGAGCTAACAATTGTGAAGAAGGTACTGATCGACTGTGGTAGCTCACTGAATATCCTGTTTAAAAAAGCTAATGGCCTAATGAAGATGGATATTAGGATCTTAAGCCACATAAGTCCCAAATCCAAGGATTTGATGGAGTGGTGACCAGAACATGTGAGATTTATGGACTGGTCGGTGGTTTTTGGTGAAGGTGACCGCAAGCAAGTAGGTTGTGACCTTCTTAGTGTTGGATATTTTATCATCATGCAATGCTTTATTGAGCGGCTGTCCCTTGCCAGTTTTCAGGTGGCCCTTGCTTTATGGTGCCTGATGATGAAATTTCCTATGGATAATGGAGTGGGAAAGTGATGCTGTATGAGAAAGGAAAGTATGTGGAGAAGACTCTATACATCAAGTCATTAGATGAATAGCAACCATCGCCTAAGCCCAAGTTTGGGCAGCATAATCGTTACTATGAGGACATGCTCAGAGGAAAGAGTCAGAGTATGCAAGGGTGATCCCCGTTGAGTTGACTATCAACATCCCAGTTAGTTGGGGTGATCTTATAAGGGTCCTGAAGATCGGATCCCAACTTTGTATGAGAATGATGAAAGAGCTAATGGGTTTAATCCGGGCGAACCGGGATGTGTTCGCTTGGACCCATTTTGACATCTGTGGAATATCCTCAGAGATAGCGAGCCACGATTTGAATGTGAATCCTAAGTGTGTTCCTATAAAGAAGAAATGAAGCAGCTGGGTCCGAAGCGATTCGTTGTATTGAGAAGGAAGTGGATACACTGAAATACAATGGCTTCATCTACGATGTTCAACATTCGGAATGGGTATCCAATCCAGTTCTGGCCAAGAAGTCCAATGGGAAATGGAGCACATGCTTTGACTATTTGGATTTTAATAAGGCATGCCTAAAGGATAGCTTCCCACTCCTAAAGATTGATCAAATGGTAGATTCAACCACTTGGAATGAACTGCTATCATTTATGGATGCTTGTTTTTACTACAACTAGATTCCAATGCATGTCACAGATCAGGTATCCACCTGCTTCATAAATGGCCTAGGACTGTATTGTTATCTTTTCATACCCTTTGGTTTAAAGGATGTAGGAGCAACATACCAAAGACTGGTCAATTCCATGTTCAAGGAGCAACTCGGGCATTTGATGGAAGTGAACGTCGATGATATGCTGGTGAAGTCGCGATGGCCGAGTAATCATGTAGAGGATTTCGCGGGGATGTTCAATGGTCCTCCAAAAATATGAGATGAAGCTCAACCCTTTGAAATGCTCATTTGGAGTTTGCTTCAGGGAAGTTCTTGGGCTTCATAGTGAACTTGAGAGGAATAGAAGCTAATCCGAAGAAGATCGCGGCATCGAGGAACATCGGAGCTTCGAAGTCAATGAAAGAAGTTCAAAGCCTGAATGAAAATGTTTCTGCTTTGTGCTGGTTTATTTCAAGAATTATAGACAACTGCATACCATTCTTTGACTTTATCAAGAAAGGGAAAAGGAATTTCACTTGGATGAAGGAGTGCAAAGATTCTTTTTAGGCTCTGGTAGATCACTTGGAGAGTCCTTCTATCCTATCGAAGCCTTTGAAGGGAGAGGACTTGTTCGCCTATCAGGAAGTATCAATTCACATCGTATGTGTAGCACTCGTGCACGATGGACCAAATTCCAAAGGTTGTGATATTACGTAAGTAAACGATTAATAGGGGTAGAGAGGAATCACCCAAAGCTAGAGAAGCTAGCCTTTTGTTTGTTGGTCGCTACAAGGAAGCTCCATCCTTCCAGGCTTACCAATTAATGTATTGACTGACCAGCATCTTAGGCAAGTCCTGCAACAACCCGAGATTTAATGAAGATTACAATAACGACTCGTGTTTTACATATCGAAGGATCATAAAATATTTTTATTTTATTCATATGAGGTCGTATGACTCAAAAATTTGAGAAATGACTCTTAGAGGCATTTTTGACATCTATTATTTTTATCGAATTTCCATATGTTCATTTGACCCTGAAAATCTTGTTGTGATTGTAACTTTTGATAAGAGCCGAATTAGGGTCTCAAACCACTTTCATTGCTTTAGGATGATGGTTTCTCATTCCATATAGTGGTTATAATGGAAAAACGAACTTGTCATTTAGAAGTTATAGTTTTTTAAGTTTTGGCTACCACTGGCCGGTTTTAGTTGATAATTAACTAAACCCGTACTTAGGCCCACTAACCTACTTTAAAATTTATGCTGAGGGAAGGCTGTAGAAACTGATCTAGGTCATTTCCATATTTCCCAAAATAGTTCTAAACCTCCATTAATTAATTTCATTAAAAATCACATCTTTTACTTACTAATCTTAGCCAAATCATTGATTAGAGGGGTGATTAGCATATAGAAGCTGGATATTGCCATTTTTGGTGATTTGGAACTTTCTCCTTTGTTGTCCACTTCAAATCTAAGGAAAAAGATTAGTATTTTGGGTATTTGGCGAGCGGTTCTAGACCTCTCACTCTACTATGCATGTTTATATAGTTAAAAATGATGTTTTAATATGATTTCGACTTTACAATATTTTCGAATCTCGACCATACTTTTATAAAAAATTTAAAATGAGTTTTGAAGGTTCAAATGATTTTTTAAATGGTTTTGCAATCCCTGGTAATCATATGCATATGGTAGTGTAAAAGATAGATTTAGATCAGAATTGGCTTGTTTATCACATTCATGTGCATTGCTTATATGAAAGGATGTATATGCATAATATTATATGCTTGTATGTTGTGCTTTGACGTTGTTTGCTAGTTTTTTGGATGATTAGGTTGGTAGGTTGGTGAATTTGGAAAATTGAAGGCAAAGTTGGTCAGAATTGGATGAAACTTGGGGGATAGGCTCTAGAGCATGGGACGAGCTTGCAGTAAAATTCGCTATGTACTCAACCCGATACCAAGTTGAAGAGTCGGCCTCTAGTTATTTTGGAGGCTCGAATGGATCGGTCAACTTGATGGATGGATAGAGCATTGTTAGTGAAGGTTGTCCATAGCAAGATGCAGGAGATTAGGTAAGCGGTTGATACTATGATGAGTTATTTCTAGAGCTTGAAGTAAAATGCTTCGGAGTGATAACCGAGTTGTTTTGATGGATGGGTCAGGGTCTAAAGAATCTGGGAATGGAATACTAGAAACAAAGAAGGAGACTTTGCCAAAATTGGATAAGTATATGAGTCTGTGCTGAGCTAATCAACTCGGTATCGAGTTATTTTTTTGGGTCCAATGGATGTAAAACTTCCTAGAGGGGAAGTAAAGACCTTTGTGCTGAAGGTGTTTGTTTGTTCACTTAGGGTTTGATGGTGACATGGTGGCTCGATGATAGCTTTAGGACTTTGATGACAACTCGATGATGAAAGGAGTTAGGTTCCAAATATGGCATCTTGATGTTGAACGGAGTCATTAGAATGGTTATCCACAGAGGGTGGATTTTAAGAAAGGTGACCCATGGATATAGCGGTTGAATGGTTCTATCGTGGAATAGAGGAGTATAGAATGGTTCCTCGAGGGTAATGGAAATTGGATGGAGCAAAGAAAGGGACCAGATACGTATGCTAAGGGATCGTTGATACTCGGAGTGTTTTCTGATGTACTCAAAGTGTAACAACCCTATATTTTTATGATTTTTTTAATTGTATGTTTAATTATTTTAATTGAATTTCCTGATTTAAAAACTTTATTTTATTCATTAAAGTGAATAGTTTTGTTAATTTAAATATAAATTTTTATTTCTATGTGAATTAGAATTCCAAACATGAATAATTAGAATATTTTTCAGAAGTGTGAATTTTGGTCAATATGGTCAAACTTTGACTTTTAAATTTAAAAATTTTAATTTTGAGATTTTGAGATTTATCTTTTATTATGAAAGTAAATAAAATTTTAAGGATACTGATTTTCGTTTCGTTGAAATCTGATTTATATTGTGAAAGTTATGCCTTTTAACTATTGTGTGTAATTTGTTGTATTTAACAAAATTATTTGTTTAATTTTATATAAATAATTTTTTTTGCCATGTTCTAATTTATGTTTATGAGTGTAACTTGATATTATTTATATATTAGTTTTAAAACATTTTTTTATGTGTAATTGAAATTTTCTAATGTCAGTTGTCTTTTGTTTACGATTTCTAATTTCTGGTTTCAATTAATTAAAGTAATTCTTTATTTATTTTTCTATTTTCTTAAGACCTTATTTTATTTTCATTTACACTTTATTTTGTTCAGCATTTATTTTATTTTACTTAACTTTTATGGTATAGAAGATAGTAATAATTTTTCCAAAGTTAATGGTATTTTATTTGTAATTTTCATGTCTTGTTTCAATTTAATAAACTATTTCTTTATCTCTTTTTCTATTTTTCTTCAAATAATTTATTTATTTCAGTTTATTTTATTTTGTTTTCTTTTTCTAATGCATTTACTGAAATTTCATTTGTTTTTATTTAATTAAAAGAAGTGGAAATTTGAAAGGATTTAAGCTTTAAATTGTGTGACTTTTCATTAACCAAACTCTTCATTTTCCTTGACCTTTCACTTGCACTATTTTGGCCGTACACTACCTTGCTTTAGCCGTGAGTTTTCCCATTTATTTCTCATGTAAAAACTTCACTCTTCATTTGTTTTCACGGCTAGAAAAGAATGGTAATGGCCTCTCCTCCTTTTTCCACTTTTCCTTTTCTTTTTCTATTGTTTTTAAATGTTTGGCCATGATTTTGTCCCTCGCTATGCTCGGCCATAGCCACCTCCTCCTCCTCCTCTTCACCATCCACCACCTATCCCCTTCTCATCCTCTGACTTGGCCTGGCCGTGCATTTCCCTTTGACAAAAACTCCAAACAAACATGCAAAACTCCTTAGAAAACATGCCTAGCCACCAATACTTCAACAACATCACCTTGTCCGCCTCCTATTACTTCACCACCACCTAGATACCACCACTAACTATCACTTTAGCCTCTGTCCAGATCTGACCTGACATGTAGAAGCCCTTAGTTGAGCCATAGATCCATGTAGCCGAGCCAAATAGTGAACACAAACTCCTCCATTTTGCCTTAACCTTCTGTGTTCTCTACATTGTAACTCCTCCACCACTTCAACTTCATATAGCCGTGCCTTATAGGACCCAAACCCGAGCCAAAGCCTCACCATACCTGAGCCATTTGAAGCGCCTAGGCCAAGCACTAAAGTGATGAAGCATAGCCAAAGAAATTGTGTTCATGTTGCCTTTATTTTCTAATTGTTTCAATTCAAAGTTGTGTCATATTTATATTAATATTTGGTTTTGTCTATGGGTTGTGACAAGATCATTAGCTTGGTTCTCTTCCCACTTGAATCTATTGTCGTGTCATCGTGCCTTTGAATTTCATTTGTGCCGTTTGATGTGCTAACTCCAGCATAAAAAAGGTGAGTAATCTCACCTGACATTTATACTTATGCAAATGTGAAACAACAATTGAATGTGTAGAATGTTATATTATTTTGTACTTGCTTGTGATTATAAATTATATGATGTTAAACCTATTTATTTATCTGCCATACCATATGTTACTGATCTTTGTTGTTAAACTGTTCATTTATATCTGTTCATCACTGCCAATTCCCTGTTAGTTTAGAAATCACTATGGGTTGAAATGATACATACCCGAACAGACTTTAGAATAGAGAAAAATCATTATGGGCTGAAATGATAGGCCTGAACAGTTTTTATTTATTTTATTTTTACTTGGGACTGCGGGTTTGGAATGATAGAACTCGGATTTTTATTTGTAAACTGCGGATTGAAATGATATATATCCGTATCACTTGACCTAGGTTGGAAAACTATATACATGCCCGTGGTTATTTTATAAAGGATTTTAAATATTTTTAAGTATTCTTAAAAGTGTAAATTTATGAAAATTTGATTTATGGATTTTTTAATGTTTAAATAAAGAAATTTTGATTTTTCTATAAGTTAAAAATATTGAATAATTAAATGATTACATTGAATTTTTGATAACTTAAATCTGGAAATTTGGACTTTGGCTTTTAAAACGACATTTGAGTTATGTAAATAAAATTTTAAGTGGTTTAAAATGTAAATTTATGATAATTTGATTTAAATATATTTTAAAGTGTTTTAAATAAATGATTTATGATTTTTCTATAAGTGGGAAATGTTAAATAAATAAATGGTTAAGTTGAATTTTTGAAATATAACTTAAGTCTGGAAATTTGGGTTTTTGGTTTAAAAAGGAAATTTGGTTTGTATAATAAATAAAAATGGAAATTAAGTTATATTTGTAAAAATGGTAATAAAATTTAAGTGTTAAGTTTATTTATTAAAAATGTGAAGGCTAGAAAATTTACATCTGAATTTATTAAATAAATTATTGAAATTTGATTTAATTATGAAATGTTACTTTATAAAAATCGTAAGTTAAAAGAGTATTTTTAAATGAACATTTTTAAATGTTAAAATGTGATTTTATAATGTTTAAAGGGTTTAAATTGAAGTTTATTATTTGCTGGAAATACACTAAAATCTGGAAAATACTTTTAATAGCATTCAGAAATGCTATGGTTTCTGTAAATGAACTAAAAACCTAATAAAAAGGCTATTACAGCAGTTCTGAAATGTTGTAGTTGCTGAAGTAAACTAAAAGGCTAAAAACCTTAATAAATGCCTATTACAACAGTTTTGTAAATGCTGTAGTGGTTTGCTGTCTTTGCTGAAATTAAAAAAACCCTTTAATTTAAAACCTGAGCTATTATAGCATTTCTGGAAATGCTGTCTTTGTTGAATTAAAATGTTTTCAAGTATAACATATAACAGCTTTTTCTAAATGCTGCGTAAGGCTGGAATACTTAATGTTTATGGTTTTTAACCAAGTAAATGAGCTCAGAATGGTTTGAAACTTTGAAAATTGAATAGTTGATTTGAAAGTATAATAACTTCACTTTTAAATGGTTTAAATGAATTAATTTGATGGAATATAAATTATTTAAAGGGTGATTTGAAATGATAATAAATGAATGATATCTTGGAATATAAAAAGGCATTTTAAATTTGATATTTAGATTTGAATCCAGGTAATGATTTGATAATGAAGTTTTGAAAGGATATGATATTTTGATATATTGAAATGATTTAAAAAGGAAAACTTTGAAAGGATATGATATTTTGATATTGATATGTTGATCTTTATTTTGATAAAGATTTGGATTTGAAATGATATATTATTTTAAAGTATAAAATACTATTTTTTAAAATTATAACCACAGGTTATAGTAACGATTGGTTGGCAAAGAGACCGGGATCGAATATGGGCATACTCTCTGTCGATACCGGAAACCACTTTGACAACCATGCACTCGGTGGAGATTCCAGAATGAAGTAGGATGGTGGCGACGTTCTTGAGGTATGTTACGTGGACCCAACTCCCGTGAGTTGGCATAAGGTGGCTAAAACAGGAGCGATCTCGGGACAAGTGAGATCATGCCTTCGATCGGACGCATTTTTTCGATACCATTCTATTACTTTTGCGATTGATTGGGTGCACCCCTCCGGATTTGGGAATGTGTTCCGAGGTGGGTGTAGTGGCTGCTACGTTAACACCAGCCCGTGTGCATAATTGGTATATCTACCCTGGTGTTGCCTCGTTGTGCCATGTCACCTACATATCGAGCCTTTACTACGAGTTTGATTTTCTTCCGTAGCCCATGCGTATCTTCTCGTAGTCTCCCGATCAGGGGATATGCAGATATTGGATGGACTACTGGGACTATTACGTGTCTGGGTTACATGGGTAACCCATTGATGCTATTTTAAAGTAAGTTTATTTTACTGTTAAACATTATTATAATAGCGCAATATTACTACATAGTAAATAGTTTAATGGTTCCTCAGAGGATGGGCAGTCCCAAGCATTCTTTATGTTACTTGTGCCTTTACTACAGTTCAGTTAAGTTGGTTTACATTGTATAAGTATATATGTCCTAACTCGAGTATTTGTATTTTTATTGACGCTCGGGTCATCCTGAGTATTCACAGATTTGGATTGCACTTTCTGGAGATTGGAATCGTTGGAGATTATCTGCTTGTCTAGTTTTATCTATTTCGCTTCCACTTATCATGTTGATCCCAGTGTTGTATTCATCTTGTACTTGGTTATCATATTGAGACTTCTATTGTATCTTATTTAACTCTGATATATTGATATAGTAGCTTCATGAACTACTATTTCTTTTACTTTTGCTGCATTATTATTACTTTGTGTCCGTGATCTGTGATTATTTATTTACTGTATATTCTGCGGTTTGCCAAATTTTATTTACAACGCGGTATTTTAAGCAATTCAAGCCGACATGTGCGGATGCAAATGGTTGAAAATATCGGGCTGTTACACAAAGCAGGGGTATTGTGAGGATATTTATGGGTACGTTAAAAGGCTACCCCAGATCAACTGAATGGACCCAAGTACCCTAGACTGGTTGAATGGGACTAGTATCGGATTTGGGTTAAAAAGAGTACACTAAAAACTAGGATTTTCATTAGTCTCTGCGAATTGAAAGATCATACAAGTTTATCATATATTCATAGCAGTGATAGTAATGATTGTTTGAAGGATGCTATGGTTGTTTTGATTGTTCTTCCATAATCTTTCACTCTAAGGATGTCATTATAGACAAGTCCTGAAGATAGGGATACCTACTCACCCGTCATCACACTTAATTTGCAGTATACCTTTACTATATTTGTAGAATATCATATTATGTTCGTTATGTGTTAACTCTTTGGTTGCAGTGACATGTCAGGTATGGTTCGTATACCCTTATTCCATACTAACAGTATTTTGAGATTGATTTATCGGTTATACAAGACTGTTGTCTGACTCGTGATTTTATGCTTTAGCTTCCTAATATCTCGAGTACTCTTAAATGAGTAGACTAGAGAGCTGTCTAGATGCGACATAGTAGTTATGCAGAGAACGAGCTGGATGGAGCTATCTTGTATTATATATGGATTTCTATACTTATTTTGCTGTGCAACACTGTGGAGCCTTGGCAGTGCTTACTTACTATTCTGAGATAGTTATTTAAGTTTATTTATATTGTATAAACTCTATTACTATTTGTATAACTCTTTAAATCTATACTATGATATTTGGATCACTTAGCTATTACTATCCCTCCTGTTTTATATCTATCATGTATATACTATTTTATTCTATGCACCATGAGATATATGACAGGTTTTATGATGTTTATTTCATTTTAAAACTCCAACAGTCGTTCTGCATCGGTCAAGCACATCGATAATGCATTATCTTATACATATTAGGTGCTGGTGGTGTAGGAAGGTTGTCAAATTTGGTGTCATAGCTTAGGTTATGCAATTTAACCTAAGTTGATACCGTGGTCCAATAGAGTAAGGAAGGATTTATCATGCTAGGCTGGATCGGGAGCATGTATATATGGAAGAGTGCATACCTGTTATATATTTTGGTTTTCAAAACTATATAGTAATACATATATTAAATAAGTCGTGCATACACAGAAGTACCATTGACATAGTTTTGTTTTTGAGAGATTAATCATTTCGTTGCAGATCAAGAATGAGCTGACAAACAAGAAACATTATGAGAAACTCCATCTTAGGAGTTGAGGAAGAAGCGAGATTGGGGACTATTAATCCTGATGGTGAACATGCTTCAAAATGCCCAAGTGACCACTACAAATGTTGCTATCTATGGTGGTGCTCAAGTGCAAGCGTCGAGTGCTAACTTTATCAAGCTATGCAAAGATTACTGCACCTAGGAAGGCAAACCGTTCCTTAGAACAGAGTCGGCTATCGAAGTGTAGGATTGGTTGGACACTTACGAGCATATCTTTAGAGATATTGAAGTAGATGATGCCATGAAGAAGAACCTAGCCTTTAGAAAGCTTCAAGGGAGGGCCATGAACTGGTGGAATGCTATTATCATTGGTACACCTGAGGATCAGTTTACTTAGGACTAGTTATAGGACAGGTTGGAAGGGAACTTCATTGTGGCTGCTTAGAAGTTAATACTATTTAGGAAATTTTGAAGCAAGAAGATATGTCTATCTTTGAATCTATTGCCAAGTTTTATGCTTTGTCAAAGTATAGGATGTCTTTCATCGACACACCGTTGAGAAAGAACCAGAAGTTCATTATGGGTTTGGATGGCTACTTATGAGAGAAGTTTGTTAGTCATATCGATGAGCCATTCGAGAGAGTTATCAAGAAAGCTCTTCGCTAGGAGAGTCTATACCCTAGGTCCAAATCAGCCATGTTTGCTAAGGAAGTGTCAAAACCATAACAATGGAATAAAAAGAGGAAACAGTCTCAGGAAAGGAACATTTAGAAGGAGGCAAAGTGGGATCCTATCTGTTACGATTGTGGAGACAAGGGTCACTTAATCAGAGACTGTAAGACTTGTGGAAAGATGAAGTGTCATAACCATGACAAGCCCAGACGCATGCTGATGAATTGTCCGGAACCACTACAATAGAAATAGGTTACGTAGGCATATGCTTTGGATGCTATTCCTACTTCTTTAAGTGCTTCCTCGATGAAAGAGAAGGGGAAGTGCATCTTTATTCAAGGTACGCTTTCCATTTTTAATGTTCCTATATGTGTTCTCTTCGATACCGAGCTTCACATTCCTTCATATCTAGTGATTGGGTAGATATGCTGGGATTAAAACCCAATATAGTTGACCGACCTTGATTATGACGAACCCTGTTGGAGGCTCCAGGCTAAGGAGGTATACGGTAGTAGTGGATTACGAGTGGTTGTTGGCGACGATTAGGGCATTGAGGAACGGATGGTAGTGATTGGCTGCGACTGGAGGATGGAGTTATGGTTAGCTTTCTGCATTTGTTTGAGACTCTACAAGATGGATTGTCGTCTGTATCTATTGTTAAAGAGTATACAGATGTATTTCAGGAAGTAACCGAATACTGCCTTATAGAGAGATTGAGTTTTGGATAGACTTAGTGAAGGATGCCTGGTCGATAGTTATGATATTGAGGCAAATGGAATCTAGGGTATAAAAGGTGCAAGTAAATGACCTGTTGAAGATGAGGCTCATTCAAAGAAGTATATTTGAGTGGGGCACACCTGTAGCATTCGGCATTAATGCGGATGGCTCACTGGACTTGCGTGTTGATTATAGTAAGTTGAATAAGGTGACTAAGAAGAACAAGTATCCACTCTCACATATTGATGACTTGTTCGATCAGCTCCATGATGCGTAGGTGTTCTCTCAGTTGGATTTGGCGATGGAATTTCACTAGTTGAGAGTAACCAAGGAGAGTGTGTCGATCACCACGTTTCATATGCCATCTGGTTTCTATGAGTGGTTGGTTATGCTGTTGGGGCTAAGCAATGTTCCAACATACTTTGTTGACCTCATGAACCGTGTCCAAAGACCATCTCAATAAGTTCATGTGAATGATATTCAGATCTATTCTAGGATAGAGGAGGAATACAAGTCACATTTGAGGATTGTGCTTGAGTTGTTGAAGAAGCACAAGTTTAAATCGAAGTTTTCAAAGTGTGACTTCTAGTGGAAAGAGGTGAGATTCATGGGTCATGTCGTCTTGGAGAAGGGCATCGCAGTAGATCCTGCCAAGTTGGCAGCAGTTTAGGATTGAAGCGTACCCACGAATGATATAAATGTGAGGGGTCTCCTAAGATGGTGGGATATTATAGAAAATTTATCACGAACTTCTCGAGGATAGCGGCACCGTCGACCAGTATGACAAAGAAGAATCTGATTTTTGTTGGGACAAGAAGTGCAAGCATACGTTTGTAAGTCAAAAAGAAAGGTTGAGGAGTGCACCAGTATTGACCATGCTGAGCGGGAATGAGGTGCTAATAGTATACACAGATGCCCATGATACTGGATTATGTGCGGTATTGATGCAAAAGGGAAAAATTGTCACCTACGCTAGTCAACAATTAAAACTGTGCGAAAAGAAACATCCAACTCATGATTTGTAGTTAGCGGCTATAGGTTTTGCTTTGAAGATTTGGTGGCTCTACTTATTAGGAGAAATGTTTCAGCTCACTGATCATAAATCCTTAAATTACATTTCCTCCCAAAAGGAACTCAACCTTCGCCAGCAGCGATGGTTAGAATTCTTGGCCTCCTATGATTTCTGCATTTCTTATGCACTTGGTAATGAGAATGCGATCATCGATACACCGATCAGAAGACAAGCCAGTTTGGGAGCAATGTTTATGGAGTGGAAACAAGTAAAGTATATTGATGGCTATGACTTCAGACCCCATTGAGAGTTAGAGCCAGGGATGTTGGCGAGTTTGACTCTCATGCCTACTTGGATTAAGAGGATTGGTAATAGTCAGGGGAGAGATGCTAGACTAGCGGAGATTATGGTGAAAATTAAAAGAGGAGTAAAGCATAAAGATATAAAGCAATACAGACTCGACCGAGAAAGTTGGCTCCGTAAGGATGGAAGATTGTTTGTTTCCGATGTCGATGGATTAAGAGATGAGGTACTATGAGAGTGGCACCAATCTGGATTGACCATTCAACTCAGTGGTATTGAGATATATCATGATATGTAGCAGACCTATTATTCGGAGGGAATGAAGAAGATGTCAGGACATTCTTCTTGAAATATATGAACTGGAAATTGGTGAAGGTAGAACAAAAGAAGCCAAGTGGATTGTTGTAACCGCTTGAACTTCCTGAATGGAAGTGGGAGAAAGTAACAATGGACTTCATTGATGGACAACCAAGGACTCGAGCAGGGTACGACAACATCTGGGTTATAATCGATCGATTGACCAAGAGTGCTAGATTTATACCAACCAAGTCAAGTAGAGCGATAGGAAAACTAGTCAAGTTGTATGTGAAATGGATCATAGGATTTCATAGAGTGCCGAAGAGCATTGTTAGCGACCAAAAACATTGTCCATTAGTGGGTTTTAAAACAGCTTACATAAGGTGTTGGGTATCGAGCCGCATCTTAGTATTGCTTATCACCCGCAAACTGATTGGAAGACCGAGAGAGTGAATCATATCCTGGAGGACCTCTTGTGAGCTTTCATTCTCGATTTCGTAGGCTCATGGGATGATAACTTGTATTTACTAGATTTTTCATACAATAATAACTAACGGTCTAGTATCGGTATGGCACTATATGAGGCATTGTATGGCCAACAGTGTAATTCTCCTTTATGTTGGTTGGAAGATGGGAAAGAAACTATTACTCGGGCTAGATATGATCAGAGAAACCTTAGAGAAGATAGATATCATTCAACAGCGAATGAAAACTACCCAAGATAGGCATAAGAGATACGCCGATAGGAGGCATAGAGATTTGGAATTCTCCATTCGTGATGCGGTGTTTATGAAGATTTCTCCTATAAAGAACGTTATTCGATTTCGGTAGTAAAGGGAAGATGGCATCAAGATTTGTAACATCTCCTATCTAGAGGACCAAAACTAAGTGCTACAGATGGTGCAATCATCTAAAGTATTAGTTTCTGATGAATAAATATGGTTATGTTAATGGTATCAATAATATCAGAAGTACTTGAATATGAAACAAACAAAGATTTCGTAAACCACTTTTACTTCATTACATTTCAAAATCAAATGTTTCACATTCACAACACATAATCCCAAATTGTTCCCAGGCACAGATAAAATATAGTTATTAAAAAATATGCCAAGTGTGGTATATAAAGATACCCCCTTGGATGATCAGAGTCATATGGTCATAATAGACTTGATACAAACACAATGGAAATATCAAAACATAAAACAAGAACAACGAATCCTAAATAGCTATCGGTTTTCCTCCTGCATGCCTTCGGTAGCTTGTTCATCATCCTACTAAACCTGAAAAAACCTTAATCCCTCAGCCTACTTAAATTAATTTTGTGCACCCAAGAGTTTAAGGGCAAACATAAACTTCGAGTAAGACATAAAGCCTAGTATGAATACTACTATACATCCTGGTTAAACATGTTAAGTGAGACCACGTCGCTTAGTGGAACAGGTTTCCACTCACTAACATCCTTTTTAAAACATATTTTTGCAAAACCTTTTATGAAACCATATATTGTGCTCCTACATCTACAATGGTTAAATACTGTAAAGTAATCGTTATGTAAACATACATAAATCTTAGGTAATATGAACTATCTATTCAAATACATAAGTTTTGTTTGGATAATTTTTAAACTTTGGCCGACTCGGGCCTAATAGACAATATAATCAAAATTAACCTAACACCTATTAGATATTCTTATTCTAGATTATCTATCCTTAACTATCTATAATAATTTTCTCATCTGGACGGTCTGTCCTTAACTATCTATTAAATACTTCACTTTTGGACGCTCTGTCCCTAACATAATCATCTCCCAGGTCTTCCCAATCCAAGTGGTTTTTCAGGCTCACCAATAACCTACCTATATACAACATATATTCCTTTTGATGTATAATCATAATTTTAGTCTACTTGTGACCAAGCCCTACATACTGGAATTTCAGACAACAATTAGCTGGGGCTAATAACTAATGTATAGGACGTGACCCCATACTAGTCCCATTTGGCATTCTAATATCTGAGTCATTTTCACTTAAGGATCCCCTCCCATAATTTTCCTTGAAAACATTTCCAAAACAATTTAAACCTTTAAATCAAATTTAATCAAGGAATATTATATCATCTTTATACTTTACTCAAAATCATATCACCATGTTATATATCCTCTTTACTCAAACTTTAGTTGATGAAAACACTTAACCATTTGAAAGAACCTCTTTCTACACTTTTGAAATCATCTATTTCAAATTCAAATATCAAACCTTTTGAAAACAATAAAACTTTGGACATCCTTCTTTAAAATCTCTTTAGATCATTGCCTTAGAAAACCTTTAAAAACCATCCATCTCAAATCTTTCAAAACCATTCACTCAAACCTTTCGAAATCACTCATTTAAACCTTTCGAAACCATTGAACTTAAAACTTTCATGGTCAATCATCAAACCCTTTTGAAATCATTCGGCGAAAACCTTATGAAACCATTGAATTAAAATTTTCAAAATCAATCTTCAAACCTTTTGAAATCATTTAACTAAAACCTTTCGAAACCATCGAATTTAACCTTTCGAAACTAATCTTTAAACATTTTGAAATTATTCACTTAAACCTTTCAAAGCCATTCAACTAAAACCTTTCGAAGACTTGTTGGTTTCAATTCAAAACAAATGGAAAACCTTCTTTTAAAACTTTTCGAAGTAATTGGAAGCAACCTTTCAACTAAGTCGAAAGCTCTGCTTCGAAAGCTTTAAACTTATCCTTTAAAACAACTCTTTCGAAAGCTTTGGTTTATACTTTAATTTATAAAACAAGTGTAAATCACCTAAGTCAAAAGCTTCCTTTCGAAAGCACTGGGAGAAGCGACCGGTTTTAAAACAAGTAAACCTTTCGTCTTTGTTGAAAGGTTTAAAATAAAACAAAGTGGTAGTAACCTTTCGAATGTGTTGAAAGGTTTAAAAATCTTTATTTAAACATTTTACCTGGTCGAAAGCAACCTAATCGAAAGCTCTTATTTGAAAGCAAAACAGGTGAAAGCTTTAGGTTTACAAAACAAACATATCCCAACCTCTTTGGCCATTAACCATTCGACTAAAAACATTTCGACCTTGTCCAATTCATTATGTACCATGTAACTTGATACCATATGCATTGGTTTGACCTTGTTGAAAGCTTTGAACCTCTCGACCTTGTCGAAAGGTCTGGGTCGGAAGGTTTGTTGTCGTAAAGGCCGAAACATGCTAAAAGCATGTTTTCTTTGTTTTAACTTAAAAAGGATAAATTTTCAACTAACCTGCCTTTGTTTGTCAATTTTCATTGATTAACAAATTCTTTTTAGAAATATGCTGCCACTATTTTCAGAATTAAATAATAATTTCATTTTATAAAATGCTCCTTCTCCTTAATAAAATATATAAAACATTTAAGTCTTATACCTTATATAACTTTATATATTCATCAAATAACTTAGGGAAATTCTGGAAAAATTCCAGGAAATCTATTTTAATATGTTGTCTGATATATGAAAATGTCAACCCCAAATAATAATTATTTTAGCCAGAAATAATTTATAACCTAATAAACAATTTCCTTTCCTAGAAAGTTAATATAAAATCCATATTAATTCAAAAAATTATGAAAATCGAAATCCATTTCTAAAATATCATTTTTGACCTATATTTAAATTTTCAAGGCATTTGGATGTCATTAAAGAGGGTTCTCATGTCGAACATATCATAAAAAATTTACATGAACATATATAATTCATCAACAAGCATATATAAAACTTTAATCATCAACACATGGCATATACTTAAAACATTTTGGATCTAGTCTTAAAACTGAATACTAAAAGAAAATGAGATGTAGTACTTATTCACCTTAGTTTTGAGATTATAGATGTGAAATTTCAAGTTGATTTAGTTGATTATTTCCCTTCCCTTGGATCCTAGCTTTAATCTTCTTTTTGAGAATGATAATGGTGGCCGACCTTAAGAAATTTTAGTTTGAATAAAATGAAAGTGAATGTAAATCTCATTCCTAAGGGTTTGGGGGTATAAGCTTCACTTATTTAACATATTGCCCTTGTTATTTCCTAACACCTTAGCTTTGGTTATTAACACATTAATATGGAACAACTACCTTAGCTATCACAAATCTCAACCTGTTAATCTCCACATTATTTTATTTTGTTTACCCAATTGATTATTCTAAGCAGTGTTATAAAAATATAGGGTGTTACAGACTCCCCGCCTTAAAGAATTTCGTCCTTGAAATTACGATAAAGTACACAACCAAACAATCCAAGGTAAAACACAACATCGAACCAATTAGGGTAAGAGTCTCTAATCCTACTCTCCGTCTCCCAAGTACAGTCTTTAGTATCGTTACTCCATTGAACCTTTAGTAACTTGATCCTCTTGTTCCTCAACTTCTTCTCATCTGTGGCCACAATCTAAATTGGCTTTCTAACTATGGTAAAATCTGGTTCTGCTACTAAATCTTCTAGCACTATAGGTGTTATGGTAGTCTCCGAGTCTTTAACACATTTCCTAAGTTGAGAAACATGGAAAACATCATGGACTCCAGCCATACTACTCGGTAACTCTACTCTATAAGCAAGTTTCCCGATCCTCTCAAAAATACGGAATGGTCCAACCAACCAAGTGGTAACTTTCCTGACTTTCCAAATCTAATCACACCCTTCATCGGTGAAACCTTAATGAACACATAGTCTCCGACAGAAAATTCCAAATCTTTCCTTCTTCTGTCAACATAACTTTTCTGCCTAGATTGAGCTTCCTTCATCCTAACAAGGATTAACTCATTCTTCTCCGCAGCTTCCGTCACCAAATCCGAACCAAGAACTAATCTATCCTGGTCCCTAACCAACATACGGGATACTTGCATGGTCTTCCATACAAAAATTCAAACAGTGCCATCCCAATACTAGTCTGATAACTATTGTTATATGAGAACTCGACTAGATGAAGATGGTCCTCCCATGATTCCTCGAAATCCATTACACAAGCTCTTAACAAATCCTCCAAGATTTTGTTAACTCTTCTTGTTTTCCCATCGGTCTGTGGATGATAAGCGGTACTCATGTTGAGCTTGGTTCTTAATGCTTCATGTAGACTTTTCCAAAACTCACTAGTAAACAAAGAATCTCTATCACTAACAATACTACTAGGAATCCTATTCAGTCTAACTACATTCTTCATAAATAACTTCGCCAAAATAGGTGCTATCCTAGTTGACCTTACTGGAATGAAATTGGCACTCTTAATCGGTCCATCTACTATGACACATATGCTTTCATTCCTCTCCTGGATCTTAGCAACCCATCAATAAAATCCATAGAGATAGAGTCTCATTCACACAACGGAACTTCTAACGGCTAAAGCAATCCACTAATCTTCTGGTGTTCAGCCTTTGCATGTTGGTAATTCAAGCACCGCTGAACATACAAACCAATGTCCCATTTCATACCTTCCTAGAAGAAACATCTCTTCATATCCCGGTACATCTTTGTTCCTCCTGAATGGATAGTGAACTTCGAATAATGGCACTCATCCAAAACTTCCTTTCGCATGTTTTCTATATTCAGAAAACACAACCTCCCTTTCTTTCTCAACCACCCTTTCTGGTCAAGACTTAAATTCTTTAAGTCATCGCTCTCCATTCCTTCCCTCAACCTTTTGATCCATTGAACCAAAATTGGATCCTCCTCTTGCTTAGAAGCTATCCTCTCAATCATTACTAGTTCGACTTCTAAACAAGACAACACAGCACTTCATGCACTTGATCCTACCTCGAATCTAAACCGCACACTACAAGCTGATAATGCTTCCAAATTTTTCCACTCAACAATCATAGCCAATACTACATTCTGATGTTTCCGACTGAGTGCATCCGCCACCTTGTTTCCTTTTCCAAGTGTGTGTTCAATTCCAAAGTCATAAGCAGTAATAAACTCCAACCACCTCTCTTGTCTCATGTTTAGCTCCTTTTGAGAGAACAAGTACTTCAACGACTTGTGATCAATATAAACCTCAAATTGTTCTCCCAGAAGATAATGCCTCGACGCCTTCAAAGCAAATATAATGGTAGCCAACTCCAAGTCATGCGTTGGATACCTAACTTCATGTTGTCTAAGCTATCTAGAAGTATAAGCAATCACTTTACCTCTTTGGATCAACACAGCTCCCAATCCAGATCCACACGCATTAGTATAAACAACCAAATCTTGATTCCCCTCCAGAGCCACTAACACAGGCGCATAGGTCAATAAGTGTTTCAAGCTCTGGAATTCTTCTTCATGCTTATCTGTCCATGCGAACTTCACATCATTTCACGTAAGCTTAATCATCGGTGCAGCTATCCGTAAAAAATTCTTGATAAACCTTCGATAATATCCAGCCAATCCAAGAAAGCTCTTAATCTCGATCACCATCTTGGGTCTCTTCCAATTATTCATCGCCTCAATCTTAGATGGATCTACAGACATCCCTTCCTCTGAGATGACATGACCAAGGAACTTCACTTCCTCTTTCAAAAATAACACTTCGAAAACTTAGCCTTCAACTGATGCTCCCTCAACGTATTGAGCACCACTCTAAGATAAACTTCATGCTCCTTCTCATCCTTAGAGTATATCAAATTTTCATTTATAAAGACCAGCACAAATCTATCCAAGTGCTCTTGGAAAGTTCTATTCATCAGATCCTCAAAGAATGTCGGCGCATTAGTTAGTCTGAATGGCATAACTAACCATTCGTACGATACATATCTTGTCCTAAATGCCGTCAAAGGAATTCTATACTCCACCACTCTAAGCTAATGTAATCCCATCGCCAAATCCAACTGAGAGAATACCTTGGCTCCACTTAACTGATTGAACAAATCATTAATTATCGACAATGGATATTAGTTCTTTATCTTCTTCTCATTCAACTTACGATAATCGATACACAGCCTTAACGATCCGTCCGGCTTCTTAGCAAACAAGGCGGCAGATTCCTATGGTGAAGTACTTGGTTGAATAAAACTCTTGCCTTCCAAATCCACCAAATGCGCCTTCAAATCCTTCATCTCTGTAGATGTCATCCTGCTTGGCGGGCTACTCACTGGTTCTGCTCTAGGCACCAAATCAATCTGAAACTTCATGGCTCGTTTCGGTGGCAGTCCAACTACTGGCTCAAACAAATCAGAAAATTCTCTAACTATAAAAACTTGACGCAACTCATCCTCCAACTGCATCATACCCAACAAAGCATTCACTTCGCAACTTGGGTTTTCCATGGTATAAACTACCCGATCACTGCAATCAGAGTTACTAAGTGTTATCTTCCTATCACGGCAAAATATTCTAGAATCATACTTACTTAACCAATCCATCCCAAGGATAATCCTAAATCCCACAAAGTCAAACACATGTAAACAACAATCAAAAGTATGTCCTAGAAAATCAAGCTCTAAATGGTCACACCTCATCCTAAGTGTTGCATACCCTCGTATTGGATTTGCAACCCTTAATGAAGTAACTAGGTATGAGAGTTCTATGTTAAGATTATCTACCAAACATTGAGAAATAAAAGAATGAGATGCACTAGTATCAAATAGAAGGCTAACAGACATACCGTGAATCTGCAGCGAGCATCCTAAAGCAGCTTTCCCTTTATCTTGCACAACTGGCCTTGAGGTTGTGGGATCCAAAGCATAAACTTGCCCCTTTTCTTCTCTTACAGGCTCTGGGCACTTGTTCTTGTAATGACCGATCTTATCACAATTAAGACATCTAACATTCTTCTTTCCATCGGCCACCTTTTCTTTTCCTTTACTGGTTCAACACTCGTTAGCATAGTGTCCCTTCTTGTCGCATTTATAGTAAACCACTTCAGCTTTTCCTTTCTTTCGTGCTCCCCCTTTATGAGCATTCTTTTTCTAGAAAAAAAATTCCTTTTCTGACCCTGTCCCATCTAGGCCTCCTTAATCTTCTTCCTTAAGCAAGCCAACTCTTCTTCCCGTCTTAATGTCATTTCAACCACTACATCATTGGGATCTCTCAAATGCGGCAAAGTGGCACTTATCAACTCTGGCCTTAAGCCCCTTATAAAATTTTCATTCCTCTTGATCACGGTGTCTACCAAAGCATACCCATACCGGGAGAACTCCTCAAACTTCCTCGCATACTCCAAGACGAACATATCTCCTTGTTCCAACTCTGCAAACTTGCTCACGAACGATGACTGTGCCATTATCATCATAAATCTTTCTAAAAACCTTCTCTTAAACTCCTCCCAAGTTATGGTTTCCTCATCACCTCCAACAGAACAGTATTCCACCAGAATAAAGCAGGTCCTTACAGCTGCCTTGAATCCAATCTCCTCTTCTTTGCATCTTTCAACCTATGTCAACAAAAATTCTCTCGTAATGAAGTAGCCAATTTTCAACCTCGATCGCATCTTCAGTACCAATAAATGGCTTCCCTCCAAACCTGATGTAATCCATGCTCAAGTTAGCATATTGATTGACCATCTTTACTTCCTAAGTTTTACCTCCAATAGCATTATCTCCGACAACTCCAGCTTTGATTTCAGCCTGCATCATATTACAAAGAATTGATACATTGCTCCCATGTTCATCTAGGGAACACCTACACCAACAGTTTCAGCTTGTGCTTGACCGGGACCTCTCCTAGTGTTTGGTCGGGCATTTCCATTGGTGGTGGTGTTATCTCCTCTAAGATTAACTCTACCTCTTCTTCCTTCCATATTTTATTCAAACCTCGTGAGATACAGATGAATAGTCTAACTAAGATAGGAGTCTAGATATATAGCATATACTTATATATATATAGCAAATACAAGTACGTTACCATAGCGTTATCCCATACCCCAATCTTAACTCTAATTTCTAAGGATTATGATTTCAAAAATCATTTTTAGTTAAAGCATTTCATAAACCATGCTCTGATACCAAGCTGTAACTCCCCTATCTAGAAGCGCTACAGATGTTGTAGTCATCTATAGTATTAGCTTCTATCTACTAAATACATTGTTAATGGTATCAATAATATCAGAAGCACTTGAAAATGAAACAGTACATAGATTTCATAAACAACTTTTACTTCATTATATTTGAAAGTCAAATGTTCCACATTCACAAACATAATCCCAAATCGTTTCCAGGCACAGATAAAATATCGTTGTTATAAAATACGCCAAGTGCGGTATGAAGATACCCCCTTGGATTGTCAGAGTCATATGGTCATAATAGACCTAATATAAACATAGCGGAAATATCAAAACATAAAACAAGAACTACGAATCCTAAATATCTATCTGTTTTCCACCTGCATGCCTCCGGTAGCTTATTTGTCATCCTACTAAACCTTAAAAAAAACCTTAATCCGTCGGCCTACTCAAATTAATTTTGAGCACTCGAGAGTTTAAGGAGAAAATATAAACTTCGAGTCATACATAAAGCTTGGTATGAATAATACTATACATCCCAGTTAAACATGTTAAGTGAGACCACACCGCTTAGTGGAACGGGTTTTCCCTCACTAACGTCCATTTTAAAACATATCTTTGCAAAACCTTTTATAAAACCATATACTCTACTCCTGCATCTACAATGGTTAAATACTGTAAAGTAATCAATATGTAAACATATATAAATCTCAGATAATATGAACTATTTGTTCAAATACATAAGTTTAGTTTGGATAACTTTTAACCTCTGAGTGACTTGGGCCTGCCAGAAATATAATCAAAATTAACCTAACACCTGTTAGATATTCTTCTTTTGGATTATCTATTATTAACTATCTATTAAACATTTCCCATCTAGACGGTCTTTCCTTAACTATCTGTTTAATACTTCACTTTTGGATGATCTATCCCTAACATAATCAACTCCCAGGTCTTCCCGATCCTAATGGTTTTTCAGGCTCACTAAAAACCTATCCATATACAACATATATTCCTTCCGGCGTGTAATCATAATTTTAGCCCCACACGCTAGAATTTTGGACAAAAATTAGCTGGGGCTAATAGCTAATGTATAAGCTGCGACCCCATACCAGTCCTATTTAGTATTCTAATATCTGAGACATTTTCACTTAAGAATCCCCTCCCATAATTTTCCTTGAAAACATTTCCAAAGTGGTTTAAATCTTTAAATCAAATTTAAATAAGGAATAGTATATAATCTTTATACTTTACTCAAAATCATATCACCATATTATATATCCTCTTTACTCAAATTTTAGTTGATGAAAACACTTAACCATTTAAAAGAACCTCTTTCTACACTTTTGAAATCATCTATTTCAAATTTTAATATCAAACCTTTCGAAATCAAACCTTTCGAATATAATAGAACTTTGGACATCCTTCTTTAAAATATCATAAAAACATTGCCTTAGAAAACCTTGGAAAATATTCCATCTCAAACCTTTAGAAACCATTCACTTAAACCTTTCGAGGTCATTCAACCAGAAACTTTCGAAGACATTCATTTAAACCTTTCAAAATCATTCAATTGAACCTTTCTCAAACCTTTAAAACCCATTCACTTAAACCTTTCGAGGTTATTCAACTAGAACCTTTCAAATTCATTCATTTAAACCTTTCAAAATCATTCATTTAAACCTTTTAAAACCATTGAACTTAAACCTTTCATGGTCAATCATCAAACCTTTCGAAATCATTCACTAGTACCTTTCGAAACCATTGAATTAAACCTTTTGAAATCAATCTTCAAACATTTCGAAATCATTTTATTAAAACCTTTCTAGACCATTAAATTTAACCTTTTGAAATCAATCTTCAAACCTTTCGAAATCATTCACTTAAACCTTTCAAAATTATTCACTAAAACCTTTCAAAGTTATTCAACTAAAACCTTTCGAAGAATTACTAGTTTTAATTCAAAACAAATGGAAAACCTCTTTGAAAACTTTCGAAGTCATTGAAAGCAACCTTTCGACTAAAGTCGAAAGCTCTTCTTCGAAATCTTTAAACTTATCCTTTAAAACAACTCTTTCAATGCTTTGGGTTATACTTCAATTTATAAAACAAGGGTAAATCATATAAGTCGAAAGCTTCCTTCAAAAGCATTGGGAGAAGCGGTTGGTTTTAAAATAAGTAAACCTTTCGTCTTTGTCGAAAGGTTCAAAACAAAACAAAGCGGCAGTAACCTTTCGACTGTGTTGAAAGGTTAAAAAACCTTTATTTAAACATTTGACCTAGTCGAAAGCAACCAAGTCGAAAGCTCTTATTCGAAAGCAAAGCAGGTGAAAACTTTTGGTTTACAAAACAAACATACCCCAACCTCTTTGGCCATTAACCTTTCGACCTTGTCCAATCCATTACATACCAAGTAACTTGATAGAATATGCACTGGTTTGACCTTATTGAAAGCTTTGAACCTCTCGATCTTCTCCGAAGGTCTGGGTCGGAAGGTTTGTCTCCATAAAGGTTGAAACATGCTAAAAGTATATTTTCTTTGTTTTTAATTTAGAAAGAACAACTTTTCAACTAACCTGCCTTTGTTTTTCAATTTTCATTGGTTAACAAATTCTTTTCAGAAATATGCTACCACTATTTTCAGAACTAAATAATAATTTCATTTTATAAAATGCCTCTTCTCCTTAATAAAATATATAAAATATCTAAGTCTCATACCATAAATAATTTTATATATTCATCAAATAACTTAGGAAAAATCCCAAAAAATCTATTTTAATATGTAGCCTAATATATAAAAATTTCAACCCCAAATAATTGTTATTTTAGCCGAAAATAATTTATAACCCAATAATCAAGCTCCTTCACTAGAAAATTAATATAAAATCCATATTAATTCATAAAATTATAAAAATTGAAAACTATCTCTAAAATACCATTTTTGACCTTTATTTAAATTTTCAAGGCATTTGGTTGTCATTAAAAAGGGTTTACATGTCAAATATATCATAAAAAAAAATTTAAGATGAACATCTATAATTCATTAACAAGCATATATATATATATATATATATATATATATAACTTTAATCATTAAAACATGGTATATACTTGCAATAACATTTCAGATCTGGTCTTAAAACTGAATACTAAAAGAAAATGGAATGTAGTAATTATTCACTATAGCTTTGAGATTATAGATGTAAGATGTGATGTTGATTAGCTGATTGTTTCCTTCACTTGGGTCCTAGCTTTAATCTTCTTCTTGGGAATGATAATGGTGGCCGGCCTTAAGAAATTTTAGTTTGAATAAAATGAAAGTGAATGTGAATCTTATTCCTAAGGGTTTAGGGTATAAGCTCCACCTATTTCCCATATCGCTCTTGCTATTTCTTAACATCTTAACTTAGGTTATTTCATTTTAACAAACACTTTAACATGGCAAGAATGCCCTTAGCTATCACAAATCCCAACCTATTAATCTCCATATTATTTTACTTAGTTGACCTAATTGATTATTCTAAATAATGTTATAAAAATATAGGGTGTTACAAGATTAGTAGGCACTTTTCTGATAATAGGGAGGATTTAGAACTAAACATATAGGGTCAACTTACCTCAGAAGATGGCGGTGTGCATAATGAATTCCTCGTTTCTCACTGGTATAAGTTTGTACACGACTCTGGCAAGACAATTACATTGGATCAACTAGATGATATCGAGATTGAACCGAAATCTTTGAGACATCGTAGGCCGTTCGTATTGTCAAATGTGGTACGAAACAACTTAGGAGGAAGACGGTGGAGTTAGTGAAAATTTTATGGGATGAAAGTAAAAACGATTATATGTGGGAAACTGAGGAGGATATGAGGGTCACTCATCCAGAGCTCTTTGTATTGTAAGGCCTACTATTTATCGCATTTAGATTCCCTTTTAACATCATATAGGGTAGTATATTATCTCACATGCTAGATGGGTTTGCTTATGTTACTGTTTGCATAACTGCATGTTTGATGTGTTTGACAGTTGCACCTGATTGATAGGCATGTGGGATAACTATGGTTGACTATTCTTTGATTCATTTAGGGATTTCGAAGGTGAAATTCCTAAGGGGGCCAAGTGTAATGACCTGTGTTTTACATATCGAAGGGTCATAAAATATTTTTGTTTTATTCATATGAGGCATATGACTCTAAATTTTTTGGAAGTGGCTCTCAGAGGCATTTTCACATCTATGATTTTCTCCAAATTCTATATGACCATTTTGACCCTAAACATCTTGTTTGGACAATAACTTTTGATAGAAACCGAATTAGGGTTTCAAATCATTTCCATTGCCTCAGGATGGTGGTTTCCTATTTCGTTGAGTGGTCATATTGAAAAATGGAATTGTTGTTTGCAAGTTATAGTTGTTTCAAGTATTGGCTAATGGGGGCCAGTTTTAATAGGTAATTAACTAAGCTTGTGCTTATGCCCATTAATCCACTTTGAACTTTGTGCTAAGGGGAGGCTGTAGGAACTGATCTAGGTCATTTCCATCTTCCTTATAGTTCTGAACCTCCACTAGTTTTAATTTCATCAAAAACCATATATTTTCCTTACTAATCTTAGCCAAATCATTGATTAAAATGGATATTAGCATATATATGCTAGAGAATATCAGTTTGGGTGACCTAGATCCTTCTCCTTTGCTGTCCACTTTAGACCTAAGGAGAAATATTACTATTAGGTATATGGCGAGTGGTCCTTGTCTACTCACTCTACTATGATGTTTATATATTTAAAAACGATGTTTTGATATGATTTCGACTAAAATTGTTTTCTAAGCGCAATCATACTTTTATAAATGTTTACAAAAAATGAGTTTTGAAGGTTTAAATGATTTTTTAAATGGTTTTGCAATCCTTAGTAATCACATGCATATGCTGGTGTAAAAGTCAGATTTAGATTAGAATTGGCATGTTTGTTACATTCGTGTGCATTGTTTGTATGAATGGATGTATATGCATGTTACTATATGCCTAAATGTTGTTCATTGATATTTTTGCTAGTTCAGGAGATGCGAAACTAATGAGCCTAGTTTTGATGGAAGTTTTATCAGCTCCAAGCATCAACCAGATGATGTTGATTGGATCTTAGAGGCTGAGTGTGAAAAGGAGTCTTGGATGACTCCAACCAAGGACTACTTGATAAAAGGGATCCTTTTCAACGGAAGGAACGAACGTCGAAAGCTCCTCTGCAAAGCTTCATGATTTGTTATCCGAGAGGGAGTCATATACAAGAAAGGATTCTCTATCCCCCTACTATGATGTGTCATCGGTGATGAGGCCAAAAGAGTTCTAGTAGCCGTGCAGGTAAAGTGCTTGACGGATCGAATGCATTGGAGATATGAAAACTCATAGTAGGGGTATAGGGAGAATATAACGGGGATATAGCAGATGACTCTAATTTAGCATATTAAACTTGTACTTAATATTTTTACAAATATATAAATGGTAATTAAATGCACAATTAACATTCAATTTAATAAAACTAATACATAGCTAATTTAAATAAAAACATGTGTAATATATTGTAAATAAATTATAATAGATATTTAACATAATTTAATTTAGCAGAAAATTAGAGTACTTTTGTTTACGAAAATATGTTAAAAAAACTAAATTAAAAAAAATAATTTCATAAATTTTGAAATGTATAAATGTCATTTTCAGTTCATTTTGTTTAAAACAGATATAGTGGGAATAACTGGATATAGATGGAATAGCAAGATATAGCGAAAATAGCGGGACTTAAGGCGAAACCTATTTTTGAAGCTATTTGGGGAAATCATAGTGGTAGAAATTCGCTATGGGATATAGCAGGTTTATAGTGGGGTATTAATCGCACCGCCTAGCAGGTTTCCATGAAGGGGCATGCAGTGACTATACAGAGGAGCAAACCTTAGCAAAGAAGATTCTTCTCTATAGGTATTTCTGGTCGACCGTCATCAAGATGCAGTAGATTACACTAGGAGGTGCGACCGATGTCAGAAGTTTACAAAGATCCCCCGAGCCCGGCCAACGGAGCTTACGTAAATGGTCAGTCCATGGCTGTTTGCGATTTGGGGGATCTATATCATTGGTGTGTTTCCATTGTCTAAGGGTGGTGCAAAGTGCGCCATCGTTGCAGTTGATTACTTCACTAAATGGGCTGAAGTGAAACCACTAGCCATAGAATCATCATTGAATCGCACATCATCGTCATCAAAAGATAGCCACCGAGTTATACAACTCGGTATTGACCAAAAAATTAACCAAGTTTGGTTAAGTGCCTTGGTTGGTTTGATTTTGGGGTGAACATATCCAAGACCTGAAGCAACCATAGCCACGTCTCGAAATAGACATACAAATGACTTGACGAAACCTTGTCTTCACCTCTCCCCCGACCCAAGAGATGCCGACCCAAGTATCACCGATCTAAGCTACACTGATCCATGCTCCGCCCTCGAATCATGTTACTCTAATCCCACACTTTTCCTCATTTCCCCAAAAAAACTCCAATCTTGCTCTTTTTTGGATCGATGCTGATATAAGGGTACCGATCCTACACTTGGAAAACTTTTGCTTTTTACTCACCAATCCAAGCCTCAACATGCTACACCGATCCAACACTACCGAACCAAGCCTTCTCGATCTAAGAGCCATATCCCATGAAAATTTAATGTCCAAAATTTCTTAGATCTGTACTGATCCAAGACTTGGATAATTTTCTTATCCAGAGTATAACTCCAAGCAAGCTCTATGTAGCCCGAAGCCTTCACACATAGAACCAGAGCTCTCTTGCTTCTCGACTCGAAGGAAATTCTTGCAGATTCAAGACTTGAATTCCACTGATCCATCTTTTTTCCCGATAACTCGAGCTAACAAGATCCAAATGATTTGAAACTTGAAGCATAGATTTGTAAGGCCTTCCTTATTGCCCCATAATATATACCTAATTCTAAGTCGCTATTCGATCAACATTTTCAACTAAACAAACATTATACATTTAAGTATTCAACATGATACAATATACTCTAGCAAGAAAACACTCATATATATCAATTTATCGCCTAGTCTAAGAGTAAGAAAATAGGGTGAACAATAAGAACTAGGGAGATCCATAAAAATAAAATTTCACAAATATATACTAAATCATTCGAAATTAAAATATATGATTAGTTAAGGATTAAAACACATCTTAGGATATAAAAACCATTTTCAAAACATCATTTTAAAGTGTTTGTTAACTAATTAGGAAGTGATGGTTCCAACCATTCACCTAAAACCCAAACAATCCAAAATAGCTGGAATCTCGAGATGAACAACAGCTCCAAGATGTCTTCAACAGCAAATTTATGAATCCAAGTGCTAATTTCTGTTTTTAATGACATGATTTGGCTACTTAAAGTAGGTTTTAAGGTAATTTTTTTGGCTTAGAGGTTGTTAATGGAGGTTTTTCTCTCAATTTTAGGAAGTGTGAAATAATGAAGAGAAGTCCCATTAGCCCCTCATGGTGCTAATACAGAAATGGGCTTTGAGCCTAGGCATTAACTCTCTAATTACCCATTAAGCTGTCCAAAATCAAGTTAAACTTAAAACAACCATAAATTTCAAAAGGTAAGTCCGTTTTCGAATTATGACCACTCTACAAAAAGAGAAACAATCATCCTAATCTAATGGAAGTAGACCACAATTCGGCTTCTACTAAAAGTTGTAAGCTATTAAAGATTTTCAAGTTCAAAATTGTTCGATAAAAATAATAATGATGGAAAATGTCTCCAGTAGTCATTTTCCAAAGTTATAGAATCGTACAACCCTATATGAAAATAATATCAATATTTGACGATCCTTCGATACGTAAAATACAGGCCATAACAATTAACGACCCACTTTTTACGATATGACTTTATGTTCCAAGCGCATTTTGAAGACGTTTATCACTAACCTTAGCTGTTAAGAACAGTGCAGTGTCACAATCGACGTTTATAAATTCTTGAAATTGAGTTGGGTATAATTACCAATACCAACAAGCTTGAATGCAGATCACTACCCTAACACATACAAAAAAAGCACATGTATATAACATATACTCAAATATATTTCTTATATATTGATTTTTCATAATTTGTGACAAATGAAAAGATCATATTTGATAGAGGGGTATTCCCTAGGGGAAATTATGTAATTTGTTACATATATCTTACTTGGTAACCAATCTTGTTCGAAAAAAGATGTTTTCGTTCTATTATATACTTGATATAATGTGTTATATGAATTAATTAATATAATTTAATTTAAAATATATTTATTAGAAAATCTATAAAAAGTATGAATTTTGGATAGTAATAACAATGTGTTGCATTCATGAGCAATTTATCACAACGAAATTAAATTTAAAATATTCCTAGTCAAGATGTACCGAGACTGAATATCGATACATCTGTTTGGAGTAGAGTACGTAATGCTCTCCAAACGTTGGGCATTGTATTACTCATGACTGCTATGGGAATCAAGTGGTTAGTCTGATAGTTTTGGATAACTAGGGGACTCGATAGTTTTCTATTGGTCAATATAACCAATGTCAAACAGAAAATGTCGATGTGATAAAATTTCATAGTTCTCTTGACTTGAGAATACTGTTAATATTCAATGTAGAAACTCCACTTTATTTTAGTTAAATCATGGCACAACGTCCATCAAACAACTATAGTTAGGTCAAATGGAAGCATTGGAACTGAGACACCATTCAAGAGAGAATTCGTCTTCTCAATTAGATGGGGTTAATATCACAGTTAACTGAAGTCAACTCAAAGTCAAACTCTCTAGCCAGAGTAGTTCGGTTAATAATAATTGTTATCATTAAATCAAGGACTTTGTGTTTGGATTATAGAGTTGAATATGGACGATATTGGAATTTTGATCATTGCCAAATTCCATAAGTCCTAATGTGATATAGTTTTGACAGAGAGAATCGGTGCAAATAATTATTACTGTCGGGTAATGTTTAATAAAGCAAAATTGGATTTTACTGAGACCAAGTAAGAAATAAATTTAGTCATAATGTCACACCACCTACTAAATGACATATAATATTAATATTTGAATTGTATATTAATCACTGGTTGAATTTACACCTAAGAGATACACAACCAAAACGTTGAATACTCCAATAAGCACCTAATTAAATTAAATTATTGTTGTTATAATAAATTAATATTTATGAAATATTGATTATAAAATTGTATTTGATGGTTATTGATCTATATTAAATGTGTGTGCATATAATGGCTGTAAATATACTAATCGATATGTGATATCGATACGCGTTTAAATTGGATTTAAATGTGCTAACTATTGATCAGGCTTGAAATGATTTTGTGGCCCATATGAGGCTTGATAAAGTGCATCCATGATTATCCTAGCGGAGGCCGGGCATATGACGACTAAGGGTGGGTTAGATTTTGAATTAAAAAGGGAGAAAAGTAAGAGAAAAATAAGGGTTTAGATCCGCAGTTTTCTCTTTGGTATCTCCTCTATTTATGGCTCTCTAACTCTTACTTTAATTATTTTACCTTTTCCATTCCTCTATACCAGATTAGGTTGATGTATCCCTCCCTTATATCACAAATTTTCAAGCTTTAGAACATCAGACAAAATTCAATTCAGTTGTCAATGATAATTGCATTTGAAAGGTAGCGTTTTTTGGATTTAAGATTCAATCAACGAGCGATAGATTCAACATTTCTAGATGCATTAATTAGGCTTTAGTGAAAATTAATAATCTATTTAATATTGTATATTAATGTATATATAATGGTTATTATGCCATATATGTGATTGAATAGTGTGGACTATATAATAAATCACTGTGTTATTGCCTCAGATATTTGGATGAAAGTATTTCGTTATGTATATATAAATTAGAAAATATATATATGTACATATTGCATTCGACACCCAAAAATAATATTATAATACATTTATTTTTCTTTTGAAATTAAAAGATAAATATTATTTAAAACTAGTTTAGTCAATAACATATACATAATGCATACACACACACATATAAATTTATCTGTATTTTTATAACATGTTTCCAGGTTTAAAACTATTAACCGAATATATATATATATATATATATATATATATATATATATATATATATTTAAATACAAATCTTATGTTTTTACAACATTTTTATACACCTACAAAGAAAATATAAAATATGCAAAATTTATACACTAAATTTTGTACATCTTTAATATTATTTCAAAAAATATTTTTTCAAAATGATTTTTCAATAAAACTGAAATAAAATTCATTACCTGGCCGGGTTTTTATGATTATATATATAGTTATTAATTTATATCAAAACTGAATTTATGAATACACACAGACATATATTTTGATATATTTTTATTTTAATCATTTACCTATATAATTATAATATTTTAATATGGATATGTATATATACTTCTATATAAAAAATTAATTTTCAATATGTATATATATATATATTTAAAATTATTATATTAACTTAAATTTCAATTTATTAGATGTAAATACAATTATTACAATGTTAATTATATATATTAAATATATATTTTACAATCATCTCTTATAATAAATATTTATATATAAACATTTACACATGTATAATTATACATTCGCGATAACTATGTATATAGAGGGGCAAAAAAGTACGTCGCGATGTGAATCCTAACATCCATACATGGGCATGTTAAACCATGTATACTTTTTTTGTTGCATGCACACATATACATGTATTTGACACATACTATACTATATATTAATCATAAAATTAATACAATGATACTTTGTTATAAATTAAATAAAATATTGATTTTATTTAAAATAAATTTACATAAGATCTAATTAAATTTAGACTTCATAGGCCTAATAAGATCCAAAATGGAATAAACTTTTTAAAATTTACCTATTTAACCATTGCGTTTTGGCCCAGTTTCAACAGTATTATAGTCCTACACATTCAACCTCTGAAACTATTTAAGATCGAAATTTCAATCTTGAAATTTTAAGACTAAAATTTCAAACTAAAATTATTTTAAGGTTAGAGAATCAAAGATTGAAATTTCGATCTTAAATCCATCTTTAAATTTCATTTATAGACCGAACCCATAAATTAAAGATTGAAATCATCATTTTCTAATTTAATTAACTTTTCTATTATAATCATACCGAGTGTCACATGAACCTTTTAAGTAATTTGATAACACATATTACAAAAATAGCATTCCATTACTAATTTTGTTTGAGCAAATCAATAAGATTGTTTATGATTAACCCAAAATATATTATTTTATTAATAAAATTTTGTTTGTTAAACCAAAGATTGAAATACACTATATGCTACATCAAACCGTATAAAAAATAAAAAATTAATTACTACGGTTGATACCTAGAAAATTGGTAGATGTACTACTTGACTATGATCTAGTTTTTTATACAATGTATACCCAAAAATCTCATTGTGCTATTCTTTGAGTAGACTAATAACGAACTAGTTCTTTCTTTCTAAGGCATTTAAATAGATTGTAAAATCATAATAAAACTTAAAATTTAAACCTGTACATGGTTTATTTGGTTTAATTATTTTCTACTTGTTATCCAACAATACAAATCCTTTCTGTTATATTCGTATTTCGCAATACCCAGAAGATGAACGTTTATAGATAATAAATCATAAAAGAAGGATTGGATTAACATTCAAAATTTTAAAAAGAACCGCTGGAAATAAATTTTAAATCTGACAAATGAACTAGATTGGACCTTGAAAACTGGAGAAAATGCTCAAAAAAGAGAAGAAGAAAAGGCTCGAAATAGAGCTAAAAAAGGGCGCTCGAACTTAAGTAAGGAGTTCTCAAGCCTTGTCCAAACCCAAAGCATGCTCTGTTTTTGTTCAAAGATAGCTTTAAACTGAACATCAAGGCATTACTTAAGTAAGCGTTCCGAGCAGGGAGTGCTCACGCTTAAGCACCCTACCTAGGCAAGTGCTTTAAACCAGAGCACTTATAGTCGAGTGCTTCACTTGGATAACATTCGAGTGAGTGCTTCACGCAAGGTAAGGAGTGCTTACGTTTGGGCATTCCAAACCTTAAACGCGATTGAAGCATGCTTTCGTCCCACTTAAGCATGCTTCAAAGTAAGCTCCAATTCTAGTGCACCATCTCAAGTAGACAAGTAGTGCTCGGGTCCACTACCAAATTCGGCTCCAGTCAAATAGAAGAGGGCTCAAGGGTCAAAAGAAAGAAGGTTCTGACTAGAAGAAAATGTCCTTAGAACTAGAGTGAAGTGCTCAGAAAAAGATAAATTCATAGTAGTTTAAATCAACAGTTCATAAGTACAAATACCCGACTTCAAAGTACAACAAGGATATGGATTCTTTCTTCAGAAACTCCACCATTATTCTATCACTAAAGCTCCAAAGTTCTACGTTTCATGTATTTTTATTATAATTAACAATACAAAGAGAACGGTGAATATCCCTTGTAATGAAGTAGCAAATGGAAATAAGTGGATGTAGGCTTTGCTAATAGCTGGTCCACTATAAAATTCTCGGTCTCATTTTAATTCTACATCTTGCCTTTTTTATGTTATGGTTTTTATTCTGTTTCTCAGTTTTAATTTTGTTTGGGTCTGCTTTTTTTTACTATTTAGAAATGTTAAAATAAAGTAGATGTGACATAAATTTACATGATGTTTGCGCCATTTTGACGCGAGTAATTTTGTGCTTTCATTAAAAAATACCATATCGTATCCCTTTTTTATTTTTAAAGGTTTTCCTTCCCTTTTTGAGAAACTCTTCTCTTATTTTGGAAAAAATATTTTTTTTTGTTTTTTGGAAAACAAATGCCCTCTTTTCCATGATTTAAAATTGGGGAACTTTTTTATTAAAAAGGAAAAGGGAGCATTATTTTTCTCTCTATTTAATTCTATTTTGGAAGAAAGATTTCGATAAAGAGAATAATCTTCTCGTTTCTTGCAATAAAAACCCTTTTCAATAATGTTTTCTACAAGGCAAGGAACCTTTCAAATGCTAAACAAAAGGATTCTCCTTTAGCCTCTTCACAGTGCACTTCTCCTAAAATCCTAGAATAAAAAAGGTTGAGATAAGAACTATGATTGAGATGGTGACAAGAAATAAGCTAAGTAACGAGCACTATGGCACGCATTGCTTGAAACGAGGGACCTCGACATTCAAAACACTTCAAACAAACAAATCAACCAAGGCATTCAAAATACTTCCAGCGTACGTGTTAATCAAGGTGATCCAAATCCCGGCCTTCTCCATAAAAACATGGGAGACCCTCAAATAACAAGCAAGGTAGACAATACAAAACTTAATCTATTCGGATTTCTTCCCCTTTGCCCACTTTTTGAGCATTGATTGGGCAAGATAAAGAGATGGTAAAAGTAGAGCTAGAATCCCAATAGAATAAGACAATCCAATTCGAGTTCAAATGTGTTTACCCTGTGGTTCTACTCAATCACTAATTAGGTAGGATCGTACGCTCTTTGTCATCATGGAAGAAACTACAAAGATAACCAAAGACGATCCAATGAGAGATCAAGAATTTGATATTGGAGGCAACAAGATCATGTTTACACTCGATAAACATGGGGTGACTCTTCAAATTAGATAAAGAGCCTATAAATCTGTTAATGCCCTTTATACTAACATCTTGAACCCCCTCCAAGTGCAAGATGCTAAAGATGGGACCATATGATGGGAAACTAATCCCGTTAGTCATTTTCCTAGATTTGATACACACAAAGATGTTTTCCATGCACTGTATATAATTAAGTGTAGAAGCTTCCTAGTATTCTTTACTGGGGCTGCAACTGACTTGTATGAACAACTTTAGGTTGATTTGATGCGTGGGAAGTGACAATATAACTAAGACTGCTTTTTGTATAGTAGATGGATAAGTCAATGGTTGTTTATGTCATTCATGCTAACCTATGCTCTAGCTTATTTTGTCGATCTGACGAGTCAAGTATTTATGGAGCAATTGAATAAGTTTGTAATGATTTTTGTAGATATATCTTTGATTATTCTAGAAACGTGGAGGAACATTGAAAAATTTAATGATAGTACTTGATATATTGAGAAAAAGCGATTAAAGGAAAAGTTCTCTAGATGTCATTTTAGGAGGAAATAGATTTTACTTCTTTATCATATTGTTTCTAAGCATGGTTTGTCTGTTGATTTAAGCATTTAGTTGTGGTATAAGACTGATGTACTTAGGAATGCTATACAAGCTAGAAGCTTTCTTGGTTTGATTGGCTATTATAGGAAGTTAGGTTTCTGGCCTATTCACATGACTAGTAGGGAAGAATTTAATTTTTCCGTAGAGTGCAGAGTGCAAGCATGCATTTATTAGATTGAAAGAATTACTGACTAGCGCACCTCTACTGATGATTCCAAATGGCACTAAGTTTTTTCTACTATTTATACTGATGCTTGTGGTAATGTACTCGACGATGTATTGATGCAAGAAGGTAAAATAGTTGCATATGCTAATGGACAGTTAATGACCCACAAGAAGAATTACGTGACCTGTGATTTTGAGTTGCTAGATAATGTCTATTAGGTAAGATATTTTGTCGTATATGTAGCATAAATCTAACAAATATTTGTTTTTTTAGAAGGACTTGAATTTGGGTAGTAAAATTGGAAGGAGTTTTTAGCTTCATATGAATTTGGGTATTTATTAAACACCAGACAAGGGAAATGTGGCGGTAAATGATTTGAGTACGAAGCATGCGACACTTAGCTATATGATTATCCAATGGAAGCAGCTAGGGTAGTAAAATTGGAAGGAGTTTTTAGCTTCATATGACTTTGGGTATTTAATAAACACCAGACAAGGGACATGTGGTGGTAAATGATTTGAGTAGGAAGCATGCGACACTTAGCTATATGAGTATCCAATCGAATCAGCTAGGGTTCATTTTCAATTTTGAATTCAGACCATCGTCAGAGTTAGTACCTTGATTGTTGCAACTATAGAGGTTAGACAGCCACATATGGATCATATTAGTTCGACTCAGAAAAGCAACGAGGCATTAGAGGGCATTATGGAATAAATAGAGAGGGGTGAGAGGTCTTCTCACCGAGATAGGTATTCTATTGTTCCAATGAATGTTTATGACATGATGACGGATTATGTGTCCTAAAAGTTAAGGTACCAACTAATGAAGTTTAATCCTAGTCACATCATTCTAGGTTGATTTTTCATTCTGGTGGTGGCAAGATGTGTAGAGACATGAAGAGAGATTTCTATTAGCCAAAGATGAAGTGAGAGGTGATAGAGTATACTGCTAAATGATTGATTTGTCAATAGATTAAGGCTGAGCAAAAGTAGCCAAATGGACTATATTTCCATTATATGTTCCACAGTGGAAATATGAGCGTATGTCAATGGATTTTAATGGACGTCCTAAGGGAAGAAGAGGAAACATGACTTGAGACGGTTTTTTCGACTCGGTGCCCGAAGCAATGGGAGACCGAAAGACATTGGAGTTTGAACGATGAACGATGAATTACAAATGCATTGAATGGCAAAGGTAATAGCACGAACATTTAAACAAGTTTTGTACAAAAGCTGAATAGAGACGAAACAATTTCTATTCACATACTAAAACTTGGGAACTAATACAAGTTTATTTCAAAAACTAAAAGCGAAAAATTAGGCCCATACATGCATAATCATGTCTTAAAGAAACTATCTACCTAGTTATGCATTAGCCAAGCCGATTCAACGGCTCTCCTCCTTTTTAGGCTTCTCCGGGTTTTCTTTGGGATGGATTCTTCGAAGCTACTGCCTCATCCTCTACTCTTCAACCCTCTTTTCCCATTGCCACCCTTAGGATAAATGATTTTAGAGAAAGAAGCTATCTTACTTTGGGATATAGAAGGATCAACCTCTTCCAAAGTGACATTACCTGACAGTAAAATTGGAGCAAAGTAATATCCACTTCAGTTCTCTCCTTTTTGGCTTGCAAATCTGGCTCCTCTTTTTCAATCAGCTTCTTCATGCTATCAATGTATTCAGAGGCATGGGTTACTATAACCTCCTTTAATTTATCCTAGCCCTACCGGTCATCATTTTTTTCTTTAGTTAGAGCCACTATGACTTCAGCATCCCAGCCGAAAATCTTGGCAGTTTGATCGGTAGGGGCCATCGGTATAGCGATGTTGACATTGGACCCTATGATCTACGCCTGCTATCCCTGGTAAATATCATCATCGGAATCATGGATAAATGCAAATGAAACTGCAATTCTATGAAGACCAATGGGTAAGCCCATGACTATGGGGCTTAAGATGTAAACCTTCTCAAATTGTTGAAGATGTAAGAGATATACCTTCACTAGATTGGCCTTCTGTCATAGTAGGAGTTCCACCTTCCAAAATCGAAGACAGCCCAAAAGATTTGTGCATCCATGGGTGATCTAGATCATAGCCCACATCCTTTTTCAAGGAATGAGAAATTGAAGCACGAACTGCTCGATCAATAGGAGGGTCTTGGGAGCCAAATCCCGAGGCTTCGTCTCCATCTTTCCCCTTTTCGGTGATCACTGGATCATTGAGTATACTAAGTCGAGCAGTCCTGAGTTCATTGGGATTTTCATCGCATAAGATTTCATGCATGAGATGCTCTTATCCACTTCAGCATCACCTAGGGACTTCTTTTTCTGGTCCATAATATGGTCCCAGGCTTTGATGAGCGGCTAAGGATACCCCTCTCCAAGGAAGCAGAGGCTGCGATTCATAAGGATGCATTGTAATATATCAACAGCCTAACGAACTCGTCCTTTATTTTTTCAGACCATCATCCTTAGCTTCTTCCTTAAGGGCCTTTATCCATGCAAGTTATTTTTCAGCCTCTATTTTAACTTCATGAGATCGATGATCTCCTCGTAGTATCCTTAAGACTCAGTTGAGCCTTAAGTTTTTCCTATTTTTCCTTCTCAAGCTCTTCCTTAAGCTGTTTAATACGATGGCCTAAAGCATCATTGTCGTTTTCAACACATCATTCTCCTTCTATATGAAGTCTTTTTCAAAGGATAAAGTACTATTACGGCGAACGGCAGTGTCCAGCTCAGCTTGGTGCACTATCATCAAACGCTCAACGACTTTAGAAGACTCACTAGATTTTTCCTTAGCATCAACCATCTTTGTACCCAACTACATAACCTCCTCATCCATGTACTTGGTGATGTATGTGTCGTGGATCATCTTAAGCGTTAGGCGATCAATTTTGTTTTTCCTTTCCATCGACACCTCAGAAATTCTGTTAGCCACACGTAGAGTTGTATTATGTAGGACATATACATCATTAACATAAGACGGCACTAGGTGCTTGGCCTCTAGAGGAATTTGAATGCAAAGCGAGAACAGATTTGAACCCATCAAAGAAAAAGTTAGGAAATGTGGCCTTGAGATCAGCCATCTTCTCAACAGTGGCATCAAGAGTAGTCGAGGTTGAAAAATTCCATTTGTCGTGCTTGCGGGATGAAGTATCAGAACCTTCTGTGCCAAATTGGCATTATAAAGATCGATGGGCACTAGAAGAACCCAAATGTTGCTCAGGCGCAGCAGTCAAAGTGGAAGCATAAGGTAGCGATTTGCTACTACTATGTACGTGGGGCATTGACCAACACCCTTATCATGAGAAGGATGAGATTTTGAATTATTCCTGGATAAAGAGTACTTGGATTGATAGCTTCAGTGTTTATCTTCTCTTCCTTCATGACCTTCTTTATTTTGACTAGAGTTCGGACCTCGATTGGGCCTAAGTAAGATGGCTAGGAGGATGTGATCTCTTCAAGTGATCATAGTAGTGAGGGAGTCCCATCGAGCATGCAAAAAAAAAAGTGTATAGGAATCATTGGAATTTAATATATATATGTGTCATGTATTAAAGTGCACGTGATCATGAGTGTCCTAGTGTCCCACCAACGGACCAGTTATTGGAGCTTTACTTTCTGAAGTAATCTTTCCCATGTAGTGCGAGGAATGTCAACAGCAAATCGAATAGGGGATTTGAAGCCTCTGAGACTCAAATTGGCAAAATCATAATCCCCAACATTATTTGGAACTGGAATGTCTGACGGTCCTTCGTATAAATCTTCTAAAGGCAGAGAGCTAGATTGATCCATCGCAGCAGAGTTTGACTTGGATTTCTTGGAGACCTGCCCTTTGTGAAGCTTATAAATGAGTCATTTTCTTCTTTTCTTTTCTGAGGCTGGGAGTTGTGGGCCTTGGGAGGATCCAACCGAAGGCTCATGACGTGAGCTCACGTCGTCATGACCGGGCTCATTTGCATCGCCACTTACCTTACCTTCCTCGGCAAAATTCTGAGCCCCTCCAACTAAATGGAGGGCATGATCAAATCATCACCTCCCTGCCCAATGACATCTCTTCTCTCTATAAATTCCTCATCGGTGTTTCTTGGTAGAACCGTGTTGTAGAATTCTTCTAGTAAGCCGAAGACAAAAAGGCACACGTCTATAAGAAGAGATCTAATGCCCTTGTTCGCCCTGGGTACATTTTTTAGCACCGAAACCACCTTCGAGTATTTGTTTCCAGTGGGACGTGGATGGCTGCTTGTAATGTTCAATTGAAAACTACTTAATATAGGATACGACTTGAATAAAAGCACTACAAGTTAATTTTGAAACAACACTTACGTCCTTCCAGCCACCATCCTGTAAAACTGGATGGGTAGCATACATAGAATCGTTCATTCTTAAAAAAGCTTGGTTTGTTCCAAGCGTTGTCCTGAAAGTTGGTGACTGACTTAAGGAAACTGTAACTATACGAGAGGCTTCCCTTTCACCGCTTGAGATTGTAAATGAATCTAATGTCTCCCGGAATCAGCTCGTGATATAAGAATTCAAGGAGTATCATGTTCATGCAGTGCAGAAACGCACAGCTTTTCGGATGCAACTGAGCCGACGCCGATCTTAAATGCAACCAGCCTAACATATAAACTTATTGCATGCAATATACCCCTTTGAGGGCAAGTGAGCCCTATCGTTATGGGATGGGACTTGCACATCCTCGTATGGAATCCCGTGTTTAATGTATCTCCCATGGAGAGAGGCCTCATCGACCTCTGAAACCACTAAATCCTCTAGATCATTCCAAACTATTACATCTTCCAAAGTGTTTGGTGCCGACTCAAGTTCTGCTTCAAAGTTCAAAGGAATGTTTGGCATCTATTATGAACACTCGAGCTGCTTAAGTTGATGACCTAGAGGGTTTCGAGCGAATATTGTTGCGGAGCTAAGAGTCAGGATTGTTGTGAAGCAGTTTGTCCAGTGCCCGTAGCAGCTAAATGCTTCGAGCGTCTAGAACCCATGGCTATCAAACTTAGTAGATAGTACTCATTAGAAAAATTAACCTGTCTCCAACATGCTAAGTGTAAATTAGTGCAGTGTGGTGTAGGGTTATGCAGTATAGAAATAAACAATTCAGAATTAGAACGGCGGATGTGATGAGACTCTCAGATTTGACCGAAGTGACTATCATCGCTGACTGTCCCAGCCGGCTTTCTTAATGATCGGTTATGGGATTTATCTAAGCTCTGGGATTAGTCATCGACATATTGGTGTATGATATTTACATTCAAGTTCATTCGAGACCATATGTTATACTTGTTCAAGTTTAAGATGTATTCGAAAGTGTGCGACTTTGGTTAACAATGATTCAAGTCATATAAGTTCAAATACAAAGTCCAGTCAAGTTATAAATCATATGCATTTGTTCTAAAGTTCAAGTAGCTGAGCTCAAGATCGTATGCAAGTCTCCAATTCAAGTTCGAGCTTCGGAAAAATGCTCACGTGTATATAATCAAGTTCAAATATTAAGGTGTTCAAGATCTCATTCAGATTCATAAATATATATAAGTTCATGTGATTGACCCTTAATGTTCTAGTGTGCACAAACAGGGTTGAAAACGGCTAAGTGCCCCCAAGGGGATCGCAACCGGTTCCTCACATAGGCAACCTCGCTTTATCAAATTTTGAACTCCAAAATGCCACAACCGATCCCTCTCATACCCAATCCCTACGTTTCAACAATCAAACACCCTTCATCTCATATCTATGGCCACTACATGACAGCCGTTCGCTCCACACCACATTACAACCGATCGCTGTGCTCCATATCATAACCGATCCATCACTCCCTATCTTAGCCGATTCCTTCACACTATACAACAGATTCCACGCTTAAATGCAACTCCACTCTACTTTATCTTCCCCAATTCAGCACCGATCCCAAACCTTGCATCCATCCATGTGAATAATCCAACCATCTCATCACTAAAACCTATCACAAAATGCATGCCACAAACCAAACCCACCTATGTATGTAAATTCAAACACAAACGATCGCGTTGGGATAAGGCGATGCCAAAAGTCGAGTTAAAGAACTAAAGCACTACGAGTTTGAGCTAGGATACGAAATTGAAATGGAGAGGTTGGGAGCAGATGCGGTTTGGAGTAACGGTGAAGACTTTTGGTTAAACGAAAAACTGGATCGAATAGGAGATTGTGTCGATTGGTAGAGTTTCTCGAATTGAAGATCTAGTAATGGTAAAGACAAGGAAGAATGAGGGATCAGTTGGTTGAGAAGGAAATAAGTGAGCAAGTGAAGTGAAGAGAATAAGCTAAGTGTTAGCTTATATATGCTTAGGTACGGTCCATTTTCTCAAAGCCCGAAATTGGTTAAGTACACTAAGATGAAGGGACGATATCCAATCCCCCACCTAGGGGATTCATACTGATCCCTTACAAATGTCAAAAAAAGAAAGAAAAAAAAAGAGATATGAATGGATGATGAAGAATATAACAATGCAAATATATTTCAACTACGTGATATTGGCAATGAGCCATGAATGAGCATGTGTACATATCTAACATTCGATTTCTTGAATCAACAAAAGTTGAGTTGTCGCCTAGATTTCTCATAAAAGTAGTCACTATAGATAACTGAATCCTTCTAACTCGATTGACAAGCTTTATGGAATCGAGCATATACAAACATCAAAAATTACACTTCAGATTTATATTAACAAATATCGACTGAGCATCATGAAGAATGGAGAGAGATACGCCTTTTCGGAAAGACAATTTAATAGAAGAATAACGACTATTCAGGAAACTGATTAGAATCCTTTCTCACGACTCTAGCTTACTTCAATTCAAAGCATGTCAAGTTTGAAACAAGACATACTTTGGGGGCAAGTGTTATTTGGCCTTTTGACCTAGCTATAAATGGATTGATTTGACAAGTTAGACTCGATGATAGACAAGACAAACAACCCGGAGAGGTGATCACAGAGACCAGAGATCAATCATAGACAATAGTGTGAAACAATGATCAACTGAAGCTAGGAGATAGACTCTGTAGAATATTCTAAGTATAGATTAGTGCTTTCATCTATGCAAGGGATCGAATCAGATCACTATGGCTATGAACATCATGAATCAGCAATTCAACTCAATGGAAATCGATCGATATTTCTAAAAACATGAAGACAGCTATGCAAAAAACTTTAGAAACATGAAGGTAGCATGGAGGCCCCACCATGGAGATTACATGATTCCACGTATAAAAGATCGATCCACCTCGTGCGCTCCATGTTGGGAATTGGACCTTGAAATTTTCTGGTTAACCTCGTCTAAATCTGAAGATTCTGCCGACGAATTTTTAGGAAGATACTCAGTCGTCTACCCCTATAAATATAGAGTTCATAGCTCATTTGAAGGATCTTTATGCTATTATTTTCTTTATACTCCATTGTAATTATGGATTTTGATCTCATCCCTTAAGTACTTAGAAATTCAAGTGATTGATTAAGCTATTTCACCAAAGTGGGCGTTGGCCTTCAACACCGAACCACTATAAATCTGTTTGTTGTTGTTTTTTTCTGCTCTTTTTCCCTTTTTAAATTTAGATTTCTTTATTTATTCCTCTCCATATGATCTTGTGAAAATAAGGGACACGTCCCTAAATCAAACTTAATACACAAAACATCCTTCCCAATAAAGATATAAGTTACATCCATATTTTCAAATACTGCAATTTTCTTCCATAAATTACCCCTCTTCTTCATGGCTGAACGTTGGTTCTTCGTATGTGGATGTTATTCTCACATCAATAATTAAAATTTGCACCCCATTAATTATCAATATTTAAAATGCAATAACTTTTTGTAGAAACGACAGATTAACAAACAGTTTTCACCATTAAATCACAAATTTTGTTATCTTTCTAATGAGTGTCATTATGCATATGTAAAAATCATGGCATGCCAAGTTATTCACGATGTTTCAAATTTTCTACAATTATATGGCATGCTTGTAGACATTCAGCAATTATATGCAATAACTGCAGAAAAGTCTACAATTATATGGTATAGTTGCACTTTTCTACGATTACTTGGAATAATTGCAGATTTTTTTTGCAAATATTCGATTTGTTGTATAAAAGTATGCAATTATGTGGAATAATTTTAGAAAATTCTGCAATTATATGGAATAATAGCAGAAAAGTATGCAATTATTCCACTGAACTGCATAAAGTCTGCAATTATTCCATATAATTGCATAAAAGTCAGCAATTATATGGAATAATTAATGACATTTGAAGAAAAACTGATGATTATTTTATATAATGGCAGAAAATAGCAAATATATATAGAATAATTGCAGAAAAGTCTGTAGTTATATGGAATAATAGCAGAGAAGTCTGCAATTATTCCATATATTTGCATAAAAGTCTGCAATTATATGGAATAATTGCTGACATTTGAAGAAAAACTGAATATTTCATATAATTGCATTAAATGGCAAGTATATGGAATAATTGCAGAAAAGTCTGCAATTATATGGAATAATAGCAGAGAAGTCTGCAATTATTCCATATAATTTGTTTTTCAAAAATTGTAGAATTCTCTTCAAATATATGGAATAATTGTAGCCATACTGCAAATATGATTTTTTTTTTGTATCAACAATGGATCTTATTTTAAAGATTGTAAAATTTATGATTTTTTGGTGCAAACGGTACGCTGATCCGATGTTCCTACAGATAGTTATACGCATTTGAAATGCTAAAAATGTAAAGGGTATTTGGGTCTTTTGGCGTGGGTGGATTTGAAAATAGGGACTAGAATTGTAAGTTTATTTTGGGGAGGATTTTTTTTCTATTTTGAAACTTAACAAGAATGTAAGCCAAACTATCCCTATAATCTATTGGGTATTTTTGCCAACTTTTGGTGCAAACAATACAAGACTTGGTTTCTATATGTAATCATTCTCGTTATTGAATGACCAAATTCCTTGATTCAGTCTCAGAGAGACCGGGATTTGTAAGTGTTTACTGATCAAAAACCACTTCAAGGTGAGATACGTGCTTTATCGCTTAGAAGTGGATCTTTTCGAGATGCTGGAATCAATGTATGGTCTATTCGAGATGTGGGAATCCAATTAGGGATTTGTGTTTTGTTCGAGTGATAAAGAATTGTATGAAAGATGCCGAACATAACCATGACATCAGTAAATGGCAGTAAACATAGTAAGGGCATAGCTTGGGGTTTGCTGACCCACAAAAGGATATTAGCAATCCATATCTAGAGTATGCTTATTGATATTGTGTGCGGAGGTGATGATATTTGGGATCACGTGTTAGGACGTGGACTGGCTGTGTTTTCATTTGAGGTATATTTTATCTACAGATATACGACATTCAAAAGGTACCTTTTGACCCTTGTGCAGGAAATTGGATCTGGCTCTACCGGAGATATCCCCACAGAAAATTCATTATGCGGACATTTCTTATCGGATTTGAGTGGACCCTCTACTATGTTGTTGAATGTAAAACCATTCCGGCTATGTTATATATTTATATTCTTTCCCCTAGACATTATCTAATATATCACCTTATGTACTTATTGGATGAGTGGTTCCTTGAGGGGATAACCATTATGACGTTCCATGCAGTCTCAATCGTACACATGTTTCTTGAGTTTCTCATACTAGACTTATGTCTGACGCTTGGTTTTTGTTTTCCCTAAATTCTTTACATGCACTTTTGAGTAGTTTTGAGAAAGGTAGGTTTTTATTGATATACTTTGAAGCCCAAGAAGATGAGCTAGATGTTACACCTACCATAGTATCTTATTTCTACTGCATTACAATATTATACATATCACCATTTGTGAGGACATGTCGTTATAATGTCCAAGCTAATGATAGCACTTAGGTTTTGTAACTCCAAACTTTATGTATTGGAGCAATCCTTTGTACTATTCTTTAGGTATTATATATTACCATTCCGCTAATAAGATTCTAATGTTATGTTCCTTCCCTGTTCTTTATTTTCACCCTAATAATTCGTCCTTCCAGCACTTGGATGGTCAGCACATGGATACCGTAGATGTATCATTGTCGATATTCGATATTTGAGAGGACATGTCATTACACTTACGAAATATTAATTATAAAATTTTACTTAATTTGTGTTGATCAATATTAAACAGTGTGCATATAAAAGTTATACGCATGTATTAATATATGGTAACAATGTGCATTTGAATTAGACATAAATGCATATTTAATTTATCAGGCTTAAAGCAGTTAGGAGCCCCAGATAAGATGCTATAGTGACTGGCTATAAAAGGAAATATGTGATTGAATGTTGATTCAAAATGATGTGAAATAGTATAATGAAAAGGAGGATCTGGAACTTGTTTTTACTACTTGTATTTACACTATTTAAACATCTTAAATCCTACTTTATTTTCTTCTAATTTTTGCTCCATCTAGACCAGATCTGGCCAGCCTCCCCTTTGCCATTGCTCCCTAATTCTCAAGCTTTAATACAAATAATAGATCAATGGTTATCGCTTTATGTCTAGTAGCTTGTGTTGGAAATTTATATACCAATTCAAGGAGTAATTCATTTCCACATGTCACAACTAGGTTTTGGTCGACTAAGTCTTTTATGTACATTTACACACACCCCATATATATATATATATATATATATATAGTTCACTATGTCATTTATGTATTTTAGATAATATATGAATTATAAGGAATCCACAAATGAACGTGTTGTCTACATTGGATGAAAAATATACGAATATATATGTATGTAAAAAATATACACATATAGCTCACGGCCATATATTTAAACTAAAAAAATTAAATTTAATAATATTTTAAAATAATTTTTAGAAAAAATTGGTTTTAGAATGCAAACGTAATTATATAAAATATATATTTATTTTGTTAACAATATATTTACTATAGTTTTTGAAAATTAACTATATACATGTGTGTGTATGTGTATAATTAAATCTATATATTATGTATATAATTCATTTAAATATTATACATAATTATATGTAAAGGATATATACATATACGTTATAAAGTACACATGTAAATATTTAATAAGATTATGCATATGTTTTAGCATTATTTTCAAAAAAATAATTTTTTTTTAATTTCCATGCGAAAATCTATTGAAAAACCAATTTTTAAAACCGTAAGCTTTTAATAAATTAAAATTTAAACAAACATTATTATAATCAAATATATATATGCAAATACATATACATGCATACACACACACATTAGAACATATAGAATTTTTAAATATTAATTTATATGCAAAATTATGTGTATACGTAATTTAGGAAAAAAATTTAATTTTTTAATTTGGAGACATATATTTCTATATATTAAAATTAATATACTGATTTGAATTTGAAATCACTAGTTATTTTATTGCACAAATCTAGATCTAAAATTTAAAATTTTAATTTTAGTTTTGAACTTAAAGTCAAAGTTATTTAAATTAATATTTACAACTACTTTATATTATAATGTCAATTATATATATACATATACATACATATTCGTATACATATACATATACATATATATATGTATATATGTTTATTACATTGGTATGTTACAAATATTATTTTATGTTATTTATGTATGTATGTATGTATGTATTAGACATCACATACATACATACATACATACATACATACATACATACATACATACATACATAGATATATATATGAAGATACTAATATGCCCACTGCAAAGTAACTCTCTGCATACATACAAGGGCATGTTAGACCATGTAAGCTGTTTATGTTGCACGTGCATGTACACATGCATGTTATATGATGTGCATGTTATATCATATAACATAAACATAATAATATAATAAAAGTTTATTTACAACTTAAACAAAAATATATTTTATTTAAAATTAATTTAGACTTCAGAGGTCCAATAAGATCCAAATGGGATAGCTTTTTTGAAATTTACCCATTTACTCTACAACTTGCTAGTCTAGTCCCAACAATGGTATCAGAGCCAAATAGCCTATGCAGTCCAAACTAGCAGTGTTAAGGCTAACTTATTAAACTCTACCCATATAGTAAGGTGTTTAGAAATATAGTATCCAAGGTTGGGTTTAGTAATCAAGTACTCTATCCTACCTGACTACTGGCTTGACCTAAAAGAATGAGGTAAGCCATATGGTTATCCCTAATATAAAGGCCCAAATGGGCCTTAAGCTAATTTTCAAAATCTATTTTGAAAATAAATTTAAATAAAATAAAAAATAAAAAATATTTTAAATTTAAAAAGTTAAATTTGAAATAAGTAATGAATCAATAAATGCTATAAAATAATTTTCAAATTTTTTTAAAAATAAAACAACTATTTTTGAAAATTATTAGTTATTAATTTGTTTAATAAAATGAATAGTTAATTACAAATTTATTAATTAATTAATTATAACATATATATTGATATATGTTACATTATCTTAAAATATTAACGTAATACACACACATATGCATGTAATTCTTGAAATTAATTATAATTAACTACAATTATTTTAAATAAATAAATTAATTAAATGTTAATTAATAAATAATATAACATGTACATACATAAGATATATTCATATAACTATAAATGTTAGAGTATACACATTTAATGTAAAATGATTTAATTAAATAACGTAAAATTAAAAAGTTAATTGAAATGTTAATTAATTTAATTAATTAACTAAGATTTAATCAATATAATGTTATGCATAAGATGGTTATATAAGTTATTTGAACTATAAAGGTTTATATGATAATTATAACTTATATAATGTGAATGCATAAATTAATTGTGGAATAATAAAAAACCTTAAATATACTTAAGGGATTAATACATTTGTATATTATGCATACCATGGATTTTGATGTGTTCTACACTTGATTCAAGAGGGTATTTCATAAGAAATACATTGTTCTATAAGTCAATGTCACCCAATTAAATATATTAAAGACTATGAATCTTTAATATAAAATTGTCCTCTACCATTTATATACTAACAGATTACTTGCATACTCCTTAGTTGTTGATATTCCTCAAGCTAAGGATGTTATGTGTAGTACACGAGGTAAGTTATATGTATATATTTGTTGATATTTCTCAAGGTATGTACATTTATATTTAGATCGACGTGGAATGATGGATATGGGTGAATAATCTCTTTATGATTATTGATATTCCTCAAGATCAAAATCTCATGGCAAATGAGTCCTAGCATCAATTAGAGAAGCCGAAAGGCTTATGTTTCATCTTAGGGTTTGGAAAAACATAAACGTCTTAGAAGCCTTATCAAAAAAATAAAATGGTAATACTTCACCTTTCTAGTATTGTAAAAACACTAAATCAAAAACTATAAGATCGATCTAAGAGTGAAACGACCCGGAATTTCGATCCCGAAAATTCCAGATATTTAGGATAAGAAGAAAAGAGATAGAAGAAGAAACAGAAATGAAACACAGAATCTCACATTCGTAGCGGATCAAAATATAATATCAAATAAAATAACAGTTATACAAGGAAAAAATGTATCAGTTAATTTACATTAATACAACAGAGTTACAACATTTAACAATCACTAGACAATTAAAATAACTTGTCCCAAATATATAACAATATATATCACAGTGGAATACACTCCATACGTTCCTGCCATTCTGCTCGCCTCCTGAGCTCCAGAACGTCCTTACCTGAAAATCTGTAATACTCGGTCTGACCCAAGCATTACAATAAAGTAACACCCGAGTCAGGCTAGAAACCAGCGTGAGTAAACCCATCTAACATGAAATACTCAGTATAAAACTTATTTAAAACCCGTGGTAACTCATTCATCACTACAAGTTCACAACTTGCTATAGTCAACACTTAAATAATCAATCCCTAAGTACCTTTACTTAGTTTTAAATGGTCCAACCATTTAAATTATTCCATTTTAGCTTATTTATTTCACTTATCAATCTATAAAGAATCATTATAGGTTACAAATCGAAGTGGGTTCGGGTATTTACTAATACCCGACCCCTGGTCTCTTCGAATTCAATACCATCTTAACCCAAGTTATCCAAGTGAAATACAATTCAACTTTAACTACAAGAAGTCACTTTTTACATAGCAATTCATCATCGATAGATAACCACATTATCACTGTGCACCCAAACATATCATGTCAGAGATATCAACCAATTCAAGGCATTTAACATCATTCAATCATTCATAAGCAAGATTGATCACTTCTAAATTAATTTAATTTATATCTAATTAAATTAATTCCTAATCTTTAATCACTTAGATTACCTTTACTTAACATTAATTAATTACAAACCAATTAATTAATCATCTTTTAATTATCCATCTTAATTAATCACCCTTGACTAATTATCCTTTAATTACAATAAGTAATTAACTCTTAATTAATTACACAACATAATTAACCTTGTAAAAGTCCGCAAATCCGTGCTCCTTGAATGGACTAATCTCCATCGCTTAACTCAAGATGAACGGAAATACGAACAATTAGGGTTTAAGAAAAAGAAAGAGGTAGAAGAAGAAAGAAAAAGATAGAACCAAACAATACCAGAATCGAACAATCGCAGCGGAACAACATATAATAGATAAATGATTAATCATTAAAACAAAAGAACTGTATATTTTATACATTACATCACATTACATTCATTATCAGAGTTTACAACAACAAACAGCGGAAAAGAAATACTATATACTTAGTAATATGCTACGCCATCCAGCTTGCCTCCAGATTTCTACAGCAACTCCTAAATCCAGGATGACCTGATAACCTAACTCTAGACTTCCCGTGTGGAAATTGGTGGGCACCCAGAGTTTAGGAAGGGAAACAATAAACTCCAGGTTAGTCATGTGACTGGTGTGAGAACTTAAAACAGTTATTTATCTTTAAAACAAAGAACATGATAATTTTAAAATAGATTCGCAATGCTTTTTGAAAATGTAACTACCATAAGACCTCCCACCACACACACAATGCAAACGCAGACTTGGAGGAGATTTATTCTTATATTAGTCAAAGATTCTTACTACGCAAAATCAAATCATTTTTGATATTATTATTAGTGCATAGTGTAGAAAACATTTCGAAAGTAGAATATAAATCTTAGCTAGCATAGGTACCATTATATTATGCCCGCTATAGCTACCTCCTGAGGAAGCAGGTTATACAATTTGCAATCATAAAGGGTTCGTATTGTTTCTTTGGATTTCCAACAAATGGTCAGGACAAGAAACTTCCCATTGCCACATGGAAATGCCTCTGGAAAGATGCCCCGAGAACCTAACCGGATCTCTGCCAACACAAGGCCGGGTTACCCCTAACTGGGTAACTATTGACACGAATATGTCATTCCCCGATCGTAACCGATCTATATCCGAGGATCCTCGATTTCCAACAACCACAAAGCAATAAATTTGCAGCAACAACATAGGTTAAGTATCTGGGCTCCATAGCATGATACCACCTCTATCCAGAAGGAATGACATACACTAAAGGGCCGCTACCCCTTGATAACCTTGCCGCATCCTTCCTGTTTTGACCGTTTTCGGGGTGTGAGGTGCGACGAAGTCTCGTCCACAAAGCCACGCTTTATATAAAAGCCGTGCTCTGATCATCAAATGCTCAACAGCACTTCGTATGCTACATTACCAATTTGGGAATGTATCACTAGTAACCATCAACTACATAACCTCTAAGGGTGTTAAGCTAAGAGAATAAATTCTCCGCCACCAACGGAAATATATTTGATAGAAACCAGCTTTACATCTCAAATTGTAACGTCAGACACACATCCATACAAGTCCGTTTCGGGATCGAACGGAACCGAAGGCACTTCCAAAGAAGTCCTTGCAATCCGGATATTCACTAATCACGACCGGACTTCCCATCACAAAGGGTAATAAATTACTATATCGGAGATCAGCCGATGTAGAAACATTCAACAGTAATCCTTCCATTTTCACAAATATCCGGTCTTCAACACCGGTCACCAAATGCAATCCATAACGATGTATCACATATTCGGAATGGGTTATACGACCCCAACGTCCTTTCCCGGCTAACCCGAATAGTGAGCGCTTATTTCAAAAATAAGTGTAGCATTCAAATTCAAACAAATCACAACAAATACCTATTTAAAGGTAAATATTGATAGTCGGTTATTTAACTATCAATAGGCGTGTTCAACATCACCAAATTCCAAATAATTTTCCAAATTATTTATTTTCCAAAATATCTTTACTAGATATATAATTTTCCACACTTCAACCATTTGAAAACAAATTTTCAAATCACTTTTCACCTTTACAACTTTTGAAAACAAATTTCAATCATTTTCCTTACGCGGAAATACTTTCATTTCAACATGGTTCATTTAAACCAATTAAATAAATCCTTACCGATTTACTTTATATTTACGTTCCAAATCCGTAAATTTATTCCCACACTTCAAAAATAAATCAATGTTTATTTTTAAACAAATTTCCCTTTCTTTTATAAATTCCATAGTGAATTTACAATTCCAAAATATCTATGAATATGCGATTTCCAAATCGATTTCTAATATTCATTTTAAATTTATTTCTAGAAGATAAAATCTCAAAATATTCACTTCATATTGGAAAACATTTCCATACTTATTTAATAATAAGTAATTCACAAATCTATTTATTTTCAACACTTGGAAAATATTCAATATACTTAAATCGAAATTAAGTATATATTTCATTCTTTAAAGAAAACATTCTCTTAACACATTTATTTGAGTCAAAACGAATGTTGCGTAAAACATCGTTACGATGACTCAAAATAACTAGTATAGGGATTCGAAATTTAGATCGATATATAAATCCCAATACTATACAAAAACTTTTCCTTTCGGAAATCATCTACTATAACAACAGTGTTATAGTTTACAATTTCCTTTTATTTCTCGGAAAACGTCTATTTCAACAATGAATGTTGAAATCTATGGTTTTGATAGTTAATACATTTTAAAACATCTTTTAAAACAATTAACTTCATTTTAAAATTTCACTTCTCCAAATCATACCTTCTTTATTCAATAATATATTCACTGTCCAAAATCATGAATATACTTTATTTTCCCAACTCAATGTTTCTACACATTTATCAAAGATTTTCCACAGTCCAAAATCGTGGATATAATTCCTTTAATAATTTCTATGTTTACTTGTCAAATTTATTTGATTACGGATTAATAAAACAACGTTTATAAATTCCATTTCTATTTCATAACTACTTCGATTTATAAATCTCCTTTAATAACCAATTCTATTTATATTTTGTTTACATGTCGAATCCAACTTATAAGTAAATATACTTATAATCCATTTATTCACAAATCCATTCTTTTATATCATCATTAATTTATAAATCTAAAATTCTTATTTACTTATAAAACTAGGTACAACTTGATTTTAACACTTATAAAAGCTCATTTTATAATTCCAATATCTTTAACTTGTAAAATATCAATTTTATAAATCTTTTATATAAATCATTTATAATAATTCAGAAATCCCAATTTAAACCATTTTATAAATTTATCAGCTATTTATTTCAAAAATCATGCTTTGTTTATGTTTCACAAAAATATAATTTTTATAACATAAAAATTTATAACGTTTTAATTATTTAAAATGAATCAATTCGAAATTTTAATAAAACATATACTTTCAAAAATCACTTTAAAAATCCTTTAGAAATCAAAATCGTTATTTTTAAACTTCAAAAATGGATCCGATGATGCAACACACCAAATAGTCAATCACGACTTCCAAAACATCATATATCGATATGATAATTAATCAAATATCACAATATCTAAAATCAAATAAATACTGGTGAGAAATCCAGTTGGATCCCTCCAACCTGCTTCCCTGCATCCACAGATGTTAGCACAATACCAATCCCGTTTCAAGACGGGATATCGCGGTATATGGGATTTATAGAATATTATCCGCTTATAGGCGGCGCAATAGGGTCTCATCCGCTATATAATGCGGGAAATCAACTCCAAGTATATATATAATACCAATTCCACTTCAAGGTGGAATATCGCGGTATATATGTGTAATAAATAACGTCCGCCTAATAGGCGGCGTATAGGGTCTATTTTAATACAATAAATAATACTATATTACCATCCAAGCAACAGTCACACGATCAACAAGTTTTAAATCTAACTATTTAAAATTTAAACAAACCCCTTTGAGTGAGAAGTCCACACCTTAGATTTTTATTTTGCAATCCATTTTCCATCCAGCTCGTTTCCTTCACAATTTTGACCTTACATAAATTGCACGATCTAAATTAATATTTGAACTGAATCGACTAATAAATTTCCATTTAATGGATTTATTTAATCTTAACCCATAATTAAATTTCTTAAACCCATTTCCCTTTAATAAATTATCACACCTAATAAATTTGAATTTCTAACAAATTTCCTTTTACAAATTAATCCACTACTTTTAATATAAAACTAATTCCTTTTAATTTTAAACAGATTACTCTTAACAATTTATTTAATTAAAATTAAATTTCAACTAAATTTACTTAAATAAATTATTCTTCCCTTTCAAACCGATCATATATTTTTAAATCAAGATTACCTTAAAAAAATACATATATATAAATTTATTAAACAAAACTACTGTTGATTATTATATTTTTTCTGACTATATATATTTGAAACTGGATTATTTTAAACATTTACTGTAACTTCATTCAACTTCACTGTATTTTTTACTTTCCTGTTGTTTTGAAAAAACTATTTTTTTTCCAATTTAAAGTAAATAGAAACAATCTATAAATACCTTATTGCAAATCATGTAGATCTCGACCTTGGTCTTGCTATCGGCCAAAACAAAGTCACAGCTGCCCCCCCCCAACTCGAGCATCACGGCCATCAACGTGAAACCCTAGACGTCTTCGAGCATCGACGAACTCGCGACCATCCCTTGAATCGCGACACCACTTGCGAGCTCCATGCCGCCGCCACTTGCCTCACGCACTCGTGCCTAAGAACGTGACCTCGATCGAACTCGAATGCCTCATCGACCCGCCCTTCTGCTCGAGCTCGCGACGCCCCAGCTGAGCCACCAATCGATCACAAGCTCGATTCTTTTTCGAACGAGGCTCCCCCAGATCGTCGCCGTTTCTATAGCGAGTCACCGAGCTTTCGATTTTGAATTGGGAATGACTTTTTTTCTTTTTCGAGTTATTGAGAAGTATCGGCCATTTATTTCGATTGGGAGAAAATTTTAAATCGGCCATTGATTTAAATGTTTTGGAGAAGAGGAATAAACGAGGCGCCCTCATTTTTATTTTTGAAATCAAACGAAAGGCTCGGCCATTTTTTTTCTTCTTCGTGATTTTGTTTTTGAACGAGGTGAGATGGTAATTTAAAATAGAAAGAACATGGGTTGCACGATTTCCTTCGTGATTCTTCTGCGTGATTTTATGCACGATTTACGGAGAGGAAAGTAGCTGAAAAGAATATAGCAGTTGTGCTTATTATATTATATTTTTTTTTTCTAAATTCAATTTGGTTCGATATAAATTTTCTTCGACACGTTTATATGTCGTATGCTCGCATAACAGCTCCGATTAATATGAAATTTTAAATCCGATAATAATTCAATATTACAGACCCAATGGAACTGGTTTCGTCGAATTCAGAGACTGTGCCTCAGAAGGCTATTTTCAAACATCGACTAAAACGATATAATTTCAAAACTGAACAAATCACTTTCAAATTAAATTCTGAAGGTTCTATTATCTTCAGTATTGATAATATGAATTTTACAAGCCTTTGAAATATTTTTATTCAGCTTAAAACTGAAGATTCAAATTTTTATTCAACTCTCAAAAGATCAAATTTCATAATTTAATCGCTAAATTCATAGTTATATTAGGAATTCAAGTCAAACCATCATTCAAATATTTAAAATTAATTAAATATTTCATTTTTAAATGTTCAAAAATTCTGGGTCGTTACAATCTTCCCCCCTTAAAAGAATTTCTTCTCGAAATTACAAGTTAGGAAAAATGATCCTTAACCCGTTCGCTCTCTTTCTAAAACTAATCAGTTTTATCAACTTACCAACACAAATCTTTTATTAAAGATCTATTATCATTTCAACTAGCTTTCCTACTTCAATTATAAGTTTCAAACAACATTGTTTCCTTAACAATTCAAATTTAAATTTTCGAAAAATTTCGCCAGCGTCTCCTTTGCGCGGCTAGCTAGGTACGACTACAAAATGGCACCACAGGCCCTCAAATCCCAAAAGAAAACAAAAAGCCAAGCGGCTGGATAAGAAAATCACCAAACATCATACTGAAATTGAAATACGTACTTTTTTGTCGAGCAATTCAATTTTATCTTTGAAATCAAAATCCCAATTCCATTCCTTTTAATACACCTGTATATCCTGTTAGCCATAATATCCAATTACAAAATTCAAACCATTTTGCACCTTTCATTACAAAATTTTCAATATATGTTTTTTATACCATCTTTAGTTTACTATTGGAGTTATACATTCATTTCCATTCAATCTTGCATTTTCAATTCCCTTTGAATTCAATTTGCACTTTCAACTCTAATTGGATTCCATTTACCTTCTGAATATTGAATTTTATCAACTATCTTTTATTCATAACTGCACTATTTTAAATTAGTTCCAATTACTAATTCATTACTAGTTCTAATCCATTTCATCTCGCACAATTCAAATTGGTTGTCAATAATCAGTTTTCAATTTCAGTTTATAACCACGTATATTTAAACTGGATTTCAAATTCCATATGAATTCAATTCATTTATAATTACTGAATTCAATTCTTTTCATTTTTAATCAATTTCATTTACTAAATTTCATTTCAATACTTCACTTTATTTATCACAAGTCAAATCTAATTTCCATTCAATTCTATTTGCTTACAATTTCGAAATGAATTTCAACATTCAATTCACTTTCATTTACTTGCAATTGTAAATATATTCATTCATTCACAATTTATTTCCATAATTCAATACTCAATTCCAATTCATTTTAATTACTCCAAATTTATTTTCAACTCAATGAATTTTCTTTAAGTTATATTTTTATTTTAAGAACTTTAAACTTTACAAGTTATCAACTTAATAATATTCCATAAATATTTTTATATAGTATTCCAGAGTCTTTTCAATCTTTTAAAATCAATTTTTTTTTTTGAAATCAATTCAAATTATCTTTTGAATTTCCAAAATCAAACCCAAATTTTTGTTTTAAACAACTTGCATTTAAAACAAATTGACAGCAATTCCTCTTTTGGAAACTAGAAAATGAACATCAATGATGCTGCAGTCATCACCTAAGTTATTTTCCAGCGACCGAAAAGAGTTTAGAGCTTTTCATTCCTTCAAAACAATTTTCCAAAAACCTTTGAAAATTATTTTCAAATCAAAAAGGAATTTAATTTCTAAAATTTCCAAATTCTTTCAAAAACATTTCCGAATACTTCCCTGGATTTTTATTTCTAATTATAAATCACATTTATAATTTACATTCTCCAATTCATTTGTATATGGATTTTATTTCTAAACTTTTGATTATGATTCCAATTTCTTATTCAATAATCAATGGTAATAATTTTTAATATTACCAATTCCCAACATCCAAGCATCCATATACTATAATAATTTATAAAGATAATTTCCTTTATCTACGAAAATAGTTTTGGGCAAAATTATTTCATTTACCCGATTTTTAAAACACTACTGTGTCAGTTTATCATGTTTAAGAGTTTAGAAACTCCTATCGACACAGTTAGCTAGGCTACACCGACCAGAATCTATAAACAATCAACCGATAAGTCAACACAATACAAAACAATTTCATATTCACTAACAAATACGCGCTCATGTCTATTATTACAGTCAAACTCATTCTAGAGTACTGCTGACTCTATCTCTAATGAGTAACACCCAACAGAGCCATGGTAGTTGCTTAACCATATGCTCTGATACCAAATGTAAAAGTCCGCAAATCCGTTCTCCTTGAATAGACACTAATCTCCATCGCTTAACTCAAGATGAACGGAAATACGAACAATTAGGGTTTAAGAAAAAGAAAGAGGTAGAAGGAGAAAAAAAAGATAGAACATAACAGTATCAGAACCTAACAATCGCAGCGGAACAACATATAATAGATAAATGAATAATCATTAAAACAAAAGAACTGTATATTTTATACATTACATCACATTACATTCATTATCAGAGTTTACAACAACAAACAGCGGAAAAAAATACTATATACTTAGTGATATGCTACGCCATCCAACTTGCCTCCAGATTTCTACAGCAACTCCTGAATCCAGGATGACCTGATAACCCAACTCTAGACTGCCGTGTGGAAATTGGTGGGCACCCAGAGTTTAGGAAGGGAAACAATAAACTCCAGGTCAGTCATGTGACTGGTATGAGAACTTAAAACAGTTATTTATCTTTAAAACAAAGAACAGGATAATTTTAAAATAGATTCGCAATGCTTTTTGAAAATGTAACTACCATAAGACCTCCCACCACACACACAATGCAAACGCAGACTTGGAGGAGATTTCTTCTTATGTTAGTCAAAGATGCTTACTACGCAAAATCAAATCATTTTTGATATTATTATTAGTGCATAGTGTAGAAAACATTTCGAAAGTAGAATATAAATCTTAGCCAGCATAGGTACCATTATATTATGCCCGCTATAGCTACCTCCTGAGGAAGCAGGTTATACAATTTGCAATCGTAAAGGGTTCGTATTGTTTCTTTGGATTTCCAACAAATGGTCAGGCCAAGGAACTTCCTATTGCCACATGGAAACGCCTCTGGAAAGATGCCCCAAGAACCTAACCGGATCTCTGCCAACACAAGGCCGGGTTACCTCTAACTGGGTAACTACTGACACGAATATGTCATTCCCTGATCGTAACCGATCTATATCCAAGGATCCTCGATTTCCAACAACCACAAAGCAATAAATTTGCAGCAACAACATAGGTTAAGTATCTGGGCTCCATACCATGATACCACCTATATCCAGAAGGAATGACATGCACTAAAGGGGCGCTACACCCTAATAACCTTGCCGCATCCTTCCTGTTTTGACCATTTTCGGGGTGTGAGGTCCGACTAAGTCTCGTCCACAAAGCCACGCTTTATATAAAAGCTGTGCTTTGATCATCAAATGCTCAACAGCACTTCGTATGCTACATTACCAATTTGGGAATGTATCACTAGTAACCATCAACTACATAACCTCTAAGGGTGTTAAGCTAAGAGAATAAATTCTCCGCCACCAATGGAAATATATTTGACAGAAACCAGCTTTACATCTCAATTTGTAACGTCAGACACACATCCATACAAGTCAATTTCGGGATCGAACGGGACCGAAGGCACTTCCAAAGAAGTCCTTGCAATCCGGACATTCACTTGTCACGACCGGACTTCCCATCACAAAGGGTAATAAATCTCTATATCGGAGATCAGCCGATGCAGAAACATTCGACGGTAATCCTTCCGTTTTCACAAATATCCGGTCTTCAACACCGGTCATCAAATGCAATCCATAACGACGTATCACATATTCGTAATGGGTTATACGACCCCAAGGTCCTTTCCCGGCTAACCCGAATAGTGAGCGCTTATTTCAAAAATAAGTGTAGATTCAAATTCAAACAAATCACAATAAATACCTATTTAAAGGTAAATATTGATAGTCGGTTATTTAACTATCAATAGGCGTGTTCAACATCACCAGATTCCAAATAATTTCCCAAATTATTTATTTTCCAAAATATCTTTACTAGATATATAATTTTCCACACTTCAACCATTTGAAAACAAATTTTCAAATCACTTTTCACCTTTACAACTTTTGAAATCAAATTTCAATCATTTTCCTTACGCAGAAATACATTCATTTCAACATGGTTCATTTAAACCAATTAAATAAATCCTTACCGATTTACTTTATATTTACGTTCCAAATCCGTAAATTTATTCCCACACTTAAAAAATAAATTAATGTTTATTTTTAAAAAAATTTCCCTTTCTTTTATAAATTCCATAGTGAATTTACAATTCCAAAATATCTATGAATATACGATTTCCAAATCGATTTCTAATATTCATTTTCAAGTTATTTCTAAAAGATAAAATCTCAAAATATTCACTTCATATTGGAAAACATTTCCATACTTATTTAATAATAAGTAATTCAAAAATCTATTTATTTTCAACACTTGGAAAATATTCAATATACTTAAATCGAAATTAAGTATATATTTCATTCTTTAAAGAAAACATTCTCTTAACACATTTATTTGAGTCAAAACGAATGTTGCGTAAAACATCGTTACGACGACGCAAAATCACTAGTATAGGGATTCGAAATTTAGATAGATATATAAATCCCAATACTATACAAAAACTTTTCCTTTTGGAAGTCATCTACTATAACAACAGTGTTATAGCCTACAATTTCATCTTATGTCTCGAAAAACGTCTATTTCCACAATGAATGTTGAAATCTATGGTTTCGATAGTTAATACATTTTAAAACATCTTTTAAATTAATTAACTTCATTTTAAAATTTCACTTCTCCCAATCATACCCGTTTTATTCAATAATATATTCACTGTCCAAAATCGTGAATATACTTTATTTTCCCAACTCAATGTTTCTACACATTTATCAAAGATTTTCCACAGTCCAAAATCATGGATATAATTCCTTTAATAATTTCTGTGTTTACTTATCAAATTTATTTGATTACGGATTTATAAAAAAACGTTTATAAATTCCATTTCTATTTCATAACTACTTCGATTTATAAATCTCCTTTAATAACCAATTCTATCTATATTTTGTTTACATGTCGAATCCAACTTATAAGTAAATTACTTATAATCCATTTATTCACAAGTCCATTCTTTTATATTTAATTTATAAATCTAAAATTCTTAATTACTTATAAAACGAGGTACAACTTGATTTTAACACTTATAAAAGCTCGTTTTATAATTCCAAGATCTTTAACTTATAAAATATTAATTTTATAAATCTTTTATATAAACCGTTTATAATAATTAAAAAATCCCAATTTAAACCATTTTATAAATTTATCAGCTATTTATTTCAAAAATCATGCTTTGGTTATATTTCACAAAAATATAATTTTTATAACATAAAATTTTATAATGTTTTAATTATTTAAAATGAATCAATTCGAAAATTTAATAAAACTTTCAAAAATCACTTTAAAAATCCTTTAAAAATCAAAATCGTTATTTTTAAACTTCAAAAATGGATCCGATGATGCAACACACCAAATATTCAATTACGACTTCCAAACATCATATATCGATATGATAATCAATCAAATATCACAATATCTAAAATCAAATAAATACTGGTGAGTAATCCAGTTGGATCCCTCCAACCTGTTTCCCTGCATCCACAGATGTTAGCACAATACCAATCCCGTTTCAAGACGGGATATCGCGGTGTATGTGATTTATAGAATATTATCCGTTTAATAGGCGGTGCAATAGGGTCTCATCCGCTATATAATGCGGGAAATCAACTCCAAGTACATATATAATACCAATTCCACTTTAAGGTGGAATATTGCGGTATATGTGTGTAATAAATAACCTCCGCTTAATAGGCGGCATATAGGGTCTATTTTAATACAATAAATAATACTATATTATCATCAAAGCAACAATCACACAATCAACAATTTTTAAATCTAACTATTTAAAATTTAAACAAAACCCTTTGAGTGAGAAGTCCTCACCTTAGATTTTTATTTTGCAATCCATTTTCCATTCCAGCTCATTTCCTTCACAATTTTGACCTTACATAAATTGCACATCTTAATTAATATTTGAACTGAATCGAATAATAATAAATTTCCTTTTAATGGATTTATTTAATCTTAACGGATAATTAAATTTCTTAAACCCATTTCCCTTTAATAAATTATCTCACCTAATAAATTTGAATTTCTAACAAATTTCCTTTTACAAATTAATCCATTACTTTTAATATAAAACTAATTCCTTTTAATCTTAAACAGATTACTCTTAACAATTTATTTAATTAAAATTAAATTTCAACTAAATTTACTTAAATAAATTATTCTTCCCTTTCAAACTAATCATAAATTTTTAAATCAAGATTAACTTAAAAAAATACATATACATATAAATTTATTAAACAAAACTACTGTTGATTATTATATTTTTTCTGACTATATATATTTGAAACTGGATTATTTTAAATCTTTACTGTAACTTCATTCAACTTCACTGTATTTTTTACTTTCCTGTTGTTCTGAAGAAAAAAATTTCCAATTTAAATTAAACAGAAACAATCTGTAAATACCTTACTGCAAATCATGTAGATCTCGACCTCGGCCTTGCTATCGGCCAAAACAAAGTAACTCCTGCCCCCCCTCCCCCAATCGAGCATCACGACCATCAATGCGAAACCCTAGACGTCGCCGAGCAACGACGAACTCGCGACCATCCCTTGAATCGCGACACCACTTGCGAGCTCCATGCCGCCGCCACTTGCCTCACGCACTCGGGCCTAAGAACGCGACCTCGATCGAACTCGAATGCTTCATCGACCTGCCCTTCTGCTCGAGCTCGCGACTCCCCAGCCGAGCCACCAATCGATCACAAGCTCGATTCTTTTTCGAACGAGGCTCCCCCAGATCGTCGCCGTTTCTATCGTGAGTCACCGAGCTTTCGATTTTGAATTGGGAACAAATTTTTTTTTCTTTTTCAAGTTAATGAGAAGTATCGGCCATTTATTTCGATTGAGAGAAAATTTTCAATCGGCCATTGATTTAAATGTTTTGGAGAAGAGGAATAAACGAGGCGCCCTCATTTTTATTTTTGAAATCAAACGAAAGGCTCGGCCATTTTTTTTTTCTTCTTCGTGATTTTGTTTTTGAACGAGGGGAGATGGTAATTTAAAATAGAAAGAACATGGGTTGCACGATTTCTTCCGTGATTCTTCTGCGTGATTTTAGGCACAATTTACGGAGAGGAAAGTAGCTGAAAAGAATATAGCAGTTGTGCTTATTATATTATATATATTTTTTCCTTTCTAAATTCAATTTGGTTGGATATGAATTTTCTTCGACACGTTTATATGTCGTATGCTCGCATAACAACTCCGATTAATATGAAATTTGAAATCCAATAATAATTCAATATTACAGACCCAATGGAACTGGTTTCGTCGAATTCCGAGACTGTGCCTCGGAAGGCTATTTTCAAACATCGACTCAAATGATATAATTTCAAAACTGAACAAATCACTTTCAAATTAAATTCTGAAGCTTCTATTATCTTCAGTATTATCAATATGAATTTTACAAGCCTTTGAAATATTTTTATTCAGTTTAAAACTGAAGATTCAAATTTTTATTCAACTCTCAATAGATTAAATTTTATAATTTAATCGCTAAATTCATAGTTATATTAGGAATTCAAGTCAAACCATCATTCAAATATTTAAAATTAATTAAATATTTCATTTTTAAATGTACAAAAATTCTGGGTCGTTACAATCTTCCCCCCTTAAAATAATTTCGTCCCGAAATTAGAAGTTAGGAAAAATGATCCTTAACCCGTTCGCTCTCTTTGTAAAACTAATCAGTTTTATCAACTTACCAACACAAATCTTTTATTAAAGATCTATTATCATTTCAACTAGCTTTCCTATTTCAGTTATAAGTTTCAAACAACATTGTTTCCTTAACAATTCAAATTCAAATTTAAATTTTTGAAAAATTTCGCCTGCGTCTCCTTTGCGCGGCTAGCTCGGTACGACTACAAAATCGCACCACAGGCCCTCAGATCCCAAAAGAAAACAAAAAGCCAATCGGCTGGACAAGAAAATCACCAAACTTCATACTGAAATTGAAATACGTACTTTTTTGTCGAGCAATTCAGTTTTATCTTTGAAATCAAAATCCCAATTCCATTCCTTTTAATACACCTGTATATCCTGTTAGCCATAATGTCCAATTACAAAATTCAAACCATTTTGCACCTTTCATTACAAAATTTTCAATATAAGCCTTTTATACCATCTTTAGTTTACTATTTGAGTTATACATTCATTTCCATTCAATCTTGCATTTTCAATTCCCTTTGACTTCAATTTACACTTTCAACTCTAATTGGATTCAATTTACCTTCTGAATATTGAATTTTATAAACTATCTTTTATTCATAACTGCACTATTTTAAATTAGTTCCAATTACTAATTCATTACTAGTTCTAATCCATTTCAGCTCGCACAATTCAAATTGGTTGTCAATATTCAGTTTTCAATTTCAGTTTATAACCACGTATATTTAAACTGGATTTCAAATTCCATATGAATTCAATTCATTTATAATTACTGAATTCAATTCTTTTCATTTTTAATCAATTTCATTTACTAAATTTTATTTCAATACTTCACTTTATTTATCACAAGTCAAATCTAATTTCCATTCAATTCTATTTTCCTACAATTTCGAAATGAATTTCAACATTCAATTCACTTTCATTTACTTGCAATTGTAAATATATTCATTCATTCACAATTTATTTCCATAATTCAATGCTCAATTCCAATTCATTTTAATTACTCCAAATTTATTTTCAACTCAATAAATTTTCTTTAAGTTAGATTTTTATTTTAACAACTTTAAAATTTACAAGTTATCAACTTAATAATATTCCATAAATATTTTTGTATAGTATTCCAGAGTCTTTTCAATCTTTTAAAATCAATTTTTTTTAAATCAATTCAGATTATCTTTTGAATTTCCAGAACCAAATCCAATTTTTTTTTTTTTTAAACAACTTGCATTTAAAACAAATTGACAGCAATTCCTCTTTTGGAAACCCAAAATTGAACATCAATGATGCTGCAGTCATCACCTAAGTTATTTTCCAGCGACCGAAAAGAGTTTAGAGCTTTTCATTCCTTCAAAACAATTTTCCAAAAACCTTTGAAAATTGTTTTCAAATCAAAAAGGAATTTAATTTCTAAAATTTCCAAATTCTTTCAAAAACATTTCCAAATACTTCCCTGGAATTCTATTTCTAATCATAAATCACATTTATAATTTACATTCTCCAATTCATTTGTATATGGATTTTATTTCTAAACTTTTGATTATGATTCCAATTTCTTATTCAATAATCAATGGTAATAATTTTTAATATTATCACTTCCCAACATTCAAGCATCCATATACTATAATAATTTATAAAGATAATTTCCTTTATCTACGAAAATAGTTTTGGGCAAAATTATTTCATTTACTCGATTTTTAAAACACTACTGTGTCAGTTTATCATGTTTAAGAGTTTAGAAACTCCTATCGACACAGTTAGCTAGACTGCACCGACCAGAATCTATAAACAATCAACCGATAAGTCAACACAATACAAAACAATTTCATATTCACTAACAAATACGTGCTCACATCTATTGTTACACTCAAACTCATTCTAGAGTACTGCTGACTCTATCTCTAATGAGTAACACCCAGCAGAGCCATGGTAGTCGCTTAACCATATGCTCTGATACCAAATGTAAAAAGTCCGCAAATCCGTGCTCCTTGAATAGACACTAATCTCCATCGCTTAACTCAAGATGAACGGAAATACGAACAATTAGGGTTTAAGAAAAAGAAAGAGGTAGAAGAAGAAAGAAAAAGATAGAACAGAACAGTATCAGAACCTAACAATCGCAGCGGAACAACATATAATAGATAAATGAATAATCATTAAAACAAAAGAACTGTATATTTTATACATTTCATCACATTACATTCATTATCAGAGTTTACAACAACAAACAGCGGAAAAGAAATACTATAAGCTTAGTAATATGCTAGCCATCCAGCTTGCCTCTAGATTTCTACAGCAACTGAATCCAGGATGACCTGATAACCTAACTCTAGATTGTCCGTGTGGAAATTGGTGGGTATCCAGAGTTAAGGAAGGGAAACAATAAACTTCAGGTCAGTCATGTGACTGGTGTGAGAACTTAAAACGGTTATTATCTTAAAAACAACGAACAGGATAATTTTAAAATAGATTCGCAATGCTTTTTGAAAATGTAACTACCATAAGACCTCCCACCACACACACAATGCAAACGCAGACTTGGAGGGGATTTCTTCTTATTCTAGTCAAAGATTCTTACTACGCAAAATCAAATCAATTTTGATATTATTATTAGTGCATAGTGTAGAAAACATTTCGAAACTAGAATATAAATCTTAGCCAGCATAGGTACCATTATATTATTCCCGCTATAGCTACCTCCTCAGGAAGCAGGTTATACAATTTGCAATCGTAAAGGGTTCGTATTGTTTCTTTGGATTTCCAACAAATGGTCAGGCCAAGGAACCTCCCATTGCCACATGGAAACGCCTCTGGAAAGACGCCCCAAGAACCTAACCGGATCTCTGCCAACACAAGGCCGGGTTAACCCTAACTGGGTAACTACTGACACGAATATGTCATTCCCCGATTGTAACCGATCTATATCTGAGGATCCTCGATTTCCAACAACCACAAAGCAATAAATTTGCAGCAACAACATAGGTTAAGTATCCGGGCTCCATACCATGATACCATCTCTATCCAGAAGGAATGACATACACTAAAGGGGCGATACCCCCTAATAACCTTGCCGCATCCTTCCTGTTTTGACCATTTCCGGGGTGTGAGGTCCGACGAAGTCTCGTCCACAAAGCCACGCTTTATATAAAAGCTGTGCTTTGATCATCAAATGCTCAACAGCACTTCGTATGCTACATTACCAATTTGGGAATGTATCACTAGTAACCATCAACTACATAACCTCTAAGGGTGTTAAGCCAAGAGAATAAATTCTCCTCCACCAACGGAAATATATTTGATAGAAACTGTAGCGACCCGAAATTCCACTACCGGAAAATCGCATCACTAAATAAGAAAGAAAGGGATAGAAGAAGAAAAGAAAGAGAAGAAAGAGAAAACAACACATCAGAATCTCACAGCGGAACGATTTAAATATAATATAGAACATATACATAGTATCATATACATCAGAGTACACAACTAAACATCTCAATATAGACAGTTATAACATTTCTGTCTAATACAATACAAGACATCATACAGACAACAACACAGCGGAAACTCTAACCATATCTACACGCTGAAGCCTCCTGCTCCAAAGCTCCTCCAGAATTCGTCAAGAGATAACCTGAATCACTTGACTACTCATATATAATATGAGTACCCAAGAGTTTAATAAAACAGAAAATAAACACTCGGGTCAGACAGGGGTCTGGTGTGAGTAAACGGTTTAAGATTTGCTTAACTTTAGAAAAACCTTTGAAAACAAAAGGTATCACGTAAGACTTCCCACACATAAACATGGAAAAGTTTTTACCTTACGCTAACCAAAACATTTGATAGGAAAATCCAGTGATATTATAATAGTGTCTAGGGTTTTCAAATAAATAAGAAAATAGCCGAAATTGTTACATTCATTAAATTCCAGCTACTAGCCACAAAAGTGGGTAATACAAACAAAACCGTAGGGTCTCGTAGGGAAAATGGGTTTCCAACAATGGCAGGGCTACTGGGGTACCGCCCGTCACAGTACGTGGCCTAGATCACCGTACCGAGGATTACTCCCTTCATCCCCTGCAACACAAGACCGGCACCGTTCCTTACTGAACAGTCCCGAACAAGACCACCCCGTAGTTGGCTGCAGACCAACTACCCACACAGCCGAAATATAAAGGGACCTCTAGACAGGGATGTATCTTGCCCTCCAGTGGGCGCGACCCACGAAGCCTTGCTGCACCTCCCCTGTTTTAGCCATTCCCGGTTGATGAGGCTTGAGGCTGCGATTACCTTTATAGGACCAATCATCTTAGAATGCTCATCGTCCGCCTGACGATGTTCTGAAAGCATTCAATCCATACAAGTTCGTTCCGGGTTCGAACGAAACCGAAGGCACTATCTCGTTGCACTCGTTTTGGAATCACCCTCAGAGTCAACGACCATAGCCCTTGCACTCTGATTCACCATCTCGAATCTATAAGCACTATTCCGTCAAACTCATTACGGAATCACCCACAGAGTTATACTGACGTATAGCCCTTACACCTCGAGTCTTCACTTGCTCCACTTGGATTAACGACCTAACGTTTAATTGGAATCGATGTGGTTTTCGGATTCCAAATATGGAAACCCGATCCCGGTCTCATCGAAACCAAACGCCATTTTAATGTCCAAGTTATACTTAAGGGATTTAAACAATAGATATTCAGAAATATCACTTAACATAAATGGATGTATTCACAACACAGATAGATAAGCATCTATTATAACATGCATCTATACATATCACAAAGCAGCATATATATCACATTCAGATATAGCATATACACATCATCATCCATCAATCAATGCCATCCAACAACAACCAATATCATTAACTCATTCAATGATACATATATCATCCAATCATTAACCATTCATAAACAAGTTTGATTCAAACTTGATTAATTTAATTAATCCTTAAATTAAATTAATCCTTAATTAAACACTTGGATTATCTTCAATCCAATACTATTCATTAATTAATTACAAATTAATTAACAAACATCACTTAATTACCCAACTCAATTAATCTTCCTTGATAAATTTTCACTTAATTACTATAAGTAATTATTACTTAATTTCCAAATTAATTAATCATCCTGATTAATTACTTCCAAATTAAATTAAGTAATTACCTCTTAATTACTTCTAAATTAATCAACCTTGATTAATTATTCTCTAATTATTCTGATAATTATTCCTTAATTATCTTTAATTAATTACACTTGATTAATCATTTTTAATTAATCACATTTGATTAATTACCTTTTTAATTAATCATACTTAATTAATTACTTTTAATTAATCACCTTTGATTAATTACTTTAATTACACTTAGTAATTAAAACTTAATTATAAATTAATTATTCTTAAATTATTAATTAACAATTAATTAATTATTTTCATTAATTAATGATTACCTCATTAATTAAATTCTATCTTAATTAATTACTTTAACATGTAATTAATCTCTTAATTAATTCTCTTAATACTTTAATTAATCAATCATTAATCAAATAATTTAAACCTTTAATCAATTATTAATTAATAACTAAAGTGATTAACTCTTAATCACATTACTTAATTACTTTTAATAAAGTAATTATCCTTTACTTAATTACCTTTATTAATTAATCACTTAATTACTTCCCAAGTAATTATATTATATTAATCCATAAGTGATTATTTTAATTAATCACAAGTTAATTACTTAATTAACTATTTAACTAAATCATTTAAAATTAATTAAATGATTATAAGATTCTTAATTAAGAAACCATTATCTTAATTGATTTATTAATAAATGAACTTGATAATTAAAAATGATTTAATTATCTCAATTATCTTTACAAATTTAATTATCTTAAATTAAATTAAATTCAAACTTACTAAAGATAATCTTTATTACAATTAATTATCAAATTCTAAATTATTAAACTTAATTTAAATAAAATATAATAATTTAGAAATCTATTAATTTTAAACATATTTTAAATTAAATCTTTAAGTCTTTAAAAACCTTTCCACATTATTTAATAATGTTTAATATAAACTTTATTTTAAATCCACTTATTTTATTTAAAAACTTCCATATTTTAAAATATATAAACTTGTTCTAAAACATAACTTTGAAGACCATTTCAATTTGAACTTGTTTAACCCTTTGTTTTAAAAAAAAAACTTCATTTCTAAAACAAAACTTCTTTACATTAACAACTTAACAACTAGACCTACTCCCTGAATACTTAATACCCGAGCTAACCCACAAATCTCACGTGACAACCCCCGAGTTCCCCTCCTACCCCCACTGCTTCGAGTCAGTCCATCAAAAACGCGGAGCCTTCTTCGAGTTTCCATCTTCTTCTTCCCAGAACCCCCCCCTAAAACTCAGAACCGTGCACATTAACGTGCACACCCACGTTGGTCGCTGGCGAACTCTTTTCCGATCATCCCCAAGTCGACTTCGACTTCGACATCAACGTACAAATCCCAGAAATCACAAATTCGATCAAGAACGGATTTCAACATTCGAACCCAACTGTTCGAAACACCATGCCAGAAAAACAATCAACGCCGACCATCCCCCTTCACCGTAGACCACGCCATCACCACCGTGGCTTCATCTCACTTCCCATCAACTCCCTAACCCCTCGCGATGGCCTCCAGAATTCCCACGAAGTCGCGAAGTCAAGATGAACACAACGGCCAAAACAGGTGATAAAACCCTAATCCTTCAATTCCTGATCAACTCGATCCAAAATAAAATCAAATCTCATTTTTCCTATGATCCCCATGGCCCCCTTCATCTTCATGCTCAATCCCGAAACCCAGTTCATCACCGTTCATCAAAAATCGGCCAAAAACCCCAAAACCATTAACACGAAAATCCTCTTTAATTTCTAATCTATAAACCATGATACAAAACTTAAAAATCATGATTTTTCCCTAGGAATTCAATTATATAAACCAAATTCAAAATTGATTCAATTAGTTTTTGACCCGAATTAAGATTTACTGTAAATTTTTGAACTTTATTTTAAATATCCATTACAAAATCCTATAATTATTTTTAGAAGGAGATTACATGTTTTCTAACAAACTTTATTTTCAAATCATAAGCTAGTTTGGATTTAAAATTGAATTATTGAATTATATGAAGAAGGTGAAACCTGTTTAAAAACAAACAGAGTCATTTCATCATCACAGTCATCAAAATGCTTAACATTCAAACATGCATAAACTTTTAATTCAAACATTCAGAAAACCATCAGATATTCATTCACAATAACAAGGTAGAATTCAGGTTTAAAACTGTTTTTAAAAGCTCATTTACTCACCTGTTTAGTTCTGCAGAAAACAGAAACAAGACTGCATGTTTCCAGGCATTTGAATTCATCTGCATGATTGTTCCAGGCTTCAATTAAATTTGCATGTTGATATGATTGCTGAAGTGTTTGATTCCAGCTCTTGCATGTTTGTGTTTTACTTGCAGTTGATTACAGAATTTCCAGATGTTGATGAAGAACTTGCATTTGATAAATTTTATTCCCAGATTCACAGTTTTTTTTTCTTTGATCTGTTTTTGAACTTTGATTTGATTTGTACTTTTATGATCTTTGTATTTTCCTTTTGTATTCAGTTTTAAGTTTGAAGAGAAAAAAAAAAATGTTTTTAGCTGGAAGTAAACTATCTCTATCTACAATTTAATTTTAAATAATTATTAAAGAAAATGACATTTGTCACCTTCAAGATCTAATTTACTTACACCTATGCCTAATAATTTACAAATGTCTTTAATGTAAATTAATATTCTTACATGTGTTATATAAGTATTATTTATATGTTTTATTAATGTTTTTCTTTAAATGTATTTATCTTTAATAATTTATTAAATCCTTATATACATATATTTATGTAATATAAAATGTACATACTTATATTTTAATAGATATTCATATGAAACAAGTAATTTACATTTTTAATTCAATCATGTTTATATTTTTGAAACATCTATTTTAAATTTAAATCTTATTTAAAAACTTAAAGTACATATTTATCATAAATAAGGAATTAACTTTGTTATTTTAAATTTAAATCTCAATTATCAATTCAAAGTCATTAAATCAAATTATCATTTTAAATTCAAAACTAAATATATTCAAGTTTGAAAACTCTTATTAGATTCAAATTAGTAATTCCTATTTCAAACATATATATACAAATATATATACACATTTCAAATAGAAAAACATTCTAATATTAAATTTATTAATTTCCAAATTAAATTTTAAAACAAATATCAAATCACAATATATACATTCATATATATTATAATTTGAATACAAAGTTTTATTACATTAAAAACTTCTTATTTACCAAAATAAATAATTTCAAATCAAATATTTATAAACTTTCAAAGGAATTAAATTTGCCTATTTATATTGCAAAGAAAAATATGAATAGATATTAACAAATTATTATCATTAATCTTTAAAAGAAATTTAACTTGTCAATTTATAATGTAAAATGATCAAATCAATTTAATTATAATCAAAGATTATTAAATTGATATTGCTCAAAATTCCGGGTCGTCACATTCCTCCCCCCTTTAAAAGAATTTCGTCCCCGAAATTTAAAAGCAAAGATAATTTAATAACCCAGTTAAAGAATTTAAATTCCAAACAGCAATCAAACAATCAATCATACATTATCAATCATAGCAACCAATTCAAACAAACAATTTTATCTATTCCAGAAAAAATTATGAATAGAACTTCCTAAAATTATCAAGAGTTTCCAGATTCTTCTACTGGAATACTCGCTCTACAGAATCTTAATTACTACACTACTAAAACCAAGAACTCCCTCATCTGATTCTACAAATCTGAACAAGATACCAGACTAATCCCAAAACCAACTCAACTACCAGATTCTTCTGAACCGCTGATTCTATCACTCAAAGAATCATACACATATTCCTCTGAGATATGTGAAATACAATGAATTCCCAGCTATTCAAACTGGCAATTCAATCCTGAAGATCAAAATCAAATCTCTAGAGATCACAGATAAATCTCCAAATACCTTCAAAGCTAACACTCCAGTTTTACTCAGTCTCATATCTCCTTTGATTGGATAAAACCCAATCAATATTCAAAATCTACTGCACATTCCAAAATCTCCACAATTCTTAACTGCACAACTCTTCAGATGCTCTGAGTCACCTCCAATATACCTGATCAGCCTAACCCTTGCTGATTGCTCCATGAAACAACAGCACCAGCTCAAACCAAATCTCCAGGTCCTACTCAACAAAATGCCTTTCCAAAAATAATCTGCTGAAATCCATTCCACAGCTCTATACCATAAACATCAATGGACTTCAAACCTACATCTCATATCTGGCATAACCAAACAGTTGCACTTGACAATCTTGCCTTCCAAATCCAGAAAATTCCTTCATACTTGAATTTCCAGTAGAAATCTCTTACTGCAACATCCGGTTGCTCCATTCTATAATAATTCTCAACTTGCTTCCGCTGCACAACTCTGATCTAGAGCAGATAAGAATGCTATCGAAGAACAAAAGCACAATCTACCACCAAACACAGTTCATCCGACTCATAAAATCTAAGTGACCCTTCCACTTGGTCAAAACATCTCAACAGAATCTCAACTTAGAATAAGATGATCAATCCAAGAATCCTGAGCTGCCTCACCAAACTCTTCTCGCTCCAGGAGTCATCCTACTACAAGATTGAACCATCAATACTACTCCTGAAAATCCAAGTCGATAAGAAATCTCAATCTTCGATTCAGGTAGACCTCAGATTTCCCCAAAAACATCTAGAGAACCTCCGACTACTTCCATAGCTTCCATATCTTTCACCTCTATTTGAGATGCCTCAATCTCAAACCAAAGAATACTCCAAGATTCCCAACTAATCGCAAGTCACTTTTGCGATCCTACAGTTCAAATTCCAAAGAACTGTCTCCCAACCAGAACAGCTTTTCCTTTCCAAGACCAATCTTCAAGAATAGCTCACCTATCAGAAACTGATAGATCACTTCCAACAAATATCTCGCTCTGCTGAGCCTCCCAAAGAAAAGAATAAGCCTTCACTATCTGCTGATAGTAGATAGTAGAATCCCAAAGATTACTGAATTATCGAAGAAATGGATCCATGCTACTGCTTCCAAACTTCACTTCAATGATACAGCTAAACCAAAAGATCATCCTTAACCAAAAGCTCCTTGAAACTCAAAATTAACATCCAATTCCTCTAAAACATCCTTGAGACGAGTAGACATCTCCTCAAGAAACTCGGCTCCAAACCAAACACCAGCCACTTATCACAAATGAGACCATGTCTGAGATGAGGTAACTCATCGACCTTAGTCTCCTACTTCAACAAAGATAAGATACCCTTACTTAAGATCCAGAAAATCTCTAAACGTCTGAACCTTCCCTGCAGCAGACATCAATGCTCTTCCAACACCATCTAAATCTGGCTCCAAAAGAAACATCTTCAGAACCATCTACGGATACTGCATCTCATCTCACCACACAGCTATTCCTTCTTGAAGTCACCACTTGCTTCTATTAAGCTGACAAACTCAACTCTTGGAAATCCCGCACACTCGAGAGCAAATCAACTTCACACTCCAAGAATATACTCCAATTCTTGAAAAAGACTTCCTCTGGACTCAAAGAAATCCTTTCTACAAAGCACAAAACTTATTCGAGATAGTATTAGATCTACAATCTCGATAAACACACCTCCAACCACAACATATAAACCTCAACCAATAGTGGTAGTTGTGTTACACACACTTCTACCTTATCTACCTTTATAGCCTATGTTGGAAAATCCGAACAGATAACCCAACAGATTAGGTAGTTATATAAATATATATTTATATAAAAATTACAAGTACGCTCTCTCAAGATAGACACCACTTCAGAGCCTAGGTATTCACTCAACCTAACGCTTCCTAAAGAAAGATATACTTCAGAGCCTAGGTATTCACTCAACCTAACGCTCTGATACCAGCTGTAGCGACCCGACTTCCATCCACCCGGAAGTCGCATCGCTAACAAAGAAAGAAAGGGATAGAAGAAGAAAAGAAAGAGAAGAAAGAGAAAACAACACATCAGAATCTCACAGCGGAACGATTTAAATATAATATAGAACATATACATAGTATCATATACATCAGAGTACACAACTAAACATCTCAATATAGACAGTTATAACATTTCTGTCTAATACAATACAAGACATCATACAGACAACAACACAGCGGAAACTCTAACCATATCTACACGCTGAAGCCTCCTGCTCCAAAGCTCCTCCAGAATTCGTCAAGAGATAACCTGAATCACTTGACTACTCATATATAATATGAGTACCCAAGAGTTTAATAAAACAGAAAATAAACACTCGGGTCAGACAGGGGTCTGGTGTGAGTAAACGGTTTAAGATTTGCTTAACTTTAGAAAAACCTTTGAAAACAAAAGGTATCACGTAAGACTTCCCACACATAAACATGGAAAAGTTTTTACCTTACGCTAACCAAAACATTTGATAGGAAAATCCAGTGATATTATAATAGTGTCTAGGGTTTTCAAATAAATAAGAAAATAGCCGAAATTGTTACATTCATTAAATTCCAGCTACTAGCCACAAAAGTGGGTAATACAAACAAAACCGTAGGGTCTCGTAGGGAAAATGGGTTTCCAACAATGGCAGGGCTACTGGGGTACCGCCCGTCACAGTACGTGGCCTAGATCACCGTACCGAGGATTACTCCCTTCATCCCCTGCAACACAAGACCGGCACCGTTCCTTACTGAACAGTCCCGAACAAGACCACCCCGTAGTTGGCTGCAGACCAACTACCCACACAGCCGAAATATAAAGGGACCTCTAGACAGGGATGTATCTTGCCCTCCAGTGGGCGCGACCCACGAAGCCTTGCTGCACCTCCCCTGTTTTAGCCATTCCCGGTTGATGAGGCTTGAGGCTGCGATTACCTTTATAGGACCAATCATCTTAGAATGCTCATCGTCCGCCTGACGATGTTCTGAAAGCATTCAATCCATACAAGTTCGTTCCGGGTTCGAACGAAACCGAAGGCACTATCTCGTTGCACTCGTTTTGGAATCACCCTCAGAGTCAACGACCATAGCCCTTGCACTCTGATTCACCATCTCGAATCTATAAGCACTATTCCGTCAAACTCATTACGGAATCACCCACAGAGTTATACTGACGTATAGCCCTTACACCTCGAGTCTTCACTTGCTCCACTTGGATTAACGACCTAACGTTTAATTGGAATCGATGTGGTTTTCGGATTCCAAATATGGAAACCCGATCCCGGTCTCATCGAAACCAAACGCCATTTTAATGTCCAAGTTATACTTAAGGGATTTAAACAATAGATATTCAGAAATATCACTTAACATAAATGGATGTATTCACAACACAGATAGATAAGCATCTATTATAACATGCATCTATACATATCACAAAGCAGCATATATATCACATTCAGATATAGCATATACACATCATCATCCATCAATCAATGCCATCCAACAACAACCAATATCATTAACTCATTCAATGATACATATATCATCCAATCATTAACCATTCATAAACAAGTTTGATTCAAACTTGATTAATTTAATTAATCCTTAAATTAAATTAATCCTTAATTAAACACTTGGATTATCTTCAATCCAATACTATTCATTAATTAATTACAAATTAATTAACAAACATCACTTAATTACCCAACTCAATTAATCTTCCTTGATAAATTTTCACTTAATTACTATAAGTAATTATTACTTAATTTCCAAATTAATTAATCATCCTGATTAATTACTTCCAAATTAAATTAAGTAATTACCTCTTAATTACTTCTAAATTAATCAACCTTGATTAATTATTCTCTAATTATTCTGATAATTATTCCTTAATTATCTTTAATTAATTACACTTGATTAATCATTTTTAATTAATCACATTTGATTAATTACCTTTTTAATTAATCATACTTAATTAATTACTTTTAATTAATCACCTTTGATTAATTACTTTAATTACACTTAGTAATTAAAACTTAATTATAAATTAATTATTCTTAAATTATTAATTAACAATTAATTAATTATTTTCATTAATTAATGATTACCTCATTAATTAAATTCTATCTTAATTAATTACTTTAACATGTAATTAATCTCTTAATTAATTCTCTTAATACTTTAATTAATCAATCATTAATCAAATAATTTAAACCTTTAATCAATTATTAATTAATAACTAAAGTGATTAACTCTTAATCACATTACTTAATTACTTTTAATAAAGTAATTATCCTTTACTTAATTACCTTTATTAATTAATCACTTAATTACTTCCCAAGTAATTATATTATATTAATCCATAAGTGATTATTTTAATTAATCACAAGTTAATTACTTAATTAACTATTTAACTAAATCATTTAAAATTAATTAAATGATTATAAGATTCTTAATTAAGAAACCATTATCTTAATTGATTTATTAATAAATGAACTTGATAATTAAAAATGATTTAATTATCTCAATTATCTTTACAAATTTAATTATCTTAAATTAAATTAAATTCAAACTTACTAAAGATAATCTTTATTACAATTAATTATCAAATTCTAAATTATTAAACTTAATTTAAATAAAATATAATAATTTAGAAATCTATTAATTTTAAACATATTTTAAATTAAATCTTTAAGTCTTTAAAAACCTTTCCACATTATTTAATAATGTTTAATATAAACTTTATTTTAAATCCACTTATTTTATTTAAAAACTTCCATATTTTAAAATATATAAACTTGTTCTAAAACATAACTTTGAAGACCATTTCAATTTGAACTTGTTTAACCCTTTGTTTTAAAAAAAAAACTTCATTTCTAAAACAAAACTTCTTTACATTAACAACTTAACAACTAGACCTACTCCCTGAATACTTAATACCCGAGCTAACCCACAAATCTCACGTGACAACCCCCGAGTTCCCCTCCTACCCCCACTGCTTCGAGTCAGTCCATCAAAAACGCGGAGCCTTCTTCGAGTTTCCATCTTCTTCTTCCCAGAACCCCCCCCTAAAACTCAGAACCGTGCACATTAACGTGCACACCCACGTTGGTCGCTGGCGAACTCTTTTCCGATCATCCCCAAGTCGACTTCGACTTCGACATCAACGTACAAATCCCAGAAATCACAAATTCGATCAAGAACGGATTTCAACATTCGAACCCAACTGTTCGAAACACCATGCCAGAAAAACAATCAACGCCGACCATCCCCCTTCACCGTAGACCACGCCATCACCACCGTGGCTTCATCTCACTTCCCATCAACTCCCTAACCCCTCGCGATGGCCTCCAGAATTCCCACGAAGTCGCGAAGTCAAGATGAACACAACGGCCAAAACAGGTGATAAAACCCTAATCCTTCAATTCCTGATCAACTCGATCCAAAATAAAATCAAATCTCATTTTTCCTATGATCCCCATGGCCCCCTTCATCTTCATGCTCAATCCCGAAACCCAGTTCATCACCGTTCATCAAAAATCGGCCAAAAACCCCAAAACCATTAACACGAAAATCCTCTTTAATTTCTAATCTATAAACCATGATACAAAACTTAAAAATCATGATTTTTCCCTAGGAATTCAATTATATAAACCAAATTCAAAATTGATTCAATTAGTTTTTGACCCGAATTAAGATTTACTGTAAATTTTTGAACTTTATTTTAAATATCCATTACAAAATCCTATAATTATTTTTAGAAGGAGATTACATGTTTTCTAACAAACTTTATTTTCAAATCATAAGCTAGTTTGGATTTAAAATTGAATTATTGAATTATATGAAGAAGGTGAAACCTGTTTAAAAACAAACAGAGTCATTTCATCATCACAGTCATCAAAATGCTTAACATTCAAACATGCATAAACTTTTAATTCAAACATTCAGAAAACCATCAGATATTCATTCACAATAACAAGGTAGAATTCAGGTTTAAAACTGTTTTTAAAAGCTCATTTACTCACCTGTTTAGTTCTGCAGAAAACAGAAACAAGACTGCATGTTTCCAGGCATTTGAATTCATCTGCATGATTGTTCCAGGCTTCAATTAAATTTGCATGTTGATATGATTGCTGAAGTGTTTGATTCCAGCTCTTGCATGTTTGTGTTTTACTTGCAGTTGATTACAGAATTTCCAGATGTTGATGAAGAACTTGCATTTGATAAATTTTATTCCCAGATTCACAGTTTTTTTTTCTTTGATCTGTTTTTGAACTTTGATTTGATTTGTACTTTTATGATCTTTGTATTTTCCTTTTGTATTCAGTTTTAAGTTTGAAGAGAAAAAAAAAATGTTTTTAGCTGGAAGTAAACTATCTCTATCTACAATTTAATTTTAAATAATTATTAAAGAAAATGACATTTGTCACCTTCAAGATCTAATTTACTTACACCTATGCCTAATAATTTACAAATGTCTTTAATGTAAATTAATATTCTTACATGTGTTATATAAGTATTATTTATATGTTTTATTAATGTTTTTCTTTAAATGTATTTATCTTTAATAATTTATTAAATCCTTATATACATATATTTATGTAATATAAAATGTACATACTTATATTTTAATAGATATTCATATGAAACAAGTAATTTACATTTTTAATTCAATCATGTTTATATTTTTGAAACATCTATTTTAAATTTAAATCTTATTTAAAAACTTAAAGTACATATTTATCATAAATAAGGAATTAACTTTGTTATTTTAAATTTAAATCTCAATTATCAATTCAAAGTCATTAAATCAAATTATCATTTTAAATTCAAAACTAAATATATTCAAGTTTGAAAACTCTTATTAGATTCAAATTAGTAATTCCTATTTCAAACATATATATACAAATATATATACACATTTCAAATAGAAAAACATTCTAATATTAAATTTATTAATTTCCAAATTAAATTTTAAAACAAATATCAAATCACAATATATACATTCATATATATTATAATTTGAATACAAAGTTTTATTACATTAAAAACTTCTTATTTACCAAAATAAATAATTTCAAATCAAATATTTATAAACTTTCAAAGGAATTAAATTTGCCTATTTATATTGCAAAGAAAAATATGAATAGATATTAACAAATTATTATCATTAATCTTTAAAAGAAATTTAACTTGTCAATTTATAATGTAAAATGATCAAATCAATTTAATTATAATCAAAGATTATTAAATTGATATTGCTCAAAATTCCGGGTCGTCACAGAAACCAACTTTACATCTCAAATTGTAACGTCAGACACACATCCACACAAGTCCGTTCCGGGATCGAACGGAACCGAAGGCACTTCCAAAGAAGTCCTTGCAATTCGGATATTCACTAATCACGAGTGGACTTCCCATCACAAAGGGTAATAAATTTCTATATCGGAGATCAGCCGATGCAGAAACATTCGATGGTAATCCTTCCATTTTCACAAATATCCGGTCTTCAACACCCGTCATCAAATGCAATCCATAACGACGTATCACATATTCGTAATGGGTTATATGACCCCAAGGTCCTTTCGCGGCTAACCCGAATAGTGAGCCCTCATTTCAAAAATAAGTGTAGCATTCAAATTCAAACAAATCACAACAAATACCTATTTAAAGGTAAATATTGATAGTCGGTTATTTAACTATCAATAGGCTTGTTCAACGTTACCAGATTCTAAATAATTTCCCAAATTATTTATTTTCCAAAATATCTTTACTAGATATATAATTTTCCGCACTTCAACCATTTGAAAACAAATTTTCAAATCACTTTTCACCTTTACAACTTTTGAAAACAAATTTCAATCATTTTCCTTACGTGGAAATACTTTCATTTCAACATGGTTCATTTAAACCAATTAAATAAATCCTTACCGATTTACTTTATATTTACGTTCCAAATCCGTAAATTTATTCCCATGCTTCAAAAATAAATCAATGTTTATTTTTAAACAAATTTCCCTTTCTTTTATAAATTCCATAGTGAATTTACAATTCCAAAATATCTATGAATATACGATTTCCAAATCGATTTCTAATATTCATTTTCAATTTATTTCTAAAAGATAAAATCTCAAAATGTTCTCTTCATATTGGAAAACATTTCCATACTTATTTAATAATAAGTAATTCAAAAATCTATTTATTTTCAACACTTGGAAAATATTCAATATACTTAAATCGAAATTAAGTATATATTTCATTCTTTAAAGAAAACATTCTCTTAACACATTTAATTGAGTCAAAATGAATGTTGCGTAAAACATCGTTACGACGACCCAAAATCACTAGTATAGGGATTTGAAATTTAGATAGATATATAAATCCCAGTACTATACAAAAACTTTTCCTTTCGGAAATCATCTACTATAACAACAGTGTTATAGTCTACAATTTCCTTTTATTTCTCGAAAAACGTCTATTTCAACAATGAATGTTGAAATCTATGGTTTCGATAGTTAATACATTTTAAAACATCTTTTAAAAGAATTAACTTCATTTTAAAATTTCACTTCTCCAAATCATACCCGTTTTATTCAATAATATATTCACTGTCCAAAATCGTGAATATACTTTATTTTCCCAACTCAATGTTTCTACACATTTATCAAAGATTTTCCACAGTCCAAAATCGTGGATATAATTCCTTTAATAATTTCTATGTTTACTTATCAAATTTATTTGATTACGGATTTATAAAACAACGTTAATAAATTCCATTTCTATTTCATAACTACTTCGATTTATAAATCTCCTTTAATAACCAATTCTATTTATATTTTGTTTACATGTCGAATCCAACTTATAAGTAAATTATTTATAATCCATTTATTCACAAATCCATTCTTTTATATCATCATTAATTTATAAATCTAAAATTCTTATTTACTTATAAAACTAGGTACAACTTGATTTTAACACTTATAAAAGCTCGTTTTATAATTCCAATATCTTTAACTTATAAAATATCAATTTTATAAATCTTTTATATAAACCGTTTATAACAATTCAAAAATCCCAATTTAAACCATTTTATAAATTTATCAGCTATTTATTTCAAAAATCATGCTTTGGTTATATTTCAAAAAAATATAATTTTCATAACATAAAAACTTATAACGTTTTAATTATTTAAAATGAATCAATTCGAAAATTTAATAAAACGTATACTTTCAAAAATCACATTAAAAATCCTTTAAAAATCAAAATCGTTATTTTTTACTTCAAAAATGGATCCGATGATGCAACACACCAAATAGTCAATCACGACTTCCAAACATCATATATCAATATGATAATCAATCAAATATCACAATATCTAAAATCAAATAAATACTGGTGAGGAATCCAGTTGGATCCCTCCAACCTGTTTCCCTGCATCCACAGATGTTAGCACAATACCAATCCCGTTTCAAGACGGGATATCGCAGTATATGGGATTCATAAAATATTATCCGCTTAATAGGCGGCGCAATAGGGTCTCATCCGCTATATAATGCGGGAAATCAACTCCAAGTACATATATAATACCAATTCAACTTCAAGGTGGAATATCGCGATATATGTGTGTAATAAATAACCTCCGCTTAATAGGCGGCGTATAGGATCTATTTTAATACAATAAATAATACCATATTATCATCCAAGCAACAATCACACAATCAACAATTTTAAATCTAACTATTTAAAATTTAAACAAAACCCATTGAGTGAGAAGTCCTCACCTTAGATTTTTATTTTGCAATCCATTTTCCATTCCAACTCGTTTCCTTCACAATTTTGACCTTACATAAATTGCACGATCTTAATTAATATTTGAACTGAATCGAATAATAATAAATTTCCATTTAATGGATTTATTTAATCTTAACTGATCATTAAATTTCTTAAACCCATTTCCCTTTAATAAATTATCTCACCTAATAAATTCGAATTCCTAACAAATTTCCTTTTACAAATTAATCCACTACTTTTAATATAAAACTAATTCCTTTTAATTTTAAACAGATTACCCTTAACAATTTATTTAACTAAAATTAAATTTCAACTAAATTTACTTAAATAAATTATTCTTCCCTTTCAAACTAATCATAAATGTTTAAATCAAGATTAACTTAAAAAAATACATATATATAAATTTATTAGACAAAACTATTGTTGATTATTATATTTTTTCTGACTATATATATTTGAAACTGGATTATTTTAAATCTTTACTGTAACTTCATTCAACTTCACTGTATTTTTTACTTTCCTATTGTTCTGAAATATATATATATATATATATATATATATATATATCCAATTTAAATTAAACAGAAACAATCTGTAAATACCTTACTGCAAATCATGTAGATCTCGACCTCGGCCTTGCTATCGGCCAAAACAAAGTCACTGCTGCCCCCCCCCCCCCCCCCACTCGAGCATCACGGCCATCAATGTGAAACCCTAGACGTCGCCGAGCATCGACGAACTCGCGACCATCCCTTGAATCGCGACACCACTTGCGAGCTCCATGTCGCCGCCACTTGCCTCACGCACTCGGGCCTGAGAACGCTACCTCGATCGAACTCGAATGCTTCATCGACCTGCCCTTCTGCTCGAGGTCGCGACTCCCCAGCCGAGCCACCAATCGATCACAAGCTCGATTCTTTTTCGAACGAGGCTCCCCCAGATCATCGCCGTTTCTATCGTGAGTCACCGAGCTTTCGATTTTGAATTGGGAACGAATTTTTTTTTCTTTTTCAAGTTAATGAGAAGTATCGGCCATTTATTTCGATTGAGAGAAAATTTTCAATCGGCCATTGATTTAAATGTTTTGGAGAAGAGGAATAAACGAGGCGCCCTCATTTTTATTTTTGAAATCAAACGAAAGGCTCGGCCATTTTTTTTTTCTTCTTCGTGATTTTGTTTTTGAACGAGGGGAGATGGTAATTTAAAATAGAAAGAACATGGGTTGCACGATTTCTTCCGTGATTCTTCTACGTGATTTTAGGCACAATTTACGGAGAGGAAAGTAGCTGAAAAGAATATAGCAGTTGTGCTTATTATATTATATATATTTTTTCCTTTCTAAATTCAATTTGGTTGGATATAAATTTTCTTCGACACGTTTATATGTCGTATGCTCGCATAACAACTCCGATTAATATGAAATTTGAAATCCGATAATAATTCAATATTACAGACCCAATGGAACTGGTTTCGTCGAATTCCGAGACTGTGCCTCGGAAGGCTATTTTCAAACATCGACTCAAATGATATAATTTCAAAACTGAACAAATCACTTTCAAATTAAATTCTGAAGCTTCTATTATCTTCAGTATTATCAATATGAATTTTACAAGCCTTTGAAATATTTTTATTCAGCTTATAACTGAAGATTCAAATTTTTATTCAACTCTAAGTAGATTAAATTTTATAATTTAATCGCTAAATTCATAGTTATATTAGGAATTCAAGTCAAACCATCATTCAAATATTTAAAATTAATTAACTATTTCATTTTTAAATGTACAAAAATTCTAGGTCGTTACAATCTTCCCCCCTTAAAATAATTTCGTCTCGAAATTAGAAGTTAGGAAAAATGATCCTTAACCCGTTCGCTCTCTTTGTAAAACTAATCAGTTTTATCAACTTACCAACACAAATCTTTTATTAAAGATCTATTATCATTTCAACTAGCTTTCCTATTTCAATTATAAGTTTCAAACAACATTGTTTCCTTAACAATTCAAATTCAAATATAAATTTTCAAAAAATTTCGCCAGCGTCTCCTTTGCGCGGCTAGCTCGGTACGACTACAAAATCGCACCACAGGCCCTCAGATCCCAAAAGAAAACAAAAAGCCAAGCGGCTGGACAAGAAAATCACCAAACTTCATACTGAAATTGAAATACGTACTTTTTTGTCTGCAATTCAGTTTTATCTTTGAAATCAAAATCCCAATTCCATTCCTTTTAATACACCTGTATATCCTGTTAGCCATAATGTCCAATTACAAAATTCAAACCATTTTGCACCTTTCATTACAAAATTTTCAATATATGCTTTTTATACCATCTTTAGTTTACTATTTGAGTTATACATTCATTTCCATTCAATCTTGCATTTTCAATTCCCTTTGAATTCAATTTACACTTTCAACTCTAATTGGATTCAATTTACCTTCTGAATATTGAATTTTATCAACTATCTTTTATTCATAACTGCACTATTTTAAATTAGTTCCAATTACTAATTCATTACTAGTTCTAATCCATTTCAGCTCGCACAATTCAAATTGGTTGTATATATTCAGTTTTCAATTTTAGTTTATAACCACGTATATTTAAACTGGATTTCAAATTCCATATGAATTCAATTCATTTATAATTACTGAATTCAATTCTTTTCATTTTTAATCAATTTCATTTACTAAATTTTATTTCAATACTTCACTTTATTTATCACAAGTCAAATCTAATTTCCATTCAATTCTATTTGCTTACAATTACGAAATGAATTTCAACATTCAATTCACTTTCATTTACTTGCAATTGTAAATATATTCATTCATTCACAATTTATTTCCATAATTCAATGCTCAATTCCAATTCATTTTAATTACTCCAAATTTATTTTCAACTCAATAAATTTTCTTTAAGTTAGATTTTTATTTTAACAACTTTAAACTTTACAAGTTATCAACTTAATAATATTCCATAAATATTTTTGTATAGTATTCCAGAGTCTTTTCAATCTTTTAAAATCATTTTTTTTTAAATCAATTCAAATTATCTTTTGAATTTCCAAAACCAAATCCAATTTTTTTTTATTTTTTTAAACAACTTGCATTTAAAACAAATTGACAGCAATTCCTCTTTTGGAAACCCGAAAATGAACATCAATGATGTTGCAGTCATCACCTAAGTTATTTTCCAGCGACCGAAAAGAGTTTAGAGCTTTTCATTCCTTCAAAACAATTTTCCAAAAACCTTTGAAAATTATTTTCAAATCAAAAAGGAATTTAATTTATAAAATTTCCAAATTCTTTCAAAAACATTTCCAAATACTTCCCTGGAATTCTATTTCTAATTATAAATCACATTTATAATTTACATTCTCCAATTCATTTGTATATGGATTTTATTTCTAAACTTTTGATTATGATTCCAATTTCTTATTCAATAATCAATGGTAATAATTTTTAATATTATCAATTCCCAACATCCAAGCATCCATATACTATAATAATTTATAAAGATAATTTCCTTTATCTACGAAAATAGTTTTGGGCAAAATTATTTCATTTACCCGATTTTTAAAACACTACTGTGTCAGTTTATCATGTTTAAGAGTTTAGAAACTCCTATCGACACAGTTAGCTAGACTGCACCGACCAGAATCTATAAACAATCAATCGATAAGTCAACACAATACAAAACAATTTCATATTCACTAACAAATACGCGCTCACATCTATTGTTACACTCAAACTCATTCTAGAGTACTGCTGACTCTATCTCTAATGAGTAACACCCAGCAGAGCCATGGTAGTCGTCTAACCATATGCTCTGATACCAAATGTAAAAGTCCGCAAATCCGTGCTCCTTGAATAGACACTAATCTCCATCGCTTAACTCAAGATGAACGGAAATACGAACAATTAGGGTTTAAGAAAAAGAAAGAGGTAGAAGAAGAAAGAAAAAGATAGAACAGAACAGTATCAGAACCTAACAATCGCAGCGGAACAACATATAATAGATAAATGAATAATCATTAAAACAAAAGAACTGTATATTTTATACATTTCATCACATTACATTCATTATCAGAGTTTACAACAACAAACAGCGGAAAAGAAATACTATAAGCTTAGTAATATGCTAGCCATCCAGCTTGCCTCTAGATTTCTACAGCAACTGAATCCAGGATGACCTGATAACCTAACTCTAGATTGCCCGTGTGGAAATTGGTGGGTACCCAGAGTTTAGGAAGGGAATCAATAAACTTCAGGTCAGTCATGTGACTGGTGTGAGAACTTAAAACGGTTATTATCTTAAAAACAACGAACAGGATAATTTTAAAATAGATTCGCAATGCTTTTTGAAAATGTAACTACCATAAGACCTCCCACCACACACACAATGCAAACGCAGACTTGGAGGGGATTTCTTCTTATGTTAGTCAAAGATGCTTACTACGCAAAATCAAATCAATTTTGATATTATTATTAGTGAATAGTGTAGAAAACATTTCGAAAGTAGAATATAAATCTTAGCCAGCATAGGTACCACTATATTATGCCCGCTATAGCTACCTCCTCAGGAAGCAGGTTATACAATTTGCAATCGTAAAGGGTTCGTATTGTTTCTTTGGATTTCCAACAAATGGTCAGGCCAAGGAACTTCCCATTGCCACATGGAAACGCCTCTGGAAAGACACCCCAAGAACCTAACCGGATCTCTGCCAACACAAGGCCGGGTTAACCCTAACTGGGTAACTACTGACACGAATATGTCATTCCCCGATCGTAACCGATCTATATCCGAGGATCCTCGATTTCCAACAACCACAAAGCAATAAATTTGCAGCAACAACATAGGTTAATTATCCGGGCTCCATACCATGATACCATCTCTATCCAGAAGGAATGACATACACTAAAGGGGCGATACCCCCTAATAACCTTGCCGCATCCTTCCTGTTTTGACCATTTCCGGGGTGTGAGGTTCGACGAAGTCTCGTCTACAAAGCCACGCTTTATATAAAAGCTGTGCTTTGATCATCAAATGCTCAACAGCACTTCGTATGCTACATTACCAATTGGGGAATGTATCACTAGTAGCCATCAACTACATAACCTCTAAGGGTGTTAAGCTAAGAGAATAAATTCTCCTCCACCAACGGAAATATATTTGATAGAAACCAGCTTTACATCTTAAATTGTAACGTCAGACACACATCCATACAAGTCTGTTACGGGATCGAACGGAACCGAAGGCACTTCCAAAGAAGTCCTTGCAATTCGGATATTCACTAATCACGAGCGGACTTCCCATCACAAAGGGTAATAAATTTCTATATCGGAGATCAGCCGATGTAGAAACATTCGACGGTAATCCTTCCATTTTCACAAATATCCGGTCTTCAACACCGGTCATCAAATGCAATCCATAACGATGTATCACATATTCGTAATGGGTTATACGACCCCAAGGTCCTTTCGCGGCTAACCCGAATAGTGAGCGCTTATTTCAAAAATAAGTGTAGCATTCAAATTCAAACAAATCACAAAAAATTCCTGTTTAAAGGTAAATATTGATAGTCGGTTATTTAACTATCAATAGGCTTGTTCAACATCACCAAATTCCAAATAATTTCCCAAATTATTTATTTTCCAAAATAACTTTACTAGATGTATAATTTTCCGCACTTCAACCATTTGAAAACAAATTTTCAAATCACTTTTCACCTTTACAACTTTTGAAAACAAATTTCAATCATTTTCCTTACGCGGAAATACTTTCATTTCAACATGGTTCATTTAAACCAATTAAATAAATCCTTACCGATTTACTTTATATTTATGTTCCGAATCCGTAAATTTATTCCCACGCTTCAAAAATAAATCAATGTTTATTTTTAAACAAATTTCCCTTTCTTTTATAAATTCCATAGTGAATTTACAATTCCAAAATATCTATGAATATACGATTTCCAAATCGATTTCTAATATTCATTTTCAATTTATTTCTAAAAGATAAAATCTCAAAATGTTCTCTTCATATTGGAAAACATTTCCATACTTATTTAATAATAAGTAATTCAAAAATCTATTTATTTTCAACACTTGGAAAATATTCAATATACTTAAATCGTAATTAAGTATATATTTCATTCTTTAAAGAAAACATTCTCTTAACACATTTAATTGAGTCAAAATGAATGTTGCGTAAAACATCGTTACGACGACGCAAAATCACTAGTATAGGGATTTGAAATTTAGATAGATATATAAATCCCAATACTATACAAAAACTTTTCCTTTCGGAAATCATCTACTATAACAACAGTGTTATAGTCTACAATTTCCTTTTATTTCTCGAAAAACGTCTATTTCAACAATGAATGTTGAAATCTATGGTTTCGATAGTTAATACATTTTAAAACATCTTTTAAAAGAATTAACTTCATTTTAAAATTTCACTTCTTCAAATCATACCCGTTTTATTCAATAATATATTCACTGTCCAAAATCGTGAATATACTTTATTTTCCCAACTCAATGTTTCTACACATTTATCAAAGATTTTCCACAGTCCAAAATCGTGGATATAATTCCTTTAATAATTTCTATGTTTACTTATCAAATTTATTTTATTACGGATTTATAAAACAACGTTTATAAATTCCATTTCTATTTCATAACTACTTCGATTTATAAATCTCCTTTAATAACCAATTCTATTTATATTTTGTTTACATGTCGAATCCAACTTATAAGTAAATTATTTATAATCTATTTATTCACAAATCCATTCTTTTATATCATCATTAATTTATAAATCTAAAATTCTTATTTACTTATAAAACTAGGTACAAGTTGATTTTAACACTTATAAAAGCTCGTTTTATAATTCCAATATCTTTAACTTATAAAATATTAATTTTATAAATCTTTTATATAAACCGTTTATAACAATTCAAAAATACCAATTTAAACCATTTTATAAATTTATCAGCTATTTATTTCAAAAATCATGCTTTGGTTATATTTCATAAAAATATAATTTTTATAACATAGAAATTTATAACGTTTTAATTATTTAAAATGAATCAATTCGAAAATTTAATAAAACGTATACTTTCAAAAATCACTTTAAAAATCCTTTAAAAATCAAAATCGTTATTTTTAAACTTCAAAAATGGATCCGATGATGCAACACACCAAATAGTCAATCACGACTTCCAAACATCATATATCAATATGATAATCAATCAAATATCACAATATCTAAAATCAAATAAATACTGGTGAGGAATCCAGTTGGATCCCTCCAACCTGTTTCCCTACATCCACAGATGTTAGCACAATACCAATCTCGTTTCAAGACGGGATATCGCAGTATATGGGATTTATAAAATATTATCCGCTTAATATGCGGCGCAATAGGGTCTCATCCGCTATATAATGTGGGAAATCAACTCCAAGTACATATATAATACCAATTCCACTTCAAGGTGGAATATCGCGATATATGTGTGTAATAAATAACCTCCGCTTAATAGGCGGCGTATAGGATCTATTTTAATACAATAAATAATACTATATTATCATCCAAGCAACAATCACACAATCAACAATTTTAAATCTAACTATTTAAAATCTAAACAAAACCCTTTGAGTGAGAAGTCCTCACCTTAGATTTTTATTTTGCAATCCATTTTCCATTCCAACTCGTTTCCTTCACAATTTTGACCTTACATAAATTGCACGATCTTAATTAATATTTGAACTGAATCGAATAATAATAAATTTCCATTTAATGGATTTACTTAATCTTAACTGATCATTAAATTTCTTAAACCCATTTCCCTTTAATAAATTATCTCACCTAATAAATTTGAATTTCTAACAAATTTCCTTTTACAAATTAATCCACTACTTTTAATATAAAACTAATTCCTTTTAATTTTAAACAGATTACCCTTAACAATTTATTTAACTAAAATTAAATTTCAACTAAATTTACTTAAATAAATTATTCTTCCCTTTCAAACGAATCATAAATTTTTAAATCAAGATTAACTTAAAAAAATACATATATATAAATTTATTAAACAAAACTACTGTTGATTATTATATTTTTTCTGACTATATATATTTGAAACTGGATTATTTTAAATCGTTACTGTAACTTCATTCAACTTCACTGTATTTTTTACTTTCCTATTGTTCTGAAATATATATATATATATATATAAATATATATATATATTTCCAATTTAAATTAAACAGAAACAATCTGTAAATACCTTACTGCAAATCATGTAGATCTCAACCTCGGCCTTGTTATCGGCCAAAACAAAGTCACTGCTGCCCCCCCCCCCCCCCCCCACTCGAGCATCACGGCCATCAATGCGAAACCCTAGACGTCGCCGAGCATCGACGAACTCGCGACCATCCCTTGAATCGCGACACCACTTGCGAGCTCCATGCCGCCGCCACTTTCCTCACGCACTCGTGCCTAAGAACGCGACCTCGATTGAACTCAAATGCTTCATCGACCTGCCCTTCTGCTCGAGCTCGCGACTCCCCAGCCGAGCCACCATTCGATCACAAGCTCGATTCTTTTTCGAACAAGGCTCCCCCAGATCGTTGTCGTTTCTATCGTGAGTCACCGAGCTTTCGATTTTGAATTGGGAACGGTTTTTTTTCTTTTTCGAGTTAATGAGAAGTATCTGCCATTTATTTCGATTGAGAGAAAATTTTCAATCGGCCATTGATTTAAATGTTTTGGAGAAGAGGAATAAACGAGGCACCCTCATTTTTATTTTTGAAATCAAACGAAAGGCTCGACCATTTTTTCTTCTTCTTCATGATTTTGTTTTTGAACGAGGGGAGATGGTAATTTAAAATAGAAAGAACATGGGTTGCACGATTTCTTCCGTGATTCTTCTGCGTGATTTTAGGCACGATTTACGGAAGGAAAGTAGCTGAAAAGAATATAGCAGTTGTGCTTATTATATTATATATTTTTTCCTTTCTAAATTCAATTTGGTTCGATATAAATTTTCTTCGACACGTTTATATGTCGTATGCTCGCATAACAACTCCGATTAATATGAAATTTGAAATCCGATAATAATTCAATATTACGGACCCAATGGAACTGGTTTCGCCGAATTCCGAGATTTTGCCTCGGAAGGCTATTTTCAAACATCGACTTAAACGATATAATTTCAAAACTGAACAAATCACTTTCAAATTAAATTCTGAAGCTTCTATTATCTTCAGTATTATCAATATGAATTTTACAAGCCTTTGAAATATTTTTATTCAGCTTAAAACTGAAGATTCAAATTTTTATTCAACTCTCAATAGATTAAATTTTATAGTTTAATCGCTAAATTCATAGTTATATTAGGAATTCAAGTCAAACCATCATTCAAATATTTAAAATTAATTAAATATTTCATTTTTAAATGTTCAAAAATTCTGGGTCGTTACAAACCCATCCATATTAATTATATTGATCCTTCATTAATTACTCAAATTAATTATCTTATAATCACTTACGTTGATTAATTATCCTTTAATTAATCACACTCATTAATTAACCAGTCATTAATAAATTCCCTTAATTAATTAATCCTTAATTAATTAATCCTTTAATTAATTACACTAAGTAATTAATCCTTAATTACTTCCATTAAGTAATTGTTACCCGACACCTTGGGTCGGCTATAAAATGATAGTTGAAGATATTATTATTAGCACTAGACCAGATTCTGACCAAGAAGAGCCTGGAGGTATAAGGGTTTGATGCAATCGACATGTTTCGGCATCCTTGGCACGGTGCAGACTTGAGGTTTTAGCCAGTTGTCAGGCCCATAACAAAGCAAGAGCGTTTGGCCTGCCTGGCCCGGTGCACAGAAGTCACCTACTATGGGCCGAGGTACCTTGTTCCTAAGCCCATGAGGGAAGTCCAACCCATCTTCTTCTATAAATAGAAGGGCAGGGGCACAGTGAAAGGGACCTTTTTTGACGAGAACACTGGGGAAACCCTGCCATTTTTTATACTCTCCTTTTTTCAATTCAAACTTGTATGCATGTGATTGGTTTATGAATTGTATCTGTATTCAAGTGATTGAGAAAGAAATAAAGATTAAACTAAAAGTGGATGTAGGCAATTACGCTGAACCACTATAAATCTGGTGTTCTCGTTTTTGTTGTTCTTTTTGCATTGAATTACACTATTCTTCTGTTCTAATTTACTCTCTTCATTAATCTCTCTACATAACTCCACTCAAAGGTGTTCGTGACCAATTCTGGTGCTAATATTTTGGTGCTTTCATTGAGAATTAAATTCTCATCTAGATTAGAACTCATCGTCTACTAGTGCATTTGCATATTCGCGAGATAGATCCAGTTGTTTACTAGAAAACTTCCTATTCTACTCAGATTTGAAAAAATCTAAAGGAAGCTGATAGCCGTAGATTGGGTTGACTTATGTACGCAAGATTTGGTGATTGTATGTTGAGGTTTGCACTCAAATTCGAATGAAAGCCGACCCTCCTCTAAAGGCAGTTCAGCCAATCGCCCCAGAAAAAGTGAACGCCCATCGCCCCTGAAAAGACATATGCCGAGCGAGAGTATGCCGAGCGAGGTTACATCGAGTGACCCAGATTGCATGCCGAGCGACAGTGCATGCCGAGCAAGAGTATGCCGAGTGACCCAGTGCATGCCGAGCGAGAGTATGCCGAACGACATCCAGGCCGAGCGATATTCCTATGCAGAATGACATCCAGACCGAGCGGCATTCCTATGCCGAACGACATTTAGGCCGAGCCGCATTCCTTTGCCGAACGACCTCCAGGCCGAGCGGCATTCCTATGACAAGCTATATTTCGGCTGAGCCACATTCCTTTGCCGAACAACATCCAGGCCGAGCGGCATTCCTATGCCGAACGACATCTAGGCCGAGCGGAATTCCTATGCCGAATGACATCTAGGCTGAGCGGCATTCCTTTATCGAACGACCTCCAGGCCAAGCGGATTCCTATGCCAAACAACATCCAGGCCGAGTGGCATTCCTATCCCGAACTACATCCAGGACGAGCCGCATTCCTATGCCGAACGACCTCCAAGCCGAGCCGCATTCCTATGCCGAGCGGCATCCAGGTCGATCCAAACTTAAGTTACACCGGTCTCTTATACGACCCCTAGCCGTAGAGTAGTGCCTCAGAATAGTGAATTCAAAACTCAACTTTATAAAGGAACATTCTATCCACTTCCCTTATATCCCATGATTGACCAGGGCATAGAGGATCTAGCAGCAGCTTTTGAACGACAACAAGGGAATGGACAAGCAACCGCTACTCAAACGATACTCTCAAAGGGATATCATAGTGATCACGTTTGCATAGAATCAACCTCCATATATATTTTGGCAACTAGTTAGCTGGAGAGCCTCCTACGACCATGGATCATTTCTATGACAAAAATGAATCTAAACCAAAGTGTGAAGGAGCGGAACAGACTAGGAAAAATAACAATGAAGGCCTGTTGGCTAAGGACGCTGATCCTAGTAGACAAAACAAGACCTCAAAATTCGACTCATATGTTCTTTGAAAGATTCAATTGACAACCTCTACTTGAAGACTCGCGACTTAGAGTGGTACTGGAAGCCAACCTCGAGAGCGTACACCAAAGTCTAAAGAAAATCAGGGGAATGTTATATATTCCAAGATGCTCACTGATCCTAACACGGACGATTACAAACACCTCTGAGGTGTGATCGAAAAGCCGATCTAGAAAGGAAATCTTTAATAGTATGTACAAGTCCTGTAGAATGGCGGGCAGCAAACTTCCAATGCCTATTAATAAAGGGCAATGATTATCAATTGGACTGCCGACGACCGACATCCCTTTGAAAGGAGCCAAGGGAAAAGTCGAATAGCGAGCACACGATGCTGCTTAGCTTATCAATGAGATTTATCCCAGTCTTCTTTGAATTATTTCCACTTCTATTTCTATTTCAATTGTTCTATGAACAATGACTAACTTGAAATAAACTACATTCAAAATGATGCAAGTGACCAGGTACTTAGATTTGGCCGCCAACCAATCCATGCAAACCATGATCGGACGTGTGGAGTTTCATCTAGACAAGCATAAATCAATCGCTCATCATCAATCATGTGCCTTTAATCTGCGGCCAAGAACTAGAAATTGAAAAGCTCATCATGATCAGATCTTAATACAAAGTCAATAGGACCGACCTTCCATTCATCGACCTCCACGTTTGACTTGGAGACCTAAGCAAGGCTTGGAATGAGTATGGCCCGATCATCCACTCAAATCGAGTCATAGGAAAAAGTTCGACATAATACAGATGCCTCTCCTAAAGCTTAGTGACACCGGGATCTATCTATAGTAGAAGTGATTTGATCATCTAAGCATCAAATCCTACCCTGAACACAAAAGGTTGTTTGAAAGCCTGACTTGGAGTAGCTGTAATGGACTACCTACTCGCCAACCATCGCTCTCAATACATGGACACGACTGCACCTTGAAACATATGCAACTTGCTTTGTCTACTCAATAATCCATTATCCTTATCTTCTAGAAGGAGATACGAAGCAAATTGTGTGAATTGACTATCTAACCCAACATGGATGTGATCTAACCATCTGTCATATACCTCCTTCCTTGACTTGATTGGAAGAGCTATAATTATCAAGCAGACGAGAATCGACCGTCCATTTTTCAAGTTTCGTCCCTTATGCTGGGGGCAGAATCCCAATTCATGAGCAAACGTGGGTGGATCGTTCATTTCGACAACATTAGCCTTGATATAATAAATGAAATATAAATTAAAGGATGGAAATATAACTGCTCTCAATAAAAACCTCTGTCCCCAGAGTGCGGAATAGAGTACTCTAAATCCCGTGAGCGCGGACTAGAGTATAAACGACTAAAAAACCTCTACGTACCCAGAGTGCGGACTAGAGTACTCTGAGTCACCAGAGCGCGGACCAAAGTATAAACGACTCAAAATCTCCGAGTCCCCAGAGTGCGGACTGGAGTACTCTGAGTCCCCAGAGTTCGGACCAGAGTATAAACGACTCAAAATCTCCGAGTCCCCAGAGTGCGGACTGGAGTACTCTGAGTCCTCAAAGTGCGGACCAGAGTATAAACGACTCAAAATCTCCAAGTCCCCAGAGTGCAGTCTGGAGTACACTGAGTCCCCAGAGTGCGGACCAAAGTGTGGACTAAAGTATAAATGACTCAAAATGTCCGAGTCCGCAGAGTGCGGACTAGAGTACTCTGAGTCCCCCGAGTGCGGATCAGAGTATAAACGACTCAAAATCTCCAAGTCCCCAGCGTGCGGACTAGAGTACTCTGAGTCCCCAGAGTGTGGACCGGAGTATAAATGACTCAAAATCTCCGAGTCCCCAGAGTGCGGACTGGAGTACTCTGAGTCCCCAAAGTGCGGACCAGAGTATAAACGACTCAAAATCTCCAAGTTCCCAGAGTGTGCACTAGAGTACACTGAGTCCCCAGAGTTCAGACCAGAGTATAAACGACTCAACATCTCCGAGTCTCCAGAGTGCGGACTGGAGTAATCTGAGTCCCCAGAGTGCGCACCAGAGTATAAACGACTCAAAATCTCCACGTCCCTAGAGTGCGTACTAGAGTACTCTGAGTCCCCAGAGTGCGGACCAGAGTATAAACGACTCAAAATCTTCGAGTCCCTAGAGTGCGGACCAGAGTATAAACGACTCAAAATCTCCAAGTCCCCAGAGTGCGGACTGGAGTACTATGAGTCCCGAGAGTGCGGACCAGAGTATAAATGACTCAAAATCTCCAAGTCCCCAGAGTGTGGACTGGAGTACTCTGAGTCCCCAAAGTATGGACCAGAGTATAAACGACTCAAAATATCCAAGTCCCTAGAGTGCGGAATGGAGTACTCTGAGTCTCCAAAGTGTGGACCAGAGTATAGACGATTCAAAATCTCCAAGTCCCCAGAGTGCGGACTGGAGTACTTTGAGTCCCCTGAGTGCGGACCAGAGTATAAACGACTCAAAATCTCCAAGTCCCCAGAGTACAGGCTGGAGTTCTCTGAGTCCCCAGAGTGTGGACCAGAGTATAAACGACTCAAAATCTCCAAGTTTCCAGAGTGCGGACTAGAGTACTCTGAGTCCCCAGAGTGCGGACCAGAGTATAAACGACTCAAAATCTTCGAGTCCCCAGAGTGCGGACCAGAGTATAAATGACTCAAAATCTCCAAGTCCCCAAAGTGCGGACTGGAGTACTCTGAGTCCCCAGAGTGCGGACCAGAGTATAAACGACTCAAAATATCCAAGTCCCCAGAGTGTGGACTACAGTACTCTGAGTCCCCAGAGTGCGAACTAGAGTATAAACGACTCAAAATTTCCAAGTCCCCAGAGTGCGGACTGGAGTACTCTGAGTCTCCAGAGTGTGGACCAGAGTATAAACGACTCAAAATCTCCAAGTCCCCAGAGTGCGGACTGGAGTACTTTGAGTCCCCAGAGTGCGGACCAGAGTATAAACGACTCAAAATCTCCAAGTCTCCAGAGTGCAGACTGGAGTACTCTGAGTCTCCAGAGTGTGGACCAGAGTATAAACGACTCAAAATCTCCAAGTTTCCAGAGTGCGGACTAGAGTACTCTGAGTCCCAGAGTGCGAACCATAGTACAAACAATTTAAAAATATTTAAGTCCCCTAAGTGTGGACTAGAGTATAAACGACTTAAACATCTCTACATCCCTAGAGTGTGGACTAGAGTACTCTAAGTCCCCTGAGTGTGGACTAGAGTATAAACGATGTAAAAGTCTTCAAGTCCCCAGAGTGCGGACTAGAGTATAAACGAATTAGAAAAATACCTAAGTTCCTGAAAGCGAACTAGATTACTCTAAGTCCCTAGAGTTAGGACTAGAGTGTAAATGAATTGATGAAAATCTCTACGTGCCAAACTATGGAATATAACATAAACCGTTCGACAAATCTCCAAGTCCCCAGAGCGTGGACCGAAACATGAACACAAATTGGGTACGAGTCGACTAGGGTGAGAAAAACACTAAGTCACGAAATACAGAGTGGTGCATAAACATCGATTTATAGACGAGTGGATTCTGACCGTTCTCTATTTCACAAACTTTCGACTTGAAATCGACAAGAGGATTATTAACTCACTAAGGATGGAGTTCGACCATCCAACTAGTGGCCTGGCCAAATCAATGCTGGAAGCAGGAGTAAAAATCTCCAAGAGCTGAATACGACAGCTTACTATAGCTCTAGCTTGCAGTTCTTTACAACTTAAGGCAACGACTACAGGGAGGCCTCAAATAGAACCAATCGAAACGGCATCCAAAGCTATGGGCGACCGACTATATCATACCTCAGATCGAGGGTCAATACCGATCCGCACCAAGCACGTACCAATCCGCACCAAGCACATACAAATGTGCCTCGGATGTTCCTTGAAAAACTATGACCTCCAGAGTGTGGAAAGGAGAGTAAACCACGAAGACCTAGTCAAAAATTCTCCAGCATCCTCCTTCGATCCGTTAGGAGGAGTTTGAAACTAGATGAGCATGACCCGACCGCTTTTGTAGCCAATTTTACCCCAACATCTGATTACAAAGCTTGAACCAAAGTGGACGTGGATGACCATCCAGTGTCCAAATCATGCCCTAAAACTGACGAGGCATCGAAGTATTCTTCTTGGAATGAGAGCCCACAATACAATCCAAGATAGGCGAGACCCAGCCTCCCATCAACTGCCTTAATCCTGCGATTCAACGGAAAGAGAGCAAAGCTAAAGTGGGTATAGCTGACCTTCCTACTTATCGGTATATTCCCCAGACCTAGGGGCACGAGCTAGAAGCAAGATGAATGTGAACCGACTATTCATCGATCAACTCTATGTTTTCAAAGTTTAGTTGGGAATATAAACATAGCTAGGACGAGACTCAACCATCCATGCAGTTCATTTATCAACCCGAGACTGGGAGCATATGCATAGTCATCCAAAGATTGGCAGTGACAGCTTAATATTGAAACTTATATATAATGCTTACAGCTACTCAAGGATATGACCGTAAGAATGCCTACAGATAGAATCATTAAATTGATAGCTTAACTTGTGCGCAATTGACTGTCACTCCAACCCAAAGGACGGGTAAAGGATCATGAATGCATTGAATAGAAAGTGCGTTACTCAAATGAACCAGAAAATTCAAACTCATAGCAAGATCTAGCTATGCAGCTGCACGCAACTCGAGGCTGACACTTACTCGACATTTCCTTTAACGTGCTTTTAGGCCTGATCTTTGGCCATTTGCAGATAATTGATTAAAGCATTCAAAGCCCTTTACTATTAGACTTAATAACTCATGAGAAGACTCTGGGATTCGACCAGAGTAGCCATCAACATTGATCGTCCTAACCATATTTCACATTGAATGTTATGCAGAATAGTTACATCTAAACTCAAAGAATCTGGGATTGCACTCGCTAAGCTGACAGTCGACGTTATAGCCAGCCATGGCGACCCTTTCTGGGTGCTGAATATTGGATCACAGCTCAGTGCAGTGATGATAAAAGAATTAGTGGGGATTTTTTGAATAAATGATGATATATTCCCTTGGACCCATTCTGACATGCATATGTGATTTCATTAACTATCGTGAGCCATGCATTGGATATCAACCCGAAGCTACAAAATCTAGCACAATATCTATTGATTTCATCATGAAAGCTCCACTCTTACTTTTAGGCTCACCCCATCAACGTCTATGCCTACCAGCCGTTGCGACAGGGCATACAACAACCTGAGACGTCTGAAGACTACTTAAATAGAATATCGAACTAAGCCAATTCGATATCACTTATTTCCCTCGAAGGGCTATCCAAGGATGGAAATTAGAGAACCTCACACCCGAATTCACTACATCAGATAACTACTTGAAGAGTAGTAGAAAACCACCAACAGGTGGAACATGTACGTGGATGGAGCATCCAGTGACCAGTATTATGGTGCAGGAGTCATGTTAATGACTCCTGTGGAACGATCGATCTGCTACGTCCTAAAACTTGATTTTCTGTAACAAACAAAGATGTTTAGTATGAAGCCTTGACCGCCAGCCTCAAACTTGTTATAGGATATGGAGTGGAAACTTCACATATCTTTTGTGTTTCTTGATTGGTAGTATGCAAAGTTAAGGAAGTTGATCTTGCTAGTGGGAATTGTCTTGCTCCTTATGTCGGTCAGGTCCAAAAGCTACTAACCGACTGCACGTATTACATCATTACACACATACTCAGCGAACAAAATGAAAAGAGTCCAGTCACTAGCCAAGCTGGCCAGTTTTAGGGACGCGCAACGAACATAAATTGTTTCGGTTGAAATATTTAATATTCCAAGCAATAACGGATGGAGATCGGCTAGATTTTGGAGGCAGAGCAAGAAAAGGTGTCATGGTTGACTCCTATCAAAGACTATCTACAATGAGGAATTCTTACTGAACGGAGGAATGGAAAATGACAAATCCTCCTCAAAGCTTCACACCAAATCATCCAAGAATAAGTCGTGTGTAGAAAGGAGTTTATCCATCCTCATGCTTTGGTGTATAACCCATGATGATATCTTGAGCAAAGTCTATAAAGAAGAATGCAACGATAACATCAAGGGGGAAACCATGATAAGGAAAAAAAATCTGCTACAGGTATTACTGGCCAACTATCACTCCAAATGCGGTTGATCAAGCTAGACAATACGATGAGTGCAAGATGTTTGCAAAAATATCCAAGAACCCCGCCGATGGAAATTACTCAAGTGGCTAGTCCATAGCCGTTTGCCACTTAGGGGCATTGAAATCATCTTCTTGCTGATCCTAAAGATGGTGCGAAATACACCATCATAGCAGTTGATTACTTCACCAAATGGGCAGACAAAGAACTTTTAGCCGCAACCAAGATAAAAAAAATCAACCTCACTATCTGTAACATCATCTGTCCTTATGACCTTCTATGATCTATTATTACTGCAAATGGACAGGTTGAAGATGTGAATAAAATCATAAAGCCTGTTATGAAGAGAAGTTTGGAAAAGGCTAGAGGTAAATGGATGGATGAACTCCCAACAACACTATGGCCTTATAGAACTACCCACGGGTCCGTGACTGGCCGTACTCCATTCACCCTTGCTTACTGCTATAAGAAAATACAAACAAGGAATCACAATTGAATTGTAATTAAACTAGATGGAATTGGCGACGACTTATGAGCATATAAAATGCATCCGACAGCTAATGGAAAGAACATGTACACAAACATGCATGTGTATATCCGAAAAAATTTCAACTTCTTGAAATCAACAGGGAATTGAATTCTCACTTAAGGTTATTAAGAAAATACTGGATCAAATAGCCGAAGCTTATTGGCCCAGTAGAACCGGACATGGATGGCTACTGATGAACTACAACCTTGGATTTATAATATTAGGAATCGACCAAGCGTCATGATGACTAAAGAAGGATACGAAACCTTGGGAGGATAAAATTGAAGAATAATGACTATTCACGAAACATGATGGATTTCTTTCTGTAAACAAGGAATACTCGCTGATTCAAAGCATGTCATGTTGCTTCACACGACACACTTTGGGGGGAAAGTGTCACCCAGCACCTTGGGCCGGCTATAAAACGACAGTTGAAGATATTATTATTAGCACTAGACATGATTCTGACCAAGAAGAGCATGGAGGTATAAGGGTTTGATGCAATCAACATGTTTCGGCATCCTTGGCACGGTGCAGACTGGAGGTGTTAGCCAGTTGTCAGGCCCATAACAAAGCAAGAGCTTTTGGCCTGCCTGGCCCGGTGCACAGAAGTCACCTACTATGGGCCGAGGTAACTTGTTCCTAAGCCTATGAGGGATGTCCAACCCATCTTCATCTATAAATAGGACGGCAGGGGCACAGTAAAAGGGACCTTTTTTGGGGAGAACACCGGAGAGACCTTGCCATTTTCGATACTCTCCGCTTTTTAATTCAAACTTGTATGTAAGTGATTGGTTTACGGATTGTATCTGTATTCAAGTGATTGAGAAAGCAATAAAGATTAAACTAAAAGTGGACGTAGGCAATTACGCCGAACCACTATAAATCTGGCGTTCTCGTTTTTGTTGTTCTTTTTCCATTAAATTACACTATTCTTCTGTTCTAATTTACTCTCTTCATTAATCTCTTTATATAACTCTACTCAAGGGTGTTAGTGACCAATTCTGGTGCTAACAGTAATTTTCCTTTAATTACTTTTATCAAGTAATTATCCCATTGGTTAATTATCCTTAATTAATTAACCTTTTATTATTAATTAATTTAACCTTTAATTCATTAATCTTAAATCACCAAAGACCTTAATTAATCTTTAAGATAATACATTTATCTATATTGATTACTTAATTATCGTCAACACATAAATTAAAAACACATTATCATTTAGTCAACTACTTATATATTTTTCTTAAAAATTAAGTTTAAAAAAAATATCTTAAGAATTTTAACTTAATAAATTTTAGTTAAAAAAAACTTACCATTTAAATCAAAAATTAAAATGTTTATTATTTAAGGAATCAGATTTAAGAATTAGTTTACAAATTTGATCAATACCTTACTTAAAAAATTTTGTAAAACAAAATTTTCTTTGAAACCTTTGTTTAAGATTTTGCTTTGCCTTGCTTTTTAAAACTTGGTTTATCTTCCTATTTTAAGTTACCATTGCTCTTAAACCTGTTAATACCTTAGTACCCATATTTAAAACTCGATGCTTATACAAACATCCTGAGTCCAAACCATAATTACCCGAGCAACCACCCGATCCTTCTTCCATTCGAAACAACTCGAATTCGATTTTGATAAAATCCTCGCCTTCCCTAAAGCTCCCCAACACCCAGCAACCCCTTGATGTATCTGATAACCGTACACGTTCACACATGGTTAGAGCATCTCCGACCACCACCGCTACCATCAACCACCCAGCGTTGACCTACCCAATCGCTTCCCGTGCGAATAAATCCAATTCAATACTCAAAATTAAAAACGAGAACCACGCAACCCACTGGAATGAGACTAACCACCCAAAATCGCCTCATGAAGCCTCCATCGAGTACCAAAAACCCCAACCTCCTATCCAGAGACTCACCATCGTCCTACGCTTCTATTCCACCCACCTTGACCCAATTCGATGCACCATAGTCGGGGGAAACGACTCGAAATCAAGGATGAACCCATCCGGCTATAAAACCATACAACTCCATCTCGTCACCACCACGATGACCATTGAACCCTCTGGCCATTTTTGCCGATAACACCTACCTCCATACTTACTTCACCCAAGAACTCGCGACCACAAATTTTTTCGATCATCAGAAATCGCTCAAGAACCCAATTCTGATCAACATGCAATATCTCACAATTTATAACCCTAAAATTCATGATTTCAATCTTAAAAATCCTAGTTTTCGAAAACGAAATTGATTTTATACCTGAAACAACGAATTTTTGAAATCGAGATTTTGGTATGTGTGAATTTTAACTTTAGTTCTTACTTAATGTTAAAGCTACCCTTAAAATCTTATATGAAAATATTTTTTATCAAGCACCATGTCATTACAAAAAAGTTTTGTTTATAAACCTAAGTCTAAAAAGAATCAGATGAAGAGCAGTTAATAATATATTTTTTAGTTTCATTTGCAACCTGGAAATGAAGAACAGAGTAGAAAAAGATACTGAATCACAAACATGCATACAATATATTCATATATATGTATATAAGCAATCATACAATCATTCATGCAAGCAAATATCATCAATTAAATTCGGGTTTTATTTCATGAAGTCAGGATTTTTAACAGAATTAATGCTTGTTTACTCACCTGTAGATGTTGAACAGAGAGTTTGAAAATTTTGAAAACTTGAATTGCTTGATCTTTTGAAAGCTTATTGCTGGGAAGATATTTGAATGCTTGAAACTGAGATGATCTGGACTTTTGATTACAGGTTGAAGCTTGCCTAGTTTTAGTGATTTCAAGTTCTTGAAATGTAAACAGGCTATAATTTTTTTTTAAGTTTGAAAATGGTTTACAAGCTTGAGTTTTTGCTTTTGAAAAGAGAAGATAGGGAAAGAAATGAAAAGGAGGAGATGTATGTTTATATAGTGTAATTTATGATTTATTTAAAATAAAAGAAAATAAAAACAAATTGTGACACATGTCTTTTACATTTAACACTTGTCTTTTACCTTAGTTATTCATTTACATTTGTTATTAAAAAGATAAATAGCTAACACATGTAATTTTGCATGAATTAATTGGTTTTTAAATGGTTATAAAGCTTTTAAAATTAATTTTCTTATAAAAAAATACATATTTTAATTTATATAAATAAATCCTTTAAATAAAAGTAATATAAAACAAACTATATTCTAAATAAAATCATATATAATATATTTTAAATCCAAAATATTTTAAATATCTATCCTTTAAAATTTCTAATTTAAATCCAATTTCAATTTCAATTTCAATTTCAATTTTAAAATCCAATTTAAAATCAACTCAAATATATATATATATATATATATAAACAAACACATTTTTAAATTTGTAAATAATTATTCTATTTAAAAATCTGTTTATCTTATATTTAAAATAACACATTGTTATTATTGTTTGAAAATAACAATTTTTCCAATTTTTAAATAATAAATGAAGGAAATAATCACATTTTAAATTGTTTGAATTATATTAATATGTTTACTATTTCACAGTGAATCTAAATATGTATGCACTTAAGATTTCCACATTATGGAATTTTGAATATATCTATTATATGTATTAATTTACTATAAAATTTATTATTTCTAGATATTTATGTTTCAATATTTATTATAGATTCACATTTATTTATATTTCCAGATATCAGAATTTTATCTGTTCAACTGAATAAACCAGTTAATTATCCAGTTATCAGATGTTCAAAATCTGGCTTATCACATTCCTTCCCACTTTGAATCTTTTCGTCCCCGAAAAGGAACGATGGCAGAATTTATACAATATTTATTTTAGATAAATTACTTTTTTGAACATTTTAACTAAAAACTCTTTTATTCGGTATTTTTTTAAAACACTTCAAAATCTATATAATATTACCAAACTAGTAAAAAAAATATTTTTTATAACTTTATGTCTCAACCAGTCCATCCTTGTTCTCATAGAAATTCGGTCATGCATTGATCAGGCGTAGGACTGAAAATCTATAAGTACATAGCTAACTCATTTTCAACACCCAGTGAAAATACCTGGGAAAATATTTTGTTGAAAATATAAAAAACATTTTTGAAAATAGAGGAAACATCTATGGTGAGAATGCTCTGGAAATCATCACCCCCATCCATGGTCGCAGTTAACTCGATGGTTACGTTGCCATCCCGGCAAAATCCATAGATAACTGTAGGCACTCCGCACCCCTTGATTACGCCATGGAACCCGCTACAGATCGCAGCTACATCTGAGGTTGCGTTGCTATCACAACAAAAACCCATATAGGCATCAGCGCCTTCGAATTTCGCTGCCAAAAGAATGAAACTTCTCCACTCGACCATAGATCGCAGTCTACCGATGTTACTTTGCATTCCTGAAAAAATCAAGCGTAGACTGTTGACACTCACCTCCGCACGATTTCCGCTATGGTCAGTAGATCGCACCTACATCGAGTTACACTGTCGTCACAACATAACCCAAATGCCTCTGTAGGCATCAGCGCCTACGACTTTCGCTACCCAATAATCCTCAGGAACTTGATTTTGTCCGGACTTCCTCACAGGATCCACTTTAGAGCCTCCCCCCTTTGAGTCTTAAGGCAGTACCAACCTATGGTACTTCTAAGAAGTTCATTTCAAGGGAGCGCCTTTTTCTCTAGAGCCATTTTCAAAACACTTTATACTATACACATATAGTATCTTCCAAATCATACACCTAGTATGAATCTCATATAAATCTCCTTTCTCAAAATCGATTATCCCAAAATCGATAATTATCAAACTATGCTTTCCAAATTTCCAAAATTTGATTTTTCCCAAAAATCAAAAGCCTTTCAACGTCCATAGGTTCCAAAACCTTTTCTCAAAATCATTCTCATAACATCCTTTATATATATATATATATATATAACCTTGAAAAATCTTTGAATCCATACTTGTATAAATTCCCTTTTTATACTTCAAATATTTTCAAAAACCCTTTTTATTCTGGCTACAGATCCAACAAGGGAAGTTATCAATTATATATACATAACTTTGTTTATTCCAAATCAATATTCAAACTTGATTACTCTATAAAGTCACTTAGCATAATACTTACTTTCATAGAGTAAATTTCTACCGTAGAAATATCCAATTTCCACTTTACTTCGTCATATATTTCACAAAACATACTTTTCATTTCAAAAACCATTTTACATTTCTTATCCATAAATTTTCAATATCAATTTCATTCAAACACATACGATGTACACTTATCATCCATACGCTATATCAATCTGATCGCTCACTCGATCACACAGTTTCTCTTCCGATCTAGTATCATCCATCCGGCTTCCTAGTGCGGACTCCGATCTGATTTATTGATCAAAAACCGTCATTCTCCTTGCATAGCCATAACTATGATGGAGAATATCCAGAACCAATCAAAATCCATATGCAGGTTCGCCGTCGAAAATCGAGTGAAAAATCCCAACTCGGATCGATATACTATCTCGAAATTCTATGTTCGAATCTGGATCAAATCACTATGCGGATAGAATAATATACGTCACCCTACGTATTTATCTCAATTGATTATTATCCAAATCAATCTCCTTTTCTATTCACATTCACTTTAATTTCTATCCACTTAGTCAACATAGTTTCAATTTCATTTGTATTATCACTTTAATCCTTATCTTAATTGGTAATTAATCATAAACAGTTTGCACTTCGACCAGCTTAAATTTAGAAAATAGCTTAAAAAGTTAAAAACAGATAAGTAGTTGAAAACTAATTATTAGTTTGTAAAATAGCCGTGAAATAGTTAAGTAGTTGTAGAATAGTTATAAAATAGTCAAATGGTTATAAAATAGTTAAATAATTGCAAAACAGTTTAAAGTGGCAATTAGTTATAAATGGTTGAAAAATAGTAATTAGTTTATTAAACATTTGAAAAACAGTTAAATAGTTCCAAAAATAGTTGTAAAATAAGTATAAAATAATTTGGCTTTAAAAAGAAAGGTTGTATACGGTAAATAGCTTGGAAAAATAGATTTAAAATAGTCTATATTAAAATAATTTATTTGAAAATAGTCCAGAACCAAACTGTTCAATTCTCAATCTCCATTTCCAATCAATTGCCACTTTTCAGTTAACCTTCAATTTCAATTCAAAATAAGTTAACTTCCATTCCCATCCCAAATTCAAATCAACTTCCCATTCGAATTTGAACTCATTCAACTTCAATTTCATTTTAAATTAATCCAATTTCAAATTTTCCATTTGAATTTTAAACGTATCCACCTTCAATCACAATTCTAATTAATTCAAATCAAATTCTATTTGAACTAATTCAATTTAAATATCCAGTTTAAACCATCTCGAATTATACAAATTCGAGTTAAATTTCAATGTTGATTTAATCCCTTAAATCAAATTAACCCTTCTTTTTTTAATTTAACAACTTATATCTTTAAACCGTTTGATCCTGAGTCCAATTTCAAAATTCCATTTAAATTTCCTTTACTTAACTTATTTCAAAATTCAAATAAGAGTTCAAAACTTATTAAATGATTTAATCTTCACAATCCAATTTATTACCCAATTTTAACTTCAAAACCATGTAACAACCCAGAATTTCCGATCCCGAAAATTTCTAGATAGTTAGAAAGAAAAGAAAGAGAAAGAAGAAGGAACAGGAACAAGACACAGAAACCTCACATTCGCAGCGGATCAAAATATAATATCACGTAATAACAGTTTACAAAAGAATATTATATCAGTCGAATTACACTTTAATACAATCAGAGTCACAAATATACAGACATTGAACATACTCAATTATCATGTCATGGATACCCAACAATACTATATTTTACAGCGGAAATATTCGATACACTTTTGCCATCCAGCACGCCTCCTGAGCTCCAGATCGTACCTACCTGAAAATCTGTAATACTCGGTCTGACCCGAGCATTACATCAAAGTAACACCCGGGTCAGGCTGGAAGCCAGCGTGAGTAAACCCATCTAAAAAGGAATACAAAAGCATACAACTTATATAAACCCGGGGTAACTTATCAATTTATAACTTCACAAGCTGTTATAGACAGTACTTATTTCACATGTCAATTTATAAGTGCAAAACTTAGATTAAATGACCCAATTCATTTAAAACATTCCAAACCAACACATTGATTTCCACATATCAATTTTATAAAGAATCAAAGTGGTTTCGGGTATTAACTAATTCCTGACCCTGGTCTCTTCGAATCCAATGTCATCCTATCCCAAGTTACTCAAGTGAATACAATTTAGATTTAAATACTGGATGTCACTTTTACACAGCAATTTGCTATTGATAAATAGCCACATTATCACTGTTTACCCAAATATAACATATCATAGAATATTTCATATCAAAGGGATTAACTAATTCAAGGCATTTATCATCACTCAATCATTGATAGGCAATATTGGTCACTTCCAAAATAAATTTAATTTTATCTCTAATTAAATTAATTACAAGCCAATTAATTAATCATCTTTTAATTAACCCTCTTAATAATCTTTTTTTTAAATTTCCTTTAATTACAATAATTAATTAATTCTTAATTGATTACACAAATTAATTAGCCTTCCCTCATCACATTAAATAATTCCTTAATCGATTTCCTTAATTAATTAATCCTTTATTAAATTATACTAAGTAATTAACCCTTAATTACTTTCATCCAAAAATTACCCCATTGGTTAATTTTCCTCCTTAATTAATAACTTTAAGTAATACCTTCATAATTATCACTAATCAGTTCCATTAAGTAATTAACCTTAGATAATTTAATCATCCTTTAAATTAATTACCATAATTTACTAATCGATATTAACAAATCTATTTTTAAATTGATTTCACAAATTAATTAATCTTTATTGATTAATTTAAATAAAATTTAAATAATTAATTATCCCCTGATTACATAAATCAGTTAACCATTCTTTAATTATTAAATCTCAACATTTAATTCACCAAAAAAACATATATGAAATTAACCCATTCTAAAACTATTTTAAACAACAATTTGAAAACATTTTAAAACTTCGGAAACTCGTTTAAAACTTACTAATACTTTGTTTTTAAAACTTGATTTGCATTTCCTTCGAAAACTCATACAATTAGATAACTAATTTAAAGATTCATGGAAGTTTAGGTTTTAATAATTTTCCTAACTAACTAGATTGACAAAAACATCAGAAAGCTTAACCTTTGAAGATATTATTTCTGCTTTAAACTTGTTTATAAATTACATAGTTATTTCACCAATTTAACACCTAAATTATTTAGTGGGTCGAAGCCTAAAAAAATGAAGCACAAACCCGTCTTCCTTCTCCAAAACACACGGCCCTGACATCAGTTCCTTCACCATGAACTCAATACAAATTTGAGTTGAAAACACTCCGATCAACTCGTCGTTCAACTCACCGAACATCGAATAATCCTGAACAGGAAGCAAATCAGATCGAACCAATCCTCCATACCCATTCCAATTCCAGTTCCGGTCCCCATCGTGCACGCTGTGCACATGCACAACCTCTCCTCCGGCCATCACACAGATGCGACGCTCAAATCCAATCTCCAACCTTCTCATGCTCCAAAACGACCACTTCATTGATGTGCACAGTACTTCGATCGAAAATCAATCAAAATCAATCTTGCAGTAACACTGATAATCGACCCACCCTCTCAAATCGACCGCCTCACCGTCGACCGACCACTTCCTCACACATCATCCACCTCCAATCAGTAGCCCACCCAAACAACTACCACCGTGCCAAACCCTTCGACTTCCGGTTGCCCCAATGACACCTAGATCCGTCGCGTTCACCAACATTCCAAAACTTCCCCAAAACCCTACAATCCACTCGCTCTCACAATACAAGCCTAAAGTCACGATTCTGCCACGGTCGAACCTTCCTCCTCGACCCACTACATCTTCCAGACCCAGCCGTAACCCCTCTCAATGAAGAGATCGTTAGAATTAAATTTTTGAACGAAAAATGTTAATCCCTCAAATTTTCTAAATTCACGAATCTAAAAATTTCCATATTGATATCAAAAATCAAGTTATCCATATACGAATCCAATTTAAGAATCAAAACTTGGAAATTTATAATTTGTGTTTTTGATTTGAATAAGCTTCCACTGTAAATTTTAGATTTTCTGAAAATATACACACTTATTTAACTTAAATTAAATTTTAAACTTTAGATTAACTTTTAACAAACATAATCTGTTTAAATACCTAAGCCAAATAGAGACTAGATTAGGATAATTTGAATTTTGATATAGAATTTGAACTCTGTATCTTAAACAGAGAAGAACATCGTCACATCCATACATGCATACAGTTTTACATTCATATATATATATACAATACATCATCATGCAAACACTTTCTTACATCCAACTTAAAATTTATTCATGCGTCCAGATTTCAACTAAAATAAAATTTGATTTACTCACCCGTTTTGTAAAAACAAAGAGCAGCTTCAGTTTGAAAAACCCTTTTGAACATATTTTGCAATTCTGTTAGAATGCTTTTAAGACTTGAGTTGCTAATGTCTTTAACTTGCCTTTGATTGTGCATGCAGGTAGCTTAATTAATCTCTAGTTGAAACTGCTGCTTTAACTCACCGGGTTTTGAAAATTTTGATCACAGGCTTGTGAAAATTGATTTACAGGGTTTTACTATTTTTCCTGGTTTCTAATTTTGGAGATGAAGGAGTAAAAATTTTGTTTTCTCTTTTTTTATGATTTTTTCCTAAAGGAATGAGGTTGGTACATGTATTTCTTTTAATAAATCAACTAGCACTTGTAATTATAGGATATACACTTGTCATTATTGTTTTATAGATTGCTTACATTTGTAATTTCATTAACTAATATGGTATTTAAATATATTTATATTAAATTTTTAATTTAGTTATATATTTATAAATGTCTTTAATGTTTAGTATTTGAACTTCTCTTATAATTACCTATATTTATAAAACATTCACATGTATATAAAATGTATTTATCTTATATAAATAAGCTTATAGATTTTAATAAATAAACAAAAGTGAATTCAAGTAAACATTTATCTATAAATAACTTATGCTTTGATCAAATTAAATGCATCATATGTTTATATGCTTGGAAAATTTATTTTAACTCTATATATATTTTCAAATATATGTATGTATTAAGCAACACAAATAGAATTTGTAATCATAATTTTATTTAAAATCTATGTATATATATATAACACAATTACAAATATAAATATTTATCTGATCAAATTCATTCGTTCAATTTAAAATTCAATATTATATTAATTAATCCAGTTTGTTAATCAATTACAGAAGACCAAAAATTCGGGTTATTACATTCCTTCCCCCTTAGAATCTTTTCGTCCTCGAAAAGGAACGAAGCCAGAATTTATTAAAATGCTTAAAATCAGATAAATTTTCATTGATCATTTTTAAACACTTTAGAAATCTATATAATATTACTAAAATTGTTTTATAAAAATACTTTTTATAACTCGATATTTTAACCATATCCATTCTTGTTCTCACAGAAATTTGGTCATACGTTGATCAGGCGTACGACTGAAAATCTACAAGTACTTGGTAAACCCGTTTTCAACACCCAGTGAAAATACTTGAAAAATAGTTTTATTGAAAATATTGAAAGAATTTTGAAATCGAGGAAATATCTTTGGTGAGAATGCACTGGAAATCATCACCCCCATACATGGTCGCAGTTACATTCCAGGGTTACGTTGCCGTCACAGCAAAAGTCCATGTAACTGCAGGCTCTCAGCGGCCTCTCGATTACGCCATGGAACCCACAACAGATCACAGTTACATTCCAGGGTTACGTTGCCGTCACAGCAAAAGTCCATGTAACTGCAGGCTCTCAGCGGCCTCTGATTTTCGCTGTCGAAATGAAACTTCTCCACTCCTACATAGGTCGCAGTCTAACGATATAAAATCAAACGCAGACTGTTGGCTCTTAGCGGCATACACGACTTTCGCTATGTTATACCATAGGTCGCAGTCTACCGATATAAAATCAAACGCAGACTGTTGGCACTCAGCGGCACACACGACTTTCGCTATGGTATACTCTACTCATATCCCCAGGAACTAGTTTTGTCCGGACTCCTCACAGGATCAACTTTTGGAACCCCCATTGAGGTTCAAGGCAGCACCACCTGGTGGTACTCCTGAGAAGTTCATTTCAAGAGAGCATCTTTTTTCCCCAGTGCCATCATCAAAACATTTTGTACTATACACATATAGTATCTTCAAATCATACACCTAGTATGATCTCATACAAAGCTTCTTTACACAAAATCGATTATCCCAAAATCGATAATTCTCAAACTAGGCTTTCCAAATTCAATATTGATTTTACCCAAAAACCAAAAGCCTTTCCAAATCCAAAGGTTCCCAAAACCTTTTTCCAAAATCCTCATATGATCCTTTATATATAGAGATATATATAAAATCCTTGATAAAAATCCTTGGATCATTTTAAACTTGTATAAAATCCTTTTATACTTCAAACACTTTCAAAATCCATTCCTTCTGGCAATAGATTCATCAAGGGGAGTTTTATCTTATATCACCAAGATATATAACTTTATTTATCCAAAATCAAATATTCAAATTTGATTAGTCCTTTCAATATCAATTTCATTCAAATCTGTACGATGTACACATATCATTCGTACGCTATACCAATCTGATCGCTCACTCAATCACAATTTCACTTCCGAACTAGCATCGTCCATCCGACATCCTAGTGCGGACACAGATCTAGTTTCCTGATCAGAAATCGTCATTCTCCTTGCATAGTCATAACTATTATAGAGAATATCCAGAACCAATCAACAATCCATATCAGGTTCGCCGTCGAAAATCGAGTGAAAAATCTCAACTCGGATCGACATACTATCTCGAAATTCTGTGTTCGAATCTGGATCAAATCACTATGCGAATAGAGTAACATATGTACACCCTACGTATTTATCTTTATTGGTTATTAGCCAAATCAATTCCATTTCTATTCACATTCACTTTGATTTTCATTCTCTTACTCACATTTGCTTCAATCCATTTGGATTACCACCTCTATTCTTATCTCGATTGGGTATTTAACCATTAACAGTTTGAACTCCGACCAGTTTATTGAGAAAATAGCTTGAAAAATTTAAAAATAGATAAGTAGTTGGAAAATAATTACTAGTTTGTAAAATAGGTGTAAAATAGTTAGAAAATAGTTAAATTAATTATAGAAATCTTAGATAATTGCAAAAGAATAGTAAGATAGTAATTAGTTTTGTAAAATAGTTAGAATATAGTAATTAGTTATAAAACAGTTGGGAAATTGTTAAACAATTTCAAAAATAATAATTGTAAAACAAGTATAAGATAGTTTGGCTTTTTAAAAGAAAGGTTGTATATATAATGAATAGCTTGGAAAAATAGGTTTATATTAAAACAATTAATATTAAAAATAGTCCAGAGTCAAAACTGCTCACTTCCCAATTTCCATTCTCATCAATTCAATTTAAATTTCCACTTCCATTTAAATTGACCCAATTCCAATTTAAGTAACTTCAAATTTCCATTGAAATTGATTCAACCCCAATTCAAGTTGAATTAACCTCAGCCTCTTTCCAAATTTAACTTTATTCAACCTTGATCTCAAATTCTACTAATTCAAATAAATTTCAATTGAACTAGTTTCAAATTTCAATTTATTTCAACTCCAGTTTGAATTAATCCCAATCTCAAATTCCATTTGAATTTTATACTTATACATCTATAATCACAAATTCAATTAATTCAAATCAAATTCAATTTGAACTAATTTCAATTCAAATTCCAAATTTAAATCATCTCGAATTATATAAATTCGAGTTAAATTCACTAAGGTTGGTTTAACCCTTTAAACCAAGTTAACCTTTATTAAAAGCTTTTAAACAATTTAATTTATTACCTAATTTTATCTTCTAGTTTGAAACCAATTCTTAAACAAGTTCAATTTTCAGATTCCATCATTTAAATTTTCATTTCGAAGTAATTCCATATCCTTAATTTTAAATTAACGTTAGATTTTTCTTTTTATCTAAATAATGGATATATTACCACACTTCATTTCTCATTCATTAAAAACAAATTCAATTCACAACTTAAAGATTTTTAACAACAATAGGATGATATGATCTAATTTATTTTAAAACATCCATTCATTTTTAATTTTCGAATCTCAAACCCATTTTAGATCACTCAAACTTCCTAATTCAAATCAACCATTTAACTCTCCAAGTTAAATCCAATTTCATCTTGAAATTTCCAAATCAGGTTGATCATTCCAACTTATTTATTTAACTTTTCCCGAAGTTAAACTTAATTCACTAAACCCAGTCAACCCTACCCAATTTGAACTTCCATTTCAAATTTTAAATTTCTCATAAATAATCTTCCCACTTATTAAGTTCAAAAACTATCACTTTGGGTATCATATCTCATTCCAAATTTAAAACTCAACATTTAGAGTTTATTTCAAATTATCCTTGATATCATGTATATCCATACATATATACGCATTTATTTCTTGGCTCTCCAAGCCATGTTTTTAAATTTTAAACCACCTTTGGTTTTAGATTCAAGTCCAATCTTCAAATAACCCATTATCTTTTAATCCAAACAAATTCCTTTAAATCTTTAAACAACTCTTGTTTGCATCAAACTCTCTCATTCAAATAATATTATTTATTATTCTTTTTAATAATTTGAAAAAATCTCAAATGTTTTTAAATCTTAAGATTCAAACTTCACAATTTAGATCAACTTCAATTTCAATTTATATCCCATACTTATCTAAATGGTTTACTTCCTTAAAACGTTTCATTATTAAATACAACAACCATTTATGATAATAATCAAGTTTATCATATCTGGAAACCAATTTATTATTATCTTATTTTAAAACTCCTTTCCGAATTCAAGATTTTAATTTCAGTTTGAATTCATTTCAAACTTATCTTTATTCAATTTCAATTTCAGTTTGGTGGTATTCTATTACTTCTTAATTTAATTCCAATAATTTAACAACCAATTTCCTAACTATTTGTTAGAAAGAAATATTACTTTATATATCAAAATATATTTTTATATAAAATCATTTAAAATCTTTATATAAGAAAATAACAAGTACGCTCTCTCTCTCACACACACACACACACACACACACACTCAACTCATTTTAGGGTACCGTTGACCCTATCTTTAATGAGTATTCCCACCAGAGCCAAGGTTCTCGCTTAACCTTATGCTCTGATACCAAATTGTAAAGACCCAGAATTTCTGATCCCGAAAATTTCCAGATAGTTAGAAAGAAAAGAAAGAGAAAGAAGAAGGAACAGGAACAAGACACAGAAACCTCACATTTGCAGCGGATCAAAATATAATATCACATAATAACAGTTTACAAAAGAATATTATATCAGTCGAATTACACTTTAATACAATCAGAGTCACAAATATACAGACATTGAATATACTCAATTATCATGTCACAGATACCCAACAATACTATATTTTACAGCGGAAATATTCGATACGCTCTTGCCATCCAGCACGCCTCCTGAGCTCCAGATCGTACCTACCTGAAAATCTGTAATACTCGGTCTGACCCGAGCATTACATCAAAGTAACACCCAGGTCAGGCTGGAAACCAGCGTGAGTAAATCCATCTAACAAGGAATACAAAAGCATACAACTTATATAAACCCGGGGTAACTTATCAATTTATAACTTCACAAGCTGTTATAGACAATACTTATTTCACATGTCAATTTCTAAGTGCAAAACTTAGATTAAATGACCCAATTCATTTAAAACATTCCAAACCAGCACATTGATTTCCACATATCAATTTTATAAAGAATCGAAGTGGTTTCGGGTATTAACTAATACCCGACCCCGGTCTCTTCGAATCCAATGTCATCCTATCCCAAGTTATTCAAGTGAATACAATTTAGATTTAAATACTGGATGTCACTTTTACACAGCAATTTGCTATTTAAAAATGGCCACATTATCACTGTTTACTCAAACATAACATATCATAGAATATTTCATATCAAAGGGATTAACCAATTCAAGGCATTTATCATCACTCAATCATTGATAGGCAAGATTGGTCACTTCCAAAATAAATTTAATTTTATCTCTAATTAAATTAATTACAATCCAATTAATTAATCATCTTTTAATTATCCCTCTTAATTAATCTTTTTTTTAATTTCCTTTAATTACAATAAGTAATTAATTCTTAATTAATTACACAAATTAATTAGCCTTCCCTCATCACATTAAATAATTCCTTAATCGATTTCCTTAATTAATTAATCCTTTATTAAATTATACTAAGTAATTAACCCTTAATTACTTTCATCCAAAAATTATCCCATTGGTTAATTTTCCTCCTTAATTAATAACTTTAAGTAATACCTTCATAATTATCACTAATCGGTTCCATTAAGTAATTAACCTTAGATAATTTAATCATCCTTTAAATTAATTACCATAATTTACTAATCGATATTAATAAATCTATTTTTAAATTGATTTCACAAATTAATTAATCTTTATTGATTAATTTAAATAAAATTTAAATAATTAATTATCCCCTGATTACATAAATCAGTTAACCATTCTTTAATTATTAAATCTCAACATTTAGTTCACCTAAAAAAACATACCTGAAATTAACCCATTTTAAAACTATTTTAAACAACAATTTGAAAACATCTTAAAACTTCGGAAACTCGTTTAAAACTTACTAATACTTTGTTTTGCAAACTTGATTTGCATTTCCTTTGAAAATTCATACAATTAGATAACTAATTTAAAGATTCATGGAAGTTTAGGTTTTAATAATTTTCCTAACTAACTAGATTGACAAAAACATCGGAAAGCTTAACCTTTGAAGATATTATTTCTGCTTTAAACTTGTTTATAAACTACGTAGTTATTTCACCAATTTAACACCTAAATTATTAAGTGGGCCGAAGCCCAAAAAAATGAAGCACGGACCCGTCTTCCTTCTCCAAAACACATGGCCCTGACATCAGTTCCTTCACCATGAACTCAATACAAATTTGAGTTGAAAACACTCCAATCAACTCGCCGTTCAACTCGCCGAACATCGAATAATCTTGAACAGGAAGCAAATCGGAACGAACCAATCCTCCACACCCATTCCAATTCCAGTTCTGGTCCCCATCGTGCACGCTGTGCACATGCACAACCTCTCCTCCGGCCATCACACAGATGCGACGCTCAAACCCAATCTCCAACCTTCTCACGCTCCAAAACGACCACTTCATTGATGTGCACAGTACTTCGATCGAAAATCGATCAAAATCAATCTCGCAGTAACAATGATAATCGACACACCCTCTTAAATTGACCGCCTCATCATCGACCGACCACTTCATCACACATCATCCACCTCCAATCAGTAGCCACCCAAACAACTACCACCGTGCCAAACCCTTCGACTTCTGGTTGCCCCAATGACACCTAGATCTTCCGCGTTCACCAACATTCCAAAACTTCCCCAAAACCCTACAATCCACTCGCTCTCACAATACAAGCCTAAAGTCACGATTCTGCCACGGTTGAACCTTCTTCCTCGACCCACTGCATCTTCCAGACCCAGCCGTAACCCCTCTCAACGATGAGATCGTCAGAATTAAATTTTTGAACGGAAAATGTCAATCCCTCAAATTTTCTAAATTTACGAATCTAAAAATTTCCATATTGATATCAAAAATCAAGTTATCCATACACGAATCCAATTTAAGAATCAACACTTGGAAATTTATAATTTGTGTTTTTGATTTGAATAAGCTTCCATTGTAAATTTCTGATTTTCTAAAAATATACACACTTATTTAACTTAAATTAAATTTTAAACTTTAGCTTAACTTTTAACAAACATAATCTATTTAAATACCTAAGCCAAATAGAGACTAGATTAGGATAATTTGAATTTTGATATAGAATTTGAACTCTGTATCTTAAACAGAGAAGAACATTGTCACATCCATACATGCATACAGTTGTACATTCATATATATACAATACATCATCATGCAAATAATTTCTTACGTTTAACTTAAAATTTATTCATGCATCCAGATTTCAACTAAAATAAAATTTGATTTACTCACCTATTTTGTAAAAACAGAGAGCGGCTTCAGTTTGAAAAACCCTTTTGAACATCTTTTGCAATTCTGTTAGAATGCTTTTAAGACTTGAGTTGCTAATGTCTTTAACTTGCCTTTGATTGTTGCATGCAGGTAGCTTAATTAATCTCTAGTTGAAACTACTGCTTTAACTCATCAGGTTTTGAAAATTTTGATCATAGGCTTGTGAAAATTGATTTACAGGGTTTTGCTATTTTTCCTGGTTTCTAATTTTGGAGATGAAGGAGTAAAAACTTGGTTTTCTCCTTTTTTATGATTTTTTTCCTAAAGGAATGAGGTTGCTACATGTATTTCTTTTGATAAATCAACTAACACTTGTAATTATAAGATTTACACTTGTCATTATTGTTTTATAGATTGCTTACATTTGTAATTTCATTAACTAATATGGTATTTAAATATATTTATATTAAAATTTTAATTTAGTTATATATTTATAAATGTCTTAAACGTTTAGTATTTGAACTTCTCTTATAATTACCTATATTTATAAAACATTTACATGTAAAATGCATTTATCTTATATAAATAAGCTTCTAGATTTTAATAAATAAACAAAAGTGAATTCAAGTAAACATTTATTTATAAATAACTTATGCTTTGATCAAATTAAATGCATCATATGTTTATATGCTTGGAAAATTTATTTTAACTCTATATATATTTTCAAATATATGTATATATTAAGCAACAGAAATTGAATATGTAATCAATAATTTTATTTAAAATCTATGTATATATATACAACACAATTACAAATATAAATATTTATCTGATCAAATTCATTCGTTCAATTTAAAATTCAATATTATATTAATTAATCCAGTTTGTTAATCAATTACAGAAGACCAAAAATTCGGGTTATTACAAACCAATTCTTAAACAATTTTTAATTTACAAGTTCAATTCTTAACATTCAAATCTTAAGTTCAAAGTGATTCCATATCCTTAATTTCAAATTAAAGTTTAATTTTTATTTATCTCAATAAGGGATATATTACGACAATCAATTTCTTCATTCATTTAAACAAATCCAATTCACAGTTTAAAGATTATTAATAACAACAGGATGATACCATCCAAATTATTTTAAAGCATCCATCCATTTCCAATTTCCATATCTCAAACCCACTTTGAGATCACACAAACTCCCAATCCAAATCAACCATTTTACTTCCTAAGTTAAATCTAAATTTCATCTTGAATTTCCAATTCTTGTTAACTTATTTAACTTTTCCAAAGTTAAATTCAATTTTCTTAATCCTGTCAACCTTACCCAATTTGAATTTCCATTTCAAATTTTAAACTCCATATTAATAATCTTCCCACTTATAAGTTCAAAAGCTTATAACTTTGGGTTTTCACATCTCATCCCAAGGAAAAATTCAAAACCCAACCTTAGAGCTTATATCAAATCATTTTAATATTATGTATATCACACCAAGTTATACTTAAAATTTTGGACCACCCTTGGTTTTAATCCAAAATAAATTTCTTTAAAATTTTCAAACAACTCTTGTTTGAATCAAGCTCTTTCATTCAAATAATATTATTTATTATTTCTTTTAGCACCTTGAAACAAATTCTAAATTTTCTGGTCTTAGATTTAAAATTTCACAATTTTAAATCCTTCAATTCCAATTTATAAATCATACTCACCTAAATGTTTAATTCCTTAAATCATTTCATTTTGTTTACTCATTAACACACATTTCATTATTAAACACAACGACCATTTATGATAATAACCAAGATTATCATATCTGGAAACCAATTTATTATATGTATTATTTTATCCTGAAAACACTTTTACCAATTCAGGATTTTAATTTCAGTTTGGATTCATTTCAAACTTATCTTCATTCAATTTCAATTTGGTTGTACTACTGTTACCACTTAATTCTCATTATTTTATTTAATTCCAATAATCAACAACCAATTTCTTTAATATATTTAATATTAGAAAAATTATTTCTGTATATATAAAAAGATAAGCTTATATGAAAATCATTTTTAAAATCATTTTATAAGAAAATAACAAGTACGATCTCATATATTTATATACGCTCAACTCATTTTAGGGTATCACTTACCATATCCTTAATGAGTAAACCCAACAGAGCCAAGGTTCCCGCTTAACCTTCAGCTCTGATACCAAATGAAACAACCCGGAATTTCGATCCCGAAAATTCCAGATAGTTAGGATAAGAAGAAAAGAGATAGAAGAAGAAACGGAAATGAAACACAAAATCTCACATTCGCAGTGGATCAAAATATAGTATCAAATAAAATAACAGTTATACAAGGAAAAACTGTATAAGCTAATTTACATTAATACATCAATGTTACAACATTTCACAATCAGTGGATAATTAAAATAACATGTCCCGGATAAATAACAATATATATCACAGCGGAATATACTCCATACATTCCTGCCATCCAGCTTGCCTCATGAGCTCCAAAACGTCCTTATCTGAAAATCTGTAATACTCGGTCTGCCCCGAGCATTACAACAAAGTAACACCCGGTTTAGGCTGGTAACCAGTGTGAGTAAACCCATCTAATACAAAATACTTAGTATAAAACATTTAAAACCCGAGGTAACTTGTTCATCACTACAAGTTCACAACTTGCTGTAGTCAACACTTATATAATCAATCCCTAAGTACCTTTACTTAGCTTTAAATGGTCCAGCCACTTAAATTATTCCATTTCAGCTTATTGATTTCACATATCAATCTATAAAGAATCATTGTAGGTTACAAATCGAAGTGGGTTCGGGTATTTACTAATACCCGACCCCTGGTCTCTTCGAATTCAATATCATCTTAACCCAAGTTATCCAAGTGAAATACAATTCAACTTTAAATATAATAAGTCACTTTTTACACAGTAATTCATCATCGATAGACAACCACATTATCACTGTCCACCCAAACATATCATATCACAAAACATTTCATGTCAGAGATATGTGACGACCTAGAATTTTTTACGTTTGAAATTGAATATTTAATTGATTTTAAATATTGGGAAGTTATTTTTATCTTGAATTCCAATTATAACTATAAATTTGGCAATTTAATTATTTTTATTTATTGAATTTGGTAAAATATTGAATCTTGTTTTTTAAGCTGATTAAAAATATTTCAAAGGCTTAGGAAATTCATATTATAATACTGAAGATAATGGAAGCTCCAGAATGGGTTTTGAAAGTGATTTGTTCAGTTTTGAAAATTTATCGTTTAAATTGGTATTTAAAAAAATTGCCTTCCGAGGCACAATCTCGGAATTCGACAGAACCAGCTCAGTTGGATCCGCAATATTGTTTTATTATCGTTCAATTTTCATAAGTTTGAAGTTATCATATGGTCGTACGGTTGACAAACGCGCTGAAAAATTTATCGAAATTTTATTTGATAACTGGTTCAAAAGGCTATCTTCTCCATACGAACGGATTTAGACTGGGAACCTTTTCCATTGTGTTCAGAATAGGGGTATAACCTTATAAATGCCTGGCGGCACGCCTCGATTGGAGATCGAGATTGTAAGTTGCGAAATTGAACGATTTAAATTAAAATTTGAATTTAAATATAATATATATGGTTATTTTAATAATATTTCATAAGGCAATTACACGTATTGAATTTTCAAACACGTGTTCCCTTTACTCTGTTTAAATTAACACGCTTGAATTTTTTTTCAATCTCGTTCAAAATAGAAAAAGAAAAAATGAACAAACTAAAATCATTTTCGTTCCCAATAAAAACACAAAGCTTCAAAATAAATCAATGGTTGATCAGAAATAATCCCCTTCATCTTTAATTCAAAACCCAAGGCCTATTCATAAAAATCAAGAATCGAACCCTCTCTTTTCTTCGTGCCTCTTCGAACAAGTTATGAGATCGCGAGTCGCGATCTATCTTCTTGGCAGTTCTTGCCAGTAAATAAAGGCGATTGAGGGAGTTTGTGATTTAGGGATTGTGTGCGTAGAGGTAGTGCGACTTCGATTTAGGGGTCGCGTTGTCAAATGAGTTGCGCAAGGCCTGGAATCGAGCAAGGTGGTCGAAATGGTGGTAGCGGGCTCGCGATGACTTTGGGTGGCGCGCGCACGTTCGCACGCATGCGAGAGAGAGAGAAAAGCGGCGGCTATAGTATGCAGGCGCACCGTCGATGGCGATCTCGTTAGCATGTGAGGATGTAACGACCCTGACTCGACCTTCGAAAATAGACACTGAATACATCACCCGTATTCGAGGTAACTAGGTGACTACTACACGAGCATGTCATCCCCCGGTTGTTACCAACTTTTATTCGAGGATCCTCAACACCAACAACCACAAAGCTGTATTTGCAGTAACCACATAGGTTAAATAGCTGGGCTCTAGACCATGATACCACCCTTTTCCAGAAGGGAATGGACATACCCTAAAAGGCGTGACCCACATAACCTTGCCACATCTTCCATGTTTTGATCATTTCCGGGTTGTAAGGTCCTGATGTAGTCTCGTTCACAAAGCTACACTTTTCACAAAAGCCATGCTTCGATCAACACATGATCAGCAACACTTCGTATGCCATATTACCAAATTGGGAATGTATTACTAGTAACATCAACTACATAACCTCTAAGCCCATATGTCTCAGAGAAGGGTGTTAAGTCAAGAGAATAATTCTCCGCCACCAGACAGAAATGTACTTGATAGAAACCAGCTTTACATCTCAAAGTGTAATGTCAGACACGCATCCATACAAGTCTGTTCCGGGTTCGAACAAAACCGAAGGCACTTCAAAGAAGCCCTTGCAAATCCGGATATTCACTAATCACGTCTGCATTCCCCATCATAAAGGATGATCAAATCTCTATACCGGGGATCAGCTGGTGCAGAGACATTCGACGAGTTATCCTTTCGCTTTCGAAAATATCTGGTCTTCACCATTGGTCTTCAAATGCTATCCATATCGTCATATCGTTAATCGGAATGGGTACACAAGGTCCTCTCCCGGTTAAATCGAATAATGAGTGCCCCATATTTTAAAAACATATGGATATTGTGATCTCAGTTAAGTCACAACTTATTGCCTAAACTTTCCTTTCAAATGGTTTAAACAAATTACCATTTTCAAATCTTTAAACAAAAGATTCACTTCACAACGTTCACCAATCTTTCACAAAGTTTGATTCATAGCTTTTCAAAACAATTTCCTTTTCAAATTGGTTTAACTCAACCAACCAAAGACTCAATTCATAACTTTCAAAATCATTTCCAAAGATTCATTCATAACTTCCAAAAAATGCCCATTTCAAATCTTTTATATATAAAAGATACACCATTTAAAATCCTCTTCAATTTCAAAACAAGGTTCAACCATCTTTCACAAAGATTCATTCATAGCTTTCAAAACTATCCATTTCAAATCTTGAAATCTTTTCAATACAAATTGGAAGACCTTCATTTATATGAAAGCTATTATTATTTGAAAACAAAGACTTTTCTTTTTTGGCAAAATCCGATTATATTTGCACAAGTTAAAGCCCTTTAAGTCTAAAACTTGGGTTAAATTCAAATTTCCAAAATAATATTCTTAAAATTATTTAAAACCCATATAAACACATTATATAACTTGTAAAACCATTTTAAACTATAATTTCAAAACATAGATTTCAATTTCAAATGAAATTCAAATCAAATCATTTAAATTTCAAAACTTTATCTAGTTATTCAAAATAACTTTTATCTTTAAAACTCCTTTTCAAAACTTTTCATATTTAACCCAATTCCATTTCCAATACTATTTGGATTCAAAATTCAATTTTAAAACCATTTCAAAAATCTATGACTTAACCAATTTCCTCGTGCAATCCATATTTGTGTGTGTATAGTGTAGTCCAGGGGTTTCACACAATAGTGCAACATCGTTAATCATCACGGATTCAAGCACATCACTATTGATAAGCGGTATAATCTTATAACGCTTATCTTCATTCACGGATTTACAGATAAATAATGTAAATTTATCGCAGATAAATAAATTACATTCATAACAGCTCAAATCAAAACAATTCATATCATCAAGGATCACACGTCAGAGATATCAAACAATTCAACACTCAATAAAATCCAAACATTCATAAGTAAGATCGATTAAATATCCGATTAATTAAAATCAGATTAATTACTTATGAATAAACTACAAGTCTTGGTTAATTAATATTAATTAATTACAAACCATTTTTAAATAATTATCCTTTAATAATAAATCAATTAACCTTTAATTATCAATTAATAAATCTTTAATTATTAGTTAATCAAACTAAATTAATAAGTCAATCTTTAATCATTAAATAATTAACTCCTAATTATTTAATTATTCTTTAATTAATTATTCTTAATTAATTATTTAATAAATTAGTTAATCCTTAATTAATTATCATTAAATTAATTATCCTTAATTAATGACAATAAGTGATTATCTTAATGACTTATATTAAAAAATCACAATTTAATTATTTTGAGTAATTATACTATAATCACTTGATTTACTTAATTTTAAATCATTAATTAATTACTTTTAACTATGTAATTGTCTTTAAGTAATTTAATCACCGATATTAATCAATTCTTCTTTAATCACTTTAAGTAATTAACAAACCTTTAAGTAATTTAGATAATCAATCCTTGATTTATAAATTAACAAATTAACCCCCTTTAAGTATTAAATAATTAACTTTTAATCACTTGATTACAATATTATACTTTGAGAACACTTGGGATCTTAAATAAAATTTATTTTAACCCAAATCAATAAATTTTTAAAACAATTAGTCCTTAAAATTTAAGCTTTAAACCTTTAAGTTAATCAAAACTTGAAAACATTTCTTACTTACACCATTTAATTTATTCTAAATAAACTTGAAAATTATCTTAATAAATTCAAGTTAAACAAATTATTCAATTCTTATTTATCCAAACATTTAAATATTAATTATTTAAAAGTAATTTGTTTAAGAGGATGGTTCAAAACTGGGTTGACCTAAAAATTTAAAATCTTGATTTATATGAAAACATAAAATCTGATACTACTGTACCAGAGATAATTCGAGTAGTTACCCGAGCCAAATACCATTTTTCCCGAGTTCAGCTTCGATTCAGACTTCAAAACCCCTGAGTCTCCCTTCTTTTATTTTTCTTTCTTTTAAAACTTTGATTTGTTTAAAAAATTTAAAACTATTAAAATCATTCGTGTATTAACCTAAACCCTAACCCGAGCTACCATCATGTTTTCTCGAGAGTAAACCCGAGCTACCATCATCTTCTTTAACCATCAGCCATTACTCACGTTTATGGACACATGCATATGCACCGGTGATTGGATCACCTCTGATCAATTCCGAGACGATACGCATGTTGACAATCTTCTCATCGGCTCACCTGACCTCCAGGATCAATGATACATGGTGGAAATCAAAATCGAACAAATCCAGCTTCCACTGGAATCAACTCAATCGCCTGAAAATGGTTCGTGCCGCCAAACCTAGTCGCCAGAAACCTCGCCGTCACCGCTAGAGGTGCTTCGATAACCCACGAGCCTTTTCCCCTACGTGCGATACTGTCCGATTCAAACTAGACGACGTTACTACCTCGAGAACGACAAAAACCTGGGCTTAAACCCTAAAACTCCCTCGTTCCATCGCATCATTCATTTATAAATTGGATTCATATTTTTTCGATGATCACAACATCTCCAACCTTCTTCAGCATGAACCCTGTCATCCAGTTTATGGTCGATCACCAGAAAATGCCAAAACCCCCAATATTGATCAATTTGAAAATTCCCATCACTTTTAAGTTTAAAAGTTCCAATATTACTAACCAAATTCATAGATTTCAGATAAGAATCAAATCATATAACTGAAACTAGAAATTGTAACACTTGAATTTTTTGCTATAAAAGGTTTATCACTGTAATTCTAAAATTTTAGAATGTTTACTCCATAGATACATTTGAAATTATTTTTAGAATTAGTATTATACTGTTACGATTAACTTCCATTTAGAAATCATTACCTAAATCTAATTATAATTTGAGATACGAATTTTTCTTGAGTTTTGGCTACTCTGTTGCTAAACAGAAACCTATCTATACATAGACCGGCATGCACATCCACTACATATACACACACGCATATTCATATTCATATCAGAGATTTTCACAGCACCAACATCAAGCATTCATCAAAACATCACAAAGTATCAACAAAAAGATTAGTTTGCTCACTTGGTACAGAAGGCAAAGAACAAAGAAGACTTTTATTTTTGAAAACTGGCTTGAAACTTGCAACTGGAATTTGATCCAATCTTGATTGATGAATAATTGGGTTGAATTTGAATGTATTATGAGTTTATCTGTTGCTTGTTGCTTGACTTAATTGAGTTGAATTGAGTTGCTTTCAGGATTTTGAATTTGAACAGTTTTGAATTTGTTTCAATTGCTTCCAGTTTTCCTTTTCCCTGTTTTTGATTTTGAGTTTTTCCAGGTTAAAGTTGTTTGATCTTCATTTTCAAGATTTTTTTTTTAAATTTGCTCTGAGCTCCTGGAACTTGATTTTGATCTGTTGCTTGATCATGTTGAACTTGAACACTTTGTTTCAGGCTGAAATAGATCTTTATTTTCCATTTTGTTTTGATTTTTTTTGCTTTTGGTTCCAGAATTCATTTTAGTTCTGGTTTTGATTTCCGGATTTTCATTTTGCCTTGAATTTTCACAAAAGAAGTGAGAAAAAGGAAGATGTTGTGTCTATATATTCTTATTTCATATTTTTATTTAATTTCCTCAAATTAAAAACAAGCATGAGACTTGTTAAATTATGTTAACAAAACTATTACACTTGTAAATTTTCTTGTTTCATGGATTACAAATGTACATATATGATTAATTTGTGTCTAACCCTTACTTTAATTAATTTACAAATTATGGTGTACACCCTCTTGTTTATAAATTTTTTTAAACCTTTTTCTTTTTATAAATTACTAAATTATATCTATATTTACAACTTCATAAGAAATTGAGTTTGAAATCTAATTATACTAAATAAATAAATACATATATAGATTATTTATGTCAAATTAAAATTTAACTATTAAATATCTTTTAGAAATTTACTATATTGAATTCAAATACTACTTTCAAAATATGTATTATATATGTATATTATAAATTAGAAAACAAATTTCTATAAATTTTGAAATAGTGCTTTTGAAATATATTATTCAAAACATTTATTTTAAATTTCAAATTCAAAAATTAATACACAATCAATTTGTATTTATAAATGAATAACAAACAATATCTTTTTTATACATATACATTTTGTTCCATTAACAATCTATTTATTTTCCAAATATTTATTTTCAACATATATGTATTTGAATTTCAAATTCAAATACCAATTCATAATCTATTTATAGAATATTTAGATTTCCAAATCAAATCCTTCATAAAAAACTTATATATATATATATATATATATATCTTTACTTCCACATTTTCAATTTAATTTCACAATTTAATTCAAAAATTATTTTAATTAACAATTTAAATTTGAATCAAAAATCGGGAACGTTACAGATTCCCCTCTTAAGAAAATTTCGTCCTCGAAATTTGCCAGGGAGACAACAAAGAACAGATGAAAGATAGAGAAATATCTTCCCAGATCAAACTGAATATCTATTCTGCATTTGGCTTGCCAAATCAGAATATCATCAATAATTATGAAAACGAACTCATTCGATATTTTATGAAATACTCGAGTCATCCATTTTATGAAATATACAGGCACCGGTTAGTTCGAAGGATAACTAACCACTCGTAGAATATATCTGGACCCAAAAAAATAGATAAATAGATTCAATCTTCCACAATTCTTAAACACTAGGTATGGATTCCAAACTCACGTCGGAATACCCCAAAATTTACATCAACTTATCCCTCTTTGGATTTTGATCCACACAAAAATTACAATAGAATTTCAAATTTGGTTTTAATCGAAATCGATACAACCCAATTCAGCTTTTTATTCTTGTTTACCAATTTATTTTAAAATTTCAATTTCGGTAGAGTTAAAAACGAAAAACTGATAGAAATTTGACGAAGAGAATACGAAAAACAGAAACTTATCTATAACGATTCGCAGTGCCAGCACTTTATCAAAGCTTCTTCTGGAGCTGCCACTAAGCAATCAAAGATTTGATATCGGATCAAAGGTATTGACCATTAGAAGTGGTACATCCCCATCCCCTACCTCGTCCTTTTCTTGCACTCATACTTACCATCAGTGGATAGTAAGAGAATTTACTGAGGCATATGAACGAATATCACAGGTAATATTCATTCTAGGGCATTTGTAACCCTATCTCTAATGAGTTACCTAATATGGTATACTCTAAAAGCTAAAGTTCAACATATAACTCTGATACCACTGTAACGACCCTGACTCAACCTTCAAAAATTGACACTGAATACATCACCCGTATTCGAATGCCGCAGATCCAAACGTCGAATCTGGTTCATCGGAGCTTATAACACATTAAGTATAACAACACAGTGGAAGAAAACAAATATATCATTGATACATAATTGATACAACATCGATGCAATTTGAATATCAACACTATCAAAGACAAAGATACAGCGGAAAGAATATAACTCCAAAGATAATATCTTCAGAAGTCCTCAAGATAGTTACTCCAACTAACTGCAACACCATAGCCAAAGCTTCAAAGCTCACAAGCTATAAGTTTGAACCAACATTAATGCTGAACTTGTAGCAAATGCGATCTTGAAAATCCAAAGACTCCAACGATTTCCAAAAGCTACCAAACCAAAGGCTGATGGCTATCGAATCTACATCTACAATCTGATTATTTGAAAATCTAACTCTAGACTGCCAGTATGGAAAATTGTGGGCACCCAGAGTTTAGAAAGAGAACAACAAACTCCAGGTCAGTCATGGGACTAGTATGAGAAAACAAAAACAGTTTTATTTTTTTAAAACAAACAACAAAAGAAGTAAAAAAAATCCGCAATGCGTTTTGGAAAATGAAACTACCATAAGGCTTCCCGCTGCACACACCATGCAAACGCAGAATTGGAGGAGATTTCTCCTTATGATAGTCAAACATGCTTGATACGCAAAAAAATCCTTTTGATATTATTATTAGTGCATTGTGTAGAAAACATTTTGAAGTATAATATTAATCTTAGCCAACATATAACCCTTATTGTATGCCTACTAGCTACCATATTCAATAGCAGGTTACCGCCATATTCCATGGAAGGTTACACAACTAAAACCGTACAGGGATCGTATTATTTTATTTGGATTTCCAATAATGGTCAGGTAAAGGAACTTCCAACACCGAATGGAATGCCTCTGGAGGGACGTCCCCGAGAACCTAACCGGATCTCTATCAACACAAGGCTGGTTTACCTCTGCAACTAGGTAACTACTGACACGAGTATGCCACCCCCCGGTCGTTACCAACCTTTATCTGAGGCTCCTATCAACCAACAACCACAAAGCAATAAGTTTTGCAGCAACCACAAAGTAAGTATCTAGGCTCCATAACATGACACCACTTATAATCCAGAAGGAAATGGACATACCCTCAGAGGGCACTACCCCCAAATAACCTTGCTACAACGATTCATGTTTCGACCATAACTGGTTTGTGAGGCGGAAGTCTCGTCACAAAGCTATGCTTTTCACAAAAGCCATGTTTCGATTAACAAATGATCGGCAGCACTTCATATGCCACATTACCAAATTGGGAATGTATCAGTAATAACCATCAACTACATAACCTCTGAGCTCGTATGTCTCAAAGAAGGGTGTTAAGCTAAGAGAATAATTCCTCGCCACCAAACAAAAATGTATTTGATAGAAACCAGCTTTACATCTCAAAGTGTAATGTCAGACACACATCCATACAAGCTATTCCGGGTTCGAACAGAACCGAAGGCACTTTAAAGAAGCCCTTGCAAATCCGAATATTCACTAATCACGTTGGGACTCCCCATCACAAAGGATGATCAAATCTCTATACCGGGGACCAGCGGTGCAGAGACATTCGATGAGTTATCCTTTCTCTTTCGAAAATATCCGATCTTCACCACCGGTCTTCAAATGCTATCCATATCGTCATATCATTATTCAGAATGGGTTATATGACACAAGGTCCTCTCCTGGCTAAACTGAATAATGAGCGCCATATTTTAAAAACATATGGATATTGTGATCTCAGTTGAGTCACAACTTATTGCCCAAACTTTCCTTTCAAATGGTTTAAACAAATTACCATTTTCAAATCTTTAAACAAAGATTCACTTCACAAAGTTCACCAATCTTTCACAAAGTTTCATTATAGCTTTTCAAAGCAATTTCCTTTTCAAATTGGTTTAACTCATCCAACCAAAGACTCGATTCATAACTTTCAAAACAATTTCCAAAGATTCATTCATAACTTCCAACCAATTCCCATTTCAAATCTTTTATCTATAAAAGATACACCATTTAAAATCCTCTTCAATTTCAAAAAAAGGTTCAACCATCTTTCACAAAGATTCATACATAGCATTCAAAACTATCCATTTCAAATCTTGAAATCTTTTCAATCCAAATTGAAAGACCTTCCTTTATATGAAAGCTATTATTATTTGAAAACAAAGAGTTTTCGTTTTTGGGAAAATTTGATTATATTTGCTCAAGTTAAAGCCCTTCAAGTCTTAAACTTGGGTTAAATTCAAATTCCAAAATAATATTTTTTAAATGGTTTAAAATCCATATAAACACATTATATAACTTGTAAAACCTTTTTAAACCATAATTTCAAAACAAAGAATTCATTTTCAAATCTTGAATTCAAATTCAAATCAAATCATTTAAATTTCAAAACTTTATCTAGTTATTCAAAATAACTTTTATCTTTAAAACTCCTTTTCAAAACTTTTCATATTTAACCCAATTCCATTTCCAAAACTATTTGGATTCAAAATTTAATTTAAAAACCATTTCAAAAATCTGTGAATTAACCAATTTCCTCGTGCAATCCATATTTGTGTGTGTATAGTGTAGTCCAAGGATTTCACACAATAGTGCAACATCATCAATCATCATGGATTCAAGCACATCAATATTGATAAGCGGTATAATCCTATAACGCTTATCTTCATTCACAGATTTACAAATAAATAATGTAAATTTGTCATAGATAAATAAATTGCATTCATAACAGCTCAAATCAAAACAATTCATATCATCAAGCATCACACATCAGGGATCAAACAATTCAACACTCAATAAAATCTAAACATTCATAGGTAAGATCGATTAATTATCCGATTAATTGAAATTAAATTGATAACTTATGAATAAACAACAAATCTTCGCTAATTAATATTAATTAATTACAAACCATTTTTAACTAATTATCCTTTAATAATAAATTAATTAACCTTTAATTATCAATTAATAAATCTTTAATTATTAATTAATCAAACTAAATTAAAAAAAAATCAATCTTTAATCATTAAATAATTAACTCCTAATGATTTAATTATTCTTTAATTAATTATTCTTAATTAATTAATTAATAAATTAGTTAACCCTTAATTAATTATCATTAAATTAATTATCCTTAATTAATTACAATAAGTGATTATCTTAATCACTTATATTAATAAATCACAATTTAATTATTTTGAGTAATTATTCTTTAATCACTTGATTTATTTAATTTTAAATCATTAATTAATTACTTTTAATTAAGTGATTATCTTTAAGTAATTTAATCACCTGCATTAATCAATTCTTCTTTAATCACTTTCAATAATTGACAAACCTTTAAGTAATTTAGATAATTAATCCTTGATTAATAAATTAACAAATTATCCCCTTTAATTATTAAATAATTAACTTTTAATCACTTGATTACAATATTTTACTTTGAAAACACTTAGGGTCTTTTATAAAAGTTACTTTAACCCAAATTAATAAATTTTTAAATCAATTAGTCCTTAAAATTTAAGATTTAAAATAAAATTTATTATTAACCCACACGATAAATTAAACCTTTAAGTTAATCAAAACTTGAAAACATTTCTTAATTACACCATTTAATTTAATCTACATAAACTTGTTAAAAATTCAAGTTAAACAAATTATTCAATTCTTATTTATCCAAACATTTAAATATTAATTATTTAAAGTAATTTGTTTAAGAGGATGGTTCAAAACTGGGTTTAGCCAAAAATAAATCTTGATTTATTTGAAAACTTAAAATCTACTACTATTGTACCCGAGATAACTCGAGTACTTACCCGAGCCAAATACCATTTTTCCCGAGTTCAGCTACGACTCACTTCAAAACCCCTGAGTCCCCCTTCTTTTATTTTTCTTTCTTTTAAAACTTTGATTTGTTTTAAAACTTTTAAAACTATTAAAATCATTTGTGTATTAACCTAAACCCACCTCGAGCTACCATCACGTTTTCTCGAGAGTAAACCCGAGCTACCATCATCTTCTTCAACCATCAGCCATTACTCACGTTCACTGACATGTGCACATGCACAGGTGTGGATCACCTCTGATCAATGCCGAGACTATACGCATGTCAATAATCATCTCATCGACTCACCTAACCTCCAGGATCAACGGTACATGCTGGAAATCAAAATCTAACAAATCCAGCTTCCACTGGAATCAACTCGATCGCCTGAAAATGGTTCGTGCCGCCAAACCCAGTCGCCAAAAACCTCGTCGTCGCCACCAGAGGCGCTTTGATAACCTACGAGTCTTTTCCCCCACGTGCGATACTGTCCGATTCAAACTAGACAACATTACTGCCTCGAGAACACGATTGACAAAAACCTGGGCTTAAACCCTAAAACTCCCTCGTTCCATCGCATCGTTCATTTATGAATTGGATTCGTATTTTTCTGATGATCACAACACCTCCAACCTTCTTCAGCAAACACCCCGTCATCCAGTTTATGGCCGATCACCAGAAAATGCCAAAACCTCCAATATTGATCAATTCAAAAATTCCCATCAATTTTAAGTTTAAAAATTCCAATATTATTACTAAAATTCATAGATTTTAGATACGAATCAAATCATATAACTGAAAATAGAAATTATAAGACTTGAATTTTCTAATATAAAATTTTTATCACTGTAATTCTAAAATTTTAGAATGTTTACTCCATAGATACATTTGAAATTATTTTTTGAATTAGTATTATACTGTTATGATCAACTTCCATTTAGAAATCATTACCTAAATCTATTTATAATCTGAGATATAATTTTTTTTTGAGTTTTTGCTACCCTGTTACTAAACAGAAACCTATCTATACATAGACAGGCATGCACATCCATTACATATATATACACACACATATTCATATTCATACCAGAGATTTTCACAGCATCAACATCAAGCATTCATCAAAACATCACAAAATATCAACAAAAAGATTAGTTTGCTCACCTTTTACAGAAGGCCGAGAACAAAGAAGACTTTTATTTTTGAAAACTAGCTTGAAACTTGCAACCGGAATTTGATCCAATCTTGATTGTTGAATAATTGGGTTGAATTTGAATCTTTTATGAGTTTATCTGCTACTTGTTGCTTGACTGGATTGAGTTGAATTGAGTTGCTTTCAGGATTTTGAACTTGAACAGTTTTGAATTTGTTTTAATTGCTTCCAGTTTTCCTTTTCCCTGTTTTTGATTTTGAGTTTTTTCAGGTTAAAGTTGTTTGATCTTCATTTTCCAGATTTTTTCTTAAATTTGCTCTGAGCTCCTGGAACTTGATTTTGATCTGTAGCTTGATCATGTTGAACTTGAACACTTTGTTTTAGGTTGAAACAGATCTTTGTTTTCCATTCTGTTTTGATTTTTTTTCTTTTGGTTCCAGACTTCATTTTAGTTCTGGTTTTGATTTCCAGATTTTTGCTTTGCATTGAATTTTCACAAAGAAGTGAGAAAAAGGAAGATGTTGTGCTTTTATATTCTTGTTTCATGGATTACAAATGTACATATATGATTAATTTGTGTCTAAACCTTACTTTAATTAATTTACAAATCATGGTTTAAACCCTCTTGTTTATAAATTTTGTTTTAAACCTTTTTCTTTTTATAAATTACTAAATCCTTATATTCACATATGTTATATTTACAACTTCATAAGAAATTGAGTTTGAAATCTGATTATACTAAATAAACAAACACATATATAGATTATTTATATCAAATTAAAATTTGACTATTAAATATCTTTTAAAAATTTACCATATTGAATTCCAATACAACTTTCAAAATATATATTACATATGCATATTATAAATTAGAAAACAACTTTCTATAAATTTTGAAATAGAGCTTTTCAAATATATTGTTCAAAACATGTATTTTTAAATTTCAAGTTCAAAAATTAATATACGATCAATTTGTATTTATAAATGAATAACAAACAATATCTTGTTTATACATATACATTTTATTCCATTTACAATCTATTTATTTTCCAAATATTTATTTTCAACATATATGTATTTGAATTTCAAATTCAAATTCCAATTCATAATCAGTTTATAACATATTTAGATTTCCAAATCAAATCCTTTATAAAAAAACTTTATATAGATATATATCTTTACTTCCACATTTTCAATTTAATTTCACAATTAAATTCACAATTTAATTCAAAAATTATTTTAATTATCAATTTAAATTTGAATAAAAAATCGAGATCGTTAAAGAGGAGTTCGGCGAGTTCATCATGTTTAGAATAAGGTATAAACTATTTTTATTTATTTTATATATATACACGCAAGTAGAAAAAGAATTTTTCTTTTTAAAAAAAAAGTTTGAAAACAGAAATTTGTACTGTAAGCCTTATATGCAGTTGACTTATATGCATATTCATTTTTAAATAGATAGAAATTAATTTAATATAGATAGGATTTTGAAAATAGATGTTTTAAATGATAAAGAATTTGTAATTAGAATTTTTAAACCTTATACAGATTATTTATTGAATAAAATGATTTAATTTATTTATGATACAAAAGGTTTTAAAAAGGGAAATTATCAGCTTGAATAAAATGGTTAATTAATTAAAATTATTTAAGAGGAAATTTATTATTCGATTATTTAAAATATTAATAAATCATATAAATTGTTTGTTACAAGGTCTAAAAAATCGTAGAGGATCAAGCCGGAATGGAAAATGGATTGCATGCATTGTTAAAGGTGAGATCTTCTCACTCAATCAGATTTTTCTGATTTAATTTTAAATAGTTAAATTTAAAATTCTTGATTTTCTGCATGGATGATAAATTATTATCAGTTATATTGGACTAGACCCTATGCGCCGCATAGTAGAGGATGGTATTATATTAATCCCATGTACAACGATATTCAACCTCGAAGTGGAATTGGTATTATATATGTGACGCCCCACCTCTATACCCACGCTAGCCAAGAACACTACGGTGTAGTGCTGTCAACTAGCACGGAGAATAAGGCTGTTGAGGAGCGACCATCCATGTGATTGCTTATCACATGGTGGCTATAAATAATCTTCGGAAACAAACATAGAAATAAGCATAACACAAATCAGTTACAGACATCCATATCACAAAGGCGGAAGAAGATATGAATATATAACTAACACATGAAAGTGTACATCAGAGCAGTGGTCAAAAAGATCCACAATAATACAAAAGAATAGCAACACGTGATATACAAAAGAATACAACTATGAGTCTATGTCTCAAGTGTATACAACAAAAACTGCTAATCTAAACAAGTAGCCAAAAGTCTGTGCAGTGAATCACTGGGGGAGAAGTCAAGCAGAAGCACCTGTAACATCTCGGTCTGACCCGAGTATTATTTATAAGAAAATAATAAACGGATCAGTCTAGCTATAAATATCAGACGACATGATATAAAATAAGAGAAATGGCATATGCGAATAATATCCATAACATCATACTACTATAAGTATGTAAATGATAATCAACAAGAGATTAATCAATATCACAAGAATCTTCTCAAAGATCCAAAAGGGTATCATACCCAAAACTTGTACTCATAACAAGTCAATGACATAAATTCCATAAATCAACACAAGAAATCCAGAAAATCATGAAAAAGAAAGAGGCCTATCACATGACGGTCCGAAGACCATGGGAAGCTACCCCATATGTGTGAGTCGAAATCACGCAGATGAGGTCTAGACTAACCAAAAATCAAAAAGGTATGTGTGAGTGAAATCACACAAGTGGTGTCTAGTCTAACCTCGCAAACAAAAACGTATGTGTGAGTGAAATCACACAAGTGGTGTCTAGACTAACCAAGAAGGTAAAAAGGTATGTGTGAATGAAATCACACAAGTGGTGTCTAGTCTAACCAAGCAAACAAGAGACATCGTACAATTGCTAGTCTAAATCATAAGAATGATCGTCATGATCAACGAGAAGTGTCAATTACACTAAGCTAGTAAATATAAAAGTTTAGCTTCATGTCCCACAACCACTTGCTTAACTTAAATATTTACGAACAAATTGTAAATCTTCACTAGAAAATTGTCACAATAGGTTCAATCGAACAAGTCCAAGAATTAACCAACGAAGCAAACGCAAGCGTTTCATACCACTTGTTTTACTAGGCCGTTTAATTAGATTTCTCATCCGAGTGAGGTAAAGGTTTGTATATACTAATAGACTGGAAAACGGTTTTATAAACGAGTTTGGTATTGAAAATAAAGTTGAAATCATTTTGATGAAAAAGTTTTGATATTTACTACTAGTATTGAAACCTTCATATTTCTAAAGTTGTCTCGAAGAATGGTCAACTCAGCATCTCAACAAAGCAAGTTCTGTTGAATGTTTTTCAGATAAGATCCCCTACAGAGGGGGGTCCGGGGGGGTGGCAACTCCCCAAGGTGGGGGTGCGGGGGCAACGCCCCTGCTACGGGGTTCGACCTTCCCGGTCAGGTCGCGGGGGTCCAGAGGGCAGCGTCCCGTCCAAAACGGTACGACCAAGTGAAGACCTAAGGGAGGATAGGATCGAGCGACCTAAAGGGGCACGCGACCTAAAGGTGTTCGCGACCTAGTGGTCGAGCGAATTAACAAGGTTCACGACCTAAGAAAAACAAGGTCACGCGACCTAACAGGAAACAAGGTCAAGCAACCTAAGGGGTTACGCGACATAACGTAACACGGGTCAAACGACCTAAGGCATCACAGGTCGAACGACCTAACTACTTAAGGGACAGACGACCTAAAGAGGTTTGCGACCTAATGGGGTTCACGACCTAAAGGTATTCGCGACTTAACGAGTTATAGGTGTAACGAACTAACGACATAAAGGCCTAACGACCTAAAGGTGATAGGGTTACGCGACTTAGGGACAGAAGTAGGACCGAGCGACCTACGACCTAGGAGACTCACGACCTACGACCTACGACATAAGGCCCGTGCGACCTAGTGAAATAGCAGAGGCAATATTAGGTAGGAGACGACCTATGACTTAAGGCCAGCGCGACCTAAAGTTTTAACACGCGAGCGACCTAACGTTATGAAGGCCAAACGACCTAAGGCTTAACTCGCGAACGACCTTCTGCTTAAGGCTTAACTCGCGAGCGACCTATGACCTAACGTCCAGGCGACTTTTCCACACGCGCAAGCCATGAACCCGAGCGACCTAAGGGTCCAGAACGACCTAAGGCTGGAAATTCACCAAAAACACTAAAAAGTGGAGTTTTTCGCCAATCCAATCCAAACCAAATGCAAATGTGCATGTTAAAGTGATAGGGAACCATTCCCAACAATCCAGGATAGTTATAAGCAAGAGTGTGAGACAAAAATCTCACCTTTTCACTAAAATGGATGAAGATGAAGCTTGAAGCCAATGGAGAAGCAATCCAAAGCTTGAATCCAATATCTTCTACTTGAATTTGGAGTTGAATGTTGGATTAGAAATTAAATTTGAGATTAGAGTTTTAAGTTCCCATTCTCTTCACCATTAATGCAAATTTCAAGTTAGTTAGGAATTTATGAAGAGTGAGGAGAAGGGGGTTGGAACTTGGGCTTAATAGGCTAAACTAACCCAAAGTCCAAAGCGGGAAAAGTTAGTGAAATTTCACTAACTCCAAACCTACCGATGTTTATACTTAAAAAAGTTGTAGACGGCATTTCGAACTCAATGGAAGTGGTCTCGAGTCCTAATTTGACCATTTGCAAAAAGTAGATTTTCGGACCAATATCCGATTAACGACAAAATATTTAAATAAAATATTTAAATATAAAATCGACAAATATGCGGGTTGTTACAATATATGTATTTGGGGTGACTGAATTCCCGCATTATATAGCGGATGAGACCCTATGCGCCGCATAATATTGGATGATATTATATAAATTCCATATATCGCGATATTCCACCTCAAAGTGGAATTGGCATTTAATTGTTGTGCTAACTCTGTGGATGCAGGGAAACAGGTTGGAGGATCCAACTGGATTCCTCAAATATTTGAATTTATTTCAATATTGTGTGTTGATTATTTTTAATCTATGTGATTATATTTGTGATTGAAATCGTTGAAGGCTATAATTTAGCTGAAATATATTTTTGGTGTAGTAGGATACCAGAAATAAATAAAATTGGATTTTTGAAATTTAAGTAGAAAATCTATAGTAAAATCTTATTGAATAAATTCCAAAATATGGAAAAAGATTTTATTATATGGGTTTTGAGTAATATTTCTTAATATTCGAATAATTTATTTAAAATTCAGATTTTAAATAGTCTGGAAGAAATAAAGGAATTAGTTTTTAAAGATAATAAATTTGGTGTTTGAATGAAAATTTATTTGGCGTTTTAAAATAAATTTTGGGGAATCAATTTTGAAATCAATTTGGTGTTTGAAAATAAATATTTAGGAAAACAATATGGAATTTGATTTGGCATTTAAAATAAAATTAGAAATCAATTTAGAAATTGATTTTGTGTTTGGAAATGATTTTTGAAATAATTTTGAAAATCGTATATTAGTGGATATTTGAAATTTAAATTCACAATGGGAATTTATAAAGAAAAGGGATTTTTTTTTTAAAATAAATACTGGTTTATTTTTAAAAAAGTGTGAAAAGAATTTACAAATTTGGAACGTAAATTAAAAATAAATCGAGAAAGACTTATAAATTGATTTGAATGAACCAATTTGAAATGGAAAGTATATTTTCCCTGGAAAGCCGAGTATGATTTCAAAGTACCCTATAAATATAAATTGAAATTTTTTAAGGATGGTTTTAGAAAGGATACTTTGGATAAATTATTTTCTTAAGCTGGTTTCAAATCTTTAAAATAAAGATTTGTTTAATTAATTATAGAAGTGATTATTTAAAGATTTAATTGATATTTGATTTAGAAAATGGTTATTCAAATAGTATAATCTATCTAATAATTTTAAAATTATTTTGGGCTTAAGAATTATACGAGGTTGGAGTATAAAATTTCATAATTAATGTTTTAAAATAAAGTGTTTAGAAATAGTTTTTAATTTAAATATTTCCAAGTATATGTCTGGATAAATAATTTAATTATTTTAAAGCATTTGAACTCGGCAGATTTTTAGTGGAAATGAATAAATATTTGGAAATATATTCCACGTGAGAAGAATGATTTGAAATTTGTTTTCAAAGGATTGAAAAATGGAAAATGATTTGAAATTTGTTTTCAAAGTTTTCAAGTGTTGAAAATATGTATATATATATAAATATATCTTGCGAAGATATTTTGAAAATAAATAAATGGGCGAAAATTATCTGAAAACTGGCGATTGTTGTGAATGTTGATTAATAGTTAAATAACCGACTTTTAATATTGACCTTTAAATGACATTTGAATTTCGACGCGACCGGGGGTCGGATTCCAAATGGATATTCGAAAACCACATCAAAACTTTATGTTGGATCTTTTATTTAAAAAGATCAAAGTAGAAATTTGTTGTGAATTACTTGAATCTGAATGTAACACTTATTTTTAAAATAAGCGCTCGTTATTCGGATAAGCCGGGAGAGGACTTTGTGTCATAAAACCCATTTTGAATAATGATACGACGAAGAGGAATTGCATTTGAAGATGATGTTGAAGACCGGTTATTTTCAAAAGCGAAAGGATTACCTGTCGAATGTCTCTGCACCGGGTTGCTCCGGTATAGAGATCTTATCACCCTTTGTGATGGGGATTCCGGACATGATTAGTGAATATCCGGATTTGCAAGGGCCTCTTTGAAGTGCCTACGGTTTCGTTCAATCCCGGAACGGACTTGTATGGATGTGTTCTGACGTTACACTTTGAGATGTAAAGCTGGTTTCTATCAAATACATTTCTGTTAGTGGCGGAGAATTTATTCTCTTAGCTTAACACCCTTCTCTGAGACATACGAGCTCATAGGTTATGTAGTTGATGGTTACTAGTGATACTTTCCAAATTTGGTAATGTGGCATACGAAGTGCTGTCGATCATTTATTGATCAAAGCATGGCTTTGTGAAAACTGTAGCTTTGTGGACGAGACTTCGTCGGACTTCACATCCCAGAAATGGTCGAAACAAGAAGAATGCAGCAAAGTTATGAGAGTCGCGCCCTTTAGGGTATGTCATTTCCTTCTGGAAAAGGGTGGTATCATGGTATGGAGCCCAGATACTTAACTTATGTGGTTGCTGTAAATTCATTATACTTTGTGGTTGTTACTTTGTGGTTGAGGATCCTCGGATAAAGGTCGCAAATGACCAGGGGATGGCATACTCGTGTAGTAGTTACCTAATTACAGAGGTATCCCGGCCTTGTGTTGGCAGAGAGCTATTTAAGTTCTCGGGATGTCCCTCCAAAGGCTTCCCCATGTCGTAATAGGAAGTTCCTTAGCCTGACCATTTGTTTGAAATCCAATCTTCAATACGCGCCTTGTACGGTTTTTGTGAAGACCCGCAAATCCGTACTCCTTGAATATACACTAATCTCCATAGATTAACTCAAGATGAACAGAAATACGAATTTTCAATGTTTTAAAAAGAAGAAAAAGACAGAAGAAGAGATAAGAAGAGAGAAAAAGATAGAAAATAGAGAGAAAAGAAAATAGGACGGGACAGAAAGAAAACAACAAAACAATAACAGAATCTCACAATTCGCAGCGGAACAACATATAATAAATAAATGAATAATCTTTAAACAAAGAACTATATCAGTTATTACATTACATCACATCATATCATCATTACATCAGAGTGTACAACAACAAACATCAACAAACAGCGGAAAAAGAAATACTATATACTAGTAATACGCCATGCCATCCATCTTGCCTCCAGCAACTCCTGAATATCCTGATAAACCTAACTCTTGACTGCCCGTGTGGAAATTGGTGGGCACCCAGAGTTGAGGAAGGAAAACAATAAACTCCGAGTCAGTCATGTGACTGGTGTGAGAACTCAAAACAGTTTATTTATCTTTAAAATCAAAATAGAGGAATATTTTTAAAGTCAATTCGCAATGCTTTTAAAAATGAGACTACCATAAGGCCTCCCGCACACACACACAATGCAAATGCAGAATCGGAGGAGATTTCTCCTTATGATAGTCAAAGATACTTGATACGCATTAAAAAGAACATTTGATATTATTACTAGTGCATGGTGTAGGAAAATATTTCGAAGGTAGAATATAAATCTTAGCCAACATACGACCATTATCGTATGCCTACTATAGCTACCATCTAAACAGTGGTGACCACCATAAGTAAATGGCAGGTTCTACAACTAAAACCGTACAGAGTTTCGTATTGGGAATTGGATTTCCAACGAATGATCAGGCCAAGGAACTTCCCATTGCCACATGAGAACGCCTCTGGATGGACGTCCCCGAGAACCAAACCGGATCTCTGCCAACACAAGGCCGGGTTACCCCTAACTGAGTAACAACTGACCGAGTATGCCATCCCCCGGTCCTTTGGGACCTTTATCCGAGCGCTCGTAATCAATTCACACAATCATAAAGTGTTTTCAACATGAGTAAGTATCTGGGATCCATACCATGATACCACCCTTTTCCAGAAGGAAATGCACATACCCTAAAGGGCGCTACCCCTCATAACCTTGCTGCATCTTTCCTGTTTTGACCATTCCGGGGTGTGAGGCTCGACGAAGTCACGTCCACAAAAACATACTTTATACAAAAGCCATGCTTTGGGTCAACAAATGATCATAGAAATGATCACCAGGATAGACGATCAAATAAATGATCCTATCACAAATAATCAACACAATGATCATTTCACAGCAACACTCAGCATGTCACATTACCAAATTGGGAATATATCGCTGATAACCGTCAACTACATAACCTCTGAGCTCGTACGTCTCAGAGAAGGGTGTTAAGCTAAAAGAATAAATTCTCCGCCACCAACAGAAATATATTTGAAAGAAATCTGCTTTATATCTCAATTTGTAATGTCAGACATACAATCCATACAAGTCTGTTTCGGGCTCGAACAGAACCGAAGGCACTTACAAAGAAGTCCTTGCAATCCGGATATCCACAATCCTGATCGGATTTCCCATCACTTAGGGAGAACTCTATACCGGAGCAACTCGGTGCAGAGTCAATCAACAGGTCATCCTATCGCTCTCGCAAATACCGGGTCTTCAACACCGATCTTCAATGCTATCCATTACGTCGTATCACTATTCGGAATGGGTAATCCGAATAACGAGCGCAATAATTTAAAAATAAGTGTGGCATTCAAATTCAGCAAATCACAACAAATACCTTTCAAAGGTAAATATTGATAGTCGGTTATTGAACTATCAATGGATATGCACACATCACCAGATTCCAAATAATTTTCCAAATTATTTATTTCCCAAAGATATCTTTACAAGATATATAATTTCAATATGTCAAAAATAAATCAATATTTATTTTTAAACAAATTCCACTTTCTTTTATAAATTCCTTAGTGAATTTATAATTCCCAAAATATCTATGAATATACGTTTTCAATTATTCATTTTAATTTATCTTCAAAAAGATAAATTCTCAAAATATTCACTTTATATTGGAAAACATTTCCATACTTATTTAAAAATAAGTAATTCACAAATCTATTTATTTTCAACACTTGGAAAATATTCAATATACTTAAATCGAGATTAAGTATATATTTCATTCTTTAAGGAAATCATTCTCTTAAACATATTTATTTGGGCCAAAACGAATGTTGCGTAAAACATCGTTACGACAACTCAAAATCACTAGTATAGGGATTCGAAATTAAAATAGATATATAAATCCCAATACTATACAAAACATTTCCTTTCGAAAATCATTTACTATAACAATAGTGCTATAGTCCACCATTTCCTTTTATTTCTCGAAAACGTCTATTTCAACAATGAATGTTGAAACCTATGGTTTCGAATCTTAACACCTTTTGAAAACATCGTTAGATCGTTTTAATTCTATTTAAAACATCACATCTAAAACATTTTCTTTAACATAATATTCACTATTCAAAAACGTGAATTTACTACGTTAACAATTTCATCATTTCTATACGTTTCATTTTAAAGGATTATTCACCGTCTAAAACGTGAATATAACTCGATTAATAAATTACAACAATTTACTTATCAAGATAAGTCGTTGCGGATTTATAAAACAACGTTTATAAATTCCATTTCTATTTATTTTATAACAACTTCCTTTTATAAATTCCTTTATTAACCTATTCAATTTATAACTCAATTATAAAACAAAAGTTCATGTTATAAGTTAACTACTTAGAATTTATTTGTTTGCACAATCGTTCCTTTAAACTTCATAATTATCAATCTTATAACTTATAAGATTCAATTATTTATCCAAAACCATTCTTTTAATAACTTTATAAATTTTATAAACCTACTGCTTATAAAATTCCATTTATAACTTCACCGTTTATAATTCTATGAATTTCATTCATTTATGAAATTCATTTACAATTCATTCCAACACTTATAAAAACACGTTTTATAATCCAAAATATTCTAATTTATAAATATCCATTTTATAAATCTTTTATACAAATCAATTTGTATTATTATTCTAAAACGTCTTTAAACTTCTTTATAATTTCATCCTTTTTTATTTATAAAATAATCAAATTTTATAAATCCTATATTTTCAACTTTTCATAATAAATTCAAAAATCCCGATTAAACTATTTTATAAAATCATTAGCCTCATATTTTCAAAAATTAACCTTTAACTATATTTCTCAAAAACCATAATTTTTATAACATTAAAATTATATCGTTTATTTATTTAAAATGAATCAATTCCAAACATATAGTATATTTTCAAAAATCACTTAAAAAATCATTTTAAAATTCCAAAATTTGGTCCAATGATGCTACACACCAAATAGTCAATCACGACAACAACGGTATCATATATCGATATGATAATCCATCAAATATCAAAATATTCATAATCAAATAAATACTGTTGAGAAATCCAGTTGGATCCCTCCAACCTGTTTTCCTGCATCCACAAACATTAGCACAATACCAATTCCGCTCCAGTACGGAATTATCGCGGTATATGGGATTTAAATATTATCCGCTTAATAGATGGCGCAATAGGGTCTCATCCGCTAAAAAATGCGAGAAATCAATAACTCCAATATATACATATGCCAATATATATATATATATATATATATATATATTGCTATTATATATATAATACCAATTTCACTGTTTATGAAATATTCGCGGTATATGTTTTTAATAAATAACATCCGCTTACTAACGGCGCATAATGTCTATTTTAACAATCAATAGATAACAATCATCATTCAAACATGCATTCAAATATTTTAAATCTAACTATTTAAAATAAAATCGAAACCGATTCGATTGAGTGAGAAGTTCTCACCTTGTTTTCAATTTCGTTTTAGCGATTTATTTCGAATAAAATTAAACGGACGTTTAATTTTACCCAAAATTCTCACTAACTCCAAACGACTCTAATCCAATTGCATCGCGTAGTGCTCGTCCATACGATTCCAACGCAACTGGTTTCGCGCGTTTTCGACCTCGTATGAAAAAGATATGCATTTATGAAGTTTACACGATTTAAACTAAAATTTATTTACAATTTATTTTTATATTTAAACCTATGATAGATCATGGCCGTTGATTTCCTGCATCCACCATCAGGCCGCACGTCCCCCCCCCCCCCCCCATCCATCTTCTTCGTTCACGCAAATACAGACAACATCACGCAACTCAAACCCATGTACACAAAACTAGGTTTTGATTTTGCAACTTCATCGCTCGATAAAAATTTGATCAGGCACCTCCACGTCGAAGGCCGACCCAACCTCCATGCTCGGCCCAAGCATCTCCAAACTCGGCCACCCCCTTACGCTCGAAATGCGTGCGCAACTGACCCCAAACGCGGCCATCTTGTTGACGATCCTGGCAACAAAACTCGATCACAACCGTATAGATCGATAGAGCACGAGATGCTCTACAATGTTGTAGTTGACAACATTCGCTAATTGTTTGTAGATTGGGAGAGATTAAGGAAGAATGTTGGGTGATTTCTGGCCTTCGGTTTCTATGGTGGAGGCCTGAAGATGAAATTAGGGTTTTAGTTTTTTTTCTTCTTGTGAATGGAGGGGCTATTTATAGGAAAACGAACGACACTATTCATTCCGGAAATTCCGAACTCCGATTTACGCGCCGTGACCAGCGTTTCTAGGGTTTACCCCGCGTTTCGGACACAATGGAACAGGTTTCGAAAGCTAATTCGGACATCTGTGCGAGTTATGGCAATAAACGTTCAATTTGAATTAAACCGATTTAAACGATTTTCTAGGCGTTTTAGCTTGCACCGGACAAACGGTAAATCCAATTGACACGAAATTTGAAACCTTACAATAATATCACATTACGGATCCGATGAAACTGGTTTCATAGAAATCCGAGACTTTTTGAAAAATGGCTATTTTAACTCGCCAAATTAATATTAAAAACAATTCGATGCGTTTCGAGCTGCCACGATCAAACGATAACTCCGATTGACACGAAAATTGAAATCCAGTAATAACTAACTATTATGGATCCAGTGGAACTAGTTTCGTCCAATTCTGAGACTGTTCAAAAAACGGCTAATTTCACTAGTCGATTAAATATTAAAATATTCAATTTTCACAAATTAACTCTTAATTCAATTTTAAAAGTTCTAAAATATCATTCTAAGTCCAATATGATAAAATAAAATTTTACAAATCATTTTCAATCATATTTAACTCAATTTTCTATTATTTCCATAATTTAACATATTAAATTATCGATTTAATTATTCAATTAAATCCAATTATTCAAAATAAAATTTATTTGACTTATAAATTTCACTTATTAATATTTAAAATTAATTAAATATTCAAATTTTAATTATCAAAAATTCTGGGTCGTTACAGTTTTAGTTGTATAACCTGTCATTCCTATAGTAGGCATAATATAATGGTACCTATGTTGGCTAAGATTAATATTATACTTTCGAAAGGTTTTCTCCACTATGCACTAACAATAATATTATCAAAAAGAATTTTGCATATCAAGCATGTTTGACTATCATAAGGAGAAATCTCCTCCAATTGTGCGCTTGCATTGTGTATGTGTGTGCGAGGAGGCCTTATGGTAGTTTCATTTTCCAAAAGCATAGCGGATTTCATTTTGTTTTCTTTGTAAAAATAACTGTTTTTAAGATCTCACACCAGTCCCATGACTTACTTGGAGTTTATTATTCCCCTTCTAAACTTTGGGTGCCCATAATTTGCCATACGGGCAGTCTGGAGTTAGGTTATCAGTTATTCGGGAGCGAAGTCAAGATATATGCTGTGGAGATCTGGAGTTCAAGCTGAATGGCGAGGTGTATCACTAGTATATAATATTTATTTTCTGATGTTTGTCGTTGTAAACTCTGATAATGTGATGTATTGTAAAAACTGATATAGTGCTTTTGTTTTAAAGATTATTCATTTATTTATTATATTTGTTCCGCTGCGAAATGTGAGATTCTGTTATTATTTCTGTCCTTCTATCCTTTTCTTCTTTAACCCTAACGGTTCGGTTTTTCGGCATTCGACTGTACAACATTTGATACAGTGGACGTATTGATGTCGACTTTCGAAAGTCAAAAAATTGGGTCGTTATAAGATATCAACCAATTCAAGGCATTAAACATCATTCAATCATTCATAAGCAAGATTGATCACTTCTAAAATTAATTTAATTTATCTCTAATTAAATTAATTGCTAATCTTTAATCACTTAGAGTGCATTTACTTAACATTAATTAATTACAAACCAATTAATTAATCATCTTTTAATTGTCCATCTTAATTAGTCACCCTTGACTAATTATCCTTTAATACAATAAGTAATTAACTCTTAATTAATTAAACAAATTAATTAACCTTTTCCCATCCATATTAATTACATTGATCCTTAATTAATTACTCAAATTAATTATCTTATAATCACTTACATTGATTAATTATCCTTTAATTAATCATACTCATTAATTAATCAATCCTTAATAAATTCCCTTAATTAATTAATCCTTAATTAATCAATCCTTCAATTAATTACACTAAGTAATTTATCCTTAATTACTTCCATTAAGTAATTTCCTTTAATTACTTTTATCAAGTAATTATCCCATTAGTTAATTATCCTTAATTAATTAACCTTTTATTATTAATTAATTTAACCTTTAATTCATTAATCTTAAATCACCAAAGACCTTGATTAATCTTTAAGATAATCAATTTATCTATATTGATTACTTAGTTATCATCAACACATAAATTAAAACCACATTATCTTTTAATCAACTACTTATATATTTTTCTTAAAAATTAAGTTTTAAAAAATATCTTAAGATTTTTAAATTAATAAATTTAAATTAAACGACACTTACCATTTAAATCAAAAATTGAAATGTTTATTATTTAAGGAATCAGATTTAAGAATTAGTTTACAATTTTGATCAATACCTTACTTAAAAACTTGTAAAACAAAATTTTCTTTGAAACCTTTGTTTAAGATTTTGCTTTGCCTTGCTTTTTAAAACTTGGTTTATCTTCCTATTTTAAGTTACCTTGATCTTAAATACCTTACTACCCATATTTATGCTTATACAAACATCCCGAATCCAAACACTAATTACCCGAGAAACCACCCTATTCTTCTTCCATTCGAAAACAACTCGAGTTCGATTACGAGAATATCCTCGTCTTTCCTGAAGCTCCTCAACACCCAGCAACCCTATGACGTATCTGATAGCCATACATGTACACACATGGTCGGATCATCTCCTACCACCGCCGCTACCATCAGCAACCCATCGTTGACCTACCCAGTCGCTTCCCATGCCAAGAAATCCAATTCAACACTCAAAATTGAAAATAAGAACCAAGCAACCCACTAGAACGAGCCCAACCACCCAAAATCACCTCAAGACGCCTCCATCGATCACCAGAAACCTTGACCTCTTGTCTAGAGACTCACCGTCGTCCTACGCTTCTATTCCACCTACCTTGACCCAGTCAGATGCACCATAGTCGGGGAAACGGCTCGAAATCAAGGACGAACTCAACTGGCTATAAAACCCTACAAATCCATCTCGTTACCTCCACGATGACCGTTGAACCCTCTGGCCATTTTTATCGATAACACCTAACTCCAAACTTGCTTTACCCAAGAACTCGCGACCCCAAATTTTTTCGACCATCAGAAATCGTTCGAGAACCAAAGTCCGATCAGCATGCAATATCTCACAATTTATAACCCTAAATTTCATGATTTCAATCTTAAAAATCCTAGTTTTCGAAAACGAAATTGATTTTATACCTGAACAATGAATTTTCGAAATCGAGATTTTGGTGTGTGTGAATTTTTACTATAATTCTTACTTAATGTTAAAACTACCCTTAAAATCTTATCTGAAAATATTTTTTATCAAGCACCTTGTCATTAGAAACAAGTTTTGTTTATAAACCTAAGTCTAAAAGGGATCAGATGAAGAGCAGTTAATAATTTTTTTAGTTTCATTAGCAATCTGGAAATGAAGAACAGCGTAGAAAAAGATAATGACTCACAAACATGCATACAATATATTCATATATATATATATATATATATATATATATAAGTAATCATACAATCAATCGTGCAAGCAAATATCATCAATTAAATTCAAATTCTATTTCATGAAGTCAGGATTTTTAACAGAACTAATGCTTATTTACTCACCTGTAGATGTTGAACAGAGAGTTTGAAAATTTTGAAAACTTGAATTGCTTGACCTTTTAAAAGCTTGTTGCTGGGAAAATATTTGAATGCTTGAAACTGAGATGATCTGGACTTTTGATTACAGGTTGAAGCTTGCCTAGTTTTAGTGATTTCAAGTTGTTGAAATGCAAACAGGCTATAGATTATTATTTTTTAAATTTGAAAATGGTTTACATGCTGGAGTTTATGCTTTTGAAAAGAGAAGATAGGAAAAGAAATGAAAAAGAGGAGACGTATGTTTATATAGTGTAATTTATGATTTATTTAAAATAAAATAAAATAAAAACAAATTGTGACACATGTCTTTTACATTTAACACTTGTCGTTTACCTTAGTTGATTCATTTACACTTGTTATTAAAAAGATTAATAGCTAACACATGTATATTTGCATGAATTAATTGGTTTTTAAATGGTTATAAAGCTTTTAAAATTAATTTCCTCATCAATAAATAATATCCTAATTTATATAAACAAATCCTTTAAAAGAAAGTAATATAAAACGAACAATATTATAAATAATATATTTTAAATCAAAAATATTTTAAATATCTATCCTTTAAAATTTCAAATTTAAATCCAAATTCAAATTCAATTTTGAATTTTAAAATCCAATTTAAAATCAACTCAAATATACATATGTATATATATATTTAAAAAAACACATTTTTAAATTTGTAGATAATAATTCTATTTAAAAATCAATTTACCTTATATTTAAAACAACACATTGTTATTATTGTTTGAAAATAACTAATTTTCCAATTTTTAAATAATAAATAAAGGAAATAATCACATTTTAAATTGTTTGAATTATATTAATATGTTTACTATTTCATATTGAATTTATATATGTATACACTTAAGATTTCCAACATTATGGAATTTTGAATATATCTATTATATATATATATATATTAATTTACTATAAAATTTATTATTTCTAGATATTTATATTTCAATTTTTATTATAGATTCAAATTTATTTATATTTCCAAATATCAGAATTTTATCTATTCAACTGAATAAACTAGTTAATTATCCACTTATCAGATGTTCAAAATCCAGGTTATCACAATGAGTTCGATCACTAAAATGTCAGTTTGATCAGTTAACATAAATCGTAACATATTTGATGTCCTTAAATGTCAATGACGACCAAATGCACTTTTATAAAGAATTTTTTCTTCATACTATAGTAAGGGTTTCCTTTGAATATTTTAGTCGTTTAGAAAGAAATTCAAAAGTATGAGATTTGATGTAACCTAAGCCATGGTTGGGATGAAGAGAGTAAATGGTTAGTTCTATCTCATAAAGAAACGTTAATGATGAGAATCGTAAAATAATAATAGATACTTAACATGGAATAAAAATATGATATCTATTCCAAATGTATTTTCACATAAAAAATTGTTTTATAATGAGATATTTATCTTTTAATTTAATATATTTGATCTAAAAATTCTGGATTACAAACTATTTATAGTAAATGATATATAACCTATTTTAAGTGGTTGAATAAAGCTTTGTATTTCATACTCTGTTGTAGTAATGTCGTAAATAGTGGAAGCATAATTATAAACTTATTTGTGACATCAAGTTACTAAAATTGCTTCCATAAAACATACTAAACATTATTTATGAAATAAATATTATTTCTCATTGTTGAATGAAAAATAGACATAGTTTTATTTCAGCATGAATATTTATTATAAAATAAAACTATAGCTAGTATTTGTGATGCATTGAAAAATATAAAGGTATCTAAATTTATTTGCAATAATTGGAATTATTGATTAAGCCACGGTTTGGAGAAACAATTCTTTGATATATGACAATGAATTATATGGTACTAGTGAATTATATCTTAAACAGTAAAGCGAAAACCGCCCACTGAGTGGGAGCGACATAATAATTGAGGAATTCTTCGGATTGGTACATATAGATGTATGAAATTATAATTATATTAATACAAAATGGTTCCATGTACTTCATTGTATTCACCAATGACTTATCATAGACATGAATATGTTTATTTGATACACGTGCAGTATGTCTATGATAATCTCATAGAATATAAACTAGAAGATAATAAAATAACATGCAATATGATTCGATTTGATAAAATAGGTGAATATATTAGAAAGAGTTTTGAACGTATTAAAAAATGAATAAATATTCAGACTCAAAAGTCACCCCTCCCTATGATACATAATGACATATCGATAAGGATTAATCATGTTAAACTAAGTATGATTAATGGTGAGTGAAGTTGAGTTAATTTCTTTCTATAAGGTCGTGTATTTAAGAGTGGTACACAAGGTTTTTACAAAATCATAAAAATAAGGGTTTATAAAAAAACCCCAACATATCCTAGAGCAAGGAGTTGGTGAGTGGTGCAAACGAAAGACTACACGTAATAATTGTACATTAGGGATCTTTTATGAATCACCCCAAAAGAAGTTTGGCAACGATCACCATTGGATGAGAATTTATAAGGATAATTTTCATAAAATAAAACCAAATTACTTTTATATACAAGGAAATTCATAAACTATTTATGAATATCTATTTCATTGCACTATTTAGTGACCCGAAAATTTGAACACTTCATCTTTGAATATCGAAACATTTTGAAGTATAATTATATGTTATAAATATGATTTGATAACCATATCAGACATCATTTAATTAATAAATAATGATAATTTTTTTTTTTTTTGAAATTTGTCCATACCAAAGTTCAATAGCTTTGCGTCCGCTATCCCTTTCATGATTTTCTTACCCCTCCAGAGGGAAAGGTCCTTCACTTTTGGGCCGGTTGTGGGCGAGGATGGATTCGAACCCCCGACACCGTGGTTTGTAGCCACGTGCTCTAATCCTCTGAGCTACAGGCCCCAACCTGTCTCTGTTGGATCTATTCCTGGGAGTACCCTCAAAAAGAAACCTCTCCTCAACCATTTCATTTCGGGTTCAAAGGCGTGTTTTACAAAAGTATATTCTTTTAAATAAAAATCGATAAAGTGACCGAAAATCGGTTTATCAATAAATAGGTTTTCAATCAATATAATTTGTTCAAAGTCATGTACACTTGATTAACAATTAAATGAAAACATTAGCAACTGATTCTTTATAAAATCTTGGAATGTTCTAGAAGCTTCTAAAGGATAAGAGATATTACCATGAGAGAGGTATAATGGTAATTAGCATACGTGAGAAGTGACTTAAAGTAGAAGTGATGGAAGGTGAAGCTTCCATGGCTTGGTGGGGGTAGGTGAGCTTAGACAACACCATTCCTAAGCGTATATAAGGAGGGGCATACCCTTAATTATCATTCATAAAAGTTTACAAAGCTTAGAGTTGAAAATCAATGTCTTTCTTTCTCCTCTTCTTAATTTTCAAAAACAAAACTGTTGCAAATCAAATCCAAATCACTTCATACTTGGAGTAAAGCCATGCTACCACATAACAATGCCTTCTACCTAGTTAGATTGTGAAAAAGCAAAGCCACACTCCCTCTATCAATAGGTCATGAGCATTTGGAGGGATAAGGAGTAGGAAGCAAGGGAAGCAAGGAAGGAAAGGAGGTTGCTAGCTCTAGTTTGGACTTTTGTTCTTGGATCGTAGTTTTTTGTTGAAAAAAGGTGAGTTTACACGTTACTTTGAATGAAAATATGACACATATATGTTTATGTTTGAATGTGTTTAAGCTATTTGAATTATTGTTAACATATGTTAAAATATTAGTTTGAATTCTTGCTAAAGAAAGTGACATATGTAACCCATTTATATGGACTTAGAAGAATTCGGAATGGAATTTGAAAGTGCTGCTATGGATCGTAATATGAAATGTAATGTAAGTTATCTACTAGTGCGGAATATGAATATAAAAGTAAATAGTAAAGTAAAAGACACCAGGGATTTTTATAATGGTTCGAACCCCCGTTCTATGTTCATTCCCATACTCCTTTCGGAATTTAACTATAAACCCTCTCTTAACTTAGAGGAACAGGTATTACATCGCTTAAGAAACCGAACAAAACTTCTACTACCTAGACTACCGAATAGGACTTCTACCGCCTGAGTAACCGAACAGGTCTTCAATAATATAATAAGTTTTCTTGGCTGATTATGTATGAAGATAGCACAGATAAGTCTTTTAGAGTACAATCTTTTTATAATCTTCTCCTTTGTGGTATATAGTGTAGTTCGTGAAGATTTGGAAGTAATTTTAGTCACAAATGAATTTGTGGTTGGTAGTGCGAGTGATTAGAACACATTTATGATAGCAAATGGCAGAATATAGACAATAAGAATACTAGAATAGAATCAGAGAATTAAGTTATAGAAACAACTGAATTCAAGGCTACATATAGAGTTGAAAGATGTAATTATTCGTGAAAAGTTTCAACCATAGGATACAGAAACAACTGTTGAATTAAAAGTTGTTTTTGTTTGTTAAAAGAAGATGACCGTTCAGAAAATAGCCATTATGAATATTCAGTCGACTGAGGAAAAAAATTCAGTTATATGAATATTTAAAAATTTTGAATTTTGAATTTTATTTTAAAAAGTCACTTAGTTTAGTCTACTGAATGGAGGACTTTAGTCGACTGAACTTTCGAAGATACATGCACCTGTGCATGTTCAGTTGACTGCAAACCCTTGTTTAGTCGAATGAAAAAGGTGTTTTTTGCCATATTAGTTTCTTTTGAAAGCTTTTTGTTTAGTAAATTATTATAAACAATTTCTAAGGTATGTATATGATTTTGAAAATAATGTTAAACCATGTGTGCATGCATATACCACTTAGAAGAGATCTTAACATTAATTAACTACTAACTAGACTATAGACAAACCATATATAAAATTTGAAACCCTCTCTTTGAAATCTTGGTCTTCGATTGATCGTCGAGTAGAATAGTATCTTCCCCTATAAATTTGATTAGTTCATATAATATATACTTATATAGTTGTCACGATCAATCAAAATACAAGGTTCTAACATTTTCCCTTTTTTGATGATGACTGCTATGTAAGTTTATAAAAAATTTGTAAAATACAAAGCAATTGAAATTTCCCCTGAATAAATGAACTACCTGCCGAATATCTACATATTTCTCCCCTCTTTCATTGACAAAAAGGAATAACAATCATGGTAAATAGCGATAACATGGATGAATATGAATATTATGTAACAATGATAACATGGTAAACACGTAAAATAGGTAATGGGGATAACATGCCAGCAACAAATGAAATAAAACAGCATTTTACCTAACAAACATTAAGGATACAACATCGGTTCAATATTAAAACAAACAAAAGAAACAAAAATAATTGTGCATGAATACAAACATATCAAACAACAAAAACAAGGAAAATACATAAGCATAAGATAACATAAAAATGGACTAAACTTCCTCGCTTTCGAATTCTTCCTCTTCCACTTCTTCCTCCTCGGATGTTGTCCAAGAGAAAGGAATGGGGGTGTTCGTCAATGCTTATGGAAGTAGAGCCAGTGCAAGAAATGTTTTCCTAATTTTATTTTAGAAGCCCTTAATGGAGTTAAGCTTCTTATTGGTCTTGATGACGGTTTTCTCGATGTTGACCAATCGTCGATTTAGCTTACTTTGATTCTAAGAAAGAGTGACTAGACCTTGCCTTGGAGGAAAGTCACGTAAAGCTCTTGAATCTCATCGTCTTCTTCTTCTTCTTCTTCCTCGATTTGGCAGGAAGGTTGGGAGGAGGATGAGCCGATATGTGTCTGATGGGGTTGCGGACTCCCTTTAGCGCGATTAGCCGCCCATCCTTGGAAGCTAATGATTTGTTGAGGTGGGTGGCATTTTGGCAAGCCCGAAAGACTTAATGCCTTAGTGTTTAGCTCACTGATGGTAATGAAATCGGCATCGGGGATAGTTACATCAAAATCCATGAGAATCTGAATAATGTAGGCTCCGTATAAGATGGTTTTGTAGCTCCTCTTGTGATTGACCGTGAGAAGTTCATCAAGAATTACTTTGGCCCAACTGACTTTTTGAGAGGAGTAGATGGCATAGAGGGTTCGAAGTTGCGTTTTTAGATTTTCTCATAGCTTCTAATATGAGGTTTTATAGAGAAGATGAGAGCACAATAAAGGATGCGCACCTCTGGTCGCAAGGCGATGGATTTGAGAATGGTCATATCATTGGAGCGAAATCGATGAGTGACTTCATCTCGGTTATCCATGTCGACTTTAGCATCATTGACATCGATTCCTTCATAGGAACAATAAAGAATATTGCCTAGACGTTGGATGGGAAGGTAGATTCAGATGCCGCAAACTAGTCTCCAAATGCAATCGTCCTTGTTTCTTGGATCTTGGTGATCCAAGTACATATTGGCGAAGAAGAGTTTGATAATGGGGTAGATTTTGACATTGTTGGCAGCAAAACTAATCAAGCTTTAAAGACCACTTGCTTCCGTTGTTTCTCTAATGGTGTAAGCATTGAAGTCCGGATAATTTACAAAGGAACCATCGAAGATTTGTGAGCTTCTCATGGCACTGAAATGGGTAGTGGCAGTTTCATTATGAAGCCATGACCTAATTTGGCTTTTGGATGGTTCGACGGATGATTGTCGAGCTCCTTTTGTTCTAGGTGCTGTTTGTTTTTGAGTTGATTTGAGGTTGTAGAAATTGGATTGAAAATAATGGAGGATTGAAAATAATGGAGGATTGAAAATACTTGAGGTAGGGTTTGGGAATGAAGAAGATGAATATTAGGGTTGGTGAAAAGGTGGATTGAGAGTTGTGCAATATTATTTAAAAAAACAGAAAATAACAATTCAGTCGATTAAATGGTTTGGGACGGTCGACTGAAATATGTTAGTTTTCATCCCGAAGTTTTTGCCCAAAAGTTAATAAATTCAATCTACTTAATATATAGGTCCAGTCGACCGAAATATAGAAATTTTCAAGTGGTCAAGAATGTTCAGTCCTCTGAAATTAAAATTCAATCGACTATTATGCATGAAAATTTTTCCTGCATTAAATAGCATAGAAAAGTGCCATTTCAGTCGACTGAACTATCTAAGGCAGTCGACAGAATTACCTAATATAAAAATAATAGTTTCAGTCGACTTGGATGGTCGATTAAGTGGACCGAACATGTGTTTTTAGGTCTATTGGCATTTGTGCTTAAAGATTTTGCTATTAAAAACTTTAGATAATGTAAAATTTATAATAGTTAATTTATTGTAGAAAAAAACTTTATTTCAGAACATATAAAACATACAAAATGCAATACTCATTTTTTTATACAATAAACATAAATTCCTAGTTTCTAGTGGAGGGCGAATCGTCAGAGTTTGTTTCAACCTTCGTTATTTCTTGTAATGGTTGAATTGGTGACTAACCATTACCGCATTTCCAAGAGGTTAGTGACACCTGAGGATGTTTTAGGCTTCGTTACCAAGAATTCAGTGGAGCTTGAGAACGTTGTGGTGATGGTTGATGTACGCACTGTTTCGATGAAGACCTATAAAACTTTAACGTGACTTGTTCCAAAAAGATTAAATGTTTAGCGTTCACTTTCTGTTCATGGTACAGTTCATGTTGCAGTTCCAAATTCTCTTGGGTAGTGATGAATATCATCAATTTTCTCTTCATTGATGGAGAACCAAAACATAAATTACATTTAGTTCATTTTCCTTGAGGAGTATGTCCAGTATAATGAGTAGAAGATGGTACGATTTTAATTAAAATATAAACCGAAGTGGGTTGTTGGAATTTTTTTAATGATTCAGTTGAGGATTGCTAAAAACGATGGATGATTTATTGGATTCATCCTGTGAAGACATGTTAATGTTTGTAGAAAGAAATAATAACAAAAATTCAAGCTTAGAAAATTGTGTTGAGGAATGATGTGAAAAAGGATGAGATATAAGCCTTTATATACACAAGTAAAGACTATTTCCAAGTAAACAAAGTTTGAGAAGTAAAATGTCTGACTGATTATGGCTAGAAAATTATATGAGGTAGAAAAAGGTTAAGAGATAAGAACCGTTCAGGTGATGTGAGGAAGATTGTAGTTGGTATAACAAGAAATACTATAGTATAATGAAAAAACATGTAACTCCCTTACCAGCAACCTGAGTTCGAGTGCCAGTAGCAACAACTTTTGACAATAAAATTTATTTTCTAATTTTTTTTATTTATAATTAAAAATCATGCAAAGGTATAATACCCACTTCTCGATGTAATTCTACAAAAATATTTTCATTTATAGGTTTTGTAAATATGTCAGCTATCTGATTTTTTGAAGATACAAATTCTAATGAAATATTGTCTTTTTCTATTATCTCTAAGAAAATGATGTTTTTTATCTATATGTTTAGTTTTAGAATGATTTGTTGGATTTTTCGATAAATTTATTGCACTTGTGTTATCATAATAAATTGTTGAATTTGAAATATTTACTCCAAAATCTAGTAGTATTTGCTGCATGTAGATTACTTGAGCACATGCCAAAGCAGCAGAGATATATTCTTCTTCGCGGGTCGAAAGTAAAACACAATTTTGTTTCTTATTAAACCAAGATACTAAAGATTTCCAATAAAGTGACAAGTACCACTTGTACTCTTTCGATTCGTTCGACATCCTCCAAAATCTGCATCACTATAGGTACACTAACTCAAAAGGACATTCTTTTGGATAAAAGAGACCGTAGTCTTTAGTTTTGCTTAAGTATCGCAAAATTCGCTTCACTGCCCGAAAATGCAATTCTTTGGGATTTTCTTGAAATCGTGCACACAAGCAGACACTCATCATTATGTCTAATCTACTAGCAGTTATATATAGTAATGAACCAATAATACTACGATATAGTTTTTGGTCAACATTTTAACCATTTTCATCTCTATCGAGATGTAATGTAGTACTCATAGGAGTAAGTTTAGCAGAAGTATTTTCCATACCAAATCGTTTTATGAGATTGTTACAATTTTTTTCTAGATTGATAAAAATTATATTTTTTAATTGTTTAATTTGTAAGCCAAGAAAATATGAAAGTTCTTTCATGTGAGACATTTCAAATTCTCTTGTCATAATTTCTGAAAATTCATGACATAGTTTTTCGTTAGTGGAACCAAAAATAATGCCATTACGTAAATTTGAATTATTAAAATATCATTTTTATCTAGTTTGATAAACAAAGTTTGATCTTCTTTACCAATTATAAAACTATAATTAGTTAAATAACTTTTGAGATGGTCATACCATGCACGAGGTTCCTATTTTAAATCGTATAAAGCCTTTTCTAATTTATAAACATGATTTGGATATTTTTCACGAGCGAATAAAGGAGGTTGTTCGACATATATATTTTCTTTTTTAAAACCATTTAAGAAAGCACATTTTACATCCATTTGATAAATTTTAAAATTATTAAAACATGCATACGCTAATAAAATCATATAGCTTCTAGACGAGTTACAGGTGTAAATGTTTCATCGTAGTCTATTCCTTCTTCTTGATTATAACCATGAGCAATTAGTCTAGCTTTATTTTAATAATATTTTCTTGCTCGTCAACTTTATTTTATAAACCCATTTTGCACCGATAATCGCTTGATTACTTGGTCTAGAAACTAAGTCCCAAACGTCATTACGTTTAAATTGATTTAATTCTTCTTGCATAGCTATTATCCAGTTTTCATCAGTTGAAGCTTCTTTAGGACTTTTGGGTTCAATATTTGAAAGAAAAGCTACATGACCCGTTCGATTTAGTTGATTTCGAGTTCTTTTGTTGGCACGAATTTCTCCAATTATATTCTCATCAGGGTGATTACTTAAAAGTCTTGGCGGAGATCTAATATCGTTATTATTTTACAAATTTTTGTCTGTATTATTTTCATTATTTTCAAAATCATCATCTGAGTTATTTGATTTAGAAATAATTCCTTTATTTTTATGGTTTGAAATTTTCATCGAATGACACATAAAGTGTTTCTTCGATTACTTTAGTTCTTTTATTATAAATTCTGTAAGCTTTGCTTCGTTCTGAATAACCAATGAATATTCCTTCCTTAGATTTTGGGTCGAATTTACTAAGCATATCTTTTGTATTTAATATAAAACATTTTGAAACAAAAAATTTAAAATATGATATGTTAGGTTTTCTTCCATCAAAAAGCTCATATGGTGTATGTTTGGTTAATGGTTCAATGGAAATTCTATTTAAAACATAGCAAGTAGTTGCTACAGCTTCTTCCAGAAATGTTTTGGTAGAGTGCTTCCATTCAATAATGTTCAAGCACATTCTCGAAGAGTTCAATTTTTCCTTTCTACAACTCCATTTTGTTGTGGAGTTTTAGGAAATGAAAAATTGTGAACAATCCCTTTCTTATTACAGTAATTTTCAAAAGATTCATTTTCGAATTCACCGCCGCGATCGCTCCGGATATTTTTTTATTTTTAAATTCTTAATATTTTAAATTCTTTTAGCAAATATTTTAAAATTTTCAAAAGTATCACTTTTATTTTTCAAAATTATTCTCCAACTATATCTTGAAAAATCATTTAATATTATAAAAACATATCCGTCGTGGCTTATAGATTGAGTTTGAGTTGGTCCAAAAAGATCCGAATGTAATAACTCAAGTAGTTGCAATGTAGAAATCATTTTCTTTGATTTAAAAGAAGATATCGTTAATTTTCCTAATTGAAAAGCATCAAAAATATTTTTTTATTTGCTAAACCTCTAACTAAATTATTCTTAAATAATTTGTTAATAGCTTTAAAATTCATGTGATAAAATCGTTTATGCCATAACCAAGGATCATTATCTTTGGCTACTAGACACATATTTGTGTTATGATTGACTTTCATATTTAATACATAAATAGTTCTTTCCCTTGTTTCATCAAATATAAGGTTATTATTTTGATCATAAATATTGCATTTATTTTCTGAAAAAGTTATATTAAAACCTTTATCGCATAGCTGACTTATACTTAGTAAATTATGTTTTAAATTTTTAACTAGTAAACCATTTATAATAAGAGGTAAGTTAGATGCACCTTCATTGCTAGCAACGCCTTTGCCGATGATATAGCCTTCGGAAATATCTCCAAATGTGAAAGATCCTCTATCTGAGTAGATAATATTAGTTAGCATATCTTTATTTCCTGTCATATGTTTTAAGCAACCACTGTCTAGTATCCACTTTCCTCTTTTCTTAGTTAGTACCTGCAAAATATATGAATGACATCGGTACCCACATTTTATTAGGTTCCCAAGAGTTAGTTCTTAGGAAGCCAAACTCAAGTGGGTTTAGAATTCCCTTTACAAATAAAATCTTTATTTTTATTAACTGTAGTTATAAAAGATATCAACAATTGAGTATCCAAGAGGATATCTCAAAAAGTGTAAGAATGGCAATATCAAATAAATTCAATGAATCAGCTCAATTTCTTAGTGGATATCCTCGTGGAAGGATGACCTAAAGACTCAAGATAGGAAAAGAGGTCAATACAATACTCGATTGCCTGACTGGGTGTCGTACCCAAACGGACTTACCAAATCAACGGAGTCACAATGATTGGAATACGAGATATATCATCAATATCTCAAAACTCAAGAGTGAATACAGAGACTTCGGAATCGTCATTAATATTTTGAAGGACAATAAGAAACAAATCAACCGAACAAGGATACCTAATATAGGATTCTCCGAATCACAGAATGTGGCATGATAGTGGGAAATCCATTTCATCTTAAACACTCCAAACTCTAGACAAAAAATGGCATGCTAATTCGCACGAAAAGATAAGCTATAAGCAACAATCCCAAATCCTCATACATCAAGATAAATATTGCGACCCTGTCAATAGGATTGGCAATCCTTACAAAAGAACAAGATAAGGACATCCCAAAAGCATCAACAAACTCATTGTCAAGCAACCATATTAAAGAGGACTTGAATAAAACAATCACGATTAGGATTACTCCTAAGATAAGATGACATTAATTCTATTTTGGAATACTACGGAATAAAAATATTTCTAGACATATCCCAAACTTCAATCTCAAAGGACAAGATAAGATAAAGGACGTGGTCATTAAGATATTTGTAACACTTGTACTATACTTGGATATATTGTAATATATGCTTCTGTTATGTGTTTATCCTATTTTGTCCTAAATTCAGCTCAGATACCAAACTATGATGCCCCACCCCAAGACCCACATTAACAAAGAGTATTACTGGGTAATGTCGTCTGTTAATGCAGAGAATAGGGCTGGTTAAGAGCGACCATCTATAGTCTTCTCTTAAATATCTATTGAATACGTCTATTAGTGTTCTATATTTTTGTTATTTTTCTAACTTAGGTGGATCGGCATATCCAATAAATGCTTAATACAAAACTACAGGTGGATATAGGATCTATCAGAATAAAATACAAAAACTCAAATGTGTAACACATCACAGAACAGCATACAAATACACACACACGCATATATACTGATACATCCTAATACAATACAAATAATGCATCATAAGTGGTATGACGACCCTAATATACACATGAGTCAAAACAATAAATGCATATCAAGTAACGACAAAAAGACTACAACGAAAAGGGCTAGCAGATAAGTCCATGCAGAAGCAGAATAGGCTAAGTCCATAAGGGTATCTAAAAGCAGTAATAGATGCGTAAGGATAAGGGTATTCTTCTTCTTAAACAAGAAGGAACAATACTAAGTATAAGCATGAGTATAAGTATGGTATGGCTACTCTAAGTGATGAGGTGATATCATTTACACAAACATCTAATCTCAAAAGAGATAAGGGAATCCATAAAATGCTAAATATAGCAAGCCTTATATCTTCGGCATATCACAAATAATCAATAGTGGTTTAGGGAAAATATAACTCCTAAAAAAGAGAAATCCCAAACCCGCCATATCAGCAAACTCAAAGAAATCTCAAAGAAATCACCATGCCATAAGGCAATCAAATATAATTCTCCAACATAGGAGAATATAATCCCAAATAAATGCCAAAAGGCAAATCTCATGTTATAACACCAATAGGCAAATCTTAATAATAACGCCAAAAGGCAAATCTAAAATAACGCCAGTGTAGGAAACTCAAACCTTAAAGATAGAACTCCCAAGAGTTTAAATTCTCTAATGGTAATTGCCACAATTATATCAAATGGTCCAAAGGACCAATTTCAAAAAGGGACGATACACTAGGGAAAATAGTCAAAGAAATCATCTCAAAGATATAGCACATGCTAATGGCCGAAGCTCGCCAAATACTTTTCTCCAAAAATAAGACGCCACGTCTCTTAGACAAATGTCCCGAAGGACAAAAAAATATGTCTCTTAGACTAACATCCTGAAGGACAACATCCCGAAGGACAAATATATCGCAATGACAAACGTCTCTTAGACAAACATCTCGAAGTACAAATGACCTTAAGGTCCAGTATGGAAAAATACGTCTCTTAGAAAAATGTGGCACAAACTCTTGGATACAAACCCAAACAGTTTTAACGTGTGTCACATACTTCACATTCGCACTAACCGATTTACTAACCGCTAGTAAATTACAGACTCAAAGCAGTAAAAAGTTTACCTCATCTCCTTAGTAAATGCGATGACCTAAAATTTTTGGACATTTGAAATTGAGATATTTAATAGATTTTAAAATTTTAAAAGTTAATTTTCAACTTGAATTTGACATGTCAATATTTATTTGATAATTTAATTATTGAATTTAACAATTGGAAATTTGGGTAAATAAGAAGTCTACATTTTCGGCGTGTTAAAAATAATTTGAAGTCTTGGAAATTTTATATTTATAATACTAGAGATAATAAAAGTTTTAAAATTGAGTTTGAAAGTGTTTTGCTCAGTTTTAAAAATATATCATTTGAATTTATATTTAAAAATAGCCCTCCAAGGAACAGTCTCAGATTTTGACAAAACCAGTTCCATTAGATCCGTAATAGTGTATTATTATCGGATTTTGATTTTCGAAGTGTTTGGAGTTGTCGTATTATCAATCATACGGTAGGTAAACGTGCTGAAATCTATATCGAAAATTCAATATAATAACCGAGTTCAAAAAGCTATCTTCTCCATACAATCGAGTTAAGCCTCGAAACCATTTCCATTACGATCGCAATAGGGGTATAACTTTATGAATGCCTGACGGCATGCCTTGATAGGAGTTCGAAATTTAAGTTAAATTTTCAAGATAATTTGAATTTGAATTTAACTAAATATATATATTTATATATATACTAGTCGGACATCAGTTGAGATTACTTCACATCAGCTGTATTTTTATTCACTTCATGTCACTGTAGAAAGACCATTCCTGCACTCCAACATCCCCTCTTGTCTCCTTCATTCTTATTTTTATAAGCACGCATCAAATTTTATAAAATAAAAAGAAAAGAGCATTGCCGAACAAATTTTCTTGTTTTAAAATCAAGCCTCCTCTCCAGTCCAATCAATTTTCGATCGAAAATCATCAAAAGAAACTCATGCCTTCCCTCTTATCTTCCCCTATTCAAGCGGTTCATTTGCTGCTTAAACAAATTGGCGCTTCCTCAAATAAATTGAAATCGAATGGAAAGAATGAAATTTTAAATCGTTCAAGATTCAGAATAAAGGTCGTAAACTTCCCCTCTTCTTCATTTTGTCTGGAATCGATTTCGAAAGACAATAAAAGGAAGGGGTGCTCGATTGATCTAGTGATCGATCACTTCGACTCGAAAAAGGGAACAGGTAGTTGTCGCAAGGTCGCGACTGCGACGGGATGAAGGCGAATCGAGTTGGCAAAGTAGGTCGCTCCTAATGGCCGTGATGGGCGACTAGTACGAGGAGAGGCAGCGCATATGGGGTGGGTGGCCAGAGGGCTCAGGCGTGCGAGGATATCTAGCGTCGACGAAGTGGTGGTTCGGCAGTGTTTCGCAAGGGCGAGCTAGGATTTGAGGGCAATGAGGTGTTCGATTCTTTTTCTTTTTTGAGTTAACTTAATTCAATGAATTATATGCAAAAAAAAATATGAAATTGAAAACAGACTGTTTATTTTTTAATATATATATATATATATAAAGATGTAAAGAAATATCCATATACCGAAGAAGGAAAATTTTACAGAAAAGAAAATGCAAAATACAAATATATCTGGAAAAAAAATTTATGCATGTTTCAATATGTAGGTAAAATAGAAAAATATATGGATAGGATTTTGGTAAATACAAGAGTATATAAGATTAGATTTTTAAAGTCTATATAGATTATTTTTATAAATATACATATGTAGTTTCAAAACAAAATAAAAATAAATAAATATACACAAACACTTATATAGCTTACTAGTTAATTTTAAATGGATTATGGTGATTAATTTGTTAATTAACCTATTTAATGATTTTAATTGCTAAAATATTTTTTAAAGGAAGTTAAGTTTAAAATTCAATTTATTCATTTAAAATTAAATCATTAGTTTAAAAATAAACTATTAGTTAAATTAAATTTTAAAATGGGGATTAATTGTTCGACTTGTTTGATTATTAATAAATCATTTGATGTTTATTCAAGGTCTGAAATCGTGAAGGAAACAAGCCGGTTGGACTGGGTTGCAAGTAAAAATCAAAGGTGAGTTAATCTCACTCATTTGGATTATCGGTTAATTTAAATTATTGCCTGATTGATTGAATTAACTAGATGTTATATTATATAGTAATATATATATTGGAGTGATTGACATTCCCGCATTATATAGCGGATGAGGCCCTATGCTCCCCGCATAATAGTGGATGACCCTATATACCGCAATATCCCCCACGAAGTGGGATTAGTATTTTATATTATGATAACATCTGTGGATGCAGGGAAACAGGTTGGAGGGATCCAACTAGATTCCTCAAACGTTGAACTTATTTTATATTCAGCGATGTGATTTATTTGATGATCTGTGATAGATTATATTGATTATATTGGGGATTGAGGTTATTGAATGCTATGCTTGGATGAATATATATGGTATTTTGAGAAACGGAATATATATATATATATATATATATATATAAAGTTTGGATTTTTTAAAGGAAATGAGAAAAAATTCTTAAGTAAATAATTATTGGGAATTGGATAAATCGTGTAATAAATTTTAAAGGGAATTTAAGACCAGGAAATCGGTTTGAAATCGATTTAGTGTTTTGGAAACTGTGATTTAAAGGAAAATGAGAAATGGAAATTTGTAAACTGGTTTATAAATGAAATGGAATATTTATCGGTGGATAAATTTAAAAGTAAAGTTCCAGTGGAATTTATAAGAAAAGATGCAATACATTTTAAAAATAAAAGGGTGATTTTATTTTTGAAAGTTAGAAAGTATATTTTTCTTGGAAAACTAAGTATATTTTCAATGAAAAGATTTCAAAGTATAAACTAGAAGTTTAAAAATGTTTTAGAAAATTTATTATTTTAATCAATTTTAAGAGAAAAGTAAATATTTATTTAAGTTAATTATGGTAGTTAATTATTTTTAAAGGAAAATTAGTATTATGATTTTATAAAGGAATTTTAACATAAATATTCGATATAATAACTTTATTTTAAAAGGAAATGTTGGTTTATGTTTTACTCAGAAACTCTTATAAATTTCTTAAGTATTATTTTTATTTAAGTAATTTAAGTAGCTTAATGTATATAATATAAGTATATATTTTTAAAAGTGATTATAAGGAGATGGAAATGTGCTTTAAAAATAAAAAGTTGTTTTATTTTTTTTAAAACGATGAAAGAAATTTACGGGTTTGAGATGTAAATTAAATTGGGATAAATCGAGAAGGATTTATTAACCGATTAAATGGACTATTTTGTAATGGAGAGTGTATTTTCCTATAAAGCCAAGTATATTTTCAATGAGAGATTTCCTAGTATAAGTTAGAGGTTTTAAAGTGGTTTTAAAAGAATGTTTTAGAAAGAAATTATTATTTAGGGTTTTACAATTTTTAAAAGTAAATATTTATTAAGTTACTTATATAAGTAAAGTATTTTAAACGTTTAACTAGTATTATGATTTAAAGATAATTATTTAATATTTATACCTTATAGAATAACTTTTATTTCAAAAAAAATTGGCTTAAGTTTACATGAGAAATTATTATAAAATCTCATAACTAGTATTTTAAATAAAGTGTTTTAAATAGTTTTTATTTTAAGTATTTTAAAGTATATATTTTGGTTAAAGTGATTTAAATTATTTAAAAATCTAAAGTATTTAGACTTGGTGATTTTCAGCGGAAATAAAAAAATTGGGTGGAAATTTATTCTGCGAGCAGAAAAGTGATTTGAAAACTATGTTCGAAGGGTTGAAGTATGGAAAAATATCTTGCAAAGATATTTTGAAATAAATATTTTGGGAAATTATTAAGGTTTGATGGTTGTTTGTGGATGCTATATGATAGTTAAATAACCGACTATCAATATTGGCCACGCTGATCGTTTTGAAGAGACCAGGATCGGGATTAATTTTTCGAAAACCACTTCGATCCGGTTTGAACGTTTTCATAAGGAAGACAAGAGCTTGGAGTCAAAGATGGAGCAGTGAAGTGCAAGAGCTAATAACTACTAATCCTGAGGGTGATTCCAAAATGGATGTAGTGGAGTAGTGCCTTCGTTTCCGCTTGGACCGGGAACGGACTTGTATGGATGAATGTTATCAGAACATCGTCAGGAGGACGATGAGCATTCTAAGTGAGATGTGTTCTAAAAAGGTAATGCATAGCCTTGAGCCTCATTAATCAGGAATGGCTAAAACAGGGGAGGTGCAGCAAGGCTAAGTGGCTAGCAACCAATTAGGATAAGGTCATTCCTGTCTAGATGTCTCTTTTATTCAGTTGTGTGGGCGATTGCTGATCCCAACTGTGGGGTGATCTTATTTGGGCTATCCAGTAAGGGGTAGCTCCTGTCTTGTATTGCATGGGATCAGGGAGGATCCTCGGTACTCTAATCTAGACCAGTTACAATGACGGGTGGTACCCCAGTAGCCCTGCCATTGATGGAAACCCAATCTCCAATATTGCCTACGGATTTGTTTGTCTACCTATTATGCTAGAATTTAATGAATGTAACAATTTCGGCTATTTGAATAAGCATTTGTATATAGACATTATTATAATATCAGAAGATTTGATAAGAAATGTTTTGGTTATCGCAAGGTAAAAACCCGACATGATTATTTGTGGCATGGTCTTACGAGATACCTTTGATTTCAAAGAATTTTGAAAGCTTTAATAATCTAATTGGGTGTGTTTTCTCACGCTGGTTTTCTAGACTGACTTGGGTGTTATTTCACTATAATGCTCGGGTCAGACCAAGTATTATAGAATACAGATTCTGGTTGGACTGTATGGAACTCAGGGGATGCACTGTATGGCGAGAAGTATCACACGTATCTGACTTATTTCCGCTGTGTATGGTAGCTGTATAGTCAGCTTATGTGAGGGCAAGTTATTATAACTGTCCTGTATTTTGCTATTGATTGTGTTGTACTCTGATGATGTAATGTTTAAATTAGATATAGTTCTTTTTGTATAAAGATTATTCATTTAGCTACTATATATTGTTCCGCTGAGATTGTGAGATTCTGATATTGTTTTGTTTTTCTCTTCTTCTACCTCCTTTCCCACGACAATATGTCTTTTCCGGCACTCGATCGTCGGCATATTATACAGTGGTGTATTAGTATCGATTTTCGAGGGTCGAGAAGGGCGGGTCGTCACAGTGGTATCAGAGTTTAGGTTGGCGATAACCTAGGCTTTGGTGGAGGAATTACACATTTAAGATAGGGTCCGTAGTACTCTAGAATGAGTTTGAGTGTATTACTAGATATGAGCACGTATTTGTTAGTGAATATAATTTTTTATATATTGTTTTGATTGGTTTATTGAGTAGTTTATGGATTCTGGCCAATACGAGTAATTAACATTATTGATAGGGATCTCTAAACACTTGAATAGAACAATTCGACACGATTTTGTTTTTAAATAGGGTAAATAAAAAAATTTGCCTAAATTATTTTTATATATGAAAGAAATAATTTTCAGAAAATTATTATAGTTAATAAATGGTTGCTTGGTTGTTAGGAAATGATAATATTTAAAATTGTTATCATTGCTGTTAGGAAATTTGAATAGGAGTTGAAAGTATAAATGAAAGTTAAGAAATAAATTTAGATAACATAATGTAATTTGTAAATGTGAATTATAAATGTGATATATAATTGAAATAAGATAAAATTCCAAAGTAATGTTTGAATAAGGACTACAAGGATTTGAAAATTGAAATTTTGGGAAAAGTTTAAATTCCTTTGGATTTGAAATGGTTTCCAAAGGTTTGGAGAAATAATAGTGATATTATTTAGGAAATTTTTTTGAATTGGATATGAATTATGGTGAGATTTGGAATTTAAAAATAATTGAAATTTTTTTTGAAGGGATAAAAGCATTAAACTCTTTTCGGTTGCTGGAAAATAATTCCAGTGATGAACATGACATCCTCGGTGTTCATTTTCGAGTTTCCAAGGGAGGAATCGCTACCTAAATGTTTTGGATTGGTGTTTTTTTGCGAAATTGGATTTGATTTTCAAAATTGATTTTTGAACGTTTTAGTAATGGTTTAAACTCTGGAAGTCTAACTAAAAATATTTATGGATTATAAACATCTTTGGAAACCTATTGAAGTTTAAAATTTTGATTGGAAATGGAAGGTAATTGAATCTAGTTAAATAAAAGTGAATTCGAGGAAAATTCTAAGTAGAATTAATGGAGTGGTTATTGAAATAAAATTTATTAGTTGGAAATAAATTTGTGAATGGACAAATGAATTTACATTTGAAACTGGATATTGGAATTAAACTTAAATTGTAAGTAAATGGAACTAATTTAAAGAAATGGTTAAGTAAGAATGGGTTTGAGGTAAGGTGAATAGAATTCGATATTTAATTTGACTTGGAAAATAAATTAAGAAATTGAAGATAAACTGAATTCAAAATGGAACCGAAAATTAAAGTTAAATGAAAGTAAATGTGAAAGCCTAAGTAATGAAGTGAAAAATAAATATTTAAGTGTGTAAAATATTTATATTGAACTTAAGAAATGGATGTTGAAATTCTTAAGTAAAAATTGGTATCGCAAAAATATTCCAAGTTAATATTTGAATGAAGATTAAGTAAGAGTGAAATGGGATAATTGAGAATAGGAGTATGGAAATCAAATGTGAATAAAAAGAGAACTGATATAGCTAATAATCAACTGGAATAAATACGTAGGATATACGTATATTATTTTATTCGCACAACGATTTGATCCAGAGTTGAGAACAGAATTTCGAGGTAGTTATACCGATCTGAGTTGGGATTTTTCACTCGATTTTCGACGGTGAACCCTGGATATGGATTTTTGATTGATTCTGGAAATTCTTTATCATGGTGAATGGCTATGCAAGGAGAATGACAATTTTTGATCAAAAAACTAGATCTAGTCCGCACTAGGAAGTCGGGTGGACGATACTAGTTCGGATGTGGAATTGTGTGATCGAGGGAGCGTCGAATTTGATATTGCGTACAGACGGTATATGTACATCGTACGGACTTGAATGAAATAGATGTTGAAAATTTTGGAAAGAAAGTGAATAAAATGATTTTGAATTCTATGATTGGATATTATTGCTAAGTAGTATACAGGTATATAAAAGCAAAAAAAGGAAATTGATGATTTTGATTTCAGAAGGGAAAATTGTATGGCCCGACAAAAAGGTATGCATTTAAATTATCATATGAAATTCGATGGTTTTCTGATCTAGCCACTTGGCATTTTGTTTTCTTTTGAAATCAGGGGTCCGTTGAGGCATTTTGTAGTCATACCAAGCTAGCCGCGCAAAGAAGACGCTGGCGAAATTTTTTCGAAAATTTAGCGAGTTAGAAAATTTTGAGAAAATTTGATAATTTAAAATTGGGATTTTTTAGTTATAATTTGAACTGGTTGAGTTAATAATATTGTTTGGAAGTTATGGATGAGCTTCGAAAGTTAATAAGAGTAATAGTATGTCTTTAATAAAAAATTGTTTTGGAAAGTTGTTTGCAACCGTTTGGTTTTGGAAAGTTGTTTGCAACTGTTTGGTTTTGGAAAGTTGTTAAAAACTATTTGGATTGGGGAAATAGTTAACTGGTTATGGATCATTCTTCTTAACTAGCAATTTCGGGGACGAAATTCTTTTAAGGGGGAATGTGACGACTCGAAAGTTTTGGACATTTGAGATTAACATATTTAAGAGATTTAAATATTCAAAAATTAATTTTCAACTTGAATTTCAAATGTCAATATTTATTTGATAATTTAAGTATTGAATTTAACAATAGGAAATTTGGGTAAATATGAAATCTGGAGTTTCAAGCATGTTAAAAATAATTTGAAGGCATGGAAAATTTATATTTATAATATTGGAGATAATAGGAATTTTAAAGTTGAGTTTGAAAGTGTTTTGTTCAGTTTTAAAAATATATCATTTAAATTTATATTGAAAATAGCCTTCCGAGGCACAGTCTCGGATCTTGACAAAACTAGTTCCATTGGATACATAATAGTGTATTATTATTGGATTTTGATTTTCGTAGTGTTTGGAGTTGTCATGTGATCATATGGTAGGTAAACGCGCTGAAATCTATATCGAAAATTCAATATAATAGTCGAGTCCAAAAAGCTATCTTCTCCATACGATCGAGTTAGGCCTCGAAACCTTATCCATTGCGTTCATAGTAGGGATATAACATTATGAACGCCTATGGGCACGCCTAGATAGGAGTTCGAAATTTAAGTTACATTTATCGAGATAATTTGAATTTGAATTTAATTAAATATATATTTATATATATATATATACACTAGTCAGACATCAGCTGAGTTTACTTCACATCAGTTGTATTTTTATTCACTTCATGTCACTATAACATGACCATTCCTTCACTCCAACATCACCTCTTGTCTCCCCAATTTTTCTTTTTATAATCACGCGACAGATTTTATAAAATAAAATAAAAAGAAAAGAGCATGGCCGAACAAAATTTTCTTGTTTTAAAATCAAGCCTCCTCTCCAAATCATTCAATTTTCAATCGAAAATCATCGAAAGAAACTCATGCCTTCCCACTTATCTTCCCTTATTTGAGCGATTCGTTTGCTGCCCAAAAAAAATTGGCGCTTCCTCAAATATATTGAAATCAAATGGCAAGAACGAAATTTTAAATCGTTTAAGATTTAGAATAAAGGTGTCAATATTGGTAACTCTTGGTCATTGAGATTCGTGCATTTTTCAGATTAATATTTAGGGATAGATCATACCTTTCTTTTTATCTCCTCAAACAAATTGAAATGATTGAAGTTTCTCTATTTGGAATCGTCTTAGGTCTAATTCCTATTACTTTAGTTCTTCATTTTGTCTGGAATCGATTTTGGAAGAGAATAAAAGGAAGGGGGAGCCCGTTTGATCTAGTGCTCAATCACTTTGACTCGGGAAAGGGAGCAGATGTTTGTCGCAAGGGCGCGACTTTGAGTGGATGGGGGCAAATCGAGTTGGTGAAGTGGGTCGCTCCTAGTGGCCGCGATGGGCAACGAGTACGAAGTGAGGTAGCGCACATGGAGTGGGTGGCCAGAGGGGTCAGGAGTGCGAGGATATCTGGTATCGACAAAGATGTGGTTTGGCGGTGTTTCGTGAGGGCGAGCTAGAGCTTGAGGGCAGTGAGGTATTCGATTCTTTTTCTTTTTCGACTTAACTTGATTCAACAAAGTATATGCAGAAAAAATTTATGAAACTGAAAACAGCCTGTTTGTTTTTTTAATGTAAATTTAAAGATGCAAAGAAATATCCATATACCGAGGAAGAAAATTTTACAGAAAAAAATGGAAAATACAAATATATCTGGAAAAAATATATATATTTATGCATGTTTTAATATGTGGTAAAACAAAAAAAAATATGGTTAGGATTTTGTGAAATATAAGAGTATATAAAATTAGTTTTTTAAAGTCTATATAGATTATTTTTATAAATAGATATGTGTAGTTTCAAAATATATATATATATATACACAAACATTTATTTAACTTAATAGTTCATTTTAAATGGATTATGGTGATTAATTTGTTAATTAACCTATTTAATGATTTTAATTACTAAAAAAATTTAATGGAAGATAGATTTTAATTTTAATTTATTCATTTAAAATTAAATCATTAGTTTAAAAAAAATTATTAGTTAAATTAAAATTTTAAAATGGGGATTAATTGTTCAATTTGTTCGATTATTAATAAATCATTTGATGTTTATTCAAGGTCTGAAATAGTGAAGGAAACAAGTCGGTTGGACTGGGTTGCAAGTAAAAATCAAAGGTGAGTTAATCTCACTTATTTGGATTATCGGTTAATTTAAATTATTGGCTGATTGATTGAATTGACTGGATGTGATATTATATAGTAATATATATATATATATATATATATATATATATATATATTAGAGTGATTGATATTCCCGCATTATATCGTGGATGAGACCCTATGCGCCACGCATGATAGAGGATGACCCTAAGTACCACGATATCCCCCTTGGAGTGGGATTGATATTTTCTATTGTGCTAACATCTGTGGATGCAGGGAAACAAGTTGGAGCGATACAACTGGATTCCTCAAAACGTTGAATTTATTTTATATTCAGCGATGTGATTTATTTGCTGATCTGTGATAGATTATATTGAATATATTGGGGATTGAAATTATTGAATGCTATGCTTGGCTGAATATATATGGGTATTTTGAGAAATGGAATATATATACATATATATAAAGTTTGGATTTTTTTAAAGGAGATGAAAAGAAAATTCTTAAGTAAATAATTATTGGGAATTTGATAAATCAAGTAATAAATTTAAAGGGAATTTAAAATCAGGAAATCGGTTTGAAATCGATTTAGCGTTTTGGAAACTGTGATTTAAAGGAAAATGAGAAATGGAAATTTGTATACTGGTTTATAAATAAAGTGGAATTAAAAGTAAAAGGGTGATTTTATTTTTAGAAATTGGGAAGTATATTTTTCTTGGAAAACTAGGTATATTTTCAAAGAAAAGACTTCAAAGTATAAATTAGAAGTTTAAAAGTGTTTTTTAGAATGTTTTAGAAGATTTATTATTTTAATTAATTTTAAGAGAAAAGTAAACATTTATTTAAGTTAATTATGGTAGTTAATTATTTTTAAAGGTAAATAAGTATTATGATTTTAAAAATAAAAAGGAATTTTGACATAAATGTTTGATATTAAACTTTATTTTAAAAGGAAATTTTGGTTTAAGTTTACTTAGAAACTCTTATAAATTTCTTAACTATTATTTTTATTTAAGTAATTTTAGTAGCCTTGATGTAAATAATTTTAGTACATATTTTTGAAAGTGATTATAAGGAGATGGAAATGTGTTTTAAAAATAAAAAGTGGTTTTATTTTTTAAAAGTGATGAAAGAAATTTACGTGTTTAGGACGTAAATTAAATTGGGATAAATCGAGAAGGATTTATTAACTGATAAAATGGACTATTTTGTAATGGAAAGTATATTTTCCTTAAAAGCCAAGTATATTTTCAAAGAGAGATTTCCTAGTATAAGTTAGAGGTTTTAAAGTGGTTTTAAAAGAATATTTTAGAAAGAAATTATTATTTATGGTTTCAAAATTTTTAAAAGTAAATATTTATTAAGTTAATTATATAAGTAAAGTATTTTAAGATTTAACTAGTACTATGATTTAAAAGATAATTATTTAATATTTTTACCTTATAAAATAACTTTTATTTTAAAATTTGTTCTCGTTACGTTTACATGAGAAATTATTATAAAATTTCTTAACTAATATTTTAAATAAAGTTTTTAATTTTTTTTATTTTAAGTGTTTTAAAGTATATATTTTTGGATAAAGTGATTTAAATTATTTAAAAATCTAAAGTATTAAGACTTGGTATTTTCAGTGGAAATAAAACAATTGGATGGAAATTTGTTCCCCGAGAGGAAAAGTGATTTGAAAACTATTTTCAAAGGGTTGAAGTGTGGAAAAATATCTTGCGAAGATATTTTGAAATAAATAATTTGGAAAATTATTAAGGCCTGATGGTTGTTTGTGGATGTTGTATGATGGTTAAATAACCGACTATCAATATTGGCCAATGCGTTGACCATTTCGATGAGACCAGGTGTAACGACCTGAAAATTTCGATGATTTAATTTGGTTAAATTATAAGATTTTTGTAATTTAATGTACAAAGAAATGAAAATCTTATAATTGATAATGAAGTGAATGTTAGAATTTAAAAGAGCAAGTGTAATAAAAATTAACAATAACATAAAACAAAAAGGAAGAAAGGAAATGGCAATTAGTTGAAATAATGTAGCTTGTTATACTTGGTTAAAGTCTAATATAAGAAAACAAATTAGAAGATTGTATTAACTAATGCAATGATGAAATTAGTGATAATTTAATGAATTCAGTGTTATAATAACCGATGAAGTAATACGCAATTAATGGGAAACGTATACAATCAATGTAGGTATGAAATTTTAATTAATGTCGTTTCGATAATAAACGTTACTTGGTGATTTTTAATATAGTAACGGAAGGGTGTATGTAAAGTAATTTATGAATATATATTTGGCGATTTAATCAAATCAATCTATAGAAATCAATTTTAAATTAATTGGAAGGAAATATGTAATAATTGCATTTATTTGTAAATGGATGAAATTTATTTCTGTGTTAATTGAATATTGGCATAAGATGATAATTGTTAATGTAATAAGAAGTAGGCCAATAATAATTCTTCTCATAAATTGATAATCGATCCAATAATGAAATACTATCCATAAAAGGGCAATTAGATTTATGGTAGAATAGAAAGTATATTAAGTGGAAATAATGAAAATAAAATTTGTAATTTCAAAATTTTGGAAATTTGAAGAAAGGGTGGAAATTATTGTACTAAATTAAATGGGAGTCAATTAGAACTAATAAACCTTAATGTATATTAATGAAATTGTGGCAATAGTGCAAAACTTAAATCATTTACCCATTCATTAATGCATTGAATTAGGTCTCAATCAAATAGCAACATTTGGCTGGTTAATAAAAGCTTTTAAGTGAAAATAAAACGTTAATGATAACAAGTATTTTAAGATTAACCATCTATTTACTATATTAAATTTTAACTGATAATTAATTGCAATAAATAAAAATAATTATTACATTTACGTTAATTGGAGTAACATTTGAAATTTTTGTCAATTCCATTTATAATATAACTATTGGTTGATGTAGCACTGTAAATCAAGATTGATTAATTTAAATTGAATGTAAATTTTTGTGATTGGGTTTATTTCAAATAAATGAAATTTAATATTTAGATATTATGGAAATATAAATTTAGATGAAATTTCGAGATATTTACGTGATAAAGTATGAACCCAATGGTAGTCTCATCTATTGGATACTAATAGATTGAAAAATTGAATGAAAGTCAAAATAAAAAGAAATTTTTGCAAATTTGATTTATAATTTGCGAATATAATGAAATTGAAATTTAACGCTGAAATGAATAAATTTGTTAACTCTAAATTTACATCTACATTTGGTTTAAATTAACGTGAAGGATTAAGAAGGTAAACGTGATAAAGATTGTCAATTTTAGAATTTAAATAGGAAATTTGATTTAATTAATTTATTTTAAATTTATTTAATTAATGGAAAAATAGCCATTTTGGCCATTGACTCGGATTTCGACGAAACAAGTTTAATCGGATCCGTAACGGTGAATTATAATAATGTTTCAAGTTTCGTAGCGATCGGACTGGTCGTTTGATCGTACGGACTCGAAACGCCTTGAAATTTATGCAATTGAAATCAATTTGGAAAATATTTTTTTAGCATAACTTCTTCATACGATGGAATTTGGACTTGAAACCTTTTCCATTGCGTTTAAAAAAAATTTAAACATATATTTTGATATATAGGTTGACCTATTTCCGTTCCGGAATAGAAACGGACTTTTCGGGTCAATTATCATTCAAAACCCAAATCCAATCTAGCCCATTCTTTCATTATGTTTTGCCTATTTATATGGCATTATAAACTCTAGCAGCAACCTCCACTTCATTTTCTCATCTCTAATCCCGAAATCAACCATAATTGCATTCTAATGGCAATTAGCAAATCAAATAAAGTGGTTAAAATTCAAAGTCTTCAAATCATATCATATAATATACCGTTTCGAAGCACTCGACGGATGGAGTCAGCTTATGGTGTTCGTTTTTGGAAACAACGCTTGTATCAACCAGAAATCGTGGTCAAAGGCGTCGGCGGCGAAGTCAAAGGGGGTAATTTGGGGGGTTTTGATCGAAGCATAAATTGGCGAAATCAACTTCTGGGTATTGTAGAGCTCGATGAGTGGATTCCAGATCTAGTTTCGATTTGACGATCGGAGCAGTGATGCAGTGGAAATTGGCGCCAAAAGGTCATGGCTGCGTCAACTTTGGGGCACAAATTCAGGCGACCGACATCGAATCAGGCGGCGGCGTTGATTGACGTTAGTGGAGGAGATGATGATCTTCCAATTGCAAGTGGTTGCGCGGCTTCAGGTGGTCTAGGCTTAGAGTAACGTGCAGTCAAAGTCTAGGCGTGCGTGCGTAGGCTTCTACATTTCCTGATGCGTATGTAGTAAGTAAGTTGATTATTATTATAATATTAAATGCGTTCTCTTTTGCATTTTATTTTTTTGAAATTCAATCGCATTTATCGTCATAACTTTTGCATACGATATCTGTTTTACACGCGGTTTCTTTTATTAGGATCGTATTGAAATTCCGGACTTGATGACGCTGATTTGGACGAATTCTGAGATGGTCAAATTTTTGGGTTTAAATTGAATTTAAATTCAATTTAAATTCGAAAGGTGAGTGTTTTAACCCACTCACAACTTCTAAAATTTCTTGTGTTTGTTAAGTTGATTTATTATATGAGTAGAAATTCATTTATGACTGTTTGGCATATTTCATTCATCATCTCAGTTAGATTGCATTTATTAAAATTAAATTGTTATTTAATTTTATTATTGCATATAAATTGACAGTTAAATTTATTTATTTTTGCATATAAACTTCCAATTAAACAGTTATTAATTTATTATTGAATATAAAACTGTTCGTTGATAACTGTTATATTTTATATGCTATATATTGATGTTTTGTTCAAATTGGATGATGATTGTAATAAATGGTTGATGATTGATGTTTGGTGAATGGATGATGTGCTCTATATTATATAATATGCAAGTTATCATGCATTTCATTTCATTCGGGTTTGCAGTTTGAAATGATATACAACCGCATTTTTTTTAAAAATTACGGATTGAAATGATAAATATCCGTATCACTTGACCATAGGATAGAAAATTTTATACAGACACCGTCGGTCGATATATATAATTATTTTGAAAACGATTTATATGGTTTGAATAGGATACGGTTTAATAAATATTAATTTTTGGTATTTTATAAATATTATTTATATATACATTCATAGTTAAATTGTTGAATTTAAGTTATGTAAAAATCTGTTAAATAAAAATGAATAAGTTGAATAATGGAGTTTGATAATTTATATTATATGGTTTAGTACAGGTTTATGATATTGTATATATATAGAGAGAGTTTTAAATGATTCAAATCAATTAATATTGGAAGATAAGTCGGAAATTTATTTGGAATTGAGCTTATTTAAAAGTTTAACTCCATAAGTTGATGTAAACTTATTAAGATTGGAATTTAAAGGTATGATATTTATAACTGGATTTTTTTATTCAAGATAAATCAAATGAATATTTCTAGTATAAATAAATTGAAGGAAAAGTTTAGTTGTTAGTAATTTGAGTTTTATTTTACAGATTTATTAAGTGAAGGTTTCAAAACTAAATAATTGGACAATAAATTGTTGAATAGAAATTTTCAACCCGAGTTTTGATATTGTTAAATAATCAAAGTTTGAAATATATTAAAATCGAAGTGTTTTATTGAAACCGAGAGTGAATCTAAATTTATGGGTTAGACTTAATTTAAAGTAAATAAATGGTAAATGCGTGAAAATTATTTACTTTTTAAAGTAATTTAAAATCAACTATTTTACATACGGTTGAATATCCAAACCATTTAAGTTTTGGAAGTTATGGTTTTAAGTTATGAAACCCAAAGTTTTATGTTTTGAAAGGCTATATTTCAAGTATTTGATTTCAAATTTATTATAACCTTGAAATGAGTTAAAAAAAAAGAATATAATGAAATGATGTCATATTTATTTGGTTTTAAAAGGAGAAATGATATCATATTTATTTGGTTTTAAAAGAAGAAATGATATCGTAATTATAGTTTTGAAATGGGTATTTTATTCTGGTTTTGAAAGTATAAACTATTTTGAAAAGACTGTGGTGTTATAATAACGTTTGGTTGTTAAAGAGACCGGGATCGGAAGTTGTCATACTCTTTGCCAACTCCGAAAACCACTTTAACAACCGTGTATGCGGTGGAGATTCCAAAACGAAGTAGGATGGTGGCGGCGTTTCCTCTGAGGTAAATACGTGGACCCAACTCCCGTGAGTTGGCATAAGGTGGCTAAAATAGGAGCGATCGACGGGTTAATAAGGTAGCACCTTTGATCGGACACTTTCCTTCGATACTATGCTCTGACTTTGGATTGATTCGGTGGCCGCCTTCACTTTTGATTTTTTTGATTTGGGGGAGTTTGTTCGAGGTGGGCGGTAGCTGCGCGCTACGCGTTACCACCGACCCGGAAGCGTAATTGTTTTATCTACCCTAGTATTGCCTGGTTGTGCCATGTCACCTACCCTATCGCGCGTTGTACGAGTTTGTATTTCTCCCGTAGCCCGTGTGGTATCCTCTGGTGGCTTCTCGATCAGGTGGGACTATGATATTGGATGGACTACTGGGACTATTACGTGTTAAGGTGGAAAATGTAAAGCCTTAATGTTATTTAAAAGTAAGTTTATTTTACTATAGACATTATTATAATAGCGAAATATACTACATAGTAAATAGTTTAACGGATCCATAAGAGATGTAAATCCCGAGCATCTTTTAAGTTACTGCACTCATATTTATTCCTGTTGATTTAACTTACATAAGATCTTTTAGTTATGACTCGAGTGTTTTGTCTTTTCAATTCGCTCGGGTCAGTCCGAGCGTTTCAGGATTTGAAGATTTAGCTCAGAAGGACGAAGACGAAGATTTGTATTATTATTATTTATATTATTGCACTACACTCATACTGTTCCGCTGCATTGTTATTAGTGTGTGTAACTCTGATATGTATTATATAAATATAATCAATTGTTTTTGTAAACAGATTTATAAACTGAATATTTGATTATTATATTTTATCCTTCCGCTGTGAGATTTTGTTTTCTTTTTATTTCTTTCTTGTTTTTCTTATTTACCCCATAACAATCCGCCCTTCCATATGGTTTGAATTGACATGTGTGTCTGCCTTTACACTTGGAGGGTGCAGCATGATAGGGGGTTCTCGCTTCCGGGTTTGGTAGAGAACGGTTGACTCTTACTCCTACATGTCCCCGCGGGGGTTGGTGGTGCAGTCGAGAGGCTGGCCGTAAAGGCAGAACACAGGTACCAATGTATGCTACGGTGGGCGTTACCCCACTGGCGCGGCCCGTTACATCTGGTATCAGAGCTTTGGTTTAGCGATAAACCTTAGATTGTGGGGTTTGACTCTTTATTAATAGGGTAGTAATACCCTATGGGAGTCGCTGAGTGTATATATATGAGAGAGCGTATTTGTTAGTGTTATAAAAAGGTTTTGATATTGTGTTAATTCGTTCCGTTTCATATTTATAAATTCTGGTTGATGCATGGGACGCTATGACATCAATAGGGATTTCCAAACACTTAATAGGACAGACAGACACAATATTTGTTTTTAATATAGGTGAATAAAATAATTTTGCCTATTATATTTTCTATTTATATAAAATAAATTTTTTAAAAAAGGATATATATTTGGTTGCTATATATTGGTTGTTAAGTATTGAAATTTATAAATAATAGTTGAAATAAGATTTAAAACAAACAAATGAAATTGGAAATTTAGAACTTAAGTTCCCGGGTTTTGGAATTTCTTTTGAACGATGTTGAAATATAATAATAATAATATAATTAAAAGAAGAATTTTCTGATATAAGTATTTCAATATAATTTGAAAGAAATGTTTTAAAATAAATTTTGGAAAGATAAAGTTATACTCCCCTCTCTGTCGTTGGAAAATATTTCGGTGATGAGTGCACGCATCATCGACATTCATTTTCGAGTTTCGTAGTGGGAAGCCCACTGTTATAGTTTTACTATAGATTTATTTGGATAAATAGATATAAATTTTAATTGTTTTGAATATAATCGAATATATAAATTGTATGTGTATATTTATCTATTATTTAAAAATAATTTGAAATTAAACCCGGTATTTAATTCTTAAGTTTCCGCTAACTAACAGTTTTACTTAGGGTAGTAAAATGTAATATAACTAATTTATAATTGGAACCTTTAATTAAAATAAGAGATAAATGCTAAGTTATAAACAGGATTAAAAGAAAGTAGAAATTGTAATCTTATAAAACGAAAGATAGAATTATTGAACCATTAATGAATTAAAGGAATTGAGAAAAACTTGTATAACTTTCAATTACATTCTTAAAGGCATATATATATATATATATAACTTACCAAAAGATATAAAAGTTGAAAATGTTAATAAGAAAATGTAATAGGTATTATACAAGTAATTAATTGAAGGGAATGAAAGAAATTAATGGAATTCTTTAATAAATAAGAATTGATGTTATAAAGTTATAAATTTAAGTGTAATTAAAATGTTACTATAATTAAATATAATAGAAATGTAAGCATCAAATAAATGAATGAAATTGAGAAATGCATAAATGTAATGCAATAAAAAGAAACTTACATGACCTGAATTAATGGAAATGAATAATTGTAAGTAATAAATGAATGATAATAAACTTAAAGTAAAACGGTTGAAGCTATTTATAAATAAAATAAGTAGGAAAATAAATACAGTAAATAAGAGAAATTAAGTAAGGAATAAAAGAATGTAATGCAAATAAAGGAAATTGCAGTATATATGGATGAGTGAAAACTGTAAGAAATAAAATGTAAAATAAAGGATAAAACATTATATGAATAAAAAGGGAGAGATCAAACAATAAATGTATGAAATGAAATCAATTAGAATGAACTAAATTTTTGTTTGGATTCGTTGTTGTTTGGTTTATGGTTGTTTGGGTAAGGATACTTTAAAATATTTGGATGTAGGAATAATCTATTTAGTTTCATCTAAGACTGTTGAGTAAATGATGCACTTAGTAGTTTATTCTTTATTCTGTACAATATAAAGTTTTGAACCTGAACAACTATTTGTTTTGTTTGATATGATGAATGGTTGATTTATATTGATTTTGTATGATGTTGGTTGTAATGATTGTTGTTTATATTTAATTGGTTGAAACAAGTTTAAACACTTCGTTTATATAAATTTTAACCCTATTTTGATTATATAAGTGAAATGCAGGTTATGGAAGCAATTGCTAGTGCTTTGGTTCCATAAAATAAGCGTAAATTGCCCGAAAAATAGGTACGTTTTCGGATTACGGTTTATAGCGCTATTTTATATATATTTTCCCGTGTTGGGATATAATATTTTGGATATTATATGTGATATTTTGTTATATTTGATATTATATTTTCTCTCGAGCCTCTCCGTACAAAGGAGACTCTGCCAAAAAATTTCGTGAATTTTGGACTTAGAAAATATTTTTTTGAAAATGTTTTCCAAACTTCAATAATTTAAGTATTAAAGATATAATGATTGTAAATTTGTATATTTTATTTTGAAAATCTAATTATTTATAAATTTAATGTTTTGAATAATAGGAATTAATTTATAAGTTTTTCTTTTCCCTTCTTTTTCCTTTTCGTGGACGAAAAGTTTTGAGTGGGGGAGAGTGTAACGACCCGAAAATTTCGATGATTTAATTTGGTTAAATTATAAGATTTTTGTAATTTAATGTACAAAGAAATGAAAATCTTATAATTGATAATGAAGTGAATATTAGAATTTAAAAGAGCAAGTGTAATAAAAATTAACAATAACATAAAACAAAAAGGAAGAAAGGAAATGGCAATTAGTTGAAATAATGTAGCTTGTTATACTTGGTTAAAGTCTAATATAACAAAGCAAATGGGAAGATTGTGTTAACTAATGCAATGATGAAATTAGTGATAATTTAATGAATTCAATGTTATAATAACCGATGAAGTAATACGCAATTAATGGGAAACGTATACAATCAATGTAGTTAAGAAATTTTAATTAATGTTGATTCGATAATAAACGTTACTTGGTGATTTTTAATATAGTAATGGAAGGGTGTATGTAAAGTAATTTATGAATATATATTTGGCGATTTAATCAAATTAATCTATAGAAATCAATTTTAAATTAATTGGAAGGAAATATGTAATAATTGCATTTATTTGTTAATGGATGAAATTTATTTCTATGTAAATTGAATATTGGCATAAGATGATAATTGTTAATGTAATAAGAAGTAGGCCAATAATAATTCTTCTCATAAATTGATAATCGATCCAATAATGAAATACTATCCATAATAGGGCAATTAGATTTATGGTAGAATAGAAAGTCTATTAAGTGGAAATAATGAAAATAAAATTTGTAATTTCAAAATTTTGGAAATTTAAAGAAAGGGTAGAAATTATTGTAATAAATTAAATGGGATTCAATTAGAACTAATAAACCTTAAAGTGTATTAATGAAATTGTGGCAATAGTGCAAAACTTAAATCATTTACCCATTCATTAATGCATTGAATTAGGTCTCAATCAAATAGCAACATTTGGCTGGTTAATAATAGCTTTCAAGTGAAAATAAAACGTTAATGATAACAAGTATTTTAAGAATAACCATCTATTTAGTATGTTAAATTTTAACTGATAATTAATTGCAATAAATAAAAATATTACATTTACGTTAATTGGAGTAACATTTGAAATTTTTGTCAATTCCATTTATATTATAACTATTGGTTGATGTAGCATTGTAAATCAAGATCGATTAATTTAAATTGAATGTAAATTTTTGTGATTGGGTTTATTTCAAATAAATGAAATTTAATATTTAGATATTATGGAAATATAAATTTAGATGAAATTTCGAGATATTTACGTGATAAAGTATGAACCCAATGGTAGTCTCATCTATTGGATACTAATAGATTGAAAAATTGAATGAAAGTCAAAATAAAAAGAAATTTTTGCAAATTTGATTTATAATTTGCGAATATAATGAAATTAAAATTTAACGTTGAAATGAATAAATTTGTTAACTCTAAATTTACATCTAGATTTGGTTTAAATTAATGTGAAGGATTTAGAAAGTAAACGTGATAAAGATTGCCAATTTCAGAATTTAAATAGGAAATTTGATTTAATTAATTTATTTTAAATTTATTTAATTAATGGAAAAATAGCCATTTTGGCCATTGACTCGGATTTCGACGAAACAAGTTTCATCGGATCCGTAAAGGTGAATTATAATAATGTTTCAAGTTTCGTAGCGATCAGACTGGTCGTTTGATCGTACGGACTCGAAACGCCTTGAAATTTATGCAATTGAAATCAAGTTGGAAAATATTTTTTTAGCATAACTTCTTCATACGATGGAATTTGGACTTGAAACCTTTTCCATTGTGTTTAAAATATTTTTAAACATATATTTTGATATATAGATTGACCTATTTCCGTTCCGGAATAGAAACGGGCTTTTCGGGTCAATTATCGTTCAAAACCAAATCTAATCTAGCCCATTCTTTCTATTATGTTTTGTCTATTTATATGGCATTATAAACCCTAGCAGCAACCTCTACTTCATTTTCTCATCCCTAATCCTGAAATCAATCATAATTGCATTTAATGGCAATTAGCAAATCAAATAAAGTGGTTAAAATTCAAAATCTTCAAATCATATCATATAATATACCGTTTCGAAGCTCTCAACGAATGGAGTCAGCTTATGGTGTTTGTTTTTGGAAACAACGCTTGTATCAACAGGAAATCGTGGTCAAAGGCGTCGGCGGCGAAGTCAAAGGGGGTAATTTGGGGGTTTTTGATCGAAGCATAAATTGGCGAAATCAACTTCTGGGTATTGTAGAGCTCGATGAGTGGATTCCAGATCTAGTTTCGATTTGACGATCGGAGCAGCGATGCAGTGGAAATTGGCCCCGAAAGGTCACGGTTGCATCAACTTTGGGGCACAAATTCAGGCGACCAACATCGAATCAGGCGACGACGTTGATTGACGTTAGTGGAGGAGATGATGATTTTCCGATTGCAAGTGTTTGCGCGGCTTCAAGTGGTCTAGGCTTAGAGTAACGTGCGGTCAAAGTCTAGGCGTGCGTGCGTGGGCTTCTACTTTGCCTGATGCGTATGTAGTAAGTAAGTTGATTGTTATTGTAATATTAAACGTGTTCTCTTTTGCATTTTATTTTTTTGAAATTCAATCACATTTATCGTCATAACTTTTGCATACGATATATGTTTTACGCACGGTTTCTTTTGTTAGGATCGTATTGAAATTCCAGACTTGATGACGCTGATTTGGACGAATTCTGAGATGGTCAAATTTTTGGGTTTAAATTCGAAAGTTGAGTGTTTTAACACACTCACAACTTCTAAAATTTCTTGTGTTTGTTAACTTGATTTATTATATGAGTATAAATTCATTTATGACTGTTTGGCATATTTTATTCATCATCTCAGTTAGATTGCATTTATTAAAATTAAATTGTTATTTAATTTTATTATTGCATATAAATTGACAGTTAAATTTATTTATTTTTGCATATAAACTTCCAATTAAACAGCTATTAATGTATTGTTGAATATAAAACTGTTCGTTGATAACTGTTATATTTTATATGCTATATATTGATGTTTTGTTCAAATTGGATGATGATTGTAATAAATGGTTGATGATTGATGTTTGGTGAATGGATGATATGTTATATATTATATAATATGCAAGTTATCATGCATTTCATTTCATTCGGGTTTGCGGTTTGAAATGATATACAACCGCATTTTTTTTAAAATTACGGATTGAAATGATAAATATCTGTATCACTTGACCATAAGATAGAAAATTTTATACAGACACCGTCGGTCTATATATATAATTATTTTGAAAATGATTTCTATGGTTTGGATAGGATACGGTTTAATAAATATTAATTTTTGATATTTTATAAATATTATTTATATATACATTTATAGTTAAATTTTTGAATTTAAGCTATGTATAAATCTGTTAAATAAAAATGAATAAATTGAATAATGGAGTTTGATAATTTATATTATATGATTTAGTACAGGTTTAAGATATTGTATATATATAGAGTTTTAAATGATTCAAATCAATTTAGATTGGAAGATAAATCTAAAATTTATTTGGAACTGAGCTTATTTAAAAGTTTAACTCCATAAGTTGATGTAAACTTATTAAGATTGGAATTTAAAGGTATGATATTTATAACTGGATTTTTTTATTCAAGATAAATCAAATGAATATTTCTAGTATAAATAAATTGAAGGAAAAGTTTAGTTGTTAGTAATTTGAGTTTTATTTTACAGATTTACTATGTGAAGATTTCAGAACTAAATAGTTGGACAATAAATTGTTGAATAGAAATTTTCAACCTGAGTTTTGAAATTGTTAAATACTTAAAGTTTGAAATATATTAAAATCGAAGTGTTTTATTGAAACTGAGAGTGAATCTAAATTTATGGGTTAGACTTAATTTAAAGTAAATAAATGGTAAATGCGTGGAAATTATTTACTTTTTAAAGTAATTTAAAATCAACTATTTTACATACGGTTGAATATCCAAACCATTTAAGTTTTGGAAGTTATGGTTTTAAGTTATGAAACCCAAAGTTTTATGTTTTGAGAGGCTATGTTTCAAGTATTTGGTTTCAAATTTATTAGAACCTTGAAATGAGTAAAAAAAAAGAATATAATGAAATGATATCATATTTATTTGGTTTTAAAAGGAGAAATGATATCATATTTATTTGGTTTTAAAAGAAGAAATGATATCGTAATTATAGTTTTGAAATGGGTATTTTATTCTGGTTTTGAAAGTATAAACTATTTTGAAAAAACTGTGGTGTTATAATAATGTTTGGTTGTTAAAGAGACCGGGATCGAGAGTTGTCACTCTCTGCCAACTCCGATAACCACTTTAACAACCGTGTACGCGGTGGAGATTCCAGAATGAAGTAGGATGGTGGCGACGTTTCCTCTGAGGTAAATACGTGGACCTAACTCTTATGAGTTGGCATAAGGTGGCTAAAACAGGAGCGATCGACGGGTTAATAAGGTAGCACCTTTGATCGGACACTTCCCTTCGATACTATACTCTGACTTTGGATTGATTCGGTGGCCACCTTCACTTTTGATTTTTTTGATTTGGGGGAGTTTGTTCGAGGAGGGCGGTAGCTGCGCGCTACGCGTTACCACCGACCCGGAAGCCTAATTGGTATATCTACCCCGGCATTGCCTAGTTGTGCCGTGTCACCTACCCTATCGCGCCTTGTACGAGTTTGTATTTCTCCCGTTGTCCGTGTGGTATCCTCTGGTGGCTTCCCGATCAGGAGGGACTATGATATTGGATGAACTACTGGGACTATTACGTGTTAAGGTGGAAAATGTAAAGCCTTAATGCTATTTAAAAGTAAGTTTATTTTGCTATAGACACTATTATAATAGCGAAATATACTACATAGTAAATAGTTTAACGGATCCTTAAGAGATGTAAATCCCGAGCATCTTTTAAGTTACTGCACTCATATTTATTCTTGTTGATTTAACTTACATAAGATCTTTTAGTTCTGACTCGAGTGTTTTGTCTTTTCAATTCGCTCGGATCAGTCCGAGCATTTCAGGATTTGAAGATTTAGCTCAGGAGGACGAAGACGAAGATTTGTATTGTTATTATTTATATTATTGCACTACACTCATACTGTTCCGCTGCATTGTTATTGGTATGTATAACTCTGATATGTATTATATAAATATAATCAATTGTTTTTGTAAACAGATTTATAAACTGAATATTTGATTATTATATTTTATCCTTCCGCTCTGAGATTTTGTTTTCTTTTTATTTCTTTCTTGTTTTTCTTATTTACCCCATAACAATCCGCCCTTCCGTATGGTTTGAATTGGCACGTGTGTCGATTTAAAGCGTGCGAAAAGGCGGGTCGTTACACCAGGATCAGGATTAATTTTTCAAAAACCACTTCGATCCGGTTTGAACGTTTTCGTAAGGAAGACAAGAGCTTGGAGTCAAAGATGGAGCAGTGAAGTGCAAGAGCTAATAACTACTAATCCTGAGGGTGATTCCAAAATGGATGTAGTGGAGTAGTGCCTTCGTTTCCGTTCGGACCGGTAATGGACTTGTATGGATGAATGTTATCAGAACATCGTTAGGAGGACAATGAGCATTCTAAGTGAGATGTGTTCTAAAAAGGTAACGCATAGCCTCGAGCCTCATCAACTGGGAATGGCTAAAATAGGGGAGCCGCCCCAAGGCTAAGTGGCTAGCAACCAATTAGGATAAGGTCAACCCTATCTAGATGTCCCTTTTTATTCGGTTGTATGGGCGGTTTCTGATCCCGACTACGGGGTGATCTTATTCGGACTATTCGGTAGGGGGTGGCTCCAGTCTTGTGTTGCAGGGGATCATGGTGGATCCTCGGTACTCTGATCTAAACTAAGTACTGTGACGGACGGCACCCCAGTAGCCCTGCCATTGATGGAAACCCAATCTCCAATAAGTGCCTACGGACTTGTTTGTATACCTATTATGCTAGAATTTAATGAATGTAACAAATTTTGCCATTTGAATAAGTATTTTTATATAGACACTACTATAATATCAGAAGATTTGATAAGAAATATTTTGGTTATCGTAAGGTAAAAACCCGACATGTTTATTTGTGGCGTGGTCTTACGAGATACCTTTGATTTCAAAGGATTTTGAAAACTTTAATAATCCAATTGGGTGTGTTTTCTCATACTGGTTTTCCAGATTGACTCGGGTGTTATTTCACTATAATGCTTGGGTCAGACCGAGTATTATAGAATACAAATTCTGGATGGATTGCTGTGGAGCTCAGGAGATGCGTTGGATGGCGAGACGTATCACACGTATCTGACTTATTTCCGCTGTGTATGGTAGCTGCATAGTTAGCTTTTGTGAGTACAGGTTATTATAAATGTCCAGTATTTTGTTATTGATTGTGTTGTACTCTGACGATGTAATGTATAAAACAGACATAGTTCTTTCTGTATAAAGATCAGTCATTTATCTATTATATTGTTCCGCTGCGATTGTGAGATTCTGATATTGTTTTGTTTTTCTCTTCTTCTACCTACTTCTTCTTTCCCTCAACAATCTGTCTTTTTCGGCACTCGATTGTCGGCATATTATACAGTGGCGTATTTGTGTCGATTTTCGAGGGTCGAGAAGGGCGGGACGTCACAGTAAACTTGACCCGAAGGTCAAAACGATCAAATGGATAAGGTGGAAATTAACTGATAAGATAAATGCACGTGTCCCATACCACGTGTTTTACCAAACTATATAATTGTCCTTCCCATTCACTTGAATAGTGCAAAAATATGCATTGTATATATATAATAATTTACTTGTGAAAACAAGCTTTTAAAACCAATTTACGAAATCGTATTTGGAATCAAACTTTGAAAATTCCCTTTTTATAAAGAATATAAAGACTGTATTGCTCAAAAATAATTTAAAAATATTATATAATAATTATTTAAAATGCCAATTTATTTTAAAAATTATTTCAAAATCGTTTGGAGAAAACCGTGCCCGAAAACAATGAAAAACAAAGAAAATACTTCAAAACCAATAACTCGAATTCAATTCAAATTCAACTCAAAATAAATACAGATTTGGATTTCAAATTCTTGAAATTTAGCGAGCCTTTTAATAAGCATCATAACCATCAAAAACAACATAAAAATATCTCAAAAACGAGAAGCATAAGTCAAGAATACAAGCTGGAAACACGTCAGGAAAAAAGGAGCCAAAATAGAATACACAAAGCCATTTCCCCTCCTAGGTCGACCGCCAGGTCATCCTCTCTTGTCCCTAGGTCGACCGTATGGTCGACCTATGCGTGCCTTCTCCCGCGATTTTCCTCCAGGTGATTTTGAAGTGATGAACTGATTTTTAAGTGAACGTTTAACATAGCAAATGAAGATGAAATGCTATAAAATTTGACACGCATGTAATACAACATCTAAGCTACCAAATGAAAGAAATCCAGTAGCACCTTAATTGTCGGAATCACAAATTACAGTCATTCAAAGAGAAAATATAAAATTGTTTTCATAGGGAAGAAAATTATTAAAAAATCGATTACAGTAACTCGTTTTTCACATAAACAAGCAATTTGCCACTTTTATTTGGTAGAGATTGTGACTTAACAAAATCACCTTGCTGTACTTGAGCAAAAACCCAAATACTTAGCTGAAAGGAGCAAGCTTTGCTCGATTTAGGCCTTATAGAACATGTAAGAAGGAAGAACAGAAGCATGCAACAAAGAAATTTACTATTAACGAATAATCACTTCTAAAATCTAGATTTGATGAAATAAGTGTTTTGGAATGGATTAACTTCAATTTTCACTCTAGATTTTTTTTAAAATTTTCAACTTGTTAAAGGTAATTTGAAGATTTAGAAGCTTGGTTTGAAAATGGTGGTGTTTGCTTTATTTTTACTGTATTTAGTTTTGGAGAAGATGAGATAAAATGAACGTACAAGAGAAGGTTTTTCTCATTTCTTGGTTATGCAAACTAAATGGGCTTTAGACCCAAAATTAAGAAAGAATTAATTAGCCTATGATAATTAATTCGCACACACTAAAACAACCATATACATAAGTAAATTAACTAATCACACTTACATGATGAATAAAATATTTTAAATCATATAAAAAGATTAATTTTTATTTTTAAAACATTATCATTGTTAAAATCTTTTATTTTTAAAAATACATTATTTACTCAAATAAATGAATAAAACTATATTTTTAAATTCTAAAATTCCACAAAAATACTTTTCTCACTTAGAAAAATATTTTAAACCATTTTAAACTCAAATTTATAATTAAACTCATTTTAAACCAATTTTCATCTTTTTATTTAAATAAACAAACTTCAAAAATCTCATACTTCTTTTAAAAATTATCAAAAGAAGTAATTGGCAATAATTAATACAATTATTTCACTTTCTCCATATAAAGCCCATTTTCCAATTATTATTGACCCAAATAAATAAAATAAAGTTCCAAACTTTATTTATTATTTTATTTTCAAAATTCATTGTTTAGTAAACAAATAAAGTTTCCAATTTTGTTTTAATTTACAATATTAAATTTAACTACTATCATAATTAAATATTAACATGTATCTCCAAAATCAGGGTTGTTATAGGTACAGCCTACCTGTTCTGACTTGTATAGAAAAGGCTATAAGTAATATAATGTTGACATTTTGATTGTAACTTTATCTGTCTACTTATCTATATTTCATGCACTTACGCCAATTTTATTTATTGCTATTTTATCTAGTCCTGTGATTACAGCCAAAATTCTTTGTTTGGAGTAGTAGAATTAAAAAGTACTAGGTTTTTTTGTGTAATGGTGTCTGTGCCCTTAGTTCACGTGATTGTTTACTTCAAAGACTTGACAAATGACTGGTTGATCTAAGCAATTTTTTGGATCTCTACAACTAGACCTGTTTCACGATACCTATCTTTGAGAACTTGGGACTTAAATGCCTTGATTCTACAGGTATTGTTGATCAACAATCAAAAATCTCTGTCGATTCGTAGTCATTTAACATTACCGGATTCATACCCATTACTCTCGATGGTGGGAGTGGATTGATTATTGTTATTCCTGCAATAGACGAGTTTCCCGACATTATCGGGACAATACTGGTACTTAAGAGTATGCATGGCTTATGAAATGCACAGCTTTTGAGTGTGTGAGTGGCTTATGGGTCGCGCGGCTTTTGGGATTAATATGACCCATCGATCCAGAATGGTTTGCAATTTCTAGACGTTATCAATCTTCGAGTAACATGAGGATTTTGAGTTTCGAGAGCGTGGTTCCACAGCTCTAGAAGTAATGCGCGGCTTATGAGGGTGCACGACTTTGATATTTATGCTTGCTTGAATGTGGTTCCACAATCCAGATGCGGTGAGCGGCTTACGAAATCCACAGCTTTTATTTGGGCCCTCTCGGCGTTGCTGGACCAACACTAGTTCCTAAAAGGCAGGGATCAGGTTCCGCCAATCCAATGGTTTGTGTCGATTTGCTTTCATTAACCCGGTAGGTAAGTGGGGCGTCCTTGATTGTGGTTCCACTATCTCAAGCAGTTATCGGATGATTTTGAGTCAATTTGGCACCGTCGACTTAGAAAGTTACTTTTGTGAACATTATTTGTTCAGAAAGTAATTTCATTAATGAAAGATGGGCAAGTTTTGTCTATTTACAATGCCTTAGGTATCCCGAGATGGCTTATTTGGTGGAAATAGGAGATACATAAGATAATCCTAGATAAAGTTATGATGCAGCGATTCGCTGTTCCATGCTTGGGGAATTTGGATTCCATTAACGGTTGTTAGCTTGAATGTGTCATCACATAGCTTCTGACAGATCACAGTGGGTCCTTCCCAATTTGGTCTGAGTGCATCTCGTACAGGGTAGACCCTCTTAAGGATAAGGTCTCTCACTTTAAAGGTATGATTATGAATTTGGAGTTGAAGTACCGTGCGATCCTCTTCTCATTGACCATATCAATGACTGAGTGGGAGTTATTCATTCTGCCTTTGATCAAAGTTTCGCCTCTGATGTGAAGGAATTCTAGCTCAACCAGGATCATTGCTTTTGGATCATATGCTAGGGCGAACGGAGAGTGCCCTGTTGCGATCTTGTGCGTTGTCCTACAGGCCCATAGTGCGAGTGGAAGTTCATCGACCCAACTGCCTTTTGCTTTTTAGCCATTTTTTGATGGTCGCCTTGATGATCTTATTTACTGCTTCCACTTGCTCGTTTTCCTAGGGATATGCGACATTGGACAAACATTTCTCGATTCGGAAGCATTTGCAAACATTTTTGAACTCAGCGCTTTCCAATTGAGTCCCGTTATCCGTGACGATTTTCTACGGCACCCCAAACCTGCAAACAATAATTTTAATAACAAAGTTAATGACTTTTTTGTGGTAATAGTAGCCAGTGGTTCTGCTTTGGACCATTTGGTGAAATAGTCAACATCAACAATAGCATATTTGGCTCCCTCTTTAGCCATAGGTAATGTGCCAATCAAATTGACTCCCGGGATTGCGAATGGCCATGAGCTAACCATCTTTGTTAGCTCCATCAAGGGGTTCTTTTGATTTTGCTAAATCTTTGGCATTGATCACACTGTCTAACGTAATCTACAGCATCGCGGTTCACTGTTGCCCAAAAGTACCCATATCAGAGAACCTTCTTTGCAAGGGTTTGCCTTCGATATGATCTCCGCAGTCACCTTCATGAACTTCTTATAGAATCCTTCGACCTTCGTCATTGGTCACACATCTGAGCAAAAGGTAGAGAATCCCCTTTAGTAGATTATCCCATCCTGCATTACAAATCGCGGTTCCTTCTAGAGAAGCTTTTTCTGCTAGTTCTTATCTGCGAAGAGAGGTCATGTGAGCATGTAGTGTTTAATCGGCATCATCCATGTCTTTGGTTCCTTGGTCGTCTTAAAAATCCAATCGATGTCCATTTTGCTTATGCTCGAAGTGATTAGGGTCTCAACTGGGATTAACCCTAATGACTGAGCTTCTCCGCAACTAGCCAGATAATATGCCTTCGTGTTCTTCTCCTTCGAGATATGAGTTATTGTATAACGCTCGATGTCGTTCATTAGTTCCTACGCTTTAGATATATATGGGGCGAGTTTCTCCCCCCAAGCTTGGTATTCGCCTTTTAGTTAACATAAGACTAGGCAAGAGTCGTTGTAGATGTGTACAGATTTTATTTAGAGTTCCCGCATGTAATGACACAGAAATTTTAACGATTTTAAAATAACATAATTAACTAAATTTTTCTTGAAAATAAACAAAAAAGTTTGAAATGAAAATTTGATATTTGGTATGCGTCTATCAAAGCATGGGTAGTGGCGTATTTTCATTTGAAATTGAAAGTTTGTTCAGTTGTTAAAGTCCTAATTTAAATTTAAATTAGTTAAAATTGATGGAAATATAATATTTTTGAAATCTGAATATTTTTACATAAGAAAAATGTAAATCATTTTCTAAGTGAGACGTCATATTTCATTTTGCCAAATTGGATTGCTCTAACTCCGTTTATCTTATTTTCGACAATTTAGCAATAGTTTGGTAGCGAAAATCGAGTTTTAGTAGGTTGGTCGTATCTCTTATATCTGTATATCATTTTGTTTGTCTCGTCGTGCTGATCTTTGCAATATATTCATTTGCGTATTTCGATGTATGGTGCACGGCAAAACCTGCAAAACAGTTAGCAGTATCGGTAACCCTTTTTGAATTCTTTTCTCCTTTCATCTGTCTATGGATGAAGATAAATAGTTATTGCTTTTATTATTTCCTAAATTTAATATTGACTTTTGTTATTCCATTGGTTTAATATATTTCTATGGTTCATTTTTCATTTTACTGGTTCATTTCCTTTCCTCTCTCCTCTTATTCATTCTGGCTTCTTATTTGAAGAATATAATAATATATAATACATAGCTTTTATAATATGGAGATTGCTTATATTGAAAACTGCTCATCTTCTTGCCATGCAACCCACCCTCTCCCTCGGCATAGTCGAACTCCTTCTTGCCTCAGCCTCGAACAGCCAAGCCCGCTTCTTCTCCTTGTTACCCAACCTCTACACCAAACGCCGGCCAAACCCTTCGCCATAGCTACGACCCCACCACTTCCGCCTTCCCCTAGCCACCAACAACCTCACGCAGCCTGCTCATCTTTTTGCGCATCCCACCCTTCGAACTAACGTACTCCGATCGCCCGCGCAACTGCCACAGCAAAACCCCTAGCAGATCTACCATCTCTATACCTATAGCCAAAGCACCCGAATGCCACCGGTTCTCTCTCTTGCCTCACAATACCACCCAGCAGCCGACGACCTCACATCCAGACTCTGAGCTTCTCAGCAGCAACCTTGCACCGTACTCAGCCCCATCTTCCCTCCATTAGCTGACACCCAACCGCCCATCACCTTACTGAGCCACCAACACTCATCAATCGTTCCATAACTCATAGCCTATATAAGCAAAACATAGCCCACCTCCACCATTGCATCTGCATCCGCGGCCTTCCTTTCCCCCACGTTCAACACACAGCAACTCACGCATATGTCCCCTCTCCCTTCCCTTTCCCACTGCCTTGTCCTTCAAGCACAACCTTCCCCTTTTATGTCCGATCGTCACCCACCACTGTTTCTCACCGCCATAGCCAAGCTTTCGACCTTCCACTACTGATGCAACTGAACAGCCCCTTCTAATTGCCCAGATTCGAGCTCAGCCACCTCCGACGGTTCAACCTAGCGGCTTTTCATTTCTATTCAGTTTTCCTCCAAGTAAGCCTTACTTTCCCACCAAAAATCTCATGCAGCCTTCTCTTTTTATAAAAAAATAAATAAGGAAAGGGTATATATATATTGTTTGGTTTTCATTGAATTCGAATTCAAGTTATCTACCTTATCGTTATCCAGTTTATTGCCTTGTGCTTGCTGTCCAGAATTTTTTGCAACCGCTTTTTAGCTTGTCGTTGTTCCGTGTGCATGTTTGTGTCACCATCTTCACCATCATTGTTTCTATAGCCTCGAAAGGTGAGCAATCACTCATGATTAACAATTTTATGTTCAAATAAATAACATGACTTGAATTGAACATTGAAATGTTTGTTATAGCCAGTAGTTTTTTTAGTTAATATATATATGTGTGTGTGTGTGTGATTTTATATGTTACGATGCTCATTTTGACATATACAAGATGATATGATGTAAAGTTCATTTTGATGTACATGATATGTTGCTTTGTATAACCTTACATTGACATGTATGATATGCTAATTTGGGATTCACAATTACAAGTTCCTTATATGTTATGCTGTTAATTTTGTATTTTCAATCACACTGCTAGTTCACTGTTAGTTGGGAAATATCTATGGGTTGAAATGATATATACCCGAACGATATTATAGATTAGAAAAATCGTTATGGGTTGAAATGATAAACCCAAGCGATTTTATTAATTTTGAAATTTTGGGATTACGGGTTGAAATGATATATACCCGTAAATATTAAATTGTGGAAATTAGCCATAAGGGCCTCTTTACCATGTGCAATTAGTTTCTAGGACATACAAACGAAATAATTACTTTTAAGGACAAAATGCAAAATAATTAGTTTCTAAGGCCTAAAAACCTATGAAATTATGTCCTTGAAAGTAATTGGACTGTTGACTTTGTCCTTAAAAATAATTATTCTGCTGACTTTGGCCTTAAAATTAATTCATGTGGATGTGTGTCCTAGAAAATAATTGGAATGCAAAGTTTGTCCTTCTAGTGAAATGCCCCTATTAAATTATTGCGGATTGAGACAAGCACCATTGTCCCAATGGTTAAGTGATTTGGCTTTGGTGCGAGAGGTCACAAGTTCGAAACTTACCTAGCGTGATTCGAACGTTTATTAACATGTGATATGTTGTCACAATGATTTGTTGTATATAAAGTACCATTTCAAAAAAAAATTATTGCGGATTGAAATGATAAATATCCATACCACTTGACCATAGGATAAAAAATTATATACGGACACCGTTGGTCTATTTTTAAATGATTTCCAAAATTTTGAAAAGAAAATATATATGTGTTTTGATTTTAAATATAATACATAGATTTTATTTTATATGTGCATATTTTATATTTAAAATTACATGTTTCGAAAATTTTAAAATTATAAGTTAAGTTGTGAAAATGTATATTTTAAGATTTTACCTATATTTTATTACTTTTATAATACATAAAATAATATTTAAAATAGATTTAATAATAATAAGGTTCAATTTAATAATAATTAATATAATAAAATTTAATAAAGATTTAATTTAATATATATATATATATATATATATATATGTTTAAAATATTTATTACAATTTATATTAATATTTTAAAGTAGATTTTTGTAATAAATTTTATATGTAGATAATTGTTTAAATATTTATTTGAATTTATGTTATTATTTTTTAATTTTTTTTTTTATAACTTAAATAAATTAAGATATGAAGGATAATATAAAGTAGACTTGTAATTTAATTTGTTTAAGAATTAAATTTAAATAAGAATTGATTTGAACTTATGATTTTTAGATTTTTAAAATATGATTATATAGTTGGATAACTTGATTTTGAGTTAAAGGTGATTAAACGAATATTTTCAAATTTAAATAAAATTGAAATTGAATATTCAATTTTGATTTAAATTTGTAAATTGAATTTTATTTAAATGTTATTAAAAATGATTAAGTGGATATTTTTAAATTTAAGTAAATTGAAGTTGAATTTTGAAATATAAATAAAATTTATCAAATTGAGTTATTGTAAATTGTTTGAATATTTAAACTTGAGACCTATTGATTTGGAAGTGGTTTAAATTTGTGGTTCAAACCTGGATTAGAAATCAATATAAACTGAAAAAGGTTTTAATGAGGATTTGAATTGAACCTTTAAACTTTAAATTAAAATTGTTGAACTGAGATTTTAAGTTGAATTTTGGAACTAAAGTTGATTTGAATTGGTTTGTGAAATTAGAAGAAACAATTCTAATTTGAAACTATTTTCAGTATAAACTCTTTAAATCTATAAACTATTTTAATATGTATCATTTTGAATTTTTAAACAATTTTAAATATATATATATATATATATATTTTAATATATAAACCATTTTTAATATATAAAGTATTTTAATCTATAACCTATCTTTAAATATAAACTATTTTAATTTATAACTATTCCAATATATAAACAACTTTCAATATTCAAACTGTTTAAGTTGAAACTACTATGATTTAGATTTAATGGATTTAAATGCGAATACTTTGATATGATGGTTTAATCTATTTTGTGGTTATGATTTTGGAAATAAATACGATTTAAAGTGAATAGTTACTTCGAAAGTGAATATGATTTCAAAAGTGATATGATTTTGAAATGAATATGATATTTTGATATGAAGTATGAACTGTTTAAAATGAAAACGACTAGGGTGTGAAATAAGCGTTTAGTTGTTAAAGAGATCGGGATTGGATATTGTCATACTCTATGCCAATATGAAAACCACTTTAACAACTTTTTACGTGGTGAAGAATCCAGAACGAAGTAGGATAGTTTGGCGAACGATTCCATATGAGGTATAAACGCAGGCCTGGCATTCTTAGGTCAGCTTGATGTGACTAAAACAGGAGTTATACCTGGGCCAAGTGAGGTCGCACCTTTGATCGAGCATGCTTCTTCGATACCATATCTATTGCATTGTGATTTGATTGGGTTCACCTTTGATTATGGGAGTATGTCTCGATGTGGGCAGTAGTAGCTGCTATGCGTTACCACCACCCCAGTTCTGCAAAACAGTAATATCCTACCCGGGGCATTGCCTCGCGTGCCATGTCACATGCCCTATCGCGCCCACTACGAGTTTGGTTTGTGTCGTGCACTATGGAGTGCCCTCTGATAGCCCTCCAGTTTACGGAGGAATTACGGTATTTTATAGACTACAACATTTGTATAAAATGTTTTTAAGGGGGGGTATAGGTAATGCCTTACTGCTATTTTAATATTTTACTTTAATGAGGACATTATCTATGTAGCGTACTGTATTATGTATGTAGATAGTTTAACGGAACCCTAAAGGATGGAATCCCAAACATTCTTTTGAGTTATATTGCATTTCATATGGACATCTCACTTGAGTTTATTTACTTGCATAAGAATATTAATCCTGACTTGTGTGTTTTGTGTTTACTTTATGCTCGGGTCAAACAGAGTGTCACATCATTTGAGACTCACCTTAGGAGCTTGGAGCTTTGCTTGGAGATCTATCTTTATCTGTTCAGTTTTCAGTTATTTCGGTTATTTTCATTTTTCATATTCAGACTTTTCATTTGCTTTTGTATTAGATATTCCTTTGTATTTGGATTCCTATTATAGTTTGATTTGCACTCTGATGATTCTGTAGTAGCTTCATGAACTACTATCTATTCCGTTGTTTATTGTTATATTACTCTGTATCTGTGATTCTGTGATTGATTTATTTATTGTATATGCTAAGTTTTTCCAAATATAAATTAACAGCTTGTTTTTTCGAGCAATTCAAGCCTGATATGTGTGGATGATTGTCGATTTGAATAGTTCAAAATAATGGTTCGTTACAAAGTGTATAAGATCCAGGTTTAGGCAAATATTAGCATATAGAGTAAAAACTTATTAGAGATAGGGTAGTAATACCCTAGAATGAGTAAACTTAATTACAGAATCATCTTCGTTCAAGCTTGAAATTCTTCGTTAGAATCCTCATTGATCAGGTTTTCTTTTGAATTTTGGAACTTTCCCTTTTTATTCTAAAATCCATTCTTGTATTTTCCTGTTTGTGTTCTTCTTGATACTGGAGCATCTCATAGCTTCATTTCTATTGATCTCCGTAATAAATTTGAGCACATTTTATAACCACAATTGGCAACTTCATCCTTTTGTGTGACTAATCCCATCGGTGGTCCCGCCAACCTTAGTATGATTTGTAAAGGGGTGAAACACCTTTACAACAGGCGTCGTCTCATCAAAGATTTCTATGTCCTCGGTTTTGATGTTGTTATTTTGTGCGAAGCCTGAATCGTTTCTTTAGTAGACGACCTGGGTAATTCTCTTGCGACCGAATGTCGAATGCCTCGGGGTTATGCTGGCAGTTTTATCTTTTCGCTAGATGCTTAGCCTAATGATCTTGACTCCACCCCAGTTGTCCAACCATTTTCAGATGTCTTTGGTGAAGTCGCTTCTCTTCCTTCCAAGAGGGAAATCGAATTCCACTTCGATCCTATTCCTAGAGCTCGATCTTGCTACCGGCTTTCACCAGCTTCGTGTAGCTGAGGAGATCATTCCCAAGACAGCTTTCCGAACAAATAATGGTTTCTATGAATGGTTACTCATGCCCTTTGGATTAACCAATGCTCCTACCCTTTTCATCGATCTCATAAATCTTGGGTTCAGCGATGTTCTCTACAAGTTTGTCCTGGTTTTCATTGATGATATTCCCGTCTTTTCTAAGTCAGTGAAGGAGCATGAATCTCATTAGGGCTATGTTTTGGAAACTCTTAGGAGTCATCAGTTGAAAGCAAAAAAAATTTAATGCCATTTCTGGAGAGATGAAGTCTGATTCCTTGGGCACATTATTTCTAAAAATGGAGCCTCGGTTGATCCGGTTAAGGTCACCGCGATTAATTTTATTCTATCCATCTTTCCTCTCTTGTAATTTGATTATCTTATCTTCCTATCAAGCTTATCTTCTTAGAATTCCCTCTGATTAGGGACACTCAGAATTTGAATCTCTATCCTTGTCCTAAAATCCATTCTTGAATCATCCTATGAGAGAGCATATTTGTAATTGATACAATTTTTTTTAATATTATGTTGTTTGAGTTTTAAGTTTGATTTTGGGTTTCGATTGGTTCATTTGGAAAACGCTATCGATAGGAATTCCAAAATAATTGAACAGAGCAAACTGACATAACACTGTTTTCGAAATTGGTAAATGAAATAATTTTATGTACGATTATATTTTATGTATAGAAGCATAATATTTTGAAATTAGATAGTTAAATGAATTGGTTGTTAGAAATGATAGTACTAGATTATCATTTACTGTTTTGACAACATTCCTAAACCATTAACTATTATTGTCTATTATAAGGAGATGAAATTTTATAAATATGGTTTATAAATCTGATTTGCAAATGAAATGAATTTAAATTAAGCATTTGAGAATTTAATTTTCGGTGCTTTTCAAAAATTTGGTTTTCAAAGTTTTGCAGAAATTTATTATTTAAAAGTATTTTTGAATGGAAATTGTTTCCACAGAATTTTAAAAAGAAGTAAGTCGGTACTTTCCTCTTGTGTCGTTGAAAAATAATTTCAATGATGACTGCAGCATCATCGACATTCATTTTTGAGTCTCAAAGAGGGGAGACCACTTAGAAGCTTTGCTGCATTTTTGTTTTGGAAATGGATTTGATTTGAATTTCTTGAGTATGATTTGATGTGCAATAAATATATGTGTGTGTGTGTGTGTGTGTTTTATTTCAAAATGGTTTGAAGTGAAACTTGAAATCTAACAATTAAGTTTTAGGTTAAGTGATGGTTTTCAATTATTAAAATGAAGCAAAAAATTTGAATAATTGAAGTGTCTAAAATAGGAAATGAAATTGAAACAACTTGAAACAGTTGAAATAGGATAAAATTTATTTGTATAATACTCAATTGCATTATATAAATTACTTGAAATATTCAAAAAGTAAAAATGTAATGTGAATATGTAATTGAAGGTCATACAAGAGAAAACTTAAGTAATAAAATGTTCAAACTAAATTTTGCTTAATAGAAATTGTTATCCCACCTTTTGGCAAAGATGAGATAACCAAAAATCAACTGAAAATCGATAATAACAAGTCATGAATATCAACTATGCATTGCAGGATAACCATGGATATCGATGAATTTTGTCTGAGTCCGGATCGAGCTGCAATTGATAATACATGACAAGCAAAGCCATGGAAGCCTGTGTTCCAAATTTCAGGTCAATCCGAGTTCATATGCTCAAGATATGATCGATGCAAGTTGATGAAAAAAGTTGCATTTTCGTATCCATTAGACAGCATTAGATTCGTATCGATGGAGTCTGTATCCCTCATCACTCTCCATTCGTATCCATCAACTTCGCATCGATCGAGTTCGAATCCATCGAGGAACCTCGGCTCGCACCGATCAAGTTCGTATCCATCAACAGGGCATGCGCTTCGTGTCGATCGGCTATGTCCTGTTTCGTATCCATCAAGCTAGACACGGTCTGTATCCATGGATGAGCTTCCATTCGAATCCATCGTCTTGTGTCGATCAGGGATACAATTCCTTCGTATCCCTCTCTCTTGAATCCATCAGATGACTTCGCATCCATCAGGCGGTGACCACTTCGTACCCATCAGGAGTTCTTGTTCGAATCCATGAATAATTGATTGTTCGTATCCATCGAGTCAAACAGGTCAGAGATGACGCGTTGGTTATGGAGGCGAACGCGGTGAAATGCTCGAAGTGACTCGATCAAACCGGAGTGAAAAGCAGATCGACATGAAGAGCGTGCGCTATGTCAACTTGCTCACATGCGTTACCATCGAGTCGAAGTGATCGGTTTGAATTAATGGATTCGAACCAAACAGCCATCGAGCAATCAAAGTTCGTATCGACCATATCTCTTAAACCGCTTATCCAAATGCACTAAAATTTTCATAGAAGATTGCATACGAGCCAAGGAACGTTCACACCAAATTTCAGCTCCATTGTACATGATCTTGATCGATACGAAATGATTTCGTATCGATCACAGATCGAGTCGAAACTTTCTGAAATTGGTCGTGCTGGCCCCCTCACGTGCCAGAGCGAGTCTTCCGAAGTTTGAGCGTGATATCAGCCTCCTACGCCTATAAATCGGCCCCTGAAGCCTAAAGAAAGAGGATCTTTTTGCCATTCGACATCCAGACTCTGTCGGATTCAATCCCACATCTTACCATTGCTGCTATAGTCGAAATTCTTCATTGTAACTGCTGCAATCATTTGTAACATCAATAAAAGGTAAAACTTTGAAGTGGACGTAGGTCGGAGATAGCCGAACCACTATAAATCTTGCGTCTCTGATTTTATTTCTAGATTATTGTTTGTTGCTTGCTTAGATCTGAGACTTGTGCTTGAATATTGTTGATTTACATTCATTGTTTGGTGCTTTCACGATACTTGGAGTTTGTGACCATTTTTGGTGCAAACACTTTGGTGCTCTCACTGAGAAGAACTAGCACCTGCTACATCGGATTGAAGTTCAGATTTGAGAAGCTTGAAGAATTCAGACTTAAAGAAAATGACTAGACAAAACAGCAGAAGGCAGAGGGCTGAGAGAAGCCAACAAGGAGGAAGCCAGGAGGCATCCTCTGGAGCTGGAAAAGGACAAGCTTCAATCTACATCACCAGGGATGAGATGGAGGCTATGGCTAATTTAATGAATGAATGATGAAAAGCCAACAGGAGATGCTGCAGAATTTCTTTGAACAAATGAGAGCAGCAAACATGCAGAACCTTGGGCCAACTACAGCGACTGCAAATGCAGGACAAGGAGTCAGGATTGCGGAAACCAATGAAGGTCAGGTTCAAGACCGGAATGCAGGACCTGAAGGCAATCAACAAGGACTTGGAGGCATACCCTCAGGATCGGACATTGGAAGACCTATAGATGAAGCTCAGCAGGCTGGAGTCAACGCTAATGTTACTGAGCCACATGAAGAGTATGTATCAGAATTCCCTTTGAGACTTGAGGGGCAAGATAGAAAAATGATAAGGGGGAAGCCCCCGGATGGAGATGAAAGAATGATTGGTCTAGTGCGAGGAATCATGAGAGGAGGATTGTCGAGTGGAGGGTTAGAAGAAGTCAGTCGGAGTCCGTTCACTCCGAATATCAGAAATGCAAGGAACCCTCCAAAGTTCAAACTGCCTATGCTGGATCCTTATGACGGGAAGTCAGACCCAACAATGCATATTACCAGATACATCAGGAACATGGAAGTGCTGGGGGCATCCGAGGAAGTGATGGCTCGATGCTTCCCTCTATACTTGTCAGATTTGGCTGCGCTTTGGTTTAGGCAGCTAGAGAACGGATCAATCAGAACATGGGGCGAGCTTGTAGATTGCTTTATGAGACAGTTCAGGGTCCACGTAACGTGACCCAAGAGTGTGATGACTTTGGCTTCGATAAAGCAAAGGACCAGAGAGTCCATAAAAGATTTCTTACTGCGATTCAATGCAAATGGTGGCTTCTGTAGATCGCCCGGATCCATCGAAGATTCTGATGGCGGCGGCAGGAGTTGGGGAAGGCACCAAACTTTAAGATTCTTTGATAAGAGATCCGCCACAAGATCTTGGAGAATTTTATCATGAAGCTGAAAGATTCATTCGGCTGGAAGAATCACGAGCCGAAAGGGCGAGAAATAAATGCTGTGTAGGGCGAAGGAACCGCCAGAGAACAGTCTAGAGTGGACAAAGGAAAGAGAAAGCGGGATGATAGACGTGATGGTCCTGACAAACGGAAGAAATTCCAAGAGCCTAGATTCAGACCATACACAGATCTGACGGCAAGTTTAGAAAGGATTACACGGAAACTCGGGGGAAACTCCCCTATCGAAAACCACCCGGAGAGATCCCACTGAGCGGGAGCATAGAACTGGAAAATATTGCCTATTCCACAAGCTGGATGGGCACACTATCGATGAATGCCGCCACCTAAAAGATGAGGTGGAAGAACATGCCAGGTGTGGTAGATTGCCACAGTGTATTAGAGAACGGACTGCGGCCGTAAGACCTGAACAACTGCTGCCTCCACCTAACAGAACTGATCCTGGATAGAGATCACAACTCTCATCAATTGATTATGATGGCAAGGGCCAAGTTCGGGATTTGGACTTTGGTCGATTTGTTTTCTTAGATTTGATTTTAAAAATAAACAGCTATTCCACTTACTCATGTATGGGAACCGGAGAGATCCCTCGGCATGCTCTGAGATGGAAATAGACCGATCTGCCTGGAGAGGCAATGTTTAGTTTTCTCTTGATGTTTGAGATTGAATATCTAGCACTTGAATTAAATAAACTTGAATTTCTTGAAATAAACCTTTGACCGGAGAGTTAAAGGGTAAATGTTAAATACCAACATAAAAATGATCGCTTTACGACTTTACCCGAAGAGGCAGGGTCCGGAGTGCAAGAAGTGAGTTGCTTCACCAGGGAGCGACAGAATCGACTCACTTGACGTCGTTTCCCATTCACTGGAGAGTGATTGGATCGGGATTCGATAAGAGCCCAGAGAGGCTGTGATCGGCCCACGATTTAGGCCATGACATCGCTTAATGTTCAGATACACTGAACTGAAGTGCAAGAGGTGAGTTGCTTCGCCAGAGAGTGACAGGATCGACTCACTTAACGCTACCTCCCCTTTACCGGTGAGTGACAGGATGGGATCCAGCAAGAGCCCGGAGAGGCTATGATCAGTTTAGAACAACTAAGACATCGCTATATGCCCTGGCTGGGGCAGAGTGCAAGGGATAGAAAGCAACGCCGAAGTGCAATGGGATCTTTCTATTCAATCGCTAAGTTGGGAATGGGCTTGGCAAGGGTCCGGAGTGACCACCGATAGTCCGGAGAGACTATAGAATTTCATTCTTAACTTCTACTGGAAGAAATGGATAACGATTTGGCTTCGAACAGCCATGAACTTGATTGAAAATGCTATCAACTCTGAATAAAACATGAGCCCACTGCATTCGATTTGAGACTGATCAAAACACACCTTTTACCAAAAGGCGTGTTTTGGGGGCAAATGTTATCTCACCTTTTGGCAAAGCTGAAATACCTAAAAATTAACTGAAAATCGATAATAACAAGTCATGAATATCAACTATGCATTGCAGGATAACCATGGATATTGATGATTTTTTTCCGAGTCCGGATCGGGCTGCAATTGATAAGACATGACAAGCAAAGCCATGGAAGCCTGTGTTCCAAATTTAAGGTCAATCCGAGTTCATATGCTCAAGATATGATTGATGCAAGTTGATGAAAAAAGTTACATTTTCGTATCCATTAGACAGCATTAGCTTCGTATCGATGGAGTCCGTATCCATCATCACGTCTCCATTCGTATCCATCAACTTTGCATCGATCGAGTTTGAATCCATCAAGGAACCTCGGCTCGCACCGATCAAGTTTATATCCATCAACAGGGAATGCGCTTCGTGTCAATCGGCTATGTCCTGTTTCGTATCCATCAAGCTAGACACGGTCTGTATCCATGGATGAGCTTCCATTTGAATCCATCGTCTTCGTATCGATCAGGGATACAATTCCTTCGTATCCATCTGTCTCGAATCCATCAGATGACTTTGCATCCATCAGGCGGTGACCACTTCGTACCCATCAGGAGTTCTTGTTCGAATCCATGAATAATTGCTTGTTCGTAACCATCGAGTCAAACAGGCCAGAGATGACGCGTTGGTTATGGAGGCGAACGCGGCGAAATGCTCGGAGTGACTCGATCAAACCGGAGTGAAAAGCGGATCGACATAAAGAGCGCGCGCCACGTCATCTTGCTCACGTGCGTTACCATCGAGTCGAAGTGATCGGTTCGAATCAATGGATTCGAACCAAACAGCCATCGAGCAATCAAAGTTCGTATCGACCATATCTCTTAAACCGCTTATCCAAATGCACCGAAATTTTCACAGAAGATTTCATACGAGCCAAGGAACGTTCATACCAAATTTCAGCTCCATCGGACATAATCTTGATCGATACAAAATGATTTTGTATCGATCACAGACCAAGTCGAAACTTTCTGAAATTGGTCGTGCGGGCCCCCTCACGTGCCAGAGTGAGTCTCCTGAAGTTTGAGCGCGATATCAGCCTCCTACGCCTATAAATAGGCCCCTGAAGCCTATAGAAAGAGGACCTTTTTGCCATTCGATGTCCAGACTCTGCCGGATTCAATCCCACGTCTTACCATTGCTGTTATAGTCAAAATTCTTCATTGTAACTGCTGCAATCATTTGTAATCAGCAAAGAACATTAGTAAATGATAAAATTTTGAAGTAGACGTAGGCTGGAGATAGCCGAACTACTATAAATCTTGCGTTTCTGATTGTTATTTCTGGATTGCTGTTTATTGCTTGCTTAGATCTGAGACTTGTGCTTGAATATTACTGATTTATATTCATTGTTTGGTGCTTTCACAATACTTGGGGTTTGTGACCATTTTTGGCGCAAATAGAAATATTGTAAATGAAAGGTAAGTTTGTATAATACTTAATTACACTCTGATACATTAACAAAATTTATCTGGAAAAGTTGAATGTAATAATAACATGTAATTGAATAGCATACGATATAAATGTAAGTAATAAGATGTACAAAAATGAAATTTTTATTATTTTGAATTAATTTTTGTATCTGATATTATGTATTCCGAATCCATCTTTCCTTAATGTTGCTTCTATTCTCCTATCTCGTTCTTTTTTGGGGAACAAAAGTTTTGAGTGGAGGAGAGTGTGACAACCCAGAAATTTTAACGATTTTAAAATAATGTAATCAACCAAATTTTTCTTGAAAATAAACAATAAAATTTTGAAATGAAAATTTGATATTTGGTATGCATCTATTGAAGCATAGCTAGTGGAGGATTTTCATTTGAAAATTTGAAAGTTTGTTCAATTGTGAAAGTTCCAGTTTATATTTAAATAAGTTAAAATTGATGGAAATAAAATATTTTTGAAATTTGGATATTTTATATAAGAAAAATATAAATCGTTTTCTAAGTGGGACGTCATATTTCTTTTTTCCAAATTTGGACTGCTCTAGCACCATTTATCTTATTTTCGCCAATTTTGCAGCAGTTTGGTAGCGAAAATTGAGTTTTGATAGGTTGGTCGTTTCTCTCATATTTGTCTACCACTCTACTCGTCTTATCATGCTAATCTCCACGGTATATTCATTTGTGCATTTCGATGTCAGGTGCGCGGCGAAACCTGCGAAACGGTTAGCAAACTTTTACTTTTTTGTGTTCCCTTTCATCTATCTACTGGTTGAAGAAAAACAGTCATTGCTTCTATTATTTCCTGAATTTAATATTGACTTTTGTTATTCCATTGGTTTAATTAATTTCACTGGTTCATTTTATATTTTACTAGTTCGTTTCCTTTCCCCTCTCCTCTTATTCGTTCTGGCTTCTTATTTGAATAATGTAATACTATATAATATGAAGCTTTTATAATCTAGGGCTTTCTTATGTGGAAAACTGCTCATCTTCTTATTGTGCAACCCACCTTCTCTCTTGGCATTGCCGAAATCCTTCCCGCTTCTTTACCTCCCGACCCAACCTCTGCACCAAACTCCAGCCAAACCCTTCGCCATAGCCACAACCCTGCCACTTCCGCCTTCCCCTGGCCACCACCACCCTCACGTAGCCTACTCATCTTCTCACGCATCCTTTCCTCCGACCTGACCTGCTTTGATCACCCATGCAACTACCACAGCAAAGCTCCTAGCAGATCCGCCCACATCCAAAGCATGCGAATACCACTGCTTCTCTCTCTTGCCTTGCCATACCACCCAGCGGCCTCCGACCTCACACCCAGACTTCGAGCTTCAAACCAGCAGTCTTGCACCGCACTCAGCCCCAACTTCCCTCCATGAGCCGACACCCCACAGCCCATCACCTTGCCAAACCAACAACACCCAGTAGTCTTTCCACATTTGCAGCCTAATCGAGCAAAACGTAGCCCACCTCCATTATTGCATCTACATTTGCATCCTTCCTTTCCTCTACGTTTAGCATACAACAGCTTATGCATATTTCCCCTCTCTCTTCCCTTTCCCGCTGCCTTGTCCTCCGAGCACAGCCATCCCCCTTCATGTCCAACCATCACCCACCACTGTTTCTCACCGCCATAGCCAAGCTTCCAACCTTCCACTACTACTACACCCGAACAACACCTTCCAATTGTCGAGTTCCGAGCTCAAACACCTCTGACAATTCACCAAACAGCCTTTCATCTCCAATTAGTCTTCCTCCAAGTTAGCCTTGCTTCCCCACCAACAAACTCATGTAGCCTTCTCTTCTTATTACAAAAAAGGGGTGTGTGTGTGTGTGTGTTTGATTTTCATTGAACTTGAATTCAAGTTATCTACCTTGTCGATGTACAGTTTATTGCCTTGTGCTTGCTGTTTGGAATTTGTCACAGACGCTCTTTAGCTTTTCGTTGTTCCATGTGCATCTCCGTGCCACCATCTTCGCCATCATTGTTTCCATAGCCTCAAAAGTTAAGCAATCACTCACTATTAACAATTTTATGTTTAAGTAAATAACATCACTTGAATTAACCATTGAAATGTTTGTTAAAGCTAGGACTTTTTAGTTAATATATATATATATGATTTTATAAGTTACGATGCTCACTTTGACATATATATGATGATGTGATGTGATGTTCATTTTGATGTACATGATAATATGTTTCTTTGTATAACACTCCTATTGACATGTATGATATGTTAATTTGAGATTCACAATTGCAAGTTCCTTATATGCTATGCTATTAATTATCGATTTTCAATCACATTACATGTTCCCTGCTAGTTAGGAAATCCCTATGGGTTGAAATGATACATACCCGAAAGATATTATAGATTAGGGAAAATTGTTATGGATTGAAATGATAAATCCAAGCGATTTTATTGATTTGAAATTTGGGATTACGTGTTGAAATGATATATACCCATAAATATTAAATTATTTTGGATTGAAATGATAAATATCCATACCACTTGACCATAGGATAAAAAACTATATACGGACACCGTTGGTCTATTTTTAAATGATTTTCAGAATTTTGAAAAGAAAATATATGTGTTTTGATTTTAAATATAATATATAGATTTTATTTTATATGTGAAAATTTTAGATTTTAAATTATATGTGTAGGAAATTGTAAAATTATAAGTTAAGTTGTGGAAATGCAAATTTTAAAATTTTACTTATATTTATTATTTTTAAAATATATAAAATAAGATTTAAAATAGATTTAATAATAATAAGGTTCAATTTAATAATTATTAATACAATAAAATTTAATAAACATTTAATTTAACTAATGCATATATATAATATGTTTAAAATATTTATTACAATTTATATTAATATTTTAAAATAGATTTTTGTAATTACTTTTATATATGGATAATATATTTAAATATTTATTTGAATTTATGTTATTATTATTTTAAATTGATTTTTTATAAACTAAATAAATGTAGGAAGGATAAGTTAAAGTGAACTTGTAATTTAATTTGTTTAAGAATTGAATTTAAATAAGAATTGATTTGAACTTATTGATTTTGAGATTTTAAAAATATGATTTTATAATTTGATAACTTGATTTTGATTTAAAGGTGATTAAATGAATATTTTCAAATTTAAATAAAACTAAAACTGGATATTTAATATTGATTTATATTTATAATTTGAGATTTTATTTAAATGTTATTAAAATTGATTAAGAAAATATTTTTGAATTTAAATAAATTAAAGTTGAATTTTGAAATATAAATGAAGTTTATCAAATTGAGTTATTTTAAATTGTTTGAACATTTAAACTTTGAAACCTACTGAATTGGAAGTGGTTTAAATTTGTAGTTCAAACCTAGATTAGAAATCGATATAAATTAAAAATGTTTTAATGAGGACTTAAATTGAACCTTTAACCTTTTAATCGAAATTTTTGAACTAAAATGATTTAAATTGAATTTTGGAACTAAAGTTGATTAGAATTGATTTGTGAAATCGGAAGAACAATTCTAATTTGAAACTATTTTCAATATAAACTTTTATTTTAATATATATTACTTTGAATTTTTAAACAATTTTAAATATATATATTTTAATATATAAACTATTTTAATCTATAACCTATCTTTAAATATAAACTATTTTAATGTATAACTATTACAGTATATAAACTACTTTCAATATTCAAACTATTTAAGTTCGAACTGTTATGATTTAGATTTAATGGATTTAAATGCGAATAATTTGATGTGATGGTTTAATCTATTTTGTGGTTATGATTTTGGAAATAAATATGATTTAAAGTGAATAATGATTTCGAAAGTGAATATGATTTCAAAAGTGATATGATTTTGAAAGGAATATGATATTTTGATATGAAGTATGAACTGTTTGAAATGAAAGTGGCCACGATGTGAAATAAGCGTTTGGTTGTTAATGAGACCGAGATCGGACATTGTCATACTTTCTGCTAATACCGAAAATCACTTTAACAACTGTGTATGTGGTGGAGAATCCAGAACAAAGTAGGATGGTTTGGCGAACGATTCTGTATGAGGTATAAACGTAGCCGTGACCCCCTCGGGTCATCTTGATGTGACTAAAACAGGAGCTATGCCTGGGCTAAGTGAGGTCGCACCTCTGATCGAGCATGTGTGATGACCTAGAATTTTCGAGTATATAAAATCGAAATATTTAATTGATTTTAAATATTTAATAATTAAATATTAACTTGAATTCAAATATCACAATTTATTTAATGATTAAATTATTAAATTAAATAATTTAAGGTTGGATAAAATGTTGAATCTGGAATTTTAAGCCTATTATAGTAATTTGAAGGCTTATAAAATTTATATTGATAATACTGAAGAGAATAGATGTGTTGAAATCAAATTTAAAAATGGTTTGTTAAGTTTTGAAAATATATCGTTTAAGTCAATATTTAAAAATAGCCTTCCGAGGCACAGTTTCGGAATTTGACGAAACCAGTTCCATTGGATCCGTAATATTGTATTATTATCGGATTTCAACTTTCGTATTGATCGGAGTTGTTGTGTGAGCGTACGGTAAGTATACGCGTTGAAAATTTTTATCAAAAATTCAATATAATAACTGGTTCAAAAGCTATCTTCTCCATACGATCGAATTAGGGCTCGAAACCTTTTCCATTGTGTTTGGAATAGGGGCATAACATTATAAACGCCTAGCGGCATGCCTCGGTATAAGATCGAAATTTTGAGTTGCAAAATTCGTGACAATTTAAATTTAAATTTAAAAATAATATAACCTATTGTTTCACTGGTAAAGTATTTCAACATCAGCCGACTTTCTTTCTCACATCAGAACTTTTGTCCCATTTCTTCCTCAACACACTTCCTTTCTGAGCAAGACAGTGAATACAAAAAAAAAATAGTCAACGAAATGACCAAGCTTAAATTAACATTCGTTCTTTCTCAAATTCATTCCCATCTTCTTCACTTAGCAGTTCGTAGCCTTCTTTGATACGAATTCAAAATCGTTCTTTTTATATAAAAAAGAGGAAAGAAACCCCAAATCGAACAAGGTGGAGGCGTGCGTTTTCTTTTCAATCGGGATTTCCTGTTCGCATTAAATCGAGTGGAAGGGAGGGCCACCGTATGAACTCCGATGGGGGAAGGCCGATGGAAGCGACGACACGCCGACGAAGCAAATGATCCGCTCGATGTCAAGATGTTTACGATGGCAAGCGACGATGTCGCGTGGAGGTTGCGATCTAGGGTTTGAGGTGGTTCGTCGGCAGCAGCGGTGAGGCCAGAAAAGGGTTCGAGGAAGGCGGTATCTTTTTGCGTGAGGGGTGGTGTAGCTCGAACTCGAGCGAGGCCGAAGTGGAGCGCGAGAGCATCGCATTGGCGTTCGAAGTAGGGTTGCGATGGGTCTCTGGAAATTCGTAATGGCCTTGGCTCTGATGTCAGTGAGGTATATCTATTAACAACTTATTTTCCACTTTAAATCTAATTTAAGTGTATATATATATATTAGGAATTTCATTATTCTTACAGAAAGGAAATTATTTTCATTTCAGTAAGATTTATAAAACAATTTATTTTCTCCAATTCCTAGATTTATATACATAAGTTTTGTTTAAGCAGTAAGGAAAATTGCTATTCTTATTTACGGAGTAAATATATATAGTAATTTTAAAATATCATAGAGTTTATATAAAAGAAATTAGATTTTTATTTAAAACATGTATAGATTGTTTTATAGGAATGTATATGTAGTTTCGGAAGAAAAAAATAAAATAAATAAAAATATACATATATACATTTTATTTTTACTTGGTTATTTAAATATAGTGTATAAGGGGATTAACTTAATGGATTATTTTTGTGACTTAAAATTTATTTATCATGGGAGAAATTGGTTTAAATAAACTTATTTACTTTTCGAAAATTAGTTTTAAATTTAAATAGTTGTTAATTAAATCTATGCGAATTAATTGTTCAATTAATTCGGATATTAATAAACTATATAATGTTATACAAGGTTTGAAATCAAGAAATAAGCTGGGATGGAAATGAATGGAAATAGACTGCAAATAAGTTAATCTCACTCAGCTAAATTCTTTATTTAAATTTAAATGATTAAATTTAAATAATTGTTTGAATGGTTGAATTGATTGATGTGCTAGATTATAGTATATAATATATCTTGGAATGTTTGGTTTTCGCATTTACATAGCGAATATTATATATATAAACCCATATACTGCGATATTCCACTTCGAAGTGGAATTGGTATTTATGTTGTGCTAACGTCTGTGGATGTAGGAAAAACAGGTGGAGGGATCCAACTGGACCCTTCAACATTTATTTAAATTATTTAATATTCTCTGTTGTAACTATTTGACATTCTATGATAAATTATCTTGGAGTATTGAATGCTATGGTTTGATTGAATATATTTGGGTACAATGAGCTACCAAAAATATATAAATTGGATTTTGGAAAGAAAATAAAAGAAGTGAATTTGTAAGCAAAATAATTATAAAATATTTGAATAAATTAAAAACGAATAGAAAGAAATGGAAGTGATATTAAAATACTAATAAATAACTTCGAGTATGAAAGAAACAAGATTTTGAAATAAACAGAAATTAATGAATTGTAAATTAAGTGATATTATTTTAATCTAATAAAGAATTATTTTAAAATTAAAAGTTTAAACTTATTAAAAGGATTAAGAAGTAAATTGAGAAATCTAAAATTGGTATTTTCAATTAAAAGTATTTTGAATCAAAATTAAGGAATAAAATCTGAAATTAATGGATTTTGGAATTAAAAAGGAAGTAAATTGGAAATCAATTTGGAAATTGATTCAAGTGTTTGAATTGGAGATTTAAAGAAGAATGTGAAGAGAAGTATATTTCTTTGGATAGCCAAGTACGATTTCAAAGTAAATATTTAAAAATGAGATAAAAAGTTTAATGTTGTTTTAAAAAGCATGTTTTAGGAATTTATTATTTCTAAATATTTAAATTCTAAAGTAAGTATTTTTTAAAATCTATTATCGTAATAATTATTTAAAGAAGATTTGCTATTTTGTTTAAAGAAGAAACATCAAGTTTATATTTATAAAGTAACCTTATTTTAATTATTTCTAAAGTATTATTTTAAATTAAGTATTAAAGTAATTTTTTCTAAATTTAACTATTAAACATATTTTACAATAAGGTGTTTTAAAATTATTTTAAAAAATCGAAGTTTTGTGCTTGGTGATCCCAGAGGAAATATAAAATATTTAGGAACTAATTTCTGTAAAAGGAAGATAGTTTGAAACTGTTTTCAAAAGATTGAAATTGGAAATATATCTTGCAAAGATATTTCGAGAAAAATAAATAAATAATTTGGGAAATTATTTATTGTGTGATGGATGTGTGAATGTTAATTGATAGTTAAATCACCGACTATCAATATTGGGCAAATACGTTGATCGTTTCGAAGAGACCGGGATCGAGATTTATTTCTCGAAAACCACTTCGATCCGGTTTGTACGTTTCGTGGAAACGAGTTTGGATTCGAAGATGGAGCAGTGAAGTGCAAGGGCCATTCGTTACTAATCCTGAGTTTATTTCCAAAATGGATGTAGTAGGAGTAGTGCCTTCGGTTCCGTTCGAACCCGGGACGGACTTGTATGGATGAATGCTTTCGGAACATTGTCAGGTGGGCGATGGGCATTCCAAGGGATATATTTTGAAAAGGTAACGCTTAGCCTCAAGCCTCATCAACTAGGAATGACTGAAAATTAGGGGTTATGCAGCAAGGCTAGGTGGGTAGCACCAAGCAGGGTGAGGTCATCCCTGTCTAGATGTCCCTTTTTATTTCGGCTTAGTGGGCGGTTACTGATCCCAACCGTGGGGTTATCTCACTCGGGATTATCCAGTAAGGGGTAGTCCCGGTCTTGTGTTGCAGGGGAGCAGGCGTACTCCTCGGTACTGTGATCTAGGCCACGTACTGTGACAGGTGATACCCCAATGCCTAGTTATTAGTTGGAAATCCATTCTCCCTACGAGCCTTGTACGAGTTTTGTTTGTATTACCCACTCTGTGGCTAGTAGCTGGAATTTAATAATGTAACAATTTCGGCTATTTTAATAAGTATTTGTATATAGACCCTATTATAATATCAGAGGATTTCTATGAAAATTGTTTTAGCTATCGTAAGGTAAAAACCCGACATGTTTATTTGTGGAGTGGTCTTACGAGATGCTTTTGTTTTTTTCAAAGGATTTTTGAATTTAATAATCAATTGAGTGTGATTTTCTCATACTGGTATTCCAGACTAACTCGGGTGTTATTTAACTGTAATGCCCGGGTCAGACCGAGTATTATAGGATATAGGATATGATGCTATAGAGCTCTGGAGACGAGCTGGATGGACGATGCGTATTTTGTACTTGTTATATATATATTCCGCTGTGTTGAGTAGCTATATCCTGTTGTATGTTATTGATGTTGTTGAACTGTGGTTGATGTACTCTGGTGATGTAATGTATAAACAGATATATTTGTTTTTGTGTAAAGATCATTTATTATCTATTATATTTTATTCTGCTGCGATGGTTAGATTCTGATGTTGTTTTCAATTATCTTTTTCTACCTCTTCTTCTTTAACCCAAATGGTTCATATTTCTGTGCAACTTGAGTTGATTGGTGTAGAATAGTGTCAACTCAAAGGGTACGAATTTGCGGGTCGTTACAGCATGCTTCTTCGATACCATATCTATTACTTTGTGATTTGATTGGGTGCACCTTTGATTATGAGAGTGTGTCTCGAGGTAGGCAGTAGTAGCTTTTATGCGTTATCACTAACCCGGTTCTGCAAAATGGTAGTATCATATCCTAGGCATTGCCTCTCGTGCCTTGTCACATGCCTTATCACACCCACTACGAGTTTGGTTTGTGTCATACGCTTTGGAGTGCCCTCTGATAGTCCTCCATTTTACAAAGGAATTATGGTACTATATAGGCTATGACATTTATATAAAATGTGTTAAGGGGGATATGGATAACGCCTTAACGCTATTTTAATATTTTACTTTACGGTAGACATTATCCATGTAGCGTATTATATTACGTATGTAGATAGTTTAACGGATCCTTTAAGGATGGAATCTCAAACATCCTTTTGACTTATACTGCATTTCGTATGGACACTTCACTTGAGTTGATTTACCTGCATAAGAATGTTAATCCTGACTCAAGTGTTTTGTATTTGCTTTATGCTCGGGTCAGACAAAGCGTCGCAGCATTTGTGACTCGCCTTTGGAGCTTGGAGCTTTGCTTGGTGATCTATCTTTATCTGTTCAGCTTTCAGTTATTTCTAGTTGTTTATGTTCGGACTTGTCATTTGCTTTTGTATTAGAGATTCCTTTGTGTTTGGATTCCTGTTGTATTTTGATTTGCACTCTGATGTTTCCGTAGTGGCTTCGTGAACTACTGTTTATCTATTTCGCTGCTTATTGTTATATTACTCTGTATCTGTGATTCTGTGATTATTTTATTTACTGTATATGATTAGTTTTTCCAAATATAAATTAACAATCTGTTGTTTTGAACAATTCAAGTCTAACATGTGTGGATCATTGTTGATTTGAACGGTTCAAAATGACGGGTTGTTACACCTCATAATCTTTAGCCCAGCTATCAATGCTTCTTATTCTACCTCGGTATTTATTGTAGGTAATTCCAAGCGCAAGGCATAACAAACAGATCGTCCTTCGGGAATCTTGAGCACTACCCTGCTCCCGATAAAAAGTGTTAGACGGGCCATCGAAGAATAGTTCCAGTGTTCTCCACTTCTAGAATCATTCCTTTCTTTCTATCTCGTATTGTAAATTTGACAATAAAATCTACCAACGCCTTCCTGTTGATTGCCTTTTAAGGATGATATGTGATTTCATATTGACTCGGTTCGATGTTCCATCTGATAAGCCGACCAGAGGTCTCAGGGAGGTATAAAACTTGCTTCAAGAGTTGACTCGTCAACACTCTGATAGGGTGTGCCTAGAAGTGCAGTCATAATTTCTGGATGCGATCAAGAGGCAATATGTTAGTTTCTCCAACTTATGGTGGTTCTTTTATGCTCTAGGGAACCGTTTACTGATGTAATATATGGGTTGCTGGATTTGGGCTTTTTCTCGTACGAGCGCGGAACTCAATGCATGTGGCAAGACTGATAAATAAATGTACAAATCTTCTTCGTCTACTGGCTTAGATAAGATTGTTGAGGTTTCCATATGTCGTAGAAGCCCTTCGAACGCAGTTTGATAAGCTAGATTCCATTCAAAGTTTCTCTTTCCCTTCTTTAGCGCATTAAAGAATGGTATACATTTGTCAGCCGCTTTTGAGATAAACCGACCCAGTGCTGCAACCTTTCCATTCATGCTTTGTAACTCTTTCTTGTTCCTCGAGGCCTCGACTTCCCGTAAAGCGGTTATTTGCTTGGTATTTTCTTCGATGCCTTTGGTGCTAATGATAAATCCAAAGAACTTTCCCGAGACTACCCCGAAATGACACCTAAGTGGATTGAGCTTCATTCTATATTTGCAGAGTATTTTGAACATTTCAGTGAGTTTGTCCAAGTGATTTGTAGCTATACGTGATTTAACCAACATATCATCTACATAAACTTCCATTGTCTTCCCAGTCTGACGTTTAAACATGATATTCACTAGCCATTGGTAAGTTGCCCTAGCATTCTTTAAGCCTAATGGCATTACTTTGTAGCAATATAATCCCAGATTGGTAATGAACTAGAATTTTCTCGATCTGGTTCATGCATCATGATCTGATTGTACCCCGAGTATGCATCCATAAATGATAGCAGTACATGCCTAGTGGTCCCGTCCATAAACTGATCGATTCTGGAGAGAGGAAAGCTATCTTTTGGGCAATCTTTGTTCCAATCCGAGTAGTCGATATAGGTTCGCCATTTCTCGTTGGACTTCTTGACCAAAACCGAGTTAGATACCCATTCAGGGTAAGTTGCATCATGGATAAAGCCGTTCACCATCAGCTTGTCCAATTCTTCTCTTAGCGCTTTGGACCACTCGGGCCCTAGGTTGAGCCTTTTTAGCTTCACAGGTGTATACTTGAGATCAATGTTAAGTGCGTGGTCGGCTATCTCCGATGACACCTCCGTACATATTAGAATGTGTCCAAGCGAATACATCCAGATTGGCATGAAGAAATTTGATGAGTTCCAATCGCATCTTGTTTTCAAGGTGCGATTCAATTTCGAGGACCCGTGTTGGTTCATCCACACAATTGAAACAAATACAGTCAATTCTACCGGTGCTACCCACCCTCCCCTATACTCTTCTTTCTATGGTCCAAAGCCTTTTCAAATTGACTGTGGTCCCCAAGCCTGGGGCGGCTTTGTAGTTGCTATTCGGTAGGATCTCGAATGTGGAGAGTTCTCCTCATATTCTTCCCCTTTTCTTTTCTTTTAGATTCGAATATTCTGCGATATAACATTCCCTGATGGCACTTTGGTCTCCCCTGGTCACCCTAACTCCATTTTCCATCAGAAATTTATAGTTAAATGCTATTAAGCTAAAGCAATTCTAAAGTCCGCCAAGGCAAGTCTCGCCAAGAAGGCTTTGTAAGTGGAAAACTCATCAATGATCATGAAGGTCTAGATGAGGGTGACCCTTCTATCGGATTCTCCAAGTTCTACGAGTAAGTTGATCATTTCGATGAGTTTCTTGGGTTTACTGGTGAATCCCTGAATCTTTGTTTAGCCGGTGGATACATCTTATATACTAACCTTCATTTGATCAAAGGTGCATATGAAAAGGATATTCACAGAACTATCACTATCTATAACACTCGTCGAACATTGTGGGTCCGATTCTTACTGTCACGACCATGAGGTTGAGAATCGGAGCCTATATTCCCAATGTCTCGATTATGGAATACTATGTCATCATTCAAGATTATCTAGTGCTTAGCAGGGGTACCATCTTTGATCGCAAAGCATGCATCTTTTGGAGCGTGCTTTGAAGAGCTCGCATACTGATCCATTTCACCCTAACTCTTTTGCATGGGATGGGGCCCTCCAGATGTCGTTCCAATGATAAGCCTCTGATTAGACCATCTGGGTCCCTCTTTTCCAGTTCTAGCTTGGTTTCTTTGGTCTCTAGGAGCTTGGGGCACTATAGGTTGGTTAGAATTTAGTGGTTTCCTCACATACTATTGAAGCTTGTTTTCTCGAATCAACTCATCAATCAAGTTCTTTAGATGATGACACTCGTTCGTGTTATAGCCATCTGTCTCATGGAAGTGGCAATACCTTTCGGAATGCTTCTATATTTGGTTACTTCTTTTTTAGGCAGTTTCTTATATTCTTCTGTCCCTTGTGTCATGAGATGGATGTTTTCTGGAGCATAGTTGAGCGGGGTGTATTCTTAGGCTGCAAACCTTTGAGTCGCTTGCTACTTTAGTTTTTCTTGTTCGTACTTGGGTTCTTTCTTTTCTAATTCCCATTTTTTCATGTATTCCCTTCAACAGTCTCGGAGGTGTTTGGTTCATTGCCATACCATTCTGCCCAACGTTAGTTGGTTGAAGGTTAGTATATCTCCTTTCAAATTCATATGCCTCTTCCAGTCTCAAGTACCGACATGCCTTTCGGTTGAAGTCCTTCCTAGTGGTGGGTTGTTTCATTTTGATCAATTTCCCAAATTCAGTCTTGAGGTGAATTGCATGGATTAAGGCCATGAAAACCATATTTTCATTATGATTACTTACTTTAGCTACCACGGTGTTAACCGACTCATGAAAGACTTCAGAGATTCGTTCCACCCTAAAATAAGCCGAAAAAGAACATCACATCTTTAGGACGTGCCATGTGAATTCTAAATGGGTCAAGGAACCTTATTGCTAGTTGATTAAAGGTGGAGATGGATCTTGGCGGAAGCCTGGTGAACCACATGGAAGCAATTACCTCCAGAAAAACCATGAAACATCTACATCGAACAGCGTCTGAAGCATTCGCTCCATCCGTGTACCAAGTGTACTTATATAAGTGGGTTTTGGATCTCTCGTTTTGTCATAAGTTGGAATAGTCGGCATGGTGAACATTTTGGTGTATCGCTTATTAAAAATCTCATCATTGAAAGGAGCCTAACTTGGAACGGATCCTCATTCATCATTCAGTCTATCCTCACTTCCATCCATTAGTCGCTTGACCATATCTGCGATATACGCCTCAAATATCTGGAGGTCGACTGTTGGTAACTACACCGAGTGTTTGGCTTTACAAACGGTCTCGGTGAGTGGGCTAAGACTTAAGCTCTCCTATCTTCGGGATAGCCACTCCGTCAGGGTTCCGTTGGCTTGCGATTGGTCTGATGGAGGCGTTTGGATCTCCCTAGCATTATTGAATGCATTGGTATTTCCTTCACACTTTTTGTCGTCAAGTCGCTCACCATCTTCTGATTCAGAGAGATCCATGACTATATCCTCCTATGAGGTTTTTGCCCCAAGATTTAAGTTCGTAGTTAGTTGCCTCACATTTGGTGGAGTGCTTGTGTTTCCTTTCATATTGATTCCCACGGTTCCATCTATCACCCCTTTCTATAGTCGCTTCCTATTTTCCCTGTTTAGGCAAAAAACAAAAGAATTTTCTTGTTCCACGACAGCCGTGGGATTTGTCATGGTTCTTGGAGCAGCATAAGACTACAAGTTCAATATAGCATTCAGTTTGCCCATTAGAGCCCTTTGGCTGTCTCCATTTTTGATTAATTTTGTTAACCATTTTATTCAATTCACCTCTACTCAAAACTTCATGTTGAATTGAGGATTTTGGAATCTGATCACTGGAGTTAGCTCCTAGCTACGGATTGTTGACTTCAATTTGCTAGGGGTTTGTTTGTTCTCCAACAATGGTAGCTCCTATGGATCTTTAGGATGTTGTTCTCTTTCTTCCTAGTGCAATTGGTTCTCAACAACAAATCTTCTAAACAAAAATTGATGATCTAACTTTTGAACCTATTTGATCCAAAGTAGATAGCTAGTTTTAGCCTGAGTTTAGTTCCCAGTGAAAGCACCAAAATGTTAACCCAAAAAATGGATCAACACCTTCGATTTAGTATGAAAGCACCAGCCTTGTTTATCAAGGCAAATAGAATGGAGACAAGAAATAATAACTTGTAGAGAAAGTAAAAGACAAGATATTTTTATAGTGGTTCGGCTATTAACGAAGCCTATGTCCATTTTATAACTTTTATTATTGACTGACTGCAATTATAAGTTGAATCTGATTATAATTTTATTAGATCTTGTAAGTTAGATCAAGTCAACAGTGTTAGAGTTCACTGGAGAATCACAGTGAACCCATTAGATGAATGTTGCATGGGAGGAGAAGAGTGAAGAATAGTTTCTGCAAAGTCTCAGCAGCCATTCTGAAAGATCCTCTTTATGTTGACGGTAGAAAATAGGGGCTGGAAAGCACTTAGGCTAAAGCGATTTTGTCAAAGACTTAAATTCGAAGGTACGAAGGCGCTTTAGAAATTCCAAAACGAGACGGCCTAATACGATGGATCGCTAGCGATCCATGGCCTTTGAGTAATTTTGGCTCATTCCTTTTGCATCTTGTTTCCTGCCTTGTCTTGATGCTCTCCATGTAATTTCATGACTAGATGCTTTGCTTTGATGGTGATTCATGTATTGATTGCATTGAATTGTTGATGGGATCAGATGAAGGCTCACTTCTCGATCTAACTAGCTTGGAGTTCCATCAAACTTAGTAGACATTCCTAGAAAACTCATTAGGTCATAGTTAAAGAGGATAGGAGGATCCACGAGCGACCCATATGGGATGGATCGCTAGTGATCCATCACCTTGGAAAATTTTTGACTTCTTTTTTCTTACGTCTTTCTTGGTTCCTTCTTCTAATCCTTTTGGTTGTTTCTTGAGTTGTTCAAACTCGATATAGATGTTTTGACTTCCTTTAAATTCTGCTGGATCAAAAACCTGAATAACACACGTGGTTCTATATGTTCTTGTGTAGGCTAGTTATGTTTACCTTAATGGTATATTTTATCTAGAGATATACAGCGCTTGAAAGGTACTTTCTGACCTATGTCAAGAAGTTAGCCTCAATTCATATAGGGATGTCTGCAAAGGGAAATCCATATGCGAATGTGCCTGATCGATTTTGATTGTACCCTAAACATGTTATGGTGTAACTAATGTAAGCATCATAGCTATTTGATATGATTTTATGTGCTACATCCTACACATTATCTATCATATAAATATAGTTAAATGTAATTAATGGTTGGTTTCTTTAAGGGGAAAATTGTTGCAGGAATCGATACGGTATTAACGGTCATTATACCTGTTTCATGTTTCAGGAGTTCTCTAATGATGGTTTACCAGACTGATCCTGGTGTTATTTTCTTATAATGCTCAAGTCAACCCTGCATATATTTCTAAATTTAGCTACAGATGCTTTGGAAGTTATGGAGAAGAGCTGGATGATTACCTACCATAGTATTTTATATTCGCTGCACAACTATATTGCATATATCAGCATTGTAAGAACATGCAGTTATAACTATCTAGACTGATGATTATACCTAGGTTTTAGTAATTTTGATATTTCTGTATTTAGAGTAACCCTTTTTATTGTCCCTTTGATATTATATATTATCGTTCCACCATGAGATTATGATATTATATTCTCTCTTTCTTATTTTGTTCTATTTTTTATTTTAATCTAACTTTCTATCTTTTGGAAATTTGGCTGCTCAACATATGAATATCGTGGATGTATTTAGTGTCGACATTTGAGGATCGAAAAGTCGGGTCATTACATTTGGTATCATTACTCAAGGTTGAGCGATCACCTTGGCTTTGGTTGAGTATGGCTCATTAGAGATAGGGTAAGTGACACCCCATAATGATTGAGTGTACTATACATATTAGAGCGTAATTGAATTTTGAAAACTAGACTTTTAAAATTATTCCTTAGGAATATCTCCTTCTAAGTAATCCTTTCTCAATATCTTTTCCTTGAAAACTCTGTCCTTAGGTTTCCTAAAATCTTCATATATATTTCTAAGGGTTCTTGTTTCTTTTATTTTTAGGATATGGTATCTGGTACTGAAAGAGAAATTTGGCTGGGGACAAGATTTAGGCATGCCATGGCTAGATGGGAGATGGTGGCACTTGTGCTTGAAGATCCAGAGGAGGAACTTGTGTCTGAAGATCCAAAGGAGGAACTTGTTTCTAAAAATCAAGAGGGGGAACTTGTACCTGAAGATCAAGAGGAGGAGCATGTATTTGAGGGTGACGAAGATATTATTTGGAAAATTGAAGGAACAATAATGGTGAACTAGTCTGAAGATGCGGAAGACATCAAGAAGGATCTCGATGGTAAGATAAAGCGCGAAGGATTGAATATTTGAATGGCTAGTTATCCTATGGTGAGGCAAGACCTATAGTATTGAGCATGAAGAAGATTGGGAGCTGGATGATGACATAGAGATCATGGATTTGGAGGGACTGTCTATGGAGGACTCTAATAGAGAGAGACCTCTATAACATTACCGGGTTATGGGTATTTGGGATGTTTCCTTTAGCATTAGCATCATACCTTGTAGATAAGTATTATATCAATAATATCATATCTTATGGAGAGGTATTGTATCTGTTTTATGTAAACTCGTAGTATGGTTTAAAAATGCTAGTAATGGGCATTTAGCTTGTATTATATGAAGTGGTTTGCGAAAGATAAGATTTAAATTAAGTGAAGTGTTTGTTAAGCAAACTATTCTGTGCTACAAGGCCGACTAATAGACATCTTTAACTTAGGGATATCTAAGGAAAAGTAGACTCTAGGACTAAGTTTGGACATAAACCTACTCTTCTTAGCTACTTACCAGACTGGATAGGTAAAGAAGTCGAAGAAGTCGACTAAATTTTAAGACCTAAATTTATGTTAGGCCTACATCTAAAAGAAAGATATAATATTTTGAAAATAAATATTTGTGATAAGATTTATATAAGAAAGTAATTTTACATAAGTATGTGGTTTATAAACAAAATGGATTTAAATAAAGAATTTGAGAAATTAAATCCCTGTGTCTTTGAAGGTGTTTTTCAAGATTTTAGGGAAAGTAATAATAGTATCATTTAAATGTGTGTGTGTATATATATATAGGAAATTGATTTAGGAGGTTGAGGTCATGATACTTAGTATTATTATACGAAGTATTTGTACCACTTTGAAATGGTTTTGGTTAAATACCAAAAGTGTGGTTTGGATGTACCGAACTCACTTCTGTCGCTTAAAAAAAATTTCGATGATGACTACAACATCATCGGCATTCATTTTCAGGTTTCTAAGTGTTGAAAGTTACGGTGTTTTGGTAAAATGGATTTTGATTTAATCCCGAAGTAAGGTTTGACATACAAAATTTATATGTATACATTATTTAAAAATGATTTGAAATGTAAACCCAACGTTTAGTTTTTAAGTTATCTGTAAAGAATCAGAACTTTGTTAAGTTATGTTATGTCATTCGACAGTATTCATTTGTTATGATGAAATGGGATTTACGGCGGTTTTTGATAGTCAGGAATTTTTGAATTGTTATAGAACTTGTAGTTAAGTGTTTTTGAAAAATATAAAGTTGAGTTTATATGACACTTGAATTTGAGTTGGTAAAAAGTTAAAACAAGTTCAAATTATTAATCATCCTTGTTAAGTAATTTTTTTGATTTTTTGGTATATGTTCTTGGTATGAAATGGGGCATTATGTAAGTATGAACTTAAATTATAAAATGTGGATAAACTTAAAGTTTTGTTTTATGAAATGATTCATAATTGATTTTAGTATTGAATGACATATTATTTGTCTAAATGAATGTGATTAAAGAGCAATTGGTGTAATTAAGAAACCAATACGATAAATATATAAGTTGTATGTACATCGTTTTATTTGCATAATTATTCTTGATCCAATATTTGATTACATATTTTTGAGGTGGTTTACACCAGTCCTAACAAGGATTTTTCACTCGATTCTTGATGAGGAACATTTTATACAGATTCGTAGTACAATCCGATGTTTTATATCATAGTATATGGCTATGTAAGGAGAATGAAGGTTTCTAATCAAGGAACCAAATAGGAGTCCATACTATTGAGACAATAATCTATACTAGTCTGGAAGTGAAATTTATGTGATCGAGCAAGTGATTAGATCAGATATTACGTACGGATGGTTCGTGTGCATGTAGGGGATTTAGAACATTTGTATACTATGTTTGTTGGCTTATGAAGAGTTTAGGGAATGACTCTTTGATTTATTATAAGGCAGCACGAACAATTTTTTAAATAATTACCTGATGCTGTTAAGCATAAGCAATGCTTAGTAGATTGTTTATCATCGTTGGCGAAGGGGGAGTTTTGAACCTAAGCGGCCACGAGCATTGGTTGCTAGTAATTGTGAATACTATTTGAGTATATGTATGCTTGTTTCATTGATAAGGTTAGAAGTGTCACGGAGCGAGAATGCTTAGGATGGTACCAAGAAGACGTAGGATAGTTTGAATGTGTTCTACCCAAAGTCGCTTATAGACTAGGGTTCCCTTCTTATCATGGTATCGTGTAACTTTTGTACTGTACTCACCGCTTGAGGTGGAGTCACTTAGCATGCATTCAGTTTTTTTTTAGTTTGTATATTGTTTCATCAGTATGATATATATATATATATATATATATATATCTTGCTCTTCCATCTCCTTTGATTATCGTTCTGGTTTGAATTTCGAGGACGAAATGTTCTAAGTATGGGAGAATGTAGCGACCTGAAAATTCAAATATTTCATCTTCGAATATCGAAACATTTTTAAATATAAATAAGTGTTATAAATATGATTTTATAACCATGTTAGATATCATTTAATCAATAAATAATGATAAGAAACTTGTTTTCGAATTTTTTTACAAAAATATGTTCTCCCAAAAAAAGATAATGGAACCGAAAATCGGTTCATCGACAAACAGCTTTTCGATCGGTATAAGTTATTTCAACTCTTGTGCACTTGACTAACGATCAAATTAACACATTAGAAACTAATTAAACACACAAACCTCTTCATAAAATATTGCAATATTCTAGAAGCTTCTAAAGGATAAGAGACAATATCATGAGAGGGGTATAATGGTAATTAACATAAAGGAGAAGTGACTTAAAAGAGAAATGATGGAAAGTAAAGCTTCCATGGTATGTTAGGGGGTGAGTGAGAGCTTAGATAACACCATCCCTAAGCCTATATAAGGAGGGGCATACCCTTAGTTATCATTTACCAAAATTTACAAAGCTTTGAGTTAAAAATCAATGTCCTCTTCTTCTTCCTCTTATTAATTTCCTTAAGAAATATAGTTGCAAATCAAATACAAATCTTTTCAAACTTGGAGTGAAGCCCTAATACCACATAATAACACCTTCTACCTAGTTAGACTGTGAAAAATCAAAGATATAATCCCTCTATCATTAGGCTGTGAACATTTTGAGTGATAAGGAGGAGGAAGTAACGAAGGAAAGGAGGTTGCTAGCATGGGTTTGGACTTGGGTTCTTGGATCTTAGTTGTTTATTGGATAAAAGGTGAGTTAACACCTCACTTTGAATGAAAATATAACACATATTTTTTTTGTTTGATTGTGTTTAAGTTATTTGAATTGTTGTTGACATATGTTAAAACATTGGTTTGAATTCTTGCTTTGAAAGTAAGTGATATATGTGATCCATGTATATGGACTCGAACGTACTTGGAATGAACTCGTATGACTTGCGATAAGACCTTTGACAGAGAACATAGGTTATAGATGAACTTTGGTTTATACTGGACCCGTATTTGAAAGTGCACTTATAGCGATAGTCGTTATAGATGCGGTTGTGAATTGTTTTGTTTTTGGCGATTGCTTTGGAACTATATAGAGAGGTCCTTAGGGGTTTGTCACAATATTTATAATGTTTATGTGTGTTTTTTGCTATTAAAATCTTGTAAGTAAAAAGTTAAATAACCTCTCGAAAATGACCAAAACATCAGCAGTGCAAAACTGCCCAATTGACTTGATTTTTGGGCTTTAAAGGTTTGAAAAGATATTTAAATTTAAGTTTTTTGTTTCATTCTTTTTACAAGTATTTGCTGACTCATATTAGAGTATTTTAGAAATGGTTTGAGACCTTTATGGATTTCTAGAATTAGTTGTAAACTTTAACGAAGAGATATTTTGTGGGAAAACATGTCGTTTTCAAGTTTTTAAGAGATTTTGTAAACTTGCTATTTTCAAGTAATATTTTGGATAAATGTTTTAAAATCTATTATAAGAATTTTCAAGGGTTTTAAAAGTATATATGAATGATTTCAAAGGGGGTTAAGAATTGATAAACGGACAAATGTTTGATTGTTTAAGTACTTGTTTAAAAGGTATATAACTTTGCTTTATGCTAAAAGCAGACGAAATAAGGCTTATCTATTCGTGAAAGTTAAGATTGATGTCGAGTAGGGATGGAGTAATAAAGCTCTAAGCTAGTAGTTTCCTTCTTGACCGAGGAATAGTAAGTTGTAAAATGTTGATTGCGTTGATTGCTTGATTTCTTACTTGTTTAGGAAAATGAATAATATTATACTTAACTATAAAAGCGAACGAGGTGGACTTATATATTTATGAGATTCAAGAATGAAGTGTCTAGGCAAGGTTTTGATGCAAGCAGTGCTCTAACTTATTGGATTCACTCTTGGAGGAGGAGTAGTTAAGTTGGAATGTTGAAAATGAGTTAAGCATACGAATTATGAATTGTATAAATAACTTTTTTGACTAGGTAATCATTAGTTGATTATCGAAAGGATTTGTGATTTCATATCAATGAGAAACCCTGGAGAGAAGCATTGGTACAAAATGTTTCTAGCTTTCGCTTACTTTTGAAAGAACTAGAATTGAGTTTACCGGAAATTCATCTAATTAGTTTTAAAGAGATCGGGATCAGTATGTGTTTTACTTATCGAATACCATTTCAAAAACTATTATACGAGTTCTATGTCTTGGAAGCAGTTGGAAAGTGAAATGTTATAAATTTGAACTGTAAATCCTAAGGTTAAGTCCACGGGAGAGGTCAGCGTTAACATTTCAGACGATGCTATCGTGTGTGACTGTTTATCTTAAGGAGTATTCCAAGAGAGAGGATATTGTTAGTATTTGTCGGAGGACTTATGCGAGGAACCTATATGGAGGTTTGAGATCTATTCGAGATGCTTGAATCTATTTAGCAATTCTTGATCTGTTCAAGTGGAGGGAATCCATTTAGTGATTTATGTCTTGTTCAAGTGATGAAGACACATATGAAGGATGCCGAACGTGACCTCGACATCCGAAATGATAGAAAATAGAGTAGAATGCACAGTCTAGGGTTTTTCTAACCCATGACAGGGTATCAACTCCATATCTAGAGATACTTATCGATTATTGGCCGGTGGGAGTTGAGGTACTAGGTTCCATGTGGTTCTATAGGTTCTTGTGTGGGCTAGTTGTGTTTACCTTAATGGTGTATTTTATCTAGAGATATACGACGTTCGAAAGGTACTTTCTGACCTTTATCAGGAGGTTGGCCTCAATTCATCTGGGGATGTCTCCTATGGAAAATCCATATGCGAGCCTTATCAATTTTGATTAGACCCCTAAATATGTTATGGTGTGACCAATATAAGCATCACAGTTATTTGATATGACATATGTATTATGCCCTAGACATTATGTATCATATAACTATATGTTAAACTTGATGAATGGTTGGTTTCTTTGAGGGGAAACCATTATGAGAATTCATATAGTCTCAATGATTATTGTTACCATTTTTATGTTTCGTGTGTTTTTCTCACGCTAGTTTACCAGACTGATCTAGGTGTTATTTTCTTGTAATGCTAGGGTCAACCCCGTGTATATTTCCAAATTTAGCTATAGATGCTTTGGAGCTTATGGGGAGGGGCTGGATGATTACCTAATGTAGTACTCTTATATTCACTACAGTAATGTGTTGTATATATCAACATTGTGAGGACGGGCAGTTATAATTGTGTAGGCTGATGAGAGTACTTAGGTTTTTAGTAAATATGATATTTTGCATTAAGAATAATCCTCTGTATCGTTTCTTTGATATTATATATTATTGTTCCATTGTGAGATTCTAATATTGTTTTCTTCATTTTTGTTCTATTCTATTTTTTTACTTTACCTTAACTTTCTGTTATTCCATCACTTGGGTGCTCGGCACATGAATAACATGGATGTTTTTAATGTAGGCATTCGAGGATCCAAAAGTCTGGCCGTTACACACTAAGAAATAATTGTTGTTTTATGAAATACCAACTTTGTAATGAAAAAAATTCTTTTAGAAATTATTGATAGAGAAATGGATTTGGATATGACCCAAAGATGAAACTGGTTACATCAGATAAAGTGAAGTTAATAAAATCTAAATAAACACAACATAGTATAATGTCTAGTAAGCATTCTCATACATTGAAGAGAAAATATGAATGTTTTATCCATGTTGAAAATAAATAATCCTCAATTGTCAATTAATCCATTAAGAGTATTGACTTTACCTTATGGTATGATGAAAAATTCCAAAAGGATTCCATGTACATTATCGAAATTTGACTTCATATTTGTACCCAAGGGATATGATCCGTCGACCGCAAATGTATCTTCAAAGGAAAGGCTAATTATGTTGGAATATTGTGAGTAACATGTATAAGAATAAAATCATAAATTACATTAGACAATCAATGTGCATAAGATAATTTGGATTTTACTTACAAAATTATCTCTTGGTATGAATTTGTGTTTTGGTACATATGTTCACAAAAAAATTAAATAATGATTTAGAATAAACTGTTTATATATGACAACCGAAGTGTCCGAAGTTAGTAGGACAAATATTGAGTTTGTGGGTTTTTTCATATGATCCAAGAAATGATATGAAAGTGTCATTCTATAAGCATCAGAATTAAGTAAATATTTTGATAGAAATATCAAATAGTTTGATTTGCAGTCAAAATGATGAGGAAGCGTGTGTCGAAAGAAAGAACACTATAAAGTGCATGGATTTTTTTAAATTTATATGAAAAAAATACTTTTGATTGTTAATGATGTAATTATGTTAAAATCGATTCTAGTTAAATTGTTTTGTAACTTGATATTGGAATTTTAAGTTAATAATAAGTATAAAAGATTTTGGAAGTTTCCCAAACGATATGCAAGGACACCTTATTATAATGTTTAATATGGGATATGTAAGATGAACTCCTTATGAATTGATAATAAGAATTATCATACATGTTTTACTGTTTATAATATCTTATTTAGCTAATATATTTGATACAAGAAGCATATATTAGATCCAAAATCAAGATCGCAAATGGTAGTTTAGAGTTTTCTCACATATTGATGAAAGGCTAGAGAATTGTTTACAGCAACTCCTTATAAAGGAGTATTCAGACTCAAACTTCATAAGTGCTGTCGAGTATAATATATCAAAATTAAGTTCATGTTCAAACCCTAAATAAGGGGCTTTAAGTTGGAAATGTTCCAAAAAAGGTTGTGGTTATTCAACAAAAAGGCAAGTATGTCGCCTTGAATACTTCCATAATAAAATCAATGTGTAAAGACAAAAGCATAGGTTAATAACTGAGTTAGGGGTGATTTTGTGTATTGAGAGTTCTATGACATTATTATATGGTAACAATGTCACAGCACAAATCATGAAAGAACATAGAGCTCGTTGGAAGTCGAGAAACATACTACAAAAAGTTCCACATGATAAAGGCGATTTACCAATATTGGAGAGAGTTGATGGATTAAGTAGATAATTTAAACAAATAGCAGATCCATTCATGAAGGAAATAGCTTGATCAGTTCCCATCAAACTGGTGATTGGATGGGATTACAATTCCATAATTGGCCCTAAGTACAAGTGAGAGACTGATAGAGTTAAGGATATGCCCTATGAAAAATTCTGTAATTTACTATAAATTATTATCTCTATAGTAAAATCTCATCCAAAATAAAGGTATTTTTCTTTCTATTATATACCTTATATAATGGGTTATATTATTTATTTATTTAAACTATATTTAATAGAAAATCCATAAATTGCGTGCATTGTGATAGTAATTACAATGTGTTGTAATTATGAAAAATTTATCATAATATAATAAACACTTCGTTTTGAATATTACTCATAATGTTGTATCGAGACTGGATATTGAAATATCTATTGAGACTAGAGTATGTAACTGTTGACTATATTTTTCGCCAACCTCGGAAATATATGGCAAAATGTAAGTGTTACTTACTAATTTTCTAGTTTAAGTGCTAAAATGAGCATTCGATGGGCACATCCATACATGACACAAGATATAGAGTGATTCAGCAGAGTTGCCTATGTCCACTGTGAATTCATCTTATTATACGGCGCTTTTATAATTACACATAATTACATGATATATATGGGCCAGTCAGGACTAAGGCTGCAACTAATCTTAAGGGCTTGGTGAGCTTAGAGATGTAAATAGTGAGCTATTATGAGAATTTGTTGCATGATACTAAGATGTGGATGTGGGTTTATGAGTGAATGTTGGATCCTTCGAATAAATCGACCCTTGTTGCTGGCGACCAACAACCGAATAGTTGAACCTTATGGACGATGATCAACAACAACCAAATAGTCAACCCTAGGAAGGTGGTGGCCAACAACCTAATAGTCGACCCTTGGTGAATGGAGGTCAATAATAACCGAACAGTCGACCCTTGGCGGGTGGCGACCAACCATCGAATAGTCGACCCTTGGAGGATGGTGGCTAAGAACACCTTAGAAGTTATCATGCATAGGGTATTTATATTGGTTGAAACTGATGTTAGGACGGCTGAGATGATGCCATAAACCGACAGGAAAAGAGTTGCATTGTAGATCTTAGTAGTGAGAGATAGTTGTCGATCGTGCCGAGCTCTACGCAATGGAGCTGGATTGGAATCGATTGGGGCTAGTGAAAATTTCGGGTAAAATTAAACGCTCGTTTTATTTTATTCGAAATAAAACGCTGGAACTGCATTGAAATCAAGGTGAGTGTTTTATAACGCTCACACCGTACTAAATATCTTTATGCTAGTTAAATTGACATTATGAAGTGATATGAATTTTATTTGTCGTTGTTTGATATAAATTTAATTGTCATATAGCTTGTTATTTGAATTAACCGTTGAAAAATTAAATTGACAGTTAAATTGAAATTAAGATTGAATTGCGAATAAATTACCTGACATTGATAACTATGAAACTGCCATGAATTGTATTGTTTATTGGATGATGTATTTTGATGGATGCTATTGGTTGATAATTGAATGTTTGGATGTTTATTTGCTTATATAGATCCTGTTATGCATACATATGAAACTGTGATTTAATTTAAGTAATATATACTCACCCCTGACATTTAGTTGAAATAAATAATTACTTGGCCATAGGATAGAAAATTATATACAGACACCGAATTGGCTAAATTAATAATTTTTGAAATCGTCGATTTGAAATTTATTTAAATGTTTTGATTTAAAGTTATAAATAGAAATCGATTTATAGAAATTGAATTCATCGAAAAATTGAGTTGGAATGTTGAAATAAAATTTGGTTAAAGGAATTTTGTTAAATAATTAAGTTGAGACTTTGAGATTTAAAATTTGGTTATGACTGAAGTTCGAAAATTTATTCGTTTAAAGAATTGAACTTTAAATCGAGCTTTAAATATTATTAAATAAAAGCGATATAAAATGATATTTGAAATCGAGCTTGGAATTGAATCATATTTGTAATTGGATTTAAACTCGAATATTATTGGAAAATTTTGTTAAGTATTATAAATTGATATTTGGAAAAAAAATCAAGCTCCAAATCGATGTAAATTGAAATTGAATTAATTGAAAGTGAATATAAAATTGAATTAATTTGAAGTCAAAGTTGACATTGATTTGAATTGAAATCGAAATTGAATCGGTAGAATGGAAATTGAAATTGATTTGAATTGGGAAGCTATAATTGAAATGGATTGGTTTGAAGCCGTTTTAATTTGTTTTCCAAATTACTCTGTTATATAAACCATTTTGAATACTTAAACTATTTTAATCTATTTTTAATCATATTAACCCGTTATTCAATTTATCCAACTGTAATTTCTTATAGCTCACTTTTACTTCACACCGTACTAAATATCTTTATGCTAGTTAATTTGACATCATGAAGTGTTATGAATTTTATTTGTCGTTGTTTGATATAAATTTAATTGTCATATAGCTTGTTATTTGAATTAACCGTTGAAAAATTAAATTGACAGCTAAATTGAAATTAAAATTTAACTGCGAATAAATTACCTGACATTGATAACTATGAAACTGCCATGAATTGTATTGTTTATTGGCTGATGTATTTTGATGGATGCTATTGGTTGATAATTGAATGTTTGGATGTTTATTTGGTTATATAGTACATATGATACTGTGATTTAATTTAAGTAATATATACTCATCCCTGACATTTAATTGAAATAAAAATTACTTGGCCATAGGATAGAAAATTATATACGGACACCGAATTGGCTAAATTAATAATTTTTGAAATCGTCGATTTAAAATTTATTTAAATGTTCGATTTAAAAGTTATAAATAGAAATAAATTTATAGAAATCGAATTTATCGGGAAATTGAGTTTGGAATGTTGAAATAAATTTTGGTAAAAGAAAATTGTTAAATAATTTAAGTTGAGACTTTGAGAATAAAATTTGGGATATGATTGAATTTCGAAAATCTATTTGATTTAAAGATTGAACATTATTTCGAACTTTGAGTATTACCACGTAAAAGCAACATAAAAATGATATCTTGGAATTGAGCTTGAAATTGAATCATATTTGAAATTTAGATTTAAATTTGAGTATTGAAGGATAATTAAGTAAAATTGAGATATAAGCGATATTTTGAAATCGAGCTTGGAATCGAATCATGTTTGAAATTTGGATTTAAACTCGTATATTGATGGATAATCTTGTAAGTGTTCTAAATGGATATTTTGAAAAACCAAGCTCTAAATCGATATAAATTGAAATTGAATTACTTGAAAGTGGATATAAAATTGAATAAATTTGAAGTCAAAGTTGACGTTGAATTGGATTGAAATCGAAATTGAAATCGGTAGAATGGAAATTGAAATTGATTTGAATTTGGAAGATGTAATTGAAATGGATTGATTTTGAAGCTGTTTTAAATTTGTTTTCCAAATTACTCTATTATATAAACCATTTTGAATACTTAAACTATTTTAATCTATTTTTAATCTACTTAACCCAATTTAAATCAATTGGAAAATGAAATTGAATTTAATTAAATTACATAGAATGTTTAAAATGAACTTGAGTGAGTAAATTCTATGTAAAGAAATGAATATACTAACTGAATAATAGATTGTGAATAATTAATTGAAAAAAAGAAGTCAATAAAATAATTTAGTATAGATAAATTGGATAGAAATCCATTGGAAGGTAATGCGTGAGATTGTACGTATATTATTTTATTTGCATAACGATTTGATCCGAATTCGAGCACAAAATTTCGAGATGATTTATATCGATCCAAGTTAGGATTTTTCACTCGATTTTCGACGGCGAACCCTAGATATGGATTTTTAATTTGATTCTGGAATTCTCTATCATAGTATATGGCTATGCAAGGAGAGTAACAGTTTCCAATCAAGGAACCAAATCTGAGTCCGCACTAGAGGGTCGTGTGAACGATACTAGTTTGGAAGCGAAATTGTGTGATCGAATAAGCGATTAGATTGATATTGCTCACGGATGATATATGTACAGCTTACGGACTTAATTAAAGTTAATATTGGAAATTTAAGACGCCAAATATAAAATGATTCTTTTAAAATTATATAACATGATATATATATATATATATAAAAGAGATAAACCAAATTGAATGTAAAATTAATAATTTGGTTATATTGGGTATGATTTGGTTGTATATGATTGTTAGTTGATTTTATATAATTCATTAAGTGTTAATGAAATTGGAAGCTATAAATCACTGAAATCAAATTGGAAGTTAAATGAATTTAAATAGAATTTAGTTTGATTCAAATTGGAAGTGAACTAATGTAAATATAAATTTGGGAATGTTAACCAATTGAATTGAGAATGAATGTTAGTAAAATCCAATGTTAATGAATCAACTATGATTAAAATTGAAATCCAAGTCAATAAATATTAATGAGAATTGAATTTATATCGATTGGTTATGGATTTGTTGGATGATAGTTGGATGATAGTTGATTGATGGTTGCATTTGTTGTTTTGTTGCACTTGCTATGTTGGCACATGTAGTTGTTATGTTGTTATATGATGTATATTGATATTATTTTCATATATGCATGTTTCTCATAGTTTGTTGAGTGTTTAGTAGGTACGGATTGCGCTTGCTTCGCATTTGGAGCTCGCTTTTGCGCTATATTATTCGTATGTGCTCGCTAATAAAAAAAATAATATAAGGTACATGTTTATTTTATCATTGGATTTGGTGATTTTTGATGAGCCACTTGGCTTTTGGATTTTCTTTTGTTGGTTTGGGGCCCGTAGAGGCGTTTTGTAGTTGTATCGATCGAGCCACGCAAAGGAGACTCTGCCGAATTTTTCCGTAAAATCCGGGTGTTAGAAAATTTCAAGTTTTAAAAATTTTTATAACTTGTTTTGATAACTAACTTTTAAAGTTAGAAAGCCGTTTGGAATAACTTAGTGGAAGCGTGGTTATAACTTTAAAAATGGAATTTCATTGTTTTATAAGTTAGTAACTTTGAAATAAATATATCTAAGGTTGAATTCTATACTTCGTTCCTTTTCCCTTCTTTTTCCTTTTCGGGGACGAAAAGTTTTGAGTGGGGGAGAATGTAACGACCCGTAAATTTTCGATAATTAAAATAGCTAATTTAACAAGATTTCGTGATTTGGTGTTAGAAAAAAATTGTAATTCGTTTGGAATAATAATAACTGGAATGAATAGCGACAATAATTATCCAAGTAATGAAAAATGAATGCTACTTAGTGAATGCCTTTGAAATCAATAGTTGAATAGGATAATAAATGTTGAAATTCATTGGGTATAATAGAGTAATTGATTGACAAGTAAAATCTATTTAAAATCAAATATTGAATATTGAACAGGTAAATTGTTGAATTAAATATTTAAAACTTATTGAATAATTGTAAAATGAAAATAGTGTTCTAAAGTGTGAATTGGTTTTAAAAGTTGAATCTTATAAGTTCGATTTCAATATTTCAAAAGATAATGAAGTATTAGATAGGCGAAATTGTTTAAATTTAATATTTGGAACTTATTGAATAATTTAATAATGGGAATTGAATAACCGCATAATGGAAATGGTTGTTCTATAATTTTAATTCGTTTCGAAAGTTAAATTTTATAAGTTCGTTTTGAATACCTCAAAAGATAGTGATTTAAGAATAATCAAATTTAATTAAACTTAATATTACAAATGTTTGAATAATTAAATTCCGAATTTGATATGATTAATTTGATATTGAAATTCAATATATGAAAATAGAGTGAATAATTGAAATTTGATTTAATATGATTCAAATTGGTTTCCAAAGTGAATGTAAGTTATATTGGGATTATAATAGAGTTAATAAGATTTTAAAATTGGAATTTATTGGATAAATTGAATAACGGGTTAATATGATTAAAAATGATTTGTAAAATTTTATTTTATCATATTGGAGTTATAATGATGCTATAGAACTTTTAAAACTGGGTTTAAAATTTATTTGTGAAATTTGAATATTTTAATATTTAATTATCGACTGGAAAATAGCCAATTTTCGAACAATCTCAGAATTGGACGAAACTAGTTCCATTGGATCCGTAATAGTTTGTTATTATCGGATTTCAATTTTCATAGCAATCGGAGTTGTCGTTTGACCGTGGCAGCTCGAAACGCGTCGAAATTGTTTTAATATTAATTTAACGAGTTAAAATAGCCATTTTTCAAACGGTCTCGGATTTCGAAGAAACCAGTTTCATCGGGTCCGTAATGTGATATTATTGTAATATTTCAAATTTCATGGCAATCGGATTTACCGTTTGTCCGGGGCAAGCCAAAACGCCAAGAAATCGTTTAATCGGTTTAATTTAAATTTGATCGTTTATTTTCGTAACTAGCACGGATGATCGAATTAGCTTCCGAAACCTGTTCCATTGTGTCCGGAACACGGGGTGAACCCTAGAAACGCCGGTCACCGCGCGAAATTCGGAGTTTGGAAAAGCCGGATAAAAATTATTCGTCGTTTCATATAAATAGACCCCTTTTATTCACAAACAAAAAAAAATAAAAAAAAAAAGAAACCCTAGCCGCCAGTTATCACGTTAATGGCTAGAAAATCGTTTCGTTCTCCTCCTCTTATCTCTCAATCCGTCAACTAATTCAAGAAACTTCCAACACGAATTTTGTAGAGCTCGGCACGACAAATCCATACGGTTGAGATCGTTTATAGCGGAGCGAGGTAGCCAGAATTGGGGCCGATAGGGTGGCAGTTCGGTCGCGTTTTCTCGATATTGGTGAAGCCGAGTTCACCAAGATTCTGGCCGTAGGAGGAGCTAGGCTGGACGCACGTGGCGGTGGTTACCGATCGACTTCAAATGCATCGATGTGGTCGCGACTTTAGGGGTTTCGAACGGCAGCGATTGGGTATTTGCGTGCGTATGTACCTGTTGGGGGAGAAGGAGGTAGTCACGGCTTTGATTTGTTGCATTGAAAATGGACGGCTCAGATTTTATTAAGGTTAAAAATTAAATTAAAGTTGTAAATTTTATTTATATTATAATCCGAATAAACTTCAAACGATCATAACTTTGTCATACGAGGTCGGAATCGGACGAAACGAATCGCATTGGCTTCGTTTTGTCGAGCACTACGCAATGGAGCTGGATTGGAGTCGATTGGGCCTAGTGAAAATTTTGGGTAAAATTAAACGCTCGTTTAATTTTATTCGAAATAAAACGCTGGAACTGCATTGAAATCAAGGTGAGTGTTTTATAACGCTCACACCGTACTAAATATCTTTATGCTAGTTAAATTGACATTATGAAGTGATATGAATATTATTTGTCGTTGTTTGATATAAATTTAATTGTCATATAGCTTGTTATTTGAATTAACCGTTGAAAAATTAAACTGACAGTTAAATTGAAATTAAGATTGAATTGCGAATAAATTACCTGACATTGATAACTATGAAACTGCCATGAATTGTATTGTTTATTGGATGATGTATTTTGATGGATGCTATTGGTTGATAATTGAATGTTTGGATGTTTATTTTCTTATATAGATCCTGTTATGCATACATATGATACTGTGATTTAATTTAAGTAATATATACTCACCCTGACATTTAGTTGAAATAAATAATTACTTGGCCATAGGATAGAAAATTATATACAGACACCGAATTGGCTAAATTAATAATTTTTCAAATCGTCGATTTGAAATCTATTTAAATGTTTTGATTTAAAGTTATAAATAGAAATCGATTTATGGAAATTGAATTCATCGAAAAATTGAGTTAGAATGTTGAAATAAAATTTGGTTAAAGGAATTTTGTTAAATAATTAAGTTGAGACTTTGAGATTTAAAATTTGGTTATGACTGAAGTTCGAAAATTTATTCGTTTAAAGAATTGAACCTTAAATCGAGCTTTAAATATTATTAATTAAAAGCGATATAAAATGATATTTGAAATCGAGCTTGGAATTGAATCATATTTGTAATTGGATTTAAACTCGAATATTATTGGAAAATTTTGTTAAGTATTATAAATTGATATTTGGAAAAAAAAATCAAGCTCCAAATCGATGTAAATTGAAATTGAATTAATTGAAAGTGAATATAAAATTGAATTAATTTGAAGTCAAAGTTGACATTGATTTGAATTGAAATCGAAATTGAATCGGTAGAATGGAAATTGAAATTGATTTGAATTGGGAAGTTATAATTGAAATGGATTGGTTTGAAGCCGTTTTAATTTGTTTTCCAAATTACTCTGTTATATAAACCATTTTGAATACTTAAACTATTTTAATCTATTTTTAATCTACTTAACCCAATTTAAATTATTTTAAACTAGTTTATCTATTTTAAATCCATTTTTAAAGATTTTAAGTATTTTTAACTATTTTAATCATTTAAACTACTTTTAAACTACTTAAACTATTTTCTAAAAATTTCAAGCTGGTTAATAAGGTGAAATGTTTATATTTAAACCTTGAATTTGAATACGAATTGAGTTAAATGAAGTTGCAACCTAAATTGAAATTCGAAATGATCTTGAAATCGAAATGAGATATTGAGGCGAAAAATGATTTGAAATGGAATCTTACATTTGAATAAATACGATGATATTTGAAATAGATTTGACTTTGAAGCGAATATGATATTTTGATATCAAATATGAATCGATTTGAAATGTAAAAGAGCCAACGGTGTAATAATACGTAGTTATTAAAGAGACCGGGATCGGATATGGACATACTCTCTGTCGATACCGAACACCACTTTAATAACTATTATACGCGGAGTGTTGATCCAGAATGAAGTGGATGGTTCGGTGAACGCGTTGACTGAAGAAAGAGAACGATATTGGACGACCCCTGACATGACTAAAACAGGAGCCGCGCCGGGCCATTGAGGTTCGCCACCTCTAGCGGACACACTTCTTCGATACCATTTCTATTACATTTGTGATGCGATTTGGGTGCACCCCTTGATTTCGGAGTGTTGTTTCGCGGTGTTGGGGTAGCTGCTGGCTATGCCCAACATCAGTTCGGATCACGCAACTACTAGTATCCTAGTTGGTATCGCCTCATGTACCTTGTCATACTGATTATCCTATTCGCGACCACTACGTTTTGATTTGTACCTTGAGTATATGGATTGCCCTCTGGTGACTTCCGGTTTTGGGGAAACTACGGTCTTGTATATACTTTTGGGAATATAAAATGTGTTAAGGGGGATTATGGTAACGGCTTAACGCTATTTTGATACTTTATATTACTGATAGGCATTATCTACTTAGTGTATATTACTATATAGTAGATAGTTTAACGGATCCTTAGGAGATGGAAAATCCCGTAACATCTCTTAAGTTATTGCATGCACGTTGACACTGGATAGGAGATGTCAAACCCCGTAAACATCTCTGACGCCGTTCCACTCATATTTATTTACGATTGATTTAACTTTCATAAGGATATTTAGTCCTGACTCGAGTGTTTTGTCTTTTCATTACGCTCGGGTCAGTCCTGAGTTTTTCAGATGTTGAAGATCTATTCTGGAGGATGAAGACGAAGATTTGGTATATTATTACTATTATTACTCTTGCATCATGCTATCTGCTGCATTATTTAATTGTTCTGTTGTATATGTATAAACTCTGATAAATGTTGTATAAATAATTGTCAAAGTATAGTAGACAGCTTCATGAACTGTTTATTTGACTATTATATTTTATCGTTCCGCTGCGAGATTCTGTGTTGTTTCATTTTCTTTATTTCTTTTCTTTTTTTTATTTTATTTACCCCAATAACCATCTGCCCTTTTGAACGGTTTGGAATCGACATGTGTATTTGATCGTCGGTTTTAAACTGTCCAAAAAGGCGGGTCGTTACAGTTGGCGAAGTGAAGGGAGTCGGTGGCTGAGGTCAACATCAATAGAGAGAACCATGCCATGTCCTTACTGTTCAGATGATGATTGTGCATAATGGATGCATGTTGCATGGCATGCTCTGTGTCAAAAGAGGAAACACTTGGATGTACTTCTTTGTCGTCCTTGCCCATATAATGGTGTAGCAAGGAGGACTAGGCAGGACAACCTTTTTCCAAGGATATGGAAAGAGGTAGGAAACTGCCAAGGGTAGTGTTGAAGAAGCGGGATGAGCCGGGTAGGTTTGGCTGCACTGCTCAGGATGATATGAAGGACTAACTTTAAGGTTACTTGCAATTACTGCATTAGATCCGAGATGGCAAGACGTGCCTAAGGAAATTTAGAGATGCGTTGATTAATGGAGGGGTCGAAGGAGGTGCTAAAGTAGATGGGCTATTTGGGAGCCATCTTGTCGTAAGAGGAGGTCGGATGATACAGACAGTACAGAGAAGTGTGGATCCTTTGCTTTACTTGATGAGCCATTTGATGATCATTACTTTGACATGCATTAGCTAGGGTACGAGCTGAAGTGACATAGAGAGGATGGGCTGATAGGGGTCTAATCCGAATGACGGCCGAAGGAGATCTGTCGACATATTTCTGATTCTCAAGTAACCTACAATAGGCTGGCCTGGGCCCAAGCCGAATTGGACCGAAGCAAATTAAGCTAAGAAACCTTTATTAGCTCATCTTATAATTTACGAAAAAATTAGTCATCCAAGCTCGTGCCTATGAATCGGTGTAAGCTTATAAAATCTAGAAGACTTCTATCGATTGACGATTTTGTTGTGCAATTGATGTAATATCCACATGGCCTTGCACATTAGCCATGACAGTTATGCTTCTCAAGATGCAGCAAAAAGGTGTCGCTTTACTTGCATGCGTTGTGTAGCACGACACTTACCATCTTTGAACGGTCAAGATTTCTTTTGCCTTCATGATTATAGCAATTGGGATTGAAGAGAGAGGCATATAAATGCCCCTTCCCCTTTCGGTTCAAATCCATGGAGCTTTGGCCATCCAATTCCTTTGGTAGATTTGAACTACTTATGATTTTCTCTTTATAAAAAACAATGGCTTCGACTTCCTCTTTCTTTCCTATTACACTTGTGCGTTTAGCTTTTTGTCAAACTTATTTGGAATTTTTCATGGATTTAGCGGGGTTTAGAAATGAGATGGCTGTCTTCGGCATTAAACCGTGCTTGTCGAAGGCGGTTTGGACTGATGCTCTTGGATTTCGGCTGCTTGGACCTTGTCTTTGGCTGGGACTGGGTCCCCTGGCCAAAGTTCAGATGTTGATCGAACGTCGATCTCGGGCTATGGGTCTGGGCAAGGCTAGCGCGCTTCCTTACTTTGATGCTCCTTTTTTCTCGATCTCGGGTTGGTTTGGAAGCTCCTTGTAACAATCCGCTCCTCTAGACACACGGATCCAAAGCTTAGGATGACTTTTGGCCTCGCGTCATGCAAAGAAATGCAAGCTATTACATTTTAATTCATTACAAGACATGTTTATGAGGATCAAATCTAAGACATTCTACAATTTCAACTCTCATAGCTGAAGGCGGTAAAATACAAATACAAAAAATAACTATCTTAGAAAATTTCCTGTAAAACACAATATCAAAATATATGTAGTCAAAATCTACAGTTAACAAAATAACAACATAAAGTCTGATAAGTCTTGAATATGATAGATAGTTACATGGAGAGTAATGAAAATTAAAATGCAACGCCAAGCTTACTTCTCCACTTACTAGATCTTGGCCAATCACCAATTAACTATCCTCCTATGGTGGGGGACAAAAAGAAAGGAGTGGATCAGACAAAAGTCTGGTGAATGAGTTGCATCATTAATATACGATGATCACATGCAGTTGACTTTATATATAATCTACATGACCTATGAAGGAATTGGGCCAGCTAACAGTGGAATAAATTGGTGAATTTCAAAAAAAATAGCCATTTTGGATTTTAATGGGCCTATGAAGTCTAAATATACTTTCTAAGTTTCTTTTTAATAAAATCAATATTATATTTAACTTCATAAATATAGTTTCACTTTAATTTAATGTGTATGTAAGTTAGAGTATATCAAATATATTCTTATATAAAAATTTGTGTGTCACACTTACTTTTCAAATTTATTCAGAGAATGAAATATTTCATTTCCTTTCTCTTAATATATTCAATTAATGAAGGGGCAGAAATTTAGTTAGAAAAGAAAACTTTTCATTTCCTTCTACTTAACTTATTCAACTACTAACTGGGTATAAATCAATTTAGATGAAGAGAGAAACCTCTTACTTCTCTTTTTTAACTAAATTAATTGATTATATAAATGTCATTAATTAGCAACATGTATATGGCATGAACGCAAGTATAAACATATACATATATATATATTAGTGTAAATTCTATAAGTGCGACATATGATAGGTGATATCACTTGATGACAAGATGTAGACATATAAACAAAATTAAATGGATAACTAATCACATAAAGGAATAATGAGAAATAAATAAAGGGTAACAAGAATGATTGATTAAATTTCCCATTTCATAAACTTAACTAATACAGCATATAAATGATATTTAATAGGCATCATATTATACGATATAAACTATCAAATATAAATGTATGTATATATTATTGCCTCATTTAAATTGTTTCCTCCTTTTGAAAAATCTAATCATACTTTGAAAATATGAAATACATTTAATAAATTTTATATATACAAACATACATATAAAATTAATTGTGTGTATATAAGATTAAATTGGAGATTTATACCAATTGATTTAAAAGTAAATTTATTGTCAAAACATTAATTATGTGTATGTAAGATTCAATAAAATATGTTAATCAATACAAATTAGAGACTTGTAGTATTCATATTAGAATTTAGACTTATTGCCAAAACATCTTCTGTTTTTATTTTATTTCTAAAACAATATAATCACAAAATACCTACATGTAAACTTTCAAATCTGAAATTACATTTATCTTTTTTAATTTAAAACATGAATCGTCAAAAAAACACTGTAATGTGCATATGCAAACTTTAGATTAATTTGTTAAAGTAAAATCCAATCAAAACAATATGAACATGCAAAGTTTTAGATCAAAAGGATTATACTTTGAATTGAATGTTTATAATATAGATCTATAATAAAACATTGTATTCAAACATAAATAAATTTTAATTTTAATTTACAAAATAAGATCCCTATTGATAAATTGAACATATAAAATTTTTGATTTAAAAATTAGATTTAAATTGAATGTTTAGAACATAGTTCCAAAAAAAACATTGTATTTAAACATATACGAATATTAGTTTTTGATTTATTAAAATAAAACACCAGTCGATCCATTCATCAAACAATTCAAGCTGCATAAACAATTTTCAAATTAAATGAGGCAGTGATATGTACATACAAATTATGATAATTAAATTTCTCTTTCAAGAACTATTACATCAATATCATTCTCTACTAAAAAAACATACTTTATTACCTAAAGCCTTGAAGAACATCTTGAAAATGGACTCCTCATAGGATGTTTCCTAAAAGTCACACCTTGAATAATGATATTTCCTCGGATCTTCAAGATCCCAATCCTATCCTCGCAAGAGATGGATGAACCACTTTTTTTAATTTAATGTTTTTATATAGAGTTGAAAGATTATTGATTTTTTTTTGTTTTCTGCCATGAAATGTTACAAGGAGAGAAAGAAATAGACCAAATGAGCAAGAATGAATTTCATACAGAATGAATTAGAGATGTTCTTTTTGAAAGAATGAAACTTTTCTCATTCTTTAATTAAAACTTCCATAATTAATTCTCTTAATTTTCTCTCTCTCCCCAATCCTTTTTTTACATGTATGTCATCGAATGACATAAAATTTCCATAAATCATGTCATCAAATAACATAAAATTTCCATAAATTATTTCATACAATTATCTTCAAATTACATCAATATCGTATATCAATGCGTGCAAATATAACTTTTATAAATGCATTAAAATAATTGCAAAAAACTTCCAAACATTAAAATAATTAATAATTAATATTTCTCAAATATCAATTAATTTAATCAATTTACAATATTTTATCAATTAATTAAATCATGTGGTTTTTCATAGAATTCATCATTACGGTTGTGCGACTCAAAGATGTAAATTCAGTCAGTGATTAGTGCGAATTATTCGAATATTAGCGTTTACACGTCACTTAGCGGGGGTGTGACATTTTGACCGAATTTATCGCTTACACATCTTTTGGTAAAATCCAATTTTACATATTATAAGCGATAACTAACAGTGACAATTATTTACACCGATTCTCTTTGTCAAAACTATATCACTTTGGATTTATGGAATTTGGTAATTTTCAAAATTCCAATATCATCCACATTCAACTTTATAATCCAAACACAAAGTCCTTGGTACAATAATAACAATTATTATTAACTGAAATGCTCCAACCAGAGACTTTGACTTTGAGTTGACTTCAGTTGACCGTGATACTAACCTCATATAACTGAGGAGACGAATCCTCTTTTGAATAGTTTCATTTCCTATACTTCCATTCAACCCAACTATAGTCATTCGATGGAAAAGCCATGCTATGATTTGACTATAATCAAAGCGAAGCTTCCACATTGACGATCATTAGTATTATCAAGTCAAGAGAACTGTGAAAATTAGTCACATTGATATTCTCTGTTTGACCTTAGTTATATTAACCAATAGAAAACTAACGAGTGAGTCATTCCACAGTTCTTCAATAACTATCAATATGTAACCATTTGGTGCTCCCAACGGTCATAAGTAATACATTGCCAAAAGGATGGAGAGCGTTATATACTCTAGTCTCAATGGATATATCGATATCCAGTCTTGATGCGTCTTGACTAGGAACATTTAAAATGGTATAGTTGTTTCGTTGTGATAAATTACTCACGGTTACAACACTTTGTAATTACTTTCACAAAACCTGCCATTTACAGATTTTCTATTAAATATACTTTAATTAAATTGATTAATTAATATAACCACATTATATCTAGTATATAATAGAAATAAAATACCTTTATTTTGACAAAATTGGTCAACGAGTTAGATATATGTAACAAATTACATAATTGCCCCTAGGGCAAACCCCTAACTCTATCAATCTCTCATTTGCACTTGGGGTCAATTATGGAATCTTATTCCAAATTCTTTAATTGGTTTTCTCAAAACCAATTGGGTCAGTCCCTTTGTGAATGGGTATGCTATTAAGTTTTGATTATCTACTCTGTCAATCGACTCTCTCCAACTGTGATAAGCTGCTTTATCATGTGGAACAATTCGAAATGCGTCTCTCAACTTCTAGTGAACTCTAAGTTCTATTACGAACCATATCACAACACTGTTATCGTATAACAATGTTATGAGATTCTCAACATATGGAATCGGCTTGGTTATAAATTTGTGCACTTATAATTTTATATACATTATTTTATTACCGCAATATTCAAGGCGATGTATGTAGCTTTTTCTATTGAATAAGCTACGGTCTTTTATTTGGAACATTTCCAACTTAAAGATTTTTAACTTGAATTTATTATTGGAATATCACACTCAATATGACTTATGAAGTTTGAGTTCGAACAGTCCTTCTTAAAGAATTTTTGTTCTGTAAACAATTCTCTAGTATTTCATCAATATACGCGAACACTTCAAACAACTATTTTGTGATATCAGTTTGGATTTGATATTTTCTTCATGTATCAAATACATAAACAAATAACGATATCGTAGAAAAATAAACATGTATAATAATTCCTTTTTGCCAATGCAAAGGAATCAATCGTACATGTTCCGTATTTAACATTTTAATAAGGTTCCCTTGCATATCATTCGGGACATTCCCGATATCTTTTATGCTTACTATAAAAGACATAATTTATTAATCCCATATTGAGTATTAAAAAACTAAGGATGATTTTAACATGAGCACATCGTAAATATCAACAACGTATTGCTTACTTGTAGTTTAGAAATATCAATGTACCCTTTAATGTTCTTTCTTTTGAACACACGCTTCCTCTGCACTCTGATTGAAAATCAAACTGTTTGATATTTCTTTCAAAATCCTTGTTCAATATTCATGCTTGTAAAATGATACTTTCGTATCATTTCTTGGATCGTATCTAAAGGCTCACAAACTCAATATCGCTCCTACTGACTTCGAGCCATTCTGGGTTAATATGAGTAAATAGCTTATTCTAAATGGTTATTTAGAATTTTCTGTTTCAATACATATGTACCAAAACATTAAGTCTTATCAAGCGATGATTTTGTGAGTAAATCTAAATTAACTTAAGCGTGTTGAATACCGAATCTATTATACAAATTTCAATAACTGAAATTTGTGATATTATTCTTATCAACATTGCTTATTTAATTCCAACTGCAGTAGTCTTTCTCATAAATATACAATCTCGACCAATGGATCACATTCCTTTGGTTACAACCACAAAAAACTATATTTTGGTAGTGTACTTGGAATTTTTTCGGATTTGCGCATCATATCATATAGAATCAACACTCTTAATGGTATATTTAAACAACCGAGGATTATATATTTTCGACATTAATAAGAAACTCATATTTTCTCTTCAATGTGCGAGAATACTTAATAGACATTCTAATGCTATGTGTTCATTTAGGTTAGTTGATTTCATTTCATCTCATATAATCATTTCTATCTATGTATCGTATCCAATTCCATTGAACTATCAATAATTTCTCAAAGAAATTCCTTTATAATGAAGTTAGCATATCTTGAAACAACAAATGTTTCTCAGTGCAAATAGAATAGGGATTCATAAATGCTTTATGAATTTCTTTGTTTGTAAAATTAATTTGGTTTTAATTTAGAAAAATTATGTTCAAAACATAAATATGTCATTCAACGAAAATCCTTTCCAAAATCCTTTTAGGGAGATTCATACAAGATCCCTCATAAACAATTATCACATGCAATCTTTTAACTCGCATAACCTGCCAACTCCTTGGCCTAGGATATGTTGAAATTTTGAATAAACCTTTATCTTGTAAGATTTTGTAAATTGTTATTCAGGTAAATAATGTTAACCTTGTGTGCTACTCTTAAGTACATTAACTTATAGAAAGAAACTAACTCAACTTCACTCACAATTAGTCATACGTTGTCCGTAAAGTTTGATTACTCCATATCAATGCATCATTATGTATCACATAAAGGGGTTATTTTGAGATTGAATCTTCATTCGTTTTAGGTCCATTTAGAACCTTTTCCAATATACACACTCATTTCATCAAAATCAAATCATTTCTATCGTATTTTATTTTTACTTCTATTTTATATTCAATGAGTTTACCATAGACATACTGCATGTGTATTAAATATACATGTCCATGTCAATAATGATTCGTCGGTGAATATAACGAAGTACGTGGAATCATTTTGGTATTTATAGAATTACGATTGCATATACCTATATGTATTAATCTGAAGAGTTCATTAACTCTTATGATGCTCCCTCTAAATGGTTGCGTAGCCCTTTATTATTTGAGACATAATTAACAATATCATATGATTCAAAATCATATAATAAAACTATTTCTCAAAACTACGGCTTAGCCTATAATTCCAAAACAACTGTAATATTATTACATACTTTTGTAATTTCCAATGCATTACTTTTGTTATAAAAAAATTATCACGTTATAATTTTATATCATAAAAAATATAGATATGTCTATTTTTTTCAACCGATACCGAAAAATAAACATTATTTCATAAATAATGTGTGGTAAGCTTCATGAAAAAGATTTTCATACTATGATGTAGTGAATAAGTGTTATATGGCATGCTCTGACTATTTCCCCTGTTATTAAAATAGTGTGCTAAATTTGGAGGTCCGTCATCCACTTAACGCAATTTTTTTATTTCACACACTACAACTATTTACAGTGGAGAGTTCGTAGATTAAATATCTTGAGCTTGAAGAAATAAATCTCATAGAAAATAATTTTCTATATGAAAATATATTTCAGAATAAAAATCACGTTTCTTATTCCAATATTATGTATCACTTATTATTACAATTTCCATTTCCATTGTTTCTCTATGAAGAAAAAGTGACTATACATTCTCTTCATCTCAATTGTACTTTAAATTACATCTATTTTTATACATTCGGTTTCCTTTCAAATGGTCAAACTATTCAAAAGAAAATCTTGCTACAATATCGTAACAAACTCTTTACTAAAGCGCATTTGATTATCCTTAACATTTAAGGACATCAAATATGTTGCACTTTACGTAACTGATCAAAATGACATTTTAGCAATCGAATTCTTAGATCTATCTTGTAGGTTTTGGTCTTATGTTACATTAATATAACATGATCCTTTCTGTAATCAATCAGATTGAATACTCGATCTCGCACTAAAGTTTACTTGGTTTTTCGGATGAACTAATTTCATCGAAATATTATGCATTACAAACTTTGACCATTCACCATATAACATTTATATGCAATTGTATATGGATCAAATATCCATAGTATTTTATTTCTTTTAGAGTTTGAAGCTCATAGAATGCAATACATAGTCTTGACCAAATAAATGTGCAAGTGACCAAACGATGAATGTATTCAGTAGTTGTAAAATCAGGCACTTGCATGGGTGTAGAAACGTTAACCTGGAATAGGAATTTAATAGTGGGTATAATATTTCCGTTTGTCAACTTTCAATTCAGTTTGTTTCTATATGTTAATTGATAAACATTTTATCAATAATATTAAATGCACAAATTTATCATTGTAGATAATTATAACATTATTTAGCATATGTTCTTACAATATAAGAAAGGTTAAATGTTACCATTTCATTTTTATAATAAAGCTCCAACTAGTCTTTTATGTTTGTCCAAACACTAAGGTGAAACATAGAAGTCTTTCGACTTCACGAGTGGGTATTAGGACTAGTTCTATCTTGGTATTATGACCTTGAGTTTGCTCAACAAATAATAGCCCTACAAACGATAGATAACGCCTCATCGGTTGTATCACTTACAACTCCTAAACCATTTTTTCTTATTCTAATCTCATTTCGACCTTAAGTTTGCTCAACAAATTGAAAGAGATTATTCACTCGTACCTACTACATCGTGATGGCCTAGCATGGTATATGTACCTTGAGTTTGCTCAACAAATACATATAGTAATCTTCTGTTCAGTATATTAATAATACTGCGCATAATATCCCTAGTTTGAGTTTGCTCAACAACTAAGGAGTATGTAAGTAATTTATTAATATATATGGTAGATGACAACACTATATTGAGTGATATCGAATTATGGAATAATGTATTTCTAATGAAATACCCTCGTGATTCAGGTGTCAAACACATCAGAAATCACAACATATGTACATTTACGTATATATTTATTCCTCAAGTTTATTTGGATTTCTTTAATGTTCCACCTTTAGTTTATACACTCATATTATATATGTTTCATTATTATATAAATTTTAAATTTTAATTAAATTAAACAATAATATTATGTATAAAATTTTATTAATTAAATCTTATTTAATTAATTAACTCTTTAATTAATTTTAAATTAGTATTCCAACACAGCTTTTATATTGGACATGTCTATTATCATCTTTATAGTAAAACACATATTTCTTTTATATTCTTATTTTTAGTTAATTAACTGGATGTTAATTACTTTATTAATTAAATAAATTATATTAATTTCGAAAATTTATCTTTTATGCATACATATATTCTTATGTTATCTTCAACACTTTAAAATAACATAACATATATCAACATATATAGTACATGCATGTAAGTATTAATTAATTAACACACTTAATTAATTTAGTTTATTAGTCTTATTAATAAATTTTAAATTTTGAAATTAATATTTAAATAGGGTCAAACGTTTTGAAATATTCGTTACCTTTTCAAACATTTGAAAGTTTATGTTATATTACAATCTTTTATAACAAACATGTCTTTATTTTAAATTTAGCTTTTAAATTTAAAATCTAGTCTTAATTTTCAAATGTATTTTGAAATTTTGCCCAAGGCCCGATTCAAATTAGGCCTTTTCTGTCAAGATCAACCTTTGGGATCACTTCACCTTTCAGGCCAGGTAGGACAGGGTACTTGATTAGCTAATTTCAATCTTAGGCATCACCTTTCTAGACATCCTACTAAGTGCGCAAGCTTAATTAGTTAGTTCTAACATGACTAATTTAGATCGCATAGGCTATTGGGCTCTGCTACCATTGAAGGAACTGTGCCAAACTACAGCGGAAGAAATGGGTGAATTTCAAAAACTTTAGCCATTTTGGATCTTTAATCGGCCTATTAAGTCCAAATATACTTAGAACATTTCTAACTTTCTTTTAAATAAAATCAATATTTTATTTAACTTCATAAATAAATTTTCACTTTAATTTAATGTGTATGTAAGTTAGATTATATCAAATATACTCTCATATACAAATTTGTATGTAATTTTCACTTTTCAAATTTATTCAGAGAATGATATATTTCATTTCCATTCTCTTAAAATATACAATTAATGACGGACATAATTTTATTTAGAAAATGAAACTTTTCATTTCCTTCTACTTAACTTATTCAATTAATGACCGGGTACAAATCTATTAAGATAGAGAGAGAAACCTTTTATTTCTATTTCTTCAATTAAATTGATTGATTATATGAATGTTATTAATTAGCAACAAGTATATGGCATGACTGTAAGTATAAACAAATATATTATAGTGTAAATTCTATAAGTGCAACATATGATAGGTGCTATTACTTGATGATCAGATGTAGACATATAACCAAAAATAAATAGATAGCTAATCACATAAAGGAATAATGAGAAATAAATAAAGGGTAACAAGAATGATTGATTCAATGTCCTATTTCATAAACTTAATTAACGCGGCATATAAATGATAATTAAAAGGCATCATAATATAAGATATAAATTATCATATAAAAATGTATGTATTATTGCCTCGTTTAAATCGATTCTTTGAAAATATGAAATACATTTAATAAATTTTATATATGCTGGTATACATATAAAATTAATTGTGTGTATATAAGATTAAATCGAGTCTTTCTAATTAATAAAATTAGAGATTTATAGCAATCAATTTAAAAGTGGATTTGTTTTCAAAACATTAATTATGTGTATGTAAGATTCAATAAAATATGCTTAATAAATACAAATTAGCGACTTATAGTAGTCAAATTAAAATTAGATTTATTGCCAAAACCTCTACCATTTTTTTCTTTTATTTCTAAAACAATAAAACACAAAATACATACATGCGAGCTTTCAAATCTAAAATTACCTTTTGTTTTATATGATTTAAAACATGATTCTTCAATAAAACACAATAATGCATACACAAATTTAGCTTAATTTGTTAAAATAAAATCCAATCAGAACAATATGAACATACAAAATTTTAGATCTAAAGGATTATATTTTGAATTAGATGTTTATTATATGGATTTATAATAAAACATTGTATTCAAACATATATAAATTTTAATTTTAATTTAACAAAATAAGATCCCAATTGATGAATTGAACATACAAAATTTCTAATTTAAAGATTAGACTTTAAATTGAATGTTTAGAACATAGTTCCAAAAAAAACATTATACTTAAACATATACAGATATTATTTTTTCGGTTTATTAAAATAAAACACGGTCGATCCATTCAACAAAAAATTCAATCTACATAAACAATTTTCAAATTAAATGAGACAGTGATATGTACATAAAAATTAGGATAACTAAATTTCTCTTTCAACAAACATTACGTCAAATATCATTCTCTATTAAAAAACATGCATTATTACCTAAAGCCTTGAAGCACATCTTGAAAATGGACATCCATTAGGATGTTGCCTACAAGTCACACCATGAATGATGATATCTGTTATGACCCTAACTCGACCTTCGAAAATCGACACCGAATAGTTCACCCGTATTCGAATACCGCAGATCCAAATGTCGAATCTGGTTCGCCCGGAGCTTATAACACATTAAGTATAACAACATGGAGGAATAAAAATGGTATTTTATCATTGAATACACAACAATATTTGATACAACACATTGATACAAACGATATCAATATATATCAGAGAAAAGAAACAACAGCGGAAAGATAATAACAAAAGTAGAAGAAAATATCTTCAATGCAAATCCCCAAGAGAGAAGGAAAGAAAGAATCCAATACCGCGACACCATTGCTCCAAAGATCTTCAAACCATAAGCTCGAATCACCATCACGTTGAACTAAGCAAATTCAGTCCAGAATGCGATCGCCAAAATCCAAAGGCTGGATGCTATCGAATCTATACTACTAGCTGAAAATTTGAAAATCTAATTCTAGGCTGACCATATGGAAATTGTGGGCACCCAGAGTTTAAAAAGGGAACAATAAACTCCAGGTCAGTCATGGGACTGGTGTGAGCAAACGAAAACAGTTATTTTCATAAAAAAAAAGGAAAAGAAATTCGCTATGCTTCTGGAAAATGAAACTACCATAAGGCCTTCCGCCATACACGCAATGAAAACGCAGAATTGGAGGAGATTTCTCCTTTTGATAGTCATACATACTTGATACGCAAAATCCTTTTTAATATTATCATTTGTGCATAGTGTGGAAAACATTTTGAAAGTATGATATTAATCTTAGCCAGCATACACATTTCGTAGTATGCCTACTATAGCTACCATGTTCAATAGCAGGTTACCACCACATTCCATGGTAGGTTATATAACTAAAACCATATAGGGCGCGTATTGTTTCTTTGGTTTTCCAACAAATGGTCAGGCAAAGGAACTTCCTAGGCCACATGAGTATGCCTCTGGAGGGATGCCCCGAGAACCTAACCGATCTCTGCCAACACAAGGCCGGGTTACCTCTATAACTAGTTAACTGCTGACACAAGTATGCCACTCCCCGGTCGTTACCGACCTTTATCTGAGAACTCTCAACACCAACAACCACAAAGCACAACTTTGCAGTAACCACATAGGTTAAATATTTGGGCTTCATACCATGACACCACCTTTTATCTAGAAGGCAATGGACATACTCTAAGGGTCGTGACCCTCGATAACCTTGCCGCATCCTTCCTATTTCGACCAGTTCTGGGTTGTGAGGTCTGACGAGGTCACGTCCACAAAGCTATGCTTTACACAAAACCATGCTTTGATCAACACATGATCAGCAGCACTTCGTATGCCACATTACCAAATTCGGAATGTATCACTAGTAACCATCAACTACATAACCTCTGAGCTCGTATGTCTCAAAAAAGGGTGTTAAGCTAAGAGAATAAATTCTCCACCACCAAACAGACATGCATTTGATAGAAACCAGCTTTACGTCTCAAAGTGTAATGTCAGACACACATCCATAAAAGTCTATTCTGGGTTCAAACATAACCGAAGGCACTTCACAAAGAAGCCCTTGCAATCCGGGTATTTTCAATCTCGATCGGACACCCTATCACATATGTAGATCTTTATACCGGCGCGACTCAGTGCAAAGACATTCGACGGGTAATCCTTTCATTCTCGAAAATACCCGGTCTTCATCACCGATCTTCAAATGCTATCCATTTCATCGTATTATTATTCGTAATGGGTTTTATGACACAAGGTCCTCTACCGGATAAATCGAATAATGAGCGCTAAATTTAAAAACATATGGATATATGGGATCTTAGTTAAGTCACAACTTAAAGCCCAAAACCTTTCCAACTTTCCACTTGTTATCCCGCGTTTTAGCAAGGCCGTGATACCAAAAGATTAACCAAAACCAAAAAGTCAGCTGGAAAGCAATGGCAGTTCATCACGAAGATGGGTTGCATTGCAAGTTCACTATGGATATCGAGGAATTTTGTCCAAGTCTGGATCATGCCGCAATCGAAAGGATGTGACAAGCAAAGCCATAAAAGCTAGCGTTTCAAATTTCAGTTTAATCGGATTTGTTTGAATGAGATATGATCGATACAAGTTAAAGAAAATGTGCTTTCGTATCCATCAGAAAGGCAAGATGATGGTCTGCTCGAAGCGATCAGATTCGCATCCATCAAGTTGGGTCTTCCTTGATCAATCTGAATCCATCACGTTCGAATCGATCAACGATTGCATAGTTCGAAACCATCCATCTCGTATCCATCATTTCGCATCGATCATCTCCGTATCCATCAGCAGGCGGTGCATTTCGTATTGATCGACTCATACCAACTTTGTATCCATCGGGGAATATTGGTTCATACCCAACACAGAGGACTAGTTCGTATCGGTTTTGGAGGGCTTCCTTCGAACTCTTCAGGGCTCCTGCTTTCGAATCCATCATGTTGCTTCCATTCGAATCCATCGAGCCCTCTTTTGTTCGTATCCAGCTGTCAAATAATCAACGTACTCGTCGATACAAACAAGGGTCGGTTTAGTGGATACAAACAGAAGTTGTAACTATCGATACGAACTTCACTACTTCCAGCGATATGAACTGAGCCACTTCCTTCGAATCAAAATGAGGAAACTGTAGATCGAAACGAAGTGCGCGTGGTTGATCAGTGCGAGCCATGTAACGGTCATCGATACAAACAAGGTGATGTTCATGGATGCAACACGGTCAACTCGGAGTAGAAGGTGGAGCGATCCAAAAATCTCACGCCATGTCACCACGCACTGACGTTTCCAGGTCGATTTGAAGGGATGGATGCGAAACTATGGGTTCGAACTCAGCAGCATACGAAAATAACAAAATTGCATCGATCATATCTCACAAACCACAGGTCCAAATGCTACGAAATTTTCACAGGAGCTTACGTACAAGCTAAAGAACATTCCTGCCAAGTTTCAACTCGATTGGATCATTTTTTGATCGATACAAAATTGGTTCGTATCGATCACGGATCGACTCGAAACTTTCCGGGATTGGTCGCGTGGGCCCACTCACGTGCCAGAAGGAGTCTCTCGAAGTTTAAGCGAAATATCAGCCTCCTACACCTATAAATTGCCCCTTGAAGCCTGCAGAAAAAGGATGTTTTCAACCATAAAGCATCCAGACTCTGCCGGAATCCATTTGACACTTCATCATTACTATTGTACTTGAATTTCAGAGTTGTTATCTACTGTAATCTGATGTAATTCACTGTAATCACCAAGTGAATATCAATAAAGTCACCAAGTTCAAAGTGGACGTAGGCCAGATCGTCAAACCACTATAAATTCTGTGTTGTTTACTGCTTTCTTTTGAATTTTCTGAGTGATCTCCATACTTGTTATTCATCTAAGATCTGTAATTGTGAATTATCAACTATCGGGTGTTTGTGACCAATTTTGACGCAAACATTTTGGTGCTTTCATTGAGAAGGCTAACTCGGGGTTTCTATTATTTGGAAGTAAAGTTTGAAGGCTTAGAGATTCAGATCTGAAGAGTTATGACAAAGCAAACAAGTAGAAGACAAAGGGCAGAAAGAAGCCAGCATGAAGGGAGTTAAGAGGCTTCTTCAGGTGCAAATCAGACGTCGATCTTCATCACCAGGGACGAGATGGAGACGATGATGAGAAGACAAGAGGAAATGATCCAGAATTTGTTTCAACAGATTGGACAGCTTGAAGCACAGAATCAAGGAGCAACTGGAGTTCAGAACGGAGCAAGTCCTTCTGAGGCAGCACCATAGCTAGGGGGCACTCGCCTAGAGCACGCTGACCAATACCAAGAAGAACATCAGGTGGATTCGAACAGCACGGCATTGGCAGAGGAACGGAAGCTCAGCCAGGAGAATAGATTCCAGGATTCCCTCGTGAACTCGGGGAGAAGGTCGAAGGCAATGGACGAGGATTACAGCTAGGATACAATAACAGGTTGGTGGAGATGGTCAGACGGGCTATGAGAGGCGGATTGGTAAACAAAGACTTGGAGGATGTGAATAGAAACCTTTTACCATAGCAATCAGGCGAGCTAGGAACCTACCAGATTTTAAGCTACCATCATTGGATATGTATAATGGGAGGATAGACCCTATGGTTCATCTGAAAAAATATATGAGTCGTATGGAAGTGCTGGGGCATCAAAGGAGGTCATGGCATGGTGCTTCCCATTATACCTGGCAGATATTGCGGCATTATGGTTTAGGCAACTGGAGAGCGGATCTATCGTGACATGGAATGATTTGACTGAAAGGTTTATGAGGCAATTCAGGGTTCACATTTCGAGACCCAAGAATGTGATGAGTTTGGCAGCACTGAAACAAAGAGCTGGGGAGTCTTTGAGAAGCTTCTTGACGCGATTCAATGCAGCTGCAGCATCGGTGGATCGACCGGACAAATCCATGGTCTTGATGGCAGCTGTATCGAGCATAGCTGATGGCACAGAATTCAAGAATTTACTGACAAGAGATCCCCCTATGGATCTAGGGGAATTTTATCATGAGGTCAAAGGATTTTTACGGTTAGAAGATGCGAATGCCGAAAGAGATGAAGGAGAAGGAATCGATGTTTATGCAATCAAAGGAGGAAATCCTCCTGAGAAAGGTGCAGAAACAAGCAAAGGGAAGTGAAAGACTGAGGACATAAACAATAGATCAACACGACCATGAAAAGAACCAAGATTCACCTCATATGCGGAGTTGAACGAAACTTTGAGCGGATCTACCAGGACACCAGGGGACAAGTTCCTTACCGAAAGCCGATGAGGAGAGATCCGACTAGCAACGAGAGAAGGTCGGAGAAGTATTGCTCTTTCCACGAGTTGAATGGTCACAGCACAAACGACTGCAGACACTTGAAAGACGAAATCAAGGGGCATATCCGAAATGGCTTGCTATCACAATATGTGAGAAGGAGAGCCACAACGGTGGAACGAGAGCGACCACCGCCTGCACAACTGAAGATGGATCAGTATCGAGACTTCAGCTGATTATCAATTGATTGAAATAATGACGGACGAGTGACAAACTCCACACCGACGCGATTAAGTTGTTTACACATATGCAGGACCGAGAACGATCCTCAGGCATGCTCTGATACAACTATAAATCATATCAATGTAGGTGCTTGCGCTCTGACGTCACTGTTTTGCTTTTGATTTTTACATCTTATGTTTGGATTTGATTTTATTGGACATTTCTGTTGAAAATCTCGGTTGAATGGATATTTAGTTTTGATAATTCTGAAACAGTTAAGCTGCTTGCACATGTACGGGTTCGCAAATGGTCCTTAGGCATGCTCTGAGATAGCGACAAACTGTCTTGACAAACGATCCGGAAACCCACTCGAACGTGAAAACTGGTATTGATAATACTAAGTCCCCCCCCCCCCCCCGAGCACACTCATTCGCCACGAACGGCACCCGACCTCGAACGGTCACAATTTGCCTCAAACGGCATCCGACCTCGAACGGTCACCATTCGCCACGAACGGCACACGATCGCGAACGATCAAAAATTGCCACGAACGGCACCTGATCGCGAACGATCACAATTCGCCACAAAAGGCCCCCGATCGCGAATGATCAAAACTTGCCACGAATGGCACTCGATAGCGAACGATCACAAATAGCCTCGAACGGCACCCTGACCCCTAACGGTCACCACTCGTCGCGAATGGCATCCGATCGCGTACGGTCGTGTATCACCTCAAACAACACATGATCCCGAACGATCGTCGTTTGTGGTCAGATAAGACTATCGATATCCTTGCAGGTCATCTATAGAATATGAACATCCGGCGTACGGCATTACAAAACACACCTTCCTACCGCAAGGCATGTTTTGGGAGGCAAGTGTTATCCCGCCTTTTAGCAAGGCCGTGATAATAAAAGATTAACCAAAAACCAAAAAGTCAGCTGGAAAGCAATGGCAGTTCGTTACGAAGATGGGTTGCATTGCAGGTTCACTATGGATATCGAGGAATTTTGTCTAAGTCTGGATCATGCCGCAATCGACAAGATGTGACAAGCAAAGCCATAAAAGCTAGCATTTCAAATTTTAGGTTAATCGGAGTTTGTTTGAATGAGATATGATCGATACAAGTTAGAGAAAATGTGTTGTTCGTATCCATCAGAAAGGCAAGATTATGGTCTACTCGAATCGATCAGATTCGCATCCATCAGGTTGGGTCTTCCTCGATCAATTCGAATCCATCACGTTCGAATCGATCCACGATTGCACAATTCGAAACCATCCATCTCGTATCATCTTCGTATCCATCAGCAGGCAGTGCATTTCGTATCGACCGACTCATGCCAACTTCGTATCCATCCGAGAATATTGGTTCGTATCCAACATAGAGGACTAGTTCGTATCGATTTTGGAGGGCTTCCTTCGAACTCTTCGGGGCTCCTGCTTTCGAATCCATCATGTTGCTTCCATTCGAATCCATCGAGCCCTCTTTTGTTCGTATCCAGCTGTCAAATAGTCAACGTACTCATCGATACGAATAATGGTCGGTTTAGTGCATACAAACAGAAGTTGTAACTATCGATACGAACTTCACTACATCCACCGATACGAACTGAGCCACTTCCTTCGAATCGAAATGAGGAAAGTGTAGATCGATACGAAGTGCACATGGTTGGTCAGTGCGAGCCATGTAACGGTCATCGATACAAGCAAGGCGATGCTCATGGATGCAACACGGTCAATTCGAAGTAGAAGGTGGAGCGATCCAAAAATCTCACACCACGTCACCACGCACTCACGTTTCCAGGTCGATTCGAAGGGATGGATGCGAAAATATGGGTTCGAACTCAGGAGCATACGAAAATAACAAACTTACATCGATCATGTCTCATTAACTAGAGGTCCAAATGCTGCGAAATTTTCATAGGAGCTTATGTACAAGCTAAAGAACATTACTGCCAAGTTTCAGCTCGATTTGATCGATACGAAATTGGTTCGTGTCGATCACGGATCGAGTCGAAACTTTCCGGGATCGGTCGCGTGGGCCCACTCACGTTTTAGAAGGAGTCTCCCAAAGTTTGAGCGAAATATCAGCCTCCTACACCTATAAATAGCCCCCTGAAGCCTATAGAAAAAGGATCTTTTCAACTCTGAAGCGTCCAAACTCTGCCGGATTCCATTTCACACTTCATCATTACTGTTGTACTCGAATTTCAGAGTTGTTATCTACTGTAGTCTGCTGTAATACAATGAAATCACCAAGTGAATATCAATAAAGTAACCAAGTTCAAAGTGGACGTAGGCCAGATCGCCGAACCACTATAAATTCTGTGTTGTTTAATGCTTTCTTTTGAATTTTATGAGTGATCTCCATACTTGTTATTCATCTGAGATCTGTGATTGTGAATTATCAACTATCGGGTGTTTGTGACCAATTTTGGCGCAAACATTTTGGTACTTTCATTGAGAAGGCTAACTCAGGGTTTCTATCATTTGGAAGTAAAGTTTGAAGGCTTAGAGATTCAGATCTGAAGAGCTATGACAAGGCAAACAAGTAGAAGATAAAGGGCGGAAAGAAGCCAGCATGAAGGGAGTTAAGAGGCTTCTTCAGGTGCAAATCAGACGTCGATCTTCATAACCAGGAATGAGATGGAGACGATGATGAGAAGACAAGAGGAAATGATCCAGAATTTGTTTCGACAGATTGGACGGCTTGAAGCACAGAATCAATGAGCAACTGGAGTTCAGAATGAAGCAGGACCTTCTGAGGCGGCACCATAGCTAGGGGGCACTCTTCTAGAGCACGCTGACCCAATACCAACAAGAACATCAGGTGGATTCGAACAGCACGGCATTGGCAGAGGAACGGAAGCTCAGCCAGGAGAACAGATTCCAGGATTCCCTCATGTACTCGAGGTGAAGGTCGAAGGCAATGGATGAGGACTACAGCTCGGAGATAATGACAGGTTGGCGGAGATGGTCAGACGGGCTACGAGAGGCGGATTGGTAAACGAAGACTTGGAGGATGTGAATAGAAATCCTTTTACCACAGCATTCAGGCAAGCTAGGAACCCATCAAATTTTAATCTACCATCATTGGATATGTATAATGGGAGGACAGACCCTACGGTTCATCTGACAAAATATATGAGGCATATGGAAGTGCTGGGGGCATCAAAGGAGGTCATGGCACGGTGCTTCCCATTGTACCTGGCAGATATTGTGGTTTTATGGTTTAGGAAACTGGAGTGCGGATCTATCACGACATGGAATGATTTGACTGAAAGGTTTATGAGGCAATTCATGGTTCACATTTCGAGACCCAAGAATGTGATGAGTTTAGCAGCACTGAAACAAAGAGTTGGGGAGTCTTTGAGAAGCTTCTTGACGTGATTCAATGTAGCTGCAGCATCGGTGGATCGACCGGATCCATCCATGGTCTTGATGGCAGCTGTATCGGGCATAGCTGATGGCACAGAATTCAAGAATTTACTGACAAGAGATCCCCCTATGGGTCTAGGGGAATTTTATCATGAGGTCGAAGGTTTCTTACGGTTAGAGGATGCGAATGCCGAAAGAGAGGAAGGAGAAGGAATCGACGTTTATGCAATCAAAGGTGGAAATCGTCCTGAGAAAGGTGCAGAAACAAGCAAAGGGAAGCGAAAGACTGAGGATAACAACAATAGATCAACACGACCACGAAAAGAACCAAGATTCACTTCATATACGGAGCGGATCTACCAGGACACCAGGGGAAAAGTTCCTTACCGAAATTCGATGAGGAGAGATCCAACTAGCAACGAGAGAAGGTCAGACAAGTATTGCTCTTTCCATGAGTTGAATGGTCACAGCACAAACGACTGTAGACACTTGAAAGACGAAATCAAGGGGCATATCCGTAATGGCTTGCTATCGCAATATTTGAGAAAGAGAGCCACAACGGTGGAACAAGAGTGACCACCGCCTGCACCAACTGAAGATGGCTCAGGATCGAGACGTCAGCTGATTATCAATTGATTGAAATAATGACGGATGAGTGAAAAACTCCACACCGACGCGATTAAGTTGTTTACACATGTACAGGACCGTAAATGATCCTTAGGCATGCTCTGATACAACTATAAATCATATCGATGTAGGTGCTTGCGCTCTGACGTCGCTATTTTTCTTTTGTCTTTTACTTCTTATGTTTGGATTTGATTTTATTGGACATTTCTGTTGAAAATCTCGGTTAAATGGATATTTAGTTTTGATAATTCTGAAATGGCTAAGGTGCTTACACATGTATGGGGTCGCAAACGGTCCTTAGGCATGCTCTGAGATAGCGACAAACCGCCTTGACAAACGATCCAGGAACCCACTCGAACATGAAATCTGGTATCGATGATACTAAGTCCCCCCCCCCTTCGGGCACACTCATTCTCCATGAACGGCACCCGACCTCGAACGGTCACAATTTGCCTCGAACGGCATCCGACCTCGAACGGTCACAATTCGCCATGAACGGCACATGATCGCGAACGATCAAAACTCGCCACGAACGATCACAATTCGCCACAAACGGCACCCGATTGCGAACAATCAAAACTCGCAACGAACGGCACTCGATCGTGAACGATCACAAATAACCTCGAACGACACCCTGACCTCGAATGGTCACCACTCGCCGTGAACGGCATCCGGCCGCGAATGGTCGCGTATCACCTCAAACGACACACGATACCGAAGGATCGTCGTTTGTGGTCAGATAAGACTATCAATCTCCTTGCAGGTCATCTACAGGATATGAACATCCAACGTACGGCATTACAAAACACACCTTCCTACCGCAAGGCATGTTTTGGAGGGTAAGTGCTATCCCACCTTTTAGCAGAGCCGTGATACCAAAAGATTAACCGAAAACCAAAAAGTCAACTGGAAAGCAATGGCAGTTCGTCACGAAGATGGGTTGCATTGCACGTATGGGTATCGAGGAATTTTGTCCAAGTCTAGATCATGCCGCAATCGACAAGATGTGACAAGCAAAGCAATAAAAGCTAGCATTTCAAATTTCAGGTTAATAGGAGTTTGTTTGAATGGGATATGATTGATACAAGTTAGAGAAAATGTGATGTTCGTATCCATCAGAAAGGCAAGATGATGGTCTACTCGAATCGGTCAGATTCGCATCCATCAGGTTGGGTCTTCCTCGATCAATTCGAATCCATCACGTTCGAATCGATCCACGATTGCACAGTTCAAAACCATCCATCTCGTATCATCTTCGTATCCATCAGCAGGCAGTGCATTTCGTATCGATCGACTCATGCCAACTTCGTATCCATCGGGGAATATTGGTTCGTATCCAACACAGAGGATTAGTTCGTATCGATTTTGGAGGGCTACCTTCGAACTCTACGGGGCTCCTGCTTTCGAATCCATCATGTTGCTTCCATTCGAATCCATCGAGCCCTCTTTTGTTCGTATCCAGCTGTCAAATAGTCAACATACTCGTCGATACTAATAAGGGTCGGTTTAGTGGATACGAACAGAAGTTGTAACTATCGATACGAACTTCACTGCTTCCACCGATACGAACTGAGCCACTTCATGCGAATCGAAATGAGGAAACTGTAGATCAATACGAAGTGCGCATGGTTGATCGGTGCGAGCCATGTAACGATCATCGATACAAACAAGGCGATGTTCATGGATGCGACAAGGTCAGCTCGGAATATAAGGTGGAGCGATCCAAAAATCTCGTGCCACGTCACCACGCACTCACGTTTCCAGGTCGATTCGAAGGGATGGATGCGAAACTATGGGTTCGAACTCAGCAGCATACGAAAATAACAAACTTGCATCGATCATATCTCACAAACCAGAGGTCCAAATGCTACGAAATTTTCACAGGAGCTTACGTACAAACTAAAGCACATTCCTGCCTAGTTTCAGCCCGATCGGATCATTTTTTGATCGATAAGAAATTGGTTCGTATCGATCACGGATTGAGTCGAAACTTTCCGGGATCGATCGCATGGGCCCGCTCACGTGCCAGAAGGAGTCTCTCGAAGTTTGAGCGAAATATCAGCCTCCTACACCTATAAATAGCCCTCCGAAGCCTACAGAAAAAGGATCTTTTCAACTCTGAAGGTCCAGACTCTACCGGATTCCATTTCACACTTCATCATTACTGTTATACTCGAATTTCAGAGTTGTTATCTACTGTAGTCTGTTGTAATTCACTGAAATCACCAAGTGAATATCAATAAAGTCACCAAGTTCAAAGTGGACGTAGGCCAGATCACAGAACCACTATAAATTATGTGTTGTTCACTGCTTTCTTTTGAATTTTCTGAGTGATCTCCATACTTGTTATTCATCTGAGATCTGTGATTGTGCATTATCGACCATCGGGTGTTTGTGACCAATTTTGGCGCAAACACCACTTTAATCTTTTAAGCAAAAAGATTCACTTTACAAAGTTCACCAATCTTTCACAAAGATTCATACATAGCTTTCAAAACTATTTGAATTCCAAATCTTTTATACAAAAGATGCACCTTTAAGATCCTCTTCAATTTGAAAAGTTCACTAATCTTTAACAAAGATTCATTCATAGCTTTCAAAACAATTCCATTTCAAATTTGAAACCCTTTCAACAAAAACTGGAAATCCTTTCTTTATTTGAAAGCCATTATCATTTGAAAACAAGTACATTTTGTTTCGAAAAAATCTGGACAAATATACACAAGTTATAGCCTTTAAAAGTATAAACCAGAGAATCAACGAACTGCCGTATTACTGGCAAGTTCTAATTTAAATTAAATTCAAATTCCCAAAACAATTTATTTAAAATATTTTAATCCATATATAGGAATTGTATAAACCTTTCAAACCATGATTTCCAAAATAATTTCAAATAATATTTAACAAGATATAGTATATTCAAAACTAAATTTCATTTTCAAAACTTCCCTTTCAAAGGCTTTTCATATTCAATTCAATTCCATTTCCAAAACCATTTGGATTCAAACTTCAACTTTTAAATAAAATAAGATTTCAAAATATCTGTGACTTAACTGTTCCATATTTGTGTCTGTATGGTGTAGTCCAGGGGTTTTACACAATAGTGCAACATCATCAATCATCATAATCTAAACACAGCAATATCGATAAGCGGTATAATCCTATAATGCTTACCTTCCATTCACAGATTCACAGATAAATATGTAAATTCCTCACAAATAAATAAATTACATTCATCACAGCTCAAGCTAAAATAATTCATATCACAAAGCATCACATATCAGGAATAGCAAATAATTCAAACATTTAATAAAATCCAAACATTCATAAGTAAGATCAATTAACATCTAATTAAATTAAATTAGATTAATACTTATGAATAAATCACTAATCCTTGTTAATTAATATTAATTTATTACAAACCATTTTGATTAATTATCCTTTAATCCTTTATTAATTAACCTTTAGTAATAAAATAATTACCCTTTAATATTTAATTAATCGACCTTAATTAATAATTCAATTAACCCTTAATCGTTAAATAATTAACCTTTAATTATTTACTTATCCTTTAATTAATTATTTATTAATCAACCAACCCTTAGTTAATTACCATTTAATTAATTATCCTTAATTAATTACAATAAGTGATTATCCCTAATCACTTATATTAATAAATCATAAATTAATTATATTGAGTGATTATTCTTTAACCAATTGATTAATCAATCTTTAAATCATTAATTAATTATCTTTAATTACTTCCATTAAGTAATTATTATTATTTTTAAGTAATTAGTTACCATTAATTATTTTCATTAATTAATCTTAATCGATTAATTATCCTTTAATGTTTACACAAAGTAATTATACCTTAATTATATTAGGTAATAATCCATTATTTACACTAAATAATTATCCTTAATCAACTTCATTAAGTAATTACTCCTTAAATAATTAACCTTTTATTATTTTCATTAATTAATCATTAATTATTTAAGATCTTAAAAGATAAAACATTTTATCTTAATTAATTACTTTAACTATCACTTAAACCTTGTTTAAGAATCTTGTAATTAATTATTATTAACCACTTAACTTAAACCTTTAAGTTAAATCGAGGATTAAAATACTTCATCCTTTAATCATTTACTTGCTCACAATATTAAGTTTATATAAAATAAATTTTTCACAAACAACGGTTATATATATATATATCAAAAACACTTTAAACTCAAAATATTTTTTATTTTTAAAAAACCTTTTAAATACATTCCAAACTTAATTAGAAATTTATTATATAAAATAATAAGTTAAGAAAATTGTTTAAATTAAAACTTCTAGTTTTTTTTTAAATTTGAACCTTCCATTTCAATTACTTCGGGACCAACCAGAGAACAACCCTGACACGTACACGAGCTCCCGCATACCATCTTCTTCGTCGACAAAATCACGAAACACCCTCGGGTTGTAACCCGAGAAACTTCCTTTCTACCCAAATTTCACAACCAAACCCGATATCCTGATACATGTGCACGTGAACCATTAATCGTCGACCCTCCGACCAACTTCGCTACCTCCCGCACATCATCGTTGACCAGCCTGACTTTCCCGACCACCCAGCTCTGGTGAATCATTAGCGAATCGAGTTCGAACGAGTAGACACCACCTTGATCCTAAACCAGACAACAAAAACTCATCGCCGACGACGATCTCCATCACTAGAATCCACGCCATTCGATCAAAACTTTGTCATCGACCCTCGCAACGTTTTCCCTCACCCACGATCGCTTCCAGATCATCCACGATGGAGAAATCGATTCGAAATCATCGACGAACCCAACTGCTCACCAAACCCTAAATGGATGTCGACCATCACCCTCGATCATCTAGAAATTCTTCGATCATTTTTCAGATGTTCCTCAATCTCCAAGCTACTCTCAGACCAAATCTCGACCAACCTAGTTTTGCCGATCGCCAAAAAATGAACAAAAACCAAAATCCATTCAACATGAAATATCTCGATCATCATAGACTTAAAAATCGAAATTTTAACATCAAAAATCATCGTTTCCTAGCACAAATTAGAATGTATAAACGAAACTGGAAATTATGATATTTGATTTTCCTGTTTTAAATTGTTCTTTACTGTAATTCTCCAATTTTAAAATATTTACTCAATAAGTATACTAGTAACCATTTTTAAGATTGATATTAAATCATTAAAATCACTTTTCATTTAAAGATCGAATTCTAAAATCAATTAGATATGATGATTTTAATTTTTTTAGGGTTTTGAACCCTGTAATATATAAACAGAGGTATATGCTTGTACACTGTCACATTTATATATGCGTATATAAACATATTTATATCCATACAAACATATTTCACAACATTACTAATTTCGTCCATCATCACAGAACATAAATCAATATAAAAAATTGGGTTTAAAGGTGGAGTTTACTCACCAGTAGAATGAAGAAAGAGACCTGGAAAAAGGTTTTGAAATTTTGAATCTTATCTACCACTTGATCTTGATTCTTGAATTGCTTTAATTGAATTTTTGATTTGAGATTGGGTTTTGATTGAAAGCTTTCAGGTTTGAGTAGATCCTTGCATACTTTCAGATTGAAAACTTGAGGCAGATTTTTGATTTTTACTTAGGTTTTTATTTTGATTTCTAGGCTTGATCTTTGAATTTGTTCATAGGCTTATAAACATATCTGGTTTTAGGTTTTAGATTTTGAATTTCTTTTGATTTCTAGGTTGAAGCTTGTTAGTAGCTTCTGATTTCTGATCTGTACTTGCTTGTTTTGAATGTTTTTCAGGTTTGTATTTTTTTTCTTTGTTTTTTAGTTTCAGGTTTGATTTTGATTGCAACTAAGAATAAGAAGGAAGGAGATAAATGTATATAAGTATACTTTGTTTTATTTAATTTATTATTTTTGAAAAGTAAGAAACAAAAGACACTTGGTAGTTTGCATGATGAGTTGCTTACAAATGTTTAAATTCTTTATCATTATTTTACACTTGTTAATGCATGAATTTAAAACTTTACAAATGTCATATGTGATAAAATTTTGTTTATGTCCTTACTTTTTAATAATTTTATAAATTATATTTTAGACCCTTACTTAATTTTTTATTTATTTATGTAGATTATCTTTTTACATATGTTTATATGATTTTAAACTTATAGTTTCAAATGATATATAGATATCAAAGCTTTATATTTATTTACATACATATTTTAGTTTTTCAAAATACAAAGTTAATAAATCAAATTTTTATTTTAGATTTATGTTTTGATAAATTAAGCTTTATATTAATATATATTTATATTTTTTAATTATGTTTATGAAAGAAAAGTGTTTTAAACTTTTATACATATTTATATATATTTATATCCCATTTTCAATTTTTATAATTAATTTTTCCATTATTTAACTAATGCATTTTTATGTCTTAAACCTTTATTTATGTTTTTATATTTTTTCTTTTTATTATATTGATTTCAAAAGAGATGTGTGTGTGTGTGTGTGTGTGTGTGTTTCTATTTTTAAATTAATGTATTTCCTTTATAAATATTTATACTTCAAAGAAATTGATTTTAAAAATAATTATACATTAATAAATAACATGTATATATTTATATATATATATATATATATATATTAGAATTTAACCCTTTAAATATCCTTTTAGAATTATTATACTTAATTCAAAATATAACTTCCTTAATATATATACCAATAAATATATATTATAATTAGAAAATAAATTTATTAATTTAAGAATATAGATTTTTCAAATCCAGTTTATTTTCCATGATATTTTTATTTGGATTTTCAAATCCAGAATTTTATTTACAATCTATAAAGAATAAACACATATTCTATTTATTTGGAAAAATTCAAATTCAAGTTTTCAAATTATAATTTATATAAATAAACAGGTATATATCTTATACAATTCGAAAATTTCAAATAAATTTAGAGTTAAATCCAAATTTTATATTTAAATTACTAATTTAAATTTAACTCAAAACCTAGGTCGTTACAATATCTCCTCAGATCTTCAAGATCCCATCCTATCCTTGCAAGAGATGGACGAACCACTTTTTTTATTTTATTTAATGTTTTTATATGGAGTAGAAAGATCATTTTTTTGTTTTCTGCCATGAAATGTTAGTTGGAGAGAAAGAAACGGACGGGATGAGCAAGAATGAATTGTACGTGCAAAATGAATTAGAGAATATGTTTTATTTGAAAGAATGAAAATTTTCCCATTTTTTAATTAAAACTTCCATAATTAATTCCCTTGATCATTTCTCTCTCTCCAATCCTTTTTTACACGTATGTCATAAAATGGCATAAAATTTCCATAAATCATGTCACCAAATGACATAAAATTTCCTTAAATCATTTCATGCAATTATCTTTAAATTACATAATATCATATATCAATACGTGCAAAATACAACTTCTATAAATGCATTAAAATAATTGCAAAAAACTTCCAAACATCAAACAAATAATAATTAATATTTCTCAAATCTCAATTAATTTAATCAATTTACAAAATTTTATAAATTTAATTAAATCATGTGGTTTTTTAGAGAATTCAACATTACGGTTGTGCGACTCAAAGGTGTAAATTTAGTCAATGATTAATGTCGAACTACGAATATTAACGTTCATGCGTCACTTAGCATATGGTGTGATATTTTGACCGAATTTATCACTTACTCATCTTTTGGTAAAATCATATTTTACTTATTATAAGTGATACCTAATAGTGACAAATTATTCACACCAATTTACACCAATTCTCTTTATCAAAATTATATCACTTTGGATTTATGGAATTTGGTAGTTTTCAAAATCCAATGTCATCCACATTCGACTTTATTGTCCAAACATAAAGTCCTTGGTACAATAATAACAATTATTATTAACCGAAATGCTCTGGGCAGAGACTTTGACTTTGAGTTGACTTCAGCTGATCATGGTACTAACCTCATATAACCGAGGAAACAAATCCTCTCTTGATTAGTTTCACTTCCAATACTACCGCTCGACCCAACTATAGTCGTTCAATGGACGTCATGCCATGATTTAGCTATAATCAAAGCAAAGCTTCCATATTGAAGGTCAACGGTATTTTCAGGTTGAGAGAACTGTAAAAATTGGTCATACCGATATTCTCTACTTGTCCTTAGTTACATTAACTAATAAAAAACTATCGAGTGAGTCATTCCATAGTTATCCAATAACTATTAATACGTAACCCCTTGGTGCCTCCCAAGAGTCATGAGCAATACACCGCTAAACATTTGGAGAGCATTACATACTCTAGTCACAATGGATACATCGATATCCAGTCTCGATGCATCTTGACTAGGAACATTTAAAATGGTATTGTTGTTTCATTGTGATAAATTAATCACGGTTACAACACTTTGTAACTACTATCATAAAATATACCATTTATAGATTTTCTATTAAATATACTTTAATAAAATTGATTAATTAATATAACGACATTATATCAAGTATATAATAGAAAGAAAATACCTTTATTTCGAACAAGATTGGTCAATGAGTTAGATATATGTAACAAATTACATAATTTCCCTTAGGACATACCCGTACCCTATCAACTTAGGGCGTCCTACTTATGTTTGTGAATTTCTTACTAGGCTTATTCACATTAACCTAAGGAATATAGTTGCAAAGACAACCTAAGGAATATAGTTCCAAATACACCTGCATCCAAATACCTTGTTGAGGTTCATACTTAGGGTCGAACAACTAATCGAGCCACAAATCACGACAGATCAGATTAATAACCTCTGGGACTGCTCCTAACATAAGATCATATACAACATCACTCTTGGGATCACATCACCGAAACTACAGCTAATGTATCATTCGTATGCATTGAGAGAAGCTCGCAATGCCAGCTCGTGCCAAAGAAGACTTCGGGTCCACTACATCCTATTTGTTGTATGCACTGAGGAACCTCCCATTAGTGTTGGGGTACGCACCACTCCAAGAATCCACCACAATGTTGCATATCCACCACGAACCTCCTATGAGTGGTACTCATGATTGAACCATCTTATGTCAAATATCGAATTCGCTCAATGCCCGTGTACACCTGCAACTAGTCGCATACATCCCTAAGAAGAATTAGGAAACTACACCACCTACTAATATACTATTATATATAATAATATATAAAAATTTATAAACCTGGGTAATCGGCCGAGATCTAACCTATGTAGAAAAGTCATTTACCGATCGATCGCCGTCTACAGCAGTGGTCGACCGCTTGTTGTCAACCGGTTAAAGTGAGCCCATCAACCAGTCGGTTTTTATTGTTGTAAACTGAAATTTTGTTTTCCTTATTTTACTAAGTCTTTATCACACTCTTAGTGTATATTCTAACAATGATCCATATTTCGTTAACAGTGTTTAAATCCTAACTTCTAACTAGATTTCATATATTTGTTTAGCTATACAATTTCAATAATCTTCATGTATCACTTATATTTCATTTACATGACTTCAATCTTATCGGTTTTGTAATCACTTTGGTATATGTTGTATCTCAAATTAATTTAGGGTACAACCAACATCAATAGGGTATAGATATACACACATTAAATTCCAGAATCAATTCGAGATAAACAAAAAATGTATACAATTTCAAAGCCAATTCTAACTATATTTCAAAACTTACTTAATATCCAAATCAAAGTTAAATATACTAGAAGTTATACCCATAAAATCGATACTTTTCTCTCAGATTAAATTTAGTTAAATTTCTAGATGAAATAGTTGTATAAATAAATTTGATTACTTGTAATTACATAGTTAATAATAAACTCACTCACCTCTTAAGAGTTTTCTTCCTTTTTACTTTTCTTGATTTTCCCTTCCTTGGATTTGGTTTAACTTGTTTATCTCGCCTTCCTTTGATTTATGTTTTGATTTTTTTTTCATAAATTTTTTGGAGGAGAGAGTGTTAAGAGCCTTATTAGATTAGTTTTTCTGATCAATTAATGAAGGACTTACATTCTATTTATAGATGCTCTAATCAATGTCAGTCGTTAGATTTATTAATTCAAAATCCAAGTCGTTTGGCCTGGGCTAACCCAAGCTGAAATAGTACGACCGATCGATCGATTAGTCTAGAGCAATCAACCGGTCCTAGCCACAGTGTCGAACGATTGAACTTACCTAGTACAATAATTTTCCTTATATATATCTATATTATTTTTTATTCCAGATCTTTAAAATTTAGTACCTTTTTCATACGAACTTCGTTTCAAAACTCTATAAATGATAATTATCTAGGAAATTGCTATGAATGCAACGATGCAAGTTTCGTAGCCCAATTCTAAGTATTTTAAAATTTCCACTTTTACACTTACTATATTTAAATTGATTGCTTTTATTAAATGTCCGGTTGATTTTGCAGGGTGTTACATTCTCCCCTTTAAAAGGATTTCGTCCCCGAAATCTCTAAGGATGGAAAAGTGGTATTAGTAATCACAGAAATCATTATCTACAACCATCTACTCAACCATTAGTTACTGGCAACCATTATCTTTGGTTTAAATTTCTAATGCAATATGTAGATATATGCATTGAATGCATATGAACCTATACTAACGAAAGTTTTAGGCGGTCTCCTGATCTAATCGATGCCTGAAATGCAAGTGCTTATGCTATATATCTAAATGTATGTAACATCCTATATAAACATACTAGCAGTTCTATATGTGTGCACAAACATTCAATCTCTATGCAATAACCATATGCATATAACTTGATATCATAAAACAAGTGATGATGTGAATGCCTGCTTACCTAAATATATTTGCCTATATGTGCAAAGATCAGTTGAATAGATACATCCATAGTAACCATCATCCAAAACATGTGCTAATGACATGTTCACAACCACTTCTATAATCCAAACATCCCTATCTTCATGTTATACTAAGCTAAAGCCTAAGCGCGTAAGCAGTTATTAACTAAATGAAAGATACCAGAAAAGAGTTCTGGATGGGTAGCTCAGATCTTCTCTTCAGGTTCCTATGTACTCTTCGTTGGCTCATTTCCCTACTAGACTAAACTAGCTTAATAACTTTATTGCAGAGTCGCTTTGTACCATGCCCAAGGACACAATTAGGTACATGGAAAACATGTGACTCCCTTTCTACGACCACCTCCTCTAGCTAACAGGTGTCGACCATAGCTGTTTATCATGTAGACATTTCCACAAGTGTGGCACACTGAAAAAGTCATGTACTCCAACTAAATTTTCAAGAAGTTTCACCTTATATGCTAACTTTCCTACTCTACCTATAATGGCCCCACAAACATTGGTGCTAGCTTTCCTAAACTACTAAACCTCACTATGTGCCTAAGCGGTGAGACCTTCACAAAAATCATGTAATCCACTATGAACTCCAACTCTGTGCATTTTATGTCAGCATAAGATTTACGTCTATCTTGTGTGGTTTTCATCCTCCTGTGTATCAAGTATATCTTCTCTGAAGTCTCCCTTACCATATTCGGTCCAAGAATGATTCTATTTGTGGTGTCCCACCAATAAGACAGTGATATACAAGGTCTTTCGCATAACATCTCAAATGGTGCCATCCAAATACTTGCTTTATAGTTATTATTATGGGCAAACTCCACTATTGCAGGTTATCCTCCCAAGAACCTCCAAAATCCAAAATTCACATCCAAAGCAAGTCCTCCAATATTTGATACACTCTCTTTATCTATCCACATATCTATGGGTGATAAGCGGTGCTAAAATTCAACTCGTGCCTAAGGCCTTTTGAAGACTCTTCCAGAAATCACTAGTGAAAAGTGGATCTTAGTCGCTCATAATGCTAGAAAGAACTTTGTGCAACCAACCCTCACGTAAAGAATCGCTAACGATGCAGCAGTCCTCGAACTTCTAATCGAAATAAAGTGAATGCATTAGTCAGTTGGTTTATTTTGACCCAAATACTCTAATTTCCCTTCTTACTCTTAGGTAGTCCATCAATGAAATCCATAGAAACACTCATCCGCTTCCAGTGTGGAATATCTAATGACTGCATCAATCCACTTGGCTTCTTTTGCTCTGATTTACCCTTTGGCAAGTCATATGCTTAGACACATACCTTGCCACATGCTTCTTCATACCTGACCAATAATAGATCGTCTTCATGTTACGACACATTCTGTCCCACTGGGATGGTTGGCCATCCTACAATGATGGGACTCGGCCAATATTATGTCAACCAAATATCTAATGAGAGGAAAATATAGTCTACCATCTCTCTGTAACCACCCCTTCGAGTCGATGGTATAATGCCCCAAATGACTAGACCGCTCTCCTTTACCAAGCTTCTCAAAAATATTCAGTAACTCTATATCGTGTTTCTGACTTGATCCGGTGCATAAGTGTAGGTTGCACATCTAATACTGCTAGCAATCCCAGAGTAATGTCTAATGATGGTTTAAAATCAAATCAGAGACAAACTCCAAGTGCTTCCACTCCAAGAACATAGGACTCAATGTCGCATTACTTCAACTCAAGACATCGGCTACAACATTGCCCTAGCCTAGAATATATGGGATACCGAAATTATATGATGCCAAGAACTTCATCCATCTCTTCTGCCATAAGTTCAAATTCTTTTTGGAAAAACAAATACCTCAAAGACTTATAATCCATGAACAGCTCAAACCTCTCTTGTAACAACCCTAGATTTTGACTATAAATTTGAATTTGACTTTATTTCATTTCAAAATTATTTTAAATTTGTTTTATTTGTGAAATTTCATCTCTAAATATTTTTAAAATGATAATAGAATTTTTCCAAAATTTACTGTATTTATTTCCTATTTTTAAAGGCTGTTTTCTAATTTTCTGCTATTTTCTTCATATAAATTATATTTAATTAAATTATATTTATTTATTTTGTCGATTATTTTTTATTTTTATGTTATTATCTTTGTTATAATTATTTTTCCAAGTCCATGTAATTTTTCTAAAATTTATTCTGTTATTTTCAAATTTTTCTAGACTAGTTTGCATTTTTAAGCTATTTTCTAATTTTACCTTATATAACTAATAAATATTTATATATATATTTTTATATTTTGTTAAATTTTCGAAATTTTAACTGAAATGATTATTAGTTTCAGTAATTTAATCTTGTATAAATAAATTAAAAGAAATGCGAAAGGGTTTCGACTTTTGGTTTTCAAATGGCCCTTTATTTTCCAACCTTTCACATCCGTAACTTACTTTTGTCATCAATTAGCTTTTATTTTTCGCTTCTTTCAACCGACCAACCTTATTCTCATTCACGTACAATATTTTTTAATTCCTTAAAATGAAAGTTTCGGCCAAGCCTTCTCCTTTGATCAAAAAAAAAATGGTAAATGTTCTTCTTTTATATTGTTTACATTGTTTTTCTATTGATTTTTGCATTTGCTTTCAACAAGATGTAACCGGCCCCACCTCCTCCAGCAGCTAGGCCGACCCCACCACCTCTTAGAACGACCATCAACCACCCTATATCACCACCATGGCAGGCTGAGCACCCCTTGACATGAGATCCACCACCAAAGGTCACAAACCATCACCTTTGTGCTCAAATCTAGCCTAGTTAGTTTCAACCACCTCCACCTTCCTTTTGCCACCACCACCAGCCTAGATCTGATCACCACCCTCTGCCACATCACTCACCATCACCTGGAGCCTCTGGTCATGCCCCATAGCCTCTGGCCGAACCAAGCTTTAGCAAAGGAATGATGTATTCGCATTGATATTGCGTTGTAGTCGTAGATCCAAACACATACATCTTGCACCATCTTTTAAACCATGTTAGGCTGACCATATGGACTCAATACTAGATCCAAATTTAACCCTTAATAGTACATTTCAGACCTATAACTGAAGTATAGTAGGTTGAAAGCAAGTGCAATGATTTTGGATTGGTTTTATACAATTGTTTCTAGCATTGTTTATTGAATTTTGGTTGAAATCTTATGTTGTTTGTAATTGTTTTATGAAAATAAATTCAAGGTGTATAGCTTTGGCTCTCCACTCTCAAATCGCTATTATGTTGTCATGCCTTCATTTTGTCAGTATTGTGTGTTTGGTGTCAATCTCTAACTTTGAACAGGTGAGTTATTCTCACCAGACATTATATACATATATAACTAGTGAATTGACCCCTTGTGAATCTGTAAAATGCATTATCATGTTATATCTGCTATATTATGATTATATGATGTTCACCCATGCTTAAACACCAATTATTACATTTGTTACTGTTATATTATGCTGTTTTGTTATTTTTATCAGTTTATCAAACTGCAAGTTCCCTTTAGATTAGAATCACTATGGGTTGAAATGATACATACCCGAACGGACTTTAGAATAAGGGAAAATCGTTATGTGGCTGAAATGATAAGCCTGAATGATTTTCAATTTATTTCATTTACTTGGGACTACGGGTTTGAAATGATAAACCTGGATTTTCTTTGTAAATTACGGGTTGAAATGATATATTACCCGTATCACTTTTCCTCGTGTAGAAAATTATATACACACCCGTAGTTAATATATGTTTATCTAAAAAAATTAAATTGTTTTAGAAATGTAAATATTAAAATAATTTGACTTAAATCTAATTAAAAATGATTTTTGTAAAATATTATTGATTTTCTGAACAATTATAAGTGAAATAAATTAATGAAAAAGTTAGAAAATTTTGAATGTAAGTTATTTTGGAAAATTTGATTTAATTATAATTGGACATTAAATTGAATATGAAATTATGATAAACTTATGATAATTTGAATATAAATGAATTTAAAGTGATTTTATATCATATTAATGATTTTTTATAAAGTTGAAATGGGAAATGAATGAATATTTAAGTTGAAATTTTGAAATATAACTAAAATTGGAAATTTATGAAATTGACTTAAAAGTGAATTTTTAGTTAAGTAAATAAAAATAAAACTAAGTTATATTTGAGAATTTGAACTTAAGTGTTAAGTTGAAATTTAATGTAATGAATTTAAAATTGAATGTTGCAATTTAATAAGTGAATTAGTATTAAATATTAATTTTTAATGGAAATTTAACTTCATGATATCATGAAATTAAGGAAAATTAAACGGTGTTTATAAAAGTAAAAATGTGTGATTTTATAAGTTAAAAGTGATTTAAAGAAAAATATAATTGTTGTGAAATTATATTGAAAATTTGAAGTTAATTAACTGCATTTTTTGAAATGCTGTTATATTTAATATAAATGATAATACAACATCTGTAAATGTTGTAGTTGATAAGTGAACTAAATAGCTAAATTGAATTTAAGGCTATTATAGCATTTTTTAAATGCTATAATTGTTGGATTAAACTAAGTTTTCTTTGAAACTAATGTAACTCTATTACAGGATTTTAAACGCTGTCATTTGTTAAATTGAACTGTTTTGAATATAACTTTCTGTTGCATTTTCCAAATGCTGCGAAAGTTGAATTTTCACTGTTTTGATAAAATTAAGTGAATAAATGAACTTTGAAAGTTGAAAATTTTGGAAATTTAATTTTAATATGTAATAACTTCATTTTTTTAAATGATTTAAATGAAGTAATTTGTATGGAATTGAACTATTTTGAAATGTGAATTGAAATGGTATTTTTAAATTGAATAAAAATGAATATATTTTTGAAATGAAATGATAAGTCTGATATCTTGAAACGGATTTGATGATAAGTTTGATATTTTGAAATGGATTTGAAATGATATTGGATTTTGAGAAATAAATACCATTTTTAAATTATAACTATGGGTCATAATAATGATGGGTTGTTAAAGAGCCCGGGATCGGATATGGACATACTCTCTGTCGATACCGAAAACCACTTTAACAACTATGTACGCGGTGGAGATTGCAGAATGAAGTAGGATGGTGACGACGTTCCTAAGGTACTTTACGTGGACCTAACTCCCGTGAGTTAGCTTAAGGTGGCTAAAACAGGAGCGATCTCGGGTCAAAGGACGTAGCACCTCTGGACTGGACACACTTCTTTGATACACCATTCTATTACTGTTGTGATTGATTGGGTGCACCCCTTGATATTGGAGCGTTGTTCTAGGTGGGCGTAGTGGCTGCTACGTTGTCGCCATCCCGTGTGCGTAATTGTTGTATCTACCCTGGCATTGCCTTGTGTGCCGTGTCACCTACCATATCGAGCCTTTACTACGAGTTTGTTTTTCTCCCGTAGCCCATGCAGTATTTAGGGTAGTCTCTTGGAGATATGCTGATACTGGATGGACTACTGCGATAATTATGTGTGAAGGGTGATATGGATAGCCCGGAACGCTATTTAAAAGTATGTTTATTTTACTGTACACATTATTATAATAGCGAAATATTACTATATAGTAAATAGTTTGATGGATCCTTAGAGGATGGGCGGTCCCAGGCATCCTTTAAGTTACTTGTATCTTTATTACAGTTCACTTGAGTTGGTTTACATTATATAAGTATATATTGTCCTGACTCGAGTGTTTGTGTTTTGCTTTACGCTCGGGTCAGCCTGAGTGTTTACAGCTTTGGATTCTCTTTCTGGAGCTGGTCTTTGCTGGAGTTTCTGCTTATCTACATATTTATCTACTTTTGTTTCAGCTGTTCTAGTTTATCTCATGTATTAGTGAACTTCTATGTATTTGGGATTTCTATTATGTTGTTTTCAGACTGTATTATGTATTTGGTTTGAGACTCTGTTGTAGTAGCTTCATGAACAACTATGTATTTTTATATTCCGCTGCAAGTTATTCTGTTTGTTTTGTGTCTGTGATTCTGTATATTTGATTTTATTTGCTCCAAATTTTTTTAAAATCTGTTATTTCGCATCATTCACGTCTGACATGCATGGATTATTGTCGATTTGATGGCATGAAATTGGAGTTGTTACAGTTGGTATCAGAGCTTTGGTTTTTGGCAAACCATTGCCACTGTGGAGTAAAAACTCATTAGAGATAGGGTATTTCTACCCTAGAATGAGTGAAATCAATCTCAGAATCATATATTTGTGAGAGACGTATTTTTAAAGTATAAAATGATTTTTCAAAATTTTTTCAAAGGATTTTCAAAGATTATTTTGATATATAAATTTGTCTTGCTTTCAAAGGAGTTTCAAATGTTTTCTAACCTTCCTTTCTTTCGTATCTACCTTGTTAGGATTTTTCTTTCTTTAAGATATTCATCCAAGTGTACTATCTTGTCTTATCTAAATTTGTCTTTGGCTTGTCTTTATTCTTTTCCTAAATTCATTCTTGATATTTTTCAGGATGAATCGAGGAAATGCTTGAGTTAGGGGTCGTGGTATTGCCCCGGCTCCTCAACATATTGCTCCAGTCAGGTTCACGGTTCTTTGTAACGAATTCTCTCAACTAGGTGGAACCCCATTCACCGGTTCAGAGACTATCATTGAGGCTTAGTAGTGGTTACGGAGTCTTGAGAGGATATTTACTGGTCTTGATATTACTGATGCCCAGCAACGTCAGTTAGCAGCTTGGCAGTTGCGTGATTCTGCTTTAGATTGGTGGGAGTCCGTTACGGCTAACACCGTCGAGGCTGATCTCACTTGGAAGCAGTTTAGGTATCCTTTGTGTTATCTTAATTTTGTTCCTATTTTTCCTTTCTTTGAATCTATCTTAAGCTTGTTTTCTGTATCTCTTTTCCAGGGAGGCTTTTGTGGCAAAATGGATGCCAGAAGCCGGAAAATCTCAGCTTTATCGTGAGTTTATGGATTTGAAGCAAGGTACCATGTCTTTTGCTGAGTATGAGAGGAAGTTCAATGAACTTTCCAAATTCGGTCCTAGCCTTATTGATACTCCTCTTAAGAAGAATGAGAAATTTATTGCTGGTGCTCGTCCAGAGTATTATAGTCGCCTTATTTCTCATGTTCATGGTTCTTTTACCCAGCTTATGGATATGGCTATTCGCTATGAGAATCCCACATCCAAAGGTCCTACTGCTTATGGTGCTTCTCCAGCTCAGTCATCCTCTGCTAATTCCAAGAAGCATAAGCCAAATTTCCTCCAGCAGAAGAAGAATTGGCTAAAGCGTCCTGGTTTGGGATCTTCATCATCTGCTCCTGCTCAGAGGCAACCAGTTGATCTCTCCTCCATCACTTGCTTTAGGTGTGATCAGAGAGGGCACTATGCCAATAGATATCCCATATTATCCGGTGCTGCTATTTCTCCACCTGCTCAGTCGGTTAGACGTGATCTCTGTCATATCTGTCTCCAGTCCGATCATTTTAAGAAGGATTGCCCTACCCAGCAGAGGGGTAATCCTTCTGATATATTTGGTGTCACTTCTGCCTCGTCTCCAGTTCCTCCAACTGCTTCTGCTCCTAGTGATGACCAAGATACACTCCAGGGTTCATTTACTTTATTTCAACATCATGTCCGTGTGTTGTTCGATACTGGTGCTTCACGCAGTTTTATTTCTATTGATTTGTGTAATAAGTTTGAGCATCTCCTTTCTCCTGAGTATACTTCTGTTCCATTATGTGTTTCAAATCCTATTGGGGGTCCTGCTAACCTTAATCGGATTTGTCGAGAAGTGAAACTTCTCCATTCCGATCATCGCTTTAGTGGTGATTTTTATATTCTGGGCTTCGATGCTTTTGATTTATTGCTTGGCCAGGATTGGTTAGTGAATCATGATGTTCATATCTCTTGTAAAGCCCGGTATGTTCGTTTCTTTGATGATTATGGGAATTCCTTGATTATTCAATGTCGCATGCCTCAGGATTTTGCCGGAAACTTTATTTATTCTTTGGATTCTTCTCCCAGTGATCTTGATTCTACTCCTGTGGTTAGACTATATCTCGATGTATTTGGTGAAGTCGCTTCTTTACCTTCGAAGCGGGAAATTGATTTTCGGATTGATCTTATTCCTGGTTCTCGACCTGTTGTTCTTCCTCCTAGAAGAATGGCACCCCGCGAGAAGGTTGAGATGGGAAAGCAAATTGAGGACTTATCTTCCAAAGGTCTGATTAGGCCTAGCTTTTCTGAATGGGGAGCTGCGATGGTTTTTGTCACCAAATCTGATGGTTCACTTCGGATGTGTGTTGATTATAGGGAGCTGAACAAGCTCACTATGAAAAACAAATATCCAATGCCTTGTATAAATGATATATTTGATCAGCTTTATGGTGCCACTATTTTCTCTTAGCTTGATCTTGCCACAGGTTTTCATCAGCTCGGGGTTGCTGAGGATAGCATTCCCAAGACTGCTTTCCGCACTGAGAATGGGTTTTATGAGTGGTTAGTCATGCCTTTCGGTTTGACAAATGCTCTTGCTTTCTTTGTTGATTTGATGAATCGTGTTTTTCATGATGTGCTTAATAAATTTGTGCTAGTCTTTGTTGATGATATCCTGGTCTTCTCTAAGACCCAGGAAGAGCATGAGTTGCATTTGAAATATGTTCTTGAGACTCTTAGAAATCATTAGTTAAAGGCTAAATTTTCTAAATGCCATTTCTGGAAGGATGAAGTCCGATATCTCGGGCATATTGTTTCTAGTAATGGAGTTTCTGTTGATCCAATCAAGATCGCTGCGAATAATGTAAGTCTTTCTTTCTTCTCTTTTCTCTATCATCTTAATAATTCTATATTTCCTGTTGTCCTTATTTTTCCCCTGTTCTGTTTCAGGATTGGGAAACTCCAAAGACTCCATCAGATATTCGTAGTTTTCTGGCCCTTGTCGGTTACTACCGGTGATTCATTGAGAATTTTGCTCAGATTGCTGCACCTCTCACGGCTTTGACTCGAAAGAATGCTAAGTTTGTCTGGAGTGATCAGTGTAGGGCTGCATTCAGTGAGTTGAAGAGCAAGTTAACTTCCGCACCAGTTCTTACTGTTCCAAATGGAAGTGAGGGATTGACGGTTTATACTGATGCTAGTCGTGAGGGTTTGGGTGCTGTTCTCATGCAGAATGGTAGGGTCATTGCCTATGCCAGCCGTCGGTTGAAAACCTACGAGGCAAATTATGATGCTCATGATTTAGAGTTACTTGTTGTTGTCTTTGCTTTGAAACTTTGGAGACATCATCTTCTTGGAACCAAGTTTGAGCTTTTCACAGATCATCAGTCTCTGAGATATATCTTCTCCCAGAAGGATTTGAATCAGAGGCAAGTTCGTTGGCTTGAGTTTCTGGCTTCTTACGGCCTTGATATTAGTTATACTCCCGGTAAAGCTAATGTTGTGGCCAATGCTCTGAGTCGGAAGAAGGCTTTGTTGTGTCAGCTTGTTGTTTCTTCTTCTCCTCTTATGGATCGGATTATGGCTAAGCGGGATGAGGATGAGATGCTTAGATTGATGAAGGAGAGTGTTCGTAGCAGAGTTGGTGGTAGTAGTGGTAGTAGTGGTGGAGCTCAGATTGATGACAGAGGGATTTTGAGGATTAATGGCAGGATTTGTGTTCCAAAGGTTGATAGTTTGAGGCAGGAGTTTCTTCAGGAGAATAATCGATCCAGACTTTCTATTCATCCTGGTGTGTCGAAGATGTATCAGGATACAAAGAAGCTTTATTGGTGGAAGGGGATGAAGAGGGATATCTCTATCTTTGTTAGTCGGTGTGCGACTTGTCAGCAAGTCAAAGCCGATCACCAGAAGACCCCTGGTTTGTTGCAGCCCCTTGAGATTCCCAATTGGAAGTGGGAACAGGTTTCCATGGATTTCATCGATGGTTTACCAAGGACTCGGAAGGGTAATGAAAGTATCTGGGTTATTGTGGATAGACTGACCAACTCCGCTCATTTTATTCCGGTCAAGTCTACTCGTTCTGCTTCTAGCTTACCTGAGATCTACATGAGAGAGATTGTTTGTCTCCATGGTGTTCCTCTTAATATTGTTTGTGATCGTGACCCTATCTTTACCAGTCAGTTCTGGAAGGCTTTTCAGGAATCTCTTGGTACTTGTCTGAATCTGAGCACTGCTTACCATCCACAGACCGACGGTCAAACGGAAAGAGTAAATCAGATTCTCGAGGATCTTCTTCGTGCTTATGTGCTTGATTATGGAGGATCTTGGGAAGATTATCTCCATCTTGCCGAATTTACCTACAATAATGGCTATCAGGTATAAATCTTATCTTCTATTTTTCAGTCTATTCTTGATCTTTTTATCTATCGCATTCTATATTCGCATTCAGGCCAGTCTCAAAATGTCTCCGTTTACTGCTCTATACGGACGTCCTTGTAGATCTCCATCATGCTGGATTGAATCCGGTAATCGTTTGGTTCTTGGTCCTGAAGTGGTTTTGGAAGCTTCTGAGAGAGTTGAGGAGACTAAGAAGAGGTTGGGAGTCACTCGGGATAGGCAGAAGAAATATGCTGATAGGCGCAGGCAGAATTTGGAATTTGCTGTTGGTGATCAGGTGTTCCTTAAGGTTTCTCCCTTGAGGAATGTCATTTGCTTTGGTCGTAGAGGGAAGCTTTCTCCTAGGTTCATTGGCCATTTCCGCATTGTGGAAAGAGTTGGTTCTTTGGCTTATCGTCTGGATTTGCCCAAGAAGCTTTCTGGAGTGCGTGAGGTATTCCATGTCTCGCAACTTCGCCGTCATCTTCATGATCCATCTCTTATTATCCAGCCTTCTGCTCTTGATAGTTTGGATATTGAGCCTAGCCTGAATGTTGAGAGGAAGCCACTTTGTATAGTTCATAGAGTTACGAAGCAGCTCAGAAGGAAATCTGTTAATCTGGTCAAAGTAAAGTGGAGTACTGATGATCGAGACTGTACCTGGGAAACGGAGGAGAGCATTCATGCTTTAAATCCAGAATTTTTTGTTTCATGTACTATTTTGTTTCCTGTCTTGTTCCTTTTATTTTCCTTTCCGTTCTTTTCGAGGACGAAAAGGTTTGAGTGGGGGAGAGTGTAACAACCCTAGATTTTGACTATAAATTTGAATTTGACTTTATTTCATTTCAAAATTATTTTAAATTTGTTTTATTTGTTAAATTTAATCTCTAAATATTTTTAAAATGATAATAGAATTTTTCAAAATTTACTGTATTTATTTCCTATTTTTAAAGGCTGTTTTCTAATTTTCTGCTATTTTCTTCATATAAATTATATTTAATTAAATTTTATTTATTTATTTTGTGAATTAATTCTTATTTTTATGTTATTATATTTGTTATAATTATTTTTCCAAGTCCATATAATTTTTCTAAAATTTATTCTGTTATTTTCAAATTTTTCTAGACTAGTTTGCATTTTTAAGCTATTTTCTTATTTTACCTTATAAAATTAATAAATACTTATATATATTTTTATATTTTGTTAAATTTTCGAAATTTTAACTGAAATGATTATTAGTTTCAGTAATTTAATCTTATATAAGTAAATTAAAAGAAATATGAAACGGTTTTGACTTTTGGTTTTCAAATGGCCCTTTATTTTCCAACCTTTCACATCCGTAACTTACTTTTGTCATCAATTAGCTTTTATTTTTCACTTCTTTCAGCCGACCAACCTTATTCTCATTCACGTACAATATTTTTTCATTCCTCAAACTGAAAATTTCGGCCAAGCCTTCTCCTTTGATCAAAAAAAAGGTAAATGTTCTTCTTTTATATTGTTTACATTGTTTTTCTATTGATTTTTGCATTTTCTTTCAACTAGATGTGACCGGCCCCACCTCCTCCAGTAGCTAGGCCAACCCCACCACCTCTTAGACCGACCATCAACCACCCTATATCACCACCATGGCAGGCCGAGCACCCCTTGACATGAGATCCACCACCAAAGGTCACAAACCATCACCTTTGTGCTCAAATCTAGCCTAGTTTGTTCCAACCACCTCCACCTTCCTTTTACCACCACCACCATCACCACCACCAGCCCAGATCTGATCACCACCCTCTGCCACATCACTCACCATCACCTGGAGCCTCTGGCCATGCCCCATAGCCTCTGGCCGAACCAAGCTTTAGCAAAGAAATGATGTATTTGCCTTGATATTGCCTTGTAGTCGTAGATCCAAACACATACATCTTGCACCATCTTTTAAACCATGTTAGGATGACCATATGGACTCAAGACCAGATCCAAATTCAACCCTTAACAGTACATTTCAGACCTGTAACTGAAGTATAGGAGGTTGAAAGCAAGTGCAATGATTTTGAATTGGTTTTATACAATTGTTTCTAGCATTGTTTATTGAATTTTTGGTTGAAATCTTATGTTGTTTGTAATTGTTTTATGCACATAAATTCAAGGTGTATAGCTTTGGCTCTCCACTCTCGAATCGCTATTGTGTTGTCGTGCCTTCATTTTGTCAGTATTGTGTGTTTGGTGTCAATCTCCAGCTTTGAACAGGTGAGTTATTCTCACCGGACATTATATACATATATAACTGGTGAATTGACCCCTTGTGAATCTGTAAAATGCATTATCATGTTATATCTGCTATATTATGATTATATGATGTTCACCCATGCTTAAACACCTGTTATTACATTTGTTACTGTTATATTATGATGTTCTTCTATTTTTATCAGTTTATCACGCTACAAGTTCCCTTTAGATTAGAATCACTATGGGTTGAAATGATACATACCCGAACGGACTTTAGAATAAGGGAAAATCGTTATGGGCTGAAATGATAAGCCTGAATGATTTTCGGTTTATTTCATTTACTTGGGACTGCGGGTTTGAAATGATAAAACCCGGATTTTCTTTGTAAATTACGGGTTGAAATGATATATTACCCGTATCACTTTTCCTATTGTAGAAAATTATATACAGACCCGTAGTTAATATATGTTTTTCTAAAAAATTTAGAATTATTTTATAAATGTAAATATTAAAATAATTTGATTTAAATCTAATTAAAAATGATTTTTGTAAAATATTATTGATTTTCTGAATAATTATAAGTGAAATAAATTAATGAAAAAGTTAGAAAATTTTAAATATAAGTTATTTTGGAAAATTTGATTTAATTATAATTGGACATTAAATTGAATATGAAATTATGATAAACTTATGATAATTTGAATTTAAATGAATTTAAAGTGATTTTATATCATATTAATGATTTTTAATAAAGTTGAAATGGGAAATGAATGAATATTTAAGTTGAAATTTTGAAATATAACTAAAATTAGAAATTTATGAAATTGGCTTAAAAGTGAATTTTTAGTTAAGTAAATAAAAATAAAACTAAGTTATATTTGAGAATTTGAACTTAAGTGTTAAGTTGAAATTTAATGTAATGAATTTAAAATTGAATGTTGCAATTTAATAAGTGAATTAGTATTAAATATTAATTTTTAGTGGAAATTTAACTTCATGATATCATGAAATTAAGGAAAATTAAATGGTGTTTATAAAAGTAAAAATGTGTGATTTTATAAGTTAAAAGTGATTTAAATAAAAATATAATTGTTGTGAAATTATATTGAAAATTTGAAGTTAATTAACTGCATTTTTTGAAATGCTATTATATCTAATATAAATGATAATACAACATCTGTAAATGTTGTAGTTGATAAGTGAACTAAATAGCTAAATTGAATTTAAGGCTATTATTGCATTTTTTAAATGCTATAATTGTTGGATTAAACTAAGTTTTCTTTGAAACTAATGTAACTCTATTACAGCATTTTAAACGCTGTCTTTTGTTAAATTGAACTATTTTGAATATAACTTTCTGTAGCATTTTCCAAATGCTGCGAAAGTTGAATTTTCACTGTTTTGATAAAATTAAGTGAATAAATGAACTTTGAAAGTTGAAAATTTTGGAAATTTAATTTTAATATGTAATAACTTCATTTTTTTAAATGATTTAAATGAAGTAATTTGTATGGAATTGAACTATTTTGAAATGTGAATTGAAATGGTATTTTTAAATTGAATAAAAATGAATATGTTTTTCAAATGAAATGATAAGTTTGATATCTTGAAATGGATTTGATGATAAGTTTGATATTTTGAAATGGATTTGAAATGATATTGGATTTTGAGAAATAAATACCATTTTTAAATTATAAATATGGGTTATAATAACGATGGGTTGTTAAAAAGACCGGGATCGGATATGGACATACTCTTTGTCGATACCGAAAACCTCTTTAACAACTGTGTACGCGGTGGAGATTCCAGAATGAAGTAGGATGGTGATGACGTTCCTAAGGTGCTTTACGTGGACCTAACTCCCGTGAGTTAGCTTAAGGTGGCTAAAACAGGAGCGATCTCGGGTCAAAAGAGGTAGCACCTCTGGACTGGAAACACTTCTTCGATACCATTCTATTACTGTTGTGATTGATTGGGTGCACCCCTTGATTTTGGAGTGTTGTTCTGGGTGGGCGTAGTGGCTGCTACGTTACCGCCAGCCCGTGTGCGTAATTGATATGTCTACCCTGGCATTGCCTTGTGTGCCATGTCACCTACCATATCGAGCATTTACTACGAGTTTGTTTTTCTCCCATAGCCCATGGAGTATTTAGGGTAGTCTCTCGGAGATATGCTGATACCGGATGGACTACTGGGACTATTATGTGTGAAGGGTGATATGGATAGCCCGGAATGCTATTTAAAAGTATGTTTATTTTACTGTAGACATTATTATAATAGCGAAATATTACTATATAGTAAATAGTTTGATGGATCCTTAGAGGATGGGCTGTACCAGGCATCCTTTAAGTTACTTGTATCTTTATTACAGTTCACTTGAGTTGGTTTACATTATATAAGTATATATTGTCCTGACTCGAGTGTTTGTGTTTTGCTTTACGCTCGGGTCAGCCTGAGTGTTTACAGCTTTGGATTCTCTTTCGGGAGTTGGTCTTTGCTAGAGTTTCTGCTTATCTACATATTTATCTACTTCTGTTTCAGCTGTTCTAGTTTATCTCATGTATTAGTGAACTTCTATGTATTTGGGATTTCTATTATGTTGTTTTCAGACTGTATTATGTATTTGGTTTGAGACTCTGTTGTAGTAGCTTCATGAACTACTATGTATTTTTATATTCTGCTGCGAGTTATTCTGTTTGTTCTGTGTCTGTGATTCTGTATATTTGATTTTATTTGTTCCAAATTTATTTACAATCTGTTATTTTGCATCATTCAAGTCTGACATGCGTGGATTATTGTCGATTTGAATGGCACGAAATTGGGGTTGTTACATCTCTCCTAATAAAAAAATCCTCCATGACTTGAGGGAGAAGATAATGGCTACCAAATCAAGATCATGGGTATTATACTTTCTCTCGTGGACTTTCAACAGTCGACTAGCATAGCTCACCACTCTCCTTTCTTGCATCAAAACTGCACTCAATCCCATACTGGAAGTGTAGGCATATGCTGTGAATGCTCTGAACCATTGGGTAGTACAAAAATAGATGCATCAATCAACAACTCCTTTAGCATAATAAAAGCATCCTCACAATTTGAGTTCCATGAGAAAACCAAATTCTTTTTGGTAAGGAGGTTCAGAGGGTCAAAAATCTTAGCGAAGTCCTCAATGAACTTCCTATGGTAGCTCGCCAAACCAAGGAAACTCCCACCTTTATGGCATTCTTTTTTACATACCAATCATGTACTGCAGCCACTTTTCTTGGATTGACCATCGGCCTATGCTTAGAGACAACATGTCCTAAAAAGCAAACCTCCTTGCACCAAAAGTGAGTTTTGAAAAACTTCTTCAGCTTATGCCCACGAAGGGTATTGAGCATTTCCCCTAAACGAAACTTGTGCTACTCCTTGCTTTTCAAATAGAGTAATATATCATCAATAAATAACAACATGAAATTATTAAGTAACCCTTTAAAATTAGACTCGTCGGGTCTACAAAATAGGTAGGTGCATTGGTTAGTCTAAAGGGCATTACTAATCGCTCATAGAGTCATGTACAAAAAGCGGTTTTCTAAATACCATCTTCGGCTACATGCAACTAATGGAAACTGGTAGTCAAGTCAAGCTAAGAGAACACTTTTCTCTAACTAGCTGATCAAAAAGATCGTCAGTGCTAGGTAATGGATAACGATTCTTCTCTGTCAACTTATTAATCTCATAATAATCGATGCAAAGTCTCAAAGAACCATTTGCCCTGGTAGCAAAAACAACTGGTGCTCCCCACTCTAAAGTACTCCTCCTAATGAAACCCTTCTCCAATAGCTGATTCACTAACTTATTCAGCTCATGTCTTTATTTAGAGTCGTATGCGTTAAGGCAAGGCAACAGATCTGCGTGCTCCTTGAGATAAACCTGAAATTCGATCTCTCTTCAGGGTTGAAAACTGATCACTTTGCAAAAGACATCTGTAGTCTTGAACTACCAGTACTAAACCTAACTCAACATATGATAGGTCTAAACAATATAGGAAGCTCAACATAACTAAACTTCTACAAGCAAATAACTTTCCTATCAAATCTAAGACTACCCCATAAATGGCCATCTAGTCCATACCAAAAATCAAACCAAACTGAAAAAAATGTAAGATAAAAGTATCGCAATCAAGCTTGACCCCAAAAATAAACAATTTCAAACCCTTACAAATCATAGATAAAGGAACTGATCCTCCAAGGTTTGATACAACTACTAGGTCAATAACTATGCTAGTGTCTAAGTGCGACCATCTACAAGTCTGCTCAAAGTGTGATGCATCAATGTCAAATAAGGTAAAAATAGATAAATCACACAAAGTCAACACACCTTCAATTACAACCTTCTTCCCCTTGTCCATAACGGGAGGTGCACTAGAGCTGGGAATAACATCCAGTGCATAAGCTAAAACTACTTGGGAAGAGGTCTTTGGTGGAGCCGGACACTCCCTCCTTTATGTGTCTTAGTTGATTGCAGTTATAGCATTTGATCTTTGAAATGCCCATCCCGCACTCCTTCATAGCATGCTCCTTCTTACCGCATGGACTGCACTCGATCTCCTACTTCTTAATCTTCACTTGGGTCCCATTCTACTCTTATGCTGATTCAACTGAGTTGTTTCCCTATTAACTTCTTGGGCTTACTTAGGGATGGCAATGGGGCGGGTTTCTTATGCCCCGGACCAGCCCCGTGTTTTTTAAACCCCACCCCAAAACCGCCTCGTAGACCCAGTGATGGTGTGAACTTTCGCTCCCCGTACCCGAAACCTATACGGGTCAGGGTAGACCCTCCACACCCTAAGACCCGATGAAGCATTACATATTCATTCAAAATTATGTATTAATGTACATAATATTTATTTTATTTTTAAGAGGGATTTTCACTAAATGATAAAATATATATATATATATATCAATGTATTTACAATGATAAGTAAGGTAATAAAAATGAGGTGTATGATAATGGTTCAAGAAAAATGTGCATACGTTATTATATAATTATTAGTGATGCAACTTAATATCATAAAAAGTATATAATTTATTAAATGGAACAATAGAAAATCCATGTTATAATTGCTTTTTTATAAAAGGATTAACAAATCACCATTACCATAATAAAGTGATTTTACGAAATCTCAGTAGTGCTGGTCGGGTTGGGGTGGGTCGGTCAAGCCCAAACCCGACCCTAGACCCGAAGCTCTTAAGAACGGGTAATGGGTCTACCTACCCTGATGACCCAATGGGGCAGGTCTTGGTGGGTCAAAACAGGGGCGGGTCTACTAGGTTTAGACCCTAGACCCGTCTCATTGCCAACTCGTCGCTCACTCCTTGCCTCTTCTTTGGAAATAGTATCTAGTCAGGCCATCTTCACCAAACTCTCATAAGTTGCCTTCATGGTAATGTGATTAAGAGCCAAACCTTGAAGAGGTTGATTCATCCCCTTTCCAAATATCAAAGCTTTTTTGTGAGGAGTATTTATCAGATCTAGTCTAAACCTAACCAACTCATTGAACTGATTTATATAGCCATTCACTAACATATCTCCTTGTTGCAACTGTATAAACTTCTCCAATTATACTCCTTGCCCTACCATGTAGAAAAATCTTGTCTCGGAATGCCTCATAAACTCTTCTCAAGTTACCTCTTTCTCTTTGATCTCCGCCACTACCACATCCCACCAGTTTAGAGACTCTCCTTACAAATGTCAGGTGGAAAGCTATCTCCTAACGTCGTCTCTAAGGCCCATCAATCTGAAAATCCTCTTACAAGTACGAATCTAGACTTTTGAGTCCATAAAAGATCCAGTCTCCATATATGGCTTCCCTACTACACTCACAAATTCCTTATACAGCTTGGTGAAATTGATGGCATGTGAGTTAGCAGAAACTACACCCGACGCCTGCTTTGTGCTTTCCCTATTTAGGTTAAGCACGAATTGGTACCTCGTTTGTAGATACCAACGAAACCACATCAAAATGTTCATGACTGTAATGTCAACTGCAACACCTAAGATGCACCAAGTAAGATTGCTTATTCTCTCTATTTTTGATTTAAAAATTATTAGCAACTTTTCCATTGATAGTATGAGCAAAAATAAGTGATAACATTTATTGTATTATACTTTCATACATAAAACTCTTGAAAACCTTTTATCTATCCATGTATATAATGTTTGGAAACCCATTTCGAATAACTTTTTGAAAACCCTTTTCCAAAATATACAAGCACGTTCTCTCAATATGCACCTAATCCCTAAGGAATCTTAAACCCATGCTCTAATACTAAATGTAACAACACGCATCTACAGGCACACCTATCCAAAGCCTTGGATGATTTTCAGTCTCGCATTATGCTAAGACATGCGAGCTATTGGGTTTTAATTCATTACAGGACATGATTATAAGGATAAAATCTAAGATATTCTACACTTTCAGATCTCACAGCAGAAGGAAGAAAAATATGAAAGCAGAAAATAATCATCTTAGAAAATATCTCAAAAATACAATCTCAAAATACGTGTAGTTAAAATCCAGAGTTTACAAAATAACAGCGTAAAGTTTGATAATTGCTAAAAAAGATAGATAGTTAAATGGAGAGTAATGAAGAGTAATATGCAATGCCAATGCCAAGCTCACTTCTCTACATACTAGATATAGGCCAATCACCTACTGCCATATCCTCCTATGATGGGGAAAAAAGGAAAGGACCAGGTCAGATAAGTCTGGTGAGTTAGTTGCATTATTAATGTATGGCGATCACATGCAATTGAGCTCATTTATAATCTATGCGACCTAGGATATCCTACTTGTGTTTTTTGAATTCCTTACTAGGGTTAGTCACGTTAACTAAGGAATATAGTTCCAAATACACCTATACCTAAACATCTTATGGAGGTTTATAGTTAGGGTCGAATAACTAATTGAACCGCAAATCATGACAGATCATACTAATAACCTCTAAGACTACTTCTATCACAAGATTGCATACAACATCGCTTTAGGGACCGTGTAATCCTGACTATGACTACAACGTATCTTACTTACACATTAAAAGGAGCCTGCAGTGCCAACTCGCGTCAAAAATGACTTAGGGTTTGTTGCATCCGTGTCCAAGCTCAATTAAAGCCACTTATTGCACCGCACCAGACATTCAACAATAGTGTCATGTCCTAATTACCATATGTACGAGGAACCTTCTGTTAGTGTTGGACTATGAACCTCTGTATGCATCCACGAATAGTGTTATACATCCACCAAGGAATCACCGGTGAGTGCTACTTGCGATCGAATCTCCTTATGTCAAATACCAAATTTGCCGAATGAATAGTGTTCGAGCCTAATTGCCCGTGTACACATCTAACTTGTCTCGTACATTCCTAAGAAGTATTAGGGAACTAATTTCCCTACTAATGTACTATTATGTATATAATAACATATATAAATCTACAAACTTAGGCCACAAGCCAAGGTTCAACCTGTGTAGAAAAGTCATTTACCGATCGACCGCTCACTATAGTAGCGATCGACTGATTATTGTCGACCTGCTATAATGAGCCTGTCGACCGATCATTTATTATTGCTGTAAAATGAAAAAAAAAATCCTTCTTCTATTTAACCTTAATCAAAATTTTACTTATATTTTAACTGTGAACCATATTTCTTTAACATTGATTAAATCCCAATTTCTAACTAGATTTCATCTATTTGTTCAAATCGATAATTTCAATAATCTCCATGTATAACTTATATTTCATTTACATGATTTTAATCTTATCAGCTTTATAATTATTTTTGTTTATTTTTATCTCAAATTAGTTTAGGGTAAAATCAACATTAATAGAGTATGGGATATATCCACATTAAACTCTAGATTCAATTCGAGGCGAACAAAAGGGTGTATCCATATTTCAAAACCAAAGAAATAGTATCACCTCCAACTTTGAGATGCTAGTGGTCGATAGATAGGATGAAACAATGGATCCCATCAAACATTACCGTAAATTCAATGTTATAGTGAATCTACACCATCTGACTCAAAAAGCTCGCTACAAATGCTTCTAAGTGTTCCTAGTTGGAGTTGAAAACAATGGTACCTTGAGCAATATCCATACTTTATGAACCCCTAATTGCACCCAAAGAAGGTTGACCTTACCAATACAAAGCAAAGGGAAGATGAGCCACTAAATTGAACTCATTTTTCAAGTGGATTCTATCAGGGTTCAAATGGTCAAAAAGGCATGTAAATTTAAAACTAAATTTCTAGATCAAATCGGTGTAAGAATAAATTCGATTACTTGTATATCAAGATTATTAATAATAAACCCGGCCGCTTCTTAAGATTTTTCTTCCCTTTTACTTAACTTGATTTTCCCCTGCTTAAATTTGATTTAACCTTGTTTATCTTTCCTTCCTGTGATTTATGTTTTGGTTTTTGTTTTCAAATTTTTTTTGGAGAAGATAGAGTTGAGAACATACTAATTAGATTTAGTGTTTTCTAATTGATTACTGAAGAACTTAAGTATATTTATAAATTCTCTAATCAACGTCAGTCGTTAGATTTATTAATAGAAATTCCTGGTTGTTCGGCTTAAGCTAACCCTTGTGGAAATAGTTCAACCGGTTGGTCTATGGATATTCTCCGTTGATTGACCGTGAGGTGTCGACTGGTACCAACCATGATGTCGACCTGCTGAACTTACCTAATAAAAAATTCCTATTATATATATTTAATTATTTTCAATTTCAAATCTTTAAACTTCGATAGCCTTTTCATGTGAACTCTGTTTTCCAAACTCTATATATGAAAATTATCTAGAAAATCGCTACAAATGCAATGATGCAAAATTAAAAGCCCAATTATTACATTCGTAAAAATTCCACATTATATTTAAATTAATTTCTTTTATTTAATTTTCGACTGATTTGGATGGCTCTGATGGCTCTGATTTGGATGGTCCTCTGATTGCTCTGATTTGGATGCCACCGATAGCGACTTAGTATGCTCCTTGATGAGGTTTCCTACGAGCTCTTCACGATCTCTTATGAGAATCGATGTTGAAGGCATTGGTAGTGGCAGCACACGCTTTCAATAAGGTCTAGATTGGTCAAAATGTTTTAACAATTGGAGCTCGTATTGTTTACATTAGTATGTTCTTAATCATTTCCCCTATCGGGCACTTTTATGCTGTGATAAAAATACAGGCTAACTGGCCTTAGAAGAGCACTGTTGACATGCTTCTTCTTCCTTGTCTTTTATTATTTTTAACTAATTAGCGATCGAAAATTGTTGTAAGCCTAGTGCGGCAGGCGTTGTGCCCCTGCACTATTGAGCCGAATAAATTAGATTTTTGTTCCAAACTTATTGTTTGAGAAACCAACTTTTGTAGTTTGTTCTTGCTTTCGACTTGTAGGGTAGTGTATCTCGAATAGCTAGCGGTCTATAGCATTAGTTTAACCAAAAAAATTTTGCCTACCCTAGTAGGTTAAGATCTCGGAAGCAAGCATTGACCATACCACTTGGGTGCTTGTTAGGTGCTAAGGCCGATGTTGGAAATTAAGCTTTATTATGTTGTTTTGATACCAATTCGATGGAGGGCTTAGAGGTTATCCTATGTGATGCGCAATCTGAGGCATTCTTAAATGATTTTCAGGGAAAAAAATGTTTGAAATGTACCAACTAACAAGAATGTCATGTGATGGGAAAAGTCCGGTTATTCGCTTATATGAGTCGAGTGCCTACTAATTATCGAATAGTGGGCGGCACTGACGCTAAATGGGCTTGCATTCTTGCCGAAGAGTTCTCTCAGGTGATCAGAAATCGTGTGCATAATGACGGATGAACCTTAGCTCGAACCAGAGTGCATAAGGCTTAAGGGTTCTCCAGGGTAACACGTCGCTTGTTGCTTAGAGGACCGTAGGCCCGGCTCGACCTGGGGTGCATAATTGGTTCGGGCACTCTTATATGATGGAGTGATAATAGGGAGACGAGAGGTAGGCACCGTTGTTTGCAAGAACTTAAAAGATAGAAATTGTCAAAAATAAACTTATCTAGGCATTGCTTTAATGGTAGGTGGTCTCAGTTCGAACCTAAACACTAAGCAGCTTGAAAGCTCCCCTAGGTGACACGCTACAAGCGGAGACTGACCCGACTATTCTAACATGAGGACACTACGGATGTTGGACTTCGACATCACTCGAGGTAATAGGTTGGCCTATAAAATAGTGTTTCATTATATTCAGTGGATGAGTGGCATCATGGATGTGGTTACAAACAATTATGGTCGTGCATCGAGTTAATGACATGCCTTGGTGAATAGGGAGATGTCTCACCTAGGCCCTCATAATCAGGACAACCTCTAAATAAAGAAACAAATGCATATGATTCAACTTTGCTAGATAGCCCGATAGTCCCCAATGATGAAATGAATTCTCAGTAATTATCCTCATGGATAGGCTACAGTTAAAAGGGGAGTGACGGCTCATGTTGTCCTTGGTGGCGAAGAGCAGTGGTTCTAGGAAGCAAAGGGTGGTGGTCCTTAAGCACAATAATGAGCATATGAAAACTCAACCTCGTTGGACAATCTTGGCAACGTTACTAAACAATGTGGGCCCTAGAGACTTGGTGCTTTTTTTGCAAGAGATCATTGGCTATTGATCTCAGATGCCTCTGGTAGTGCAAATGGGCATTTGGTTGCTCCTATGAAACTTTAAGGCATGAGACAAAGGAGGGATTCAATTGGAGGCTCATGGGGGCTGCCCCAGTTATCGACATGAGTGTTGGATCTTTGGGATTTTGCTGGGATAGGTTAGGCGGAGATTAAGATCATAATGATGGCCATTGTAACATCCCCCATTCCAAGGCCCAAACTAACTGCTACAGATGTTGTGGTCATCCATAGATATTAATTATCGGTGACAAAATGCGGCTATGTTAATCATATCAATGATCAAAAGTACATGAATATGAAAAAAGTCAATACGGTTTAATAACAAATTTTCACATCTCATTTCATGTATGATATTTCATATTGATTACATAATCCCCTTCGTAAACCCACGTTTAGAGAAATATTAATTATTACAAAATACTCTAAGAGCGACATATGAAGAAGCCCCATCGATTGATCATAATCATATATTAGGAAATTATGTAACTTGCCACTACATCCATACAGACAATCTTAAACAATACAGTGGATTAGAATAGAAATCCTAATGGCTAGAATGCCTTTTGCATGTCTTTGAAAGTTTATTTGCTTAATGGAATCCCGAAAAACACTCATTCTCAACCTACTCAAATTAATTTTGACCAGCCTAGATATTAAGGTGAAATAAAAACTTCGGATTAGACAAAAAGTTTTGTGTGAATAATAACTTACCATTTGAAACCAATAGATATCTAGTGAGACCATGACAATGCTGAGTGAAATGGGTTTCCCCTCACTAGTATCTTAATCAAACACAAAACCATATACTGTGCCCCTACATCCAAAATTGTTAAAAAGTAATAACGGTATGACTTAAATATATGCACATGTATGATATGGGAAATTTCGACCATTCTTTAAATCTGGGGTTACTCATTCCCAAAGTTTACCCAATTCCTTTTTCCAAACCCACAGTCACAATTCATAGTTTTCCTAGGGTCACTATGAACCTAATAGTTTTTATAGACCAACTAATAACCTATCTCCAAATACTGTTATGAGGTATTGAGATAGTCTGTACTACATCAACTCTACAAGATATATGAAAGTCTCCATATACAGTTAAAAGAACACTCATTTTTAATTATCTCCAAATTTGGTTAGGAGAAAAAATCAATACTCCAGATATAGTTAGGAGTCTATAACTATGCTCCAAATAAGGTTAGGAGTTTTCCTTTATCACATGTAAGCATATAAAGCTACGACTTTCCTTTTGTGCATAACCATCCTTTCATCTCACTAAGCCCTATGCATTGGAATTGCGGACCTTTACCAACTAGAGACAAACAGTTGAAGTATAGGGTGCGACCCAACATCATTCCACATTCTACTTATTATCTGGTTTTACAACTTCTTTTGATCATTCATATCCTAATAAAATTTTGATCTCCCTGACCTTCTGGATACAATTCTACTTACTCAGGAGTTAGTTTAACCATACTCATCACTGGGACAACCTAGCTGGCTATTATGCCCTTAATACCCTAAAATGCAGTTATGGGTATAGGTATGACAATAAAAAAATAATGCATAAAACTGATCAAATACACATGAATATATGGCATTCATCAGTCAATAAGTTCAAATTACTTAATCTTAAATAATATTCTCTTTATAAAGTTTTAACTCAAAAGTAAGGCTATTTTATAATTAAAATCCTTGAAATCATTTTTATCACGATATATGATTAATCCCTTTAAATCATATTTAAGGCAAGGGAACACTTACCCCTTTAAATAGTTCAAAATAGATCAATGTTATCGTCATTAATGACGTTGACATAATAGCCCAAGGCTCTCCACCTTTAATAGAATAAAAACTTTTACACTTGGCATTAAATAACGTCGACTCTCATTTGGGTCGAAGTCAAAACTTAAAACCTTTATATGTTTTATGGCTTACTACCAAAGAGATATAAGGTCGTTGACTCTTTAAAATATAGGCCTCGTTGCCACTTTAAAAACAGTTTCACGCAGCTTCGAAAACAAGCCTCTTCGGCATTAAAGAGATGAAGTGCGACATCTTTGCTAAGAGGCATCTAGACTAGGACATAAGTTCTTTGACCTTGATGCACCTTGACACCCTAGACCTTCGACGACGCTATAAAACTTCTTTACTTAAACCAATTCAGCTATTATGGCACTTTTATATAGAGTCAAACTTATATATGATCGATGCCCTTAAAAGCGCATCACTGCCTTAGTCTTGAAAATAAGCGAAGTGACTAGATGCGGCATTTTTTAAAAATGCGGTGAAGACAAGCGACATCGTGATGTTGACATTAAACTTTTAAAACATTTAGGTGAATCATGAAGACACCATTGCCACCAATACATTACAGTCGATGTGGTAGACTACGGCCTACTTGGAACAATTACATAGTTACCGAAGTAACTATTTTATGCTTCCCAACAAATGACTTCGACACTCGAGAAATGTGGCCTTGTCTTAGACTCGAAGATGATAGGGTAGTATAGCATTATCGTAATTATAATAAAAAATGATTTATTACTACTTAAAGTAAAACCTTTTTACCCAATATTCTTTCTTGTCCAATTTCTATTGGATAAAAACAATCTTTTACAAATACTTTTTGAAAATCATTACGACAGCATTTTCAAGTTCCCAATCATACTTCAAAATAATTAGTTAATATGTATAATTAATTGTTTTTCGAAATGACCATCCAACATAATAAATTCACCATAGTTTGAAATTACTTGGAGAAAAACGCAAAAATTCGCAAAGATTAAGAAATATAATATTCTTTATCATACAAAAGTTTCAGGGCCAAAATCCATATTTATTTATTTTTAAATAATTAAAACTCGAAATAAAAATGTTTCCTCCTTAGGAAATTCATTAAATATTCTTTATAACCTGAAAAATTATGAAGCTAAAAACCCACCTCCAAAATAATATTTTACTTAACATATCCATAAATCAAATCATTTGAAGGTAAAAATCTTAGGCTTTACCCTTAAAACCCTTTGTAAATAATTTCACACGATTTCCGTAAACTACTATATTGCCCAAACAATGATAAAATTAACATACATATCATATCAACATAAACGAACCAGCCCATGTAAGATTCAAAACCATATGGTATAAAAATAGGGTGGTCTATCATTATTCACCTTGATTTGATAATAAAATTTGAGACTTGATTGAGTAGATTTGATTCTCCTTAGCTTTAACTTGGTTTCCTAAGTTTTCTTCCACTTTTTTTCTTGCTTATGGTTGGCCTTGAGTTTTCTCTTTGATTGTTTAGTTTGATGAAAGCTTGAACGATATGGGAGGCAAAGGTTTAAGGTATGAAAGGCTTATCTACACCTATTTAACCCCTCTTGTATTCTCTTATTTTTAAAGCTAGTAAAATAATCTTATCAATTTATTTAGTTCAAACCTAACCTTAATATTTTTCAAATCTTAATTTGCTTATCACACTACACGTTACCTTATTCTATTTAATTTATCCAATTAAATCTCTTGATTAATGCTAATCAAAATTAGGGGTGTTGTAGGCTCCCCTCCTTAATGAATTTCATCCTTAAAATTTAGTAAGGACTATAAAGCAAACATATCAAACATTCAAACATCCGTAACAAACTATGCTAGTATACCCTATAAGCTAGTAGCTTAGGATAAGTATCTCTAATCATGTCCTCTATCTCCCAAGTACATTCTTTCTCGTTGTTACTCCACTGGACTTTCACCATTCTGACTGACTTGTTTCCTAACTTCTTCTCATTTTTCGCTATAACTCAAATTGGTTGTCTTACAAAAGTTAGATCTAATTTTATTACTAAATCTTCCACTGCAGTCGGAGCAGTAGTAGTCTCTGGATCATGCACATACTTCCTAAAATGAGAAACAAGAAACACTATGGACACGTGTCGAACTACTTGGTAACTCTACTCGGTAGCAAGCTTTTCGATCCTCTCTACAATATGGAATGGTCCTACATATCTTGATACCAGTTTTCCTGACTTCACAAATCATGTTGCACCCTTCATTAGTGATACCTTAATGAAAACACGATCTCTAACTGAGAACTCAAAATCTTTACGCCATTTATTTGCACAACTTTTTAGCCTAGACTGAGCTTCTCTCATCCTGCCTCAGATTGATTCAATCTTCTCTGTGGCTTCTTTTACCATATATGGACTAAGGACCAACCTGTCTCCAGCCTCTAACCAACATGTTGGTGATTTGCACATCCTTCCATCCAAAGCTTTAAAAGGCACCATTCCTATACTAGTACGATAATTATTATTATACGAAAACTCAACCAAGTGCTAGTCTAGTGCACAAGCTCTCAATAAATCTTCGAGCACCTTATTAACTCTCTCTGTCTTCACATCCATCAATGGGTGATAAGCAGTACTCATCTTAAGCTTTTTACCAAACACTTCCTATAAACTCTTCTAGAACTCACTAGTAAACAATGCATCTCTGTCACTGACTACACTACTCAGAATCCCAAGTAGTCTAACAATATTCTTCATGAATAACTTAAACAATATAGGCGCCATCCCGGTAGACTTAACAGGAACGAATTGTGCACTCTTGGCAAGTTTATCCACTATGACCCATATACTTTCAATTCCACTGTTTGACCTTAGCAACTCATTAATAAAATCCATGGATATTGAATCTCATTTCTAAACTGGCATATCTAAAGGCTGAAGCAATCACTTGGCTTCTAATGTTCGGCTCTTACTTGTTGGCAATTCGCACACTGCTTTACCCATAAGCCTACATCCCTATTCATACTTTCCCAGAAGAAACACCTCTTTATATCCTAATACATCTGGGTTCCCTCAAGATGAATCATAAACTTTGATCGATGGCACTCCCTAAGAACTTCTCTTCTTAGATTTCCAGCATCTGGAACACTAACCGTCCCTTCTTCCTTAATCATCCCCTTTGGTCAAGACTAAAATCCTTTTGATCATCGATCTCGGTTCCACCTTCCAATCTTATAATTTTCTCTGCTGACAATGGATCATTTATTTCTCTACTTAGAAGCAATCCTTTCTGTCAACATTGATCAAACTTCCAAGTAAGATAACATCGCTATACTTCGATTAGATATAGCAGCCGATCTTAAATATACACTACAAGTAGTCAATGGCTCCAGATCCTTCCATTCTACCACCATAGCTAACATTACATTTTAATGTTTCTTACTAAGTGCATCTGCAAATTTGTTTCCTTTCTCGGGCATATACTCAATACCAAAATCATAAGTTGTTAAAATTCGTACCACCTCTATTGTCTCATATTCAACTCTTTTTGAGAGAATAAATACCCCCAAAGACTTGTGATCCATATAAAACTCAAATCGTTCACCTAAGAGGTAGTGTCTCCACACTTTTAATGCGAAAATTACCGCTACCAACTCTAAATCATGAGTCGGATATCAAATTTCATGTGGTCCGAGCTATGGAGAAGCGTATACAATCACTTGAACCTTCTGCATCAATACAGCTCCTAAGCCTATCCCATATGCAGCCATATACACCACAACTCTTGATTCCCATTTGGAACTACTAATATGGGTGCATTAGTCAACAAATGCATTAACTTAAGGAACGCTTCCTCACATTTATCAGACTAAATGAACTTCACGTCCATTCTGGTTAGCTTAGTCAAAGGCGCTGTTATTCACGAGAAATCCTTAACAAATCTCTAGTAATAGACAACTAAATTAAGGAAACTTTTTATCTCAGTCACCATTTCGGGTCTTTTCCAATTATTAGTATCTTCGATCTTGGCTGAATCGACTTTCTCTAAAACTACATGACTAGGAAACTTCACTTCTTTCTTCCAGAAATGACACTTCGAAAACTTCGCTTTCAACTGATGCTGCCATAGCATCTCAAGCACTAATCTAAGATGAATCTCACGATCTCCGTCATCCTTAGATTATATCAAAATATCATTAATAAACACCAACAAGAACCTACCTAAGTGCTCTTGAAAAATCTGATTCATTAAATCCATAAAGAAAATTGGCGCATTAGTTAATCCGAATGGCCTCGCTAACCACTCGTACGAATCATACCTTATTCGAAATTGCTGTCAAAGGAATACTATCCTCCACCACTCTCAATTGATGGAACGTTGTCACCAAATTCAACCGGGAAAATACTTTTTCTACACTTAACTGATTAAATAAATAGTCCATTACAGACAAAGGATATTTATTCTTTATCATCTTTTCATTCAGCTAATGATAACGATGTACTATCTTAACGACCTGTCCGGTCTCTTGATGAACACCCAGCCGCTCCCTAAGGCGAACTACTTGATCTAATAAAAATCTTTCCTTCCAAGTCCACTAGCTGCACCTTTAACTCCTTCATCTCGGTAGGTGTCATCCTGCTAAATGGTTTTACTTACTGGTTTAGCTTCTAGTACAAGGTCTATTCGAAACTCAATAGCTCGTTTTGGTGATAGTCTTATAACCGACTTAACAACATATGCAAATTCTTTTACAATTAAAATCCGATTCAATTCATCTTCCACTTTTATCGCACCCAATAAAGCACAAATTTTTGGACTCAAATTCTCAACTGAGTATACTATTCAGTCACTACTACCCAGGCGTCTCAAAGATATTTTGCTACCCTGGCAAAATATCCTAGCATCATATTTTCTCAACCAACCATATCCAACAATCCCAAAGCCCGTAAAATCAAACGCAAACAAACTATAGGAAAAATTATAACCTAGCAACTCAAACTCTAGATGGTCACATCTCATCCCCAGAGTTGTGTACCCCCATATTGGATTAGCTATCCTTAAGGAAGTAACAAGTTATGATAGTTCTAAACGTAACTTATCTACTAAACACTATGATATAAATGAATGCGATGCACCGGTATCAAACATTACCTTACCTGGTATGCTATGAATCAAAAGCATACCTTCCATTATAGACATTCCTTTCTTAACAGCAGTTGGTCTGGAAGATGATGGTTCTAAAGAAAAAATGTAACCAGCCCGCTGATATACTCATATTACTAAAGGACATTATAAACAATGTTGTATAATAATACGGAGAATATGACTTTTTAAGGACGATCGAGTGTGAAAATATTTTTAGACTAACACTGATAATTCACTTACGTTTTGCTTAATCTATGGAATAAAATTTAACGTGTTTAGTCTCAATCTAAAGTAATATCCACAACGGCTTAGAATCAGAATACGGTATAACATATATAAAATAGTCATATATCACAACAGAATAAAATATAACTTATACAAATACATTTTGTAAGTCTACAAAGAAAATACTAGACTCACATAATATTCACCCAACACAAATCACTATCACAAATTTACATCTCATATACATACATAAAAATCCTAAATGAGATAAACTAAAAGTCTACTCATCCTGTAACCTGAAAAGTCTCGGCCTAACCCGAATATTATAAAATAAATGAATTATGCTATCTCTGAATATCCAAAAAAAGGTGAAAACAAGATATAATACACAAATTTATGACATATAGATAAATAAAGGTGTTAACATATAAACAAGTCTCGGAAATAATGTGAAACAGAATCCATTTCAAGCCATATGAATACATAAATCACAACATACAAAATATATTGCAAATCCTCAAAATCCATATTAAGAGACAGAACTCAAGAAAACATAGAATAATAACCAAACACAGAAAACACAGGATAGTCATAAAAACTCAAATTTTAGAAATTAATAATATCTCAAAATCTAGGAAAACAAAATCTCGATTGATTATGGAACACAAAATCTCGACCGATCACAAGGATCGAGGAAAACAAAATCTTGATCGGTCATAAGGATCGGGGAAAACAAAATATCAATCGCATCATAAGGATCAGGGAAAATCCATAAGTATACTTCTTATGGAACTATCACCCCCCTTCCATCCTGAAAACCAAAAGGGAGCAAACTCTATAGTACCAAATACTATCACTCTTAGTAATCACAAGAACTTAACCAAAATGTCTTATACCTCCTGGTGAAATTCAAGTATTTAGTAGAGCTAGTAATTTCATTTATTGCAGATACTAATGCAGAAACTGAACTATATTCTCTTATGCATCTATCGACCTTTGGCCGAATACCAAAAGAGAATATAATCCTAAAGTGTTAAATAATTACCTAAAGGCAATCACAAGAATTTGCCAAAGCATCCCATACAACCTGGTGAAATTCAAGTATTCGCTAATGGTTTAGTAAATCCCACTCGTACATTTTATTCAATTAGTTGTACCATATTCAACGAAGCATTACATGAGAGCATTTAAACCAATCAATAACACTAACTTGATTATCTGTATTCTCTATATTATAGAATTAAGGTCCTTAAAATGTTTTTATCTCCAGATCCAAAAGTTACAACAAAAATGTTTAAATAGCATAAAAATAGCCAAGTGCTAAATCTAATAAAAATCCGATAAGAGTTTATGGTTTTGAAAATAAATAATATAGTTTAACATATAGAAAATGATTTCTAAAACCCTTTTTATATAATTACTTTCAAATTATTCATTTTAAAAATCCATAAACTCAATTATTTCTCAACAATGTATAAATAAATTTATCCTTAGATAAAATAATCCATAATTCTAATTTTATATCAAAAATACTTCTATATATATATAGTTATTTCAAATCCCAATTTAAAAGATCCAAAGTTTACCATTCTTATTAAATCCATATATATATATATATATATATATAAGTCTATTCACTTTATAGAAATCACAAGTACTTTTATTTCCAAACCTATTTATGTATTTAAGCTTTTGATTAGAAATAACCAAGTTTATATTGCAAAGTCATTATTGTTATATAAAAAATATATTTTTTTCTTTATAAAAGAAATAATTTTATACTTGATTTTTTTAGAGAAAACGGTTTGATTTGAAAATCAGCCTTTTGAAAACTCTAGTTATATGTTTGCGACGAAAATTGTGTTATACCATGAACCCATAAAACAACTCTATGGTATTAAAACTCCAAAATGAATTCACAAATTCCTAAATAAGGATGTGGAAATAACATTGAAATCGGCATGAAATAAGATCAAAAACAAGCAATTATCAACAAGGAAAAAATGGGCGAACAGACGAACGAATGGGTGCAAACAGGAGGCCAACACCTATGGGATTAACTCCTCCCGCATTAACAACATTTCCTCCAGCAACTCCTGTAGCTGCTCCAGCTTGCACCATGTTAACAAAAAATCGATATGCGGTCCCCATATCTACTGGTGGGGTTTCAACACCTACATTGGCATTTGCATTTTGATTAGCATTTGCCTATCAACCTCGGTTTCTCCTAGTGTTGGGTCGAGCATTTCCATTTGTTGTAGTGCTTCCACCACCTAGATTCACTCTTCCACTTTCAGCCTCCATATCTTTCTTTCTTGTAAATATACATACGAATCTTAGTAAGATATAGAAGAACGGTCTAAGAGAGAGAAGAATAGAGATGGAATACATACATATATATAGCAAATATAATATGTTATTATAGGAATATTCCATAACCTAATATTATTCTCTGATTCATTAGGATTATGTTTTCATAAACTCTTTAGATTTAAAATTCTTTTTATCATAAACATATGCTTTGATACCAACTTGCGGCATCCCTCATTCTAAGTCCCAAAACTAAAGGCTATGGATGCTATAGTCATCCTTGGTTATTAATTCTCAATGACAAAATGTGGCTATGTTAATCATATCGATAATAAAAAAACACATGAATATGAAAAAATTTCAACACGGTTTAATAACAAATTTTTACATCTCATTTCACAGATGATATTTCACATTTATTACATAATCTCATTCGTAAACCCACATTTAGAAAATATGATTATTACAAAATACTCCAAGAGAAACATATGGAGATGCACTATTAGTTGATCAGAGTCACATATTTGGCAATTATATAACTTTCCATTACATCCATACAGACAAATTTAAAGAACATAGCAGATTAGAATAGAACTCCTAATTAGATTGAATGCCTCATGCATGTCTCTGGAAGTTTATTTGCCTAGTGAAAACCTAAAAAACCCTCACTCTCAACTTACTCAAATTAATTTTGAGCACCCGAGAATTTAAAGGGAAACAAAAAACTTTAGGTCAAACAAAAAGTTTGGTGTGAATAATAACCTACTATCTCGAACCAATAGATATCTAGTGAGATAATGCTGATGAGCGGAACGGGTTTCCCATCTCTAGTATCTTAATCAAAAGTAAAACCATGCACTACATCCACAATGGTTAAATCATAATAATGATATGACATAAATATATGCATGTATGATATTGGAAAATTCTGACCATTCTGTCAATCTAGGGTTACTCATTCCTAAGGTTTACCCAATTCCATTCCTAAACCTTCGGTCATAGCTCATAGTTTTCTAAGATCACTATAAACCTAATAGTTTTTACAGGCCAACTGATAACCTATCTCCAAATACGATTCGGAGGTATCGGTATGGTCAGTCTATATCAACTCAAAAAAATATACAGAAGTCTCTGAGTACAGTAGGAGAACACTCATTCTTAATTATCTCCATATTCGGTTAGGAAAAATATTCGATACTCTAGAAACAGTTAGGAGTCTATAACTATGCTCCAGATACGGTTATGAGTTTTCCTTTATCATATGTGAGCATATAGAGATATGAGTTCCCTTCTGTGCGTAAACATCCTTTCATCTCACTAAACCATACACACTTGAATCGTGGACCTTTACCAATCAGGGGCTAACGTTGAAGTATACGGCGCGACCCTACACCGGTCCCACATTCTACTTATTATCTGGTTTTACAACTTCTTTTGATCAGACCAAGACATCCTAATAAAATTTTGATCTCCCTGATCTCCAAGATGTAATTCTACACACTCAGGAGTTAGTCTTATCATGCTTATCATTGGAACAACCTACTAGTTATTCTACCCTTAATACCCCCAAAATGCAGTTATGGATCATAAATGATATGAGTATGACAAAAAAAATTATGCATAAATTGATCAAATACATAAGAACATATGACATTCATCAGTCAATAAGTTCAAATTACCTAATCTTTAGTAATATTCTCTTTATAAAGTTTTAACTCAAAACTTGGGCAATTTTATAATTAAAATCCTTGAAATCACTTTCATCACAATATATGATTCATCCCTTAAATTATATTTAAAATAAGGAAACACTTAGCTCTTCAAATAGTTCAAAATAGATCAATGTCATTGTCTTTAACGATGTCGATATAATAGCCTAAGGCACTCTGCCTTTAATAGAATAAAACCTTTAACACTTGGCATTAAACAACGTCAGGCGTCATTTGGGTTGAAGTCAAAACTTAAAACCTTTATTTTTTTATGTCTTATGACTGAGAGATATAGGGCCATCGACCCTTTAAAATATTGGCATCGTCGCCTCTTTAAAAACAGTTTCATTTAGCTTGGAAAACAAGCCTCGTTGACAGTAAAGAGATGTAGTGTGACATCGTGGCCAAGCGACATCAACACTTGGACATAAGGTATTCGACCTTGATGTGCCTCGATACCAAAGACCTTCGATGATGCTAAAAAACTTCTTTACCTAAACCACTTTGACTATTATGGTGCTTTTATATAAAGTCAAAGTCATATATGATCAAAGTCCTTAAAAGTGTAATCACTGCCTTAGTCTTGAAAACAAACGAAGTGATTAGGTGTGACATAGTTTAAAACTGCGGTGAAGACAAGTGACATCGCCGATGTCGAAATTAAACTTTTAAAACATTAAGGTGAATCACGAAGGCACCATTGCCACGATACTATATTGTCGACGAGGTCGACTTCGGCCTACTCGGAACCATTAGATATTTACTGAAGTAACTATCTTATGCTTTTCTTCAAACAACGTCGACACTAAAGGAACATGGCCCGGTCTTACGCTTAAAGATGATAGGGTGGTATGGCCTTGTTGTAATATAATAAAAATTGATTTATTACTATTTAAAGTATAAACTTTTCACCCAATTTCCTTTCTTGTCTGATTTCTATTAGATAAAAACAATCCTTTATAAATACTTTTTAGAAATCACTATCGCACAGCATTTTCAAGTTCCTAAACATATTCAAAATAATTAATTAATATCTATAATTAATTAGCCTTTAAAATGTCTATCGAGTATAATAAATTCACCATAATTTGAAATTACTTGGGGAAAAGTCCACAACTTCACAAAGATTGAGAAATATGATATTCTTTATCATATAAAAATTTCAATGCCAAAATCCATATATATTTATTTTAAATAATTAAAACCTGAAATAATAATGTTTCCTCCCTCGGAAATCCATAAAGTATTCTCTATAATTTGAAAATTTATGAAATTAAAAATCCATCTCGAAATTAACGTTTTACTTAACATATCCAATAATCAAACCGTTTGGAGACAAAAATCTTAGGTTTTACCCTTAAAACCCTTTTTAAATAATTTAATACAATTTCCATAAACTACTATTTTGCCCAAACAATTATAAATCAACATGGAATATCATATCAACATTAATAAATCAGCCCATACAAGATTCAAAACCAAATATGCATAAAAATGAGATGGTCTATCATTATTCACATTGATTTGATAATGAGAATTGAGATTTGAGTGAGCAGATTTGATTCTCCTTACCTTTAACTTGGTATCCTGGGCTTACTTCCTCTTTTCTTCTTGCTTATGGCCAGCCTTGATTTTTATCTTTAATTGTTTTAGTTTGATGAAAACATGAGTGATATGGGAGGTAAGGGTTTAAGGGATGAAAGCTTTATCTATTCCTATTTTGCCCCTCTTATGTATTCTCTTATGTTTAAAGTTATTAATACAATCTTATCAATTCATTTAGTTAAGACCCGACCTTAGTATTTGTCAAATCTCAATTCCCTTATCACGCTAAACATTACATTATTCTATTTAATTTATCTAATTAAATCTCCATACAGCCCTCCTAGACTTGGGTCTTGTCATAAGGTCGATCAACCAAGGCATACCGTAGGTGCCTGCTTGGAGAGCAGTGGAAGGCTCGTTCCTAATCCTAGAGTATCTTTCCAATGATCGAAGCTATAAGTGGTACCGCACCCGCAGTTGCCATACTTCATACAGGATGTTGGATACCAAGTGCGAAAAGTGCTTGCATAGGAGGCTACTAAACACAAGATCGGACGTTCGAGCCACCTGCTAGTGCCAGATTGTTTACCATATTTTTCATCAACATCGGAAGTGAACTACAAAAAGCAAAGGTTACTTGCTAATCGTCCAGCTTAAAAGCTAAAATGAGCATTCAATGGGTACATGACATATGATATATGGTGGTGCGGCAGAGATGCCTATGTCTATAGTGAATTCCTCTTATTATACGTCTCTCTTACAATTACAGGGAATTATAAAATATACAACAAGATAAAAAGGCGCCGTTCAGGACTAAGGCTACTGTTAATCTTAAGGGCTTGCTGAGCTTAGAGTTGTAGATGGTGAGCTTATGTGATAATCTGTCCCTCGATGCTAATATTAGGACGTGGGATCATAAGTGACCGGTGGATCCTAAATCGGCCCTTGTAGGTGGCAACCAATAGCCAATTAGTTGACACTTAGTAGGTGGTGATCAACAATTATCAACAACAATCGAAGAGTCGAACCTTGGTAGATGGTGACCAACCATTAAACAGTTGACCCTTGGAGGGTGGCAATCAACAACCAAATAGTCTATCCTTGGCAGGTGGCGACCAACCATCGAATAATCGACCCTAGGCGGGTGGCAACCTACAACCCCTTTGAAGTTGCCACGCATGGGTTATTCATAGTGCCTGAAACTTATGCTGAGGTGGTTGAGATGATTCCATAAAACCTATACGAAAGCATTGTTCATTATATTTGATTAATGAGGGATAGCTAGCGAAGTGAAAGGAGTCAGCAGCGGAAGTTAACATCAATAGGTAGAACCATTCCTTGCCCTTACTGTTCAAGTAATGTTCATGCAGAATGGAAGCATTCTACATAGCATGCTCTCAATAGAGGACACACTTTGTTGTACTTATTTGTCGGCCTTGCTTATATGCTGGTGCCACGAGGCGGACTAGGTATACCAGCCTTATCCCAAGGATATGGAAAGAGGTAGGAAACCACTAAAGATAGTACTGGAGGAGAAGGCTGTGCCAGGTAGGATTGGCTGCACTCCACGAAATGATATGGAGGACCAACTGTAAGGTTGCTTGCACGGGTTGCACCAGTGTTGGGATGGCAAGAAATGCCTATGGCAATCTAGAGATGTGTCGATCGACGGATGGACCGATAAAGGCGCTTGAATTGATAGGTTGTTTAGGACTCGGCTGGTCATAAGAGGGGGTTGGATAATGGGAGCAAGACTGAGTAGTGCGAGTACCTTGCATTTCTTGAGAGTTGGTTGTTGATCTAAGGTGCACTGGCCAAGGGGACGACCTGGAGTGACATGAAGAGGATGGGCTGATATGGTCCAAACCGAACGACGGTGGAGGGAGATCTACAAGCATGTTTTTGATTCTCGAGTTTCTTGTGGTAGGTTTGGGCCCAAGCCGGCTCGCGCCGAAGCAGATTAAGCTAAGATATTTTCTTATTTATGAAAATTTTGAGCAACAATAATGCTTTTCAAATGTTGAGTAGTATATACTCAATGTTTCTAGGGGCGCCCAACGGTTACGTACTGATAGTTATTGGATAACTATGGAATGACTGGTTCCATAGATTCTTGTTGTTTAATATTATTAAGGTCAAATAGAACATATCGATGTGATAATATTACTCAATTCTCTCGACTTGAGAATACTTTCGAGCTCCAATATGGAAACTCCGCTTTGATCATACTTAAATCATTAAACCATGACACAGTATCTATCGAACGACTATAGTTGGGTCGAGTAGAAGCATTCGAATTGAAACACTATTCAAGAGAGAAATCATCTTCGTAGTTATATATGGTCAGTATCACAGTCAACCAAAATAAACTCAAAGTCAATTCTACGGCTATAATAGTTCGGTTAATAATAACTATTATTATTGAACCAAGGACCATTCGGGGTATAAATTTGAATATGGGTGATATTGGAATTTTGACATTTACCAAATTCCATCTATCCTAAGTTATATAGTTTTGATGAGGAGAATTGGTGCAAATAATTGGCACTACTAGGTAACTCTTAAATAAGCAAAACTGGATTTTTACCAAAGCTATGTAACTGATAAATTTGGTCATAATGTCACATCATTAGCTAAGGTGACAGTGAACATTAATATTCAAATTGTTCTATATTAGTCGCTAACTGAATTTACACTTAAGAGCCACACAACTGAAATGTTAAATGCTACGAAGACCATCTGATTTAATTAATTATAATTGTTATAAATGAACTAAATTAATTAATATCTATGAAATATTAATTAAGTTATATACACGTATTGACATACGATATCGGTATGCATTTGAAATAAATTTAAATGCCGATTTATTTGAACGGGCTTGAAGCAGTTAGGAGGCTATAGTGGCTGTCGATAAGGGGAAATGTGGGATTGAATATTGTATCAAAATGGTGTGAAATAGTAAGAGAGAAAGGAGGATCTAGATCCCCATTTTTCTTCTAAGTGTCTACACTATTTAAACATCTCAAATTCCACTTTACTTTCTTTTGATTTTTGCTCCATCTAGATCAGACCTGGGAATCCTCCCTTTGTCATTTCTCCTCGATTCTAAAGATTTTAAAACATAAATTAAATATAAATAATAGATCGATGGTTGATGCTTTCAGTCTGGTAGCTTGTTCTAGAAGTTTGGATACTGATTTAAGGAGTTTTTCAATTCAACATTTCAATGTGTCATGATTAGGCTTTAGTCAAGATAAATAAATATTTACACTTATATATATATATATATATATATATATTATTCATTGTGTCATTTATGTATTTTATATAGTATATGAATTATAACGAATTCACATATGTCTATGTTGTCTACATTGGATGAATATGTGTATGTGTGTGTATATATGTATATATTGTAATTATATATGTATGTACTTAAAGTATACATACATACTTGTAAATGTAACTAAGACCATATAAATAGAAATTAAAAAATTCGAATTTAATAATATTTTGAAATTTAAACATAATTATATAAAATATATATGTTTATTTTGTTATCATATATATTTATCATAGTATTCAAAAATAAACTTATAAATTTAATTAAATTTGTTTATTATATATATAATTCATTTAAATATTATGGCTAATTATATTAAGTATATGTATACATGTATGTTATAAGATATACATGTAAATATTTAATAAAATTATGTAAAAGTTTGAACATTGTATTCAAAAAAAAATTAATTTTCGTATGGAAATCTATAAATAACCAAATTTAAAACATATTATTATGGCTGAATATATATATATGCATGAACACACACACACACACACATATTTATATAATTATTAATTTACATTAGAACATATTCATATATATATATATATATATATATATATTATATAGAATTTTAAATATAAATTTAACATGTATAAAAAATTATATGTATGTGTAATTTTAGAAATAAAATTAAAATTTTAAATTTTGAAATATATATACATATATTAAAATGAATATGTTGGTTTGAATTTGAAATCTCTAGATATTTTATTATACAGATCAAGATCTGAAATTTAAAATTTTAATTTTAGTTTTGAATTAAAAGTCAAGTTATTTATATTAATATTTATACCTACTCTATATTATAATGTCAAATATATACACATATACATACATACATACATATATATATTAACAAACATTTGTATGTTACAAATATTATTTTATATTGTTTAAAACTATTTACACACACACGTATCTATTAGACAACACATATGTAAGTGGAGAGGCTAGTATGTCTTTTGTGGTGTAAATCTCATCACTTATACACAGGTATGTTGAACCATGTACAATGTTTATGTTGCACATATGTACGTACACGCATGTGTATGTATGATACACATGTAATATTATATAACATAAACATATGTAAATCTCAACACTTATACACAGGCATGTTGAACCACGTACACCGTTTATGTTGCACATGTACATACATAAACGTGTATGTATGATACACATGTAATATTATATAACATAAACATAACAATAAAATAAAGCATTATTTACAACCTAAATAAAATAATGATTTTATGTAAAATTTACTTAGATTAGATCTAAGTAAATTTAAACTTTATAGGCCCAATAAGATCAATAATGGAACAAATTTTTGAAATTTACCCATTTACACCGCTATGTGTTGGCTTGGTTCCAACATGTTTTCACCAAGATTGAATAGATATTGGCTTACATATCTTAGGTTTGAAAGTCAAATCCAGTCTAGTACATAGCATAGCATACTTATGGAACCAATTGTTGATGCATACTCTTCATCGGTTTAGGGAGCGTCCTTCGTAGAAAGGATAATTCCATATTAGACTGAAATCCTTATTTGGAATTCTCCATATAGATTCTTTTCGGTATGATATCCATGCATAAGGATTGGGGTGATCCTAGAAACATTTTAGATCCATCTTTATATATATATTAATAACTAGTACATAGCATGCTTCCCTTAAATCCTTCATGGAGAAGTTCTTGGATAACCAAGCTTTTATTGATTACAATAACGCAATATCATTGCCAATCAATAACAAATCATCAACATGTAGAACTAAGAACACTATAGTGCTTCCTTATTTTTTTGATATATTCATGCTTCTTCCGTGTTGTGACAAAAACAAATTGTTTGATTACTTATTCATAACACTTATTCCAACTCCTTGAAGCTTGTTAAGGCCATAAATGGACCTTCACGGCTTGCAAGCTTTGCCCTCACTCCCATTAACCTCGAAAATCTCGGTCTGTGACATGTAAATGATCTCTTCTACATTATCATTTTAAAATATCGTTTTCATGTCCATTTTCCGTATTTCATATTCATAGAATGCAGTAATAGCTAGCATTATCTGAATGGAATTAACCATTAGTATGGGCCAAAATGTTTCGTCATAATCAATACCTTGAATTTGGCGAAACTCTTTCGCCACTAGTCTAGCTTTGTAAGTCTCTACTTGTCCATCTACATTTAGCTTTTTCCTAAAAATTCATTTGCTGGCATGGATTTTATCCCTTTGGGTATGTCAACAATTACATGGAACCTATTACGAATTTCATAGCTCCAAGGAAAAGTACAGAGTCTTTACTCTTCAGTGCTTGTTGGAATAATAGAGGAGTGTCATCCACTAAGCACACAGTCCTCTTTCTTGCCATCCATGAGAAAACGCAGCATCTCTCTAGTGCATGAGATTCTTTATTAGACCTTCTAATATATGCATGTTTGATTACTAGTGAATTTGACTCACCTACTGTTTTGGCCTTTGTGTTAGTTTCTCATATCTCATCCAAGTCTACAATCACACCGTTAATTTATTTTATAAGAAATTTCTTTTCCAAAAAGTTGGCATATTGAGAAATAATAACCATTTCTTTCTTGGTATTATAGAAAATATATCCCACTAAATTCTTAGGATATCCTATAAATTTACACAATGCCGATTTTTCATCAAATTTATTGGGACCAACATTCTTAACGTAGGCTGGAAAGCCCCATACCTTCAGATATTTGAGTTGGGATTTCTTCCTACACCACATCTTATGTAGGGTCTTAAGAACAGATCTAGTAAGATAACATTCAACATATGTGTTGCGGTTTCTAGTTCATATCCCTAATAGGAAAGAGGTAGAAGCCTTACTTATCATGGAACGAACCATATCTAGTAGGGTTTAATTTCTTCTTTCCGAAACACCATTGTTTTGGGAGTATAAGGTGGAGTAATCTAAGATATAACCACTTTACCTTTTAAGTACTATTGGAGCTATTTTCCAACATACTCGCCTCCTCGATAAGATCGAAATTTTTAATCTTATGGTTTATATGGTTTTTGATCTCATATCTGTTCTCTTTAAATTACTCTAGATATAAGATTTATTCTTCATAAGATACATATATCCCAGTCTAGAGAAATCATCGATAAAATTTACAAAATAAGAAATATTACCTTTAGCAACTATAGGAATTGGATCACATACATGGATATGTAAGAGACCCAAGAGTTCATTAACTTATCACTGCTCTCACTAAATGGGTGTTTTGTCATTTTCCCTTTAAGACATGACTCACACGTATCAAATAATTTAGAATCAAGCTATAGTAGAAAACTTCGTTTTTTAGTCTGTGTGGTCTTTTCTCACTTATCTGACCTAGCTTACAATGCTACATATAATTATTATTAATTTCAATAGTAAAAGAACTATTCACAACATGGATATAATTAGAATTATAAACGTAAATGCCATTATCAAAAGCACTGTTGTATGATTTTATTTCCATCCAACATAATGCTCATAAAAATTATCAACATAATGCTCCCTAAACGACACTTTGAGGCTATTGAAAAATTTAATGATATATATGTTTTGTGTTGTCTTTGCAACAGTTTGTCTGATACAAACAGCACGTAAACTAGGGCGATTTCTAGGTCTGCAACCCATTTATTATAAGCAATTATTAGTTCAATGTCTACATCCTTAGCAGTCTTTCCTTGGAGATTTAGTTATTACCGACCATAAACATTCATATATGAGTGCTATTTTAATCACTCTTAGTTAGTCTATGTAGTTAGGTCTAGTGAATATGTTATTTTCAGAAAACAATATTGGTGTGGGCATTTTTTGCAAATTTAATTTAGTACTTTACAACACTAACTTCATAATAGACGCTCTTATAATATTAGTAAGGTTAAACATTATATTTCATTTTACTAATAAGCTCCCACGAGACATTTATGTTTCTCAAAACCCTAGGAAGACACATAGAAATCTTTAGACTTCTTTAGTGGGTGTTAGGATTTGCTTGCCCTTGGGTTGTGACCTTGAGTTTGCTAACAAATCATAGGTCCTTAAGCTATGGATAACACTTTATAGATTATATCATATGCAACTCGTAAACCATGGTATTTTGTCTTGATCTCATTTCGACCGTGAGTTTGTTCAATAAAGTGGAAGAGGTTATTCGCTCGTACCTAACATTTCATGATGGCCTACGTATAGTATATGAACCTTGAGTTTGTTCAACAAATATATATAGTCATCTTATCTCATCAAGTCAATATATTAATAATACTACACATAGCATTCCTAGTTTGATTTTGCTCAACAACCAAAGAGCATGCAAGTAATTTGTTAATATATCAATGGTAGAGGATAACACTTATACTAAAGATTCATTATCTTGAACATATTTATTTAAGTGATACCGACTTATGGAATAACATATTTCTTCTAAAACACCATCATGATTTAAGCATTAAACACATCGAAAATCACCATATATACACACACACCATATATATGTATTTATTTGATAAATCTAATTTGGGTTTATTGCAGTTCTACCTTTTATATACATTCATATTGTTTGAGTTCAATTCCTGTATAATAATTTATAATTTTAGTTAATTTATATAATAATCTTATGGATAATCTTATGTTAATTTTATTATTAAGTCTTATTTAATTAACTTAATTAATTAGCTTAATTAATTAAAAATTTAATTAATTTTATTTTATTCATTTTAAACATTTTAAATTGAATATGTATACATAACACTTATAGTAATACACATATAACTTAATACATGTATATTACATTACTTATCAATTAACACTTAATTAAAATAATTTTAGTTAATTTTAATTAACTTTGAAAATTATATGTATCAGATGCCTTAAACATTTTAAGATAAATTTTCATATATTAATATATGTATTCTTTTTTAATTTGACAACTCAACTTTTATATATTTATTTATTTAATCCAATTAGGTATTGTTAAATTTTCTAAAATAATTATTTAATTTTCAAATGATTTTGAACATATTTTATAATATTTATAATTTTTTCCATATTTTAAATTTGACTTTTTAAATTTCGATTATAATTTATAATTTCAGAAAAGATTTGAAAATTAGACCAAGGCACAAATTCAATTAGGCATTTATATTAAGGATAACTTTTAGGCTTACTTAACCTTTTAGGCAAGCCAGTAGTTAGTTAGGGTAGGATACTTGATGGTAGGCTTTAATAAGTTAGCCCTAATACTGCTAATTAATTCCACATAGGCTATTGAGCTCTGATACCATTGATGGATCTGTGTCAACACGCATCGAGATAAATGAGTATTTAAAATGAAAATCCATTTTTAGATCTTATTGAACCTATAAATCTAAATTAATTTAGATCCGAATAAAATCTTTATTTTATTTAATTGGTTCATATAAAGATTTGACTTTATTATTATATAGTGTATAAGTGTATCAAACACGCATGTACATATATAATGTATGTGCAACATATAAACGCATACACAATTTAATGTTCCAGCATATAAGCTTCGGGATTTACACTACAATGGACTATTTACCCTATTATATACATATTCATTATCCATGATTAATTTATTATTATACACATTTATATTTACATACATAAATATATAATACATACATATATGCATATATTTATAACATACGTATACATATAACACACATACATATATCATTTGAAGTTATTAATTCAAATTAATATTTAAATATGTTAAGGTAAATTTGCATTTATAAATAGATCAAGATCTAGAATAAAAAATCCGTTTCAAAATTCAAATGTTAGTATGCTTAAATACATACACACACATATACACACGCACTCCGTATGTCTGTATGTTTTAAATAAACATTCAAAATATTATATATATAATTTTAAAATTTATTTATAGATTATTAATAATAAATATAAAATAATCATATGTTAAAAATTAATTTTTTGATCGAAATTTTTTATAAATTTTTTTTATTTATTTTACAAACCCATGCGGATTCATAAAAGAATTTTTATTTTAAATATAAAATCCATATGGATTTCATAAAAAATTTAAATTATAAATGTTTATAGATTAATATTTGTAAGAATTTTTTTAAATACTTAACGGTCCAAGAAAGTTTAAAATACATTTGCAGGTTATTATTTTATTTCGAATTTAATTATAAATATATATACATAATTTTTTTATAAAACATATGTGTGTGTGTGTGTGTGTGTGAATATGGATTATTAAACTAATTTGTATGTAATACATATATATGTATACATATATGTATATGCACAGTAATTATAAAAATAAAATTTTAATTTAAAAATGTTTTAAATTTATTTTTGTTTATTTAGTTTAAAATGGTCGAAAAGAAATTTATGTATATATAGACACACAGACATATATATACATGTGTGTGTGTGTTTTTTTTAAAATTTAAATGTGTATGTATATGTATGTAAATTTGACAGCAAATAAATTTATAAATTCATGATGGATCCAACCTACACATGTATATTGACATAGATAAATGTGTATGTAAAAGAAAATAGATTAGAAATTACTATATTGTAACTTTATGAGTGCTCCTTGAATGCCAAATAAACTCCTTTAGATCTGATCCAAAACATCCATGAATTTGCTGCAAACAAGAGACGAACACTACACTGTAACCTTTGACTTTGATTTTATTTTTATTTTGGAAATTAAATAGAAAAATTGCCTATGGGATTTTTGCCTAGAGTAGGCAGGGTGGAGGATCAAAAGTAAACTAAAAAAGAGAGGGGAAGAATGGTTTATATAGGCAACAGGAATGTAAAGGATGAGACTTGGATCTGCTAATTTACCTCTTCTCTTTGCTAATTCAAAGCCGAATTTTTAACATATAAATCTCTCATACCCCACCCTATTTGGCCACCTATATATGGGCTTATTGGTGCTATATATGTTTCTAAATTCGATCGATATTTAATCATTGCAAATATAATTTAAAATGTATATTGATATCGTATATTGATACACACATATATAACTTTTATATACATATTTTACCAAAAACTAATTCAGATAAATCAAACAAATTTAATAACTAATATTTCATAAATATTAATTAATTTATAATAATTATAATTTAACTAAATCGTGTGGTATTTTTAGGTATTCCACATTGCGGTTGTGCAACTCATAGGTGGAAATTCGATCAGCTATTAATATTGAACAACGTGAATATTAACATTTACACATCATCTTATCTAAATATGTGACAGTTTGACCGTATTGCTTACATTTTTTGGTAAAATCCAATTTTCCTATTTTAAGTGATCCATGGTAGCGATAATTGTTTACACCAATTCTATTCATCAAAACTATATCACATTAGGACTTATGGAGTTTGGTTTAGGTCAAAATTCCAATATTATCCAAATTCAACTTATATAGTCCAAACATAAAGTCCAGGTTTAACAAAAACAATTATTACTAACTAAACTGTTCTAGCCAAAGACTTTGACTATAGTTGACCGTGATATTAACCTGATATAACTGACGAAACTAATTGTTTATTGAATAATGTTTCACTTCCAATGCTTCAATTCGAACCCAACTATAGTCATTTGATGAAGGTTGTACCACGATTTAACCTAATCAAAGTGAAGTGTCTACGTTGAAGTTCAATATTATTCTTAAGTTGAGAGAACTATGTAATATTGTCATTTCCATATTCTATGTTTGATCTTAGTTATATTAACCTACTGAAATCTATTGATTGAGTCATTCTATAGTTATAAGTAATTATCAGTATGTAATGCCTTGGTGCCCCAACAGCCATCTGTAATGCACTCCCCAACATTTGGATAATATTTGCACAAAAAATGGTCAGACATCTCCAATCAATTTATTGTGGCACTATGTATACGGGGTGTATAATGTTGCTGTTATATTTGTGATTTGGTTGATTTTTAGAGAGTAGATCATAGATATGTTTTGCAGACAATAAATTGTGGTAAAGGACACAAAGATTTATGATGGTTTGGCCAAAGCGTGCCTACATCCACTATCCATTTGCATTATCCTTTATATAGATGTTTGGTACAATGCTTGTAGTGCAAAATATGATGATCTATAGCTCAGTAGAAAGTTAGATATAGAACTAAGGAAGTTTGTTCGACAACTCCTATCCATCTATCATATTCATCTATTCATGTTTCGCCATTCCTATTTTGTTGTTCCTGTTGGGCTGTTCCTGTGAGCCTATTGTTGTTCAACTATTCTTGTTAGGCTATTCCTATTTAGTCATTTATGTTAGTCTATCCCTAGAATTCTCTGACTTGACGCCATTACTATTATAAGCTTTGGCTCTCTAGAATTGTCCCATATTATTGTTAGATGTTTTAGTATCTATAGGAGTGAAGGTATAGTGAGGCTAAGCTGATAAAAAAAGAATTTTTCTTAATTACCTCACTCGGTTTAGTTATTTCCATGTACAGAAGATATGCTCTAGAACTTCCATGTATCTAAGATTTGATTTCCATATATATATACTTTGTTCAGGCTGGTGGTAGTTGGCTTGTTAGTGCTTGCTTATTTGAAAGTTCCTAGTTCACTGGCCATGTCATGGTTCGTGATGCCTAGGTTCAGTAGTAATGCGATTGTTCAATTGTGGCTTCTTCTTCGGTAGGAGGACCATGTTGCATACCCGGCTATGTCTGGGTCCTTCCCCTTTGGTTCGGTAACTCTTTACATTAGACCAGTATTCCTATCCAATAGTTCCACTGTCGAACAAGAATTCTTGTTCAGTGTTTACACTATCGAATAGGATTCTCTGTTCGATAGTTAGGCCACCAGACAGGATTTTCTGTTAGCTTAACTATCGAACATGTGAGTTGGAGAAGCTTTTCATTTTCTACTTCTTGCATTTCTACTCTTACCACACCATGGGCTTCTTGCCAACTTCTTGCCTATTTGTTTAGGTTACTTTGACTAAGCGACGATGCTGCAATCTTTGACTACTATGGTGCTTGCTAGATTTCTTGGTATTGTTTAGATTGGTTATAACAATTATAGGTTGCTAGATCCATGATTGGCAAAGCTCTTATGTCATGATCTAAAAGTTGATCTCGTACAGCTCGATGTTGGATGGTAGAATGGATGATTGAAGGTGATTGAATAAGGATGAAATGATTCTCTGATAACAAAAATGCTCTATAGATTAGGTTGGGCAAGATTCTATTAGGTGATTTATAGAGCTTCAAGCTTGTCCGCCATTACTGCCCATCCATCCTTTCTTAGTATTACCCATCCATGAGGTACTTATAGATGTGAGGTTAGGTGATAAACTTTAGGTAGTAATGGTTAGGTTTCCTACTGGACCATTTCTCATGTTCCATAAAAATAATGTGCTTGCTAAGAATCGAACTCCTGACATCTCCATTAAAAATTTGACACATAATCACTTAAGATATGCATATATTTTGCGCTATTTTATTTAATTTTAAATCAAAATTAAATAAAATTTGGACTAATAGCTTTGTATCATTGAGTATAATATTCCAATGCCTCTAAATATTCCATTTTCTTAAAGTATGTAGTAGCTCTCCAAGGTGGGGCCCAAGTCGATTAGGTTATGGTAAATTTTAAAATGACCATATTTTCCGATCCGTAGCTCGGATTGAGATGTGGTTTCGACCAAGGTGCATGTCCTAACCTCGAAAAATTTTACAAGTGCCTTGAGTTTATTTTTAGACTATGCCAAATTTTTCCCTAACACTTCGCTTTGCTCTTGTGATTACATGATGGAGCCTTTATTATGCATCTTCCGGCCATTTCTATGCTCATTGGCATCTTTTTGTATTCACCATGTTATGGGCAAAAGTGCCCACAACACTTGCCCATCGAAACATACTTTCGTAAAATACAAAGTATGCTTTGTTTCATCCAAAATCGCCTTTCTTTCTCATGCAATGCTTATTTTAGACTTCAAATTTTTATATCCTTATTCTTGTCCTTTCAGTTAGTTTTCCACCGCTAGCAGTCGTGGAACCTTGTTCATTTGGGGAGAAACTTATTGACCGTTCAAAGACATATTTTTTTAGTATGACATTTGTAGCTCACGCTTTCTTGGTAGTATAGTAATCTAGCATGATTTCCCATTCATTTTCATCTCTGTTTGGTAGAGAGTTGCTCTCCCTAGTTCAACCTCCTTACCCCTGTGTACCGAGGGCCTCACATTGTCTTATAAATGTTCTAAGTATATCAAGGTGCTTGGGGGAAAGGGATATACCATGTTATGGTACGTGTATTCAACGATGTATATTTTGTTTGCATTGACTTCGATTTGGCTTATCAAGATTAGTAGTCATGATGTATTTTTCCTACACGAGCGCCAAATTATTCCACTAACGACTTCTTCACAACTACAATGCATACTTGTAAGATCAATTACTAAAATGTTTGGCTAGGTTAGTGGTCTCTGTTGAAGTTTTGGACATAGGTTGATCATTTACTTGTGCTATGAAGCTAACATTCTTTTGAAGTTTATGTATTGCTGCATCTAATATGTATTCATGTCCATATTCTCCTTTCCATGCGTAGCGCTTACACAAGCACACACGTATTCTATGGTAATATGTAAATATGTTTTCCACACCTGGTGGTATTCATGGTACGTTTGTTCTATATGATTTCTAAGTTTTCTCATCATATTACTAACCTTTTTGCCACTACTATTCGTACATGTATGGGATCAATCATCAATAATTTTGACAAGGTACACGGTTCCTATTGAAGTGTATTTAGGCATGAGACATATTGTTTGATGATTTGGGTGTAATTTTATTTGTGCTTTAATGTTAGCCTCATTTATGGTTGATGCTTCCCTTGACTTGTACTCAATATTTTCTATATGAACTATTACAGAAGTGCATATCTATCTTATAGAAATTTTAAAATGGAATCATCATACATGATCAAGATTGGTCATTGCACTATGTTTGTACAACGTTCTTGCTTAGTGATCAGCTTATTAGCAACTTTTTCATTGCCACCTTAGCAGTTGAACATGTTTAATCACTGACAGTTCCAGCAAGCTGAGCATACTGGTAAGTGGTTCTTTATTATTTTCATTCATAGGGCTACATAAGAGCTTGTCACATCATCATCAGAGCTTAATCCTTATCGTTCGACTTCCATATGTCAAGCATCCCATAGTTAAAGTAACCCCCTCCTCTCATAAGAAGTTACATTTTCTCAAATTTTCTTTCCTCCACAAAATCATTTTGAAATCTTTAAAGCATGAAAAAGCTTGAAATGTATGACAATGACAAATAATTTCCCAAATGTAGTGAAGAACATGACTTTGTAATAACTGCACATTTACACTTGCTTTCTTCTAAAAATGATCTAACTACTTGCAATGTTGGTCAGAATTCTGATCAAACATTTCTGGCGATTTCAATGAGAATTCAACCAAGGAAAGTAAAATCAATTTTTCTTCTTCTTTTTCTTCTATTATTCAAAATTTTCATATTTTTGATAAGAATCATCATAACATCATATCATGGAAGAAGATATATTTAATCAATCCACATCTAATGATCTAACTTAAGGGAAAGTTAAATATTCCGTTCCACACATGGAAAGACAAGCACGAAGTCTCCACAAATTAACTACATAAACTTGGTAAGAAAAAGATGTGACTACCTTATATTTTACAAGATAGTGAAGCTAAAATCCTTTTCACATTAAAGACAAACCCACTTTTGCTATCGCTTGAGGATTCCAAAAACCAAAAGAGCCAACCAAAGATTAAAAAAAAGTAAAAATGACCAAGGAAAACCCTTCGATCGAATGCAAATTGTCATCCAATCTCAAGTCGAAGCAACATTGTTTGATACAAACCTTCTCCATGGGCTAAATTAGATCGCGAAGGAAAGAGGATGCAAATGGTTAATATAATAAAATAAACATTAAACATCCTTTAAGTAAAGCGTTGTAAAATAACATTTTTAGAAAGGAAAAGGAGGAGATTATCGAAAAAAAGAATCCCATCTAGAGCAGCCTTACATTCACAAATCCAAAAACCTTAAAAATCTAAGGAATACACCTTCTCCAAAATCTAAGAATACACCTTCTATTTTTAAAATAGTAATTTTAGCTTTTGCACTTTTAATAGTCTTTAATGTCGAAACATATCAAAATTATTTGAATAGGGATATTTTTTGAACAAGGTTTTATTAATGTCAGCGAATATTGATCTCAGGGATCGAACTCATGACTTTTAATTTCATAGTCTACACTACCAATCAACTGAGCCAACCATGTCGGTAAACATTTCAAAATTATTTTCCTTTAGCACATCCATAGCCTCGACCCTTACAACACTCATACCCATCACGATTTTTTTCTCCTTACCCATTAATTTTCCAACAAAAGCATGATTAATTAAACTACTCGACAACTCGTAATTACCTATATACTACTTCTACATCCCAATTATTTGATTCAAGATGTATATCTTTGCTGGAAAAATAAACGTTCACATTTTTTTCGTTTCATTTCAAGGATGTTTCATATTATTTTTCATAATTTACTCACCTTTTGTTTTTTTTCTCATCATTTACCGATCGTCTCATTTAACAGTCTAGTTTGTGGATTTTGCAGATGCCCTAAACTTATTTGATTTGGTTATGATAAAAAGTGCATTTATACTATTTGCTTGTAACCGACAATAATCTATAAATACATCTCAAGAAATTAATACGTAAAAATAAAAATAAATAACAGTGTTGTTTGGGAATATTCCACCTTTTCAGTTCATTTTCAAACTAAAAAAACAAAGGAACGTCTCCGAATTTGGAGTAAAAACACAGCAGTAAGGAGCAGACTGGTGATCTAATGAGATGAGAATTTGATGTGGCATATTCAATCTAATCAATCAACTAAATAACACTCAAGTGTTGAATATTTATAAACAAAAAGTGAAACAGCTTTCAAAATTACTGCACAGACACGCCATTTTCAGCGCTCAAAGATAAAAATGGCTTACTCGAGGAGAAAGAACTACTCAGTTTTTAACTCCAGATTCAAGGAAACAAGAACAAGTCCAGCAGCCATAATGATGGATCATGAGCAGGGTAATTAGACCAACTCCAATGAAACGTCAAACAGGAAAGCTCTACAATACTTTGTTAAATTATTTAATTCTCTATTAATAAATAATAAATTTTCACACAGCACGTATAAAAAAAAATCTTTTAGATGCTACAAAAACGCTATGGACAAACCTTTTGAAATGGAATTTAAAAATGCAATGTATCAAATTAATGACAATAACTCCCACGATCCAGATGGTTTCATCTCAAAGTTTTACAAACTGCACTGAGAATTAATCAAAAACAATGTGTTGCAAGCTGAAAATAAATCATAGCTTTTTATGTTTAATCCTTGAAAATGTAGACTCGTAGACAAAATTAGACTATAGGCCAATATCATTATGTAAAGTAACTTATAAAATTTTGACTAATCTATTAAGTAATAGAATGAAGTACTAGCTCAACAATCTAATATCAATTAATCAAAATGCACTCATTCCGAAAAGAATAATCTCATAAAATTCTCTTCTAGCATACGAGATGGTGAAGGGATTCAGTAGAAAGATGGCTAATAATATGTGCATGAAAATAGACCTACATAAAGCCTGCGACAAAATAAGTTGGACTTCATATATCATATGCTGCTATGCATGTGTTGTTCCGGAAAATTTGCATATTTGATATATGAATGCATATCCACTGCCATTTTTTTAATCCTTATAGATGGTAGCCCTTTAAGATTCTTTAGCAGAAATTGAGACATATGGCAAGGAGGTCCATAATCTTCTTTATTGTTTACTGCTATGGGATTTTTCATCATTTTATTAGATTTAATAACCCATGAGGCAAGATTGAGCCGATTCTTCCTATTCAACCAATCCTCATGCATTTGTTATGTGATGAAGACATTTTAGTGTTCATCAAGGCTAGCACTAAAAATGCAGATTACCTTCTTAATATAATGAAAATAATCAAAGAGTCTGTGGGCTTAGAACTAAATGAAAAGAAAGCTACACTGTATTTTAACAAAAGGGCAAGATTCACAGGCTAAATCATCAATAAATTGAAAGTTAAACAGGAAATCTCCCAGTCAAATATTTAGAAATTCCCCTTTCTTATAGTAAGATACAATCTAGAGATTTCATAGGGCTGTTAAATAAAATCCACAAAAAAATTAACAAATGAAATAGCAAGATGTCGAACATAGCTGGCAAAATTGAATTAATCAAAATTGTAATCTATTCAACGATCACATTTGGATTCAATTTTGTCGGTTACTGGTATCAATAATGAACAAAATCGATTCTATGTGCGCAAGCTTTGTACGGAAAAGTAAAATTCATAACATGGGATGTGAAGCCTTATGCTAACGTAAATCTGAAGGAGGAGTGAGTTTAAGAAAATTACAAGATCTCATAAAGGCAACTGCAGCGAAACTCACATCGAGATATATACAAGGCAATGATCTATGTGCTCAGTGGATGAGAAACAGATATTGTTAGAAGAGAAATTACTTATCCACTAATGAAGATAATAATGCATCATATACCTGGAAGCTGCTTCTCAAACAAGATCAAAATTCAAGGAATCAATTGAAAGGAAGGTGGTCAATAGAGATAACACAAGCCTTTGATATGATCCAAGGATTAACGGACAGTCGTTGGCCGAATTGGTGGAAAGGAGGCAGTGTCGATAATTGGGGACCACGATAGGGAAGTGTATTCCCATATTTCCAATGGGAAATGGAGACAAGATAACTCTTATATACCCCTGCATATTGCACAAGAGATCAATAGTATCCAAGTTTGTAATTCTAGTTCTGAAGGTTACTGGGTCTGTAAATTAAAAAGTAATAGAGAATTTTCATTTTATTCAGCGAGGAATCAGGTTAGAGAGGTGCATAGTGAAAAAAGCCGGTGCAAATATATTTGGAATTCAGCATGTGCACCCAAAATGTCACTTTGTGCATTGCTACAAGGCTAAACAAGCTACACACCAAGGAGAGAATCTCGAGATGGAATGACTCGATTGATGTGCTATGCGTCTTATGGAAACAGGAAACGAAATAAAACTCGCATCTTTTCTTAAAATGTACATATTCGAGTTACATAAGGGAAAGCAATAGTCATAAACTTCAAATTTCAGACTCGAATACAAACGACATAAGTAAGGTGCTTAAAATAGTTTTCAATAGAAATATCACTAAAGCATTTTACAACAAATTGATCTCTATATTTATTACAATAATAATTTGGCATATTTGGATGGAGCGTAGTCCAGGGACGGAGCCAAGATTTTATACCGCCCTGGGCTAGGGTTGTACTTAATCGAAATGTCATTGAAGGTAAAAACTGCAAAAAATGATATTAATAATGTTTTTGATTATTGACATAATTACAGTTCTTTAATAGTTAATTGTACAGATAATAGAAAGATATAATTAGTAAAAGATTTGAGAAGAACGTGAAAATGCAAACAGATGTACTTTCGTAGAAACAGGAATTATAAAATTTGATAATGGATTACTTCTGATTTCTTATTTTTCTTCGTATTTTCCTCGCTTGTCATTATGTTTTTATTATTTTTAATAAAATATAAAAGAGCGGAGAATTTGAATATTAAATCCCAACGATGGACTTAATCCAAGAATAAACGATACATTTGTTCTACTTAATGCATACTAAAAATATAATTGAGCCGAGATTATTATATGGGGTTATCACTGTGCATAATGCATAGCTCCGTCCTTGGAGCGTACCATGAGCATATTTCAACAAACAGAAACTCTAACTCAAATCAGATTGGGATCAAATAAGGTTAGATTGCAAACAACTATTGACTAGAACTACTATACAAGAAGAAGAGAAGAGGGGAATGTAACTCATTTTCAAAGAATTTGGCCATGTATCCACCGCATATAGACGAACTGACGTTCGGAGCGGAAGAATGTAGCCGCGAGACAACGAAAGCAGTGGAGACGCCTGAAGCTTCTCGGCCTGAATAATAAAGCGTTTATTATCTCGAAGAAGCTTTGGGCTAGTTTCTTTGCATCGGTGAATGTTTGGCAGACATGGATTTGGAAATGAAGTGAAACGGAATTGAAGTCTAATTAACGAAGTGGATAGAGATACAAACGAGGGCTTAGTTTAATTATTTTATTTGTTTATGGCACGTGATGTGTTTTAACAGCCCCTTTCTTGTTATTATTTCAAATTTTGGCGATTCGGAAGGTGCGCACAATGGCTTCTGAGTTTGTTTTTAGTGTGAAACTTCTGCCATAGTTTGCTTCCTACACACCTAATTATGTAATTCCACTTTTCCTAGTAAATAAAATACCTGTTTCAAAATAATAATAATAATAATAGTTTAAACCAATATATATATATGCTTAAGGTACGAATTTCAAAATAAGATACACACTTTATCCATGATAAAATGATCTTCATCGTTTAAAAAAGCAGATTGCACATTGTCTCTTTCATTGTTTCCTTTCATCTTCGAACCATCATGGTGCAGCTCAAATGAAATAAGTCGAAAACTATCCTACAATATGTAAAATAATAATAAACCAATCAACAACTTTTTATTTACGGCAATCCTATAACAGAAACAACCATTTTGACAATTACCTGATTTATATCAACATTAACATCTTTAATTTCAATTTAATGAAGTTTACTGCTACATCTAAGCGATTAAGCAAGAAAACTATTTCCATATTGACAACAAATTCAAACATATCAATCATCCCAACATAAATAATCTTCAAACTATGTCAAATGCTTAAGAATATAATTAAAAAAGAAGATAAATAAGTAATAGAATATAAATAATATTTTATTGGAGACATTTTGGCATAAATCCTTATAATTATAAAACCTAAGTTTAGGTCCCTTTCAATTTCCTTTTATAAAATGCATTTATATTTTAGAAAAATAAATATAATTTAGAGGATATTTGAGTAATTTTACCAAACTTAATATGTGCATGTTATTATTTTTTTATAACTCATACCCTATGCAACATACCTCCTGACAGCCACATTTAAATTTGTAAAGTAGAAAGGGAGGGATATAATATAGAAAGAGATCTAATTTCCACTAACTTTTTCGGAATGGTCTATTAATACCCCATGTTTTGTTTTTCAACTCCTCCCTCCATTAAACTTAAAAAATTTATTTAGACTAGAAATGTCAATAGGGTGGGTTGGGGCGAGTTTCTAATGCCCTAGACCCGCCCCAAACCCACCCTGTAGACCCCGTGTGGGTTTGAATTTTCGCACGGGACCTATATGGGTTATGGTAGACCCGTCACTCCCTAAGAGTCGATGATGCTCTATGTATTCATTCAAAATTGTATAATAATGTACATATGCATACATACATACATACATAATTATATATATATATATATATATATATATGTATCTCATATATATATATATATATATATATATATATGTATATGTATATATATGTATATGTATGTATCATTATCTGTAAGAGTGATTTTCATGAAATGGTAAAGTGAATATAAATAATAATATGCTTACAATGATATAGGAAGATGATAGAAATGTAGAATAATAGTTCAAGAAAATATGCATATTTTATTGTATAATTGTTTGGGCCAAAATTGGTCACAAACCCCAAATACCGTGAAAGCACCAGTGTATGAATACAGACCAACAATATTCAAACACAAATAACAGATCTCAGCAAATACTAAACAATAATCCCAAAGTAAAGAACAGAGACACAAGTTTTATAGTGGTTCGGCTATCTCCGGCCTACGTCCATTCCAAAGTTTTTATCCTTTTATTGATTATCCTTGATGACTACAGATGATTACAGCAGTTACAAAGTCCAAAACTTGAAATAAATGGCGGTAATGATGTTAAGGAATGATTCTGGCAGCGTCCGGGCGTGCTTTCCTTCTCCAAGTTCTCCGACCCCTTTTCTGAATGACCAGGGGCTCTATTTATAAGCGTAGGAGGCTGATATTTCTCCTAAAATCCGGGAAGACCGCTTCAGGCACGTGAGGGGGCCCACACGCCCGAAATCTAGAGGTCCGGGCCCACCTTGTGATCGATTCGAAGTAAGGTTCGAATCGATCAAGAAATCATCCAGTTGAGCTGAAATTTGGTGAGAACATTCTTCAACATGTATGTAAGCTCCTGTAAAAATTTCATTTCATTTGGATCAACGGTTTGGAAGATATGATCGATTCAAGTTCAAAGTTCCGTGCGTTCTGCCTGGTTCGAATCTGTGCTTCGAAACCATCCATTTCGAAACCATCCCTTTCGTATCCATAAGGCCGACTCCTTCGAATCCATACTCTTCGAATCCATGCTCCATCCACTTACTCCTTCGAATCCATAAGGCCAACTCCTTCGAATCCATACTCTTCGAATCCATGCTCTTTGAAGCCGCCTCCTTCGAGTCCATGACTTTCGAGCTCATCTCCTTCGAGTCCATATCCTCCGAGTCCATCCTCTTCGAATCCATCATCTTCGAATCCATGTCCATTGCTTCGTATCCATCATCTTCGAGTCCATGTCCATTGTTCGTATCCATCATCTTCGAATCCAAACCCTTCGACTCCATGACCTTCGAATCCATCTCCAATCCTTCGACTCCATGACCTTCGAATCCATCTCCTTCGAATCCATGTTCTTTGTATCCATCGAGTCCCCATCGATTCGAAGTACCATCGATGCGAGTCTTGGTGGGTTCGAATCCATCCTGATGGGTTCGAATCTGATGGATTCGAACCGAGCACTCCATCTTGAAGGATTCGAACAGCATACCTCTCCCACCTTGAATCCATTGTATTTCCTTCATACGAACTCCGATTAACCTGAAATTTGAAACATAGCCTTTTCTAGTCCTTATCATTGTCTCCAATCAATTTCGTCCCAATCGGAGTTTAACAAAATTTTGACGATATCGATCGCAGCCTTGATTCCAACCGATCTCCAATCCTGATATTCATAATTCCTTGCCAATTTGTTGATATTCCAGTTTTGACCAAAAAATGGGATAACATTTTGCCCCCCAAAACATGCCTTGTGACAACAAGGCGTGTTTTGAATAATTCCGAGTCCAATATCCAAAGTCCAAAGTCATATTGCCAGAGTATATCATCCTTGACTGCTCCGAGTCGATATCCAATTCCAAACCCAATAACCAAAGCTTGAGTCAATTCCCTGTCCATCCGAGCTCGACAACCGAGTTCCAATCCATCCTTATCCAATAGCCAATAACCGAATCCGGGACCTCTCCGGGTCTATATCCAAATCCATAACCTCTCCGGGTTCTTGCCAAGCGTAATCCACATTTGATGTCCTTGGTCCAGTGTCCCTGGACGTTGAGCTAACCTCCCCGGGTTCTTCCCAAGCGTAATCTGCACTTGACGACCTTGGTCCAGTGTCCCTGGACGTCGTACAATACCATGGCTTAAGTCCTAAGCCGAATCCTGGTTTCTCCGGAACCTTGTTGAGCATAATCCATACTCAACGACCTGAAAATAACAATTGATAATAGAGGGCCTAAGTCCTAGGCCGAATCCTGGTCACTCCGGACCCTTGCCGAGCATAGCGCATACTCGACGACCTGAATGAGCCAATTTACCACGTTCGGGCAAAGTGACTCACCCCTTGCCAGGCATAATCCATACCCGACGACCGTTTATCAAAAATCAGATAAAAATCCAATCAAAATCCAATCCAAAATCCAAATCAAAACCAAAAAACCAAACCAGCATCCAAAATCGAAAACAATCATCCGAAGGAAAATCCAAGTCAAAAAGCAAGCAAAACCGGGAGCTCAATCCAAGCCCCAAAACTAAAATCCAAACAGAAAAGTAATGTCCAATCAAAAAGCAAAAGATAGATTTCACAAACCATAGCGTTGCAGCTTTGTCGTCATTCAGAGCATGCCTAGGGGCTATCTCTGTCCCCGTACATGTGTAAATGACTTGGTTGCTTGCTAATAGTTCGTTACTTATTCCATATTATCCCGATTAGTGAATGATCAATCGACCACCATCCCTGGGTCTCTCATCATCACGGCGAGAGGTTGTCGGTGGTTGCTCCTGCTCCACCGTTGCATTCCGAGCTCCGACATACTGCTGTAACTGTCCATTCCTTACATGCTCCTCGATTATATCCTTCAAGTGCCTGCAGCTGTTGGTGTCATGTCCGTCTAAGTCATGGAAGAGACAACGCCTCCCTGATGCCTTCTCTCGTTCAGAAGGTTCTCTCCTGGCTGGCCTCCGGTAGGGAAGGCGATTCCGAGTATCCATGTATATCCGCTCCAGCGTCTCGTTCAATCATGTGTATGTGGAAAACTTTGGATCCTTCCATCGCTTCCTAGCGTTTTCAGAATCATTATCCAATTTCCTTTTTCCTTTGTCTTTATCCAAACCACCGCTAGATACTGCTCCAACCTCGATTGCACTAACCTTTTTCACCTTTAAATCCGTACTTGCATCTTCTTGTCGGAGGAACCTTTCTGCCTCGTGAAAGAATTCGTCGAGATCTTGTGGGGGATCTCGTATCAGAGATACCTTGAAATCAGAGTCCTCCCTGACTCCTGATACTGCTGCCATTAAAACCATCGATGGATCAGGCCGATCCACCGAAGCGACTGCCGCACTGAATCGAGTTAGAAAAGCTCTAAGCGATTCATCCATTCTTTGCTTCACCGATGTTAATGTCATCACGTTCTTCGGTCTCTTGACATGAACCCGAAACTGCCCCAAAAACCTTTCCACTAATTCCCTCCAAGTCCTGATAGATCCTTCTTCCAGCTGCCTAAACCACATCGCAGCTATGTCCGTCAAATACAAAGGGAAGCATCGGGCCATCACTTCCTCCGATGCCCCCAGCACCTCCATGTGTCTGGTGTACCTCATCAAGTGATCTGTTGGATCTGTCTTGCCATCATATATCTCCACGCTAGTCAACTTAAACTTAGGTGGGTTCTGAGCCATCCTTATTTCCCGAGCAAACGGACTCCTGTTCACTCCTTCCAAGTCTCCTTTGGCCAAACCACCTCGCACAGTCTTCCTAATCATCTCTACCAATCCAGCGTTGTCTGTCGGGGGTTGCCCCCGAGGGAACTCCGGCACATACTCTTCATGTGGCTCGTTAGTAGCGACGTTGGTTCTAGCCTGTTGAACTCCTTCCAGAGGTCCGCCTGTATTGGATCCCGTGGGCCTGCCCCCAAGCCCTTGTTGATTGCCTTCTGGCTCCGTATCTCGACCTCCGTTGGGTTCCACAACCCTAGTCCCCTGTCCTGCATCCATAGCGGCTGTTGCTGTCCCTAGGTTCTGCATCCCCGCAGCTCTCATTTGCTCGAAGAAAGTCTGCATCATTTCCTGTTGGTTCTTTAACAATCTCTCTTGCAAAGAATTTGCCATAGCCTCCATTTCATCCCGAGTTATGTAGATTGAAGTCTGTCCTTCCCCCGCTCCGGAGGATGCTTGTTGACTTCCTTCCTGTTGGCTTCTCTCAGCTCTTTGCCTTCTACTATTTTGCCTGGTCATTGTCCTTGAATTCAAACTCTTTAAAATCTCCAAATCCAAACTTCAAATCCGATGTAGCGGGTGCTAGTTGTTCTCAGTGAAAGCACCAAAGTGTTTGGGCCAAAATTGGTCACAAACCCCAAATACCGTGAAAGCACCAGTGTATGAATACAGACCAACAATATTCAAACACAAATAACAGATCTCAGCAAATACTAAACAATAATCCCAAAGTAAAGAACAGAGACACACGTTTTATAGTGGTTCGGCTATCTCCGGCCTACGTCCACTCCAAAGTTTTTATCCTTTTATTGATTATCCTTGATGACTACAGATGATTACAACAGTTACAAAGTCCAAAACTTGAAATAAATGGCGGTAATGATGTTAAGGAATGATTCTGGCAGCGTCCGGGCGTGCTTTCCTTCTCCAAATTCTCCGACCCCTTTTCTGAATGACCAGGGGCTCTATTTATAAGCGTAGGAGGCTGATATTTCTCCTAAAATCCGGGAAGACCGCTTCAGGCACGTGAGGGGGCCCACACGCCCGAAATCTGGAGGTCCGGGCCCACCTTGTGATCGATTCGAAGTAAGGTTCGAATCGATCAAGAAATCATCCAGTTGAGCTGAAATTTGGTGAGAACATTCTTCAACATGTATGTAAGCTCCTGTAAAAATTTCATTGCATTTGGATCAACGGTTTGGAAGATATGATCGATTCAAGTTCAAAGTTCCGTGCGTTCTGCCTGGTTCGAATCCGTGCTTCGAAACCATCCATTTCGAAACCATCCCTTTCGTATCCATAAGGCCGACTCCTTCGAATCCATACTCTTCGAATCCATGCTCCATCCACTTACTCCTTCGAATCCATAAGGCCAACTCCTTCGAATCCATACTCTTCGAATCCATGCTCTTTGAAGCCGCCTCCTTCGAGTCCATGACTTTCGAGCTCATCTCCTTCGAGTCCATATCCTCCGAGTCCATCCTCTTCGAATCCATCATCTTCGAATCCATGTCCATTGCTTCGTATCCATCATCTTCGAGTCCATGTCCATTGTTCGTATCCATCATCTTCGAATCCAAACCCTTCGACTCCATGACCTTCGAATCCATCTCCAATCCTTCGACTCCATGACCTTCGAATCCATCTCCTTCGAATCCATGTTCTTTGTATCCATCGAGTCCCCATCGATTCGAAGTACCATCGATGCGAGTCTTGGTGGGTTCGAATCCATCCTGATGGGTTCGAATCTGATGGATTCGAACCGAGCACTCCATCTTGAAGGATTCGAACAGCATACCTCTCCCACCTTGAATCCATCGTATTTCCTTCGTACGAACTCCGATTAACCTGAAATTTGAAACATAGCCTTTTCTAGTCCTTATCATTGTCTCCAATCAATTTCGTCACAATCGGAGTTTAACAAAATTTTGACGATATCGATCGCAGCCTTGATTCCAACCGATCTCCAATCCTGATATCCATAATTCCTTGCCAATTTGTTGATATTCCAGTTTTGACAAAAAAATGGGATAACAATAATTATCGATGATGTAACTTAATTGTATAAAATCCTATAATTTATTGAACGAAACATTATAGTATCCATGTTATGATAACTTATGTTTAAAAAGGTTAATAAATCATTGAAGTAACAAAGTAATTTTACGAGATCTTAGTAGTGCAGATCCGGTTGAGGCGTATTGGCTGAGCTCCACCCTCTATGACCCAATGTGGTAGGTCTTGACGGGTCAAAATAGAGAAGGACCTACCGAGTTTAGTCGCTAGATCCGTCCCATTGTCATACTTAATTTGGACAAAGTTGTCCTAAAACACTGTAGTGACATATCATAAATTATGTAAAACAAATTTATGCTCAAGAAGAGTGGACCACAAAAAACCAAATTCGAAGCAAGCGATAAATATAAGAAACCAAGTTCTGTATGAATAAGAAAACACAAAAAACCAAGCTTGAACTGAGTAAGTAAACCTAAAAAATGAAGCTTCGAACGAATGCAGAAACTTAACAAAACGCAGTTAACATCAATTTTCCACTGGTACATGGCTTCTTTCAAAACCAAGCTTGATCTAAACTAAGTTTTATATAAAACCTCAAACGAGGTTTAATATAATACCCTGCTCCGTCAAAATGATGTTTTATAAAAAATCACGTCGGACTTGAGCGTGATTTGTATTATAAAAAATGATAGTATTAGAAATTTGTAAAAAAAGGCTTATTTATGGAATAAAATGGACGAATAAGAGAACAGCGGGATATACAATTTTTCTAGGTACAAATAAACAGAGGTGTAGTAATTCTTGGGCGCTAGAGCTGCAGCCTTTTTTCCCCATGGAATACGAAATCCTAGTAAAGTAAATGTGGTACACGTCCATCGTGGTAAAGCATAGGGTTTATGATAGAAGTAAAAAAAAACCCAGAAACCTAAAAAATCTGAAAATAGAAGAGAAAAATTAAATCAACTTGCCTCTGAATCCTAGATTGTTCAATTCAGGTTCGCTGCTGCTTCTTCTCTTCTTTGTAATTTTTTTTTAATTACCGAATCGAGATCGCGATGCTGAACTAAATCTCTTTTGATTTTGTTTCAATTTGATTTTTAAATTGAAATGGCGATTCAGTATTGAACTTCAATATCTTCGTACGTTTTACAGGGTTGCGATCCAATTTAACTCTTGGTTCGGGAAGGCTGCGATTCATTCCAAATCGCCGTTTGGAACGTACGATCTCGCGATTTTTGCAATCACTGACCTAGTATGCCTTTGTCATTGTACTCTGTAGATATGCATATCTGATTTTTGATACATTGTGTATATTTTTCTTTATCAGTTGAAGTTTAACAGGCATGCTTTTGTGTTGTCCAGAAGTAAATATTCTTTCTTTATAATCTGTTTTGAATGGCCAAAAAAAGTAAAAATCGTTATAACCCTAGATTTTGATGCAACTACATTTTTGTAATCCTTTTCAGTTTGGTAAGTTCTATCTCTATATAAACAGGGAAATGGCTTATGCTACATCCTTTATAGGGTGTAATTTGAGGTTGCCCCATTTTTCAGCAAAAAATGCATTTAAAAATCATGTCAGTCATGGTTTAAATTCACCTGTCTCATTTGTTGGTCAACATGCTTGGACCAACCTTTCATGGTTTTATGATAACAATCATAACCAACTCTTTCACTTCAACTCGTTCCCAAGAGCTGTAAACAAATCTGATGGCAGTGCCAAGGAAACTGTTTATTCAAGCAATGCCTACAGTAATGCAAATATTTCAGGTGACCACTGATTCTTTTTTTCTTTGTCTTGTTTTAAAGCTTGTAAACTGTTGAAATGTTAATATTGTACGCGTCAATGATTATAAGTAATCATGATGAGAAATCAGTAAATTTACGAATTATGTAATCAATCTGTCACTCACGATTAAAAGGTTTCAAATCTTGGATTTTGGAGAAAAATCTCGAACTGATATCTCGGCTGAAAGGAAGGATATTTAAAACTCTAATAACTAACCAAGGTGTCAAATCTCGGATTTCAGAGAAAATCTTGGGCTGATATCTCGGGTGAGATGAAGGAGATTTAATGTCGACTATTTTATTCCAAAACATGATCATCCATAAAGTTTGACTTCTTGCAAACGGCAATTTTAAACTCAACTGTCAAACTTTTTTCCGAGTTAAGTAAATTTCAAGAGTTATATAGGTCTTCTAAGTGTGCAGTGGCATGTTTTAGAAACCTGTAAATTTCATCACATAAGCTATAAATGGCTTATTCAACTATAAAAGAACTTGGTTGGTATGTTCAATAATCTGACATGTTAATTTTTGCTGATGATATTAACTGCTATTGTCTTCTACTGATTACTAATAACTGCAGAATTTGGAATCAAGACAATTAATAATATGGTTGTTGAAAGTGTGCGTATTCGTGCATTTTCTGATTTGAAATGTGGTGCAAACTCAAGCAACTTTCTGCTCAAAGTATACCATATCTGATAATAATAATAGTATAAAGAACATTTGCATTTGTAAATAATGTAATTTTTCTATATTTCTATTATAAAGCTTAGAAAATGAAGTGGTTAGTTGCAACAGTTTAACAGCTTACATATCATATTAGGATTGTAATTAGAAACACTTGCCAACAATTTCTATATGTCATAATTAAAGTCAAATTAACATTCTGAAAATCAACATGCATGAAAAATACTGAGAATATGGAGATCTAGCCTCAAAGATAGCCCTCATTTGATTGCACTTGATAGTCATGCCGGACACTTGGACTGATGTGGCATCAATTATGCACTAGCAAATATTAATATCATCACATTCTCCTTTGATAAGGTATTTTTGTTAGGCAAGCGTTAAGTGCATGCAAGTATTATGTTAAGTTGTGATTTAGAACATTCACTCCCTATATAATAAAATATGCCACATATTTCCTCATTTTGGAGTGCTAATTTGTTTAGTATACTTTTAAATGTTATATAGTCAATAAACAAAGAGTATGTACAAGTGTACAACTAAATATCATATGTATCCTTACAACAATGTTCATATTTGCAGATGACAGGGTAGTGGTATTAGTCATTGGTGGCGGCGGTAGGGAACATGCACTATGTTATGCTTTGCAACGATCTCCATCATGTGATGCAGTCTTTTGTGCTCCTGGTAATGCTGGGATAGCTCAATCTGGGGATGCCACATGCATATCGGACTTAGATGTATCTGATAGCTCCGCTGTCATTGATTTTTGCCAAAAATGGAATGTCGGGCTAGTAGTGATTGGTCCAGAAGCTCCTCTTGTTGCTGGCCTGTCAAACGATCTGAATAAAGCTGGCATACTTTCTTTTGGGCCATCGTCTGAAGCAGCAGCTTTGGAAGGGTCAAAGGATTTCATGAAGAAATTATGTGACAAATATAATATCCCAACAGCAAAGGTATGCCCATTGCTGAGCAATCTATCTATTAATAACATCTGTTTTTGTTCTACAGTTGCACAAAAAAAATCTTTACTTCAGATGGTTCTGGGTAATTCAAACTGGAGCAGCTCATTCCTAAATATGTTGTACATACCAATCTTGTTAACAATAACTTTGTTTAGCTTAGTAAACTAGATAGCAGGTTGTCATGCCTGCTTGCTATGTATAGTTTCTTTTTCACATCATGAAGCTAAAAAAAAAACCACACATTTATGATGTGACAGGATGACTCTTTAAATTGTCAACTGCTTCAGTGATGAATAATCGGCTCTCTAACATAGTAACATACTAAGTTACTAACACGGTAGTGGAGCAAGGTCCAGTAAATGTATATTGAGCTCATTATATGTAACCCCAATCACGTATATTAACCTCCACTTGGCCTCACATGGGTGAGAGAGGTGGTGTGTTGAATACAGTCCTGTATCAGAAAGCACCTATATAAATACCAAAAGACACTTGACAATTAAATTGACTGTGTTATAAAATCACGGTTCTCTGAAACTACTGATAGAAAGCAATCAAATTACGTTGTATATGCTGTATCAGTTTTCTCTAGAATCAAACTTCATTGAAGGAGAGTTATCTATAGTTTGGAGTTTCTCCCCATGAAACGGTTGCAGCGCTGATTCAATACTTGTTTATTTCAGTACAAAACTTTCACAGATGCATCTGAGGCAAAGCAGTACATAAAGGAACAAGGAGCACCAATAGTTGTAAAAGCAGATGGGCTAGCTGCTGGCAAAGGAGTCATTGTTGCCATGTCCTTAGAAGAAGCATATGAAGCCGTCGACTTCATGCTAGTAAATGAAGCTTTCGGATCAGCCGGTTCACGGGTCATCGTAGAAGAGTTTCTAGAAGGCGAAGAGGCTTCTTTCTTTGCTTTGGTTGATGGTGAAAATGCGTTGCCTCTTGAGTCTGCACAAGACCACAAAAGAGTAGGCGATGGTGACACAGGTCCCAATACTGGTGGAATGGGTGCATATTCGCCAGCACCAGTGTTGACAAGCAAACTTCAGAATGTGGTGATGGAATCTATAATTTTTCCAACAGTGAAGGGAATGGCAAAAGAAGGATGTAAATTTGTTGGCGTGCTTTTTGCGGGTCTTATGATTGAAAAAAAGTCGGGTTTGCCAAAGCTTATTGAGTATAATGTACGATTTGGAGATCCCGAATGCCAGGTTTGTTTCTATGTTCTTTCTTGAACTTGTTAAGGCTTTAAGATTGAATCATGTTTGATATCTAACATGAGCAAGATGGTTGGCCATTTTGTAACTAATGCATCTTTTCATAAAAACAAAAATTTGTATAGAGTATTTAAATATCACGAGGTAATTACCATCGCCAGTTACAATTTAATCATACTGATGCTTAATTCTAGCTTGACATGTATTAGAACAATGTTTTGATCAAATATTTTTAGCAGTGCGGGTTCTAGCTTCATGCAGTGCAGATCTGTACATAATCTGAATTTGTTACACTTGTACTGTTAGACCTACATTGTAGATACAGTCTGAAAATTTTAGAAGTTTGCTTTTAAAATGCCTGATTTTCAAATTTTCCTTTTTTACAATTGTGCAATCACATGCTATACATATACATCCACGCATTAGACATATACCCTATAGCCAGTTTACATACTTGATGAACATCAAATCTCTTATGCTGACTTGCTTGAAGGTTTTGTACAAATGTGAAGTGCTAAGAGTCTTCAAATTTATACTCTCTCCATTTCTTATCTTCTCTTGCTATATAACCAATCAAAGTGCACTTATCATATTTCCTGTATAACAAAGCGCTAGTAAAAGAACATCTTCGTCTTAATTTTATTATAGGTGCTTATGATGAGGTTGGAATCAGACTTAGCACAAGTTCTACTGGCAGCATGCAAAGGACAATTAAACAACGTAGCACTTGACTGGTCTTCAGGTTCTGCGATGGTAGTAGTTATGGCTAGTAAAGGTTATCCCAATGCATATGAAAAAGGAAGCATAATAAGAAATCTAGAAGAGGCCGAGCTCGTATCGCCTGCAATAAAAGTGTTTCATGCTGGAACGGGATTGGATTCAAATGGTAATTTTATAGCTACTGGAGGTCGAGTTCTTGGAATCACTGCAAAAGGGAAAGACATCGAAGAAGCAAGGGATCGAGCGTATGATGCTGTTGATGTCATTGATTGGCCTCAAGGATTCTATAGACGTGATATTGGATGGAGAGCACTAAGTCGTAAGCAATTGGCAAATCATTGAAAATATTTTATACAAGTTAGAAAGTCAGTGAAGATGCTGATGAGAGAGCTGGATAAAAGCTGATTTTGTAATTTAAGTTTGAAAGCTGATAGTGTAAAATATATATATATATATATATATATATATATATATATATATATATATATATATATATATATATATCAACTAGCTGAGCTTTTTGACTTGTTCCTGTGATCTTGGGAAATCCATGGTGATGCACATTTTTTGCCAGCGAAAATTTGAATTCTTCCAGATGAGTGTAGCTTATCATCAATCTTCCAGTTTATTTGAGATTTTGAGTGTAATTTTTGTGCTGTGGAAATCCTTCTGGTACCATGTTATGGATGCTGAACAATATCTGAATCATATGCCCAGTAAGAAGCATATGGTAGGCGTCCTTTTTGCTCTCCTTTTTTGTGCTGTCTGCTTATGTTTGTTGTAACATACTAAATTGAATTTTTACTGCAAGTTTGATATGTGCCACCGATTTGGAGCATCTCAAACAATGGGTATTGGGTAGTGGTATCAAATAGGAACCCATGCATTTGTTTCCGGCGATGCTAAAGCCAGTATCCATGACAACTACTAGAAATGCAAACACGCTAGCAAACTAAAACAACTCACATAGCCATCCCAATCATGCAAGTTAAAAACAACAAACTTAACTAATCCTTATGAAATATAATACGATAGAAATAGGAAATTAAGTTAATATTAAATACTAATCATATTACTATTTTGTTTTATATACTTTCATACCAAGGGCTAATTATTTTTGAAAGTACAATGGTTAGAGCCTAAGATTTGGTATAACACCTTGTTTGCTAGTCGTTTTCCTTCTTCAAACTCCTTAAGTTCTTTCTCCTTGATCATGGAATAAAACTCCATCCACAAGGCATCACCAATGTTCATTAAGGGAGAGTGGGGTTAGAGTTTCTTTCAGTGTATAAATAGAATGAATTGAATGGCTATCGCCAACCATATCACAAATATCTAGCCCCTTTCTCCTCAGTCTTTAAGACCAAGTCCCCATTCTCCTATTCCTTGCTTTCCCCACCTCCTGACATCTAGGATTCCTAACTTCGAGCTAATTGATTTAACAATTAATCAATTGTTTAATTAATTTATTTAAGCCCATTCTTTAATTAAATCAATATATAACTTTTGTACATCTTTTTAATTAACTTTTAAGCTTTAAATAAATAATAAAAATGCCATAAAAATTTAATACAACATTTGTATTGATTATTTTTTTTGAGAAAAATGTGTGATCCTTAGTGATAGAGGAGAGCACACATGAAACTATATATATAACGCATAACAAGATGCTGCCAACATGCCTGGTAGGTAACAAATCTAAGTACAAACACAGGTATCCCTATAATGAGCTCCGTCAAGGTCACAGCTCATTACCCCATTATCGAGCTCCGGCATGGCCATCGTCCGATATTAAGGTGTTGGAAGTACCTGAAATATGAAAAGAAACAAAAGCCAAAGCTACTTAAAGCTCGCTCCATCTAGTATGGAAAAACCATGCAGCTGCCTCAGAAGGAATAAGACTGTTGCTAATCTGGAGAAGAATGACTGATCCAGAAAATAAAAATCCACTTTGAAGACACGGCATAGCTGGAAATAATGCCTGGCTGAGAAGTGAATCCTCCTGAAGAAAAAACGCCTAAGTGAAACTGAAGATGAACTGAGAAGAATCCCTCACTGCTATCGACACTCCTGGAAATGGCAATCCTGTGCACCTGCAAAGAGACACTAACGTCCTATCTATCCCAGACCTGAATCTGAAAATTAACTATGAAAATAGTTAGAATGGGTCACATGTATGTATATAAATAAAATTTGTATACATACATGTGTAAATAAAATCTAATGAGATACAATAAATCAAAGATAAACTAGTACAAAAACTAAAAGTTCTAAAAAAGTAAGGGTAATATGATCCATAATGAAGAAATTGAAGAACTATAAACAAGTACAATAATAACTAAAACAAGGTCAAAATAAAAAACAAAGACATTTCTATAATTATTTTCGTGGACCTATAATCAAAAGCAAATTGTGGTACACATTGGGATCATCATTTAAATTTGAAAAAATATTTATACTATTATTATTAATGTCAAAAATATTATTATTGTGTTTGAATATATTAATATTATTATTAACTTTATTAAGATATTCCTTAAAAAGGTTATTTTTAGCTCATTTATATTTAGGATTAGAGATCCAATTAAAGCAAACAGACAAAATTAAAAAAAAAATCAATTTATTAAAGTGATTATTGTTATTATTAAAAATTCTCTGATTTTGTTTCAAACCAGATATACCAACAACATATAATGAATAAAGTATCAAGTAAGTATCTATTATCCATATGAACTTAAATCTAAAAGTATTCCGATAGAATTCACAATTTGAAATTCTAGTAATAATATCAAAATCAAAAACTTTTAGGGTATTCATAAGAATAAAATAAGTGTCTATACAATCGTAGTAAATATGTTTAATATCTTCGGGACGTATATTACAAAATTAACATTTATTATCAATTTGTATATTTTTACTTTTTAAAAATTCAATAGTATTTAGTTTTCCATGCATAATTAACCATATATGAATTTTAGATTTAGGAGGGGAATTTGATTTCTAAATAAATTTAAAAAAGTTATTGGTTACACCCGAAAAGTTAATAAATCTATAAAAATAATTAGAAGAATATTTCTTACTCTTATCACACTCCCAACTAATATAATCATCATCATTATCTATATTATAAAGATTTAATCTAGCGTAAACCAAAGAAAGCTTTCTAAGAGTTGAACCTACTAGAATTCTGTTAAAACTAAAATTCCAAGGAGGGTAATTTTTAAGAGAAAAAACTTCTGAAATTAATGCATATTTAAAATTACAAATATCATACAACTCTCTAAACTCAATCTTAAGAGGGATGACGGAAATCCAACTGTCATGCCAAAAAAAGTATTCTTACCTGAGTGAACTATAATATTAGTGCCTAATTTAAAAATCTCATGACTTTTTAAAACGGATTTCCAAAAATAAGATTGATTACGGGTGTCCGAAGGACTAATTTGATATAGATTATTACTACCATTGTAGTAATATTTAGAAATAATTTCTTTCCAAGTGGCATTATCATTTGTGTCTTTGAACTTCCATAACCATTTACCAGTAGAGACAAATTCTAAAATTCTAAGTGGCATTATCGTTTGTATTGATTATATTATTAATTTAAAACATTTACATATTATTTATACATTGGTCGAACTCAACTAACAAAAAAGTTAAGGGTGTGTCCTATGGGCAATTATGTAATTTATTATATAAACTTAGTTCTACAAAATAAACTTTTTCGTAATAAAGTATGCTTTTAAATTTTTTTCCTATTAGATGTGTTGTTATATTATGATATAAATAATGAATTAATAACATTAAACATATATAAGTAGAAAATCTTTAGGAGTAGTATTTATTTGATTGCAGTTACTATTATGTTAATAATCATGAGTATTGAATCGATATAAAAAATAACTTCTTAAATGTTTTAGTCGATATGTATCGATAAAGGTATATAGATATGTTTGTTGAGATTAGTTAATGTCATGCTCTCTATGCAATGGACGATTTATTCCCGACCGATGGGGGCACCAAGGGGTTATGTACTTGTGATTGTTTGGAATGACCATAGGATGACTCGACAAGAATCTTCTGTGTTTTAATATAACTAAGCAAAAATAGAAGATCTCACGGTAACAATGTACAACTAGTCTTTTAACTTGAGAGTATTGTCGATCTTAAGTAGCTAAGCTATACATTGAGATGACTAATTACTTGGCATGACAACCTTGTTACGACCATAGTTGTTTACACATTGAGCTACTTAAAGTGAGACACTACTCAATAGAAGATTCATCTCCTTCGCTATAGAAGGTCGGTATCACCATAATTGTTAAGTCACCTTAAAGTCAAAATAGGCCAAAGTAAATTAGTTAATCGTTAAATATTATCGGATTGAACCAAAAACTATAAAGTAACCTATGCAATTAATGCAGATATTGATAGAGTTTTTGACCTTAGATCAAACTCTAGATATCTAAGTGATATAGTGACGACGAGAAGAATATGTGTATAACTTTTCTTTACTATATGAGCTTATTATAGATCAGAAATACAATTTTGCCAAAATAGTCAGTAAGCGTTGAACTTGACCCTATAGGATGCTTCAGCAAAATCCGTATAGGCTTCGGTATTTAAATTATTTTAATATCGATTGTGGATCGAGTTCATACCAGAAAGTCAACATAACCGCGTCGTTAATTATTTTCAAGCTTGGCCAATGGGATAATTAATTTATAAATATTATAATTAATGCAAATGTCACATTAATATTATGTGGCTATTTTATTTATTTATTTAAACCTTAAAACTAGATAGAACGATGTGTAAAAGTTATACGATAGTTTGATCAATTCAGGAGCTAAAAGTTGATTAATTAAACAATGATTTACGTAGAAGTCAAAGGGTGTTTGGCCTTGCTCAGGTCAGCTACATTAAGGGATGTTTAAAACTTTACCAAGTCTTCAAAGGCAAGATATATTAATAGAGAAAATGGTGCAAACCTTAGATATAAATAAGATAACCTCCACTTTATTTTAGCATTCATTTTTGGGGTTCTCTCTACCTTAGTTGCCTATATTCCTAACAATTAGTAAAGCCAAATTTGCATTCTTGCAACAGACAAGAATGTGGAGACTATGAAGTTCCAAGAGGAATTAATTAGCAAACAATATCTTCGATTAACACCAGGACTACTTCGGTGGAAGATATATTACTTATTAATACGTATACCTACATGAAAATTTGTGTTACATTACAATGGCCTATCTTGTACACGTTGGCCATTTTACTCTAATAAAAACAAAAGGATTTATTTATATATTATATCTAAATTATATATGCATATAGATATACATATACATATATATATATGTGTGTGTGTAAATACTTTAATAATAATAAAAAGATATATTTATAATATTATTTCTAAAAATATATACGTATATATATATATATATATATATATATATATATATCAAATATACAGAACTGAAAACAGGCGTGTGTGTATATGCATAATATTTTAAATAGAATATACTTTTATATTATTATTATTTTTTGGTTAAATTTTTTTCTTACTATTACTGGATTAAGTAAAAGAACAAAAATTATATGTACGTGAATGTGTGTGTATATATCAATAAATATTCATATGGATATTTATTTAAAAAAGATTCTTTTGGATTATAGTAAGTTGAAAACATTTTTTATTTATTTTATATACTAGATCAAATTAATTCAAAACAAATCATTTGAATTTTTCGAACATAAATAATTTTTGATCGAACTAAATAGTAGTATAAAAATATTTTAAGGCTTGTGGTTGCAACATAAAATGCACAATTTTTTTTTGTTATTTTGAATAATTTAAATACTTTAATTTCAAAATTTAATATCATTTTATTTTAAACCAACATAGTATGTGTACGTATGTATAAATGTATTTATATATATTTATATTTTGGTACAAAATATGTTCCATCAAATTTAGCATTTTTATTATTTTAAATTAAAAACTAATAAATGTACTTTTACATATTTATTAAATATAAATATTATTTAAATATTTTATAGGAAGAATAAAAAAAAAATCATTGTTTCATGTTAATATTAGATAATTTAATATGATGTAATTTTGGCATTATATTGACTTCACACTATCATATGACGTCTTATTTACATTGTTGTTATTTTAATATTGAGAATGTGAATATCTCAAAATATTAAAACATAAACTTAAACCATATTAATAAAATAGTTTGAAATCAAATTTTTAATAAATATTATTTTAAAAATTAATAATAAATAAACATTTTAATTAAATTAAATCAATCAAAACATTGTCAAAATTCTTTAGTGATTAAATACGAAATTCGATCTTGTATAAGCAAAATAATATTTACACAAACACAAAATAGATCTTATTCAATTCAATAAATGGTAAATTTTTTGAAATTCACCTTTTTTATCTCACTATTAGCGCACTTGATCCAACAATGGTGTTAGAGCCTATATTATGCTTATGTGGATAGTTAACCAACATATACGAAGTAGATGGGTGTCTAAAGAAAAAGTGCTGAAACTAAGGAGAATGATATTCTAATTAAAGACCACTCTTTAGTTGAAAACCTCCCAATCTCATGGCCTTTACTAGTCTCATCTAAATGATCTTTTTCTATGGTATGTCCTTATGGAAGACTTAAAAGTGCTTTTAAGTCTTAGGTTAATTTAAATATAGCATACTGGAATATTATGAAATTAATTTAAAATTGTTTTAAATTAAACAATTATATTATGCAAAATTTGATTTTTTTTAATTTAAACAAAAAATAATATAAATGTTAAATTTATTAAAAAAATTAATTAATAAAGTAATGTATATGAATACTTAATAAATTATAAATGTTATAATGAGTAAATGTATGTATATTTTATGTGTAATGAACAAAAAAGGAGTTAAAAATTAATAAAACCCATGAGACTTAAAGGAGTATACATTGGATGTATACAAAAGGTATGTGATATTATGAGTTATAATCATTATACCCGTCTCCCTTAAATATTTGATAACTCTAAAAAATTAAATTAATAATGCTCTCCATCATTTATGATGTTAACAAAGTACCTTACATATCTATGGTTGTTGAGCACCCTCAAGTCATAGAATATTGAAGGTGATGTCTATATATCTATAAATAAGCAAGAATGTTTATGTAATGTTGTTAAGCACCCTAAAGGTTATATAACTCCCCTTAGGACATCACGAAATGATGGATTTAGGATATTTAATGTACTTCATGATTTGTTGAGCACCCTCGAGGTTGTAAAGATGATTATGAGCATAGTTAAAAGTAGGTTAGGAACTATATATATGGTATAATTAGTAATGTGTTACTTACTACTTATGGGGACTTTGATTTATTGAGCTCTAGGGGTGTAAACGGATTAGACTGGACCAGATGGAGCCATGTCTGCGTCTTGTCCTATAAGATATTCGGACGAATATGGACCAGACAAGGTTTAAGTTTGGACATTGTTCATATGAGTGGGACGATGTTCGAACAATAGAAAAACACAGACATTTTCGACCAAACATATTTTCATATGGACATATATTCTAAATGAGAATCGTATGGACACGAACCAAATACCTTAACGCCTCGGATCGAGCCATACATCAGACAATCGTAATAAATTTATAGCCCTATTGAGCACCTTGAAGTTCATAGTAACATGATAAATAAATCCTAAACCAATTGAAGGAATTAATGAAATTCCTGCATTTCTTTAGATTTTTTAAGAGATGCAGAATTCAGTGGGAGCCTTAATAGACAAATATGATAAACCATTCTAATCTGTACAAGAACATATACAATGATATTTAATTTACACTATGAATATGCGCTCATCAAATGACAACAACGAAGCTATTTTTCGAAAAGAACACACTAATTAGTGCAATCTACAAAGTTTGGCCAAGAGTGGATTGCTCGAAAGAGGTGAGTCACCCAGAAAGACAGAGTGGAGTTAATTTACAAGGACTAGTACTTGAATGACAAGTCACGAAAGCAAGGAAGGGTGACTAAAGCTATTATGAATTGAAAAGTACACACAAGAACGACTCAATCGTGTCCCAAGAGACAAAAACATTGACTGGCTTGAATGGCCATTGGCAGAAGGAATCATCAAGCAGAATGCTCACATATGAAAAGCTTTGACACGTTGTTGCCAACGAGCCCTTAACCAAACCTGATAATAATGTCATGACCAAAACCTAAACCTAAAAAAAGTTCTATGCTCAATCAGACTAAAATCTACGAGGATTGGTCAATGGATTGTGAATTTGCTTATTGTTATATTCTATTTACTATTAGCATCGAGCTCTAAAGGTGGCACCAACATAAATATTCGCAAAATATACAAACACCAATCTCATACCACGACGTATGAGATATAGTGGAAACTTTTCCACATGTGAATGAGTAAGGAACCATAAGAAGATCATGTGCTTGAAGAAAGGACATTGGTAGAGGAACTCTCCAAAGTATTTAAAGATGCTAAAACAAAAAGGATCAAATTCTACTCTTAAAGGTATTTTCCATATAGAATTTTTTTACCTATCTGTGCTTCAAGTTGGGTTTAGATACTAGTTATGGAACTCATATCTATATTCCATTATAGAGAATTAAGAGAAAGAGGTTGATTTCTAGAGAAGGCATGAAATCTTAAGTTGTCAATGAAGCTAGTGTAGCTGCGGCCGTAATGGGACTTTGTGATAAATTTTATTTGTGGAACAATATCTATCTCTCATTTGATAGAGGATGAATATAGTTTTAGTTGTAAAGACAATATTATGAATATTTGTTATGAAAATAAAATAGTTGGATTTCATTTTTTGAATAACAATGCATCTAAAATTGATGATTTAAGCTTTGGCATTGTAGGCTAAGACATACTAATAAGAAATGACTTAATGAGTTAAGAAACCAAGAGTTTTACCATCGTTTGATTCTGAATCATTCATTACTTGTGAGTCATGCCTTAAAGCTTAAGTGGCCAAGCAGTAATTTAGTGGAAGCAATAAAAGAGTTAATGAAACTTTAGTTCTAGTACATGCTGATGTATGTAGTCCAATATCTACAACTATCAAAGATGAAGCCTCGTACTTCATAACATTCACCGATATTTTTCTAGATAGGGATATATGTTTCTTATGAAATATAAATCAAAGGTCTATAGAAAAATTTTGAATATAAAAATGAAGTAAAAAACTTAAGTAGTAAGGAAAAAGTTCGATTTGGCCAATGAGGTGAGTATATTGGATCTGAACTCTGGGAGTATCTAAAAGAGAATGGAATTCTCTCTCATGTCACTCCTCTATATATTCTGCAACATAATGGTGTTTCAAAGAGGAGAAATTGAACCTTGTTAGACATGGTTGACATAAGACGAGTGATGTTGAGTTACATCATCGATTCTAGGATATGCGCTAAAAACCACTAAATACATGTTGAATAATGTACCATTTAAATCTGTATCAAGACTCCATATGTTTATAGATGGAGAAGGAACTCCACCTTAATTATCTTAAGGTTTGGGGTTGTCCAGCTTAAGTTACGAACATTGACCCTTGTAAGCTTAGGGCGAGATTGGTCTTATTTAATTTTATAGAGTATCCAAGAAATTCTCATTCTATCATGCCGAGAAACAAAGGTTTTAATTTATAGATAGCCATCTTTTGGGAAAATAAATTTCTCCCATCGGAAGTTAGTGGCAGTAAGATAGATTTGGTTGAGATCTAAAAAAATTCCACAGAGATCGAATGCATATAGTAATTCAATACCAAATGAAAACATGCAAATTATTAGTAGATTTTGTAGAAAATCTCATGCGCTAAAGAGATATTAGGAGTTTCTCGTAGATGACAAGAACATGGGTTATGTCATCCATGATGACGATCCCCTTATGTAATGACATGCTAAGAAGAGCGAATACTCTGCCTTGTGACTTGATATAATGAAATCCAAGACAGATTCCATGTACAAAAATAAAGTTCGAAATTTGGAGAATGTACTCAATGGGATGAAACCCATCGGCTGCAGGTGGAGCTTTAATTAAAAGATCGTGTAGATAAAAATGTTGAAACATATAAAGTAAGATTGGTTGCGGAAGATTTTCATCAAATTCAAGGTGTAGATTATGATGAAACGTTTTTCACTGGTCATTATGCTTAAATCGATTCAGATACTACTTGCAATTGTCACTCATCGTGAAAATGAAATTTGGCAATTAGACATTAAAATAGCATTTTTAAATGGTGATTTAGAAGAGATAGTTTATATGTCACAGCAAGCGGGTTACAAGTCAGTGAGAGCAACGATAAGACATGTAGACTTTTGCATTAATTTATGGCCTTAAGCAAGCATCAAAAAGTTGGAAAAAGTGTTTTGACAAAGCAATCAAATAGTTTGGTTTCATACAGAACATAGGGGCGGTTTGCATATACATGAAAGGGAAAAATGGTGCTATAGAATTTTTAGTGTTATACGTCGATGATTTGCAATTGATTGATAATGATGTACCAATGTTACAATCAGTTATGATTTAGTTTTTTAATAACTTCTCGACAAAGAATTTAGGTGAGGTATCCTATGTACTATGTACAAAGAATATAAAAATTGATCCAAGAGGATGGTGGGATTGTCCTAATCTATATACGTACATATTATGCCAAAATAATCTAGTAAGGAAAAATCCAAACGTGGAAATGTTCTAGTGCGACACTGAATTGTCCTTTCTAAGAAGGACTCCCAATCCTATGAATGAGGAAAGAAAACTCACGAATCGAACTCCTTAGCTTCAGTAATAGAATCAAAAATATACACTGTGCAATACTAGGCCAAATCTCTCGTTTACACTAAGTGCAGTAAGTCGATATCAATCTAATCCGAGAGAAAAACATTGGACGGTAATTAAGGTCATCCTTTTGTATTTAAGAAATAATAATGATTTATTTCTAATTTACGGAATAATAAACACTTTATGAAGGGGTATTCAGACTTTACTTTTAACAGTAATCTCGATGAAATAAGTCAGCCTTTGATCGAGTTAGGCATATGCCTTAGGTGCAATTCTAGTAATTTATTATAAATTATTAATCTATAATAAAATCTCGTTCGAAATCAAAGGTGTTTTTCTTTCTATTATATACTTCTTATAATTTATTGTATTTATTTATTTATATTTAATAAAAAATCCATAAATGGTGTATTTTCTGGCAGTATTTATAATGTGTTATAACCATGTGCAATTTGTCACAATATATAATAAACACAAACACATCATTTTAAATATTCTTAGTTAAGATGTATCGAGACTGGATATCGATATATCTATTGAGATTAGAGTACGTAATGCTCTCCAAATGTTGGATAGTGTATTACTCATAACAGTTAGATGCACCAAGAGATTATGTGTTAATAATTATTGGATAACTATGGGATGATTCACTTGATAATTTTCTATTGGATAATATAACTAAGACAAACAGAAAATATCAATGTAACAATATTACATAATTCTCTCGACTTAAGAATACTACCGAGCTTTAATATGGAAAATCCGCTTTGATTATAGTTAAATCATGGCATGGTGTCCATCGAACGACTATGGTTGGGTCGAGTGGAAGCATTGGATGTGAAACGGTATTCAATAAAGAATTCGTATCCTCAGTTGTATGAGGTTAATATCACGATCAAATGAAGTCAACTCAAAGTTAAAGTCTTTGGCTAGAGTAGTTCTATTGATAATGATTATTATTGTTGAACCAAGAACTTTGTGTATACACTATACAAGTCGAATATAGATGACTTTTGACCATTACCAAATTCTTAAGTCCTGATGTGATACAGTTTTGACGAAGAGAATTGATGTAAATAATTGTCAATACTGGTAATTGCTTAAAATAAGTAAAATTGGATTTTTATTGAAATTGTTTAAGCGATAAATTTGGCTATAATTTCACACCATAAGTAGTTAATATCAATATCGGGTATGTAGTGGTCAAGCATCGATATGAGATATTTAAAATATCGTGATAGTATCGGATAATATCAGTAATATATTGGAAATAGACAAGCACCTTTGTCCAAGTGGTTAATTGATTCGGCTTTGGTGCAGGATGTCACAAGTTCGAAACTTGCTTTCGAACATTTATTTGACATGGGATATGTTGTCCCAATGATTTGTTGTATATAAAGTACCAGTTCAAAAAAAAAATATTGGAAATGTGTAGAATATATTGTAAACCATGTTGTACTACTTTATAATGTTATAATAAGGTTATATTTTTAAATATTTGGATCAATGTTACCAAATTACTATTAAAGAATGATTGCATATAGTTTACAGATTATAATATGTTTGCTGGAATATCCCAATAAACACAAGTCGTAAAATAAGCTTTTAAAAATTGAGAAATTTATATAATGTGCATCTTTATTATTTTATTCATTTTTATACTATATTCATTTTTTAAAGTCATCCAATCATCTATTTTAATTCGTAATTTTTTCTATATTTATAGTTTCTTCGTTTTTGTTTTCGCTTAATTTAGAATAAGTAACGTTGATTTGACATTGCTTACAACTTCTAACATGTTCTTTATCGATTTTTCAAATATATAACTTTATTACTCTTCAAATTTTTAGTTCTTAGTGTATGATAATAACTAGTAAAATCAATTTTCATAACCTAACTTATCAATTAGAAATGGTGTACCAAAATAACAAAAAAGAAAAGTAGCTCTTAAATGATCAAGTTTTTAGTGGAAAAGTCTTCACACGAAATAAAAAATAAAATAATGTAATCAATAGTGTTTTCTTTGTTAAAAGACGAATGAAATAGACTAAAAAATTATGGTTGAACTGAAATAATTAGTGCATTGGGATTTCTAGGTATTGTCATTCACCATATACGAAAAGCAAATATTGAGAATACGAAGATATTTATTTGTAAATTTATTTTCTTCAAAACATATAATAATGAGCAATATTCTTAAAAAGTATCAAGGATTTTACATCAAATATTGGACTTTTATATTGGCAAATAATGGGTGAAATATCGACAACGATATTTTAAGTGGTTGGAATATATATCGATTAAGGAGCGATATAAGATATATCGATGATATGTCAACGATATTATCCGATATTAACTACATAGATCACACCACTAGTTATGTGACATGTGAACATTGACATTCAAATTATTTGATATTAATCGCTAACTGGATGTACACCCAAGAGTCACATAACCGAAGTGTTGAATACTTCGACCACCACCTATTTTAATTAAATTATAATTGTAACAACCCTAGTTTTGAAAATTATCTGTAAATATTAAATTATAACGGTAGTTATGATTTAATATTGTGAATTAAAATAAAATTGGAGAAATTAAATTTTTTATTTGGGATAAACAATGAATTTTGAAAATTTAAAATGAGAAAATAAAGTTTGGAACTTTATTTAACTTGTTTGGGTTAATAATAAATGCAAAATAGTTTTTATTTAGAGAAAATGCAAAAATTGTATTAATTATTGCCAATTACTTCTTCTAATAATTTTTAAAAGAAATTTGATACCATGTTGTAACGCCCCACTCCGAGACCCACATTAGCAAAGAGTATTATAAGGTAACACCGTCTGCTAAAACAGAGAATAGAGCTGGATAGGAGCAACCATCTATAGCCTTGTCTTAACTATCTACTGAATACGTCGATAAATGTAGCATAATTTTTTTTCCATGTGGATCGACATATCCAATAGATAATAATACAAGACTATAATGGCTATAAGATCTAACAGAACAAAATATAACAACTCAAATGTAAAACATACAGAACAGCAGAATCACATGCATATGTCTAAATACAAATACATCTCCAGTACATATCCAAAATGATACAACTAAGTGGTATGACGACCACTACTCATACATGAGCCCAAAAGAATAATACATAGATCAGAGTGTCAATAGATAAGGACAACAAAAAGCTAAATAAGATAGGCTAGAGGATATGCAGAAAGCAAAGTCCTTGTGGAAGGAAAAGCAAACAGGCTAAGTCCGAAGCACCTAACCTGAAACATCTCGGTCTGACCTGAGTACAAAAATATATGGGTCAGGCTAACAAAGCATCAGTTAGATAAGCTAAATGATAATGAACATGCAAGGTCATAAAGTACCATAATAATATCTAAAAGAGATAACATGATCATCTAACAAAAGATGAATCATAACAAGCCTCATATCATCGGCAACTCAAATAAACAAAGGATATGAATATCCCAAATCAAGCCAAAAAGGCAAATAACAAATACCAATGAAGGTAACATAAGTTTCCACAAGGTAATCGCTATATATCGTGTGGTTCAAAATACCTACCCTAAAAGGCGATACTCTAGGAAAATATATAAATATCAAAGAAACAAAAGACGCACGTGCTCAGTACTGTATAAATAAGGATCCACAAGCCCGAAGGTGACAAACCCAAGTATCTTTCGAGCGGTGACGAAGGACCAACTCCAAAAGCGATACTATATGACAACAATCCCGAAGGCAACAAACCCGAAGGCACAAACCCGAAGACAATAAACCCGAAGGCACAAACCCGAAGGCAACAAACTGTAGTGGCGAAGGTTCGGGGGTCTAGTACTAGACACCACTAACTGGCAATATGTACCACAAACCCCTTGGATAGGAACCCGCAAAGTGTTTATGTGTGTCCCATACCACACATTCGCACTAAACGGTTTACTAACCGTTAGTCAATTCCATACTCAAAGCAGTATAAATTTTACATCTCATTAGTAACCCAGACCCGAAAGTCAAAACAATCAAACAAATAGATTAGGAATTAACTGAGAAGATAAACTCATGTGTTCATAGCAAGCGTTTTATCTAATCACTTAATTCTACCCTCTCTTCGCTCGAAGTGAAAAATTGTGTGTTCTATATAGAAATTAAGTTGAAGAAAATGAGTTTTAGGAACGTTTCGAAATCGCTTTAGAAATTGCCTTTGGAATTCTCTTATTATAGAGTATATAATTTTTATACTAAAAATAATATATAATAATAATTTCAAAATCCCATTCATTAGAAAAACATTTTTAAAACACATTATAATACTTGGATATCAAAACCAGAAAGAAATATCAAGAAAACATCGAAATAACGGAAATTACACCAAGTATTATCCGTTTAAAACAAGTTGCGACTCAATATTCGACAGCAGGTTTGAATAAGTTAACAGTGTCAAAATGATTTGAAATTCTACAAAAATGTATTTCACATTCCTACTTCAATCTTAAAAAAGAATCATCCAAATCCAATTTGAAACGAAGAATCTGCATCATTTCAAAGTTGGACTAAAAATAAGGTTAAATCGCTGAATTCCACCAAGCCGCGGGTTCAAGTTCGACAGCAGTTTCAAAATAGAAAACGAATCCAGATTGTCATGAAATTTTGCAGAAATGTAACTCAACGCTCCTACTTCAATATGAAAAAATAATCACTCTAATCCGATTTGAAATGAAGAATCCGCATCGTTTCAAAGTTGGACTAAAACAAGGTTAAATCGCTGAATTCCAACAGGCTGTGGGTTCAAGTTCGACAGCAATTTCGAAATAGAAGACAAACCTAAGTTGTCATGAAATTTTGCAGAAATGTAACTCAACACTCCTATTTCAATCTTCAAGAAGAATCACTCAAATCCGATACGAAACGAATGAGTTATGCTGTCTCAAACATGGATTCAGGCCATGTTTGTAACAGTTCAAAAACAAAAAATGTACAGGCCTGAAACCATCTTGGGTTTCACTTCCAGGCATGAAACAGAGGACCAAATTACTTTGGATCGAGCTGAAAATTTGTATGCATATACCAAAATATTTCATATTTCAAACAAAAAAGAATTGTTGAATTACAATAAGAAATGAATGAGTTATGCTATCTCAAACATGAACTTATGCCATGTTTGCAGCAACTCAAAACAACTACAGGCAAAAATCTGTGCTTGAGTTGATTTTGCAGCAAAGTTTTGAACACTCAAATGACAATATTTTCCAACCAAATTTTGCAGCAACTAATTTCAATATGAAAACTACCAAATTCAAGAAATCCAGTAGCATTTCTTTGCCGGAATCAAAAGATACATGTCCCTAAAGAAGCACTACAGAACAGTTTTGAACAACAGAGAAGCAAGCTCAAAAAATATATCTACATAACTAAACTATTTATAGTTTTTGCAATTAGAAGCATTATTTTGTTAGATTATGTGAGTTTATTCAACTCGCCTTGCTGATTTGTTACAAAAACTTGGATTAATGAAGAAAGATTGAAGCTTTTTGCTTGACTCTAGCCTCTAGGAACCTAAAAATGAAGATAGAACAACATGCAAACAAAGAGGAAAATATTACATACAAACCCAACTTAAAAATTTATATTTTGATGAATATTTAGTTTTGGCATGGATTACCTTTAAATTTCTCTTTAGATTTGCTAGAAACAGCAATTTATTGAAGAAAGTTGAAGATTTTAACTCTAGGTTTTAAAAGAGGATTTTTTTTGCTGTATTTTGTTTACAGAGAGGAAGAAGAAGATGAGCAATGGAAATGAACATAAAGTAAGTTTTGTTTTCTAATTTCTTATCTGGTTAGGCACGGATGGGCCTTGGATCCATTAGTAGAAAGAAATAAAATGACCTATTGGTTAAATAATCAACTCTTAATTAGAAATGCATACCTATTTACACTATTTAAATAAACAAATGTCATTTTCTTTCAAACTTCCCCACAACAAAGTATGTAATTTTACATACTTATGAAGTAACATATTTTATACTATATATAAAAATTAATTTAAATTTTTAAAACATTTTAATTATTAAAATCCCTTATTTTACAAAAATACACGATTTTCATAAATAAATGGACAAAACATTATTTTTAACTTCTAAAATTCCACAAAAATATTTTTCTTGCTTAGAAAAATATAACCAACCATTCTAAACCCAAATTTATAATTAAAACTCAATTTTAAATCAATTTCCACCTTTTTATTTGATTAAACAACCTTTAAAAATCAAATACTTCTTTTAAAAATTATTAGAAGAAGTAATTGGCAATAATTAATACAATTATTGCATTTTCTCTAAATAAAAACTATTTTCCATTTATTATTAACCCAAACAAATAAAATAAAGTTCCAAACTTTATTTTATCATTTTAAATTTCCAAAATTCATTGTTTATTCCAAATAAACAATTTAATTTCTCCAATTTTATTTTAGTTCACAATATTAAATCATAACTACCGTTATAATTTAATATTTACAGGTAATCTTCAAAACTAGGGTTGTTATAATAATTGTTATAAATTAATTAATTATTTAATATTTATGAAATATTAGTTATAAAATTTTGTTTGATTTGTGTTGATCATTATTGAAAATCATGCATATATAAAAGCTGTATGAATACGTATCAATATACAAGTTAAGATTCCAATTGGACCTAGTTAGGCCTATTTTATATACGCACTATTTTCAATACTAATCAACACAAATCAAATAAAATTTTATAATTAATACCTTATAAGTATTAATTAATTTAATTAATGTATAATACTTATTATTTAATTAAATCAGGCGGTAATTGGGGTATTCAACATTTCAGTTGTATGACTCTTAGATGTAAATTCGATTAGTGATTAATATCGAATAATATGAATATTAACATAGCTAGTGGTGCGATGACTAAATTTGTAGCTTACATAGTTTTGGTAAAATCCATTACTTATTTTAAGTGGTCATCGACACTGATAATTATTTACACCAATTCTCTTCGTCAAAACTATTTCACATTGGGTCTTATGGAATTTGGTAATGGTCAAAATTCCAATATCATCCACATTCGGCTTGTATAGTCCTTACAAAAAGTCCTTGGTTCAATGATAACAATTGTTATTAACTGAATTACTCTAACTAGAGAGTTTGACTCCGAGTTGATTCAGTTGATTGTGAAACCAACCTTATATGATTGTGGAGACATATTCTCTATTAAATAATGTTTCAGTTCCAATGCTTCAAGTCAACCAACTATAGTTGTACCATAATTAAAGCAGAATTTCCACATTAAAGCTCAATGGTATTCTGAAGTCAAGAGAATTGTGTATTATTATCATACAAATATTTTATGTTTGACTTTAGTTATATTAACCAACAGAAACCTATAAAATGATTCATTCCATGGTTACATAATAACTATAAGTACATAAACCCTTGGTGCCTCCAGCAGCCACGAGTACCACACCGTCCAACATTTGGAGAGCAATACATACTTTAGTCTTAATGGATGTATCAATATCTAGTTTTGATATATCTTGACTAGGAATATTTAAAGCGGTATGTTTATTTTCATTGTGATAAATGGGCTATTGTTACAACTCATTATAACTACTGTCACAAAGCATATCATTATGGATTTTCTATTAACTATACTAAAATTAAATAAATAATCAACATAACACATTATATCAAGTATGCAATAGAAAAAACACCTTTTATTTTATGGAGATTTTATTACAGAGTCAATAATTACAATAAATTACAGAATTTCCCCTAAGAGATACCCTAAACTCTATTGATCTCCTACTTGCACTTAGGGTCTACCCTACCCCTTCAATCAGTTTGATGAGAAATGATCAAGCCAGTCCCTTTTTGAATGGATCTGCTATGTCGTTTTAATAATCTATTATGTCAATCAACACTCTTTGATGCGGATAAACTACCTTTATCATGTGGGACTATTCGAAGTATGTTTCTCAATTTCTAGTGAGCTCTTATCATTACATTGTTATCATATAACAATGATGTAGTATTCTCAATACTAAGAATCATCCCTAGCTCCGTTATAAATTTGTGCATTAATATTTATATATTGCTTTTACTGTGGCGCTATTCAAAGCGGTGTACTTAGCCTTTTCGTTGAATCAGCCATAATCTTTTGTTTAGAATGTTTCCAACTCAAAGCTTATTAATTAAGGTTTTTACATAAATTGAACATTGACATATTATACTTGATAACACTTATGAAGTTCGAGCTCAAATACTCCTTAGTGAGGAGTCCATTGCTTCTATAAACAATTCTCTAGTATTTCATAAATACTGTAGAATACTCCTAACTATCATTTAGCAATCTTAACGTTGATTTTATACTTGCTTTATGTATCAAATGCATATGGAAAATATGATATTGTAGACAATACAACATGTATGATAATTCCTATTACCAATGCGTAAGGAACCATCTTACATTTTCCATATTAAACATTTTAATACGGTTTCTGTGCACATTGTTTGGGTCATTCCCATATCCTTTTATATCTACTATGAAAGATACCATTTACAAGTCTAATGTTAAGTATTAAACAACCAAACTGGAACTGATTTTAACAAAGGTACATCATTAACAATCAACGGTATGTTGTTTACTTATATTTTAGAAATACACGTGTACCTTTTTAAGGTTCTTTCTTACATACACTTGCTTCCTTTACATTTTGAATAAAAATCAAAGTATTTGATATTTCTATCAAAATACTTGTTTATCTCCAATGTTTGTCAAATGGTAGTTTCATATTCGTTCTTGGACCATATCTAAAAACTCACAAACTCAATATTACTTCCAGTGACTTTGAAACACTTTGGTTGGTCATAGCAAGTGATAATTTTGTAAGTAGAACCCCAATTAACTTAAGTATGTTGAATGATGAATCTTTCACCCTAATTTAAAAAAATCAAAATTTACAACATAATTTTTATCAATGTTGCTCACTATATTCCAAATGCATTTGCCTTTCTCTTGAAGGCACATTTGTAGTGGATGCGTCATATCCCTCGGATACAACTATCAATCATATTTTGATAACGTTTTTGAAACCCATTCAAATTTGTGCATCATACCATATAGTAGAGTCTATACTCTAAATATTTTAGTAACAACAAAGGAATATCTATTCTCGACATTGATAAGAACTTATAGTTACTGTTTAATGTGCGTGAATACTCATTAGACATTATAATGCGTTGTGTTTGTTTTAGTTTTGGCTAATGTCATTTCGTTCCACGTAATCATCATCTTTGGATCGTATCCAAATCCGTTTTACTACCAACGATTTCTGAAAATCTCCTTTGCTACAAAGTTGGTATTTCTTGAAACAACAATTGTTTCTTTGTGTCAAAAAAAGGTATTCATAGACGCTTTAAGAATTGTCTTATATATAATCATTATTTGGTTTTAGTTTACAAAACTCATGTTCGAACATAAAGTTGGTCATTCACTAACGATCGTTTTTAAACGCCTTGGGATGGTCCATATAAGATTCTGTATGAACAATTATTACTATAGTCTTTTGACTCACACAACTTGTTACTTCTTGATCTAGGATATGTTGGGGTTTCTCATAAACCCTTATCTTGTATGATTTTGTAAACTATGTTTTAGATGAAATTAATTTTAATCTTATGTTTTACTCTTAAGTACATGACCTTATAGAAAGAACCGAACTCGGCTTCACTCTTTATTAATCATACTTTTTTCAAAAATTCCAATTACTCCTTATTGGTACATGATTATGTATCATAAGAAGAAGTGACTTTTAAGGTTGAATATTTATTCAATTTGGATACATCTGGAACACATTCCAATATACTCACCTATTTAATTAAATGGAATCATTTTTTTGCACATGTTATTATTTACTTCCATTTTATACACTATGAACTTATCATAGACATACCACATGTGTGTCAAATAAACATGTTCATGTTTGTGATAATTCATCGATGAATTAATAAAGTGTCTGGAACCGTTTTGATATTATTAGACTTACGATTATGATCATCTATATGTATCAATCCGAAGAGTTTACCAACTCTTATCCCCTTCCATTAAATGAGTGCTTTTCTCTTTATTCTTTAAGATATAATTCGATGGTACCTTATGATTCTTAATCATATAATCAAAGAATTGGTTTAAAAAACAACAAATTAGTCTATAATTATGAGATAAGTATAAATAATTTCATGTCCTTTTATATTTTCCAATGTATTACTTTTGTTATGACAACAAATACCATTGTAATAGTTTTATTTTACTATAAATATTCATAATATTCATATTGAAATAAAACTATATCTATTTTTCAATAAACATTGAAAACATTTATTATTTAACAAATAATATTTGGTATGTTTTACGAAAACAATTTTCATATCTTGGTGTGACCAAGAAGATCTAAATGGAACGCTCCTACTATTTCCGCCACTACCATAATAGCATGTGAAATACAGAGCTCTATTCAGCCACTTAATATAGACTATTTATTCCATCAATTGTAATCGGTTTACAACCAAGAGTTTTCAGATCAAATATCTTGAACTCAAAGAAATAAATCTAACATAAAATAATTTTCTATATAAAATATATTTTGAATATGAATCATATTTTCCATTCCAATGTTTAGTATATTTTATTATTTTACAATTCTCTTTTCCTATGTCTCCTCATGAAGCAGAAGTGACCATTCACTTTCTTCATCCTAACTATTCCTTATGTTAATCTACTCTCGAACATTCGCTTTCATTTGCAAATAGTCGAACCATTTAAGGAAAACCTTATTACAATATCATAACGAACTTTTTACAGATGTGCATTTGGTCATCCTTAACTTTTAAGGATATGAAATAAATTGCATTTTACGTAAACTGATCAAAATGACATTTTAGCGATCAAATTCTTATACTATCTTTAGCTTTTGATTTAGTGTTACGTTTAACACAACAAGATCGTTATCATAATCAATCATATTGAATATATGATATCACACCGTAGTTTACTATATTATTTCGATTGAATAAATTTCATTAAGGTTTCGTACATTATGAATTGCCACCGTGCACCTTATAACATTTATACGTGATTGGATATATCAAATATTCATATCCATATATCTTTTGTAGAGTTCAAAACTCATAGTAGACCATACACGATCTCGGGAAAATAAATACAAAAATGACCAATAATGGATATTTTAAGTAGCTATATAATTAACAGTTTTGTGTGCTGTTGAAACAACGACATGAAAAATATATTTATTAGTAAGTATACTTTATATTTTTATTTTTTGATCTTAATTCAGGTCATTATTATATTTTAATTGATAAAAATTTAATCAGTTATATTAATTGCACAACTTTATCGACATGTGTTGGTTTAATTCATACGTAGTAGATGTTCTTACAATATTAGAAAGGTTAAACGTTACCATTTCAATTTCTAATAAGGATCCCACTAGACTTTTATGTTTATCAAAACCCTAAGATGAAACATAGAAATATTTCGACTTCTTTAATGGGTGTTAGGACTCATTTGTCTTTGTGTTATAACCTTGAGTTTTCTCAACAAATCATAGATCCACGAACGATATATAATGCTTTATTGGTTGTATCATATACAATTCCTAACCTTTGCGGTCTTTGTTCTAATCTCATTTCAACCTTGAGTTTACTTAATAAATGAAAGTGATTATTCACTCGTACCTACCATTTCTTGATGGCCTAAGTATAGTACATGTACCTTAAGTTTCCTCAGCAAATACATATAGTTCTCTTACCTTGTCTACTTGATATATTAATAGGATTACATATAACATCCCTAGCTTCAGTTTGTTCAACAACCAGACAGTATGCAACTAATTTTAAATATATGAATGGTAGAGAACAACATTTATACTAAAGATTCATAATCTTTAATATATTTAATTTAGTGATATCGACATATGAAATAATATATTTTTTGAACTACCCTCGTGATTCAACTATCAGTCACATCTGAAATCACGGTATATGTACTATATATATGTATTTATTTCTTACGGCTAATTAGATTCAGTTAATGCTAAAAGTGGAACGATACCCAAATTAGACCTGTTGTAGAATTAGATCTAGTAGAAATAGCAACAGATGTAGAAAAGAATAGAAAAAAAAGGGATGCAAGATTTTTATAGTGGTTCGACAATATCTGGTCTATGTCCACTTTAAATGTTTTATTAGTTATGGATTTAATAAAGATTCAAAGTCACTATTGTAATTGATTGACTAGTTCACAAGCCTAGAAATACCAATAGTATCTTCCTAGGTGACTATTATGAGGGTGAGATAGGAGATGAAGAAGAAGCAAAGTCCTAAATCCTCTTTTGGTTGCTACAGGGTTGAAACTTATACAGAAACTGCTATGTTGGTACAGGTGCCCGCTTGATTTGAAGTCTAGAAGCAAGCCCAAACAAGAAAGCACGCTGGCCCAAACATCGAAAAAGACCTCTCGGTATCGATTGGTTTCTCTCGGAATTGTGAGCTTTCATTCGGCAAAAACTTATAGTTTTCACTTGCCATGCTTTCATATCTTCTGCTTGATGTACTCCAAACTCTTCTCCATGAAGATCAAGTTTTTTCTAGTGATTTAGTTGATTTTCTTTTCTTGTTATGCTTTCTTTGCTTTCTTCTCATCAATCTTCATGGTTGCTTACCAAATCTTTAAGAAAAGCACTTAATAATGATAGGTAGTAGTAATGCATAAAGTATATGGGGTTTGGAAGATCTAATTTGGAGAATGAAGCTCTCGACACCGAGAGGTTTATCTCGGTATGAGAGATTTATTTAGCTCAAATTCATCTGAAACTTCTTCAACCCCATTCTTCTCTTCTTTTGATTGTGTTTCCAAGTTCTTGAGTTGTTTTGTCTTTGTTTTGGCATTCTAACTTCCGGTTGAAATTTTCTTGGTTAAAAACCCAGTTAACACTTGCCTTACATAATATGCTTTCATTGAAACATAATGTGCTTTTGATCAAGGCAAGTTCTGATGTGCTATCCGATGAATCTAGTTGGTCGTTTATGCATTGTCTTGAAAAATTATTATTTTTGGTAGATTTTCCTTTAACTGCAGACAAAATTCCTTCTCATGCTAAGGGAAAGATCTTCGCTTTGGAGATCATTCCACACCTTTGATGAAGTTGCCTTCTTTTGCTATGCTTTCAACCGAAGTTCGAGTGAAAATAGCTTTCAATACCAAGAGGACCTCTTGGTACCGAAACATTTGGTCTCTCGAAAGCTTATACATAAGCTTAACTCTTAGATTTTTTTCATTTCACTTCAGCCTTTTGTCTTTTCTTCATTCTTTCCTACCGAGAACATACTTCATCGAATCCTCCTAACTTTTTTTGCTTTGACCTACCACCAACCGTCCGGTCAAAGGTTGGTGGCTCGAACATAGTGATGGTGATGATGTTTGACAAGGTCAACTATTCTGTGAGGGGAGATGGCTGAGGCTAGGGATTTCTTGGTCTAGGTTGAGCTTGCACTTAGCCTAGGTCGTGTAAACTCCACTCCAGAGATAAGTTCGACTCTTTGTCTTCGGTTAGCTCCTGTCTAGGTACGGCCGATCACGTGTCATTGCTTGAACTCCAATGGGACGGTTCACTTCACAAACGGTCGTGTGGAATGACGCTCTGCTTTTCCTATTACTACACTTCCAACGTCCCTGCAAAGAAAAGCTTCTGCGTTACTTAGACAGAGGTTTCTTATCTACTATTCATCAAAATGAGTAAAATCTGATACATAATTCTGTCGTATGGTGTGGCTCATTTTTCTAACATGAATGAGCTATCTATATAGGATGGTCCGTTCATAGTGTACAAGGCATGAGACTCATACTGTATAGATTAACACTTTCACTTGCCCCAGTCAATGGTTGAAGTCTGATTAGTCACTACACGTCGACATCCTTTGGATTTTGATCGTTGGCTACATAGGTAATTTTTTTTAAATAAAACATACTTAACCATGTTGAATGCCAAATTTATTGTCTAGAATGTCTCGTCAATCGCCACGCTTCAATTCCAATAAGGTTACACCTACTCCTTTTGAAGCTGGGTCCTCCATAGCTTAGGCGTCACCTTCTATACCTATTGGACTTGGATGTACAATTATTGCCGAGTTACAGAGCACGATCATTCTAGTAGTTCCACAACAATATCAACCTCCCCCTCTGAATGTATATATCAGTCTTAGGGTCTTAAATGATTAGCCGAATCAAATGTCGTTAGTTTTTATCATGATATTGCTTCAAAATATATGCCGCAAGCATGGAATTCTTGTGGATGACGTACGGCTTCCCAAATAAGGTGATCGAGCACATCTTTCTCCTTTGGGATACATAACTGCAATAAATATACGTGTCTCAATAGTTCTTTGCTGCCTTTTAATCCGTTTCTTTGTATGGTTTTTCAAGAGCTTGGGTTGGCTTTGGCTCATCCATCCAAGTGGTTATTCTCCCTTGAGCTCTTTGTACGTTCTCTTTATGAATCGCTTCAATAGGGCTCTAACTTTCCAAGAGCTTACCTATCTCCTGCACTTCAAGCAATGGCAGGAGGCTCCTTGCTATATGATCATTGAGGCTTAGTGTAGATGCAAAGCTATTGAGTCTCTTTACACCAAGTGCTTGTATTTTAAAAACGAGTACTTCTTCGTACGATGCTCGTACGGCTACAATGGGCGTTGGTGGTTTGGAAGTGAGTTTCTTTCCTTTAATCCTTCTGTGTTTGGATTTACTCCATCCAAACTTTAACTTGCTACTTGTTTCTTCATAGGCATTCCTACTCGTGTTGTCCATGACAAGCAGGCTAATACTTTGGAAGGTTTACAGGAGGCTAGATTCTAGCACCGCACCACTTCCTATCTCATAATGAATGAGAATCTCTGGCGATGGGGTTTATTGGCCCATAGCTAGATTTCCATTCCTAATTCAACTTCTTGTAGAAGCTCTCGAGCATGAACCGAATCACCCTCGCACTCGCAGCTCCAACAAGAATCTTTAAGGTGAGGTTGAAGGTCTTTTAGGTGCAATACATGGGTAGGAGCCTATTGAGAGAAGAGCCGAGGAGCATGATGTTGTTGATGCCCTAAGAGGAGGGGACAAAGGAATCAGAATGCCATCAATCCTCGAACAAAGTAATAAAGTCAGAATGAGAGGGGAATTACCAATGGTCGCAAAGGAAGATGAAGGCACCAGTGATAGCAATAGTGACTATCACGCTAGTGTATAAGGAGGGCAAATCATTTTGTGAAATATCTTTCAAAATTACCAAACTTCCAAGCTCTCCCTATTAGGAGCATGTTGTCGTTGTATATTCAAAACGTGCGGAGAACAAACTATGTTGCCCTCAGTAGAGATAACACCTCAATCTTCCCCCTTTGTTGATGTATTTACCACTTTTAGCGACTATGACATCTCTATTGGCGCTCTTCTAGATGAAGCCGATTCCAATGTTAACTTCCCATCAGGGGAGTTTATGGATGAAGGTGGTGAAACCTCGTCTTTAATTCCTTGCTGATGCGGTATGTAGAGTACTTAGTGCGGTCATTGACATTACACACATCACTAGAATCATAGACATGCATTCTTACACTCATCCATTTTCTAAAATTTCAATACTTGTACCATTTTTTCTTTTTTTAAGGTTCCATGAGTAATGATTGATATTGAAATCTCTCACGTAATGCTGGTGAGTATCGTGGCCAGACTCTCAATCCCTATAAGCCTCGCTCCAAATATCAAAGCCGTTATGGGACTGATGAAGAAAGGTGGAGATGAAAGGAGTGTGAAAGAGCTAATGCCCGTAAGACAGATAGAGGGAAGGAGAAAGAAAGATAAAAGGAGAGGAAGAAGAGAGAGGCGGAAGAAGAGTTGTCTCATGATCCCACCTAATGCCAAAGAGAATCTTGTGAGCATCGTGGTCCTTCTTCTGCTGTTATTCTGCTGCACTCCGAATCCCAAACATCTTCACAACAAGTTCCTTCCCTTCCCCCACTCTCTAACTACAATATTCCATATATTTCAAAGGGAGTATCTGCTGCCTTATTTACCATTTCGGCTACCCCTTCATGCCTACATGTCACGTTCCCTATGCTCTTCTTGCGTGGTGTGTAGTTCGACCAGGACATTGAGGATAATCTGAAGGAAGTGCTGGATTAAGATGTTTGAAATGTCCAATAGCATGTTGATAAAGCATTTAAGTGGAAAAAGCTGTGCCAAGCCTTCTTTGACATGAACAGAATCACCTATACCAACATCAATTCCTTTGATTTCGAGAGGGGGAACTTGAACGAATCACCAAGAACTAGGAGAGCTGCTAATTTAAGTTGATAAGAATGAGGGACACAACTCTTAAAGTGAAGGCATAATCCAATAGCTTGCGGAAAGAAATGAGGATGGCTCACGATCATGTAGAAATCGTGATGCGAAATAACTTGAAGATTTTCCACGAAGTAGGGCTGAATCGAAAAGCAAGTTAAAGAGAAGGACTTGGCCTTATTCAAAAGGATGAAATTATTCGAGCCAGTAATAGAGCCATCTCGAGGCAACCGAACATAAGAGGCTTGGAAAGGAAAATTGTAAATTTCTCAAAGAAAAATTGAAGCTAGTCGATGATTTAGAGCACTCGTCGACTGAAGAACTTGCCAAAAACATTGAGCTTGCAATTTCTCAACAAAAACTTAAAGAACTTCAGGAGAAGAAGGCCAAAGAGAGACGAGCTCAATGATAATCTCCAGTACTTTTATGCTAGTGTCATTATGAATAAAAATCTGAAGTGGTTGGGGAATGACTATCTCGAAACTCTTGTCGACGCCTGGGAGGAAGTACTACATTGGGCTGCACGGATCGACGATAATTATTCCGAGGAAGAGTTGATGGCTATGTACCTCGATGCCAAGGACACAGAACTACTTGATGTAAGGAATGCCCTCCTAATTGAAGAGGATGCCAATGCTACTGCTATTTCCAAAGCTCTCGTTGGTCCGAGTTCATCAAGCTAGCATGAAGAGACCATTCCAAAATCTAGAGAGCCGTTAAAGATTATTCCTAACTCTATAGGGGTTAGCTCTCAAACCGCTCGTGCGACTCCAATTTCTACAGCAATTATTTCTTATGAGCTCTATATTCCTTCCTTCATGGGTCAAATGGGGGAGCACACAATTGAAGAGGGTGGATTCACAATTTCTTTCAATGATCGAAGCCCAAATTCGGGTAAATCTCTTATTTCACCAATCTTTGAGAAGCTTCAGTTCCCTCATGAATCCATCCTTAAACTTTATCATTTTATTTTCCAACCTGTAAGTCATACACATTTACCTCCTTAGCTTCCAGCCACTGAAGGCATGGCATTTATAGCTGTCTTCCTCATGTTTACTTTGGTCTCCATGCGACTTGCTATCTCTGCTTCTCTTTCCAGTTCTGGCCTAGGGCCTGATTTTGAGAAAATGGCTACCCTAGACAACTTAGAGGATATTTTCATGCCCCATGAGGAAGATGTTATCATAACCAAAGCTATAGAATCATTGATCACACTACTTTGGCAGAGAGTTGAAGGCTGATTTTGAAAAAATCAAGGTAAAGTCCGAGCCTGGTACTATGAAGCCTACATCTTCGACCCCGATGTGCCCCACATCTAAAATCCCCAATCAAGATCAAGCCTCCCAGGGCTGATCTCGCTAAAGCTCCTTGTAGTAAAAAGGGTAAGAAGTAGATGCTGCTTGGATTCTGTCAGTATGGTAGCTTGTTTTTGTGTTGTTGAGTCTGTATGTTAGTTTTTCTTTGTGTCAAATAGGCTATGTTTGTATAGGAGCATATCCTACATTGTTTTATACATGAAGAATGAAGTAATAGAAAGATTTCCTTTTGACTTGTAATCTCTGTTTCATTTACTTTTCCTCACCTTTATGTACTATACTATTTATATTTAACTGCCCATGTATATGACGTAACTGCCTGTACATCAATTATATATGCATGTTTCTATGCAGTGTGCTTATTTACTGCAACTTTGTGCATATAAATAATATTCCTACAATTGCTTAGGTTGTATTCTAATCTCGGCCCTGTTTATTACCGCCAACATACTCCATTTGTCAAAATAGTACCTCTATTTAACTAACTCCATGGTTTCTTTCGATCGATTTTCTTTTAAGTAGATGGTAATAGTGAGTAATCCTAGATCAACACTGCTCCTAACTGCCATGGAGCAGCAATCAGAATATTCATCTTCCCTTCATTTGACTCCGTTGTGTATTTCTTCCTATTTATGGGATTTGTTATCTTGAATGCTAGAATTTGGGCATTGACGGGATAGATATATCGTAGGGAAATTATTCGATTTCCCCAGTCCAAATGTGCTTTTCCTATCCTGATCTAGGATTGGGAAAGCCTACTAACGCTTGCTTCCAATTCTTCATGACTATCCTTGCTTATACTCGACCGAGCGAGTCCTGCCCAGTTCAAAGCACTATCGTCGAAGTCCTATTGGACATTAGTATTAATCTTCGAAAACCAATCCCTGAATTATTCAATTCCAAGGGCCTCTTTTCAACATCACCTGTCTCCAGGTAATGGAAATTCCAATGAATCAAAATTGAATCATCCAATCAAGTCTTAAAGACTGGGCCGAATTATCTGCTCGATCTTAAAGCTGCCCTTCCTGTTGTCACCAATATTCGAGAATTGCTACGTTTTAGAAGGTAACAAATTTTCAAACCTTCTCGCCATTCCCTGTCTCCGGGCAATGACAAATTCCTAAAGGTTGAAGTGAATGGAAAACCTTCTTGTCGTTGCTTGCCTATCTCCAAGTAACGATGAATTTCTAAAGGTTAGGAGTTTCGCCTTCCTGATGCTACCTATCTTTAGGCAATACCAGATTCCTGAAGGTTGAATTTTTCCTTCCTGGCATCGCTTGTCATCGAGCAACACCAGATTCCAGAAAGACGGGGGTTTCACCTTCCCGACGATGCCTATCTCTCCCTAAAGGTTGAAGTGAATAAGAAAACCTTCTCGTCGTTGCTTATCTTCGAGGAACTATGAATTCTTAAAGGTTAACCCAGATTATCTGATCATCCCTCGAGAATATACTCCCTATCCATTGTCCAAGTCCAAAGGAGCATCTCCTTGATTGTATTTCAACATAGGGGTTTTTCTTTCTAGAACATGGTTCTATTGATCCAAGAAGCTAACCTTATTTGCAAACAAAAGAAGTGGAAAGTCCTACCATATTACATTTCCCCCCGTGTCCTTGGACGACTTAATTATGAAAAAAATGAAGAAAACCAAGTGTAGTGCCGAGGAAAATGATGTTCCGTGCACGCAGGATAGGGATTCCATCAGTAGTTTCCAACTTGAATATTCCATCTTCAAGCTTCCAATCGACTGCCTGGGGTCCTTCTCAGCTCATGCCAAGCGCTTTAATACTAGGGAGAACTCATTTCAAAACGATATTTCTTACCTCAAAGGTATGATTGCGAACCTTGACATTAAAGTGTCGTGTTACCCTTTTCTGGTGGGTGACAACCCTTAATTCTTCTTCTTCCCTTTTCTCATCAACCAAATCGAGACACTCAAGCAAGAGTTCCTCATTTACCTTCAGGGAGAAATGCCTTTTAGATGAGAATGGACTTTAAGTAATATTGGGATCATTGCTTCTGACCCGTTAGCCTAAGTGAACAGTGAGTGTCCAGTTGCAGACTTATATGTAGTCCTATAAGCCCACAGTGCTAGTTGAAGCTCATCAACCCAATTGCCTTTAGCTCTAGTAAATTGCTTTTCAAGATGGATTTGATAATCTTGTTCTTTGCTTCCACTTGCCCATTTGCCTACGGATGTGCCACCACGGAGAAGCTCTTCCCAATTCTGTATCGTGTGCAAAAGTCCTTGAACTCAGCGCTCTCAATCAAAGTTCTATTGTCTTTGATGATCTTATGGGGTACTCCAATCCTGCAAATAAGATTTTTCGTGTAACATCCCCCTACTTGAAGGCCCAAAACTAACGGTTATGGATGCTGCAGTCATCCATAGTAATTAATTATCGACGACCAAATACGACAATGTTATATTCATTGATATGCAGAGACACATGAATATGGAAAAAAAATTAAAACATCAAACAAATTCCATATTCCATTTCATAACATTTGAAATTCATCACTGTAACGACCCAGAATTTTAGTCATTCGAAATTCAGATATTCAATTGATTCTTAAATATTCAAAAGTAAAGTTTATAAGTTGAATAACTTATATTTTGAATATTTTGATTTAATTGGATAATTAAATTGTTAATTTAATATTTAAAATTACAGAAATAATTGGATTTTGAATTTAATGTGAATAAAAATGATTTATAAAGTTGAATTAAATTCTATTTGAATTAGAATGATGTTAGAGAACTTTTAAAGTTGAATTAAAAGTTAATTGTAGAAATTGAATATTTTGATATTTAATTAACATAGAGAAAAGTCATTTTTCACACGGTCTCGGATTTCGATGAAACTAGTTTTATTGGATCCATAATGTTATATTATTGTAGGATTTTAAATTTCATGTCAATCGGATCTACGATTTAGTCGTGGCAGGCTGAAACGCGTAGAAATTTGTTTAAGTAAAGTTTAAATGCAAATAAGTCGACTCGAAAACCTATCTGTCAAATACGATCGAATTGGGTCTCGATGTATATTCTATTGTGTTCGAAATAGGGGTAAACATTATAAACACTAGGCAGCATGTTTCGTTTGGAGTTCGAAATTTTTTCGGATGAATAGTGCGGAGAAATTTATATAAAATGACTTCTTTATTCTGTTTTTTCACAAACCCTAATGCATCTAGGGTAGGCCGTCATTAACAATTCAAGGGCTAGGAATTTAGAAACTTTCCCCTCCGATCTCTCTCAATCCACTAGCTTTCACATCTCGACTTCAACTACAAAGTCATAGAGCACGTCGAGAACTATGAATCCAACGGTGGGGGTCGTTTAAAACGAAGCCAATTGTCGGTAACATGCATTCGAAAGAGTGGCGTTCGTGCATGAATTTCTAGGCAATGTAAGCACCAAGCTTGACCGGATTATGGCCGATGGTGGAGCACGTGGTGGGCTTCGAAACACCGTTGCTCGATCATCGTAAAGTGGGTCGTAGTGGTCACGATAACTTGAAGAAAAATGGCGGCCATGGGTTGTTTTCGTACATGACTAGCCTGGGGAGGAGAAATAGAACATGCAGCCATGATCTCTCCAAAGCAAATCAGACGGCCGAGATGCGATCTTGGTTCTAAAATAAAATAAAATTATAAAAAATATATATATATTTAAACGTGTAAACCTTAAAATGGCATATCTTTGTCATATGAGACCCGTTTTTGACGAAATGAGTTGCGTTGGGTCCGTATTAACGAGCACTATATTTTAGAGTTAGTTTAGAGTTGATTGGAGCTAGCGAAAATTTTGGGTAAAATTAAATGACTGTTTAGTTTTATTTGGAATAAAACGCTGCAACCGCTGTTGGAACCAAAGTGAGTACAACTCACACTTTTTGACTCATTGATATTTTTATATAAGTGAGAAATAATTTTATTTATGATGATTGATAATTGTTTGGGTGATACATGATATATTGTATATATATTGATTGGTATTTGGATATATTCCTGCTTATTGGAGCAGATGAGACCCTATACGTTCCCGTGTATGAGCGGATGACCCTTTGTACACGCGGCTGCCACGAAGCGGACATTGTACACATATTCTAATATGTATATTTTTTGCAGGTGATAGGTTGGAGGGATCCAACTGGATTCCTCACCAGTATTGGTTTTACTTACAAATATTGTGATGGATGTTGTTACCATATGATATATGATGTTTGGATGCTGTGATTGATGTACTTAGTGCTGTTGTAGCACTCGGCCTATTTTTAGAATTTTCAAAATGTTAATGTGATGATTTCAAATAAAAAAGATTTTCAATTGATTTCGAAAATATACTTTCTATTGAATTTTGAATTGTTAAGTAAATGGATTTATTTTAAACAAATAAATGTTATAATTTTTATGTTATAAAAATTATGATTTTTGTGAAATATAATTAGAATGTGATTTTTGAAATAGGGAGTTAATGATTTTATAAATATTTTAGATTGAGATTTTTGAATTATTAGGCTTATATATAAAATTTATAAAATTTATATTTTATAAATAAAAATAATGGAATTATAAAGGAGTTTTTATAAGTGTTAAAATGAAGTTATAAATGGATCTTATAAGTGAATAAGATTTATTAATTGATGAAATTATAAAAGAATGAATTTGTAAAATAAATTATTTATAAGTAAATTAAATTATAATTGGATTTTGGAATATAAATTTGATAGAAATGGAATTTGTTAATAAAGGAATTTAAAAAGTGGAAGCTTTTATAAAATAGAAATTTGAATTTATAAACATTGTTTTATAAATGTGAAATCAATTTAGATTGATAAACAAGATATGGATTTTTATTAAAGAAATTTCATCCACGATTTTGGACAGTGGATAATCCTTTAATAAATATGTAGAAGCAATGAATTTGATAAAGTAGATATATTCATGATTTTGGAAAGTGAATTATCTTTTAAATTAAATGTTGCAATAATAAAGAATTTGGTTAGGAAGTATATTCACGATTTTTGACAGTGAATAATAATTTAAATTAAATGGATATTTTTGAAAAGTGATCTTTTAATAAAAAGTTAAATGGTTTGAAGATGTTTTAAAATTTGTTAAGTATCGAATGCATAGATTTCAACAGTTATTGTTGAAATAGACGTTTTCGAGAAATAAGCAAATGATGGACTATAACACTATTGTTACAGTAAATGATTTTCGAAAGGAAATATTTTGTATAGTATATGGGATTTATATATCTATCTAATTTTCAAATCCCTATACTGGTGATTTTGGGTTGTCGTAACGATGTTTTACGCAACATTCGTTTTGACCCGAATAAATATGTTTAAGAGAATGTTTTCCCTAAAGAATAAAATATATACGTAATACTGATTTAAGTATATGTAATATTTTCTAAGTGTTGAAAATAAATTGAATTGTGAATTAATTATTATTAAGTATATGGAAATGTTTTCCAATATTGAAATGATTTTGAGAATATATCTTTTTAAAGATAATTTGAAGTGAATATTTTGCAAGTGATTTAATTAATAAAAGATTAATTAATAGGACCTAGCGATTGCATATGGTGCTAAATATTTGTTTGTTTGCTTTGATAGTTAAATAACTGACTATCAACTTTGGCCATTTTAGTTCCTCGACTTGATGTGGGAACTATTTGGTCGTACACTTAGTACGTAGCCATCTGTGTAGACTTGATTATCGTTTGTGTTGAGGATGTTGATTCGTGTAGTGCGGAGTACTAATCCAATCTATAGAGCTCCCTTCTTAGCCCAAAGGATAGCAAGTTGAAAGTTGGAGATGTGATAGTGTAGTGCGGAGTACTAATCCAATCTATAGAGCTCCCTTCTTAGCCCAAAGGATAGCAAGTTGAAAGTTGGAGATGTGATAAGCCTATGAGACTTAGTTTCTTTGTGAGGTTGAGAAACGCTTTTGCATTGTTGGTGCGAGGAGACCGGGATCGGTTTATTCGAAAACCATTTCGGACCAACATTTATGCAACGATTGTGCAGGTTGGTTATGATGATATTGATATTTATGATTTTCACAGTGGAGGACTGCTTGTTGATCGTTTGGAGTTAAAATCCCAATATACATCCAGTAGCAATAGTATCTTCATTATGAAATATCTAATGCAAGGACTATTCGCTACAAATCCTATGGATTTCTCGACAGGATGTAGTAGGGAAGTACTTTTGGTTTGTCCTATTCCTGAACAACTTGTATGGATGTTTGTCTGACACTGCATTTCTAAAGATTACGTATATTGGCTTTTACAAACGTACATCAGTGGTGGCGGAGAAGACAACTTCTCTTAGCTTTACACCCTCCTTGATACGTATGAGCTTAAGGGTTGTATTTTTGACGAAGGTAATTAGTAGTCAACGGAAATGGCCATATGGCATTCAAAGTGATGTGATATGTGATTTGTGAAAGGTAATCATTACCTCAGGCCTCATCAACCAAAAATGACCAAAACAGGGTTAGATGCAGTAAGGCTTAGTGGGTCGCTCCCAAGTAGGATATGATCATCCTCTTCTATATATATCTTTACACACTATGACATTGTGTATTTGATTATTGTTGTTTGTATGCGACGAGGGCCCTCGGGAAAGGTCGGCAATGTCTGGAGGATGACATATTCAGTACCATCTAGTTATAGAGGTAGGCTGGTTTTGTGTTGGTAGAGGGAAGATGTTCTGTGCCTCGGGACATCCATCTAAAGGTGTACCCATCGGAAGGTAGTCCCTTCACCTGGTCATTTGTATGGAAATCCAAACTCCACTACGTGCCTGCTATTTTGATTATATTACCCAATTTGGGCTATATGTTGGAATTTAATCAATGTAACAATTTCGACTATGATTAATATTATTTGTGCAATAGACACTAGTATAATATTAGATGATTTGATATGAAATGTTTTAGTTTTCGTAAGGTAAAAACATGTCCGTGTTTATTGTGGGCGTGTCTTATGAGATACTTTTGTTTTGATTAAGGAAAAGTTTGATAATTTAATAAATTCAGTTAAGTGTGTTTCTCACGCTAGTTTACCAGATTGATCCAGGCATTCTTCCCTTTCAATGGTCGGGTCATATCGAGTATTTTCAGGTTCAGATTTGGTGCTATTGGAGCTTCAGCGAGAGAGCTAGTGATCTTCATTTTTGTATACACGTATCTATTTTGATCATCTGCTTCTTAGTTGTTTTATATTATCGGCAATTGTGAGGACAAGTTATTATAACTGTTCAAGCTGATAACTAGTGATTGTTTGTTCAACTCTGATTGATGTATGTATTATATTTCTATTTTGTAAAGATCACCGATATGATATTATATGTTTTTAGCTGCCATGTGAGATTCTGTATTGTTCGGTTTGGATCTATCTTCTCTCTTTCTTCTCTTCTCTTCTTCTCTCTTCTTTTCTTTCTCATGACTTTCCGTCAATTTGTGCTTTTTGGGTTAGACATGTGTGGTTTATTGTTGATTCAAGGGGTACGGATTTGCAGGTCGTCACATTTGATATCCGAGCTTAGATTTTGTATATTCCTAGACTTTGATGTGTACTCAGGATAGATAGGGACAGTAGCACCCTAGATTGAGTTTGAGTGTATTATATATATGAGCGCGTATTTGTTAGTGATATAAAATGTTTTATATTGTGTTTACTTATCCGTTGAGCTATTTTTGAATTCTGGTCGGTATGTGGGACGTCATGTCATCGATATGGATTTCTAAACACTTAAACGGGGCAAGTCGACATACTATTATTTTAACTTGGGTAAATGAAATAATTTTACCTCGTTTATATTTTATATAAAAGGAAATAATTTTTCAGAATTATTATAGTATATAAATTGATTGCTTGGTTGTTGAAAATGTAAATATATATACGTTAATAGAAGCTGTTTGAATAATCTAAATAAAAACAACAATTTTAAAGGAATAAATTATATAAGCAAATGAATTATAAGCATGGAATTATAATTAATTTGATTTACAATTGTGAAATAATCTTATATATAAGAATTGAAACTATATGAATATAGTTATAAATACGAGTTATAAATAATAAAAATGAATTTAAACTAAGAATTTGAGAATGTTGAATCCCATTAATTTTGAAAGTTAATTTTCAAAGTTAAAGATGTTATATTGTTACAAATCAAAATAAGATAAATAAATTTGGAATGAATCTTATGTAAGTAAAGTAAAATAGTGAAATTATATAAGTAGAAGATTTATAAATGTGATTTATAAATAAAAGGATTTCTTCAAAAGGATATAAAGCATCGAATTCACTACTGTTACTAGGAAATAATAAGGTGATGACTGCAGCATCATCAATATCATTTTCGATTTTCCATGTGATTGATTTGCAACCAATAGTAAATTGAAATTGAAGATTTGTTTTGATAAATAAATTTGAATTTAAAATCCAAGTTGAAATTGATAAATACAAGTGAAACGAGTTTTGGACTTATAATATGAAATAAAATTTTAACTTAAGAAAAGTTGAAATATATTTGAATTAGCGTGATAAGATATATGATATGAAATTTAATTAAAGGAAGGTTAAATAAATTGAATTAGATTTGAACTGGACTAGATATGTTATTGAAATGGAAATTAAACTTTTAAGTGATTATGTAATATGAATTTGAATGTTTGAATAAATAAGTTGTATAACTTATAAAGTGAGAAAAGGTAAGTAAAACGAATTGTTAAAATGGTTAAACAATTTTGTTAAGCAAAACAAAATCTAAATTGAATAGTGATATGAATTTTGTTGAGTCACAAGTTTTATGAAGGTTTTGATTTCTGACAAAGGGATAAGCCGTGATCGACAAAAAGAAGTTATTCAGACACAAAGAGCTCCATATGATTAGAGGTTGATTATTTTGTATGTTAGTAATGATTATTTATGTTAAAATCTATCCTCAAATAATCTTATGCCTTTAATCTTCGAATATATATATAAATATATATGAGTGCACATTAACTGTGCAGTCTGGACAAAACCGGTCGACCGGTCAAAACCAGGTGGTCGACCGTTTTTGCCCAGAATGCACAGATAATGTGCACAAGTGAACATAACGTATATATATATTCAAATTCCTGTCTACCGGTCATTTTTTGACCTGTCGACCGTTTTTAAACAGAAAGCAATTTTTCCAAAAGACACTTCTCTTCTCCAAAGGTTGCATCTCTTACCTTTCACCAAAGATCATATCTCTTAATGGCAAAGAGTTACAACCATTTTTATCTATATAAACTCATCCAATTCATTGATTAAATAACAACAATTTCACATATTCTTTTTAATCTAATCTCTGATCTTACTTTATACTCCTGCATTCTAAAAAGCTCTCGATTATTTATTGAATCATTGAAACTATTTCATATCTTTTGATTCAATAAGTAATATACTTTCCTTAATCTTTTCAAAACATCATTCGCATACTTTGAGGATAAGATTATAGGAAGGGTGTACTGCTAGTGACAAATCCGTGTTTTCAAGAGCACAAGTTGTCAACAACAATTGTATTTGTTCTTTTGTTGAAGTCCTCTGTGTTGTAAGAGGCAAGTGTTGAAGTCCTCAGTGTATTAGAGGCGTGAAATCCCGTTCGGCTGTTCGGGTGTTGTAAACCTGTTCCTCCGGGTGAAGCGAGGAAGTTAATAGTGAAAATCCAGATAGAAGTCTGGGACTGGACGTAGGACGGTGCTACGAACCAGTATAAAAATCTCTGGTGTGATTTTTCTATTTTTTTTTATTTTACTATGCTATTATCATCTATTTCCGCATTTGTATTGTAATCCATATTACACGATCCGTGTATACTATATTAGCACATATAATTGTATACACACCGCCCTTTCATTTGGTATCAGAGCCTGGTTTTCTAGAGATCGTAACAACATCCTAGAATAAATGGCTACAAAGAGATCTAGCCAAGGCAATAAGAAGAGGAATAGCAATAAAGAACAATCAAAGGAGCAAACAAACAAATGCTTCATGGCAAAAGATAATGAGGTTAGTGATCTAACTTTTGATGATATGATAGAAATAAATTCAGAACTTCTAGACACTTTAAAAAGTCTCAAAAGAAAATATAAGGAAGCTCTGGAAAATCAGAAGAAAGCAGAATACGAAAGAGATACGCTTAAAGACGAGAAGAGAATATTTGAAGAAGAACTTGAGAAAATTCAAGATTCAGACAATTCTCAACTCGCTCTATTAAGTCAAGAAATAGAAGCTCAAAAAGAAAAGAATAATGCTCTAGCTTCTGAAAATCATGAGTTAAAAACAAAAATTAAAATTGTTGAGTTAGATAACACTAGTCTCAAAACTAAGCTTGATGACATTACTAAAAATATTTCCAATTTTAATAAAGGGAGAGAAAATTTATGCAGGATTATTGAAAATTCTCAACCTGCTTCAAATAAGAAGGGATTAGGTTATGTTAAGAATTCAAAAGCTCACAATGATAGAAGTGGTGTAGGCTATAAACAAGCTAAAAGTAAAAATAGTACTAGATATGCATTCATGTATACTAACTTTAGTGCTAGTACTAGTAATCAAGATAGTTTTAAAACCAGTTATGGTCATAATAGTACTTTGTTTAGAAATGATAGAAATTATTCTTCAAGTACTAAGCTAATGACTAATAGTATTAAGATATGGATTCCAGCTAATATGATTGATCATGATAAACAACTTTATATTAGCAACTATTATAAGAATGTAATTTGTAATGAAAATTATATTTATAAAGGTTCAACCACACCCAAATGGGTATGGTTTCCAAAGACCTAACCCCCCGGACCCTAACATAGTAAGTGGGTACCGAAAATTATTATTATTTTTTGCAGGCACTCAGAGAAACAAAAGGAAAATGATAGATTTTGGAATTTCAAAGAATGTTCCATATGTTTAATAGAATTACGTGCTTACAATAAAATATGGACTTCGGTAAATATGGTAAAATTTATTTTACTTTTCCTTCATAATTAATAATGAGTTTATCTCGTTATATACAAGATATTTTATATAATTTTATATATTTCCCCATTCTTTTTTATAATGACAAAGGGGGAGAAATTCATATGCATATAAATAGAGGGAGATATTATACTTAGGGGGAGATGTTATACTTAGGTGGAGCTTTAAAGATATTATCTGACACTTGTACTAAATAGTGTCGTTATTCTTATTTTTCGTTTGACATTAGGGTATGTATTGTACTCTGTTATGTTTTGGATGTGTTAATGTTTTATTTTGCTATGCATATCATATTAATTCTACTATTCTAGTATCTGTTGCTCCTTTTTGTCGATGACAAAGGGGGAGAAAGGGCTAACAATTGTTTGCAGGAACGTAAACGTACATATATAAGAATTCAAAGAGAGAGATCACATATTCAGGGGGAGATTCAGATTTGCAGATATATATTGTAATCAATCAAAAAGGGGGAGAATGTTGAGTCACAAGTTTTATGAAGGTTTTGATTTCTGACAAAGGGATAAGCCGTGATCGACAAAAAGAAGTTATTCAGACACAAAGAGCTCCATATGATTAGAGGTTGATTATTTTGTATGTTAGTAATGATTATTTATGTTAAAATCTATCCTCAAATAATCTTATGCCTTTAATCTTTGAATATATATATAAATATATATGAGTGCACATTAACTGTGCAGTCTGGACAAAACCGGTCGACCGGTCAAAACCAGGTGGTCGACCGTTTTTGCCCAGAATGCACAGATAATGTGCACAAGTGAACATAACGTATATATATATTCAAATTCCTGTCTACCGGTCATTTTTTGACCTGTCGACCGTTTTTAAACAGAAAGCAATTTTTTCAAAAGACACTTCTCTTCTCCAAAGGTTGCATCTCTTACCTTTCACCAAAGATCATATCTCTTAATGGCAAAGAGTTACAACCATTCTTATCTATATAAACTCATCCAATTCGTTGATTAAATAACAAAAATTTCACATATTCTTTTTAATCTAATCTCTGATCTTACTTTATACTCCTGCATTCTAAAAAGCTCTCGATTATTTATTGAATCATTGAAACTATTTCATATCTTTTGATTCAATAAGTAATATACTTTCCTTAATCTTTTCAAAACATCATTCGCATACTTTGAGGATAAGATTATAGGAAGGGTGTACTGCTAGTGACAAATCCGTGTTTTCAAGAGCACAAGTTGTCAACAACAATTGTATTTGTTCTTTTGTTGAAGTCCTCTGTGTTGTAAGAGGCAAGTGTTGAAGTCCTCAGTGTATTAGAGGCGTGAAATCCCGTTCGGCTGTTCGCGTGTTGTAAACCTGTTCCTCCGGGTGAAGCGAGGAAGTTAATAGTGAAAATCCAGATAGAAGTCTGGGACTGGACGTAGGATGGTGCTCCGAACCAGTATAAAAATAATCTGACACTTGTACTAAATAGTGTCGTTATTCTTATTTTTCGTTTGACATTAGGGTCTGTATTATACTCTGTTATGTTTTGGATGTGTTAATGTTTTATTTTGCTATGCATATCATATTAATTCTACTATTCTAGTATCTGTTGCTCCTTTTTGTCGATGACAAAGGGGGAGAAAGGGCTAACAATTGTTTGCAGGAACGTAAACGTACATATATAAGAATTCAAAGAGAGAGATCACATATTCAGGGGGAGATTCAGATTTGCAGATATATATTGTAATCAATCAAAAAGGGGGAGAATGTTGAGTCACAAGTTTTATGAAGGTTTTGATTTCTGACAAAGGGATAAGCCGTGATCGACAAAAAGAAGTTATTCAGACACAAAGAGCTCCATATGATTAGAGGTTGATTATTTTGTATGTTAGTAATGATTATTTATGTTAAAATCTATCCTCAAATAATCTTATGCCTTTAATCTTCGAATATATATATAAATATATATGAGTGCACATTAACTGTGCAGTCTGGACAAAACCGGTCGACCGGTCAAAACCAGGTGGTCGACCGTTTTTGCCCAGAATGCACAGATAATATGCACAAGTGAACATAACGTATATATATATTCAAATTCCTGTCTACCGGTCATTTTTTGACCTGTCGACCGTTTTTAAACAGAAAGCAATTTTTCCAAAAGACACTTCTCTTCTCCAAAGGTTGCATCTCTTACCTTTCACCAAAGATCATATCTCTTAATGGCAAAGAGTTACAACCATTCTTATCTATATAAACTCATCCAATTCGTTGATTAAATAACAACAATTTCACATATTCTTTTTAATCTAATCTCTGATCTTACTTTATACTCCTGCATTCTAAAAAGCTCTCGATTATTTATTGAATCATTGAAACTATTTCATATCTTTTGATTCAATAAGTAATATACTTTTCTTAATCTTTTCAAAACATCATTCACATACTTTGAGGATAAGATTATAGGAAGGGTGTACTGCTAGTGACAAATCCGTGTTTTCAAGAGCACAAGTTGTCAACAACAATTGTATTTGTTCTTTTGTTGAAGTCCTCTGTGTTGTAAGAGGCAAGTGTTGAAGTCCTCAGTGTATTAGAGGCGTGAAATCCCGTTCGGCTGTTCGGGTGTTGTAAACCTGTTCCTCCGGGTGAAGCGAGGAAGTTAATAGTGAAAATCCAGATAGAAGTCTGGGACTGGACGTAGGACGGTGCTCCGAACCAGTATAAAAATCTCTGGTGTGATTTTTTTATTTTTTTTTTTAATTTTACTATGCTATTATCATCTATTTCCGCATTTGTATTGTAATCCATATTACACGATCCGTGTATACTATATTAGCACATATAATTGTATACACACCGCCCTTTCAAATTTGACTTAAGTAAAAGTTAAATAAAATAGAATTTGAATTAAATTAGTAGTGAACTTAAGTTGTACAGTGAAAGTAAATGTAAATGAAGTTGAAATGAAACATAACTTAAGTAATGTTGAATGAAGTTGATTTTGATAAATAAAATGAATTAGCATTAGAAATGTTGTTGTTAAGAATTGAATAAAACTTAACTTAATTAAGAAGTGATGATAAAATTGGGAGTGTTGTATAAAAATGTGAATATAGTGAATACTAGAATTTAATCTAAATTAGATATTAAACCAATTGAAAATTAAAAGTTTTAAACCAAATTGAATGTAAAAGAAGTAAATATGGATGTCGTGAGACGACCCGCCTTTCTCTCCATAGAAAGACGCATCATCATTAAGAAAGAAAGGGATAGAAAAGAGAAAAGATAGAGAGGAAAGAACGAAACAACATCAGAATCTTACAGCGGAATGAATAAATTAATCACATAAATATTACATGGTACACAACATCTACCAGAGTTACACAGCTTATACAACACATACTGGACAGTTATAAACACCTGTCTAGTCATTACAACTCAAGATACAGCACAGAGATACCAACACAGCGGAACGCTATATATCTACAAACGCTGAAGCCTCCTGCTCCATATCGCCTCCAGAATTCGTCAAAGCTAATCTGAACCCCTTGGCTGCAAAAATTTGAGTACCCATGAGTTTAAGGAAAAAAAATAAACTCCGGGTCAGACATGGGTCTGGTGTGAGTAACAGGTTAAAGTTGCTTAACTTTGAAAAACCTTTGAAACCAAAAGGTATCTCGTAAGATTTGCCGCACATAAACACGGAAAAGTTTTTACCTTACGATAACCAAAACATTTGATAGAAAATCCAGTGATATTATAATAGGGTCTAGGGTTTTCAAATAAGCTAGAAAATAGCCGAAATTGTTACATTTATTAAATTCCAACATACATAGGTATACAATCAAAACCGTAAAGGGCACGTAGGAAGAATGGGTTTCCATCAATGGCAGGGCTACTGGGGTACCGTTCGTCACAGTACGTGGCCTAGATCACCGTACCGAGGATCCATCCTAAATCCCCTGCAACACAAGGCCGGAACCATCCCTTACTGGATAGTCCCGAACAAGACAACCCCGACAATTGTTGCAATCAACTTCCCCACACAGCCGAATAAAAAGGGACCTCTAGACAGGGGAAAATCTTGTCCTATTTGAGCACGACTCACTTAGCCTTGCTGTACCTCTCCTGTTTTAGCCATTCCTGGTTGATGAGGCTTGAGGCTATGATTACCTTTATAGAACACATCTATCTTAGAATGCTCATCGTCCACCTGGCGATGTTTTGAAAGCATTCAATCCGTACAAGTTTATTCCGGGTTCGAACGAAACCGAAGGCACTATCATGTTACACTCATTATGGAATCACCCTCAGAGTTAATGAACATAGCCCTTGCACTCTGAATCTTCATTTTCACTTGAGATTCACGACCTATCGTTTAATTTGGATCGATGTGGTTTTTGGATATCCAAATCTGAAAACCCGATCCCAGTCTCATCGAAATCCAAAACGTCGTCTTTTAAGTCCAATTTGTTTTAAAGTTGAAACAATTTAATTCATTATCACACAGATAGATAATTCACAATCTCACAAATAGATAATTCATATCATCACTATTCAACCAAAGCATCCATATCACAGATCAACACATATCTCATATCAGAGATATCAACAATTCAAAGCATTCATCATCATTCAGCCAACCATAAGCAAGATTAATCAATCACACCATCTTTAATTAATTTAAAATAAATTAAATTAATTACTTTCATCACTATAAATCCTGCTTACTTAACCATTAACTAATTACAAACCAATTAATTAATCACCCTCTAATTATCCGTCTTAATTAATCATCCTTGATTAAATATTCTTTAATTACACTAAGTAATTAGCCTTTAATTAATTACACAAATTAATTATCCTTAACCATTTATAGTATTTAAACTTTAATTACTCTCATTAATTAATTAACAATAATTAATTACATTAATCCTTAATTAATTATATTAATTAATTATCCTATAATCACTTCATTGATTAATTATCCTTAATTAATCAACTCTTAATTACTTCATTTATTATATTAATTAATGATCCCTTAATTATTTCCTTAATTAATTATTTTTCTAATTATCACATTTAATAATTAATCTTTAATTAATTACATTCATTAATCAGCCTTGATTAATCACATTCAGTAATTAACTACCCTTAATTAATTTCCTCACTTAATTAACTTCTAAATAAATTTTATTAATTAATTACACTAAGTAATTAATTCTTAATTACTTCCACTAAGTAATTATCTTTCTTATTAATTACACAAAGTAATTAAACCAAAACTACTTTCATTCTTCAATTAATTACATCCAGTATTACCCATTAGTTACTTCACTAAGTAATTACACTTTATAAATCACATTAAGTAATTATACTTATCAAATCATCAAGTGATTATCTTAAATTAATTAGACTAATTAATTAACTTAAACTAATCGCATTAACTTAATTAATTACATTGGGCAGTTAATCCTTTTAATTACTTTCATTAAGTAATCATACTTAACCAATTCCACTAATGATTATCCTTAATTAATTAATCTAATTAATTATCTTGAATTAATCACATTAATTAATTATTTCATAATCCCTAGCTAATGATCTTTACATTAACTATTAACAATTCTTTAATTACTTTTCTAAGTAATTAAACTTTAAGTAACCACTATTAACTACAAATTAATTAATTTTAATTACCAATTAATCAATCTCTAATTACTAAATTAATTAAGTGCTTAACTATAACTTAATTAAACTTTAATTACTTAATTAATTAATTTTCTAACCATTAATTAAAATCTTAACTTATCTAATTAATGATCCTTAATTACAAATTAATTAACCTCTAATTACTTATCTTTCAACCTTAATTACTAATTTATTTATTCATAATCATTAATTAATTAAATTAATTACTCTTTAATTAACTTATTAATTTAATTAATCCTAAATCATTAAATCTTAATTAATTTTAAGATAAAATACTATCCTTATCAATGACTTAATTATCATTTACAAATGCCTTTGAAACATTTTACTTTAAAATTTACCTTTAAATTTCATTTCAAATTTAAGATTTAAAACGATTACAAATTTAACTTTAACAAAATTTAAAATAATTTACAAACCTTTTTAAATCAAATGTTAAAGAAAAATCTTATCTTATATAAAAGAGATTTATAGGAGTTTTTAAACCAAATTTATTTAAATTCAAAATTTTATCCTATTTTAAAAACTTTTAAAAATCTATTTTAACATGCTGCTTCGGGTTCAACCCGAAGCCTACTCGAGTACTTACCTAAGAAAACCTTTTCTATCTTTTCTTTTCAAAAATTTTGCTAAGTTTTAAAATCTGAAAACAAATCACTCTCGAATGACTCAAGCCTTCACTCTAGTCAACACCCCTCTACCCGAGACCTACTTCGAGACAGAACACAACCCAAGCACTGACACCATAACCACTACCGTGCACATGCACCAAAGATGCCACCACCTCCAACCATCCATTGTGACTTCCTCATGTCGACGATCACCCAACCTTATGACCCCGATCATCAGAACTTCGATAACAACTCGAAATCGTAATCGAGCCACTCTACACAATCCTGGAACGAAAAGCAAAACCTGGAAAATCCTCGAACTCGCTCCTCCAACAACCGGAGTGTCCGAACCTCCAGCCACATCTTTGCCAACCTCCCCACTATCAATTCCCATAATTTGGTGGAACTCGATCTACCAGAGGCGATGGGATAAACACTTTTCCGACCAAGCCTAAAAACTAGGGTTACAACCCAAACGATCACCAGCCACCGCTACAGTGACTTACAAACCCTTCTGCCATTTTCCCACACTCTCTGTTCATCCCTCTACCACCAGAGAGGACCACAATCTCCTCGAGCAACTAGATCGCCAGAGACAACCCAAAACACTCATTTCTGATCAACTCAACTTCTCCCTCATCCTAATACTAAAATTTGTGATTTTATTTTTAAAAATCATGTTTTTGATCAAGGATTCAGTTTATATTCCTGGATTGATAAATTAAGATGTTTGAAACTTCCACAAAACTCAGCTTTCCTGTTCCTTTTGTTTTCAAGAGCAATTTCCAATTTATTTTATCTTAAATATAATTTTAAACTTTAATCTATGATGAAACAAACAAATTTTGTTTATAGCCTAAATCCTAACAGAAATTAGATCAAAAGATAATGAATTCTGTTTGAAATCTTAGCTTGAAAACAAAGAACGGGAATGTCACAGGAAACAGACATGCACACACATCTATACATTCATATATGCACAAAAAATCACCAATATACATACACACAAACATACTTATTTTAGTAATTTCACATGCAACCAGATTTACCAATACTTAACTTTTAAAAAAAAATTACTCACCTGTAGAAATGATGAACAGAGCCTCTGAAACAAATTTTAATTTTGAAAACTTGAATGCCTTTGCTTTTTTGATTTAAAAAATTGAATTGCTGACCTTTATTGAAACTGGAATTGCTTGTTATTGAAACTTGCAGTGGAGATGACTTAAATTTGGAAATGAGATGAACTGCTTTGATTTCTTCGTCTTGAGTTATGCTTAGATTAGATCTCAGGTTGAAGAATGCAGGCTTTGATCTTGATATTGAAAATGATTTGCAGTTTATCGATTTGAAGATGATTAACAGGTTATTGGATTTGATTTCTGGTTTAAAGAATGTTGATTATCAGATTTGTTTTAAGAAATTTGGTTTGAGTTTATCTTGGTTTTTGAAAAGAGAAAGATAGAAAAAGAATAGAAGGGAAGGATCAAAGTGTTTATATAGGCTGAATTTGTGATTTTAAAAATAAAAGAAAAATCAAAATTAAAATGACACTTGTTTAACATCTTAACATTTGTCATTTGCATTATTTATAAATTAACACTTGTTACTAATGTCTTAATTTAATTGCACTTATCATCATGTAATTCTTATTTATTTTAAATATAAATAAAAAACTTTTATACTTAATTTACTATTTTATAAACACTTATATATATATAAATTACTTAAAGATAATACTATAAAACCAATTATATATAAATAAAAGATTATACATATAATCTTAAATAAAAAAATATTTTAAAATATCTATCTTTTGAATTTCAAAATAAAAACCAAATTCAAATTTAAATTAAATTTAAAAATCCAATTTAAAGTCCACTTATATATATACATATATAACAATACATTTAATTTGAAAATAATAATTCTATTGTCTTTAAAATATATTTGTATCTAACACATTATTATTATCGTTTGAAAATAACATATTTGTCAATTTTAAATAATTTATAAAAGAGACTATCACATTATTTATAATTTACTTATATTACTAAATGAATTAATATATCATATGTAAATTGTATTTTAAACTTTTATATGAATTTTCAAATCATATTTATCAAGTAATATTTTAAAAAGAAATATAACAAACCTTTTTATTAATCTTATTTAAATTAAAACTTAAGCTAAAATATATTTTAAACAAATAAACAATGTAACATTTGCCTTAAGTATTTTAAAACTATATGGTTATTTATTTAAATAAGCTTTGAAAAGTTTTATATATATTAAATCATAATTTCCAAAATTAACAATATATATATTAGAATTTGAAAATAAGATTTTATTTGTTAAATTCACCAAAGCTTTTCTATTTACAATATATACAAATATATATATATATATATACACACATTATAAATAGAAAATATTTTATTAGCTTTAAAAGATAAAATTTACCAATTAAATATATTTATTTGCTTTTAAAAAGAATAAACTTGCCAATTTAAATTAAAATTATAAAAGAAAATTATCAAATCAGTTTAATTATTAAGATAGATTATTAAATTGATATTGTCCAAAATTCCGGGTCATCATATGTCAAATGTAAATAAATTTGTTAATGTTGGATATACATTGGTTGTTAGATGGATGTTAGTTGATTGTATAGGAATTCACTAAGTGTTAATGAAATTGAACTAATGAAATTGAAAGCTAAATAATTAAATTCAAATTGGAAGTGAAGTAAATCTAAATATAATATAATTTCATTTTATTTGGGAGTGAACAAACTTGAATATAAATTAGTGAATGTAAACTAATTGAATATGAATAAATAAATATTGTTAAAATCCAATGTTAATGAATCAAATGTGAATAAATCTGAAAACCGCTTCAATGAATATTAATGAGAAGTGAATATATATTGATTTGCTTATGGATAGAATGGATAGTTGTTGGATGTTAGTTGGATGATAGTTGTTTGATGGTTGGATTTGTTGTTCTTGATTACATTTGCTATATTGGAATATATAGTTTTTGTATTGGTATATGTTGTATATTGATATTACTTATATATACATATATATGTTTCTAATTGTTTGTTGTGTGTTTAGTAGGTGCGGATGGCATATGCTTCACATCTGGAGCTCGTTTTCACGCTATTAGCCGTATATGCTCGCTAATAATATATAAGGTACATATCTCGTATTACATATCGTACTTTTATATTTTTTTTCCCTACGGGATGCCTCATCCTCGATGACGAGATGTATATTTGTGATATATATATATATATATATATATGTTGTGATCCTACTATGATCGAACCACGCAAAGGAGACGTCAGCGAAATTTTTTTGAAAATATAAGGCGTTAGATATTTTATGAAATTGGAAAAAAAATTTGATAAATAATTTTTTTTATTTTGAGTTAAAAGTTAAATGATATTAGTTAGTTTTGAAAAGACAACTACGAATGAATTTGAAAACTTAGAGAAGTTTTTATAACAAGTTTAACTAACGGATTTCGGTAAAGTCAAAATGTTTGAATAGATTTGATATCTAATTTGAACGAATTGTTCTGAAAAGTTAAGGGATTTTGTGACTATTTCTTACAAGGTAATATCGAGGGCGAAATTCTTTTAAGTAGGGGAGAATGTAACGACCCAGAATTTTAGTCATTCGAAATTCATATATTTAATTGATTTTTAAATATTCAAAAGTAAAGTTTATAAGCTGAATAACTTGTATTTTGAATATCTTGACTTAATTGGATAATTAAATTGTTAATTTAATATTTGAAATTACAGAAATAATTGGATTGTGAATTTAATGTGAATAAAAATGATTTATAAAGTTGAATTAAATTCTATTTGAATTAGAATGATGTTAGTAAAATTGAATTAAAGGTTAAATTGTAGAAATTGAATATTTTAATATTTAATTAACGTATAGAGATAGTCATTTTTCACACAGTCTCGGATTTTGATGAAACCAGTTTCATTATATCCTAATGTTATACTATTGTAGGATTTCAAATTTTCGTGTCAATCGGATTTACGGTTTAGTCGTAGCAAGCTGAAACGCGTAGAAATTTGTTTAAGTAAAATTTAAATTTAAATAAGTCGATTCGAAAACCTATCTTTCAAATACAAACGAATTGGGTCTCGATGTATATTCCATCATGTTCGGAATAGGGGTAAAACATTATAAGCGCCTGGCGGCACGCTTCTTTTGGAGTTCGAAAATTTTTCGGATGAATAGTGCGCGAGAATCTTATATAAAAGGGCTTCATTATTCTGTTTTTTCACGAACCCTAATGCATCTAGGGCATGCCACCATTAACAATTCAAAGGTTAGAAATTTTGAAACTTTCCCCTCTGATCTCTCTAATTCCACTAGCTTTCACGTCTCGACTTCAACTGCAAAGTCGTAGAGCACGTCGAGAACTATAAATCCAACGGTGGAGATCGTTTAAAAAGAAGCCAATCATCGACAATATGCGTTCGAACGAGTGGCGTTCATGCACGAATTTCAAGGCAATGCAAGCACCGATCTCAACTGGATCATGGCCGAAGGTGGAGCACGTGGTGGGCTTCGAAACGCCGTTGGTCGATCGTCGTAAAGTGGATCGTAGTAGTAGCAATAATTCAAAGAAAAATGGCGACCATAGGTTGTTTTTGTACGTGACTAGCCTGGGGAGAAGAAATAGAACATGCAGCCACGATCTCTCCAAAGCAAATCAGACGGCCGAGATGCGATCTAGGTTTTAAAATAAAATAAAATTGTAAATTATATATATTAAAATCGTGTAAACTTTAAAATACCATATCTTTGTCATACGAGGTTCGTTTTTGACGAAACAAGTTGCATTGGGTCCGTATTGACGAGCACTACGTTATAAAGCTGGTTTGGAGTTGATTGAAGCTAGTGAAAATTATGGATAAAATTAAACGGCTGTTTAATTTTATTCGGAATAAAACACTACAAGTGCTATTGGAACCAAAGTGAGTACAACTCACTCTTTCTGACTCACTGATATTTTTACATAAGTGAGAAATAATTTTATTTATGATGGTTAATGATTGTTTGGATGATATACGATATATTGTCTATATATTGATTGGTATTTGGATACGTTCCTGCCTATTAGAGCAGATGAGGCCCTATACGTTCCCGTATATTAGCGGATGACTCTTTGTACACCCGTCTACCTCGAAGCAGACATTGTACACAAATTATAGTATACATATTTGTTGCAGGTGACAAGTTGGAGGGATCCAACTGGATTCCTCACTAGTATTCGATTTGTTTACAGATATTGTGATATATGCTGTTATCATGTGATATATGATGTTTGGATGTTGTGATTGATGTATTTAGTGCTGTTGCAGCATTGGGCCTATTTTTAGAATTTTGAAAATGTTAATGTGATGATTTCAAATTAAAAGGGATTTTCAAGTGATTTTGGAAATATACGTTTTATTAAATTCTGAATTGTTAAGTAAGTGGATTTATTTCAAATAAATAAATGTTATAATTTTTATGTTATAAAAATTATGATTTTTGTAAAATATAATTAGAATGTGATTTTTGAAATAGGAAGTTAATGATTTTGAAAACAGTTTAAATTAAGATTTTTGAATTATTATAAATGGTTTATATATAAGATTTATAAAATTGATATTTTATAAATAAAAATAATGGAATTATAAAGGAGTTTTTATAAGTGTTAAAATGAAGTTATAAATGGATCTTATAAGTGAATAAGATTTATTAATTAATGAAATTATAAAAGAATGAATATGTAAAATAAATGATTTATAAGTAAATTAACTTATAATTGGATTTTGGAATATAAAAGAGATATAAAAGGAATTTGTTAATAAAGGAATTTAAAAAGTGGAAGCTTCTATGAAATAGAAATGTGAATTTATAAACAATATTTCATATGGTGTGAAATCAATTTAAATTGATAAACTAGATATGGATTTTTATTAAAGGAATTTCATCCACGGTTTTGGACAGTGGATAATCCTTTAATAAATATATAAAAGCAATGAATTTGATAAAAGAGATATATTCACGATTTTGAACAATGAATTATCCTTTAAATTAAATGTTGCAATAATAAAGAATTTGGTTAGGAACTATATTCACGATTTTGGACAGTGGATAATAGTTTAAATTAAATGGATATTTTTGAAAAGTGATCTTTTAGTAAAAGTTAAATGGTTTGAAGGTATTTTAAAATGTTTTAAATATCGAATACATAGATTTCAACATTCATTGTTGAAATAGACGATTTCAAGAAATAAGAAAATGATGGACTATAACACTATTAAAACATCAAACAAATTCCATATTCCATTTCATAACATTTGAAATTCATCACTGTAACGACCCAGAATTTTAGTCATTCGAAATTCAGATATTCAATTGATTTTTAAATATTCAAAAGTAAAGTTTATAAGTTGAATAACTTATATTTTGAATATCTTGATTTAATTGGATAATTAAATTGTTAATTTAATATTTAAAATTGCAGAAATAATTGGATTTTGAATTTAATGTGAATAAAAATGATTTATAAATTTGAATTAAATTCTATTTGAATTAGAATGATGTTAGAGAACTTTTAAAGTTGAATTAAAAGTTAATTGTAGAAATTGAATATTTTAATATTTAATTAACATATAGAAAGAGTCATTTTTCACACGGTCTCGGATTTCGATGAAACCAGTTTTATTGGATCCATAATGTTATATTATTGTAGGATTTTAAATTTCATGTCAATCAGATCTACGGTATAGTCGTGGCAAGCTGAAACGCGTAGAAATTTGTTTAAGTAAAGTTTAAATGTAAATAAGTCGATTCGAAAACCTATCTGTCAAATACGATCGAATTGGGTCTCGATGTATATTCCATTGTGTTCGAAATAGGGGTAAAACATTATAAACACTAGGCAGCATGCTTCGTTTGGAGTTCGAAATTTTTTCGGATGAATAGTGCGGAGAATTTTATATAGAATGACTTCTTTATTCTGTTTTTTCACAAACCCTGATGCATCTAGGGTAGGCCGTCATTAACAATTCAAGGGCTAGGAATTTAGAAACTTTCCCCTCCGATCTCTCTCAATCCACTAGCTTCCATGTCTCGACTTCAACTACAAAGTCGTAGAGCACGTCGAGAACTATGAATCCAACGGTGGGGGTCGTTTAAAACGAAGCCAATTGTCGGTAATATGCATTCGAAAGAGTGGCGTCCGTGCATGAATTTCTAGGCAATGTAAGCACCAAGCTTGACCGGGTTATGGCCGAAGGTGGAGCACGTGGTGGGCTTTGAAACACCGTTGCTCGATCATCGTAAAGTGGGTCGCAGTGGTCACGATAACTTTAAGAAAAATGGCGGCCATGGGTTGTTTTCGTACATGACTAGCCTAGGGAGGAGAAATAGAACATGCAGCCATGATCTCTCCAAAGCAAATCAGACGGCCGAGATGTGATCTTGGTTTTAAAATAAAATAAAATTATAAAATATATATATTTAAACGCGTAAACCTTAAAATGGCATATCTTTGTCATATGAGGCCCGTTTTTGACGAAATGAGTTGCGTTGGGTCCGTATTAACGAGCACTACATTTTAGAGTCAGTTTAGAGTTGATTGGAGCTAGCGAAAATTCTGGATAAAATTAAATGACTGTTTAGTTTTATTTGGAATAAAACGCTGCAACCGCTGTTGGAACCAAAGTGAGTACAACTCACACTTTTTGACTCATTGATATTTTTATATAAGTGAGAAATAATTTTATTTATGATGATTGATAATTGTTTGGGTGATACATGATATATTGTATATATATTGATTGGTATTTGGATATATTCCTGCTTATTGGAGCAGATGAGACCCTATACGTTCTCGTGTATGAGCGGATGACCCTTTGTACACGCGTCTTCCACGAAGCGGACATTGTACACATATTCTAATATGTATATTTTTTGCAGGTGATAGGTTGGAGGGATCCAACTGGATTCCTCACCAGTATTGGTTTTACTTACAAATATTGTGATGGATGCTGTTACCATATGATATGTAACAACCCGCATATTTATCGATTTTTATATTTAAATATTTTATTTAAATATTTTATCGATCGTCGGATTTTGGTCCGAAAACCTACTTTTTGCATACGGTCGAATTAGGACTCGAGACCACCTCCATTGAGTTCAAAATGTCGTTTGCGACCTTTTTGAGTATAAGCTTCGATATGTTTGGAGAAAGTTGATTTTTGCTACTTTTTCCCGCTTAGGGCTTTGGTTGGGCTGAGCCAATTAGTCACTTAACTCAGTTCCAACCCTCTCCTCTTCATTCACTTCTCTTCTATTTTCCTAACACTCAAGCTTTTATGTTAATGGAGGGTGGAAGAGGAAATTAAAACTCCAAGCCCTAGCTTCCTTTGCAAATCCAAGCTTTAGCTCCAAACTCAAGAAGAACCTTTTGGTAAGCATCTCCTTCTTCTTCTCCAACTCTTTCTCCATTCAATTTCAGAAATTTCCTAAACCTAATTTTGGGAATGTTCCTCTTTTAAGCTTAGATTCAAGCTTCTAGTGTTGAGATTGAAGAGTGCTTGTTCTTGCCATTGCTTTCAAGCTTCATCTTCATAAATTTAGTTCAAAGGTGAGATTTTTATCTCACATCTATGACTATAATTATCTTTGGTTGTTGGGTATGAATTCCTAACACTTCTTCATGTGCATTTGCTCTTGTTTTGGATTGATTTTGTGAATACTCCAATTTTTGGGTTTTTAAGTCAAATTTGTGTGAAATCCTTTTATGGATGTTTGATCATGTTTTTGGTGATGCACCGAGGAGCATATAGGGTCGGGTTGCCGATTGGTATAAACCCTTAGAGCCAATGTTCGTCCGGTTGCATTTTGGAAGAGTTTGCTCTTCATTTGAATAAGGCTGAAAAACAGCCCAGGCATGATTCAGTCGACTGAAAACTCTGTTCAGTCGACTGAACCTGAAACCCGAGAGTTTCCAGGCATGATTCAGTCGACTGAAAAACTCTGCACAGTCGACTGAAACTGGAAACAGAAAGTTTTCTGAACCTGGAAAATTTTCAGGTACAGGGTCAGTCGACTGAAAACTCTGTTCAGTCGACTGAACTTGCTATTTGAGTCCAATTTGCCTTTTTGGATTGAAATTCTAATTTAAATCGATTCGTGATAATCCTATTTGTTGTTATCATCTATTATGACTTTGATGACTCTTTTTAGGGATTTTTGAATATCCATTTCGATGGATCCTTTATCGATTTCGTTGGATTTTATTCACGTCTTCGTATGTGAATTTTTGTGATTGATTGTTCTTGCAATCTTCTTCGTGATTTGTCACTTTAAAAATATAAGGGTTTTCTATAATAGTAGTAAATATCAAAACTCTTTCCTCAAACGATTTCAATACTATTTTAATACCAAATTCGTTTATAAAACCGTTTTTCCAATCTATTAGTATATACAAACCTTTACCTCACTCTTATGAGAAATCTAATTAAACGACTTAGTAAAACGAGTGGTATGAAACGCTTGCGTTTACTTCGTCGGTTAATTCTTGGACTTGTTCGATTGAATCTCTTGTGACAATTTTCTAGTGGAGATCTACAATTTGTTCGTAAATATTTAAGTTAAGCTAGTGGTTATGGGACATGAAGCTAAGCTCATATATTTACTAGCTTAGTGTAATCGACACTTCTCTTTGACCATGACGATCATTTTAGGTTTTAGACTAGCATCGTGCTATGTCTTTGTGATTTGGTTCATCGGACGTCCCGCTGTACGACGTCGTTGTTCCCTTTGATTGTGATTTGGTTCATCGGATGTCCCGCTGTATGACGTCGTTGATCCTTTCCTTGTGATTTCTGGATTTCGTGTGTTGAATTCTGGAATTTATGTTTCACTAACTTTTTCGATGGGCATTGATATATATGTCATTTATTGTGGCTTGGTGAATGAAATTAGGAGTATGACATTCCTTTTTATCTTGAGTAGATTATTGTGATATTGATTAATCTCTTGTTGATTTTCAATTACTATTTTATCACAGCTTGGCATTGTGATTATTATATGTTTATGTCATATCTCTTATTATATATCACTTCATCTGATATTTATAGCTAGACTGATCCGTTTATTATTTTCTTATTAAATAATACTCGGGTCAGACCGAGATGTTACAGGTGCTTCTGCTTGACTTCTCTCTTGGGATTGATCTCTCTGACTTTTGGCTAACTACTTAGATTAGTAGTTTTTGTTGTATACATTTGAGATATTGACTCCATAATGTATACTTATTCATTTGTGTAGTACATGTAACTATTTCTTTTGTGATATGTGGATCTTTTTTTTAGACCACTACTCTGATGTACACTTTCATGTGTAGTATTCATATCTATTTCCGCCTTTGTGATATGAATTGTCTGTGACTGATTTATGTTATGCTTATTTCTATATTTGTTTCCGAAGAAATTATAGCCACTGTGTAGTAGCTTTGAGTTTGTGTCGGTATGTCGGATTTCCTCTTGAGATGAAAAGTTATATTTTTATCTGGCATATCGGTACTCGCACAAAGCAATTATACAGATGGTCGCTCCTCAACAGCCTTATTCTCCGTGCTAGTTGACAGCATTCACAGTAATGTTCTTGGCTAGCGTGGGTATAGAGGTGGGGCGTCACATGATATATGATGTTTAGATGCTGCGATTGATGTACTTAGTGCTGTTGCAGCACTCGCCTATTTTTAGAATTTTCAAAATTTTAATGTGATGATTTCAAATAAAAAAAGATTTTCAAATGATTTCGAAAATATACTTTTTATTGAATTTTGAATTGTTAAGTAAATGGATTTATTTTAAACAAATAAATGTTATAATTTTTATGTTATAAAAATTATGATTTTTGTGAAATATAATTAGAATGTGATTTTTTAAATAGGGAGTTAATGATTTTATTAATATTTTAGATTGAGATTTTTGAATTATTATAAACGGCTTATATATAAAATTTATAAAATTTATATTTTATAAATAAAAATAATGGAATTATAAAGGAGTTTTTATAAGTGTTAAAATGAAGTTATAAATGGATCTTATAAGTAAATAAGATTTATTAATTGATGAAATTATAAAAGAATGAATTTGTGAAATAAACGATTTATAAGTAAATTAAATTATAATTGGATTTTGGAATATAAATTTGATAGAAATGGAATTTGTTAATTAAGGAATTTAAAAAGTGGAAGCTTTTAAAAATTAGAAATTTGAATTTATAAACATTGTTTTATAAATGTGAAATCAATTTAGATTGATAAACAAGATATGGATTTTTATTAAAGAAATTTCATCCACGATTTTGGACAGTGGATAATTCTTTAATAAATATGTAGAAGCAATGAATTTTATAAAGTAGGTATATTCATGATTTTGGAAAGTGAATTATCCTTTAAATTAAATGTTGCAATAATAAAGAATTTGGTTAGGAAGTATATTCACGATTTTGGACAGTGAATAATAATTTAAATTAAATGGATATTTTTGAAAAGTGATCTGTTAATAAAAAGTTAAATGGTTTGAAGATGTTTTAAAATTTTGTTAAGTATCGAATGCATAGATTTCAATATTTATTGTTGAAATAGACATTTTCGAGAAATAAGGAAATGATGGACTATAACACTATTGTTACAGTAAATGATTTTCGAAAGGAAATGTTTTGTATAGTATATGGGATTTATATATCTATCTAATTTTCAAATCCCTATACTGGTGATTTTGGGTTGTCGTAACGATGTTTTACGCAACATTCGTTTTAACCCAAATAAATATGTTTAAGAGAATGTTTTCCTTAAAGAATAAAATATATACGTAATACTGATTTAAGTATATTTAATATTTTCTAAGTGTTGAAAATAAATTGAATTTTGAATTACTTATTATTAAATAAGTATATGGAATTTTTTTCAAATATTGAAATGATTTTGAGAATATATCCTTTTAAAGATAATTTGAAGTGAATATTTGGCAAGTGATTTAATTAATAAAAGATTAATTAAAAGTGCCTAACAATTACTTATGGTGCTAAATATTTGTTTGTTTACTTTGATAGTTAAATAACCGACTATCAAATTTGGCCATTTTAGTTCCTCGACGTGATGTGGGAACTATTTAGTCGTACACTTAATAGGTAGCCATCTGTGTAGGCTTGATTATCGTTTGTGTTGAGGATGTTGATTCGTGTAGTATGGAGTATTACTCCAATCTATCGAGCTTCCTTCTTGGCCCGAAGGATAGCAAGTTGAAAGTTGGACACGTGATAAGCCTATGAGACTTAGTTTACGTGCGAGGTTGAGAAACACTTTTGCATTGTTGATGCGAGGAGACCGTGATCGGTTTATCCGAAAACCATTTCGGACCAATATTTATGCAACGATTGTGAAGATTGGTTATGATGATATTGATATTCATGACTTCATAGTGGAGGACTGCTTGTTGATCGTTTGGGGTTAAAATCCCAATATACATCATGTAGCGGTAGTCTCTTCGTTATGAAATATCCAATGCAAGGACCATTCGCTACAAATCCTAGGGATGTCCCGACAGGATGTGGTAGGAAAGTACCTTCGGTTTGTCCTGTTCCTAGACAACTTGTACGGATGTTTGTCTAACATTGCATTTCTAAAGATTATGTAAATTGATTTTTACAAACGTACATCAGTGGTGGCGGAGAGGGCAACTTCTCTTAGCTTAACATCCTCCTTGAGACGTATGAGATTAAGAGTTGTATTTTTGTGGAAGACAATTAGTAGTCAACGGAAACGACTGTGTGACATTTAAAGTGATGTGATATGTGATTTGTGAAAGGTAATCGTTACCTTAGGCCTCATCAACCGGAAATGACTAAATAGGGTTAGATGTTGCAAGCTAAATGGGTTGCTCCCAAGTAGGATATGATCATCCTCTTCTAGATATATCTTTGCATGCTATGATGTCGTATATCTTATTATTGTGGTTTGTATGCTATGAGGGCCCTCGGAAAAGGTCGATAACGACTGAAGGATGACATATTCAGTACCATCTAGTTATAGAGGTGGGCCGGTCTTGTGTTGGTAGAGGGCAGAGTTCTGTGCCTCCCATCTAGAGGTGTACCCATCAGAAGGTACCCCCTTCACCTCGTCATTTGTATCGAAATTCAAACTCCACTATGTACCTGCCTTTGATTGTATTACCCATTTTGGGCTATATGCTGGAATTTAATCAATGTAACAATTTCGGCTATGATTAATGTTATTTATGCAATAGACACTGGTATAATATCGGGTGATTTGATATGAAATGTTTTAGTTATCGTAAGGTATAAACATATCCGTGTTTATGTGTGGGTGTGCCTTACGAGAAACTTTTTTTTTGATTTGGTAATTTAATAAATTCAGTTGAGTGTGTTTCTTACGCTGGTTTACCAGACTGATTCGGGCGTTCTTCCCTTTCAATGCTTGGGTCAGACCGAGTATATTTATAGGTTCATATTTGGTGCTGTTAGAGCTTCAACAGGAGAGATGGAGATCTTCATTTTCATATACACGTATCTGTTATGATATCCGCTACGTAGTTGTTTTATATTATCGGCAATTGTGAGGACATGTTATTATCACTGTTCAAGCTGATAACTAATGATTGTTTGTTGAACTCTAATTGATGTATGTACATATAGTTTCTGTTTTGTAAAGATCATTGATATGATATTATATGTTTTCCGCTGCGATGTGAGATTCTATATTGTTCGGTTTGGTTCTATCTTCTCTCTTTCTTCTCTTCACTTCTTTTCTCTTCTTTTCTTTCTCATGACTTTCCGTCAATCTGTGCTCTTTTGGGTCGGACATGTATGGCTTATTGTCAATTCAAAATTTGCGGATTGTCACAATTACATAATCCCACAATTGTTAACCACGTTCAAAGAAAATATATTTATTACAACATACGCCAAGAGCAACAGTTGAAGATGCCTCCTTGGTTGATCGGAATATACATTGGCAATTTAACAACTTTGCCATTATAAACAACACAACGGAATCAAAATAAAAGAGAACTCTATATAGCTATCGTGCCTCTTGCATGTCTCCAACTGCTTATTCATCTAAAGAGGTACCTGAAAACCTCAATTCTCAAACTACTCAAAATCAATTGAGTACCCGAGAGTTTAAGGGGAAAACATAAACTTCGTGTTAGACATAAAGCCTAGTATGAATAATAATAATCAACCATCTCAAACCATTTAGATATCTAGCGAGACCACGCCGCTTAGCGGAACAGGGTTTCCCTTTACTAGTATCTTAAAACCTTTATAAAACCATGTAATATGCTCCTGCATCCAAAATGGTTAAAACAATTCAAAACAATATGATATGATGATATGAAAAACAAGTGAATCAATTCTGCATTACCTATCCACAGTTATTGTGACTATCAGTCTCAGTTATAGTTTCTTGGATTACTATTATCCTAATATTTTTCACGGGCTGACAATAACCGGTAAAATGACTTCCTATACAATTACATAGTTTTCATAGGATCACTATGCACGTATTGGTGACTCCAATATCTTTACACTTATCCTAGTTTTCATGGGTTAACTAGGAACCTATTGGTAACTCCAATATCTTTTCTTCTTATCCAAGTTTTCATAGGCTAACTAGGAACCTATTGACACCTAGTAATCCGGATATAATTTCCATGGGTTCACTATATACCTATTGGTCCCTGTCAATATCAAATCTTAGTTTTCATGGGCTAACTATGAACCTGTCTTTCTGACATTTTCATTTACACATAATTTTCATGGGATTACTAAGAACATATTGGCCCCTGCCAATATCCTGCACATGGTTTTCATGAGCGCACTAAGAACCTATTGGCCCCTGCCAATATCTTTTCCTTTAATAGTTTAGCATCCTATATTATGGTTTTCCCGACCTTCTAGATGCAATTCTATTCATTCAAGAGTTAATTTAATTTATATTCACTACTGGGTCAACCAGCTGGTTATTCTGCCATTCCCCAAAATACAAGTATGAGGCATAGTGCACGGCCACTCTAAAACCGGCTTAACCAAAGGTCAGGGCGACATAGTCTCCCTGTCCCCAAAGTTTCGCCTAGTACTAGTGGTCCAGTGGTTAAGACATAGTGGAGTTGCTACATGTAGTTGTAGTGGCACCGGATTGAATCCCAGCGGCCACAATTATGAGGCATAGTGCACGGCCACTTTAAAACCGGCTTAACCAAAGGTCAGGGCGACATAGTCTCCCTATCCCCAAAGTTTTTTGCCAAGTACTAGTGGTCCAGTGGTTAAGACATAGTGGAGTTGCTGCATGTAGTTGTAGTGGCACCGGATCGAATCCCAGCGGCCACAAGTATGAGGCATAGTGCACGGCCACTCTAAAACCGGCTTAACCAAAGGTCAGGGCGACATAGTCTCCCTGTCCCCAAAGTTTTTTGTCCGCAAGTAGTGGCGCAGTGGTAGAGACACTTGCCTCCTGTTAACGAGATCGTGAGTTCGATACCCGTCTGCCCTACTCCCCTCAAGGCGCGGAGGTGGATTCCCAGAAACCGGTAATGGTTGGGAACATCAAACCTCTGTGCTGGGGCTGGCATAAAATCCCTCCTAGGGTTGGAGGACTCACTAGGTTGGGGCTCTTCCCTTCGGGGTTGAGTTTTAAAAAAATATATATATACATATATGAAGAAGAATATACAATAACTTGGTTAATCCCTTTAACCTTTTAATCAAAGAAAACTTCTTCAAAAACTCCTTTTCAAAACTCAGTATATATTTATGCCATGGTTTTCTTTCAAAAATGAGATTGGGTAATTTGCTTTGGAAATTGTGGCTGAAACCTTGCTTTTTGACTTCACTGGATAACCTCCTTCGAAAACATATAAATCACTTTTCAAAACGTTAGGCCCCTACCTTTCACACTTTAAAACTTCTCTTTCGAAACCTTTCGAACTTATTAAAGAATTACTTATTATCTTTTAAAAGCATAGCTTCGAAGCCATTGAAAGTTTCCTTATCAAAACCTTTGGAAGCATCCCTTCCAAAACTTTTGAAAGTCCCTCTTTCGAAACCATTCGGTTTATACTTAAAATATTATTTGGGTCAAAGTGAATATAAACAAAAGTATCTCTTTTGAAACCATTGTTTATTAAATAAAAATATTGGGAAAACATGATGGCGTCGGCACCATCCTTTTTAAAAGCTTCTGACCATTTAAACAAAACGTTGAAGGATAGCAACGAAACCCCTTTCGAAGCCATTGCCTTCAAAACCCTTGAACCCTTTTGAAAGCATTTAGGAAGTGGCTTAATTTTTTTTAAAACAAGCACTACCTTTCGAAAGCATTAATGACTTCAATACACTTGAAAGGTTAAAGAACGACAGTAGAGCTTCGACTAGGTCAGAAACCCTTCTTTCGAAAGCATTATTTTATAAGTAAAGAAACCCATTTGAAAGCCTATTCTTTAAAAATAAGTTGATGGCAAACCCTTCGAAAGCATTTGGAAAACCCCTTTTGAAAACATATGCTTCGACTCCTTCGATGGCTTAAATAAAACAAAGACGGGCGCTTTTCTTTTAAAACAAACAATTGGTATCGACCCCATCGAAAGCCATGCTTTCGACACCTAGCCTTCAACCTTTCTCCAATCCACTACGTACTATCTAAGTGATACCTTGTATATTGGTTTTGGCTTAGTGGGTTTCGACCTGGTTGAAGGCGGTAGCTCTGAGTCGAAAGGTACTTCTAAAGAAGGCGGAACCAATTTTTTTGGGTAAACCAGATTTAATACCAATTAAAGCAAACACTTTCTAACTAACCTGCCACGTGTAAACACAAGATTGGTTGCCTTAACTTTTCAAAATTCTCTGCTAAAACAACTGCCACTAATTTCAGATCTAAACGGTGGACAAGTTAGCAAAAGCCCTTCCTTTAAGCAAAACCAATATTGCAAAGAAGCCCCTCTTCTAAAATAATTTAATTTGCATAGCAAATCACTTAGGAAAAATTCTAGAAATTCATTTTAATCATGTTATCTAAAGTATCAAAATTTCAGACCCAAATTTTCAATATATTTTCCGAAATAAATTTATAAACCCAAATAACCATATTTTCCTTTGAAAATTCATAAAAATCTTTTCATAGCTTGGAAAATTGTCAAAATTAAAACCCAACTCTACAATCATGTTTTGCATAACATAAAATTTTTCCATGGCATTTATACATCTATATCAATCGGTTTTTCCCTAAACCGTATATAATCTTATTTAAACATTCTTGTTTAAATCAAACAAATTGAAATTCAAGCATATCATCATAAAAACATATTTAACCTTAAATCTGAAAACATATGATTATAAAACAAAATAGAGATGGAATGAATTATTGTTCACCTTGATTAAGATAAGAATATTAGATTGAGATTAATTTCCCCTAAACTTGAATCTCTAGCTTTTGATTTAATTTCTCTTCTCTTTGACTATGGCCGGCTTCTCTTTTTGTTTTTATTTGCGTTTTCAAAATGACGTGAATGGGAAATGAAATGATAGGAACGAGAATATATAAGGGTAAGGATTATGTGCGGTAAATTCCTAATATACCCTTATGTAGATTAATTAACCAAAAGCCATTCTTAAGCCCATTTACTTATTTAATTGAGCTCGACCTTAATTATATTTATTTGAATCTCAACCCCCTTATCACTTAACATTTACATTATTCTATTTGATTTATCTAATTAAACCTCCTGAATAATATGGTTAAAAATTAGGGGTGTTACATTTCATTACAAAAACGATCACCTTTTCCATTATAATCATGGCAAGCGGTTCCGCTTCATCCTATTTTGTAAAGTAATATACTGCAACAATAACATATTTGGCTCCTCCTTTCGCTATTCGTACCATACCAATAATTTCGATTATCGAAATTACAAATGTCCATGGCTAACCATTTGTGTAAATTCCATCGATAGGGCTCTTAGTACCCTTGTAAACATCTGGCAACGATAGCAGCATTTGATATAGTCATCCGGTTTATTGTTCATAGAAATATTTGTAGCGAAGTATCCGCTTTGCCAAAGTTTTCACCTTGGTGTGCATGCCACAATTGCCCCTATGGCTTTCTATGAGAATCTTCCTAGCCTCATCCTTGGCTACACACCAAAGCAGGAAGTTAAGAATTCTCTTTTGTATAAGACTTCGTCATGCATTATGAACCGAGGTGCTTTTTGAAGAAGTTTCTTCCATTTATTCCTATCTATCACTAGAGTTCCATTGATCTGGTAGCTATTGAGTGGAGTCATTCGTGACTCGTCATTAATGTCTGGAACTATTAAAACCTCCACTGGAACCAATTCCATTAATTGCACTTCCCCAAAGCTAGCTAACTTAGCTACTAAATCATCCTTTGTGTTCTCCTCTCTAGGGGCGTATGTTATAGTATAATGCTTTATGTCCTTAAGTAGTTCTAGCATTTTGATAGGTAAGGCGCAAGTCTTGTGCCCTTGGCTTGATACTACTTAATTTGGCAAACCACCAGCTGGGAATCGCTGAATATGTGCAACATCTTTATCCCCAATTCCTTTGCTAACCTCAATCTTGCTATACATCTCGTACTCAGTTTCGTTATTAGTCGCACAAAATTATTGCTTGCATAACAGAATGATCGTCCTTTTGGCATTTCAAATACTATCCTGCTCCCAAACTAAATTTATTTGAAGCACCATCCACAAACAATTTTCAATGAGAAGTTGCAAATGCAGCATCCTCTTCCTCTTCACCATCACGCGTGATAAACTCAACAACGAAGTCTGCCAATGTTTGCCCATTTACTGTCCTTGTATCTTAAATAATATCATACTAACTCAACTCGATGTTCCATTTTAGCAACCTTCCTGAGATCTCAGGTTAGTACAAAACCTGATTCAAAGGCTGATCTGTCAGTTCTTTGATTAGATGAGCTTGAATATATAGTCAAAACTTCCTTGATGGATTAACAAACAACATGCGAGTTCCTCCAGCTTTGGGTAATTCTTTTCATCTCTAGTGAACTGCTTGCTAATATAGTACACTGGTCTCTGAATCCTTGCCTCCTCGTGCACTAGTGTTTCACTTAGTGCGTGAACAGACATGCCAAGTAAATGAATAAATCCTCCCTGTAGTTTGGATAAGAGTAGTGGCATTTCCATACGCCTTAATAATTCCTCGAAGGCATTCATACAATCTTAATTCCACTCAAATTTATTCTTACCTTTCTTGAGGGCATCGAAGAAGGGTATGCACTTATTTTTCGGCTTTGAGATGAACTGACTCAAAGCACCAATCTTTCCATTCAAGCTCTGTAGTTGTTTCTTCGTAGTCTGGGTAGTTACATTCCTAAAGGTGGCAATCTACTCTACATTGGCCTCAATACCCTATGCATTCGTGATAAATCCTAAAAACTTTCCCGATGATGGTCCGAAGGAACATTTCAACAGATTTAGCCTCATCCCATATTTCCATAAAACTTCAAACATTTCTAAAAAGTTGGCCAGATAGTTCCATGCTCCACGTGATTTCACTAGCATGTCATCCATGTATACTTCCATAGTCTATTCGATTTGATTTTTGAACATAGAATTTACTGGTGGTATATAAGCTAATATCTAGAGTGATCCATTGCATTGAAGGAAGAAGTGGATAAACTAATGGCGTTTGGATTTATTCACGACGCTTTATACCCCGAATGGGTATCCAATCCTATTTGATTTGACTTCTTGACCAACACGGGATTGGATACCCAATCGGGTTATAAAGCATTATGGATAAAGCAGATCTTCATTAGTTTATCCACTTCTTCCTTCAACGTAGCATATCACTCTAGACCCAAACGATGCCTTTTCTATTTTACTAGTGGGAACTTAGGACAATATTCAGTGTGCGACATGCTCTCTTCGGCAATATCCCATACATATTCGAATTTGTCCAAGAAAATACATCCAAGTTTCCCCAGAGAAAATTCACTAATTCCTTTGTTAAATTAGCATTGAGCTGAGATCCAACCTTCAGGACTCGAGTAGGATCATCCATGTCGATTGGAACATTCATCGTCAGCCCTATCGATGTTGGTGCCCTTCCTTTAACCGCTTCCTGGATCCATAGCCTTGTTAAAACGACTGTGGTTCCCGATTCAGGGTCCAGGCTTTAATTGCTATGCTTACGAGTCATGAATGTGGAGAGTTCTCTCTACATTATTGCCTTTCTCATGCCGCTTTGCTTCTTTGAGTTTTATGACACAACATCTCTTCCAGTGCTTTATTCACCTTTTACCACCCCACTTCAGTATAAAAAACCAAGGCACCAAAGTTATTCTGAAATCAGCCAAAGCTGGTCGATCTAAGAAGGTGTTATATACCGAATACTCATCCACAATAATGAACTTTTGAATTTGGACTATCCTGCTATCTCCTTTGCCTAGTTCTACATGCAAATCGATTATTCTGATCAGCTGTTTTTCTTCATTCGTAAACCCTCGAATCTTCATTTTATATGCTATTGTCTCCTTCATGTTGATCTTCACTGAATTAAATGTGACGCTGAAGAGTCTATTAACCAAACTCTTGGTGTTTATCAAGACTTGACATACAGTTACCGGTCCTATTCCAAACATTACCTCCATGGGGTCGATAGTGGGTGCTTAGACTCCATCAACAACCCTATTTATAAATATGATACCGTCTGTTATCATCGTTTGATGCCTGGATGTGCTCTGTCTTCTACAACAAAGTAGCCCTCCTGCAGTACATGCTTCAGTGAGCTCACATAGCATTCCATCTCCCTCTTGCCCTTCTTCGTTGGATGAGGTCCTCCAATTATAGTATTAACAACCAATTTTCCATTATTTCACCTAGGTCCTTCTTTGCTCGACCCGGGCTGATTTGCTTGGGCAGGTGGCCCTTAGGGTCTAACCCCTTGAGCGTAACCCTATGGTTCTTTGACATACTGCTGGAGCATATTTTTCCTTATTAGTTCTTTAATAAGGTGCTTCAAATGCTGGCACTCATTCGCGTTGTGTCCATGAGTTTCATGGAAATGAAAAAACTTTTTAGAGCGCTCTTCCTGCTCGGTTGCATCCCTCCTCGGTGGTTTCTTATACCGTTCTGTTCCTTTAGTGCCTAGATATATGTTCTCTAACATATCATTCCGAGGACTGTAATCTTCTGGTCTTAAATTCCTTGAGCGCTTCTTGTTATCATTACGCGTACCATAATGGCCTTGATTTCTTTTCTTTTGGCAAATAGAGTTTCCAACATTAGCTGCCACATTACATGTTGTCTCTAGATTGTTGCACTGCTACGTTGCTCTAGGTAACCTCCTTTTACTGTCTATGTTCAGCATTTTGCAAAACTAGATTTTCTTTCTCCATATGTAGAAACAAGTTAGCCTTCCGATGGAACTCCTCCATGGTTGTAGGTTGCTTCATCTTCAACCATCTGCCAAAATCCACGTCTGGGTGAATGCCTTAGACCAACGCTATGAATACCAGATCCTCCTTCGAATTGCTTATTTCAGCAATAGCAACATTAAACCGGTTCAAGAAACCTTTCAACGAATCCTTTGGTCCTTGGGATAAGCATGAAAAGAAATTTCCTAGCCAACTCATCAAAAATCGATATGGACCTTAGTTCAAGCTTAGCGAACCAGATCGATGCAACTCTTTCTAAGAAAAAAGGAAAGCACCTACAATGAACAACATTCATCGCCCTAGCACCATCCATGTGCTATTTATACTTGAGTAAATTTTATCAAGGATCAGTAGCTGCGTTGGATGATGACATAGTTAGCATTGCAAACTTCCTAGGATACTCTTCTCTTAGAATATTCTCCGTAAAAAAGTTCTACTAGGTGCAGAGCTCTAAGTTTCTTTCTTTATGCCTCTTCTTTCCTCCACCAACCGTTTAACTATGTCAGCTATATATTTGTCGCTGGTACGGTACTCTGAAGGTCAATTATCAGGGGCTACACCAAGTGTTGGCTCTGGAAACGATATAGGTTTACCGGTTGATGTCTAAATCCTCCAGATTCTAGGAGAACCTCTCCTTCGGTATTATGTGGGCATGTGGTTGGTTCAACTGTCACCGCTTAATCTCCGTTTCCATTAGCACCAACGTCTGGCTCAAAATCATTATCACCAAGTTGCAAGCCTTCTTTCTCATCAAAGTGATCCATTGCATTAGCTTTTGGTCCCCCATTCTCTATCACATTCATCTAGGTACCAAGGCAAGTTCTCTCGATACCGGGTGGTCTCCTTATAGGGAGCTCTTTTGCTACCTCCTGCAACTCCTTCAACAACTGAGCAACTCCTACCTTCTGCTTTTGCTTTCCATCCCTCATGTTTTGGCTAGAAATAGAGGAATTTTCATGTTCTAAACCAAGGGAAGCCTCCTTTCTAGTTCTCCTAGTATTCTGTGGTTTCAGGGTTAGCAAAGCATCCATCTAGTCCATTAAGACTTTCGGACTATCCACCTGATTCAATACCTGAGCATCCTATCAAGCTCATCTTTGTAACTACATCCTATTGAATAGATGATCCTGGTATCACCCGTTGATTACTAACTTCCACTTGATGAGCGTTTCCTTCATCATCTCCAGCCACTGCTCTTATGGATTACTAACTTCCACTTGATGAGCGTTTCTTTCATCACCACCAGCCACTGCTCTTGTGGATCTGTCGAACCTTCTAGGCTCCATTTACTTCAAATAACAAACTTTCAAATTCTTTAAGTAAAACTTCTAAATATAACCATTGGACCTCTTCGATTCCAAAATAGCAAGTAGATCTAAGCCTGAGTTGAATTTCTCAGTGAGAACATCAAAATGTTGACGCTAAAAGTAGCATAACACCCAAATTTGACCTGTTATAGGATAGATCTAGTAGAAATAGTAGCAGACGCAGAAAAGCATAGAAAAGTAGAAAGGCTTAAATTTTTTATAGTGGTTCGAAAATCTCTGGCTTATGTCTACTTCATATTTTTATTGATTATGGATTTAATAGATATTTAGAGTCACTAGTACAGGGGATTGATAGGTTCACAAGCCTAGAGCTACTGTAGTAGCTGCTTAGATGACTATTGTGAGGGAGAAATAGAAAATGATAAAGAAGAAAAGTCCTCTTTTGGTTGCTATAGGGTTGGTATTTATAGAGAAACTACTATGCTAGTACAGGGGAACGTTTGATTAGAAGTCTAGAAGCAAGCTCAGAGATGCATAAGTGAGCACGTCGGCCTAAATGTCGAAAAAAAGATCTCCTAGTACGGAGTGCTTTCAGTCAGCAAAAACTTACAGTTTTACCTATCTTGCTCTCCTATCCTCTACTTGATGGACTCCAAACTCTTCTTTATAAAGATCAAGTTCTTTCCAGTGAGTTACTTGATATGGCTTACAATGTTATGCTTTCTTTGCTTTTTTCTCATCAACCTTCAAGGCTACATGTCGAATCTTCGAGAAAAGCACTTGATGCCAACTGGTTGTAATAAGGCATGAAGTACATGGGGTTTGAGTTGGAGAATGGACTTCTCGATCCCAAGAGGTTTCACTCGGTACCGAGATCTTTACTAAGCTCAAATTCACCTGAAACTTCTTAAACCCTATTCTCTTCTTCTTTTGAAATTGTTTCCAAGTCCTTGAGTTGTTTCATCTTCGATTTAGCGGTTTAACTTCAGGTTGAAATATGTTCGGTTAAAAACTCGGTTAATTAATTTCTTACTTTTTCACCTTTTATTATACATTTATATTATATAAGTTTAATTCTTGTATAACATTTTATAATTTAATTAACTTACATAATAATCTTATGTATAATCTTATTTTACTTTTACTAATTGAAGTTTACTTAAATTATTAATTTAATTAATCAACCGTCATTTTAATTAATTTAATTTTATTTATTTTAAACATTTTTAATTGAATAAGTGCATCATAACATTTATACTTTTACATATATATTTAATATATGAATATTATATTATATATTTACTAACTTAATTTATTTAATTAAAATAATTTTAAATAATTATAATTGATTTTGAAATACATACATATATATATATTACCTTAACATTTTAAGATAATGTTATGTATATCAATATATACGTTATTTAATTTAATTAATTAAATTTTAATTAATTAATTATTTAATAAATCTAATTAATTATTATAAATTTTCAAAAATAATTATTTATTTCCAAAATGATTTTGAAAATTATTTTATAACATTTATACTTTTTTTTATTTAACCTTTTAAATTTAAATATTCTTTGTATTTGAAAATGATTTATGTACAAAAGTCAAAAACCTTTTTACTGAAAAAGTTATCTTACAATGCACATTAATTTTTAATATATTAAATTATATATGTATATATAATATTAAAAATAACTTAATGCATTAAGTTTAAAACAAATATACATTTAAATATCTCATCTTTATAAATATACATGATTTTTTTTTAAATTATTCAGAAATGAAATTATGCATATAATTTTTTAAAAAAAATCTACAATATATATAAGTGTATGTGTGTTTTATTATTTGATTTAAAAATAATTTTTTGATTCAAAATCAATTTTAAATTATATTTATTTCGAGTTTTTTTTATATCATGGCCGAGAATAAACTCACAGATAAATTTAAAATATATTTTTAATTATAATTATAATATGTTTATATATACCTTTGTACATCCTAGATTGACAGTACATATATATATATATATATGGATTTGTGATTTATTCAAATAACCTAACAGCATATTAATCATTATAAATAAAATATATATGTATATGTAAATAAAGGTATTGCCTCAACTATAGCCTTGAATGACAGTTTGAGTGCTGAATCTGATTGGCACATTTTGAATTTGAATTCAAACTCTTTTAGAAAGCGCTACCCGATTGAAAGATCTACACACCTGGTTGATATTTAATTTGATATTGTGTTTTGAAGCTTGGAATGATGGAGGAGAGGTGCTTATGATTTTCGCAAGAGGTATGTAGAGAGAAGCAAAGATGAGAGGTAAACATGAGGTGTTAGAGGTGTTTAAATTGAAGAGAAAGGAAGAAGAAAATTATGGATCCTGATCCATAATATTTCTAGCAATTAAAAATTCAACTGAAACAAATTCAACCTCTCCTCCTACTAAATGTAGCCGGCCATGCCATGCCCTTATACGGTCCTCCATGTCACTTCAAGCCCGATTAGATAATTTATATTTAAATCAAATCTAAGCGTACATTGGTTTTGTATATCGATATGTGTGTGTACAACTTTTATTTATGCATTATTTTTAATATGGATAAACAAAAATAACATAAAATTTTATAATTAATATTTCATAAATATTATTCAATTGAATTAATTTATAGCAATTATAATTTAGTTAAATAGGGTAACTGTCGGAGAATTCAACATTTCAGCTGTGTGACTCTTAGGTATAAATTCGGTCATCCATTAATATTGAATAATTCGGATATTAATGTTCATATATCACCTTAGCTAGCGGTGTGACATTATGGCTAAATTTATTGTTTATATAGTTTATGTAAAAATCCAATTTTACGTATTTCAAGCAGTCCCCAATAGTGACAATTATTTACATCAATTCTCTTCGTTAAAACTATATCAGACTAATGAAATTTTCAATGGTCAAAACACTAATATCATCCAATTCAACTTGTATGGTTTGAACAAAGTCCTTAGTTCAATAATAATTGTTATTATTAACCGAACTGCTCTAGTTAGAGACTTTACTTTGAGACGACTTCGGTTAACAATGATATTAACCTCATATAACTAAAGAGATGAATTCTTTATTGAGTAGCGAGTCACTTCCAATGCTTTCACTCAGCCCAACTATAGCTATTCGATGGACGGTGCACCATGATTTAACTATAATCAAAGTGGAGTTTCAGCATTTGTAACGACCGACTATTTCGAACCATTCGCATCCGCACATGTCAGACTTGAATTGCTTAAAACAACAGATTGTTAATTTATATTTGGAAAAACTCATCATATATAGTAAATAAATCAATCATAGAATCACATACAAAGAGTAATATAATAATAAGCAATGGAATAGATAAATAGTAGTTCATGAGGCTAATATATAAACATCAAAGTTAAAACAAAATACAACAGAAATCTCAAATACAGAGTAGTCTCAAGTACAGAAGCAACTGACAAGTATGAACATAAGTGACTGGAATAAATCGAAATAGCTGAAAGCTGGACAGATAGATCTTCAAACAAAGCTCCAATCACCAAAGATGAGTCTCAAATGTTGTGACACTCAGTCTAACCCGAGCATAAAGTAAAACACAAAACACTCGAGCTAGGATTAACATTCTTATATTAATAAATTCAGCTCAAGTGAAATGTCAACTGAAATACAAGTAACTTAAAGGATGTTTGGGATTTCCATCCTCTAAGGATCCGTGGAACTATCTACTATGTAGTAATATATGCTATTATAATATGTCTATAGTAAAGTAAACTATTAAAATAGCGTTAAGGCGTAACCCATATCCCCTTAACACATTTTATATAATGTCGTAGTCTATACAGATAATATAAACTCCATTCGCAAGTGGGATATCAAGGAGCATTCCATAGGTACGATACAAAACAAACTCATAGAAGGCACGATAGGGCATGTGACAAGGAACGTGAGGCAATGCCATGGTAGATATACCGTTTAGGGATCTAGATTAGTGGTAACGCATAGCAGCTACTACCACCCACCTCATGACACACTCCCAAATCAAAGGTGCACCCAATCAAATCACAAAGTTATAGAATGGTATTGAAGAAGTGTGCCCGATCGAAGGAATGACCTCACTTGGCCCGGCATGGCTCTTGTTTTAGCCACATCAAGCTGACTCATGGGAGTCAGTGCTGCGTTGATACCTCATATAGAATCGCCACCAAACCATCCTACTTTTTTCCGGAATCTCCACCACGTACACAGTTGTTAAAGTGGTTTTCGGTATTGGCAAAGAGTATGACAATATCCGATCTCGGTCTTTTTAACAACCAAATGCTTATTTCGCACCGTGGTCATTTCATTTCACATAGTTCATACTTCATATCAAAATATCATATTCATTTCAAAATCATATCAATTTGATATCATTATTTACTTTAATAATATTCATTTCCAAAAATCATAACACTTTAAAAACTTTAACACTTTTGAAATCATAACACTTTTGAAATCATAACAGTTCCAACTTAAACGGTTTAGATGTTAAAACGGTATATATATTAAAATAGTTTATATATATTAAAATACTTTATATAATAAAATTAGTTTCCACCAATTTCTCGAGTCAATTCAAATCATCTTAAATTCCAAAATTCAATTTAAATTAATTCCAGTTTAATCATTTCAATTTAAAGGTCAAAGATTCAATTCAAATTCTCTATAAACCATTTCAATTTATATCGATTTCAAATCCAAGTTTGAACTATCACTTCGATTCCAATAAGATTCAAGTTTAAACATTCCAACATTGACAATATATATTTTATTTATATTTCAACATTTGACTCTAATTTTATTCAAATTGGAAAGTATTCACTTAATCATTTTAAATAACAAATTTTAAAATCCCAATTTATAAATTTTGATCAATCTTAAATATTCAATCTAAATTTTATTTAAAATTGAGAATATTCATTTAATCACTTTTTGTCAAATCAAGTTATAAATCATAATTTTCAAAATCTAAAAATCAATAAGTTCAAATAAATTCTTATTTAAATTCAAATATTAACCAATTTAAATTCCAAGTCAACATTAATTTATCTTCGCAACCTTTATTATTAAAATTATAAAAATCTATACTTTTAAAATATAATTTTAAATAAATACCTAAACATATTACAAACTACTTAAATAAATTTTAGTATATTAAATCTCATTATTAAATTTATTTTATATTAAATTTATTTTTATATATATTTTAAAATAGTAAAATTATAAGTAAAATCTTAAAATTACAATTTCAAAACTAACATATAAATTTGAAATTTCCAAAGAATATAATTTTAAAAATCTAAAATTTGGACATATATAAAAATAACATTTATATATATTATATTTTTAAAATCAATATTTATTAAAACTATATATTTCTTTTCAAAACTTTGGAAATCATTTTTTTAAAATATAGACCAATGGTGTTCGTATATAATTTTTTATCCTATGGTGAAGTGATACGGATATTTATCATTTCAATCCGCAATTTAAATATCTATGGGTATATATCGTTTCAACCCGCAATCCTAAAATTCCAAATCGATGAAAATTGCTTGGGTCTATCATTTCAACCCATAACGATTTCCCCTTATTTTAGAATATTGTTCGAGTATGTATCATTTCAACCCGTAAGGAATTTCTAAATTAATAGAAAACTTGTAAAGTGAGAACTAATATGATAAAATATAACATATCAACAACATGCATATATCTTCTGTGATAAATTAAATAAAACATATACAATATGATAGGTGTCAGATGTCACAGGTGAACAATTGCAGATAATGACTTATCATATTTAACAATTAAATAACTAGCATTTCAAATTTAACCGCATATTTCAATTGTCATTTCAAGCGAAATCAAATTTACTAACTATAAGAATGTTAATCGTGAGTGATTGCTTACCTTTCGAGGCTATGGAAAACACGACGACCAAGAACAATGCAACGGACATGGGCGCGAATCAGGCACGAGGAAAGCAACAACTAGAGATCGATGAACCAAATCAATGTTAACTAAAGATCAAGGGAAACAATATACCTACAGGTATTTATATGAAAAATACATATATATATAGATATATATAAATTTAAAAATTAATATTCGAAAACACATATCAAAATAATATCTTTATATATATATTTTAAACCAATATATATTAAAATAATATCTTTACCTACACATATTTGACAGTTTGTTAAAACACACTTCTTAAATCAATTTAACTATAAACAAAGAATTTGTAAACTCACATGTAAAAAATCAATATGTATTAGAACTCACTTTCACAAATATACACGCCAATACACATATACTATACAAAAACACAAATAGGACCTTTATACAATATAATCAATATTTATACAACCTGAAATATTTTTACGTATACTACGCGCAAATCATTTCTTAAAGTCAATACTTCTGTATACTTATATAACTAATATATAGCTTACATACATATTATTTTAAAATCAATTATTATTATAGAATCAATATAAACTTACCTTATTGTAATATATATATATATATATATATATATATATATATAAATAGTGAAAGTCTGAAGAAGTTACTTTATTATAAAATCATTACTTTATTGAAATCAATATATATGTATATAACTCGACAGGTCATATATATACTTACAAAAACCTGTATATACAAATCTTATACACTTATATATATATATATATATATATATATATATATATATAGACTATAGATTATATACAGCAGCTTATATATAAAATAAACTGCTATAAATTTATACATTAAAAATACAATAGACTAATATACATCTTATATATATATATATATGTATTGTAATACTTTAAACATATTATAATTATATACTTTTCATACATATAAATGTATAACAAAGCCGAGTACTTTAGAATACATATAGAACTGGAAAAAAAGAGAATATATATACATATATATATATATATGTATATGTATAAAACAAAAGAATCATAACTTAGGCAAACTAATATATATATATACACACACACACTCCTTTGTATACTGTAACACATATACATAATCTCTACCTTCATATATATGTAAGAGAGGAGATTCAGCTGTGCAAATGGGTTCAAGGAGAGGCGAGGAGTGGGGAAGTGTGATGTGATGCTCGATGCTGTGCTCGACCAGGGGAAACACGGATGGAGGTTTTCTAGTAGGGTGTGGATCTCGGGTGGTGGTGCTTTGTTGCTACGAGGGGAGGTGACAGGGAATGGAGAGAGGGAGGCCAAAAGGGTTGTTGGTAGTTGCCGGCTGTGAGGGGATGATGTTGTCGCGGAGGATGGACGGTGGAGCCAATAGGGTGAAGGAAGTGTGGGCTCGGTCGAGGAGGCAGTAGGAAAGATGGGCGAGCGGAGTTTGGAGATGCGGTGGAGTAGTGAAGTAAGGTGGAGGCTTCGACTGTAACGATTCCGTTTTTGAGCCAAATTTAATTTAGTAATTAATATAATTTTTAGAATTTAATTGTTAATTAATTTTATTTTTTTCAAAAAAACAAATAAGATATGAGTTGTTTATGTATATAAATAAATTGTAAATAAAATTCATTGTAACGACCCAATTTTTTGATGTCCGAAAATCGACGTCAATACGTCCACTGTATTAAATTCCGAACAATCGAATGCCGGAAAACCAAATCGTTTGGGTTAAAGAAGAAGAAGGTAGAAGAAGAAATAAAAACAATATCAGAATCTCACAATCGCAGCAGAACAATATATAATAGATAAATGACTAATCTTTAAACAAAAGAACTATATCAGTTTATACATTACATTATCAGAGTACAACATCAACAAAACAAAACATATGGACAAGTTATCATAACTGCCCAGTGTTGTATTTTGTTGATGTTGTACTCTGATAATGTAATGTATAGATTGATATAGTTCTTTTGTTTAAAGATTAATCATTTATATATTATATATTGTTCCGCTGCGATTGTGAGATTCTGATATTTTTTCTATTTCTTCTTCTACCTTCTTCTTCTTTAACCCTAACGATTTGGTTTTTCGGCACTTGGTTGTTCGACATTTAATACAGCGGACGTATTGATGTCGATTTTCGAGCGTCGAAAAATCAGGTCGTTACAATGTGGTATCAGAGCCAATATACAACACAATAGCGGATACAACATAACAAAAGAAAATAACCTTATATACGTGTGATACATCTCGCCATCCGGCTTGTCTTCTGATCTCCACGGCATACTTTTCTGACTTAGCTCCAGAACCACTGATAACCTGACTCTAGGCTGCCCGTTAAAAATGGAAAATTAGGGGCACCCAGAGTTTAGAAAAGGGAACAATAAACTTCGAGTCAGTCATGGGACTGGTGTGAGATCTAAAAAAAGTTATTTGCACAAAAATAAATAAAAATAAATTCGTTATGCTTTTTGGAAAATGGAACTACCAAGGTCTCCCGGCACACACACAATGCAGTCGCACACTTGGGGAAGTTTTCTCCTTATAGTAGTCAAACATGCTTGATATCCAAAAATTCTTTTGATATTATTATTAGTGCATAGCGTGGAAAATATTTTGAAAGTATAATATTAATCTTAGGCAGCATACGTACCATTATAATATGCATACTATAGCTACCATGTTAGATGGCAGGTTCTACAACTAAAACCGTATAGGGCTCGTATTGAGTGATTGGATTTCCAACAAATGGTCAAGGCTAAGGAACTTCCTTTATCCTAAGGGTACGCTCAAACATTCAAAAGAAAAGGTTTTGGGAAACAAGGGCTAAAAGTTGTGACTTAACTAAGATCTGAATGTATCTATATGTTTTAAAAATAAGCGCTTATTATTCGGTTGAGCCGGGGGAGGACATTAAGTCATAAAACCCATTCCTAATAATGATACGATGAAATGGATTGCATTTGAAGACGGTGGTTGAAGATAGGGTATTTTTGAAAATGAAAGGATTTCCTGTCGATTGTCTCTACACTAAGTTGCTCCGATATAGAGATTACCCTATGTGATGGGAAGTTCGGATGTGATTAGGAATATTTGGATTTGCAAGGACTTCTTTTGATGTCTCTTTGGTTCTGTTCAGACCCAGGATGGACTTGTATGGATGTATGTCTAACGTTACACTTTGACATGTAAAGCTGGTTTCTATCAAATACGTTTCTATTTGGTGGCGGAGAATTTATTCTCTAGCTTAACACCCTTCTCTGAGACGTACGAGCTCAGAGGTTATGTAGTTGATGGTTACTTGTGATGCATTCTCAATTCGGTAATCTGGCATGCTAAGTGCTGATCATGGGTTGATCGAAGCATGGATTTTGTGAAAAGCGTAGCTTTGTGGGATGAGACTTCATCTAACCTCACACCTCGGAAATGGTCGAAACAGGAAAGGATGCAGCAACGTTATGGGGGTCGCGCCCCTCAGGGTATGTGCATTTCCTTCTGGATAAAAAGTGGTGTTCTGGTATGGAGCCCAGATATTTTTGGTTGTTGGTTGTTGGGGCCTTGGATAAAGGTCGGTTACGACCGAGGGATGGCATACTCGTGACAGTTGGTTACTTAGTTACAGAGGTAACCCGGCCTTGTGTTGGTAGAGATCCAGTTAGGTTCTCGGGGTGTCCCTCCAGAGGCGTGCCCTTTTGGATAAAGCAAGTTACTTAGCCTTGACCATTTGTTGAAAATCCAAACAAAACAATACAGGCACTTTACGATTTCAGTTGAAAAACCTGCCATCTCAGATGGTAGCTATAGTGACATACTTTAATGGTGTTTATGCTAGCTAAGGTTAATATTATACTTTCGAAATGTTTTCTACAATATGCACTAATAATAACATCAAAACGATTTTCGCGTATCAAGCATGTTTGATTATCATAAGGAGAAACCTTCCCCAAGTGTGCGATTGCATTGTGTGCGTGACGGGAGACTTTATGGTAGTTTCATTTTCCAAAAAGCATAGCGGATTTCTTTTATTTCATTTTGTTCAAAAAACTATTTTTGTTTGCTCACACCAGTCCCATGACTGACTCGGAGTTTATTGTTCCCTTTTCTAAACTCTGGGTGCCCATAATTTTCCATACAGACAGCCTTAAGTCAGGTTATCTTATTAGTAGATTCTGGAGCTAGTGCAAATAATAGTAGATATGGATCTAGAAGTTTTTGGAAGTCTATGATTTGGAATCGCATTCGCTTCACTTCAGCTTGACTGTGGTTTTGAGCTTTTTAGTTTGAAGCTTTGGAGTTTTGGCAATGAAGGCGCAATATGTTGGATTCTCGCTCTCTCACTCTCTCTTGGAAGACAACGTTGGTGTTCCGCTATTGATATTATCTTTCCTCTGTTGCATTCCGCTATCGTATATATATAGCTCTCTGATGTTGGTGGTCACTTGTTGTTGGGTATTTGTTATTTGATGTTGTATCCGTTGTGTATCAATAAAATTCTTCTTTTGTTTCCACTGTGTTGTTATCTCCTAATGCGTTATAAGCTCCGGCGAACCAAACCCAACGTTTGAATCTACGGCATTTGAATATGGGTGATGTATTGGATGTCAATTTTCAGATGCTGAACCCGGGTCGTCACATTTGTTATCAGAGCTAAAGGTTGAGTAAGAACTTTAGCTTTGGAGTATAACTCATTAGGTGACTCATTAGAGATAGGGTTATAAATACCCTAGAATGAGTATATTCCCTAATATATCTTGTCCATGTGCCCAGATCAATTATCTTACTATTTACTGATAGTGAGAATAAGTGCATGAAGAGGATGAGGTAGGGGACAGGGGCGTACCACTACTAATGGTCAAGACCCTGTAACAACAAGGAACAACTTTTTCCATCAATCTCCTTTGTTCATCATCCAATTCAATTCCTTTGATGACTTCCTGGCAGCTCCAAGATGAAGCATCGATATGGTGGGAGACCATTACTTTGGCCGCTGTCGATGGTTGCAAAGCCTAGACGTCGCATTTGTTAATTAATTAAAGGGGTTTTTGAAGATAATCTTCTTATTTATGATAAAACTGTTAGAGTTCTATTCGATGCTGGAGCCACGCATAGTTTTATTCCTTGGCAAATCGTAGAAGAGTAAAATCTTGAACCCGAATCGTAAACGAACCTATTTGCGAAAAGAATTCGGTTGGTGGCCCCGCGAATCTTTGTTTACGTTGTAGAAAAGTTCCTATTTCGTATTCTCATCATCAGTTTCCTATCAGCTTTTTTGTTCTTGACTTTAATTAATTTAAGATTTTATTTGGAATAAATTGCTTAACAAAATATGAAGCAAAATTATTTTTTATCAATAGAACGATTTTAGTTAAAACCAAATTTGGTAATTTTGTTCTGATTTCTTGTGAGGATCCAAGTACGAAGAGGGACAAGCTAATGTATACTTTAGGGTATTCCGACCTGAGTTTGAAATCCATACCTCTTGTGCAAGAATTTCCTTTGTCCTGAATCAACGACATGTTCGATCATTTGCATGGTGCTCGATTCTTTTCCGAGATGGATCTAGCCCAAGGATTCCATCAACTGAAAATTGTGAAAGATTGTATCCATTTGATTGCTATTTGGGGTCTAGATACATTCTATGAATGGTTAGTTATGCTCTTCGGACTAACCAATGCCCCTGCATATTTCGTAGACCTGATGACCCGAGTATTTCATAGAATATTGAATAAGTTTATTCTCGTATTTATTGATGATATTCTGGTTTATTCCAAAACAGAATAGATATTTCGTTTTGATCTGATAAGCCATTTCTCTATCTTTTTAGGTGTTCATATGTTCTTTATTTGTCTTCCCATCTAGCAAATTTCGAGGATGAAATTTTCTTAAGGGGGAATTGTAACAATCCCGTTTTTGAGCCAAATTTAATTTAATAATTAATATAAATTTTTGGAATTAATTTGAAATTTTCCAAAATAAATAGGATATGAGATTATAAATAGGATTTTGCATTTGAAATTCAAAAATAAATATCTTAAAAATATATTGGATTTGAAAACCTATATTTTAAAGTTAATAAGAATTTGTTTTCTAATTATAATATATAAGATATATATGTGTATATATACACATTGTGATTTGGAAATTATATTTTTAATTTAATATAATAATAATTTTCAAAAGCTAATTAAGGATTAATTTATTAATGAAAGTAATTAAGGGATAATTACTTACTTAAAGAATAATTACTTAATGTAAGTAATTAAAGGGTTAATTTGTTAATGTAATAAATTCAAGGATGATTAATTAATGCAAGTAATTAGAGGACAATTAATAATTAAAGGTTAATTAAAGGATAATTGACTAATAATTAAAGAGAAATTAATCAAGTGATTATAGAACAATTACTTAATGTAATTAATTAAAGGATAATTAATTAATGTGAGTAACTAGAGGATAATTACTTAATTTAAGTAATTAAAGAATTAATTAATTAATGATCAAAGGTTAATTAATTAATAGTTAAGGGTTAATTAATTAATGATTAAAGGTAAATTAATTAATAATTAAAGGTTAATTAATGTGATTAATTAAGGGATAATTAACTAATGTAATTAACTAAGGTTAATTTATTTATTTGATTAATGAAGGGTTCTTAATTAATTAATTAAGGATAATTAATTAAGATGGATAATTAAGGATGATTAATTAATTTCATTAATTAATTAAAGTAATAACAAATGGTTTGTAATTAATTAATGTTAATTAAGCAGGATCGTAAGTAATTAATTTATTTGGTTTAAATTAAATTAATTATAAACTATGTGATTAGTTAATCTTGCTTATGATGTTTGGATTATATTGAATGCCTTGAATTGTTTGATATCTCTGATATGTATTGTTCTGTGATATGAATTGCTTTGGATTGAGCTGTGAACTGTGATTTATTTATCTCTGATGAATCTACTTGTTTATCTATGAATGAAAGATAAGCGTTATAGGATTATACCGCTTATTGATATAGTTGTGCTTGGATTTATGATGGTTGTTTATTGTTGTATGCAAAACCCCTAGACACAACTCACACACACAAATATGGATTTCACAGGAAATTGGTTAAGTCATGGGTATTTTAAATTTACTATTATTCAAAATGGTGAAAAAAATTAAAATATTGAATTTTGAATCCAAAAGGGTTTGGAAGTGGAATTGGGTTAAATATGGAATTTTTTTGAAAAGGAAGTTATGAAATTAAAATTATTTTGAATATTTATTTTAAATAAATAATTAATTTGAAATTTTGGAACTATGATTTAAAAAGGGTTATACAGTTATATAATGTGTATATATATGGGTTTTAAACCATTTTTAAAGTATTCTAAATGAATTATTTTGGGAATTGAAATTTAACTCAAATAGAGCTTGCCGAGGGTGCGGCAGTTCATTGATTTTTCGGTTTATACTTTAAAAGCCTATAACTTGAGCAAATTTAATCGGGTTTTCCGAAAACGTAAAACCTTTGTTTCCAAAAGATAATAGCTTTCATATAAAGAAAGAATTTCCATTTTTTGTTGAAAGGATTTCGAGTTATATCAAATTTGAAATGGAAACCGTTTTGAAAGCTACGAATGAATCTTTGTTGAAGATTTGGCAAACCTTGTTTTCAAATTGAAGAGGATCTTAAAGATGGATCTTTTATTTAAAAGATTTAAAAATGGAAATTTATTTAAACCATTCAAAAGAAAAGGTTTTGGGAAATAAGGGCTAAAAGTCGTGACTTAACTAAGATCCGAATGTATCCATATGTTTTTAAAATAAGCGCTCATTACTCGGTCAAGCTGGGGGAGGACATTAAGTCATAAAACCCATTCCGAATAATTATACGACGAAATGAGATTGCATTTGAAGACGGTGGTTGAAGACCGGGTATTTTCGAAAACGAAAGGATTACCTGTCAATCGTCTCTGCACTGAGTTGCTCCGGTGCAGAGATTACCCTATGTGATGGGAAGTCCGGACGTGATTTGGGAATATCCGGATTTGCAAGGACTTCTTTTGAAGTGCCTCGGTTCCATTCAGACCCAGGATGGACTTGTATGGATGTATGTCTTACGTTACACTTTGAGATGTAAAGATGGTTTCTATCAAATACATTTCTATTTGAAGGTGGAGAATTTATTCTCCTAGCTTAACACCCTTCTCTGAGATGGACAGGCTCAGAGGTTATGTAGTTGAAGGTTACTAATGATATATTTCCAATTTGGTAATGTGACATTCTAAGTGCTGATCATTGGTTGATCGAAGCATGGCTTTTGTGAAAAGAGTAGCTTTGTAGGACGAGACTTCATCGAACCTCACACCCCGGAAATAGTCGAAACAGGAAAGGATGCAGCAAGGTTATGGGGGTCACGCCCCTCAGGGTATGTGCATTTCCTTCTGGATAAAAAGTTGTATTCTGCTATGTAGCCCAGATATTTTACTTATGTGGTTGTTGGTTGTTGGGGCCCCGAATAAAGGTCGGTTACGACCGGGTGATGGCATACTCATTACAGTTAGTTACCTAGTTACAGAGGTAACCCGACCTTGTGTTGGCAGAGATCCAGTTAGGTTCTCGAGGCGTCCCTCTAGAGGCATACCCTTTCGTATAAAGGAAGTTCCTTAGCCTTAAGTATTTACAAGACCTTTACGATTTCAGTTGTAGAACCTGCCATCTCAGATGGTAGCAATAGTAGGCATACTATAATGGTACGTATTCTGGCTAAGATTAATATTATACTTTCGAAATGTTTTCCACACTATGCACTAATAATAATATCAAAAGGATTTTCGCATATCAAGCATGTTTGACTATCATAAGGAGAAACCTTCCCCAAGTATGCGATTGCATTGTGTGTGTGGCGAGAGACCTTATGGTAGTTTCATTTTTCAAAAAGCATAGCGGATTTCTTTTATTTCTTTTTGTTCAAATAACTGTTTTTGTTTGCTCACACCAGTCCCATGATTGACCCGGAGTTTATTGTTCCCTTTTCTAAATTCTGGGTGGCCATAGTTTTCCACACGGACAGCTTAGAGTCAGATTATCTTATCAGTAGATTCTAGAGCTAGTTCAGATAATAGTAGATGTGGATCTAAAAGTTTTTGTACATCTTTGGTTTGGAATCGCATTCACTTCACTTCAGCATGATTGTGGTTTTGAGCTTTTTGGTTTGGAGCTTTGGAGTTTTGGCAATGAAGGCGCAGTATGTTGGATTCTCGCTCTCTCACTCTCTCTTGGAAGACAATGTTAGTGTTCCGCTGTTGATATTATCTTTCAGCTATTGTATTCCGCTGTCGTGTATATATATAGCTCTCTGATGTTGGTGATCACTTGTTGTTGGGTATTTGTTATCTGATGTTGTATCCATTGTGTATCAATAAAATTCTTCTTTTGTTTCCGCTATGTTGTTATCACCTAATGTGTTATAAGCTCCGGCGAACCAGACTCAACGTTTGAATATGCGACACTGAAAACGGGTGATGTATTGGATGTCGATTTTCGGATGTTGAACCAAGGACATCACACCGGCCATGGGGGTTTCCACATGAAGAGGCGGGAGGAGTGAGGAGCAGTTCGCATGGGTTCATGGGAAAGAGGAGGCGATGGAGTGACGATAAAAGAAGATGGCTGCGAGGCTTCATACAAGAAAACAACATTGACGAGCAGGCAAAAGGTAACAGGCTTCAATAGTTCTTCATTATGTATATACTCATATGTATGTATCTTATTCGAAAGTTTATAGCTTTTCTTTCAAAAGAGAAACAGATAAATAAGAAAGGGTAGAGGAAGAGAACAAGAGAAATGAATTGCTATAGAGACGAAGGCAACTTTTTTATAATGGATAATATATATATTTCCAAAGTACAGGACCGAATAGACCAAGAAAAGAGGGGGGAGAAAATGTTAACAATTAATAATTTGAACGGTAGGAATAGTAATAGTCAGATATTAAGTACATGGAATAACTAAGAGCAAATGGCTTTTGGTTAATACCGTGGATAAAGAAAAGGCACCAAAAACCAAAAGACTTCAGAAATGATACCGATACTGTTTGTGGTTTCGTGGATTTCGCCACGTACTGGACTTCGAAAGGCACAACGACGAGATGAACAAAATGGTACATAAATATCAGCGATACGATCATTCTATCAAAAGTCGATATTTGCTGCCGAAGATGCTGCAAAAACACCGAAAATAAGATAAACGAAGCTATAACAGTCCAAATTTGGCGAAACGAAATATGACGTCTCACTCAGAAGATGATAAACATTTTTATTATATAAAATATTCAGGTTTCAAAATCATTTTATTTACATCAATTTTAACCGTTTTAAATGGAAATTGAAAACTACACAATAAAACCAACTTCCATATTTTTCAATGGAAATTTACCATTTTCTATGTTTTAATAGACGCATACCAAATGTCAAATTTTCTTTGCCAATTTCAATTATTTAAAATTTCACAAAATTGCAATTAATTACGTTGAATAAACTGTTAAAATTTACAGGTCGTTACAACATTGAAGCTCGACAGTATTCTCAAGTCGAAAGAATTATGTTATATTGTCACATCGATATTTTCTATTTGACCTTGGCTATATTAACCAACTATCGAATGATCCCTTCCATATTTATCTAATAACTATCAGTGCGTAACTCCTTGATGCTAACAAGAGTCATGAGTAGTACATTGCATAACCTTTTATAGATTTTCTATTAAATATACTTAAATAATTAATATAACACATTATGAAGTACATAATAGAAAGATAGAGACCGTTTATTTTGAATGATATTTTATTGCAGAGTTAATAACTTACAGTAAATTATAGAAAGACCCCGAGAGCATACCCCTAACACTATCAGGTTTTATAATTACACGTATGCATATATATGTTATTAGTAAATTTATATTAAATTATACATATGATAATAATTCGAAAAAATTATACATATATATTTATTTTGTTAAATTCGAACATATGTATATATATATTTGTGTGTGTGTATGTATGTGTATGTGTCTATATATATAAAAAATTTTAATTTTCAAATATATTAGTTTAATTTAATTCCAATATTTGTATGTATGTGTGTGTGTGTGTATTTTACATAAAGTGTGTATGTGTATTTTAAAAGTTATTTTTGAAAAATATTAATACTTTCCGCATGGAAATTTAATTAAAATACTTGAATGTTAAGTCTAAAATGGTTTAATTAAAAAATACTAATTTTGAACTTGTCAAAGATGATATGATAGGGAGATATACATTAATATATGTATTATTAATTTATTTATACATTTAGTTATACATAATATCATTTTATATGATAAACTATTTCTCATTACTCTAATACATAAATACACACACACACACACATATATATATATATATATTACATTGTTATTTTTTTGTACAAATATTATAATATAAATGTTTTTTAATTTAAAACTAAAAGATATTTAATTCTATAACTAGTTTTAAATTTTGAAATTTCAAATTTGAATTTGAATTTAGATATTTATATTTATTCTGTAGATTGCTTTATGTATATACATATATATTACATACATATATATATTCCTTTATATTACTATGGATATTTTCAATATGAATTTAATTTTATATATTACATTAATACACACACACACACATACATTAGGTATCACATATTTATATGGATGGGTTTACATATCCGTTGCGGTATAAATCCTAGTACTTAGATATTGACATGTTAAACCATGCACATCGTGCATGTTGGCTCAAATCCAATAATCTTATGGTTTTTGTTTACCCTTATTGGATGAGCATTACTTGAAAAGTTTCAAACTAGAAGTTATAGCCGATTCTATGTAACAACCCGTAATTTTTAATAGTTTTATAACATAATTAGTTAAAATTTTGCTTGAAAATATACAATTAAATTTTGAATTGAAAATTTAATATTTGGAATACATCCATTTTAACATAGCAACTGGTAAATTTTTATTGAAAAATATGAAAGTTAATTCAGCTGTGTAATTTCAATTTCAATATTAAATCAGCTGAAATTAGATGAAAATAAACTATTTTTGAAACCAGAATATTTTTATATAATAAAATTATAAATTTTTTTCTGAGTGAGACGTCATAATTCGTTTCATCAAATTCGGACTTCTCTACCCCTATTTATCTTAACTTCAACAGTTTAGCAGAAATTTAGCAATGAATATCGACTTTGATAGGATGATCATATCGCTAATATCTGTGTACCTTTCTATTCGCCGTGTCGTGCTAATCTCCGCGGTATATTTATCTCTGTATTCTGAAGCCTGCTACGTAATGGAGACGATTGAGCAGTTCGCTGCACCGATACGCATTCGTGACTTTTTATTTCTCTTTGCCCATTCAAACTGTAGCCGTGGAACCCAAGCAACCATCAATTGCTTTAATTATTCAGCTCAATCCAAGGGGTGACCATTGCTCTTAAATTTTTGTATTATATTACCTTTCCACATTTTTTGCCATTCATTTGCAATGGTATGTTCCATTTTTTTCCTTTTCTTTCTTCTTCTCTTTTCACTTTCTTCCATCCGAGAACCGTCCCTCTTCTTCCATTTTTTTCCTCTCTTCCAAGATCTCGGCCATAAAAAAAATTCCACGCATCACCTCCGCCCAATGGTTGTAACCTTCCTCCAAAGCCCCAGCGATCACCCACTGTAACTTCTCCCTCCACGCTACCCGTAGCTCTATCACCAATTCACCACAACCCCGCAAATTCTATACTTTTCCCCTGACCTCCTTTCAGCCACCATCACCGAAGGCGGCAGCCATCGTCGAACCTAACAACTTGTCGTGCCTCACCACTTCCACCACCGGACATCAAATCCTCCACACTGCCTCCCCTTTTGCCTCACCCGTGTGCTTGCTTCCTCTTCCCCATCACCTGACTCCATTCACCACCTTCACCCACCTGCGTCACGGCCAAGTGAGTAGATAACTCGCCACCATCATTTTCACATCGAACACACTCTGTGCTCCACCTTCTCACTACAGATCCATCCCCATTCCCTCTCCTTTGGTTTGTTATAAAATATATTTATGAAACTTATATTTGTTGCACTCTGTCCATGTGACGACCCGGAATTTTTGGTATTTGAGTTTGAAAATATTTAAGTGACTTTAAATGTTTGGAGGATGGTTTGACTTGAATTTCAAATATAACTATGAATTTGGAGATTAAATTATTGAATTTAATTTATTGAAATTGGGTAAAAATTTGTACCCTCAATTTTAAGCCGATTAAAAATATTTTTTAAAGGCTTAGGAAATTCATATTGATAATACTGAAGATAATAGAAACTACAGAATTGAATTGAAAGTGAATTGTTCAGTTTTGAAATTATATAGTTAAAATCGATATTTAAAAATAGCCTTCCGAGGCACAGTCTCGGATCTCAACGGAACCAGTTCCGTTGGATCCGTAATATTGTATTATTATCGGATTTCAAATTTTGTAGCATTCGGAGTTGTCGTGTGGTCGTACAATAAGTAAACGCGCTAAAAATTATATCGAAATTTAAATTTATAACTGGCTTCGAAAAAAGCTATCTTCTCCATACGATCGAATTTGGACTCGAAACCTTTACCATTTCGTTCAGAATAGCGGTATAACATTATGAACGTCTGGCGACATGCCTCAATGGGATGTCTAGATTTTAAGCTTTGAATTTAAAACAGTTTAAATTTTAAATTTTAAATCAAAATAGTTTTTATTTTATTTATTGGTCATTTCCCAGCCGCATTTACTCCACGTCAGATCTTTTCCTTCCCATTTCAAATTACTGTTGCTTGTTGATTAGAGCACGCAACCCTTATCTTCCATCACACACTTCTCGTTCCTTTTAAAATTTCCCGTTCCTCTCTTTTTATTCAATTCGAGAAAAAAATAAAATCCCATTCCATTCATTATCGAACCGGCCTTCCTCTTCTTCATTTTGAATCAGAAAAAAATGGCCGAAGCCTCGATCGATTTGATTCGCGATTCCATGTCGAGTTCGAAGCGAGGGTGTTCAAGCTAGGGTTTCAGTTTGCGTAGGATCAAGGTTTTGGGTGAGGCTAGAATTTTCGCGATGGCGATCGATTGGGGAGGCCGTGGGACTCGAGGCTGCTGGTGCGACGCTCGATGGAATGGGCGACTCGAAGATGCGATGGCACCTCTGTGGGTTGTGGCGCACAGATTGGTGAAGATGGTGATGGCAGTGCAGTGTCGCGAGGAGGCAGTGTAGTGCAGTGCGGTGTCTTCTCGTCTAGGGTTTCGACATTGTTTCTGAGCTTGGGTTGGCAGTAAGGTTCGAATTTATTTATTTTTTGTTATTTCTGATTTAATAATATATATATATGTAGATGTATGTATATGCATGCCTATTTTAATTGTTGAAAGACAGGAAATTCATAAAGAAGATTTTGAAAAGTTATATATAAAAAAAATTGGATTTTTAAAGATAAATTAAGTTCTAATTTTTAGGTAGTTTCAAAAGGGAAAAAAATTGTTTAGACTAGATTTTTAGTTGATTAATTTATTTAAAAGGAAATTTAGTTTTAATTTTAATTTTTTGTTAAATAAATCATTAAAAGGAATTGATTTAAAATGAAAAGTATAGTTTAAAATAAAAATCACTGGTTGATTAAATTTGTTAAAAGGAAATAAATTGTTCAATTTATTCGGACATTAATAAATTATATAATTGTTTGACACAAGGTCTAAAATGAAGAAACAAGACAGAATGGAAATGAGTAGGAATGGATTGGAAATTAAAGTTGAGATCTTCTCACCCAATCAAATACATTTTTTCAGATCTAAATTTTGAATAGTTGGATTTAAAATTGATTGTTCTTGGATGATTGATTTATAATTAGTTATATTAGTTTAGACCCTATGCACCGCATAATAGCGGAGGTTACTATATTAAATCCATATACCGCGATATTCCACCTCGAAGTGGAATTGGTATTATATATGTATTTGGAGTTGTTGATTTTCTGCATTATATAGCGGATGAGACCCTATGCGCCACATACTAGCGGATGATATTTTATAAATACCATATACCACGATATTCCACCTCTAAGTGGAATGGGTATTTAATTGTTGTGCCAACGTCTGTGGATACAGGGAAATAGGTTGGAGGGATCCAACTGGATTTCTCAAATATTTGACTTTGTTTCAATATTGTGTGTTGATTTATTTAAAATCTGTGTGCGATTATATTGTGATTGAAATTATTGAAGGCTAAAATCTAGCCAAATATATTTTCGGTATCGTAAGATACAAGACATAAATAAAATTGGACTTTTAAATTTAGGTAGAAAATCTATAGTGAAATTCTATTGAATTAAATTCCAAAATATGGGAAAAAAGTTTAATAAATGGATCTCAAGTAATAATATTCAAAAGGTAAAGAATTTATTTTAAAAATATGGTTTTTAAATAATTTGGAAAAGATAAAGGAATTTACTTTAAAAATAAATTCGGAAATTGATTTGGTGTTTGAAAATAAATTTGAGAATCAATTTGAAATTTGATTTGGTGTTTTGAAAATAAATTAGAAAATAAATTTGATATTGATTTGGTAAAAATAATAACTATTTGGGAATTGATTTGAAAATCGTATATCTGCGGATATTTGAAATTTTAAAATTCGAAATGGGAATTTTATAAGAGAAAGGGAAATTTTGTTTAAAAAATAAATATTGTTTTATTTTTAAAAGTGTGGAAATAAATTTACGGATTTGGAACGTAAATTTAAAATGAATCCAAAGGGATTCATTAATTGATTAAAAATGATCCATTTTGAAAAGGAAGGTGTATTTTCCCTGAAAAGCCAAGTATGTTTGTAAAATAGCTTTTGAAATATAAATTAAAAGTTCTAGGATTGGTTTTGAAAGAATATTTTGGAGAAGTTAGTTTCTTAAGTTATTTTGTAAATCTTTAAAGCTATGATTTATTTAATTAATTATGGAAGTAATGATTTAAAGATTTAATTGATATTGGTTTTAGAAATTGAATATTTAAATAGTTATATCCTATATATTAATTTTATTTAAAAATTAGTTTGGACTTGAATTTTTTATGAGACATTGGTAAAATATTTTCATAACTGATATTTAAGTAAATGTTTCAAAATAGTTTTATTTTAAATATCTCTAAGTATATTTTGGATAAACATTTTAAATTATTTTAAATATTTGAACTCGGTAGATTTTCAGTGGAAACGAATAAATATTTGGAAATGTTTTCCGCGTAAGGAAAAGAAGTAATTTGAAATTTATTTTCAAAGAATTGAAAAGTGGAAATTGATTTGAAATTTGTTTTCAAATGGTTGGAGCGTTAAAATTATACCTTGCGAAGATATATTGAAAATAATAATAATTGAGGGAAAAATTATTTAAATCCTAGCGATTGTTGTGAATGTTGATTGATAGTTAAATAACCGACTATCATTATTGGCCTTTAAATGGCACTTGAATTTCGATGCGACCAGGAGTCGAATTCCAAATGGATATTCGAAACCCACATCGAACCTTAGTGATTGTGATGGATCTTTTGTTTAAGAAGATCAACGTGGAAATTGTTGTGATTTGTTTGAAATCTGATTGAACACTTATTTTTAAAAATAAGCACTCATTATTCGGATTAGCCGGGAGAGGACTTTTTGTCATAAAACCCATTCCGAATAATGATACGAAGAAATAGGATTGCATTTGAAGATGGTGTTGAGGACCGGGTGTTTTCGAAAGCGAAAGGATTACCTGTCGAATGTCTCTGCACCGGGTTTCTTCGGTATAGAGATTTGATCACCCTTGTGATGGGGATTCCAGACGTGATTAGTGAATATCCGGATTTGCAAGGGCTTCTTTGAAGTGCCTTGTGTTCCGTTCGATCCCGAAACGGACTTGTATGGATGTGTGTTTGACGTTACACTTTGAAATGTAAAGCTGATCTCTATCAAATACATTTCTGTTGGTGGCGGAGAATTTATTCTCTTAGCTTAACACCCTTCTCTGAGACGTACGAGCTCAGAGGTTATGTAGTTGATGGTTACTAATGATACATTCCCAAATTGGTAACGTGGCATACGAAGTGCTGCTGATCATTTGTTGATCAAAGCATGACTTTGTGAAAAATGTAGCTTTGTGGACGAGACCTCGTCGGACCTCACAACCCGGAAATGGTCAAAACAGAAAGGATGCGGCAAGGTTATTTGGGGGTAGCGCCTTCTAAGGGTATGTCATTTCCTTCTGGAAAAGGGCAGTATCATGGTATGGAGCCCAGATATTTTACCTATGTTGATGCTGCAAATTTATTATACTTTGTGGTTGTTGCTTTGTGGTTGAGGATCCTCGGATAAAGGTCACAAACGACCGGGGGATGGCATACTCGTGTAGTAGTTACCTAGTTACAGAGGTAACCCGGCCTTGTGTTGGCAGAGAGCTGGTTAAGTTCTCGGGACGTCCCTCCAGAGGCGTACTCATGTGGCAGTAGGAAGTTCCTTAGCCTGACCATTTGTTGGAAATCCAAAGAAACAATACGAGCCCTTTACGATTGCAATTGTATAACCTTCCTCCTCAGGAGGTAGCTATAGCAGGCATAATATAATGTTACCTATGCTGGCTAAGATTAATATTATACTTTCGAAATGTTTTCTATACTATGCACTAACGATAATATTAAAAAGGATTTTGCGTATCAAGCATGTTTGACTATCATAAGTAGAAATCTCCCCAAGTCTGCGATTGCATTGTGTGTGTGCCGGGAGGCCTTATGGTAGTTTCATTTTCCAAAAAGCATAGCAGATTTCTTTTCCTTTCTTTGTGGAAATAACAGTTTTTAAGACCTCACACCAGTCCCACGACTGACCTGGAGTTTATTGTTCCCTTTCTAAACTCTGGGTGCCCATAATTTTCCACACGGGCAGCCTAGAGTCAGGTTATCATTATTCTGGAGCGAAGTCAGAAAAGAGATGTTGTGGAAATCAGGAGCAAGTTGGATGGCGAAGCGTATCACTAGTATATGTTAGATTCTTTTCCTTTGTTTTGTTGTTGTAACACTCTGATAATGTAATGTGATGTAATGTAATAACTGATATAGTTCTTTGTTTGAAAGATATTCATTTATCTATTATATTTGTTCCGCTGCGATATGTGAGATTCTGCTGTTGTTTTCTTTTCTTCTTCTTCTACCTCTTTCTTCTTTAAACCCAAAGACTCGTATATTTGTTCCACTTTGGGCTGAATTGTGGTGGAATTTTGCCAGCTCAAAGGGGTACGGATTTGCGGGCCTTTACAGTCCATCTTTTTGCTCATATGCATATACTGCAAGTATATGTTGCATGCTTTGAGATATATTGCTAGTATATTGCAAGTATATATTCTATGCATTCAATCTAAGCGTATATGTTGCCCTATTCTATATGTATACATATATATAAGTACTTACAATATATTATTATAGTATAGAGGAAGTTATATATATTAGCTGTTTTACATTTTATAAGTTTATATTTGATCTGTTGGGTTGTATATATATTTTAATAAAGTAAGTCTACTTGGATTTTTTAATAAATTTGGATCTGAAGATATAACAGGCAGATATATATATGTAGTAACAATGAAAGTTTATATAAGTGGTTTCATATATAGAGTATGCATGTGAAAATCATATGCTTTTGACTGTTTTATAAAATTATTTTTTATATTATGTAGGTATATTTTACTATATGTAACATTCCGATATTTTCAGCCATTCGCATCCGCACACGTCGGGCTTGAATTGCTAAAAATATTAGATTTTTAATTTATATTTGGCAAAACTTAGCATATACAGTATATAAATAAATCACAGAATCATAGACACAGAGTATTACAATAATAAGCAGCGGAAACAAATGAATAGTAGTTCATGAAGCTACTATATATATAACAGAGTTAAAACAAGATATAAAAGAAGTCTCGAATACATAAAAGTCTCAATACAATAGTCAAATACAAGATCTGAATATATCACAGGAATCAAATGAATAACTGCAAGCTAAATAGATGGATGGATCTCCAAGCGAAGTTCCAACTCCAGTCTGACCCGAGCGTAAAGAAAAACACAAAACATTCGAGTCAGGATTAACATTCTTATATCAATAAATCTAACTCAAGTGAAATATCAACTAAAATACAAGTAAGTCAAAGGATGTTTGAGATACCCATCCTCTAAGGATCCATGGAACTATCTACTATGTAGTACAATATGCTATTATAATACGTCTATAGCATAGTAAACTATTAAAAAGCGTTAAGGCATTACCCAAATCCCCATTAACACATTTTATAGTGCCAATAGTCTATATAGTACCGTAATACCTCCTGATTGGGAGGATGGCGAAGGATACTCTATAGGTACGACACAAAACAAACTCGTAGTGGTCTCGATATGGTAGGTAACAAGGCACAACTAGGCAATGCCAGGGTAGATATACTAATTACACTTTCGGGCTGGTGGTGACGCATAGCCGCAACTACCGGCCACCTCGAGCCACACTCCCAAATCAAAGGTGTGCAACAAATCATTCACAAAGTAATAGAATGGCAATTGAAGAAGTGTGTCCGATCGGAAAAGCTATCTCACTTGGCCCATCAATTGCTCCTGTTTTAGCCACCTTATGCTAACTCACAGAAGTTAGGTCCGTGTGTATACCTCATATAGGATCGTTGCCACCATCCTACTTCATTCTAGAATCTCCACTGCGTACACGGCTGTTAAAGTGGTTTTAGGCATTGGCAGAGAATATGACAATAACCAATCCTGGTCTCTTTGACAACCAATCGTTATTATAACACCGTGGTCATTTCAAAATATCATACTTCAAAACCAAATATCACATCCATTTCAAACCATATCAATACGATATCATTTCTCACTTAAATATTATTCGTTTTCAAAAATCATAACACTTTCCAAATTTGTAATTCTTTCGAAATTATAAACCTTTAAAAATCATACACTTTGAAAATTATAACACTTTGAAATCATAATACTTTAAAAATCATAACACTTTCCTCTTAAATAGTTTAGATATTAATAACAGCATAGATATATATTAAAATAGTTATAAATAAAATAGTTAATATAATGAAATAATTCGTATATAAAATAGTTATTAAATAGTTCATATTAAAGTAATTAGTGTATTAAAAATAGTTTTATTTAAAGTAGTTTATATTAAAAATAGTTTATATTAAAAATAGTTTATATTAAAATAATTATATATATATTAAAATTTATAAAGTAAAATGTTTATATATATATATATATATTTAAAAATAGTTTATATAATAAAATAGCTTTCTCAAAGTTTATAAATCGATTCAAATCAATTCAAATTCCAAAATCAAATTTAACTCATTCTCAATTCATCAATTTCAGTTCAATTCAGTTTCTCAATAAACCATTCCAAATTATATCGATTTCAAATACAGATTTGAACCCTCAAAATATATCATTTCAATTCAGTATATTTCAAAACTTTAAATATTCCACATTTTCAAAACTAGATTTGATAATTTCATTTATATCTCAATTTAACTTCATTATTATTTAGTTTGAAATGTTCACTTAATAAAATCCAATATCATTTAAATAAGTCTTAAATTACAATTTAAACTAAATATTTTCTTCAATTTATTTAAACTTGAAATATTCATTTAATCACTTTAAATCTAAATCAAGTAACAAAACCATATCTTAAAATATCAAATTCAATAAGTTTCAAATCAATTTTATTAAATAATTCTTAAAAGAATACTATTCAAAAATCATCTTAAATTTATCATCCCAGTCTAAATTTATTGAAATTATTATAAAAATCTATTTTTGAAATATAAATTTAAATAAATACTTAAACTATTATATATTAATTAAATCAATTCTTATTAAATTAAATTTTATTATTTAAATTTAATTTATATTAAAACTTAATTTATGTTTTATTTAAAATCAGTATTTATGTAAAACCATATATATTATTTTTATTTAAAATTATGGAAATCATTTCAATACATATATATAGACCAACGGTGTCTGTATATAATTTTCTATCCTATGGTCAAGTGATGCGGATATTTATCATTTCAGTCCACAATTTATACATATATGGGTATATATCTTTTCAACCCGTAATCTCAGATTCAATTCAATGAAAATCATTTGGGTTTATCATTTCAACCCATAACGATTTTCCCCTATTCTACAAGATCGTTCGGGTATGTATCATTTCAACCCATAGGGAATTCTATACTAGCAGGGAACTTACAGAGTGAGAACAGTGATGATAATAATATAACATATCAATAGCAGGCATATATCATCAATATAAATACAGATAATGGTGTCAGATGTCACAGGTGAACAGATATAGATAATAGCATATATAGCAATGTAAATATCTAACAGCACCATATTTCAATTGTCATTTCAATTGAAATCAAATTTAATAAATATAAGAACATTAATCGTGATTGATTGCTCACCTTTTGAGGCTAGAGAGATTCGACAATGAAATGAGATGAGTTACGAATCCAAGCACGAATTCCAAAGCAAAGCATGATTGACACGAATTCGATGATCAAAGCTGATAACAAGGGATTGATGAGAACAAATTAGCACTATATCGATATAACTGGAACAAGATATATGCATATACTATTATTATTATTTATTTATTAAATCAATATTTTAAATTAAGACAAATATTAAAATAATATATATATATAATTTAAAATCATTATTATTTACACACACACACACACACACAAATATATATATATAAAAAACAAGATAGCCCGAATGCAACATTTCGAAACCATATACATATAACAAGCCTCGTTGATGTTATTATTATTATAACATATATCTTTAGAAGCATACATACATATTATGTTCATAGGCTAATACCCATATATAAACAACTTTATAATATATATATATATATATAACAGATCATATATAAGCAAAAATAAACTTATATACATCTTTATCTGTATACTGAAATCTTATAACTCGTGTGTGTATATATATATATATACGGTAGCATATAAGCTAATATATGTATATATATAGACATATTATATATTATATAAAACTGCAATACAAACATTTATATATTATAACTAAAAATACTTTATAATAGATTCTATTATATAACATAAAATATATTATAAAATACTATACAACATCAAATATATCATAAAGTACTGTATAACATATATATGTGTGCGAGTGTAAACGTATATACAACAATGATATATATGTGGCTTACATACAATCGACATTTTTTAAAAGTTTGTTATCTATTAAAACAATGTAAACTTGCCAAATTAATTATACTTAACTCAAGAGGTCACTATCTTATAAACTATATATGCACACACTATGCAACACTATACAAAACTTACTTTACTGTGTGTGTGTGTGTATATATATATATATATATATATATATATAACACAGCAACTGCACTACCAAATTCACCTTACATAAATAATATAAACACATATATACTATATATATATAATATGTAGACCTAACTTTATATCAAATAGTATATATACGAATATATGACTAACATATGTATATTGTACCACATAATGCATGTAATTAATATAACTTGCATAAATATATACAATACATTTAAAATCAATATTCTTAAAACCAATATTTAATCAATTATATAGTTACCAGTAAACATACTGTCCATACATATATACCTTAAAAATCATTACAAAATCCCCTTTCAAAATCACCCAATGACATAAATAACATATAATCTATACGCATATAAACAAAGAGGAAGAAATGGACAAGGAGGAGGTGCATACCATTGGCTTATTGAGGTGGCTAAGCCATCAAGTGGGCTAGGCAATGGATGGTTAGGCGATGGAGGTTGCCATGCACAAGGCTGGATCAATATGGGCGGTGACAAGGTGTGGCTGCTCGAGTGGATAACGAGGTCAGGGATGAAGTTGCGAAAGCAGTGGAGGCAGAGACGAGTGCATGGCCGAAACCGTGGGGAAAGGAGGTGCTAGCTGGAGGAGGCAAGGGTGGTCGGCAGGACATTGTGTAGTCGGAAACGAAGAAGATAAGGAAAGGGAAGGGGAGGTGGAGGCCGAAGGTTGAGGTGGATGTGGAAAGTTGGCTGGGTACACGGGTCAGAGGAAGCTAGGCAGCAGCTTGTTTTTTTTCTTCGAGGCAAAAGAAAACCAACCTGTGATGATTCTCTTCATTTTATTTGAAAAGAAAGAGTAGGAAAGAAGCAAGAAGGTAAGTAGAGAGTAAGCGAACGAAATATATATGAGGAGAGCAGCCTTCAAAATATATTCTTTCGTATAAAAGTATGAATTGGAAATCAAAGGGACAGAGTGGTGAGGAGTTAAATGAAAAAGGATGAGCATGGTGACTGTCAGAAAAGAAGAAATTTTTTTTGAAGACAATTAAAATGGGCCCAGCACAATTACAAAATACCGAGTTCAAGAAACAAACCCGCAGCCACAAAAAATATATACAACCACCCTTTTAGGTTTAGGGTTGCCGTCAAACACTCTACTCTCAGAGAAGCATGAAAGAAAAATAAAAATGGCGATCGATACTCTTCAAATCTTCGCCCATTCTTCTTCGTTCTTTACACCGCTGGTTTCACCACGCTCTCAGTAAGATAAAGCTTTGTTAAATCCATCTCTCATACCTCTACCGCTCTTATATTTACTCGAAGCTTTAAGATTATCGCTAAAGTACAGAGAGTTTTTAGATTTAGCATCATCGCGAATTAGATGTGGCGATGTCTTCCTCGAATTGTTATTACTACCCAGATTAGCTCTGATACTTGCTAGAACTTTCTGTGGGTTAAAGCAATTTTTCTCAGCCCCATGAGAGCAGTTCTTAACAGTGCTGGAATACAGAGAGTTGTTAGATCTAGCGTCATCGCGACCTAGATCTAATGATGTTATCCTCAAATTTCTATTACTATCCAAATTAGCTCTGATAGTCGAGAAGTTGATGGCTGGAGCTTGGTGTGGGTTAGAGCAGTTGTTCTCAACCTCATGGGAGCAGATCTTAATAGTTTTATCAATAAGCCTTTGCTGGTTGACCAGACATGACTCTCGAATTATATGATTGTCGGTCTGTAAGCATTTCGAATGCAAAAGATAAGCTTCTAAATGTTTGCTTCTAGCTTCAGAACTCCAGTCATCAGCAAGGGAAACGAACTTGGTTTGGTTTTTAAATATTTTCTTAGATTTTTGCAGAATAATCTTGCTATCAGTACTAATAAGTAATCAAACTTGCTCTTTACTTCTGCTGCCTTTGTTGTGCACTCGCAAGTTTCTTTCTTTCCACAAGTTGAACACTACAGTAGTTAATAGAATGTGAGCATAATATGTTTCCTTAGATTTAGATCTGAATTTGTTGTCGATCATTTTGATAATATGCATCAGATCCATATTGTTGTCATCTATACTCGGAGTAGCTTTGATTTGATTCTAGATAAAATAGGAGTAACTGCAATAAAAAAAAAGGTGATTAACGTTTTCATTGCATAAATTGCACAAGGAACAAAGTGAATATATATTTTTTCCCCATCTATTAAGTCTATCCCAAGTTGGAAGTCTGTTCTTAATTGTAAAATACGTTCAAAATGCCATCTTGGGACAATTCATTCTATTCCAAACGCAATGATACCACTCTTCTGTTGGGAATTTGTTTCTAATAAAATTCCAAGTTGCTTTAAAAGAAAACTTCCCCCTGTTACTTGCTTTCCATTCCCAGTAGTCATTCTCTGCATAAGTATCAAAATGAATTTTGCATATTTCAACTTTATGGGGGTTAGTAATAGGGTGTAATTGTGGTTGCCACTGATTATTTACAATGATATCAGATACTTTATCATTTGATCCACCACATATAACTAAACTATTCCACCCAACCTTATTTATAAAAGCATCATTTTTAAACCATGGATCAAACCATAAACTGGTTTCTTTACCATTCTTAAATTTTCTTTCAAGTAATGATTTACCAATTTCGCTGCAATTTAAATTTGCTTCCAAGTATTTGATTGGTTACTGTTATGCACAGAAGTCCAGAAATTTTTTTGTTTCAAATACTTAGATCTCATCCATCAAGCCCACAAAGAGTCTGAATTAAGAAATCTCCAAAATAATTTTAAATGGAAAGTAATACATAGGTCCTTAATACTTCTAATGCCAAGACCCCCTTCATTTTTTGGTCTGCACACATTTTCCCAACTAATTTTGTGATATTTACCTTTCCATTAAAAGTCAGCGCATCTACCTTCCAATTTTTTAATAGATGCAGTTGGGATATGAAAAGTTTGTAGCCAGTATAAGATAATAGCATAAATCACTGTCTTAATAAGTTCAAGTCTTCCAGCAATGGAAAGTAACTTACAAGACCAAGTCTCCATTCTTTCTTGGATTTTATCAATAAGAATAGAACAATCTGAATCTTTATTCATATTTGTAGAAAGAGGCAGACCTAAATATTTGATTGGAAGAAATTCCTCTACTATTTGTAATACATTTAAAAAATTCTTTTTTAAACTTACAAGACTTACTGAAATAAGCTTTACACTTATTAACATTAAGTTGAAGCCCAGCATAAGTTTTTAATTTATCAAAAATTGTTTTTGTAGAGTCTGCATTATCTTTATTAGCTTTTATAAACACTATGAGATCATCAGCATAAATCAGATGGTTAATACGGGCTGAATTCTATTTATAGGGTGAACGTTACCTTTAATATTCTCTATTTCCATCAGGATAGAAAAATACTGTAACGACCCGCAAATCCGTACCCCTTGAGTCAACACTATTCTACAACAATCAACTCAAGTTGCACAGAAATACGAACCATTTGGGTTAAAGAAGAAGAGGTAGAAGAAGAAAAATAGAAAACAACAACAGAATCTAACCATCATTCAAATTGATTCTTTCATTTTCATATGAATCCAATTTATCTTTAACTCTGAATATTTAAATTTTATTTTTCATTTATAACCAATTCATGTCATTATTTAAGTTAGTTTCATTTACTAATTTTATTTCAATTTCCAGTTTGAAACTGTTTTATACCTCAAAGTGTAGTGTCAGACACACAACCATCCAAGTCTGTTCCGGGTTCGAACAGAACCGAAGGCACTTCGTCCAATAAAGGAAGAAGCCCTTGCAAATCTGGTATCCACAATCTCGATCGGACTTCCCATCACTTAGGGAATCTCTATACCGGAGCAACTCAGTGCAGAGACAATCGATGGGTTATCCTATCGCTTTCGAAGACACCCGGTCTTCACCACCGGTCTTTAGATGCTATCCATTTCGACGTATCACTATTCGGAATGGGTTATATGACACAAAGGTCCTTTCCCGGCTAAACCGAATAGTGAGCGCTCCATTTTTTTTAAAAAACACATGGATATATCAATCACAAAGATTCATATTCAGGGTTCGATGTGGGTTTCGGATAACAAACTGAAATCCGACTCCCTGTCGCATCGAAGTTTAAATGCCGTTTTAAGGGCAAACAGGGTTTTCACATCAATACAGAACAAACCAAAATCACAGTACAATACATGGAAATTTATCTCATACAGTATCATAAACAGAACAGAAGTATCAATATAGAGTACAACAATAGTTACTTGTTTTCCAATGTGGTTTAAATAAATTTATCACACAATTATTTGTAGTGATGTTTAAATCAATGATTAAAATTTGGATAAATAATTAAATCTTGATTAACTCGATTTATTGTTTCATAATTAGTTATATTTAAATTAACTGCCAATTTTATTAATTAACTTAATTTATCTAATTAACAAATTCTTAATTATAAATTTATTTAAATACTTTATTGTTTATTAATCAATTTTAATTTTCAAATTGTATATAATTTTTTTAATTTCTTCCAAAATCATTAATTAATAAAAAGTATTTACCTCAATTATCATTTAAAACCTTCTTTATGGTTTAAAAACCAATTTATTGTTCCACTGAAAGTTTTTATGAAAATTAACTTAAATTCTTATTTTAAATTTAATTATTTAATTAAAGGGTTAATTTGAATTTTAAAACATTGTTAAATAATTCAAACTTATATTAAGTTTTTCACTCAACATAATTTAACAGTGGTTAACTTATCTATATAGAAATTTTAACTTTGTACTTTGGAATTTTGGTTAGGCCTACCCATTATAAAGCACCCGCGTAAAACATTCTTTTCCCCCCGAGCCAACTCGCGTTCTTCTCATCTCCTCCCCCGAGTCTCTTCACTTCTCCCCTCGTCCCAGTTCTTCTTCTCCCTGTCTTTTTTTTCCAGTTCTAAGTTTCTGCACTAAATAGCCGAGAGAATATTCGCGTACGCGTGTTTTACGCCGAAGTCAAATACGCTTTTGCTCGAGTTTCACTCGAGCTCCAAATCAACGAACTCGCTGACACTAGAAACACGTCGTGCACGTGCACGACGTGTTGCCGCACCTCCGATGATCGTCACGATCATCGGCAGGTCGAAAAACCCTCGCCAACACGAAATCGAGCCTAAATTTGACCAAAGAAATTCGAAAATCAAAATTTCACTACTTCGTCGAACTGTAAACTCGAACGTCCCAGAGAACTTGCCTCATTCTCCTCGCACAACCCACCAGAAATTTCGCGACTTCGGCCATAGCACGTCAGAACCCCATACTACCCTCTCCCATTGTCGCGTGCAGCTCGATCAACTCAAGAGGACGCAATCCTCTTTTTACTGAACACGTTCAAAACTGGAGCTAAAACCCTAATGTGACCTCGTATCCAAATCTCATGCAATAGAAAAATTAATTGATAATTTTCCTGAGATCCTCAATGTTTCAGCTTGCTTCAAACAAACTTTTGACACCCAGTATTGGATCGATTATTAGAAAATGGAAAAAAAACAATTTTTGTTCAACCGTGAATTTCTCTTGGAATACTCGATTTAAAATCATCATATAAATTTTAAAAATCCTATTTTTGTATGTAGATCCGAGTTATGAAATTGAATTAGCCTTTCATGACATTCGAATTTAATAAAATATGGTATGTTCATTGTAAAAATTATTTGTTTTCCAACTGTGTATACTTCTTCTTCTGAAATCTATTTTTAAATCATAGTCCATCCTTAAATATACAAGTTTCATTTTGAGATCAAAGTCTAACAATGATTACATGATGAAAGATTTGGGTTTTGAATATGTTTGGTGCTTTGAAAACCAGAGACAGAGGTGATTTCAACATGACAGACATTCCACTTTCTAATATTTATATACAAAGTAAACTATATATATGTGTGTATATATATATATGTATATATATATATATATACATGCATGATAAAGTGACTTCGAACCTCAGACTAACAGCAATAAACAATTATACTAAAGTTTTTTTTTGAGTTGTTACTCACATAAATTTCCAGGGATGACAAAGATTTGAATCTGCAAGGTGAAAATCTTCTTTTCTGACTTTGCTATTTTATTTACTTTGTTTTGAATGAGCTGGAGGTAGTATGGATGTGTTTATATAAAAGGTTGAACTAAGTTGCACTGCATATATAAAGTAGATAATTTGTATAAGGGTAGATATCATCTAGCACAGCTTACTTCTCTTGGGTCAGATTTTTCTTTTATTTTTGTTTTCTTGCTTTGACTAAGCAATTTTTTTTTTCGGCCGATATGATTTGGCTTTGGTGGCTGAAAGGATTTATATTTGTGCTGAGAAGAAAGTCATTAAATGCTCATGCTTCCTTTTAAGTTTACATGTAATCATATTTTTTTTTAAGTACCATTTTGTTTTGTTTTGTAGATATTTACCTTCTTGCATAAGCTTCATTGATTTTTTATATGTACTATTGGTTTTGGTTTACAGATTTTTTTCTTTTGCAATCAAATTTTGTTTTTGTTTTACATACAACTTTTTCCTTGTCTCCTGATTTACAATTTATATGCAAGTTTATATATTACATATGTCATGTTATAATCATAAGATTTTAACCATATAATTTTTATCATAAGCATACTCTTGAATTTTTTTTCTATTTGAAGTTTGACTATCAATTTTTATTTGTCACATATATTTTATTGTTTAAACAATTTCCTGTTTGTTATATATATTTTTTTATTTATTTATTATCATTATTATTTTTATTTAACTTAACTATCAAACATTTATTTAATTCCATATATCTTTCCTTTATTTCATATTAATAATATTTAATTTTTCTTGAAATTTCACAATTTGAATTTAAAAGTTCAAATAAATCACTAATTTAAACAAACAAATTTCCAGGATGTTACAATATCCCCTCCTTAAGAAAATTTCGTCCTCGAAATTCGAAAGAGAGAGAAACGCAAACAAAGAATATACGAATTCAGAAAAATAAGGAAATGGCTTACCAATTCAAGCCGAGATATCTACTCTACAATTGGGATATGATTTATTCATGTTATCTTCAGTTTCCCAAGTACAGTCCTTTGGATCGCCACTCCATTGAACTTTGACCAATTTCACAACTTTGTTTCACAATCGCTTTTCATCACGATCAATAATCTTTATTGGTTCCCTTCTTACAGCCAAGTTAGGAGTGATTTCGAGATCCCGCTGAGCAGCTTTTTCAATAATATCATCTGGATCGTGCACATACTTCCGAAGATTAGAAATGGGGAACACATTATGCACACCAGACAACCAGCTGGGTAGCTGCACTCGATATGCTTAAGGACCGATCCTTTCCAGAATAGGAAAAGACCAATATAATGCGGTGCTAGCTTTCCAGTTTTCCCGAATCTCAATACACCCCACATCGTAGACACTTTCAGAAATACAGAATCTCCAACTTGAAATTCCAAATCTCTTCTTCGGCGGTCATAATAGCTCTTTTGACGACTTTGAGCTGCTTTCAATTTCTTTCGAATAAAATCTACCTTCTCCGTGGCTTCTTTAATCATGTCTGGTCCAAGGACGAGTCTATCACCTGCCTCGATCCAGCATGCCGGTGATCGACACGGTCGACCATATAAAGCTTCGAAAGGAGCCATTTCGATACTAGCCTGATAGCTGTTGTTATAAGAGAATTCGACCAGATGCAAATAGTCCTCCCAAGAACCACCAAAGTCAAGAACGCAAGCGCGCAATAAGTCTTCTAAAATTCGGTTAATTATCTCAGTCTGCCCATCAGATTGTGGGCGATAAGCAGTGCTGAGATTCAATTTTGTTCCCAAGCGGCTTGGAATGCCTCCCAAAATCTACTAGTGAAGATCGGGTCACGATCACTCACTGTACTGCTGGGGTTACCATGGAGACGAACAATTTCCTTTATATATAGCCCTGCTAAGCTTGCTGCAGTCCGAGTGGATTTCACTGTAATGAAGTGAGCGGTTTTGGTTAGACAGTCCACTATAACCCAAATTGCTTCATTTCCCCTCCTGGTTCGTGGCAATCCGTCGATGAAATCCATCGATACCTGATCCCATTTCCATTTCGGTACTTCCAAAGGCTAAAGTAAACCAGCCACTTTCTTTTGATCGCTTTTGATTTGCTGACAAGTAGCACAACGACTCACATAAATTGATATGTCTCTCTTCATTGTCTTCCACCAGGAGGTTCTTTTAATATCACGATACATTTTGTTGACTCCGGGATGGATGCAAAGTTTGGACTTATGGCATTCGTCCAATACTACACGTTTCTGCTCTGGAATGTCAGGGACACAAATTCTTCCTTTCATCCTTATAACCCCTCTATTATCTATCTCAAAACTAGTATCTTCACCTCGACCTATTCTTCTCCGCATTTCTCGAAGAAACTTGTCTTCAGTTTGCTTGGTGGCAATCTTCTCAAGGAGAGTAGGAGCGATAGCAAGATATGCAAGAACAGCATGCCTCCTACTTAAAGCATCGGCAACTACATTGGCTTTTCCTGGCGTATATTGAATATCTAGGTCATAAGATGCCAGAAATTCCAACCAACGTTGTTGTCGTAGATTCAGATCTTTCTGGGTAAAAATATATTTCAAGGATTTATGGTCGGTGAATATTCAAATTTTTCACCTAAACAAAGAGAGTTCATTAAGTACATTTATTAAGTTAAGTTAAATTAAATTTGTAGATTGTTAAGAAAGCTAAAAAGATTTTTACCCAGAAGATAATGTCGCCATATTTTCAAAGCGAAGATAACAGCTAGAAGCTCCAAATCATGAGTTGGGTAGTTTCTTTCATGTGGACGTAATTGTCTACTCGCGTAGGTAACTACCTTCCCATTCTGCATTAATACTGCACCTACCCCATCACCACACGCGTCAATATAAACAGATAAGCCTTGGTTTCCGTTGATAATAGTGAGAATAGGAGCGGTGGTTAATCTCTTCTTCAGTTCCTGGAAAGCTTCATCACATCTTGGAGTCCAATCGAATTTTACATCTTTCATCGTTAGCTTCGTCAACGGACTGGCTATCTTAGAAAAATCCTGTACAAACTTTCGGTAATAGCCTGCTAAACCCACAAGCTTCGAACTTCCTTTGGTGTAGTGGGTTTTCTCCAATCAAGAATGGTGGAAATTTTGCTAGGATTAACTGAAATCCCTTCTTCATTAACAATATGGCCGAGAAATTTGACTTCTCTGACCCAGAAGTGGCATTTGGAAAATTTTGCATATAAAATATTTCTCCTCAATAGTTCCAAAACAATTCTAAGGTGTTCGGCATGCTCTTCTTCTGTCTTGGAATAGATCAAGATATCATCAATAAATACGAGCATAAATTTATTCAAAACCTCCCGAAACACTTGAGTCATAAGATCTACGAAGTATGTCAGAGAATTGGTTAGCCCAAAAGGCATGCCTAACCATTCGTAGAACATATTAGGACCTCTGAAAGCAGTTAAATGTACACAATCTTCGGCGATTCGTAGTTGATGGAATCCCTGGGCTAGATCCATCTTCGAAAAGAAACAAGCGCCGCATAATTGATCAAATAGATCATCAATTCTTGGTAGTGGAAATTTATTCTTGAGAGTCTGCTTATTGAGATCACGGTAATCTACACACAACCTCAAAGATCCATCCGATTTAGCAACAAACACAACGGTTGAACCCCATTCAGAAACACTGGGTCGAATCAATCCTTTTGCTTGTAGATCCCTGGTCTGCTCGACTAATTCAACCTTTTCCCTGGGTGCCATCCTGCGACTTGCGTGAACTACAGGACGAGCATTAGGTACAAGGTCGATTCTGAATTCTAGGTAATCTACACTCTTTGAGTGCTATAGTATGGTAATTCTGGAATTGGCATATTATATTGTGCTAACATCTATGGATGCAGGGAAAACAGGTTGGAGGGATCCAACTGGATCCCTCACATTTATTAATTAATATTCTCTGTTGTGATTACTTGATATTCTATGATGAATATATTGGAATATTGAATGTTATGATTTGATTGGATATATTTGGGTATAATGAATTACCAAAAATATATAAATTGGATTTTGGAAAGAAAATAAAGGAAGTAAAGTTGTAAACGAAATAATCTTAGAAAATTTAATAAATTAAGAATGAATTGGAAAAGAAATGGAAGTATATTAAATACTAATAATTATCTTCGAGTATGAAAAAAACAGGGTTTGAATAAACAGTAATTAATGAATTGTAAAATTATGTGATATTAAATTAAATGAATAAAGAATTACTTTAAAACTTAAAGTTTTAAATTTATCTAAAGGAATCAGAAGTAAATTAAGAAATCTAAATTGGTATTTCAATTAAAAGTATTTTAAATCATAATTAAGGAATAAAATCTGAAATTAAAGGATTTTGAATAAATGAAGTAAATTGGGAATCAACTTGGAAATTGATTTAAGTGTTTGAAATTATATATTTGGAAGAATAAATTCAAGGTGAGAATTTATTAAGAGGAAATGAGAAATTTTGTTTAAAAATAAATAGTGACTTATTTTTAAAGGATGTGAAGAGAAGTATATTTCCTTGGATAGCCAAGTACGTTTTCAAAGTAAATTTTTAAATATAAAATAAAAGTTTAATGTTGTTTTAAAAAGCATATTTTAGAAAATTTATTATTTCTGAATGTGTAAAATTCTAAGATAAATATTTTTCCAATCTATTATTTAATAATTATTTAAAGGTGACTTAGTGTTTTGTTTTAAAAAGTGGAAACCTAGTTTTATATTTATAAAGTAATCTTATTTTCAAATATTCGTATAGTATGTATTTTTAATAAATTATTTGAAGCAGTTTTTTTTACTTAAATGTTTAAAGTATATTTCAAAGTAAAGCGTTTAAATTACTTTAAAAATCTAAAATTTTTATTCTTGGTGATTTTAGTGGAAATAGAAAATACTTGGAATTTATTCTGAGAAAGAAAGATAATTTGAAAACTGTTTTCAAAAGGGTTTGAAAAGTGGAAATATATCTTGTGAAGATATTTTCGAGGTTAATAAATAATTTGGAAAATTATTTATTGTTGAATGGTTGTTTGGAATATGAATTGATAGTTAAATCACCGACTATCAATATTGGACAAATGCGTTGATCGTTTCGAAGAGACCGGGATCGAGATTAAATTTTTCGAAAACCACTTCGATCCGGTTTGTACGTTTCGTGGAAAACGAGTTTGGATTCGAAGATGGAGTAGTGAAGTGCAAGGGCTAGTCGCTACTAATCCTGAGGATATTTCCAAAATGGATGTAGTAGGAATAGTGCCTTCGGTTTCGTTCGAACCCGGGACGGACTTGTATGGATGAATGCTTGCGAAAACATCGTCAGGTGGACGATGGGCATTCTAAGGGATATGTTCTAAAAAGGTAACGCTTAGCCTCAAGCCTCATCAAATGGGAATGACTGAAAATCAGGGGTTATGCAGCAAGGCTAGGTGGGTAGCACCCAAGCAGGGTGGGTCATTCCTGTCTAGATGTCGCTTTTTATTTCGGCTTTGTGGACAGTTGCTGATCCCAACGGTGGGGTGATCTCACTCGGGATTATCCACTAATGGGTAGTCCCGGCCTTGTGTTGCAGGGGAGCGAGCGTACTCCTCGGTAGGGTGATATGGGCCCCATACTATGACAGGTGGTACCCCAGTGCCTAGTCATTAGTTGGAAATCCATTCTCCCTACGAGCCTTGTACGATTTTTGTTTGTATTACCCACTCTGTGGCTAGTAGCTGGAATTTAATGAATGTAGCAATTTCGACTATTTTATAAGTATTTGTATATAGACCCTATTATAATATCAGAGGATTTCTATAAAAATTGTTTTAGCTATCGTAAGGTAAAAACCCGACATGTTTATTTGTGGCGTGGTCTTACGAGATGCTTTTGTTTTCAAAGGATTTTTGAAACTTTAATAATCAATTGAGTGTGATTTTCTCACGCTGGTATTCCAAATTGACTCGGGTATTATTTAACTGTAATGCTCGGGTCAGACCGAGTATTATAGGATACATGATATGATGCTGTGGAGATCAGGAGACGAGCAGGATGATGATACGTACTCCCGTACTTGTTATCTATATATATTCCGCTGTGTATCCATTTGTATGTTGTTGTTGAGCTGTAAATTGATGTACTCCGATGATGTAATATATAAACAGATATATTTGATTTTGAGTAAAGATCATTTATTATATATTATTCTGCTGCGATGGTTAGATTCTATTGTTGTTTTCTATTTTCTTCTTCTACCTCATCTTCTTTAACCCAAATGGTTCGTATTTCTATACAACTTGAGTTGATTTAGGTAGAATAGTGTTGACTCAAGGGGTACGGATCATATAGTATGTATTTTTAATAAATTATTAAAGGAAATTTAACTTGAATGTTTTAAAGTATATTTTTAAAAGTAAAGTGTTTAAATTAATTTAGAAAAATCTAGTTATGCTTGGTGATTCCAGTGGAAATGGAAATACTCGGAATTTATTCTGAGAAAAGGAGGATAGTTTGGAATCTGTTTTCAAAGCAATTTGAAAAGTGAAAATATATCATTTGAAGATATTTTTGTGATAAATCAATAATTTGGGAAATTATTTATTGTGTGATGGATGTTGTGAACATTAATTGATAGTTAAATCATCGACTATCAATATTGGACAAATGCGTTGATCGTTTCGAAGAGACCGAGTATTATAGAATACATGATATAATGCTGTGGAGCTCAGGAGACGAGCTGGATGACAATACGTATTTCCGTACTTGTTTATGTATATATTCCGTTGTGTTGAGTTGCTGTGTATCCATTTGTATGTTTGATGTTAGGCTGTGATTGATGTACTCTGATGATGTAATATATAAACAGCTATATTTGATTTTGGTGTAAAGATATGTTAATATCTATTATATTTTATTCCGCTGCGATGATTAGATTCTATTGTTGTTTTCCGTTTTCCTCTCCTTCTACCTCTTCTTCTTTAACCTAATGATTCGTATTTCTATGCAACTTGAGTTGATTGTTGTAGAATGGTTCCTTGTTTTCATATTGACCGAGAGTCGATTCATAAAAAAAAACCCTTCCTTCAATTTCAATTTGGTCGAGATACCCAAATTCAAAAATCGGCCAAGCTCTCCTAATTCGAATTGCTCGTCTCGTTCTAAACTAATCGCGATTAGGGTTTTGAATCGCGATCGGTTTCTAGCTGTTCGGTGGTAGGGCATTTGAGCAATCGAGAGGCGTAGAGGGGGAGGGGGTCGGCGTTGAATCTGCGTTCGAAATCAAAGGGTTAAACCTAGTTTTATATTTTTATTAAGTAACCTTATTTTCAAATATTCATATAGTATGTATTTTTAATAAAGTATTGAAGTAGTTTTAACTTAAATGTTTTAAAGTATAATTCAAAGTAAAGCGTTTTAAATTATTTTAAAAACTAAAGTTTTGTGCTTGGTGATTCTAGTGGAAATAGAAATACTTGGAATTTATTCTGAGAAAGGCAGATAGTTTTGAAAATTGTTTTCAAAGGAATTTGAAAGTGAAAATATATCTTGTGAAGATATTTTTTGAGATAAATAAATAATTCGAGAAATTATTTATTGTATGATGGATGTTTGTGAATATAAATTGATAGTTAAATCACCGACTATCAATATTGGACAAAATGCATTGATCATTTCGAAGAGACCGGGATCGAGATTTATTTCTCGAAAACCACTTCGATCCGGTTTGTACGTTTCGTGTGAAGTGAGTTTGGATTCGCAGATGGAGCAGTGAAGTGCAAGGGCTAGTCGCTACTAATCCTAAGAATATCTCCAAATGGATGTAGTAGGAATAGTGCCGTCGGTTCCGTTCGAACCCGGGACGGACTTGTATGGATGAATGCTTACGAAACATCGTCAGGTGGACGATGGGCATTCTATGGGATATATTCTAAAAAGGTAACGCTTAGCCTCAAGCCTCATCAAATGGGAATGGATGAAAATCAGGGGTTATGCAGCAAGGCTTCGTGGGTAGCCCCCACTGGAGGGTGAGGTCATCCCTGTCTAGATGTCCCTTTTATTTCGGCTTAGTGGGCGGTTGCTGATCCCAACTGCGGGGTGATCTTGCTTGGGACTGTCCAGTAAGGGATGGTTCCGGTCTTGTGTTGCAGGGGAGTTAGGGTGGCTCCTCGGTATGCTGATCTAGACCAGGTACTGTGACAGGTGGTACCCCAATGCCTAGCCATTAGTTGGAATCCATTTTCCCTACGAGCCCGTACGGTTTTGATTGTGCCCAACTATTGCTGAAACGTGAGATGCAAGCATTTCAGCTAGATTCTATTTTACTTTCTATAGGCACTATTATAACATCAGAGGATTTTAATAAAAATGTTTTAGCTATCGTAAGGTAAAAACCCGACATGTTTATTTGTGGCGTGGTCTTACGAGATGCTTTTGCTTTCAAAAGATTTTTGAAACTTAATAATCAATTGGGTGTGATTTCTCACGCTGGTATTTCAGACCGACTCGGGTGTTATTTAAGATATTGTATTACACTTGCTTTATCTCGGCTGAGATCTTGCATTTCTTTGTTTGTGTTTTATTTGTACTTGTCTAGTTTGTCTTTACTTTACGCACTTATATTTATTTGTTTGTTTATATACTTTCTATACTTACTCTTTCTTGCCTGCACACTTAGAAATATAAAGTCCTATTATTTGTTTATAACATGAATGTAGTTGTACTGTTTATAGATGTTATGTTCACTTATTTTCTTTGTTTGTTATATCTTACTTTGTTTTGTTTCTTATTTATGCATTTGTTTATTTAGTTTACTAGTTTCTGTTTGCATTGAGATGCATTTGAACTGGCTTGATCGGAGAAGCCTACATTTTATACTCAACACATTTTTCCTTTGTTTATGTTCTTGCACTATTGTACTTTGCTTTAGTTTTGTTTTACTTTGCATATTTAATTCTTTCTTTAACTTAAAATTTTAAATTCAAATCCAGTATATGCACATATACATATGTATCCACATGTATATATATGAAGTTCAAATTCAAATTTATTTTCTAAGGCATTTAAAATTTAGTCCCAATTCAAATTTAACACATATATATTTCTCAATAGATTCATATTTTAACTAATATTTCATATTGATTTCCAATTAATTCCACAAATTTTACTAAAAATTAAATTAATTATAAATTTACACTCGATTAAAATCCGGGATCGTTACAGACTTCCCCCCTTAAAAAGAATTTCGTCCTCGAAATTCGCCAAAGAGAGATAACAAAGATAGACGAAAGATAGAAGAACAATTCTCCATGTCAAACTAGATATCTATTCTGCATTTGGCTCACCAAATCAGAATATCAACAATAGATACAAGAAATTACAATAGAATTCCAAATTCAAGTCGGAATATCTCAAAATATATACCAATTTGTCCCTCTTCGGACTTCAACCAACCCAAAAAATTACAACAGAATTTCAAAATTTGGTTTTAAACGAAATCGTTTTATCGATACAATTCAAATTATCCTTCATATTCTATTAATCAATTTTAACTCAATTTAAAATTTCCAATTTATTTAAAAAAAATTCAATGTCAAATTTCCAATTCATAATTCTAAATTTCCAATTTATTCATTAGAGTTTAAATCCAAAAGCCGATAAGAAACCGATGAAGATACGAAGTAAAAATTTCTTACAACGATACGTAGGGCCATCATCACACCGAAACTTCTTTCTGGAGCTATCACGAAGAAATCAAAAGAATTTGAAAACGAATCAAAGGAAATTGATAAGAAAGTTGTTTCCACTGTTGCAGGTTATTGACCATTTATAGTCGTATTTACCTGTCCCCTATCTCGTTCTCTTTTCGCACTCATACTCACTATCAGTGGATAGTAAGAGAATTTACTGAGGCATTCAAACGGATATCTTAGGGACTACTCATTCTAGGGATACTTCACCCTATCTCTAATGAGCTACTTAATGTGTTATACTCCTGAGCTAAAGTTTCACCTTAGCTCTGATACCACAAGTGACGAAAACGGGTTTTGCCCGCTCAAAAATCGACATCCATACTTCAAATCGTACTCGAATGTCGTAGATTCGACCGTTCAAATCCGATTCGCCGGAGCTTATAACAACATTAAGTAAACAACACAGCAGAATAAAAGAATAATACATTGATATACAGCATTGATACAATAGATATCAATATACATCAGAGATATGATACAACAAAATAGCAGCGGAACAGAAAACGATAACACTAGCAGCGGAACAAATAACTCTAAGATAGTCTTCAACGAAGAACTCCAAATCTGAACTCCATCTCCAAGAACCAATCCAGCAATAGCTCAAACTCCCCATAACAATGCACCAAGCTAGGCAAGACTGGTGCGAACCAAAGACTGAACTAACTCTAGATAATTCACTGAACCTAACTATTTGAAAAACCCAACTCTAGACTGCTCGTGTAGAAAATAATGAGCACCCAGAGTTTAGGAAAGGAACAATAAACTCCGGATCAGTCATGGGACTGGTGTGAGCAAAAAAAATAGTTTTATCTTTAAAACAAACAACAAAAGATTTAAAGTAAATTCGCAATGCTTTTTGAAAATGAAACTACCATAAGACCTCCCACCACACACACAATCCAAACACAGACTTGGAGGAGATTTCTTCTTATGATAGTCAAACATGCTTAATACGCAGAAAATTTCTTTGATATTATTATTATAAGTGCACGGTGCAGAAAACATTTTCGAAAGTAGAATATAAATCTTAGCCAACATACGACCATTATCGTATGCCTACTATAGCTAATATGTTCAATAGCAAGTTACCGCCACATTCCATAGCAGGTTATACAACTAAAACCGTACAAGGATCGTATTGTTTCTTTGGATTTCCAACAAATGGTCAGGCCAAGGAACTTCCCATTGCCACATGAGAACGCCTCTGGAAGGACGTCCCCGAGAACCTAACCGGATCTCTGCCAACACAAGGCCGGGTTACCCCTAACTGGGTAACTACTGACATGAGTATGCCATCCCCCGGTCCTTTAGGACCTTTAACCGAGCGCTCGATAACCAACATCACACTATAGTAAATAGAGTGTTTTCCACATGAGTAAGTATCTGGGCTCCATACCATGATACCACCCCTTTCCAGAAGGAAATGAACATACCCTAAAGGGGCGCTACCCCCTAATAACCTTGCTGCATCTTTCCTGTTTTGACCATTCCGGGGTGTGAGGCTCGACGAAGTCTCGTCCACAAAGCCACGCTTTGGTACAAAGCCATGCTTCGGGTCAACAAATGACCAAAGTAATGATCACAAAGATAAATGATCAAACAAATGATCATATCACAAATGATCAAACAATGATCATTTCACAGCAACACTTAGCATGTCACATTACCAAATTGGGAATATATCGCTGCTAACCTTCAACTACGTAACCTCTGAGCTCGTACGTCTCAGAGAAGGGTGTTACGCTAAGAGAATAAATTCTCTGCCACCAACAGAAATGTATTTGAAAGGAATCTGCTTTATATCTCAAAGTGTAATGTCGGACACACAATCCATACAAGTCTGTTCCAGGTTCGAACAGAACCGAAGGTACTTCCAAAGAAGCCCTTGCAATCCGGATATTCACTAATCACGTTCGGACTTCCCATCACATATGGAGTCTCTATACCGGGGACCAATCGATGCAAAGACATTCGACGAGTTGTCCTTCCGTTTTCAAAAATATCCGGTCTTCACCACCGGTCTTCAAATGCTATCCATAACGACGTATCACATATTCAGAATGGGATATATGACACAAAGGTCCTCTCCCGGCTAAACTGAATAGTGAGCGCAATATTTAAAAACATATGGATATTGGGATTTCAATTAAGTCACAACTTAATTATTCAAACATTTCTTTCAAATGGTTTAATTTTTTTTTACCATTTTAAATCTTTAAACAAGAAGATTTATTTCACAAAGATCAATTCATAGATTTCCAAAACAATTCCATTTCAATTGTCTTAACTCGTTAAATCTTTAAATCAAAGATTTAACTTATAGCTTTCAAACTGTTTCTATAACTTGGAAATCATTTTCATTTTAAACTAGAAATCATTTTAACACAAATTGGAAGTTCATTACTTCCGTGAAAGCTTTAATTAATTGAGAACAAATAGTTTTCGTTTCAGAAAAATCCAATTATATTTGCACAAGTTAAAGTTCTTAATTTATATTCATATTCCCAAATTAATACATTTTAAAATGGTTCAACCCATATATAACTGGTATAACATTTTTAATCCCTAGTTTCAAATTATAGAATTCAGTTTCACAATTTTGAATTTAAATTTAAATCAAATTATTTAAATTTCAAACTTTATCAAGTTATTCAAAATAAGCTTCATCTTTGAAATTCCATTTCACAAGCTTTTCACTTAAAACCCAATCTTATTTTCAAACCATTTGAATTTAAAATTCAAAATCAAAACTATTTTCAAAAATCTATGACTCAATCGATTTCCTCGTGAAATCCATATTTGTGTGTATATAGGTGTGGTCCAGGGGTTTAACACAATAAAAGTGCCACATCATCAATCATCACAGATTAAAACACAGAAATATAGTTGATAAGCGATATAAACTATAACGCTCATCGTCCATTCACAAATTCACAGATAATATATATCACAGATAAATAAGTCACACAGCTCAAATCAAAACAAAGCATCACATATGAGGGGTATCAAACAATACTGTCATCCAATAGAATGCCCACATTCATAAGTAAGATCAGTTTATTTTTATTTTTATTTTTAATTTATTCAAATCAGATTTAACTACTTATGAATTATTAATCCTGGTAAATTAATATTAATTAATTGCAAATCATTTTGATTAATTCTTTCTTAAATCATTAATTAACCATTTATAAATAATTAATCAATCAACCCTTTAATTATAATTCACCAATCTCTAATTATTAAATAACTAATCTTTAATTATTTAATTCAACATTTATCTTTAATTAATTAATTAATTACCATTTTATTAATTCCCCTTAATTAGTTACAAATAATTGATTATCCTTAAGTTGATTTTCGGATTTATTAATATTAATTAATTACAAACCAATTTGATTAATTATCCAATTCCGATGTATTAATTACAAATCTTTTGATATAAATTAATTTATCAAACGCTTTAATTAATTAAATTATTCTCAATCAATCATATTAATCAAATTGACCTTTGAACCAATTATATAATTAATTAACTTCTTAATTAATTATTTCAAGAAATTTTCTCTTTAATTACTTATTATTAAGCAATCATTTCATAATAACAAATCATTAATTACCGATTTATCTTTATCATTGATTTAAATCAAAATATCCAAATTTTATTACAATTAGTAACTAGCCCCTTAATTGCTTTCATTAAGTAATTAACATTTTACAATTGACTTAATTAATAAATCGAATTTGTTATCAAAATTTATCACATTAATTTTGTTACTTAATAATTCATAGTTAATTATCCTCATTAACTAATAACATTCCTTAACTTACCTCTTAATTAATTAAATCCAAATCATTAATTAATTTAACTTAAAATTTTGATGAACTATAAATCATTCAAAACTTAATTATTTTTGAGATAAAAGATTTTTATTTTTAATTTTTATAATTGATTCAATTATCATTACAAACACTTTTGAAAACATCTTGTTTTCAAATTCACTTTTAAATTCCATTACAAATTAAAAGGATTTGAAATAACTACAAATTTAACTTTGAAAATTTTCATTTATTTTAAATTCAAATTTTTCTTCCTACAACAAGAGTTCGACCCGAGCTCCCTTGAGAAACAGCCCATACAAACAAAACAGGTTATTAACCAGTAGCCAACCAAACAGGGCCAAACCCAAGTTACTTCTCCTCCCCCAAAACCTGATGCCCATCCATGCTTCAACATGCACGGTGCACGTCCACCGTGCCGCTTTCACCTCCGGCCCTCTGCCGGTCATCGAGACAAGTCGACGAACCTCCCCACATCAGTCTACGGTCATCGAAACTTCGAACTCCCCTGAGAATCGAATTTTAACATTCGAGCCCAAACCTGGAAACGCACAAAGCACATAAACCCAAAACTGTCAACGTTGCCGTTCGCCCAACCTCGACCACCTGAACACGCGAAACTCCGGCCATAGCTTCATCGACGTCTGTTCCACCATTCCCCCAACCCACGGCGAACTCGGTCGCCTGAGGACGATGCACGAATCGAAACTCCCATCACGCCTAAAACTAGGTTTAAGAAAAAGAATCGCTTGCCGCCGCTGCCACGTGCAACTGCCGACCCTCTCACCATTTTTCTCTAACACCCCGTAGCCTCCTCTATCGCCACTAGAAACCCCGAAACCCCTAACGTCTCCGACCACTGGAAATCGCCCAAAATCCCATTTTCATTCAAAGTTGAACTACGCTTTAACCCTTCATCTAAAAATCAAAATTTTTACTTTAAAAATCATATTTTCTTATAAGAATTCAGTTTGTAACCCTGAATTCAAGGATTAAGAAGTTCGAAATTTGACAAATTTAAAGTCTTGGTCTATTCTTTTAATTTACAGAGATAATACTAGGTTGTTTTGACTTGAATAAAATTTTAATCTTAAGCATATGCTATAACGAGCAACCTTTGTTTTAATACTATGTCAAAACATTGGGTAAATCAAGTGGAAATGATTTTTGAACTCAAATCTTATGTTCAGAATAGTAGACAGAGGACAATTTCATCATCACCCTGTACAGAACTTCTAACATTCAAGATAAACAGAGAATTCATATAAATATAAATACCAACCTACATATTCACAAACATATATATATATATATATATATATATATATATATACAACTAATCTTTTTTTTCAAATTGGTTTAAAGCGGTGTTACTCACCAGTTCGAAAAAGAACAGAGGGAAACATAGCATACATGACAAAACATACAGACATGCAAGCATTATCTCAACATAATTTCAAGCATGATCACATATATAAAGCACACACTATGGAAAGTTTGCTCATAAACAAAACAAACAGATTAAGGGGGAAGATTTTGCTCACATTGTTTTCAAAGAAAAAAAAAATGACAGAACTTCCACTATTTTGAAACAGGCTTTGAACTGTGAAGCTTTTCCTTTTTGATCTCTGGCTTGATCTTGAGTTTGTATTGTTGTAAAGTTGAGTCATTGTTTAATTTTAGATGATATTTACTTCAGTCTCTTTGCTTATATATATTTTTTAATGGAACGAGCTGAAATGAAGAGGAAGGCAGATATGTATAAAATGTGAAGTTTACAGTATGTTATTTGTACAGGGTATCATATTATATCTTATGTTTGTACAACAAGCATTGCTTATCTTGCATGTTGCATTAATTGCTAGAGGTAGGTTGCTGTAAAAATATTATTTCTTTCTTCCCCCAGTATTTGTTTTATACTTTATTTACTCCTTTACTTGCCTTTGCCTGGTGGTTGAGATAAGAAACAAAGTGGCTAGCATTTATTACTTTGTCCTTCTTAAGCAAGTTAATAGATATATTTTTCTCAACTTGTACTTGTTTTCTCAGCCTACCCATACTACTAAAGATATTGTATTACACTTGCTTTATCTCGGCTGAGATCTTGCATTTCTTTGTTTATGTTTTATTTGTACTTGTCTAGTTTGTCTTTACTTTATGCACTTATATTTATTTGTTTGTTTATATACTTTCTATACTTACTCTTTCTTGCCTGCACACTTAGAAATATAAAGTCCTATTGTTTGTTTATAACATGAATGTAGTTGTACTGTTTATAGATGTTATGTTCACTTATTTTCTTTGTTTGTTATATCTTACTTTGTTTTGTTTCTTATTTATGCATTTGTTTATTTAGTTTACTAGTTTCTGTTTGCATTGAGATGCATTTGAACTGGCTTGATCGGAGAAGCCTACATTTTATACTCAACACATTTTTCCTTTGTTTATGTTCTTGCACTATTGTACTTTGCTTTAGTTTTGTTTTACTTTGCATATTTAATTCTTTCTTTAACTTAAAATTTTAAATTCAAATCCAATATATGCACATATACATATGTATTCACATGTATATATATATGGAGTTCAAATTCAAATTTATTTTCTAAGGCATTTAAAATTTAGTCCCAATTCAAATTTAACACATATATATTTCTCAATAGATTCATATTTTAACTAATATTTCATATTGATTTCCAATTAATTCCACAAATTTTACTAAAAATTAAATTAATTATAAATTTACGCTCGATTAAAATCCGGGATCGTTACAGACTTCCCCCCTTAAAAAGAATTTCGTCCTCGAAATTCGCCAAAGAGAGATAACAAAGATAGACGAAAGATAGAACAATTCTCCATGTCAAACTAGATATCTATTCTGCATTTGGCTCACCAAATCAGAATATCAACAATAGATACAAGAAATTACAATAGAATTCCAAATTCAAGTCGGAATATCTCAAAATATATACCAATTTGTCCCTCTTCGGACTTCAACCAACCCAAGAAATTACAACAGAATTTCAAAATTTGGTTTTAAACGAAATCGTTTTATCGATACAATTCAAATTATCCTTCATATTCTATTAATCAATTTTAACTCAATTTAAAATTTCCAATTTATTTAAAAAAATTCAATGTCAAATTTCCAATTCATACTTCTAAATTTCCAATTTATCCATTAGAGTTTAAATCGAAAAGCCGATAAGAAACCGATGAAGATACGAAGTAAAAATTTCTTACAACGATACGTAGGGCCATCATCACACCGAAACTTCTTTCTGGAGCTATCATGAAGAAATCAAAAGAATTTGAAAACGAATCAAAGGAAATTGATAAGAAAGTTGTTTCCACTGTTGCAGGTTATTGACCATTTATAGTCGTATTTACCTGTCCCCTATCTCGTTCTCTTTTCGCACTCATACTCACTATCAGTGGATAGTAAGAGAATTTACTGAGGCATTCAAACGGATATCTTAGGGATCACTCATTCTAGGGATACTTCACCCTATCTCTAATGAGCTACTTAATGTGTTATACTCCTGAGCTAAAGTTTCACCTTAGCTCTGATACCACAAGTGACGAAAACGGGTTTTGCCCGCTCAAAAATCGACATCCATACTTCAAATCGTACTCGAATGTCGTAGATTCGACCGTTCAAATCCGATTCGCCGGAGCTTATAACAACATTAAGTAAACAACACAGCAGAATAAAAGAATAATACATTGATATACAGCATTGATACAATAGATATCAATATACATCAGAGATATGATACAACAAAATAGCAGCGGAACAGAAAACGATAACACTAGCAGCGGAACAAATAACTCTAAGATAGTCTTCAACGAAGAACTCCAAATCTGAACTCCATCTCCAAGAACCAATCCAGCAATAGCTCAAACTCCCCATAACAATGCACCAAGCTAGGCAAGACTGGTGCGAACCAAAGACTGAACTAACTCTAGATAATTCACTGAACCTAACTATCTGAAAAACCCAACTCTAGACTGCTCGTGTAGAAAATAATGAGCACCCAGAGTTTAGGAAAGGAACAATAAACTCCGGATCAGTCATGGGACTGGTGTGAGCAAAAAAAATAGTTTTATCTTTAAAACAAACAACAAAAGATTTAAAGTAAATTCGCAATGCTTTTTGAAAATGAAACTACCATAAGACCTCCCACCACACACACAATCCAAACACAGACTTGGAGGAGATTTCTTCTTATGATAGTCAAACATGCTTAATACGCAGAAAATTTCTTTGATATTATTATTATAAGTGCACGGTGCAGAAAACATTTTCGAAAGTAGAATATAAATCTTAGCCAACATACGACCATTATCGTATGCCTACTATAGCTAATATGTTCAATAGCAAGTTACCGCCACATTCCATAGCAGGTTATACAACTAAAACCGTACAAGGATCGTATTGTTTCTTTGGATTTCCAACAAATGGTCAGGCCAAGGAACTTCCCATTGCCACATGAGAACGCCTCTGGAAGGACGTCCCCGAGAACCTAACCGGATCTCTGCCAACACAAGGCCGGGTTACCCCTAACTGGGTAACTACTGACATGAGTATGCCATCCCCCGGTCCTTTAGGACCTTTAACCGAGCGCTCGATAACCAACATCACACTATAGTAAATAGAGTGTTTTCCACATGAGTAAGTATCTGGGCTCCATACCATGATACCACCCCTTTCCAGAAGGAAATGAACATACCCTAAAGGGGCGCTACCCCCTAATAACCTTGCTGCATCTTTCCTGTTTTGACCATTCCGGGGTGTGAGGCTCGACGAAGTCTCGTCCACAAAGCCACGCTTTGGTACAAAGCCATGCTTCGGGTCAACAAATGACCAAAGTAATGATCACAAAGATAAATGATCAAACAAATGATCATATCACAAATGATCAAACAATGATCATTTCACAGCAACACTTAGCATGTCACATTACCAAATTGGGAATATATCGCTGATAACCTTCAACTACGTAACCTCTGAGCTCGTACGTCTCAGAGAAGGGTGTTACGCTAAGAGAATAAATTCTCTGCCACCAACAGAAATGTATTTGAAAGGAATCTGCTTTATATCTCAAAGTGTAATGTCGGACACACAATCCATACAAGTCTGTTCCGGGTTCGAACAGAACCGAAGGTACTTCCAAAGAAGCCCTTGCAATCCGGATATTCACTAATCACGTTCGGACTTCCCATCACATATGGAGTCTCTATACCGGGGACCAATCGATGCAAAGACATTCGACGAGTTGTCCTTCCGTTTTCAAAAATATCCGGTCTTCACCACCGGTCTTCAAATGCTATCCATAACGACGTATCACATATTCAGAATGGGATATATGACACAAAGGTCCTCTCCCGGCTAAACTGAATAGTGAGCGCAATATTTAAAAACATATGGATATTGGGATTTCAATTAAGTCACAACTTAATATTCAAACATTTCTTTCAAATGGTTTAATTTTTTTTTACCATTTTAAATCTTTAAACAAGAAGATTTATTTCACAAAGATCAATTCATAGATTTCCAAAACAATTCCATTTCAATTGTCTTAACTCGTTAAATCTTTAAATCAAAGATTTAACTTATAGCTTTCAAACTGTTTCTATAACTTGGAAATCATTTTCATTTTAAACTAGAAATCATTTTAACACAAATTGGAAGTTCATTACTTCCGTGAAAGCTTTAATTAATTGAGAACAAATAGTTTTCGTTTCAGAAAAATCCAATTATATTTGCACAAGTTAAAGTTCTTAATTTATATTCATATTCCCAAATTAATACATTTTAAAATGGTTCAACCCATATATAACTGGTATAACATTTTTAATCCCTAGTTTCAAATTATAGAATTCAGTTTCACAATTTTGAATTTAAATTTAAATCAAATTATTTAAATTTCAAACTTTATCAAGTTATTCAAAATAAGCTTCATCTTTGAAATTCCATTTCACAAGCTTTTCACTTAAAACCCAATCTTATTTTCAAACCATTTGAATTTAAAATTCAAAATCAAAACTATTTTCAAAAATCTATGACTCAATCGATTTCCTCGTGAAATCCATATTTGTGTGTATATAGGTGTGGTCCAGGGGTTTAACACAATAAAAGTGCCACATCATCAATCATCACAGATTAAAACACAGAAATATAGTTGATAAGCGATATAAACTATAACGCTCATCGTCCATTCACAAATTCACAGATAATATATATCACAGATAAATAAGTCACACAGCTCAAATCAAAACAAAGCATCACATATGAGGGGTATCAAACAATACTGTCATCCAATAGAATGCCCACATTCATAAGTAAGATCAGTTTATTTTTATTTTTATTTTTAATTTATTCAAATCAGATTTAACTACTTATGAATTATTAATCCTGGTAAATTAATATTAATTAATTGCAAATCATTTTGATTAATTCTTTCTTAAATCATTAATTAACCATTTATAAATAATTAATCAATCAACCCTTTAATTATAATTCACCAATCTCTAATTATTAAATAACTAATCTTTAATTATTTAATTCAACATTTATCTTTAATTAATTAATTAATTACCATTTTATTAATTCCCCTTAATTAGTTACAAATAATTGATTATCCTTAAGTTGATTTTCGGATTTATTAATATTAATTAATTACAAACCAATTTGATTAATTATCCAATTCCGATGTATTAATTACAAATCTTTTGATATAAATTAATTTATCAAACGCTTTAATTAATTAAATTATTCTCAATCAATCATATTAATCAAATTGACCTTTGAACCAATTATATAATTAATTAACTTCTTAATTAATTATTTCAAGAAATTTTCTCTTTAATTACTTATTATTAAGCAATCATTTCATAATAACAAATCATTAATTACCGATTTATCTTTATCATTGATTTAAATCAAAATATCCAAATTTTATTACAATTAGTAACTAGCCCCTTAATTGCTTTCATTAAGTAATTAACATTTTACAATTGACTTAATTAATAAATCGAATTTGTTATCAAAATTTATCACATTAATTTTGTTACTTAATAGTTCATAGTTAATTATCCTCATTAACTAATAACATTCCTTAACTTACCTCTTAATTAATTAAATCCAAATCATTAATTAATTTAACTTAAAATTTTGATGAACTATAAATCATTCAAAACTTAATTATTTTTGAGATAAAAGATTTTTATTTTTAATTTTTATAATTGATTCAATTATCATTACAAACACTTTTGAAAACATCTTGTTTTCAAATTCACTTTTAAATTCCATTACAAATTAAAAGGATTTGAAATAACTACAAATTTAACTTTGAAAATTTTCATTTATTTTAAATTCAAATTTTTCTTCCTACAACAAGAGTTCGACCCGAGCTCCCTTGAGAAACAGCCCATACAAACAAAACAGGTTATTAACCAGTAGCCAACCAAACAGGGCCAAACCCAAGTTACTTCTCCTCCCCCAAAACCTGATGCCCATCCATGCTTCAACATGCACGGTGCACGTCCACCGTGCCGCTTTCACCTCCGGCCCTCTGCCGGTCATCGAGACAAGTCGACGAACCTCCCCACATCAGTCTACGGTCATCGAAACTTCGAACTCCCCTGAGAATCGAATTTTAACATTCGAGCCCAAACCTGGAAACGCACAAAGCACATAAACCCAAAACTGTCAACGTTGCCGTTCGCCCAACCTCGACCACCTGAACACGCGAAACTCCGGCCATAGCTTCATCGACGTCTGTTCCACCATTCCCCCAACCCACGGCGAACTCGGTCGCCTGAGGACGATGCACGAATCGAAACTCCCATCACGCCTAAAACTAGGTTTAAGAAAAAGAATCGCTTGCCGCCGCTGCCACGTGCAACTGCCGACCCTCTCACCATTTTTCTCTAACACCCCGTAGCCTCCTCTATCGCCACTAGAAACCCCGAAACCCCTAACGTCTCCGACCACTGGAAATCGCCCAAAATCCCATTTTCATTCAAAGTTGAACTACGCTTTAACCCTTCATCTAAAAATCAAAATTTTTACTTTAAAAATCATATTTTCTTATAAGAATTCAGTTTGTAACCCTGAATTCAAGGATTAAGAAGTTCGAAATTTGACAAATTTAAAGTCTTGGTCTATTCTTTTAATTTACAGAGATAATACTAGGTTGTTTTGACTTGAATAAAATTTTAATCTTAAGCATATGCTATAACGAGCAACCTTTGTTTTAATACTATGTCAAAACATTGGGTAAATCAAGTGGAAATGATTTTTGAACTCAAATCTTATGTTCAGAATAGTAGACAGAGGACAATTTCATCATCACCCTGTACAGAACTTCTAACATTCAAGATAAACAGAGAATTCATATAAATATAAATACCAACCTACATATTCACAAACATATATATATATATATATACAACTAATCTTTTTTTTCAAATTGGTTTAAAGCGGTGTTACTCACCAGTTCGAAAAAGAACAGAGGGAAACATAGCATACATGACAAAACATACAGACATGCAAGCATTATCTCAACATAATTTCAAGCATGATCACATATATAAAGCACACACTATGGAAAGTTTGCTCATAAACAAAACAAACAGATTAAGGGGGAAGATTTTGCTCACATTGTTTTCAAAGAAAAAAAAAATGACAGAACTTCCACTATTTTGAAACAGGCTTTGAACTGTGAAGCTTTTCCTTTTTGATCTCTGGCTTGATCTTGAGTTTGTATTGTTGTAAAGTTGAGTCATTGTTTAATTTTAGATGATATTTACTTCAGTCTCTTTGCTTATATATATTTTTTAATGGAACGAGCTGAAATGAAGAGGAAGGCAGATATGTATAAAATGTGAAGTTTACAGTATGTTATTTGTACAGGGTATCATATTATATCTTATGTTTGTACAACAAGCATTGCTTATCTTGCATGTTGCATTAATTGCTAGAGGTAGGTTGCTGTAAAAATATTATTTCTTTCTTCCCCCAGTATTTGTTTTATACTTTATTTACTCCTTTACTTGCCTTTGCCTGGTGGTTGAGATAAGAAACAAAGTGGCTAGCATTTATTACTTTGTCCTTCTTAAGCAAGTTAATAGATATATTTTTCTCAACTTGTACTTGTTTTCTCAGCCTACCCATACTACTAAAGATATTGTATTACACTTGCTTTATCTCGGCTGAGATCTTGCATTTCTTTGTTTATGTTTTATTTGTACTTGTCTAGTTTGTCTTTACTTTATGCACTTATATTTATTTGTTTGTTTATATACTTTCTATACTTACTCTTTCTTGCCTGCACACTTAGAAATATAAAGTCCTATTGTTTGTTTATAACATGAATGTAGTTGTACTGTTTATAGATGTTATGTTCACTTATTTTCTTTGTTTGTTATATCTTACTTTGTTTTGTTTCTTATTTATGCATTTGTTTATTTAGTTTACTAGTTTCTGTTTGCATTGAGATGCATTTGAACTGGCTTGATCGGAGAAGCCTACATTTTATACTCAACACATTTTTCCTTTGTTTATGTTCTTGCACTATTGTACTTTGCTTTAGTTTTGTTTTACTTTGCATATTTAATTCTTTCTTTAACTTAAAATTTTAAATTCAAATCCAATATATGCACATATACATATGTATTCACATGTATATATATATGGAGTTCAAATTCAAATTTATTTTCTAAGGCATTTAAAATTTAGTCCCAATTCAAATTTAACACATATATATTTCTCAATAGATTCATATTTTAACTAATATTTCATATTGATTTCCAATTAATTCCACAAATTTTACTAAAAATTAAATTAATTATAAATTTACGCTCGATTAAAATCCGGGATCGTTACAGACTTCCCCCCTTAAAAAGAATTTCGTCCTCGAAATTCGCCAAAGAGAGATAACAAAGATAGACGAAAGATAGAACAATTCTCCATGTCAAACTAGATATCTATTCTGCATTTGGCTCACCAAATCAGAATATCAACAATAGATACAAGAAATTACAATAGAATTCCAAATTCAAGTCGGAATATCTCAAAATATATACCAATTTGTCCCTCTTCGGACTTCAACCAACCCAAGAAATTACAACAGAATTTCAAAATTTGGTTTTAAACGAAATCGTTTTATCGATACAATTCAAATTATCCTTCATATTCTATTAATCAATTTTAACTCAATTTAAAATTTCCAATTTATTTAAAAAAATTCAATGTCAAATTTCCAATTCATACTTCTAAATTTCCAATTTATCCATTAGAGTTTAAATCGAAAAGCCGATAAGAAACCGATGAAGATACGAAGTAAAAATTTCTTACAACGATACGTAGGGCCATCATCACACCGAAACTTCTTTCTGGAGCTATCACGAAGAAATCAAAAGAATTTGAAAACGAATCAAAGGAAATTGATAAGAAAGTTGTTTCCACTGTTGCAGGTTATTGACCATTTATAGTCGTATTTACCTGTCCCCTATCTCGTTCTCTTTTCGCACTCATACTCACTATCAGTGGATAGTAAGAGAATTTACTGAGGCATTCAAACGGATATCTTAGGGATCACTCATTCTAGGGATACTTCACCCTATCTCTAATGAGCTACTTAATGTGTTATACTCCTGAGCTAAAGTTTCACCTTAGCTCTGATACCACAAGTGACGAAAACGGGTTTTGCCCGCTCAAAAATCGACATCCATACTTCAAATCGTACTCGAATGTCGTAGATTCGACCGTTCAAATCCGATTCGCCGGAGCTTATAACAACATTAAGTAAACAACACAGCAGAATAAAAGAATAATACATTGATATACAGCATTGATACAATAGATATCAATATACATCAGAGATATGATACAACAAAATAGCAGCGGAACAGAAAACGATAACACTAGCAGCGGAACAAATAACTCTAAGATAGTCTTCAACGAAGAACTCCAAATCTGAACTCCATCTCCAAGAACCAATCCAGCAATAGCTCAAACTCCCCATAACAATGCACCAAGCTAGGCAAGACTGGTGCGAACCAAAGACTGAACTAACTCTAGATAATTCACTGAACCTAACTATCTGAAAAACCCAACTCTAGACTGCTCGTGTAGAAAATAATGAGCACCCAGAGTTTAGGAAAGGAACAATAAACTCCGGATCAGTCATGGGACTGGTGTGAGCAAAAAAAATAGTTTTATCTTTAAAACAAACAACAAAAGATTTAAAGTAAATTCGCAATGCTTTTTGAAAATGAAACTACCATAAGACCTCCCACCACACACACAATCCAAACACAGACTTGGAGGAGATTTCTTCTTATGATAGTCAAACATGCTTAATACGCAGAAAATTTCTTTGATATTATTATTATAAGTGCACGGTGCAGAAAACATTTTCGAAAGTAGAATATAAATCTTAGCCAACATACGACCATTATCGTATGCCTACTATAGCTAATATGTTCAATAGCAAGTTACCGCCACATTCCATAGCAGGTTATACAACTAAAACCGTACAAGGATCGTATTGTTTCTTTGGATTTCCAACAAATGGTCAGGCCAAGGAACTTCCCATTGCCACATGAGAACGCCTCTGGAAGGACGTCCCCGAGAACCTAACCGGATCTCTGCCAACACAAGGCCGGGTTACCCCTAACTGGGTAACTACTGACATGAGTATGCCATCCCCCGGTCCTTTAGGACCTTTAACCGAGCGCTCGATAACCAACATCACACTATAGTAAATAGAGTGTTTTCCACATGAGTAAGTATCTGGGCTCCATACCATGATACCACCCCTTTCCAGAAGGAAATGAACATACCCTAAAGGGGCGCTACCCCCTAATAACCTTGCTGCATCTTTCCTGTTTTGACCATTCCGGGGTGTGAGGCTCGACGAAGTCTCGTCCACAAAGCCACGCTTTGGTACAAAGCCATGCTTCGGGTCAACAAATGACCAAAGTAATGATCACAAAGATAAATGATCAAACAAATGATCATATCACAAATGATCAAACAATGATCATTTCACAGCAACACTTAGCATGTCACATTACCAAATTGGGAATATATCGCTGATAACCTTCAACTACGTAACCTCTGAGCTCGTACGTCTCAGAGAAGGGTGTTACGCTAAGAGAATAAATTCTCTGCCACCAACAGAAATGTATTTGAAAGGAATCTGCTTTATATCTCAAAGTGTAATGTCGGACACACAATCCATACAAGTCTGTTCCGGGTTCGAACAGAACCGAAGGTACTTCCAAAGAAGCCCTTGCAATCCGGATATTCACTAATCACGTTCGGACTTCCCATCACATATGGAGTCTCTATACCGGGGACCAATCGATGCAAAGACATTCGACGAGTTGTCCTTCCGTTTTCAAAAATATCCGGTCTTCACCACCGGTCTTCAAATGCTATCCATAACGACGTATCACATATTCAGAATGGGATATATGACACAAAGGTCCTCTCCCGGCTAAACTGAATAGTGAGCGCAATATTTAAAAACATATGGATATTGGGATTTCAATTAAGTCACAACTTAATTATTCAAACATTTCTTTCAAATGGTTTAATTTTTTTTTACCATTTTAAATCTTTAAACAAGAAGATTTATTTCACAAAGATCAATTCATAGATTTCCAAAACAATTCCATTTCAATTGTCTTAACTCGTTAAATCTTTAAATCAAAGATTTAACTTATAGCTTTCAAACTGTTTCTATAACTTGGAAATCATTTTCATTTTAAACTAGAAATCATTTTAACACAAATTGGAAGTTCATTACTTCCGTGAAAGCTTTAATTAATTGAGAACAAATAGTTTTCGTTTCAGAAAAATCCAATTATATTTGCACAAGTTAAAGTTCTTAATTTATATTCATATTCCCAAATTAATACATTTTAAAATGGTTCAACCCATATATAACTGGTATAACATTTTTAATCCCTAGTTTCAAATTATAGAATTCAGTTTCACAATTTTGAATTTAAATTTAAATCAAATTATTTAAATTTCAAACTTTATCAAGTTATTCAAAATAAGCTTCATCTTTGAAATTCCATTTCACAAGCTTTTCACTTAAAACCCAATCTTATTTTCAAACCATTTGAATTTAAAATTCAAAATCAAAACTATTTTCAAAAATCTATGACTCAATCGATTTCCTCGTGAAATCCATATTTGTGTGTATATAGGTGTGGTCCAGGGGTTTAACACAATAAAAGTGCCACATCATCAATCATCACAGATTAAAACACAGAAATATAGTTGATAAGCGATATAAACTATAACGCTCATCGTCCATTCACAAATTCACAGATAATATATATCACAGATAAATAAGTCACACAGCTCAAATCAAAACAAAGCATCACATATGAGGGGTATCAAACAATACTGTCATCCAATAGAATGCCCACATTCATAAGTAAGATCAGTTTATTTTTATTTTTATTTTTAATTTATTCAAATCAGATTTAACTACTTATGAATTATTAATCCTGGTAAATTAATATTAATTAATTGCAAATCATTTTGATTAATTCTTTCTTAAATCATTAATTAACCATTTATAAATAATTAATCAATCAACCCTTTAATTATAATTCACCGATCTCTAATTATTAAATAACTAATCTTTAATTATTTAATTCAACATTTATCTTTAATTAATTAATTAATTACCATTTTATTAATTCCCCTTAATTAGTTACAAATAATTGATTATCCTTAAGTTGATTTTCGGATTTATTAATATTAATTAATTACAAACCAATTTGATTAATTATCCAATTCCGATGTATTAATTACAAATCTTTTGATATAAATTAATTTATCAAACGCTTTAATTAATTAAATTATTCTCAATCAATCATATTAATCAAATTGACCTTTGAACCAATTATATAATTAATTAACTTCTTAATTAATTATTTCAAGAAATTTTCTCTTTAATTACTTATTATTAAGCAATCATTTCATAATAACAAATCATTAATTACCGATTTATCTTTATCATTGATTTAAATCAAAATATCCAAATTTTATTACAATTAGTAACTAGCCCCTTAATTGCTTTCATTAAGTAATTAACATTTTACAGTTGACTTAATTAATAAATCGAATTTGTTATCAAAATTTATCACATTAATTTTGTTACTTAATAGTTCATAGTTAATTATCCTCATTAACTAATAACATTCCTTAACTTACCTCTTAATTAATTAAATCCAAATCATTAATTAATTTAACTTAAAATTTTGATGAACTATAAATCATTCAAAACTTAATTATTTTTGAGATAAAAGATTTTTATTTTTAATTTTTATAATTGATTCAATTATCATTACAAACACTTTTGAAACATCTTGTTTTCAAATTCACTTTTAAATTACATTACAAATTAAAAGGATTTGAAATAACTACAAATTTAACTTTGAAAATTTTCATTTATTTTAAATTCAAATTTTTCATCCTACAACAAGAGTTCGACCAGAGCTCCCCTGAGAAACAGCCCATACAAACAAAACAGGTTATCAACCTATAGCCAACCAAACAGGCCCAAACCCAAGTTACTTCTCCTCCCCCAAAACCTGATGCCCATCCATGCTTCAACATGCACGGTGCACGTGCACCGTGCCGCCTTCACCTCCGGCCCTCTGCCGGTCATCGAGACAAGTCGACGAACCTCCCCACATCAGTCTCCGATCATCGAAACTTCGAACTCCCCTGTGCAACTGCCGACCCTCTCACCATTTTTCTCTAATACCCCGTAGCCTCCTCTATCGCCACTAGAAATCCCGAAATCCCTAACGTCTCCGACCACTGGAAATCGCCCAAAATCCCATTTTAGTTCAAAGTTGAACTACGCTTTAACCCTTCATCTAAAAATCAAAATTTTTACTTTAAAAATCATATTTTCTTATAAGAATTCAGTTTGTAACCCTGAATTCAAGAATTAAGAAGTTCGAAATTTGACAAATTTACAGTCTTGGTCTTTTCTTTTAATTTACAGAGATAATACTAGGTTGTTTTGACTTGAATAAAATTTTAATCTTAAGCATATGCTATAACAAGCAATCTTTGTTTTAATACTATGTCAAAACATTGGGTAAATCAAGTGGAAATGATTTTTGAACTCAAATCTTATGTTCAGAATAGTAGACAGAGGACAATTTCATCATCACCCTGTACAGAACTTCTAACATTCAAGATAAACAGAGAATTCATATAAATATAAATACCAACCTACATATTCACAAACATATATATATATACAACTAATCTTTTTTTTCAAATTGGTTAAAAGCAGTGTTACTCACCAGTTCGAAAAAGAACAGAGGGAAACATAGCATACATGACAAAACATACAGACATGCAAGCATTATCTCAACATAATTTCAAGCATGATCACATATATAAAGCAGACACTATGGAAAGTTTGCTCATAAACAAAACAAACAGATTAAGGGGGAAGATTTTGCTCACATTGTTTTCAGAGAAAAAAAAATGACAGAACTTCCACTATTTTGAAACAGGCTTTGAACTGTGAAGCTTTTCCTTTTTGATCTCTGGCTTGATCTTGAGTTTGTATTGTTGTAAAGTTGAGTCATTGTTTAATTTTAGATGATATTTACTTCAGTCTCTTTGCTTATATTTTTTTTTTTAATGGAACGAGCTGAAATGAAGAGGAAGGCAGATATGTATAAAATGTGAAGTTTACAGTATGTTATTTGTACAGGGTATCATATTATATCTTATGTTTGTACAACAAGCATTTCTTATCTTGCATGTTGCATTAATTGCTAGAGGTAGGTTGCTGTAAAAATATTATATCTTTCTTCCCCCAGTATTTGTTTTATACTTTATTTACTCCTTTACTTGCCTTTGCCTGGTGGCTGAGATAAGAAACAAAGTGGCTAGCATTTATTACTTTGTCCTTCTTAAGCAAGTTAATAGATATATTTTTCTCAACTTGTACTTGTTTTCTCAGCCTACCCATACTACTAAAGATATTGTATTACACTTGCTTTATCTCGGCTGAGATCTTGCATTTCTTTGTTTATGTTTTATTTGTACTTGTCTAGTTTGTCTTTACTTTATGCACTTATATTTATTTGTTTGTTTATATACTTTCTATACTTACTCTTTCTTGCCTGCACACTTAGAAATATAAAGTCCTATTGTTTGTTTATAACATGAATGTAGTTGTACTGTTTATAGATGTTATGTTCACTTATTTTCTTTGTTTGTTATATCTTACTTTGTTTTGTTTCTTATTTATGCATTTGTTTATTTAGTTTACTAGTTTCTGTTTGCATTGAGATGCATTTGAACTGGCTTGATCGGAGAAGCCTACATTTTATACTCAACACATTTTTCCTTTGTTTATGTTCTTGCACTATTGTACTTAGCTTTAGTTTTGTTTTACTTCGCATATTTAATTCTTTCTTTAACTTAAAATTTTAAATTCAAATCCAATATATGCGCATATACATATGTATTCACATGTATATATATGAAGTTCAAATTCAAATTTATTTTTTAAGGCATTTAAAATTTAGTCCCAATTCAAATTTAACACATATATATTTCTCAATAGATTCATATTTTAACTAATATTTCATATTGATTTCCAATTAATTCCACAAATTTTGCTAAAAATTAAATTAATTATAAATTTACACTCGATTAAAATCCGGGATCGTTACAATATCAGTGGGATTTTTATTTTTCGGAATAAGGGTAATGAATGTATGATTTAAACTTATGAGAATTTTACCTTTGTCCATAAATTCGTTGACTACTTCCAGCACCTGCTGTTTAATATTATCCCAATTATTTTTAAAAAAAATTGCATTGAACCCATCAGGGCCTGGACTTTTGTTATCCCCAGCATTAAAAACAATAAATTTTATCTCATCTAAACTCACAAGAGCAAGCAAGATTTCAGATGCATTATGATTTAAAATATTTTTACAAATTATATGAGGAAACTTCTTTTCAGTAGTTGCAAAAAATAAAGTTCCTTATAAAAATTGATAGCTTCAGCAGTAACTTTATCATATGCATTAGCTAAATTACCTTCTTTATCTATTATGTAACCTATATTATTTAAGTGCTTTATATTACTCATTTTAGCATAAAAGGATTTGGTGCAGTCATCACCTAAAGTAAGCCAGTCAACCTTTGCTTTTTGTCTAGCATTAACTGATTCTTTATACATTTCACTAGACAACTCATTTTGATTTTGAAAATTTTTGTTAATTGTACTGATATCATCAGGCTTATTATCAGAACTCTGCTGTAAAAGTTTACCTTCTTTTCTCAATCCAATAATCTTATTTTTATTCATATAGTTATTTTTGTTCTAGTTTTTAAGATTATTTTTAGTGTATTTCAAAAACATATAAAAATGATACTGTTAGTTCCTTCACAAGAAAAATTAAGACAGTTTTCCATTAAAGTTTTATAATCTTCTTCAAACACCCATCTATTTTTGAATCTAAAAGGAGAAACTTTATTATTAAATTCACCATTGACAAAAAATTTAACCAGTAAAGGAGTGTGATCACTTAAGTTTTGTTCTAAAGTGGAACGAAACAATTAGGAAATATTTTTGAAAATTCTTTGTTATACAAAATCCTATCTAATTTGCAATGAATATTTTTAGCTATACCAGATTTCCATGTAAATTTGTTTCCACTCATAATTGGTTCTCCAGATTCTAATAAAAATTTATTGACTCTATCCAATTTATTTTGAGGGATTTTAATTCCTCCAAACTTCTCATTAATATGAAAAACAGTATTGAAATCCCCTAACACAATCCATGGGAAATCTTATATGGAATCTAGAGATTTAAGTTTTTGCCATAAAGCATTTCTTTCTCTTTCAAAATTACTGCCATATACACAGTAACTTGCAAAGGAAAACCTCCAATGTTTTTAAAACTGCAACCTATAAATTGACTATCTTTGTTTATGTTTGTATCAGTCCAGATATTAGAATCCCAAATAACAATGATTCTACCTTTACAGCCACAATTATTGTTATGAATCGCTTTCCAATTACTGGACATTTTGAGGAAAAATCTTTCAAAATTCTCATCATTCATTTTATTCTCAATTAAAGCAATAATAGAAGGTTTGTAAATATTAATCATATAAAGGATATCAGATTGTTTAACAGGGGTATGAATACCCCTGACATTCCAAACAAATAATGTCATATATTTGATAATAAAATATGAACTTTAAATGGTACCTGACACTATAGTACATTTACCTCTCCTTTTATTATCAACACCTTTAGCTTTCAATCTGGTAGACATTTGGTCCCATTCTGGATTAATTGAGATGTATTTTTACTTAAAAACTTTTTTCTTTTTGCCGCCCTTTAGCTTACCAGATGCTTTTGTTTGGACAATATGTAGTTCTGATAAGTTGAATTCTTCTATGTTATCACCCTTCTCAGATTCATCTTCCTCCATTTATGCGGATTCTGGAATCTTGATTAAGGAAATATCAAATGAAGCTGTACGAGGCATGGCTGTCTCATTACAGTCAGTCACTGCAGCCTGCTCTGGAGGAGGATCACACTTGCGAGGCAATGTTGAGTTATTGCTATTCATTCTCTCAACATTTGCAGCAAGCTTAGAAGAAGATCCATTCTCAATATCAATTTCCTGGTTTAGGCTTGAAGTCTGATGAGTATTGTTGACTATTTTTGTAACATTATGGTATGTAATTAAACATGGCTCTGAAATAGGTGGGGTTTCAGAGTCAAAGAATTTTTTATTTCTATCCTCCTCTGTATTAGTCGGAATAGGAACATTTGATTTTTCTTCACTGCCTTTTTGCAGACGAACTTCCATTGCCATGATCTGATCACTTTGGTCAGTGAGCTCTCTTATATTATTTTCTTGATCGAAAATTATATCTTCTTGATAGATTCGATCTTTGCCCTCATGGGTTCTTGATTGGATTTTTATGCCTTTACTGATACTCATTTCTTGAATCACTTCAGAACTATTTTCTTGAATAATTACTCTATCTTTATCACTATTTTTAGGGATCCACATCTGTTTCGGGTTGCATTGCTCTCTAGTGTGACCGAAACACTTACAGATGCTACACTTTGGTGGAACCCATTCATATTCGACTTTTTTTGTTATGATTTCACCATTATAAAGATTGAGACAAATTTCATTTGGAAGTTCATCAGTCGCTGAAATTTCCACAAGAAGCCGAGCATAATTCAATCTCGTCTTCATGGTGGTTGCTGCGTCCATTTTTATGGGTTTTTCGATAATACTCGCCATGATACTAAACGCCTCTCTATCCTATAGCTTGAGGTTTACGCTGGGTAATCTAACCCATATCGGCATGGTTGATAGAAGATCTCTGTCTAACTTTAGTGACTCAGTCCACCTTCTCATGATGATGAGCTTGCCGTTGCAAAAATAAGGACCATTCTGAATAATGGAATTGCAGTCTTGAGAATCATTAAATTTGATTAGAAAAAACCTATTTTCTCTGGAATAGATTTTAAAATTGCCTTTCGGTTTCCATACTCTTTTTATATATTCTTTGAAAAACAAGAAATATGGTTTGCTACTAACCACATAAACCAAAATGGAGTTATTCCAGTACTCCATGGCTCTTTTACATACTGCCTCCTTTACCACATTTATTTCTTGTTATTGATTTGTAGGAGAAATGATTTCAAGACTGCATTCTTCATCTCTTGATTCCTTTGATTGCTCTGAGACGGCCCAGGATTTATGTCCTAGTTTTTTATTCAAAGAGAACTTTGTTGTCTTTCTGGTTTGCATCAGTTTGTTCTTATCCTGAAAGGAGTTGGTCATCTGGCCCTCTTTTTTCCTCTGATCGTCATTAATCTGAGTCTGATTTGATCATTTCAAGGCTGATATCTTCTTTGTGATCTTGGCTGAACCAGTTGGAAGCCCTCATTATCATTGATGACATTGTTTGGCTTTTTGAAATGAGATTCAGGTGGCCTATCTTGAGGAGAGGGACGAGAGAGAGGAGGATTGGATTGGGTTTTGAGAGGAAATTTGTTTTCTCCTATGGCGGAAGAAAACCCTAGATATAAATGCAGAAATATTTTGTTTTACTCAAGCACAAATTAGAAAAGAAGAAAAATTGAATAGCCTAGAATTTTATATAAACTAACATTAATTATTTGATTAAAACGAAGCACCATCATGAACCACTAATAAATATTGAAACCAGAATTATGTTTTAATAAATGGGAACAGAAATAGTCACACCTAAATTTGGAGATAATAAAAGCAAATAGACGTTGAGTTTATACGATGGGTAATCTGAAAACACGAGACAAAAATTTAAAACGAATACCGATACGGTTGACCATTTTACTGATTTCGTCGCGTGTCGAACTCCGAAATACACAAATGAATATACTGCAGATATCGGCACGACGATATGAATAGAATGGTACATAGATATCAACCATACGATCATCCTATCAAAAATCGATATTGGTACCGAAAAATGCTACTAAAACGCCGAAAATAAGATAAACGGAGCAATAGCAGTCCAAATTTGACGAACGGAATAAGATGCCTCACTCAGAAGATGATTTACAAATTTATTATATAAAATATTCAGGTTTGGAAAGTATTTTATTATCAACAAATATTAACTAATTTAAATTTAAATAAAATTATACAATAAAATAAGCTTTCGTATTAACAGATGAAAATGTACCGGTTGCTATGTTTAAGTAGACGTATTCTAAATATTAAATTTTTATTTCAAAATTTTATTATTTAAAATTTCACAAAAATTCAATTAATTACATTATTAAACCCATTAAAATTTTCGGGTCGTTACACTATATATATACATGTAGTTAGTTGTTTTAACTTTTGCATCAGAGAAAGGGAGTATGTGTTTAAAATAGTATATTGATTTAAAAAAAATAGATATATAGAATATTTTTATGTTAAATATGCAATTTGATAAACAAGGAAAAATATATCTAATAACGAAGATTCACTCGATGCGTGTTTTAAAATTGTAATATGTATGTAAGTTTGTATATGTTTATATATTAGATTATCTATAGGTATACATGAATTTGGTTTATATATATATATATGTGTGTGTGTGTGTGTGTGTGTGTGTGTGTGTGTGTGTGTGTATGTGTATATTTTTATGCGTTGGGATCAAATTTTGATTTGAAAATAAATTTATAGATTTTATCTTTAATATATGTTTTAAATTGATTTTTTTGACATATATATATATAGCAATATTTGCTTCGTCGATCTCTAGTCTATCGTGGCTCACCTTCTCAATATCGAACTTGTCGCAGCAATTCATAACTTGTCGTTGTTCCGCTATTCGTGTCTGTATCCATGTCCGTGCATCTCATTCTTGTATTTTCTCTAGCCTCAAAAGGTGAGCAATCACTCATGATGAACATTCTTATATTTATTAAATTTGATTTCATTTGAAACGACAATTGAAATATGCTGCTAATTTGAACTACGAATTATTTAATTATTATATGTAATATGCCATATTTACCATTATTCACCTGTGATATCTGACACCATCATCTGTTATTTATATCATGATTAAAATTGTTACTCATGATATATGCCTATTGTTGATATGTTATATTATTATCATATTTGTTCAGCAAGTTCCCTGTTAATTTAGAAATCCCTATGGGTTGAAATTATACATACTCGAACGACATTATAGATTAAGGGAAAATCGTTATGGGTTGAAATGATAAACCCAAGCGATTTTTATTAACTCTAAATTTGGGATTGCGGGTTGAAATGATACATACCCATAGATATTTAAACTGCGAATTGAAATGGTAAATTATTGTATCACTTGACCATAGGATGGAAAATTATATACGGATGCCATTGGTCTATATTTTTAAAATGATTTCCAAAGTTTGAAATGAAATATATGGGTTTTAATAGATATTGATTTTTTAAATATAATATTAAATTTAGATTTTAAAATAATATGTTTTGGAAATTTTAACTTATAAGTTAGTTTTGAAAAATGTAAATTTCAAGATTTTACATATATTTTATTTATTTTAAAAATATGTAAAATAGATTTAATATAAAATAAATTTAATAATAAGATTTGATTTAATAAAATTTAATTTAATTAGTATATAATATGTTTTAGTATTTATTTGAATTTATATTAATATTTTAAAAATAAATTTTTATAACTTTAATAACAAAGGCTGAGAAGATAAATTAATGTTGACTTGGAATTTAAATTGGTTAATAATTGAATTTAAGAAAGAATTGATTTAAATTAGTTTTGATATTTTGAAAGATATGATTATAACTGGATTTATAACTTGATTTGATAAAAAGTGATTAATTGAATATTCTCAATTTTGAATAATATTAAGATTGAATATTTAATATCGATTTAAAAATATAAACTGGGATTTAAATAAATTGTTATACAAAGGTTAAGTGAATACTTTTCAAATTGAAATTAATTAATGTTAAATGTTGAAATATAAATGAAATTTATATTGTAAATGTTGAATATATAAACTTGAATATTTGAACTTTAAATTTTAAATGGTTAAACTGGAATTAATTTAAATTGAATTTTGGAATTTGAAATGGTTTGAATCGATTTGTGAAATTAAGAGGAAACTAGTTTTAATATATAAATTATTTTAGTATATAAACTATTTTAATTTTGTCACGACCCATCTTTCATCCCACAGAAAGACGCATCATGATTAAGAAAGAAAGGGATAGAAAAGAGAAAAGATAGGAAAGAAAGAACTAAACAATATCAAATTCTCACAGCGGAATGAATAAATTATATTACATCGCATAAAATATTACATAGTATCATATACATCAGAGTTACGTAGCTTATACGACACAATTTAAACAGTTATAAAGATCTGTCTATTATACAACTCTAGTACAATACAGACATCATCAAAGAGATATAACACAGCGGAAATACAGTTATCTAAACGCTGAAGCCTCCTGCTCCAAATCTCCTCCGGAATTCGTCAAAGCTAACCTGAATTCCTTGGCTACTCGTAAAAATTTGAGTACCCAAGAATTTAATTGTAACAACCCGATATTTTCAACCATTCGTATCCGCACATGTCGGACTTGAATTGCTCAAAATACCGCGTTGTAAATAAAATTTGGCAAATCTCAAAATATACAGTAAATACATAATCACAGATCACAGACACAGAGTATTTAATAATGCAGTGGAATTTAAAAGAAATAGTAGTTCATGAAGCTACTATATAAAAATAAGATACATCAGAGTTAAACAATATACAGTAGAAGAGTAACAAGATACATCAAGTACAAATCAAAATACATCACTGGAAACACTGGATACTGAAAACAAATAGATGGCTGGATCTTCAAGCAAAGCTCCAACTCCAAAGGTGAGTCTTGAATGCTGAATCACTCAATCTGACTCGAGCGTAAAGCAAAACACAAAACACTCGAGTCAGGACATAAATACTTATGAACTGTAAATCAACTCAAGTGAACAGTAACAAAAAATGCATCAGTAACTTAAAGAATGCTTGGGATCGCCCATCCTTTAAGGATCCGTTAAACTATTTACTATGTAGTAATATTGCTCTATTATAATAATGTCTACAGTAAAATAAACATACTTTTAAATAGCGTTCCGGGCTACCCATATCACCCTTCACACATAATAGTCCCAGTAGTCCATCCAATATCATGCCATCTCCACTCCGGGTGACTGTCAGAGGATACCACACGGGCTACGGGAGAAAAACAAACTCGTAGTAAAGGCTCGGTATGGTAGGTGACACGGCACACAAGGCAATGCCAGGGTAGATATACCAATTACGCACACGGGCTGGTGGTAACGCAGCAGCCACATACGCCCACCACGGAACACGCTCCCATATCAAAATCGGAGGATGGTCATCTAATCAATCACCAGTAAGAGTATAGTATCGAAGGAATGTGTCCGATCGGAGGAATGACCTCACTTGGCCCGAGATCGCTCCTGTTTTAGCCACCTTATGCCAACTCATGGGAGTTGGGTCCACGTAATATACCTCAAGAACGTCGCCACCATTCTACTTCATTCTGGAATCTCCACTGCGTACACGGTTGTTAAAGTGGTTTTTGGAGTCGGCAGAGAGTATGACAACTTCCGATACCGGTCTCTTTAACAACCAAACGTTATTATAACGTCGTGGTCATTTCAAAATAGTTTATACTTTAAAAAAAATAAAATCATTTCATTTCAAACTATATTTCTTTCAAAATAGTTTATACTTCGAAACCAAAACCTTTTTTATTTCAAAACTATTTATTCAATCAAAATAGTTTATACTTCAAAACCAAAAACATTTCAAACATATATTCATTTCAAAATCATAATATTTTCAAAGTATAACTCTTTCGAAACCAAAAATACTTGAAACAATTACACTTTGAAAATTATAACATTTCAAAATCATACATTTGAAATCATTGGATATTCATTTAATTCTTTACATTTTACAATTCATTCAATTAATCCCAAATTTTCAATTTCCAACTTAATTCAATTCAAACCATCAGTTTCAATTAAATTTCCCAATAATCATTTCAAATCATATCATTTTCAAATATAGATTTGATCCACAAATTAAACTATTCAATTTTTAATAAATTTCAAAGCTTTAATATCCCGCATTTCAAAACTAAATTTTATAATTTCATATATCTCAAATCTAGTTTCATTATTGCTTAGTTTTTGAAATATTCATTTCATAAATCTAATATTATTTAAATAAACTCAATTTACAATTAAAATAAATATCCTTTCATACCAATAAAAATTTCAAATATTCATTAATCAAAAGTACATATCATTCCAATTCATATTCTTTATCAAATAAAGATCAAATCATTTCCAAACCTTATTATCAAATCATTATTTGAATTCAAATTCAAATACTCAAATTTAAATATCATTTTAAATCAAATAAATCATTCATTTGTTATTTCAAGTATCATTACAAAATACATAAAAAAATTCCATTCAAAAATTCATTTATCTCGTTACACTTCATTCCATTTAACACATAATCAAGTAAACCTTATTTAAATTCAAATTCAAATTTAAATTCCTTAAAAATTCAAATTTAAATATTAAAATATATTCAAAACTTCTTAAATTTCACAATTAATCAATTTCCAAAAGTTAAATCATTTAACACTTTAAAATATAACTCAAACAGTGTTAAAATCTATAACATTTCAAACATTGTCAAATTATAGCGACGACATCATTTATAAAGTGCTATCGTAGCTTATAGCTTCCAAAAATGGTTTAGTTCAAGAATAACGACATTTATAAAATGTCGTAATAGATATTTAGTTATTTCAAACATTGTTAGATTCAAAACAATAACATTTAAAAATGCTGTCAAAAGACTACAGCATTTTGAAAATGCTATAAAATTCCAGGTTTCATTTTAACTTTTCAAAAATAATAATAAAACTCCAAATTTTTATTATTACAACTTAAAAATCATATTTCTAGACTTCAAAATTTTACATAAAAAAACATTTTAACATATGATTTAACACAATAAAATTTTAAGATCAAATATTCAATTTTACAAACTCCATTCATTTATTAAGTCAAAATTCACTGTTTATTTATTTATAAATTTAATAAACTTAACATTTTACTTCAAATATCATTTCAAAACTTTAAATTTAATTTCCATTATTTATTTACATTTTAAAATAAAATTTAAAGTCAAACATCATCACATTTACTCCAAATTTACATACTTGAATTCACTTAAATTCACAATTTCAAGATTTAATATTTAACTTTCTTAAAACCATAATATATATATTTTTAAATCAAAATTTCATACTTTTGAAAATACATAAAAAAAATCAATTAAAAATATACCACGGGGTCTGTATATAATTTTCTAACCTAGGTCAAGTGATACGGATATATATCATTTCAATCCGTAATTTACAAAGAAAACCGGGTTTTATCATTTCAAACCCGCAATCCCAAGTCAGATAAAATACAATAAAAATCGCTCAAGCCTATCATTTCAGCCCATAACGATTTTTCCCTATTCTAAAGTCCGTTCGGGTATGTATCATTTCAACCCATAGTGATTCTATTCTAACAGGGAACTTGCAGTGTGAATATATGCATAGGCAATATAAACAATGTCAATGTCACAATATAATGTCATATATCAGATGTCAGGTGATAATTAACAGTTTTAACATCGTAATAACATGGTATAGCATATCATATGATCAACATTAACTTGCATAACATTTTATATTATTAAACACTTGTCATCAATTCACTATTTCATAAGTATAAATGTCAGAGTGAGAAAGACTCACCTTTATCAAAGCTAGAGACAAACAACACACACAAGAGCGATTCCAAAGGAACGACAAGCACGATTTGATTTGAATAGATGGAGACCCTTGTATACAACACAAAATATAACATACATAAGCACAAATATAGATATCGACATACAAATATAATTAACAACTTTAGTTTGCAAAACAGTTGCAAAACAAGAGAGATGACCAAACCTTAGAAGCAAAAGACCTGCACACGACAACATAAGCTTGTCACATGATCAAATGTGCTTGCTCTCATCATACTAGGCTCAGCCTAGATGCCAACAGGGCTCAAGTTTGGGTCAATATGGGTTCATATGGCTCGGCCTAACTTGGATATGAAGGAGTGGAAGTTGTGACATGAGAAATACAAAAGTCAATGCAATTAAGTGGATTTTTGGTGCAACTATAGGTTCGTCCTGCCATGGCTTGGGCTTGGTCATGCAAGGGGATGGTCAGGTAGTGGCTGGAGTGGCGGCCAAAGGTGGTGGAGGGACTGGTGGCGGCGGCCATGGAGGTGGTTTAAGTGAAAAATGAAGGTTATGGCCTTAAGGGTTTGGCTAGGCTAGTTTTCAAGTGATGCTTGTATTAATTTGAGGAATTTGCAACCTTGGGAGGGCCATGGCCTGTAATGGTCAGTGGAGTAGGAGGAGTAGCTGCCAAGTATGGTGGAGGTGGTGGTCGTGGAGTTGGAGTGGACTAGAGGCCGAGCTATGCTAGATGAGGAACAAGGTAGAAATCATTGAAAAGAAGTAGAAAAGAAAGAATGAAGCCATAAGTTTTTTTTTTCCTTTTTTTTCTTCATGAAGCCGTGAGTTTTAGGGGAAAGATGAGAAAGAGTTTTCACGTAAAAAGGAAAATGGAATGTCAGCAGAAGAGTGGAGTTAAGGCAGCCAATTGAAGAGATGTTGGTTGAGAAATGAAAAGACAGAATACAAAAAGGCTTGAGCAAATAAAGAGTCACAAACCTTTCAAATTTCCACCATTTCTTTTTAAATTTTAAATACATGTAAAAAATAAATAAATACAGATAAAACACGAAAATATAGTAAATAAAAAAAAAAAATTAATTAAATATAATTAAATTAAGAAAATTGCAAAGAAAATGTAAACTAGGCTTGAAAGTTTGAAAATAAATGAAATGAACTTTGGAAAAATTGTATGTACATGAAACATATTTATAAATAAAGATAAAAACATAAAAATAAAATGTATACATAAAAATTAATAAATAAATTTTAATTAAATATAATTTAAATAAAGAAAATAACAGAAAAATGGAAACTAACCTTTAAAAATAGAAAATAAATTCAATGAGCTTTGGACAAATTCAAACATCACTTTAAAATATTCAAAAGGTAAAAATATATGTAACATAACATATAATACAATTTAGAATAATATATGACAATTAAAAAGATTATTTATATAATTTAAAATAAAAAGTAGTGTTAAATAAAACAATTTACACCCAATTTTGTAAAAAGCATAACTTTCACGATATTATTCGGATTTCAACGAAACGAAAAGCATTGTTCTTGAAATTTTATTTACTTTCATAACAAAAGGTAAAATTAAAATTTTAAAACTTTTAAAATTTAAATTTAAAAGTCAAAGTTTGACCAGATTGACCAAAATTCACATTTTCTGGAAATATTCAATTTATGCATGTTTGAAATTCTAATCCACATCAAAATCAACATTTATATTTCAATTAACAAAATATATTCATTTTAATAAATAAAATAATGTTTTTAAACTAGGAATTTAAATTAAAATAATTAAAATATACAATTACAATAATCAGAAAATACAGGGTTGTTACACTCTCCCCCACTCAAAACTTTTCGTCCCCGAAAAGGAATGAGGTACGGGAAAGCACAAAAAAGATAGAATGAAATAGTATTAAGACAAGATGACAAGAAGATTAAAATTATACCTGATAACTGTTGCTATAGGTAAGTTTAACAAGGTGGAGATGATCTTTCCAACATCCTCCAGAATCAAGAACACAAGCATGAAAAAAAATCTTTTAGAATCTGATTCACCCTTCCCGTTTAACTGATGGTCTGTGGATGGCAAGCAGTGCTTAGATTCAAAGATGAGTACCAAAGATTATTAAAGATTATAGAAAGATTTCTAAACAGACTGATATAAGCAATAACCTCTTATTCTGTAGCAAGACAAGGGAAATTAGGACAACCAAAAGATAGTTTGAAAAACAAAATAAGATAATAAATTTGAAACCATAAAATTTCAACTTAAACTGAAAATTAATTTTACATAAGTCAAATAAATCTTAAGCGTCTCTAATTTCATTATCTTATCATCAAATTATTTTAAATTAACAAATCCCTAAAATCATGTATTTGAAAAATCTTTTATTATACTCAAAATGTGCCAAATAAAATTTAATTCTTCTTCACTACTAATTAAAATTAAATTTATTCCTCTTAATATATTTTATCACCTATGTTAAATATACTCACACTCATTGCAACTGCATTAAATTTATTCTTAGTTCCTTTATCATCATTTTATATTGTAAATTATTCCATTAATCTTTTTCTTTATTTACCTCTGTTAATCCTTTTATAACTTAAAATTAAGTATATAACATTTATAATAAACACTCAAATTTTATTTATAAAATCTTTTTTTTTATATTGTATATTATCCAATTACATATTCAACTTTTGAAAATTAAGGTAAGTTATATTGGAATGAAATTGTGTATTATACAAATAAAACTTTCTAATTAAATTATTTCAAGCTTGAATATTAATCTAAATCATGAAATTATACTTAGAAATTATCTTTGAAGAAAAAATTTAGGAATTAAATTTTCGATAAATTCCAAACTATTTAGAGATAAATAAATGCTCATATACTATATATATATATCCATTCAAATTTAAATCATATATCAGCATATGTTATAAATCCATTCTTATTTTAGAAATTAAAAAAATTAAATTTTCCCAGAACAAAACTGTAGCAAGACTACAGAATGGTCTCTTCACTTCGAAACTCGAAAATGAACGTCGATGATGCTGCAGTCATCACCGAAATTATTTCCAGCGACAAAGAGAAGAGCACTAAATTTAAATTTAAAATTCTTTGGAAACAAATTTATATTCGAAAATACTTTAAATAATATATCCTTTAAAACTTTAAACACCAAGTTTGAAATCCATCGGAAATTAAATTCTCAAATTCTTGTTTTACATTCATTTTAAATTTCTAAATAAATTTATAACCATGTTTTATAGTTCAATTAGATATATGAAACAATAGAAAATGATATATAGAATCAAATATTATTTCTTAACAACCAATTCAAATAAAATCCAGATAAAGATTTATAATATAGTTACAAAATTTATTTCATTGCTAAATTTTAAAAACATATTGTGTCAGTTTGCTCTGTTCAAGTGTTTTGGAAATCTTATCGATAGCGTTAATCAGACGAATCGATTAGAAACCCAAATCAACATCAACAACTCAAATAACACAATATATAAAACATTTGAAATATTAGTTTACAAATACACTTCAAGAATAATTTGAAGATAAGTTGGAAACAAAGATGAGATGATTAAATAACAGAATAGGGAGATGGATGAATTTATATAAATCGCGGGCAACCTTAACCGGGTCAACCGTGACTTAAAGAATAAGATCGATGTGGATTTCTTGGGTAAATCAACATTCGGTCTCAAGAGATAGAGTTCGGGATTATAAGGGGTACTAGCATCTAAACGGAGGATATAGAATCTCTGGTGAATCGATGCTGTTGTAAAGGAGTTTCCCCCTTTACAAATAAATTTGAGGTTGGCGAGACCGCCGACTCATTATGAAGATCTTTTGAAGTGGAGTTATGGGATACTCCAGAAACAAAAGAAGATAAACAGTGAGGGACATGAATGGATTTTGGAATCACAGGGAATGTTCCAAAATTCAAAGGAATCGAGTCAAAAAGGAAGAGATTTAAACTCGAATGAAAGTGATTCTGTAAATACATTTACCCTATATACTGAGTTTTGCCTAGAGCTACCAAAGCTCTGATACCAACTGTAACAACCCGATCATTTCAACCATTCGTATCCGCACATGTCGGACTTGAATTGCTCAAAATACCGCGTTGTAAATAAAATTTGGCATATCTCAAAATATACAGTAAATACATAATCACAGATCACAGACACAGAGTATTTAATAATGCAGCGGAATTTAAAAGAAATAGTAGTTCATGAAGCTACTATATAAAAATAAGATACATCAGAGTTAAACAATATACAGTAGAAGAGTAACAAGATACATCAAGTACAAATCAAAATACATCACTGGAAACACTGGATACTGAAAACAAATAGATGGCTGGATCTTCAAGCAAAGCTCCAACTCCAAAGGCGAGTCTTGAAAGCTGAATCACTCAATCTGACTCGAGCGTAAAGCAAAACACAAAACACTCGAGTCAGGACATAAATACTTATGAACTGTAAATCAACTCAAGTGAACAGTAACAAAAAATGCATCAGTAACTTAAAGAATGCATGGGATCGCCCATCCTTTAAGGATCCGTTAAACTATTTACTATGTAGTAATATTGCGCTATTATAATAATGTCTACAGTAAAATAAACATACTTTTAAATAGCGTTCCGGGCTACCCATATCACCCTCCACACATAATAGTCCCAGTAGTCCATCCAATATCATGCCATCTCCACTCCGGGTGACTGTCAGAGGATACCACACGGGCTACGGGAGAAAAACAAACTCGTAGTAAAGGCTCGGTATGGTAGGTGACACGGCACACAAGGCAATGCCAGGGTAGATATACCAATTACGCACACGGGCTGGTGGTAACGCAGCAGCCACATACGCCCACCTCGGAACACACTCCCATATCAAAATCGGAGGATGGCCATCTAATCAATCACCAGTAAGAGTATAGTATCGAAGGAATGTGTCCGATCGGAGGAATGACCTCACTTGGCCCGAGATCGCTCCTGTTTTAGCCACCTTATGCCAACTCACGGGAGTTGGGTCCACGTAATATACCTCAAGAACGTCGCCACCATACTACTTCATTCTGGAATCTCCACCACGTACACGGTTGTTAAAGTGATTTTCGGAGTCGGAAGAGAGTATGACAACTTCCGATACCGGTCTCTTTAACAACCAAACGTTATTATAATGCCGTGGTCATTTCAAAATAGTTTATACTTTAAAAAAAAAATCATTTCATCTCAAAGTATATTTCTTTCAAAATAGTTTATACTTCGAAACCAAAACCATTTTTATTTCAAAACTATTTATTCAATCAAATAGTTTATACTTCAAAACCAAAAACATTTCAAACATATATTCATTTCAAAATCATAATATTTTCAAAGTATAACTCTTTCGAAACCAAAAATACTTGAAACAATTACACTTTGAAAATCATAACATTTCAAAATCATACATTTGAAATCATTGGATATTCATTTAATTCTTTACATTTTACAATTCATTCAATTAATCCCAAATTTTCAATTTCCAACTTAATTCAATTCAAACCATCAGTTTCAATTAATTTTCCCAATAACCATTTCAAATCATATCATTTTCAAATATAGATTTGATCCACAAATTAAACTATTCAATTTTTAGTAAATTTCAAAGCTTTAATATCCCGCATTTCAAAACTAAATTTTATAATTTCATATATCTCAAATCTAGTTTCATTATTGCTTAGTTTTTGAAATATTCATTTCATAAATCTAATATTATTTAAATAAACTCAATTTACAATTAAAATAAATATCCTTTCATACCAATAAAAATTTCAAATATTCATTAATCAAAAGTACATATCATTCCAATTCATATTCTTTATCAAATAAAGATCAAATCATTTCCAAACCTTATTATCAAATCATTATTTGAATTCAAATTCAAATACTCAAATTTAAATATCATTTTAAATCAAATAAATCATTCATTTGTTATTTCAAGTATCATTACAAAATACATAAAAAAATTCCATTCAAAAATTCATTTATCTCGTTACACTTCATTCCATTTAACACATAATCAAGTAAACCTTATTTAAATTCATATTCAAATTTAAATTCCTTAAAAATTAAAATTTAAATATTAAAATATATTCAAAACTTCTTAAATTTCACAATTAATCAATTTCCAAAAGTTAAATCATTTAACACTTTAAAATATAACTCAAACAGTGTTAAAATCTATAACATTTCAAACATTGTCAAATTATAGCGACGGCATCATTTATAAAGTGCTATCGTAGCTTATAGTGTGACGCCCCACCTCTATACCCACGCTAGCCAAGAACACTACGGTGTAGTGCTGTCAACTAACACGGAGAATAAGGCTGATGAGGAGCGGCCATCAATAGTTAGGCCTTATACTAGTATTGGTTATCTCGATAGGGGTGGTATATAAATATATATTCTTTCATTTTTCATCTCTGATTTATTTTCTCCCATCGAAATCTCCCAATTCCAGTATAAAACGAACTACGACGGTTCATAATAGTTTAGAACAGTAAATATAAAATATTACACAGATAATATAATGCGGAACACAAATAAAAGAGAAAGTCTCATATATACAATAACTGATGTCAGTTACAATACATTTGATACAATACATATGACACAGTACATATGATACAACTACCACAGTCGACTCAGGAAGTTACATATACAAGTACATTAACGTATATAATATACATGAATACATATCTTCCTATACAATTATACAGACTACTACAAATGACGACGACTACTCCAAAAGATATGAAAGAACTTCATAGCTCTAGCAGCAACCCAAAGCAGAATATCTACAACCTGAAATACTCGGCCTGACCCGAGTATTAGATTCAAAAGAAAATAATACTCGAGTCAGTCTAATTCAAACTCAGTTATTAGTGCACAGAAGCAATAATAATTAAATAATGAATAGACGATAGTAATTAAACCAAATCAGAATGCAATTCAGAATATTGAATTGAATAAACAAAACAGTTCAAACCATTGAAATATCAATTAAAATATTAATTCAGGTAGGGCTGCAGTACACGCACGCGTGCACTGCCTCGCCACTACAGCATATGGAATATGCAAAAGATCAAACAATCAAAACCAGATAGAATACCATAAAAGCCATACCGTGTGGCTGCAGTTCACGCTTGCGTGCACTGCCTTGCCACTACAGTGATGATGTACCCAATGAATATTCACAAGCATCACCGTGAATATCATAAGGCCAAGTGTCGATTAAATTGCAGAGACAAATGCGAGGTCAAGCCCAATGAATTTTAGGCTCAACACAAGGCGAAGAGTAAAGTATCTAGTCATGTACACCAGAACGAAATCAAGTAACGTAAAAGTGCACATGAACAAGTACTGTGCATATATAGGTGCAACACAGTTCAGTACATGGATAAAAGACAGTGAAACCGGAAGAACAAAATGAAACAGAGAAGGCACATGGATGTGCAGGCTAAAAAAAATGCAGCCTCGACAAAGCATCAAGGCCGAAGTCAGCATAGATGATGGAGATATGGTGATGGTAGTGCAGCGAACTACACAACACAACAACACATAAAAGTAGTGCTACAGAGAATATGAAAAACTGAAAAACATGAAGGCAGTAAGTGCTGACTGAAAACAAAACCACAAAGACATCAAGTATGTCTAAAGTTAATGCAACTGATTTTGAGTGAATGGTATCAAGTATATGAAATGTACTTGTAAATAGCATGGCAAAGTTGAATGCATGAACAAGTGAATCAGTGCATAAGTGACTACAGAATCAAGTTCAGTAATGTTAACAGTGAAGAACATGGACTGCAACAATCAAGTGAGTGTAGAGAACAAGCTGCATGAAGGCAACATAGAGCAATGTCGAGCTCAGTACAAAACAATAGTACTACAACTACATAGACCAAACATATGCACAGTGCAGATCACAAAGACTTGTCACCACAAATATGAAGACCAGAAGTACAAAATGACCAAGCTGCTGCATATCAGTGGTGCAGACTATCAAGTAGTCATATACAGACTCTACTTACAAGCATGGCCGTGCATGGTACAACAACAAAGACCAAGGCTACAATTGTGCAAATGCTCAAACTCAGATGGACAACATATCAAATGATCTAATGAATCAACTGCAATGCAACACAAATGTGTTTACATGAACCAATCTACATACTCCAAAACTAACAGCAGTGCCAACAGACTCAAGAGAATGCAACAACATGTCAACAGAAATGATACAACAACAAGGCAGACCACAAAAAGCATGCTACCAAGTTCAACAACATCAAATATGACCAAGTCAAGAGAATCAAGACGACCAGGTAATGATGATGAAAGTGTGCAAGTGCAGACGACAGTTACTCAATGCAACTCGAGAGTGTACCCAAGTGAAACCAGTAAAATCATGACATCAAGTATGATCAAGACCAAATGCAAATAGCAGTATACAAGTGATCAAGTGGCCTGAGACAATGACAAGGGAATGCAACTCTACTCCATATACATGACAACCAGAACAAATGTCACTGCAGTATGAAGGTCACAGTAGACAACATGGTGCATAAGACTCATTGCAATAAAAATCAAGTTACAAGTCAACATGACTAGAAGGTAAATTAAGCATCATGTACGCAACAGGGCTAGAACACCTCAGTGAGTATATGCCGAAGTCAGAGACAAGTAGCAGTATGCAAAAATGGAGTGTGTGCAACATGATGAAGCAGGGATGATACAAACACTTAATAAGCCTCAAAACAGCATAATGATGTATCCAAGAAAGCCATAATATATAGGTGAGAAAGTGACCGAAGGTAAGCAACTCAAAATCAAAGTCAAAGCATCAGGGGATTCAAAGCCGTGGTCATCACGAAATTGAATCAAAACAATTTCAAGTTGAACAAATCAGAGCCAGAGTCAAATTTAACAGAGGCCAAAAATTCGAAACAAGTGAAAATAGAAAATCATCATTAACAACAACGAATTCAAATTTGGCATACAAAGACAAGCAGTTTCGAATTAGAAGTGAGTAATGTAAATTACTCACCATGTCGACGAATTTAGGAGAAGCCGAGCACGAGATCGTCGATCGACGCAGCCACGAGCGAGATGAAGGGGCGAACGAGAAATGCAAAAGGGGGCCGCCATTAATTTCCTTCGTTTATTTTTATTTTAGGTTTTTTTTGAATGAGAAAAATAAAAAAGGGGGAACGGGTTGTACTCGAACAACACGACATCAAAATTGATGGGCCGAGATTTAACATTTAAAGCCCAACAATTCCTTTTAATAATTTATAAAAGATTTTTAATTCAAAATTTAAAAACTTCAAATGGAAATTTGCAACAATATTTATCGTCTAAATGTCGATTATTAATTGTTGCTAAGTACCGGGTTGTTACAGACTCCCCTCCTTAAAGAAATTGCGTCCTCGCAATCATAAGGAATAATAGGACAACAGACAACAACCATAAGAGCATATCATCACAAGATGGAGAGATTAGAAATAGGAAGTTCACCATAAAGAGCATGAAAGAGTAAGCTTGAACGTGTTTGCTCGATGAATTCTCTGGATTCCAAAGTGAAATCCAGAGGATTTGAGAACCACTGAGCTTTTACGAGAAAAACATCTTTATTTCGAGGGTGCTGAACCTCCGAAGCAATGATGTGAATAGAAGGTTGCTCAAGAATAAGGATCAGAAATTCCAAAGGCATTTCCGTAATTGGAAGACGTAGAAAACGTCATGAATAGCAGAAAATTGAGCCGATACACTGGCGTAGTACTATATAAACACCAAAGGAACCTTTTAATTTCATAAAAGAAATTCACAAATTCTCAACAAAATTTAATTATCGAATAGATAATCAGAATACAGAAATCACAAAACAGCAATATCTAATCACCGATTCGATAATTAGAAAACAGCAAAATCAGCAAATCTAATTATCAACAAAGATAATTAGAAAACACAAATATCAAACTATCAAAAACGATAATCAGGAATTACCACAACGGTGATCAAACTTCAAATCAACAAATATTCAATTATCAAAACGATAATCAAATCTTAAATCACAAATATTTAATTATCACAAACGATAATTAAATCTCAAATATCTAATTATCACAAGCGATAATCAGAAACAATAAATATCCGATTATAAAAAACGATAACCAGAAATCACAAATCAATGAATATTTAATTATCACAATTGATAATTAAATCTTAAATCGCAAATATTTAATTATCACAAACGATAATTAAGTCACAAATATCTAATTATCACAAACGATAATTAGAAACAACAAATTTCTGATTATCAAAAACGATAATCAGAAATCACAAATCAATGATTATTTAATTATCACAATTGATAATTAAATCTCAAATCACAAAATTTTCAATTAACGAGTCCGGAATTAACCGAAATAGCAAACGCACATGACCCATAACCACTAGCTTAACTTAAATATTTACGAACAAACTGTAGATCTTCACTAGAAAAATGTCACAAGTGATTCAATCGAACAAGTCCAAAAATTAACCGACGAAGTAAACGCAAGCGTTTCATACCACTTGTTTTGCTAAGCCGTTTAATTAGATTTCTCATACGAGTGAAATAAAGGTTTGTATATACTAATAGATTGGAAAACGGTTTAGGAAAAGAGTTTGATATTGAAAATAGAGTTAAAAACATTTTGATAAAAGAGTTTTGATATTTACTACTGGTATTGAAACATTTATATTTTTAAAGTGACAAGTCACAAAAATGATTGTAGAAACAATCAATCACAAGAATTTCACATACGAAGACGTGAATAGAATCCAAAGAAATCGATACCGAATTCATCGAAAGGTATGTTCACAAAAATCCCGAAGAAAAGGTCATCAAAGTTGCTAATAAATGATAGCAACAAATCGGGAAATAATCAAGAATCGATTAAATTCGAAAACCAAATCAATTCACTAAGATTCACATTCGAAGACGTGATTAAAATCCGAAGAATTCGATTCCAACCCATCAAAGTAGGAATATCCAAAAATCCCAGAAATAGAAGTTATTAAAGTCGACAAAGAAGATAACAACTAATCGGAAAAGAAGAATCGATTAACAATTGGAAAAACAAAGCAGAACGAGCATAAATGCATAAATGACTTCAACAAAAATAAAAATCAAGTCAATGTCGAAGTCAACAATTAATGGCCATAATCGAGTACAAAACGATTCAACATCATCATCAAAGAATTCAACGGCAAACCAAGTCAGCGTTTTGGAAATCAAGAATTTAGAAATTTCTCAAAAACAAAGTGACCGAAGTCGAATGGAAATCAAGGCGAGGAAAACATAAAATATCAAGTTCAGAATCGCTAAGATTCGAACAAAATCAACTATCGGCTAAATCAAATCAAAGCCGAAAACACAAGATTTCAAAATCAAATGCATATGAATAAGCATTAGGAATTCATACCTAACAATCAAAGACAATCATATACAAATATGAGAGATAAAACGTCAACAAATAGTTGTATCACATGTACTATCTAAGTTATGTGTTATATTTGTTCTAAACCCCAGGCTCTGATACCAAGCTGTGACGCCCCACCTCTATACCCACGCTAGCCAAGAACACTACGGTGTAGTGCTGTCAACTAACACGGAGAATAAGGCTGTTGAGGAGCGGCCATCAATAGTTAGGCCTTATACTAGTATTGGTTATCTCGATAGGGGTGGTATATAAATATATATTCTTTCATTTTTCATCTCTGATTTATTTTCTCCCATCGAAATCTCCCAATTCCAGTATAAAACGAACTACGACGGTTCATAATAGTTTAGAACAGTAAATATAAAATATTACACAGATAATATAATGCGGAACACAAATAAAAGAGAAAGTCTCATATATACAATAACTGATGTCAGTTACAATACATTTGATACAATACATATGACACAGTACATATGATACAACTACCACAGTCGACTCAGGAAGTTACATATACAAGTACATTAACGTATATAATATACATGAATACATATCTTCCTATACAATTATACAGACTACTACAAATGACGACGACTACTCCAAAAGATATGAAAGAACTTCATAGCTCTAGCAGCAACCCAAAGCAGAATATCTACAACCTGAAATACTCGGCCTGACCCGAGTATTAGATTCAAAAGAAAATAATACTCGAGTCAGTCTAATTCAAACTCAGTTATTAGTGCACAGAAGCAATAATAATTAAATAATGAATAGACGACAGTAATTAAACCAAATCAGAATGCAATTCAAAATATTGAATTGAATAAACAAAACAGTTCAAACCATTGAAATATCAATTAAAATATTAATTCAGGTAGGGCTGCAGTACACGCACGCGTGCACTGCCTCGCCACTACAGCATATGGAATATGCAAAAGATCAAACAATCAAAACCAGATAGAATACCATAAAAGCCATACCGTGTGGCTGCAGTTCACGCTTGCGTGCACTGCCTTGCCACTACAGTGATGATGTACCCAATGAATATTCACAAGCATCGCCGTGAATATCATAAGGCCAAGTGTCGATTAAATTACAGAGACAAATGCGAGGTCAAGCCCAATGAATTTTAGGCTCAACACAAGGCGAAGAGTAAAGTATCTAGTCATGTACACCAGAACGAAATCAAGAAACGTAAAAGTGCACATGAACAAGTACTGTGCATATATAGGTGCAACACAGTTCAGTACATGGATAAAAGACAGTGAAACCGGAAGAACAAAATGAAACAGAGAAGGCACATGGATGTGCAGGCTAAAAAAAATGCAGCCTCGACAAAGCATCAAGGCCGAAGTCAGCATAGATGATGGAGATATGGTGATGGTAGTGCAGCGAACTACACAACACAGCAACACATAAAAGTAGTGCTACAGAGAATATGAAAAACTGAAAAACATGAAGGCAGTAAGTGCTGACTGAAAACAAAACCACAAAGACATCAAGTATGTCTAAAGTTAATGCAACTGATTTTGAGTGAATGGTATCAAGTATATGAAATGTACTTGTAAATAGCATGGCAAAGTTGAATGCATGAACAAGTGAATCAGTGCATAAGTGACTACAGAATCAAGTTCAGTAATGTTAACAGTGAAGAACATGGACTGCAACAATCAAGTGAGTGTAGAGAACAAGCTGCATGAAGGCAACATAGAGCAATGTCGAGCTCAGTACAAAACAATAGTACTACAACTACATAGACCAAACATATGCACAGTGCAGATCACAAAGACTTGTCACCACAAATATGAAGACCAGAAGTACAAAATGACCTAGCTGCTGCATATCAGTGGTGCAGACTATCAAGTAGTCATATACAGACTTTACTTACAAGCATGGCCGTGCATGGTACAACAACAAAGACCAAGGCTACAATTGTGCAAATGCTCAAACTCAGATGGACAACATATCAAATGATCTAATGAATCAACTGCAATGCAACACAAATGTGTTTACATGAACCAATCTACATACTCCAAAACTAACAGCAGTGCCAACAGACTCAAGAGAATGCAACAACATGTCAACAGAAATGATACAACAACAAGGCAGACCACAAAAAGCATGCTACCAAGTTCAACAACATCAAATATGACCAAGTCAAGAGAATCAAGACGACCAGGTAATGATGATGAAAGTGTGCAAGTGCAGACGACAGTTACTCAATGCAACTCGAGAGTGTACCCAAGTGAAACCAGTAAAATCATGACATCAAGTATGATCAAGACCAAATGCAAACAGCAGTATACAAGTGATCAAGTGGCCTGAGACAATGACAAGGGAATGCAACTCTACTCCATATACATGACAACCAGAACAAATGTCACTGCAGTATGAAGGTCACAGTAGACAACATGGTGCATAAGACTCATTGCAATAAAAATCAAGTTATAAGTCAACATGACTAGAAGGTAAATTAAGCATCATGTACGCAACAGGGCTAGAACACCTCAGTGAGTATATGCCGAAGTCAGAGACAAGTAGCAGTATGCAAAAATGGAGTGTGTGCAACATGATGAAGCAGGGATGATACAAACACTTAATAAGCCTCAAAACAGCATAATGATGTATCCAAGAAAGCCATAATATACAGGTGAGAAAGTGACCGAAGGTAAGCAACTCAAAATCAAAGTCAAAGCATCAGGGGATTCAAAGCCGTGGTCATCACGAAATTGAATCAAAACAATTTCAAGTTGAACAAATCAGAGCCAGAGTCAAATTTAACAGAGGCCAAAAATTCGAAACAAGTGAAAGTAGAAAATCATCATTAACAACAACGAATTCAAATTTGGCATACAAAGACAAGCAGTTTCGAATTAGAAGTGAGTAATGTAAATTACTCACCTTGTCGACGAATTTAGGAGAAGCCGAGCACGAGATCATCGATCGACGCAGCCACGAGCGAGATGAAGGGGCGAACGAGAAATGCAAAAGGGGGCCGCCATTAATTTCCTTCGTTTATTTTTATTTTAGGTCTTTTTTTGAATGAGAAAAATAAAAAAGGGGGAACGGGTTGTACTCGAACAACACGGCATCAAAATTGATGGACCGAGATTTAACATTTAAAGCCCAACAATTCCTTTTAATAATTTATAAAAGAATTTTAATTCAAAATTTAAAAACTTCAAATGGAAATTTGCAACAATATTTATCGTCTAAATGTCGATTATTAATTGTTGTTAAGTACCGGGTTGTTACATATAGCTTCCAAAAATGGTTTAGTTCAAGAATAACGAAATTTATAAAATGTCGTAATAGATATTTAGTTATTTCAAACATTGTCAGATTCAAAACAATAGCATTTAAAAATGCTGTCAAAAGACTACAGCATTTTGAAAATGCTATAAAATTCCAGGTTTCATTTTAACTTTTCAAAAATAATAATAAAACTCCAAATTTTTATTATTACAACTTAAAAATCATATTTCTAGACTTCAAAATTTTACATAAAAAAACATTTTAACATATGATTTAACACAATAAAATTTTAAGATCAAATATTCAATTTTACAAACTCCATTCATTTATTAAGTCAAAATTCACAGTTTATTTTTTTATAAATTTAATAAACTTAACATTTTACTTCAAATATCATTTCAAAACTTTAAATTTAATTTCCATTATTTATTTACATTTTAAAATAAAATTTAAAGTCAAACATCACATTTACTCCAAATTTACATACTTGAATTCACTTAAATTCACAATTTCAAGATTTAATATTTAACTTTCTTAAAACCATAATATATATATATTTTTAAATCAAAATTTCATACTTTTGAAAATACATAAAAAAATCATTTAAAAATATACCACGGGGTCTGTATATAATTTTCTAACCTAGGTCAAGTGATACGGATATATATCATTTCAATCCATAATTTACAAAGAAAACCGGGTTTTATCATTTCAAACCCGCAATCCCAAGTCAGATAAAATACAATAAAAATCGCTCAAGCCTATCATTTCAGCCCATAACGATTTTTCCCTATTCTAAAGTCCGTTCGGGTATGTATCATTTCAACCCATAGTGATTCTATTCTAACAGGGAATTTGCAGTGTGAATATATGCATAAACAATATAAACAATGTCAATGTCACAATATAATGTCATATATCAGATGTCAGGTGATAATTAACAGTTTTAACATCGTAATAACATGGTATAGCATATCATATGATCAACATTAACTTGCATAACATTTTATATTACTAAACAATTGTCATCAATTCACTATTTCATAAGTATAAATGTCAGAGTGAGAAAGACTCACTTTTATCAAAGCTAGAGACAAACAACACACACAAGAGCGATTCCAAAGGCACGACAAGATTTGAATAGATGGAGACCCTTGTATACAACACAAAATATAACATACATAAGCACAAATATAGATATCGACATACAAATATAATTAACAACTTTAGTTTGCAAAACAGTTGCAAAACAAGAGAGATGACCAAACCTTAGAAGCAAAAGACCTACACACGACAACATAAGCTTGTCACATGATCAAATGGGCTTACTCTCATCATACTAGGCTCAGCCTAGATGCCAACAGGGCTCAAGTTTGGGTCAATATGGGTTCATATGGCTCGGCCTAACTTGGATATGAAGGAGTAGAAGTTGTGACATGAGAAATACAAAAGTCAATGCAATTAAGTGGATTTTTGGTGCAACTATAGGTTCGTCCTGCCATGGCTTGGGCTTGGTCATGCAATGGGATGGTCAGGTAATGGCTGGAGTGGCGGCCAAAGGTGGTGGAGGGACTGGTGGTGGCGGCCGTGGAGGTGGTCTAAGTGAAAAATGAAGGTTATGGCCTTAAGGGTTTGGCTAGGCTAGTTTTCAAGTGATGCTTGTATTAATTTGAGGAATTTGCAACCTTGGGAGGGCCATGGCCTGTAATGGTCAGTGGAGTAGGAGGAGTAGCTGCCAAGTATGGTGGAGGTGGTGGTCGTGGAGTTGGAGTGGACTAGAGGCCGAGCTATGCTAGATGAGGAACAAGGTAGAAATCATTGAAAAGAAGTAGAAAAGAAAGAATGAAGCCATAAGTTTTTTTTTCCTTTTTTTTCTTCATGAAGCCGTGAGTTTTAGGGGGAAGATGAGAAAGAGTTTTCACGTGAAAAGGAAAATGGAATGTCAGTTGAAGAGTGGAGTTAAGGCAGCCAATTGAAGAGATGTTGGTTGAGAAATGAAAAGACAGAATACAAAAAGGCTTGAGCAAATAAAGAGTCACAAACCTTTCAAATTTCCACCATTTCTTTTTAAATTTTAAATACATGTAAAATATATATATAAATACAGATAAAACACGAAAATATATTAAATAAAAAATAAAAATAAATAAATATTAATTAAATATAATTAAATTAAGAAAATTGCAAAGAAAATGTAAACTAGGCTTGAAAATTTGAAAATAAATGAAATGAACTTTGGAAAAATTGTATGTACATGAAACATATTTATAAATAAAAATAAAAACATAAAAATAAAATGTATACATAAAAATTAATAAATAAATTTTAATTAAATATAATTTAAATAAAGAAAATAACAGAAAAATGGAAACTAACCTTTAAAAATAGAAAATAAATTCAATGAGCTTTGGACAAATTCAAACATCACTTTAAAATATTCAAAAGGTAAAAATATATGTAACATAACATATAATACAATTTAGAATAATATATGACAATTAAAAAGATTATTTATATAATTTAAAATAAAAAGTAGTGTTAAATAAAACAATTTACACCCAATTTTGTAAAAAGCATAACTTTCACGATATTATTCGGATTTCAACGAAATGAAAAGCATTGTTCTTGAAATTTTGTTTACTTTCATAACAAACGGTAAAATTAAAATTTTAAAACTTTTAAAATTTAAATTTAAAGTCAAACTTTGACCAGATTGACCAAAATTCACATTTTCTGGAAATATTCAATTTATGCATGTTTGAAATTCTAATCCACATCAAATCAACATTTATATTTCAATTAACAAAATATATTCATTTTAATAAATAAAATAATGTTTTTAAACTAGGAATTTAAATTAAAATAATTAAAATATACAATTACAATAATCAGAAAATACAGGGTTGTTACATTAATAAAACAGAAAATCAACTCCGGGTCAAACATGGGTCTGGTCTGAGTAAATGGGTTAAAGTTGCTTAACTTTGAAAATCATTTGAAGGAAAAGGTATCTTGTAAGACTTCCCACACATAAACATGGAAAAGTTTTTGCCTTACGATAACCAAAACATTTGATAGGAAATCCAGTGATATTATAATTGGGTCTAGGGTTTTCAAATAAACTAGAAAATAGCTGAAATTGTTACATTTATTAAATTGCAGCATACATAGGTTTACATCAAGTCCGAGGGCACTTATTGGATATTGGATTCCATACAATGGCAGGGCTACTGGGGTACTATCCGTCACAATACTTGGTCTAGATCAGAGTACTGAGGATCCACCCTAAATCCCTTACAACACAAGGCCGGAACCATCCCTTACTGGATAGTTTCGAACAAGACATCCCTGCGGTTGGGATCAACAACCGCCCACTAAGCCGAATAAAAAGGGACCTCTAGATAGGGGAAAATCTTGTCCAACTTGGGTGCAACCCACTTAGCCTTGCTGCACCTTCCATGTTTCAGCCATTCTATAGAACACATCTATCTTAGAATGCTCATCGTCCTCCTGACGATGTTCTAAAAGCATTCAATCCATACAAGTTCATTCCGGATTCGAACGAAACCGAAGGCACTATCTCGTTACACTCATTTTGGAATCACCCTTAGAGTTAACGATAATAGCCCTTGCACTCTGAATCTTCATCTCGAAACTAAAAGCACTATCTTCGTTATACTCGTATTGGAATCACCCTCATAGTTTTAACGACAAATAATTCTTACACTTCGAGTCTTCAACATGACTTGAGAATTAACGGCCTAACGTTTAATTTAGATCGATGTGGTTTTCGGATATCCTAATCTAGAAATTCGATCCCGGTCTCATCGAAATCCAAAACTCTATTTTAATGTCCATGTTGTTAAAGGTTTAGCAATTTAATTTATATTCAGATAGATGATTCATAATATCACAGATTGATAATCCATATCATCATAATTCATCCAAAATATCTCATATCACCAAGCAACACATATCACATATCAGAGATATCACATAGTCCAAAACATCCAATATCATTTATAATTCATAAGCAAGATATTTTAGTTGAATAATTCCTAATAAATTTAATTAACCTCCAATTAACTTAATTACTAACTTTTTAATCACTTGGATTACTTAAATCCTGCTTACTTAACATTAACTAATTTCAAACCAATTAATTAATCATCCATCCATTATCTATCTTAATTAATCATCCTTGATTAATTATTCTCTAATTACATTAACTAATTAACCTTTAATTAATCACAAAGATTAATTAGCCTTAACCACTAATTAACCTTTAATTACTCTCATTAATTAATTAATTACAATTCTAATTACTTTCATTAGTTAGTTACTCTTTTTATTTAATTACTTTTAATAAGTGATCTTTAATTAATCACATTCATTAATTAATCTTAATTAATAACATTCATTAATTAATTATCCTCTAATTAATTAACTAACCCTTTACTTAATTATATTAATTAATGCTTTAATTAATTACACTGAGTAATTTATTCTTAATTATTTCCACTAATTAAATATTCTTTAATTACTTTTATAAGTGATTTCACTTTAATTAATTTCATTCAGTAATTAGCCCCCAATTAATCACTTTAAGTAATTATCCATTAATTACTTCATCAAGTAATTATACTTTATAAACTACATTAAGTAATTATACTTAACCAATTCCACAAATGATTATCCTTAATTAATTAATCTAATTAATTATTTTAAATTAATTATCTTAATTAATCATCTCATAATCACTAGTTAATGATCTTTAAATTAATCAATCATTAACTATTCACTAATTATTTCTCCAAAATAATTATACCTTGATTATCAACATCAATTAATCTTTATTAATCTAATAAAATGATCAACTTTTAATTAATATTACTAACTAATCAACTTAATTACATCATTTAATTTTTATTAGAAAACATTAGGAATCCATTATATAATTAAAAATATAATTTACCTAAAAATAAAACAATTTAAAACATTTAATTTATCATTTAAAATCTTGAAACTTATCCAAAACTTTTTTAATAAATACCTATTCTTTGAAAACTTAGTTATCAATTTTTTTTTACTTATTCAGTTTTTTAAACATATTTAAACTTGGTTCAAAATTTATTTTGAATCTTAAATACATTTTAAAAATCTTAACTAAACATCTTCTTTAGAAAACTAATATTTTAAAATCTTTAAAACTTTTAAAACTTATTTACACACTTAACTTGAAACTTTAAATAATATTCTAGCTTGTAAGACTAAATTTTTTTTTCTTTATACTTAAACTTGATCTCTTTTAAAAAAATTAAAAACCTGGTTACTCAATCAAAACTAAAATCGAGCTTGACAAACAATTCCTGGGCCAAAACACTTGAAACCCCGAACTAGTCTCGTGACCCTTGCTAAACACCACTACTTCAAGTCGCACTAGCATCTACGCGAGAATGAAACCGAGAGAACATCTTCTTCCCAAACTCAAAACAAACCCAGACACAACACATTCCACTGTGCACGTGCATGATGACTCTCGCGACTTCGACCAACTACGCCGGCCTCGTCACATTGCCGATGTCCTCTACAAGCCTTCCAACCACCTAGATCCAACAATCCCATCTCGAATCAAAATCGAGTACTTTAATCAAAACTGGAACCCAAACTTCGATCGGAAACCACCCCTTGCCGTCGATCTCGACCACGAGATCCCTCGCCGACATCGCCAAAACTTCGTCACGACTTCCACCATTATTCCCCCCCATCGCGATCGAGTCTGGCCTTCCCACGGCGATTCAATCTCCTCGGAAATATCGGCTACCCAGATCACCAAAAAACCCTACATCTCCATTCTCTGTCCACCACGGCCACTAATAAAATATTACACCATTTTTCCAAAGATCAACATCCCCTAAGCCATCTTGGATAACAAACCCGAGCTCCAAATCGTCACCGATCACCGATGATTGACGAAATACCCAAAATTGACCATCTCAATAAATCTCATCCTATACTTAGCTAAAAATCAAGATATTCATATCAAAAATCATGATTTCCTACCATGATTCCATTCATGAAATCCAAACATGAGATAGCAATCATTGATTTTTGACCTATATAAATTTTTTTACTGTTATTTCTAAATTTTTATTTAATCTCTAAATTAAAATTCTCGAAACCATTTTTAGAATTGTTGTTATAAGATTATAATCATATTTCATTCAAGGATCAAAACTCAATTCTGATTATATGAGGAGATTTAAAATTTTGAAAGTAACTCGAGCCTGTGGAAATAACAGAGACGGTTTATATATATATATATATATATATATATATGTATATGTATATATACACACACAGATATACACACATATAAACAGGCAATTTCAAACATATATCCAGATAAAATCAATCGTGCAAACCATATTACAACTTTTCCATATAGGATTATCAAATGCAATACTTTAAAACTATTTTTAAAGGAGGGTTTACTCACCAGAAAACTAGAATAAAGGAGCAGAGGTTTTAATTTAAATCTGGAAACTAGAAATTTTGAATTTGATGGCTTGTAGTTGGATTTGAAATCTGTGTTAAGTTGAATTTGTATCTTGGTGTCTTGAAGCTTTGATTGTTGATATTGAATCAGGTTACAGATTTGTTGAATTTGGGGCTTTCTTTACTTTAAATCTTGCAATAGTTGAAGTTGCAGTTGAGTTAAAACTTGAAACAGGTTGTTATTTGATTTTCTTCTAGTTTTGAAAAATGAAAGAAGATTTGAGAGGAAGAAGATGTTTTTGAACTGAAAATAAAATGGTCAGCTTTTCTCTAAACTTATGTTATATATACATCTTTTAGATTTTAAAATAAAATAGGTTGCCATTTGTTAGTTGCATGCATACATAGATTACAAATGTTGATACAAGTCTTAACTATTTACAAATTTATAACTATTTTAATATATATACTATATTTCAATATGTAAATTAGTTAAGTCAAAAGTGTTATGAGTTCCAAAGTGTTATGATTTAAAAAGTGCTGTGATTTCCAAAGTGTTATGATTCAAAGTATAATGATTTCGAAAGCGTTATAAATTTTGAAAGTGTTACATTCTGAAAACGAATATTGTTTAAAGGGAATAATGATATCGAATTGATATGATTCTGAAATGAATATGATATTTTGATATGAAATATTGTTTAAAGGGAATAATGATATCGAATTGATATGATTCTGAAATGAATATTATATTTTGATATGAAGTATGAACTATATGAAATGAAATAACTACGGTGTGAAATAAGCGTTTGGTTGTTAAAGAGACCGGGATCGGATATTGTCATACTCTCTGCCAATACCGAAAACCACTTTAACAACTGTGTACGTAGTGGCGATACCAAAAGGAAGTAGGATGGTTTGGTGCCGATTCTATATGGTATTTACATAGCCCTGACTCCCGTGAGTCTGCTTGATGTGGCTAAAATAGGAGCCACGCCGGGCCGAGTGAGGTCATTCCTCCTATCGGACACATTTCTTCGATATCATTCTATTGCTTTTGTGATTTGATTGGGTGCACCCTTTGATTTGGGAGTGTGTCACGAGGTGGGCGGTAGCAGCTGTTATGCGTTACCACCAATCCAGATAAGCAATCGGTATATCTACCCTGGCATTGCCTCGAGTGCCTTGTCGCATTCCCTATCGCGCCTTCTACGAGTTTATTTTGTGTCATACATATGGAGTGCTCCCTGGTAGCCCACTTGCGAGTGAAGTTTACGGTATCTGTATAGACTACGGCATTATAAAAATGTGTTAAAGGGGATATGGGTAACACCTTAACACTATTTTAATAGTTTACTTTACTATAGACATATTATAATAGCATATATTATTACATAGTAGATAATTCCACGGATCCTTGGAGGATGGAAATCCTAAACATCCTTTAATTTACTTGTATTTCAGTTGACATTTCATTTGATTTGAATTTATTGATATAAGAATGTTAATCCTGACTCAAGTGATTTTGTGTTTTTCTTTACACTTAGGTCAGACTAAGTGTCACAATATTTGAGACTCACCTTTGGAGTTGGAGCTTCACTCGGAGATCCATCTGTATCTATTCATCTTTCAGCTATCCAGTTGTTTTGTTTAGACTTTTCATTGGTTTGTAATCGAAACTACATTGTATTTACGATGTTCTGTTGTATTTCATTTCAGACTATGTTGTTTACATAGTAGCTTCATGAACTACTATTTATCTATTCAGCTACTTATAGTTATATTACTTTGTGTCTGTGATTCTGTGATTGATTTATTTGCTGTATATGTTGAGTTTTGTCAAATGTAAATTAACAATCTAATAGTTTGAGCAATTCAAGTCTGACATGTGCGGATGCGAATGGTTTGAAATACCAGGTCATTACAGTTGGTATTAGAGCTCTGGTTTAGGAAAAACTTAGCATATAGAGTAAAATTAATTACAGAATCACCTTCGTTCGAGCATGAATTTCTCCTCCTTGATTAGGATTTCTTTTGAATTTCGGAACTTTCCCTTTTGTTCTGAAATCCATTCTCGTCTCTCCCTGTTCGTGTTTTTTGATATTGGAACATCCCATAGCTTCATTCTTTTAGGTGACTCATCTCATCAGCGGTCCCGCCAATCTTAAAATGATTTGTATAGGGGTGAAACTCCTTTACAACGAGCATTTATTCACCGAAGATTTTTGTACCCTCGACTTAGATGCTGCTATCTCTTGTTATGCTCGAATATTTTTATAGTAAACGACCAGGGTAATTCTCTTGTGATCAATCTTATTCCGTATCGATCTTATTCTTGAAGTCACGGTTGACCCAGTTAAGGTCACTCGAGATTAATATTAGTATATCCATCTTTTTGTACTTTAATCATCTTATCTTTATTTCGAGCTTATCTTTTAGTTAGCTTTGATCAAAGTTCCTCTAATTTGGATCTCTATCCTTGTTCTGAAATCCATTCTGGAATCATCGAGTGAGGGAGTGTATTTGTAATTAATATAAAAATATCTTATAGAGTGTTGCTTGAGTTGTTAAGTTTGAATTTTGGGGTTTCGATCGATTCGTTTGATCAACGTTATCGATAGGAATTCCAAAACACTTGAATAGAGCAAACTGACACAATATTGTTTTCGAAAATTGTAAAGGAAATAATTTTGTATATGATTATATTCTAGATATAAAAGTATAATTTTTTGACATTTAATAGTTAAATGAATTGGTTGTTAGAAACGATAATATTGATTTTCATTTATTGTTTTGTAAACCGCTTAATATTGCAACATGATGCAAATAAATGAAATTATAAAACATGGTTTATAAATTGATTTGGAATTGAAATGAAATGAAATGAAATTAAGAATTTGAGAATTCAATTTTCGGTATTTTCAAGACAAATTTGGTTTTTAAAATTTTGGAATATATTATTTGAAAGTATTTTCGAATGGAAATTGTTTCAAAGGTATAATTTAAAAAGAATTAAGTCCGTACTCTCTTCGTTTGTTGCTGGAAAATACATTCGGTGATGACTGCAGCATCATCGACATTCATTTTCGAGTCTCAAAGTGGAGAGGCCCCTTGGTATCTTTGCTAACTTTTGTTTGGAAAATGGATTTGGTTTGAATTCCTTGAGTATGATTTGCTGTACAAAATATATATACATAATTATTACAAAATAGTTTGAAGTTAAACCAGAAATCTGAATCATAAGTTTTTTATTAATAAATGGTTTCAGTTATTGAAATAAAGTGAAATTTTTGAATAATTGGAACATCTAAAAATGATAATTGAAATTAAACCAACATGTAATGGTTGAATTTGAATAAAAAATTATTTGTGTAAATACTAAATTGCATTCTAATATATACAACTTACCTAGAATATTCAAAAAGTTGAACTGTCAAGATGAGTTTGCAATTGAAGGTTATACAAGAGAGACTTAGGCAAAAAATTGTTCAAATCAAATTTTTCTTAATAAAAATATTATAAATAACAAGTGGTATAGTGCTCAATTTCATATGAAACATTTATACCTAAGATATTCAAAGGTTTAAAATGTAATAAAAATATGCAGTTGAATAGTATACAATATAGAATGTAAGAAATAAAATGGGCAACAAAATAAATTCTGATAAGGGAATTTATAAATAAGAATTGTTTTGTTATAACGAATGTTACACATAGGAAATGTAAATTGAAACAAATTGAATAATAAGTAGAGAATGGGTAAATAAATGTAAACTTAAGAAATTAAACAGGCAATGAAAGAATTCATATCTTTGCAAATAAATGGTGAATTATAAAGAATAGTTGAAATTGAATTATACGAGGAATTAACTTAAGTGAAATCAAATGGAATAAATAAATGAGCTGAATAGTTTTGAAGGAAATTTTTGTAACAAAGGTAATAAATTAAAATCAAATCGACTAAATGGAATACATGGAATTGAAATCAATCAAGTGTGAACACAATAAATTTGATTGATTAAATAAAATGAATTGAAATCAATTTGTTGAATATTAATCCATTTCAAAATAAATAAAATTTATATGGTTTGAATAAATTTTTGTATTTTGTATTTCAATCTATTTTTCTTTATGGTTGCTTCTATTCTCCTATCTCGTTCCTTTTCGAGGACAAAAAGTTTTGAGTGAGGGAGAGTGTAACAACCCGTAATTTTTAATGGTTTTATAATGTAATTAGTTTAAATTTTGCTTGAAAATATACAATTAAATTTTGAATTGAAAATTTGATATTCGAAATACGTCTATTTAACATAACAATTGGTAATTTTTTATTGAAAAATATGAAAGTTAATTTAGCTGTGTAATTTTCAATTTCAATATTAAATCAGTTGAAATTAGATGAAAATAAAATATATTTGAAACCTGAATATTTTTATATAATAAAACTGTAATTTTTTCTAAGTGAGACGTCATAATTCGTTTCATCAAATTTGGACTTCTCTACCCTCGTTTATCTTATTTTCAACAGTTTAGCAGCAATTTGGCAGTGAATATCGACTTTTGATAGGATGATCATATCGCTGATATTTGTGTATCATTTTATTTTCCTCATCGTGCTAATCTCCGCAGCATATTTATCTCTGTATTTTGAAGCTCGGTACGTAATGGAGACGATTGAGTAGTTCGCTGCACTGGTATCGCATTCGTGATTTTTTATTTCTCTTTGCCCTTTCAAACTATAGGCGTGGAACCCAAGCAACCATCAATTGCGTTAATTATTCAGCTCATTCCAAGGGGTGACCGTTGCTCTTACATTTTTGTTTTATATTACCTTACCACATTTTTTGCCGTTCATTTGCAAAGGTATGTTCCATTTTTTTTCTTTTCTTTCTTCTTCTCTTTTCTTTTTCTTCCATCTAAGAACCAACCCTCTTCTTCCATTTATTTTCTCTCTTCCCAGATATCGACCGCAAAAAAAAAAAAAAAAAAAAACTCCATGCATCACCTTCGCCCAATGGCCGTAGCCTGCCTCCAAAGCCCCAGCGATCACCCACTGTAGCTCCTCCCTCCATGCCTTCTCGCAGCTTCGTCACCAAGTCACCACAACCCCACAAACTCTCTCATTTTCCTCTGAACCTCCTTTCAGCCACCATCACTGAAGGCGACAACCATCGTCGAACCCAACAACTTGCCGTGCCTTACCACTTCCACCACCGGACAGCAAATTCACCACACAACCTCCCTTTTGCCCCACCCACATGCTTGCTTCCTCCGCCCCATCACCTAACTCCATTCGCCACCCTCACCCACCTGTGTCACGGCCAAGTGCGCAGACAATCCACCACCATCATTTCCCGCCAAACACGCTCCATGCTCCACCTTCCCACGGCAGATCCATCCGCATCCCCTCTCCTCTAGTTTGTTATAAAATATATCTATGAAACTTATATTTGTTGCACTCTGTCCATCTTTTTGCTCATATGCATATACTGCAAGTATATATTACATGCTTTGAGATATATTGCTAGTATATTGTAAGTATATATTTTGTGCATTCAATCTAAGCATATATGTTGCTTTAATTCTATATATATATATATATAAGCACTTGCAATATATTATTATAGTATAAAGGAAGTTATATATATTAGCTGTTTACACTTTATAAGTTTATATTTGATCTGTTAGGTTGTATATATATTTTAATAAAGTAAGTATACTTGATTTTTTTTTCATAAATGTGGATCTGAAGATATAACAGGCAGATATATATATATAGTAACAATGAAAGTTTATATAAGTGGTTACATATATAGAGTATGCATGTTAAAGTCATATTCTTTTGTTTGTTTTATAAAAAAAAATATATTATGTAAGTATATTTTACTATATATATACATTGAGTATGTGTTTAAAATAGTATATTGGTTTAAAAAAATAGATATATAGAATATTTTAATGTTAAATATGAAATTTGGTTTAAAAAAATAGATATATAGAATATTTTAATGTTAAATATGAAATTTGATAAACAAGGAAAAATATATATAATAACGAAGATTCACTTCGATACGTGTTTTAAAATTGTAATATGTATGTAAGTTTGTATATGTTTATATATCAAATTATCTATATGTATACATGAATTTGGTTTGATATATATGTATGTATGTATATTTTTATGTGTTGGGATCAATTATTGATTTGAAAATAAATATATAGATTTTATCTTTAATATATATTTTAAATTGATATTTTTTTGAAATATATATATAACATATATTTGCTTCATCGATCTCTAGGCTATCATGACTCACCTCCTCAATATCGAACTTGTCGCAGCAATTCATAACTTATCGTTGTTTCGCTAGTTTGTTTCTGTATTCGTGTCCATGCATCTCATTCTTGTATTTTCTATAGCCTCGAAAGGTGAGCAATCACTCACGATTAAGATTCTTATATTTATTAAATTTGATTTCATTTGAAACGATAATTGAAATATGCTGCTAAATTGAACTGTGAATTATTTAATTGTTATATGTAATATTCCATTATCCGTAATTATTCACCTCTGACATCTAACACCATAGTCTGTTATTTATATTATAATTAAAATTATTACTGATGATATATGCCTGTTGTTGATATGTTATACTATTATCATATTTGTTCTCACTCTCCAAGTTCCCAGTTAATTTAGAAATCCATATGGGTTGAAATAATACATACCCAAACGACATTATAGATTATGGGAAAATCATTATGGGTTGAAATAATATATCCAAGCAATTTTCATTGACTTTGAATTTGGGATTGCGGGTTGAAATGATGCATACCCGTAGATATTTAAACTGTGGATTGAAATGATAAGTATTTGTATCACTTGACCATAGGATAAAAAATTATATACGGACACCGTTGGTCTATATTTTTAAAATGATTTCCAAAGTTTGAAATGATATATATGGGTTTTAATAGATATTGATTTTTTAAATATAATATAAAATTTAGATTTTAAAATAATATGTTTTTGAACTTTTTTTTTTTTGCAAAGCAAGCCGGTTTTATAGTGGGCCGTCCACTTTTATTACCAAAGTAATAAAATTGAAGTACAGGAGAAAGGTAGAAGCACCTAATCTACTATGGAAAATGAAAATTCAGCACAGGTACGTGACAAACATGTCATAGTAGCTAAAATAAACCTAGTCTAGGGCTCCTCCGAAGAGGAAGCATCACCATCATCAGAGGGGTCTATAGGAACATTCCCACAAAGACCAGCATAGGAACTGAAAAGGTTGGCAAGACATGGGTCATAACCCGTAGCATCAGGAGAGAAAACGAAAGATCGATCCCAAGAAGAATCAGCTAGCATGTCGGAATTCCTGCTCGCATACTCACCATCCAAGTCAAGAACTAGAGTATCACCAGAAGGCCGGTAAAAAAGGCATCGAAGTCCGACTGCACATCAGAAACAAACCTGAAGTAAGAGTCAGACACTGGGTTAAATCGGAAATCAGATGAGCGATCAACCCAACACCTCTCAGAGTCATCCCAATAAATCCGTGAAGAAACACGAACATCTACAGGAAAAGTAGGGGCATCAGAAGAGAGCACAGCAGATATAGGCGAGGCAGGCCTGATCGCAGAAAGAGGCGGACCTGGAACAGATAAGGGGGCTACAGGGGTGGAGATGACATGGGAGACAGCCTTAGGGATCCATTTCTGATGCGGGGGACGAGGCAGAGGCATCTTCGTTGGCGGCGCGGAGGATTTGGAATGCAGGCAGGCAGTAGAAAGGTGGCCAAAAGAGTGACAGGTGGAGCAAATATCCGGAACCCAACCATATCGAACATGGACCTCAGCAACATGCCCAACAGCAAGCTGGACAGGAATAAAATCAGGGAGAGGCTGGAAAGGGGAAATCTCAATTAACGCCTTAGCATACATCAATTTTTCTTTGGCAACCGTGTTGCTGTCAAAACATCTCAATTTTCCAACATTGCAAGCTAACCAATTCAACCCAAGTAATGGTTGGAGAGCAGAGGGGATTTGGGAGAAAAACACCCAAACGGGGATGGAAAGCACCTGCTCACGAGCTCATGCCACAGAGGGAGACCAAGGAGTAATAATAAAGGGCCTACCAGCAAAGAAAGAAGGTTCCGCACCAAGAACAATGCGTCGATCCTCAGACGATGAAAACTTTAGGAAATAAAAGGAATCAATCAGCTTAACATGCAAGTTACCACGCAGCTTCCAAGCCTTACGCAAATCCAAAGCCGGGTTACGAAGACGGTGATTCGGATCAAGAAAGAAACCAACCAAGTAGTCAGACCAAAAATCAACACCTGCTTGCAAAACCGATGGAGGAGGGATCTTCACTCTGTCCACATCAGCAATATCAAATTCGATTGGAGTGTAGTCACCGGCATTACGAGGCAGCGAATTAAATAGAGATGACCAAGGCTTTTGACAAGTAGGGGGAGAAGCAGATGGACCAGGAATAGTGACAGCAGGAGGCTGGGTAGGAGACGCAACAACCTGCGTCACATCAAGACTATTATCACTTAACTGTCGGCCAATATCCATTGAAGCAATATCACAAGCACTAACAGTGCATTGCCCAGAAACAACTGCGGAGTCCAAACCCACGCTGCCTTTAGTCAAACAACACAACCCCACATCACCGTGAGCACCAGAAGTCTCACGCGACCCCAAGCCACAAAGAGAATTGACGTTCGAAATAACATTTACAGTGGGAGAGGCACTGGACACTCCAGACGAAAGCAATTGGCAGCGAGCTTCACCAGAACCAGATGGGACGAGGCTAGCTTCCTTGACAACAGGATTACAGTTGGAACGAACACAAGAAGGTAGGGGCGAAAACTAAGAGAGTGACAGCATGGACGAATTGGAAGATGGGGCTACAGCAGCCATATGCTTAAAGCGACGACCAGAGCGGGTGGAGGAGGGGGAGGGAAGGCGTGGGGATGAGGACATTAGAGGAGAAAGACGTTGAAGAAAAGAAACGAAGCGATGGGGGGGCTGGAATATCACCAGGTCGCGAAGACCAAAACCACGGCGGCCATTAAACTTTGAAATTTTCGTTAACTTTATTAATAATATTGTGTTTTTGAAATTTTAACTTATAAGTTAGTTTTGAAAAATGTAAATTTAAAGATTTTTTTTTATATTTTATTTATTTTAAAAATATATAAAATAAATTTAATATAAAATAAATTTAATAATAAGATTTGATTTAATAAAATTTAATTTAATTAGTACGTAATATGTTTAAGAATTTATTTATATTTATATTAATATTTTAAAAATAAATTTTTATAACTTTAATAATAAAGATTGGGAAGATAAATTAATGTTGACTTGGAATTTAAATTGGTTAATAATTGAATTTTAGAAAGAATTGATTTAAACTTATTAGTTTTGAGATTTTGAAAGATATGATTATAACTTGATTTGATAAAAAGTGATTAAATAAATATTCTCAACTTTGAATAATCTTAAGATTGAATATTTAATATTGATTTAAAAATATAAATTGGGATTTAAATAAATTGTTATAAATGGTTAAGTGAATATTTTCCAAATTAAAATAAATTAAAGTTAAATGTTGAAATATAAATGAAATTTATATTGTAAATGCTGAGTATATAAACTTGATCTTCGAACTATAAATTTTAAATGGTTAAACTGGAACTAATTTAAATTGAATTTCGAAATTCGAAATGGTTTGATTCGATTTGTGAAATTAAGAGGGGACTAGTTTTAATATATAAATTATTTTAATATATAAACTATTTTAATTTATAACTATTTTAATATACACACACACACACACACACACTATATTTCAATATCTAAATTGGTTAAGTCAAAAGTGTTATGAGTTCCAAAGTGTTATGATTTCAAAATTGCTATAATTTCCGAAATGTTATGATTCAAAGCGTTATGATTTTGAAAGGGTTATAAATTTTGAAAGTGTTACATTCTGAAAATGAATATTACTTAAAGGAATAATGATATCGAATTGATATGGTCTTGAAAAGAATATGATATTTTGATATGAAGTATGAACTATTTGAAATTAAATGACCACGGTATGAAATAACCGTTTGGTTGTTAAAGAGACTGGGATCGGATATTGTCATACTCTCTGCCTATACCGAAACCACTTTAACCACTGTGTACGTGGTGGTGATTTCAGAATGAAGTAGGATGGTTTGGTGACGATTCTATATGGTATTTACGTAGCCCTGACTCCCGTGAGTCAGCTTGATCGGCTAAAACATGAGCCACGCCAGGCCAAGTGAGGTCATTCCTCCTATCGAACACATTTCTTCGACACCATTCTATTGCTTTTATGATTTGATTGGGTGCACCCTTTGATTTGGGAGTGTGTCATGAGGTGGACGGTAGTAGCTGCTATGCGTTACCACCAGTCCGGATATGCAAATGGTATATCTACCCTGGCATTGCCTTGAGTGCCTTGTCGCATGCCTTATCACGCTTTTTACGAGTTTGTTTTGTGTCATACCTATGGAGTGCTCCCTGATAGCCCACTTGCGAGTGGAGTATACAATATTTGTATAGACTACGGCATTATAAAAATGTGTTAAAGGGGATATAGGTAACGCATTAACGCTATTTTAATAGTTTACTTTACTATAGACATATTATAATAGCGTATATTACTACATAGTTGATAGTTCCATGGATCCTTGGAAGATGGAAATCCCACCTTTAAGTTTGTATTTCAATTGACATTTTACTTGAGTTGAATTTATTGATATAAGAATGTTAATCCTGACTCGAGTGTTTTGTGTTTTGCTTTACGCTCGGGTCAGACTAAGTGTCACAGCATTTGAGACTCACCTTTGGAGTTGGAGCTTCACTTGGAGATCCATCTGTATTTATTCATCTTTCAGCTATCCAGTTGTTTTGTTCAGACTTTTCATTGGTTTGTAATCGAAACTACATTGTATTTGAGATGTTCTGTTGTATTTCATTTCAAACTATGTTGTTTATATAGTAACTTCATGAACTACTATTTATCAATTCTGCTGCTTATTGTTATATTACTCCATGTCTATGATTCTGTGATTAATTTATTTACTGTATATGCTGAGTTTTGCAAAATATAAATTAACAGAATGATAGCTTGAGCAATTCAAGTCCAACATGTGTGGATGCGAATAGTTCGAAATACAGGGTCATTACATTATATCATGGAGGCTAAGTACATTGCCTTGAACTATGCCGCAAAAGAAGAAGTGTGGATAAGCAATTTCATTAAGGAGCTAAGAATGAATCCAAGCACATAAGGTCTGATGCTATTATATTACGATAATAATGTGGGATTGCAGATTGCCAATAAATTGAGAATATAAAAGAAATTAAGACACGCCCTCCGTAAGTCCACATTTAAGGCCTAACCAAGTATGAGGCAGAGGTGATGCTTGGAGTAGAGATGGAAGTACCATCCTATGAGAGAGTACATTGTGACCCAAATGAGAATAAAGAACTACTGAAAATATTGCTTGATCTAGTGGATGAGAGATGGGAGGAAGCTTTCTTGAAGATTGAAGCACAAACAAAGGATAGCTACATAATACAACACCAAGGTCAAACATCGCCCTCTTAAGGAATGGGACTTGGCACTGAAGTGAATTTTCCCCAGACCGAGGGCACTCGATCTAGTCTGGGAAGGACCATACGTCATCCACAAGGACTTTAGCAAAGAAACCTTCATCTTCAATACAGTTGATGAAGCCATATTCAGGAAAGCTTGGAATACACAACTTCTTCATCATTACTTTGTGTGAGTTCGATCTATTTTACTAATTGTATTAGAACTCAGTAAATAAAATAACTATAAGACGGATTCTAATGAAATGGGCATTTTCCTTAAAAATCTTGTCATTACAGGTAGTGGTTAGGAAATATGACTTTGCTTTGTCCTTAAATGCATGTGGGAATAACATTGGCATTGTGAGGAACCACTACTCGGGCCTTGGAAGCTGATTCCTCAAATTAGGAACATGTTTATGCTGGCATACTGTTTCCTTTCGGACTTCCTAACTGGAAATGGCAAGCCTGGTCAACCCATGGTCACGACATGATCGCCAAATGGGTGCTAACCATTGACGATCGGCTCCAAATTCTTGGCCAACAGCGATGGACTGAATTGATCAATATTTGGGTGTCCACGGTTGACAATTGGCCCAAAATTCTTAGTCTTCAGTGGCGAGCTCGATTAGCCAATGGTCAGGACATGATCTCTGAATGGGTGCTCGCCATTGACTTCGGTTCCAAACTCTTGGTTGGCAGCGATGGACAGGAGTGATCCCTATTTGGGTGCCCACACCAGATAATTGGCCCAAACATCTCTACTGGCAATGGCGAGCCCAATCAGCTCATGGTTAGGACGTGGCCGCTAAATGGGTGCTTGCTATTGATGATCGACACTAAACCTTTAGCTGACAATTGTATGCCAGTTCAGCTCATGGTCATGACATGACCACCAAATGGGTGCTCGCCTGTTTGCAACTAAATTGGTCACAAACACCCAAGAATAGTTTTTGTAAAGATGTAAGTAAAGAGGAACAAAATTAAACTAAGTAAATGAATTAACAAGTAACAAAGAATCAACTATTATTTGCGCCAAAATTGGTCACAAACCCTAAATATCATGAAAGCGCAAGTGTATAAACACAGATCAGCAGTATATAATCACAGATCATGGATCTAAGTAATATAGAGAATAAAAACGAAGAATAACAAACTTAAAACAGAGAGAAGTAGACAAAGACACAAGATTTATAGTGGTTCGACTATCTTCAGCCTACGTCCACTTCAAAAGGTAATCTTTTATAGACTTCGCTTGTTGGTTATGGTGGATTACAGCAGTAATTTTCGAGTACAACAGTGAGGTTCGAGTACAATGGTGATTTCGGCAGAGTCTGGACATAGCAGGATCAAAAAGTCCTTTTTCTGTAGTCTTTGGGATGCTATTTATAAGCGTAGGCTGCAAATATCTTGCTCAGATCTCGACGGACCTCTTCTGGCACGTGTGTGGGCCCACGCGATCAATCCCATGTGATTTGCACTCTATCCTTGATCGATACGAACCAATTTCGTACCTACCAAGATTTGGCCCAATCAAGTCGAAATTGAACATGAACATTCTTTAGGTTATACATTAGCTTCTGTGAAAATTTGGTGGCATTTAGATTTGTAAATCTTAAGATACGATCGATACGAATTAGAAATTTCCCTGCGCTGCTTTGTTCATATTGATCAATTTGTATCGATACTTATTCGTATCGATACCAAGCACGTGCACGTTGGCGACGTGGCACTGATACCACGGCTCGATCCATTTTCCATGCCACATTGAATGTTTCTTCCTTCGAATCATGCACATTTCTAGTTCGTGTCTGCTACTTCGTATCCACGAAACCTACCTTCTTCTTATCACTTCCAAGCGCCTTCTTCATATCGATCCACAGGTGATCGATATGAAATGTCCAATCGAAATCCTAAAACCATTGCTGCCCCTTCGTATCGATCTACCAATGATCGATACGAAGCTATGCACCCATCCAACCGATTCGCACTGCATCAATACGGAGTCTATGGATTCGACGTACACTACTACGCTCCATCCTGATCGATACAAAATCATCGAGTCGAACAAATCATCATGCGCCTATCTATTCAATCCCAGCTCATCTTCTTCGAGTCGAAGCACATCGTACCCTTCTCCTTGGTCGATACGAATGACGTGTATGTATCCATGCCGAACCATTCTCCTTGATCGATACGAATGGCGTATTCGTATCCATGCAGAGGGATACGAATTCGTATTGATTCGAATGAAACACCCTTATGAACGCATCCATCAATATCTTGAGAAAATGAACTCCGTTTGATTAGAAATTTGAAACGTAGCCTCTCCTAGCATTGTCTGTCATTCCCAATCGATCCCGTCCTGATTAGAGCTCGGTCAAATTTTGACGGCATCGATCATAGCCTTATTTCCAATTGATTTTCAATCCTGATATCCATCCTTTCCAGTCAATTTGTTGATATTCCGGCCTTGACCAAAAGGTGGGATAACAACTATAATCAAAGACATGGAAATTTATTATGATTCGGCATCGTATGCTTATGTCCACTTTGAAGATTTTCCTTTATTAATCACTTATAACTCTGATTACAGAGTAGAAAATAGCAAGCGCTTGATTATAATGGAGTCTAGAGTAACAAGCAGCGTAAAGATCCTAAAAATAAACCAAAAGGCATGTATTTATAGGGAGAGCTGATGAGATATTTTGTTAAGATTTTAGCAGAAGGCTCTCTAAGTCCATAGGGGCCCACCATAACATCGTTGGACCTAATTCGATGTTTAAGAATGATCGACTATAGTTATGCTGATCGTTATTTTTGTCTCCAAATGATGTTCTATCATTTTTGGGGTGTCTTATGTCCCTCCTAAACTTGCGCCTAAAAAATGAAGTCATTCTGAGTTGTAGATCACGAGATATAGATCAACCCTTGTCACATTTGAAATGTTCACTAAGCTACACCAATAATTATGAAGGATTTGGCAAAAATGATCGGCCTTCTTCATTTCTCAAGGTTTTGGTCTACGATCGCTTTTATGGGCTTCCCTCTTTAATATATTGTTGCTTAGAAAGTTTCAAATGGATTGGCCTTTTGGATTTTGAGATATCGATCTTCGCCGATTTGAGTAGTTTTATGGATCCCCAATCGATCCATATAAATCTTTAGTTTTTGTCCACAATCGAGCGTATGAACTCTGATCGTCTTGAAATTTGAATTGTAACTTCAACGGCCTATGCCAGTCACTCCATACTTGTTGCATCTCCATTGGGACCCGGTCCTAGTCTTCCCGACCATCATCCAAAATGCTGTGTATAATCGATTCTTAAGGTTGATAATCATCAATTTCTAACCAAATCGATGATATCATGGCCTTACCAAAAGGCGAGACAACACTTTCCCCCTAAAGTATGTCTGCGAACATGACGTGCTTTGAATCACCACTAGCCAGAATCGTCAGAAAGAAATCCATCCGATTTATCAAGTAGTCGTTATCTTCCATCAAATTATTTTGTTATCGAGGGTCGTAATTTCCTTATTTATCATGATGATTGGTCGGTTTCAATTAGTATAAATACGGGATCATAACTTGTTGCTGATCATCTTATTTTGTTTTTGGCAATTTCTAAGCTTCAACAACTTGGTTTTAATCTTTCTTCGGTCTATTTCAGCTGAACATTCAATTTTTGTTGATTTCAAAGAATTGAATTTTTGAAGCGTATACCAGCACGCATACATGTTTGCATTTGACTACTGATCACGGTTCCACGTTCACGAGTCATTGTCAAGTTTTGAAATTTTATAAACAATATCTACCGATCGTTATTTTCATTCTATACAAAATGATCACCATTGATCTTTATTATTTCTCTTTTATTTTTATGATCATTACCAATCGTTAGGACATACAGAGGAATTTTGGATCGGTCAAAGTTCTGGAATGATCGGTATAAAATCATTACCATGAAAAGATCGTATTTTAGGCCCATGAACGATTGGTATTTGACCTATCTATATAAGCATCTGTAATTAGCCATTTTTCATTTATCCTTCAGTTCATTTTGTATTGTTCCAACTCGAGGCAGAAAAAGAAAAAACAAGTCTCCCTCCTTTTTCCCTTACCGATCCAAACAATGATCTGAACTCCAAAAATCAATTTCCTTTATTCACAAACCATTGTCATACTTCTCCAACTTCGATTCGAATTCGAATTAACCTTCTTTTCTAAGGTCTCAAATTTAAGTAGGATGATTTAAACTTGCTTTATGATTCGAGGCTTAGACTTTGAGCTTCATCAAAGTCGTGGCCTTCATCTTCTATAATGGAATCGATTGGTAAAATGATTGAAAAAGATTGATGGAAATGGAGACTGGAGGAGGCGGTGGTCTTAACCAATCATTTGTTGAGGAGGATGAAGCAGCATATTTGGGGAAGTTAATGTGTGTTTAACCGATCATTGTGAGTGGAGTTGCTGTTTGGATGTAGGGTGATCGTTCTTAAACGATCAGTGAACATGGCCAATTGTGAAAGATCGGTAGATGTAGTTCAGGGGAATGATCAGTAATGACGCATGTAGTGAACAATCGGTGTTTAGCACATAGGCTCTAAAAATGGAACTTAAATAAATGAACTTGAACTCAATGATGAGCTTTGGTCTTGCATATGCAAATGAACACATATGACTAGTACACGACTCGAGCTGCATATTTGGTAACATATGACATGTAAACTTTGACAAGAATTAATGTCTTTGATTGTTCTATTGAATCTCATCAGCGACTTGAAAATAAAAATCGAAGTTTTACTTGTTGACAATCGATCGTGGAACTCAAACTATATCGTTCCCTAATGACATAGAGAAACGGTTGAGACGGTCAAGAATGACGGTAACTCTGGTCAAACCTCAAAGTCATGTCGTCTTTTCCAACTTTAGTTTCATACAACTTATTACTGGATTACATAGAACTTTACCACACCACACTAGCATGCACTATGCACCAAAAGGCACAGGTTTCTTTATCTAATCATGATTTTTACTAAGTTAAATAGCAATGGGTCTAGACATTATGGGAATCTTACGGCTCTGCCTGCTAGATCATCTTCTCAACATGATAATTCTGACATGGAATCAAGTTGTATAATTGAGTCTGTAGTATGTCCTCTAGTCATTATTCGGAGCAACCGAAAAGACCAGGCCCTCAGTTTGATCTCTCTGATGCAGTTCCCATTCTTCCACCAGAAGTTGTTGATCCTACTCTCGATACTCTAAAGGATGAAATTATTCTAGAGAACCTTGCTGACTATGTAGCCTCAAAAATTAAGGAAGATGCTCTTCGTCGAATCTAAGTAAGGCATGGAATTCCTTTTGACGATGTGTTGGTTTCGTCGTGGGATGATAGGGCTCATAGACCCCCAGAAGGATATACGGATTGTAACAAGTTCATGTGCTGGGCCGAATGCATCCCGCCATTTAACTTATACATTTGCAAAATTCTCCATCATTTAAGGATAGCTCCAACGCATCTTCATCCAAATGGTTAAAGCTCTTTTCAATTGTACTTATATGGTATTTATGGAGTTCTTGCACCATCCTTCAACCATCGATGACATTCGGTTCATATTCTCTTTAAGCAACAGATAGGGAGTCTTTCATTTACATTTCTTGAGTCGGTGAAGAGGTGCCAGATTCTAACTGGCACATGGAAAAAATTAAGCACCTTTAAAAGCAAGTGGTTCTTCGTTCGTTGCCCGCTCGGTTTCGCTCGATAATGGCTAGAAAGACGTAAGTGTTATCCACTATCATTATATTAGCATGTAAAACCAATATTCAGGTCATATTCCTGACTACATAACTCCTTTTACGGGCACTGTCACTCGGCATAGCGGTAATCTTTATGAGAAGGCGGTCATAACTCTGAAAAATGCACTACTTGAAGATAGGAACATTGAGTATATGCTTATGGATGAACGTCTCGTTACTTTTTGTTCGATAGAAGAGGGCCAATGTAGGGCTAACTAAATTCACTCAAACTACAAGGATAAGATCATGGGCTATAGTTAGTCAAAGGGACAATCAAAACAATTCTATCGTGCCCCCAGCCATGGGTACTCAGGAATCCATCAGTATCGATGTCGAAAGAGATAAAGGCGATGTGCCCAGTCACAATGATGACGAACATGGTCTTAGATTCGAGATCAGATCCTCGAAGACCTCACAACCCTCGGTTTAAGTCGTCGGTGGCCCCTAAGATTGTTCAAGACGAATCCTCTTCTCAACCGTTAGAGCATTTAGGTCTACCTCTTGATTCTTTGTCTAGTCTACCAATTCCGCATAACCTTGACACTTTTCATTTTATTGATGTGGGCATCGAGGGGTCAGAATCTCCCACCAGGACTGACATTGAGATTCCAACTTCTAGAGGAGAAGTTGCTCCAATGAGAAAAGCTTTGCACTTGGTTTATCGATGAGCAACACAAGGACACTTGCACATACTTGCACCCCTTAACGTTGCATTACGCTCGACTTGTGCTTTTTAGTGCTTAAAGTTGATTGAATTCTGTTTTCCTTTGCAGAAACGATGGTGAAGAAAAAGAATATGTTTGATTCCCTTCGGGATATACATCACTAATCCTCTGGTTCATGCTCTAGCTCTTACCGTCAAGGTGGTAGTCAAGAGTATTATAATTCCAGTTATCTCTCTGGTCGGGACCGAGGTCATCAAGATAAAGGTGATAGGGATAAGCCACCCCAGGATCAACATCGATCAAGATCAAGATCTCCCCTTCCAAAGGGTTCCGATAAGCCAACTGATCGCCAGGACCTACCTATCAATCCCTCTTGTGGTCCTCCTCCTACTTTAGTTCCTCCATGGCCTTTGGTTCTTTCTCAACCTCAGTGGTCCAGTGATCGACGTCGCTATGGCGAACAGGTTGCTGCCTAAAGACCCGGTAAGGGAAGTACTAAAGTCGAACCGCTACTGAAGATCCTATGGTCAATCCAGCTGCTCACATGGCATAACTTCGTGAAGAGTTTCCAAATTTATGTTTTGAAGGGCTCATTTTTCCTCCCAACCTAAAGAGGGTCCCAGATCATGTTAAGAAAATAACTACTGGCTGTGTCACTAATGTCCATATCTAGTATCATGAATGGATGAAAGCAGTAGAGAAAATGTCGAAAGTATCTTTTGAGCGCACGGTAGATATTGAAAAAATAAAATGCCAGGAAGCTCAACTAAAAGAATTATTGATACTTTGAAAAATGAGTTAAAGGCTTATAGGACCTCCCTAGCAGAGGCCGAGGGAAAAGCTAATGCTACTATCAAATCCATAGAGGAGATGAATTCCAGTCATCTTGATATGTTTAGGTATTGCATCATCGAAATCAAGAAATAGCACACGAGAGGGATACAGCTCGAAGTAATGAATTTGTAGCCAGGAAGGAGATAGCGGAACTCAAGGCTAAACTCAAGTATGCAAATAAGAAGAAAGATGATGCTTGAAAAATTATTCAAGATGCTTGTGATGAGCTAGTGAATGTTAGACTTGAGAGAGGCATGGCTGTTGAAAGGGCCAAAAATGTTAATGCATTTATTCAGCATGAAGCAGAAGCTACCAAGGATAAGGTTAGGGAGAAGATAACGAACGAGCTCGACCCACTTCTTATTCTTTACAATGCCAATGTTCTCAAGCATAAAAATTTAACATGGCTTGGTAATGATTATTCTTACCAGCTTTGGCTGCGTGTGAATTACTTTTGCAGAAGAAAGTAAACTTCTTAATACGGAGGATATCAACCTGTCTAGGCTTGAAAGTGAGATGTTATTGGGCGATGAACCCAAAACATTGCACGATTTCCAGCTTACACTTCATAAAGAATCTGTTGTTGCTTCTTCACATCAAGTGGGTGAAGGATCTGGGTCATCACAACCTAATGTTACAACTGAGTTGCCCCTAGCACTCTAGGTTATCTTTAGCTCCTCGGCAGATCCTTCGGTCATCCTCGGGTATGATCCAAACAAGCCTCGGCTTTCTCCAATTCAAAAATGCAGTTCTGAGGACATTTTGGCTCAACTTGGGAGCCACATCGAGGAAGGTATTCCATTGACATTTCTCGTGTTTCAATGAGTTGGGGTGTTATCAGTTGATATTCCTAATCTTTACACCTATTTTTTATCAGCTTTTAATCTTTCAGGTGTTTTTCCTCTTTCCTCGCGAGAATCTCAATTGGGATCACAAGCGACCGCGACAAAATCCATTAAAGTTACAACTTCGGGTGGTTCTTAAGGTGCTCAAAAAGAAGCCTTTGTTGTTGATGATCAATTCATGGAGGTTTATTCAAGGAAGGAAATAACCCACACCATGAAATTCCCTTTGATGAGGTTATTGTGGTCGCGGGTTCTTCCAACTCCACTGATGAGCTCCGCATGAAAGAGCTCGTTGAGAGGGAAGAATTATTGAAAAAGAAAGCAAAAACTGAGCCTGTAGAATTGGATTTCAATGAACGATTCCTGTCCCGCTCCAGATGATCCTTCCTAGTGGGACAATTCTCCAGGATGAGGTCCCCTGCTTCTAGTGTTGAAAGTGCCTTGATCCTCCTGCTTCTAAAGATGATGCCGCCTCGATCCATAAGACTGAAGATGTTTCTTCGAAGAGAAGTTGAGGCGTAAAAGGGTCGAAGAGAGGATTGAGTAGCGGTTCAGAAAGTACCACTCCCAAGAAGCAAAGGAAAGATAGGAAATCCAAGAAATAATCTTTGGGTCGTTATGATATGTAAATAGCTTGGATGGCTACTTTTTCTGTTCATTAGTTGTGTTTGTTTGGGTAAGACCCACACTTTTATTTCTCATTTTAGATAAACTTGCATTGTGTACAACAAAATTAGTGTGAATAAGAATTCTATGCCCTAGATGGCGTACTTTACACCAGATGGCGTACTTTGCACCATCTTTAGATATCGTTAAGGAACCGATAGTATCTATTCCCCAGATGGCAAACGGACATAGGCTGACCATTTGTGTAATTTCGATCAATGGAGCTCTTGGAACTTTTGCATATATTTGGCACCTGTTGCATTGCCTTATATAATCGGTAGCATCTCGAGTAACTGTTGGCCAATAATACCCATAAAAGAATATTTTCGTTGCTAAGGTTTGTTCCCCAGTATAAACGCCACATTCCCCTTCATGAACTTCTTTTAGGATCCGTTTATTACATCATGAGTGACACACTGAAGTAGAGGAATAGAAAAACCATTTCAGTACATAGTACCTTCTCGCATAATATACCATGAAGCTTTGCGAAGGATTAGTCACTTTCCATTCTTTCGTTCCAGAAGAACTCCTTGTAACAAATAATATTTAAACAGAATCATCCATGATTCCTTCTCAGGCTCCGTCTCTAGTACATGGTCAATTTCCATTAGATTTATACTCGAGGCATTTCATACCTCGATTGGAACTAGGCCCGTCTATTGTGCATCACTGCTGCTAGCGAACTTTGCTAATGAATCAGCATCGCTGTTTCAATCCCGTGGAATATGTGAAATGTTTTAATGCTCAAATTCAATCAATAAATCTTGGATTTGGGCTAGATATGGAGCAAGCCGTTTTCCTTTAGCTTAATAATCTCCCCTGACTTGATATGCTCCCAATTGTGAACCACAAATGATTTTGGGAGTTTTTATTATTAGCTCTCTACTGAGTTTAAGTCAGCAATCAGGGCCTCGTACTCAGCTTCGTTGTTTGTCGCTAGAAAATCAAAATTTAAAGCATAACATATCTATCGATCGTCGGCAGTTACAAGCATAATTCCAAGCTCCAAAACAACGATCATTGGTTGCTTCATCGGTATATAAATTCCATCCTATGGTCGGGATTTCTCTATTCTCCGAGGAATCATCTTGTGTAGTGAATTTTGCTCTAAAATATGTCAGGCCTGACCCTGGATAGCCCTCTGAGGGAGATAAGTGATATTGAATTGACTAAGCTCGATATTCCTCTAGAGTAATCTTCCAAACGTCTCAGGTTGTTATAGGACCTGTCGTAACAACTGGTCAATGTAAACATTGATTGGATGTGCTTGGAAATACAAGCGGAGCTTTCATGATGCGACCAGCAAGCATTATGCCAGTTTTTCTATTTTTGGATAGTTCCTTTCAGCTCTCATCAATCGCTTGCTGACGTAGTAAACTTGTCTCTGAATTTGATTCTCCTCACGAAGTACTGCGACACTTATAGCATGTACCGACATGGCCAAATAAATTGAAAAATCTTCATGATCCACTGGTTTTGACAAGATGGGGGTCTCCTAAATGATTGACTAAAGCTTGAAAAGCATCTTTACAATCCCTTTTCCACTCATATGTTTCTTTTCCTTTCCTAATCAAGTCAAAGAAAGAGAAGCTTTTGTCGGTAGCTCTAAAAATGAAATGGCTTAAGGCAGCAACTTCCCCATTAAGATTTTGCAATTGTTTGAAGGTTTTTGGTACTTAGATATTGCGGATAGCCCGAATCTTTTCAAGTTTTGCTTCGATTCCATGGGTGTTAACAATAATACCCAAGAAATTCCCTGACGCTATGCCAAAAGATCACTTTAAAGGATTAATATTCATCTTGTAATGTTGTAGGATGTCGAACATTACTGCCAAGTCTCTAATGTGGTCGCTTGATCGTCGTGACTTCATGAGCATATCATGCACATATACTTCCATCGTTTTTCCAGTCTGATCTTTAAACATCATGTTGACTAAGTGCTGGTAGGTCGCTCTCACATTCTTTAGTCTAAACGGCATCACCACATAGCAATATAATCTAACATCCATAATAAAACTAGTGCGCTCTTGATCGGGAATGTGCATCGGGATTTGGTTATATCCCAAGTATGCTCCTTGAAAGATAGCAATTCGTGTCCCATAAGAATGGCAATGGTGTGGGTTTCTTATGCCTCAGACCCACCCTTGGTTTTTTAGACTCTGCCTGCCTTGGATAGACCGATGCAGGTTTGGAATTTTGACCCAAACCCGAAATCCATACTGATTAGGATAGACCCGCCCTGAGACCCAGTGAGGTTTATTGTACTGATTCAAAATTGTGTATTAATGTATATATATTTAAATTTGCTACCACTAAAGGATGCATTAAATACAAATAACAATGTGGTTACAATGATAAAGGAAGATAATAAAAATATGGTGTACAAAATTGTTCGAAAAAAATATGCATATGTTATTGTATAACTATCAATGATGCAGCTTAATACTATAAACTTTTTATAGCATATTAATTGGAACATTATAATATCCATGTCATAATCACACACAAATATATATATATATATATATTAACAAATCATCATTATAATACTAAAGCGATTTCATGAGATCTTAGTAGTGCGAGTCGGGTTGGGGCAGGCCAGCCATGCCCCGACCCAAACCTTAACCCAGAGCTCTCAAGAGCGGGTCACAGGTTTACCCGCCTCGATGACCTAATGGTGCGGGTCCGGGCGGGCCAAAATAGAGGTGGGTCAACCGAATTTGGACTTTAGACCCTCCCCATGCCATCCCTAATGTCCCACGGTTGAGTCCACCAATTGATCGATCATCGGAAGAGGAAAACTATCTTTTGGACAAGCCTTGTTCATGTTTGAATAATAAATGCATGTTCTGTATTTCCCATTCACCTTTTTCACAAGTACAGGATTAGATACCCATTTAGGCTAGACGACACCGCAGATAAACCTATTGTCTTTGAGTCTATAAACCTCCTCTTTGAGAGCGGTAGATCTCTTTGGATCCATGCCACATCTTTTTATTTCACTGGAACATGCATTAGGTTGATATTCAATGCACAGCTCGCAATGGTAGGTGAGATACCACACATATTAGTGTGAGTCCAAGCGAACACGTCAAGTTTCGCTTGAAGAAATTCAGTACGTTCTTTCATCATCGGGGGAATGAGCTATGATCCGATCTTTAGGACCCATGACGGGTCATCATGGGTGACTGCCATATCAAGTATTAGCTCAGCCGATGCAACTTTGGTCTCTTTAGGCTCCTCCTTATCATCTCTCAAAATTAGGGTAGTTATAGACTCCTCTCGTTAAAGAATTTCGTACTCCAAATTACGATAAGGTACACAAGAAATCAATCATAAAGTTAAAACATATCATGAAACAAATCAGGAAAAACGTCCCTAATCCTGCTCTCGGTTTCCCAAGTACACCCTCTCTCATCGTCGCTCCACTGCACCTTAACTAATCTAACTGTCCTGTTCCTTAACCTCCTCTCATCTCTTACGACTATACGAACTGGCTTCCTAACAATAGACAAATTCGTTTCGCTACCAAGTCATCTAACATAGTCGGTGCTATAGTAGTCTCTGGGTCTCGAATACACTTTCTCAGATCAGAAACATGAAAAACATTGTAAACTCCTGCAAAACTATTCAGTTACTCCGCTCTATATGCAAGTTTTTAGATCCTCTCTACGATAGGAAATGGTCAAACAAATCTCGGTGCTAATTTTTCTGATTTATCGAATCGAATTACACTTTTCATCGGTGATATCTTGACAAAAACATGATCTCCAACTGAAAATCTAAGTCCTTTCTATTTTATAAGCATAAATTTTCTGCTAAGACTGAGTTTCCTTCATTCTAGCCCGAATCAACTCAATCTTCTACGCAGCTTCTCTGACTAAATCTGGACCAAGAACCAACCAATCCCCAATCTCTAACCAACAAACGGGTGATTTGCATGGCCTTCCATACAAGACCTCAAACGGTGCCATATCTATACTAGCCTGGTAATTGTTGTTATACGAAAACTCGACTAAGTGTAGATAGTCTTCCCATAATCTCCTAAAATCTAGCACACAAGCCCGTAACAAATCTTCTAAGACTTTGTTAACCCTTTCTGTTTGCCCATCTGTCTGTGGATGGTAAGCGATACTCATCTTGAGCTTGGTACCTAAAGTATCATGTAGACTCTTTCAGAACTCGCTAGTGAATAAGGAATCTCTATCACTTACTATACTACTAGGAATTCCATGCAGTCTAACTATATTCTTCATAAATAACTTAGCCAAAACTGGTGTCATCCTGGTTGACTTAACTGGAATGAAATGGGCACACTTGGTCAACCTGTCCACTATGACCCATATATTTCATTTCCACTATTAGACCTTCACAACCCATCTATGAAATCTATTGAGATAGAATCCCATTTCCAAATTATAACATCTAAGGACTTGTTTTCTGATGTTTGGCTTTCACTTATTGACGGTGTAGACATTGTTTCACCCATAAGCCCACATCCCTATTCATACCTTCCCAAAAGAAACTCATCTTCATGTCCTAATACATCTTAGTTCCTCCCGAATGAATAGTGAACTTCGAACGATGGGTTCTTCAAGAACTTCCTTCCTCATGTTTCCCACATTCAGAACATATAACATTCCTTTATTTCTTAACCACCCATTTTGGTCAAGACTAAAATCTTTCAAGTCATCGCTCTCTATTTCATCCCTTAACTTTTTGACCTGTTCTACTAATAATGGATCCTCCCTCTGCTTAGAAGCAATCTTTTCGAGCATCACCAGTCTAACTTCTAAATATGACAACGTAGCAGCTTTCTTACTATATCTAATTTCAAATCTCCACTGTACTCTACATGTCGTCAATGCTTCCAAATCTTCCCATATAGATATCATCACCAACACTACATTCTGATGTTTTCTCCTAAGTGCATCCGCAACCTTGTTGTCTTTTCCTAGAGTGTACTCAATAGCAAAATCATAAGCAGCAAAAAACTCTAACCACCTCTGATGTCTCATATTCAACTCCTTCTGAGAGAATAAATACCTTAGCGACTTATGATCCATATATAGCTCAAATCTTTCTCCCAAAAGATAATGTCTCCACACCTTCAATGTAGAAATTACTACAGCAAATTCCAAATCATGAGTCAGGTACCTAACCTCATGCGGTCTAAGCTGTCAAGATGCATAGGCGTTCACTTTACCTTTTTTCATTAACATGGCTCCTAACCCAGTTCTGCATGCATCCGTATATACTACTAAACCCTGATTCCCTTTTGGAAAAAATAGCACAGGTGTATTAGTCAATAAGTGTTTCAGCTTTTGGAATGTCTCCTTACACTTATCGGTCTAAACACTTCACATCCTCTCGCGTTAGCTTGGTCATCGGTGCTGCTATCCATGAAAAATCCTTTATGAATCTCTAGTAATATCCCGCTAATCTAAGAAAACTCTTTATTTCAATCATTGTCTTGGGTCTCTTCCGATTATTCACTACATCAATCTTAGTCGGATCTACATACAACCGTTTCTCTGAGACCACATAACCAAGAAACTTCACTCCCTTCTTCCAAAAACGACACTTCGAAAATTTCGCCTTTAGTTGATGCTGCCTCAACGTCTCAAACACCACTCTAAGGTAAACTTCATGGTCTCCTTCATCCTTACCGTATATCAAAATATCGTCTATGAAAACCAACACAAACCTATCCAAATGCTCTCGAAAAATTCTGTTCATTAAATCTACAAAGAATGTTGGTGCATTAGTTAGTCCTAACGCATTACTAATTATTCGTACGATCCATATCTAGTCCTAAACGTCGTTAGGAATACTCTCCTCTGCTACTCTAAGCTGATGGAACCCTGTCGCCAAATCCAACTGGGAAAATACTTTAGCTCACTCAACTAGTCGAACAAGTCATCAATTCTAGGAAACGGATATTGATTATTTACCGTCTTCTCATTCAACTTACAATAATTGATACCTTAACGATCCAAATCCACCAACTGCACCTTTAACTCCCTCGTCTCGGTAAGTGTCATCCTGCTTGACGGTCTGCTCACCGGTTCTGCTCCTATTACCAAATCTATCATAAACTCAATTGCTCATTTCGGTGGCAATCCTATTACAGGTTCAAAGACATCTGCAAATTCCCTAACAACGAAAACGTGATTCAACTCGTCTTCTACCTCCACAACACCCAACAAAGCATTAACCTTAAAACTAGAGTTTTCTATGGAGTATATAAACCTATCACTACAGTTAGGGTGTCTAAGTGATATTTTTCTGTCATGGAAAAATATCCTAGCATTATATTTACTTAACCAATCCATACACAAAATAATTCCGAACCCTCCGAAACCAAACACGTGCAAACTACAAACAAAGGTATGACTTAACAATTTTAACTCTAGGTGGTTGAATCTCATCCAAAGAGTCGCATAACCTCCTATCGGGTTTGCAAACCTTAAGGAAGTAACTAGGTATGAGAGTTCTACGTTAATCTTATCTACCAAATAATGGGATATAAGAGAATGTGATGCACCGGTATCAAATAAAATGCTAATTGACATACCATGAATCGTATGCATACCTCCCAACACAGACTTTCCCTTTTCTTATGTTGTTGGCCTCGTGGTAGCTGGCTCCAATGCAAACACTTTTCCCTTTCCATTCTTAGTTGGCTCTTTGCAATGGTTCTTGTAATGTCTAATTTGATCATCGTTGAAGCATTTAATATTCTTCTTTCCAATCACCTTCTTTCCATCTCTTGAGCAACATTCATTTGCGAAATGCCATTTCTTGTCACATTTATAGCAAACAACCTCCACCTTTCCCCTCTTGGCAGCTCTACCCATCTGAGCTCCCTTCTTGTGGAAAAATTTTCTTTTCTGACTCTACCTCACTTGGACTTCCTTTGCCTTATTCCTTTCCAGATGCCTCAAAGTCATTTCCACTGCAATATCACATGGATCCCTAATATGCGGTATTGTGGCCTTAGCAGGCTCAGACTTCAACCCCCTAATGAACTTCTCATTTCTCTTAATCACAGTATCCATCGTAGCATAACCATACATTGCTAGCTCCTCAAACCTCATTGCATACTCCAGCACAGTCATGTCTCCTTGCTCTAACTCAACAAACTTCCTGATCAGAATAGATTTAGCGATCTCCGACATAAACCACTCCTCAAATCTCCTTTTGAACTCAGCCCATGTCATTGTCACCTCGTTAACTCTGATCGTAACACTGTTCCACTAATATAACATTGCTCCTTGTAGCTATCTAGAAGCAAGCCTTCTCTTTTTCTCATCATTGATCCCCAGATCAGCGAAAATCCTCTCGCAATGAAGCAACCGGTTCTCTACTGCGATCGCGTCTTCCATAGAAATAAACGGCTTTCCTTCTGACCGAGCATAATCTCTATTTAAAACAACATAATTATTGACCACCTGAGCTTCTTGATTTCCCCCTCTATCTACTCCAGCAGCAACTCCCGCTTGCTTCATGTTTACGAAGAAATAGCACATCCCTCCTATGTCAATTTGCAGGACTCCAACACCCACATTTCCAGCTTGTGCTTGACCTAGGTTCCTCCTCGTATTCGGTCTGGCATTTCCATTAGTTTTGGTGCTTCCCCCACCAAGGTTAACTCTTCCACTTCTAGCGTCCATATCTGCATTCTAGCCTTCATAAGATATGAAAGAATAGCCTAATAGAGATAGGAGAATAGAGGTAGTGAATACAAGTATGTTACTATAGTGTTATCCCATACCCTGATCTTTCCTCTAATTTCTTAGGATTATGTTTTCAAAATCATTTTAGTTTAAATTTTTTCATAAACCTATGCTTTGATACCAAGCTATAACATCCCCTATCTTGAGGCCCAAAGCTAAATGCTACAGATGCTGCAGTCATTTATAGTATTAACTTCCGACGACAAAATACAGTAATGTTAATGGTATCCATAATTTCAAAAGCATATGAATATGAAACAAAATCACATATTCAAAAGCTATCTTTCTGATTATATTTCACATAACATGTTTCATATCCAATTACATAATCCCAATCGTTTTCCAGGTACAGATCAAATATAATTATTACATAAATATGCCAAGAGCGACATATGAAGATGCCTCCTCGGTTGATCAGTGTATTAAATAGTTATAACGGGCTTAATAAAACACAGCAGAAATAAAAACATGATAACTCCTAAATAACTAGCATCAGCCTCCTGCTCTTCTTTGGAAGCTTTATTCGTCCACCTACTAAAACCTGAAAATCCTTAACTCTCAACCAACTCAAATTAATTTTGAGTACTAGAGAGTTTAAGGGGGAAAACATAAACTTCGAGTCAGACATAAAGCCTGATGTGAATAATACTATACATCTTGGTTAACCGCCTAGCGGAAGGGGTTTCCCCTAACTAATTTCCCTTTTTAAAACATATGTTTTGCAAATCAAATCTTACAACCAAATCGATTAAAACAAAAATAGCAATATCATGTATGCATACAAATCAGGTAATAATTGGACTGTTTTTCCGATCATTATAGTTTTGCTAGGCTAACTACTAACCTTTGGCTGACTCGGACCTACCAGACAAAATAAATAAATAGCATAAGATACGCTTTTGGACGGTCGGTCCTTTAACTTACATCTCCCAGGGTCAACTAATCCTAATGGTTTTACGGGCTCACCAATAATCTATCTTTACTCTGTATATTCCTCTCTGTGTGTAACATCATTTTAGTCTTACATGTGACAAATCCCTACACACTAAAATTTTGTACTTATATTAGCTAGGGACTACTAGCTAAAGTATAGGGCATGAGCCCATACCAATCCCATTTGGTATTCTAATATCTGAGTAATTTTACTTAGGGTCATCTACCCATAAAACTTTCCTTGCAAACATTTCTCTCAGTTTGATTTGACCCTTTAAATCATACTTAAACAAGGAAAATATTATACGCTTTACTCAAATCACTTTGCATGTTACACATACTTTACATAAAACATTGTTGATGAAAACATTCGAAACCTTTGAAAGTGCCCCTTTCGAAACCATTGAAAGTCCCCCTTTCAAAACCATTGAAAGTACTCCTTTCGATACAAGTAAACGACTTTTCTTTATAATCTTAGGCCGAAAGCCAAAACATACATTTCAAAAATATTTACATTAAACCTGTAACAACCCACCTTTTTGGATAGTTCAAATCGACAATAAACACATATGTCAGAATCAAACCATTCAAAAGGGAGGATTGTTAATGGGGTAAATAAGAGAAAAAAAAAGGAAAGAGAAAAACAAAATACAGAATCTCGCAGCGTAACGACAAAATATAATAATCAAATAAACAATTCATGAAGCTGTTTTACAAATAACATGTCATTGCACTTTTACAAATTCAAATCAGAGTTATACATATATCATAAATAACAAAATAATGCAGCGGAACACAGAATGTAGTGGAATAATAAATAGCAATAATATACTGATCTTCGTCTTCGTCCATCAGAAATAGTCTCCAATGCTGAAAAACTTAGGCTGACCCAAGCATAAAGGAAAATAATACACTCGAGTCAGAACTAAAATTCTTATGCAAATTAAATCAAAAGTATATGAACAAGGAATGCAGATAACTACATTTTTGAAGGTTCAAATTTCTGAAAATGTTATTGCTTCCACATTCTAAATAAAATGGATTTCACAATAGATCCATTCTAGTAAATTACAAATCTACAGAATAATTCCCAGTTAAATTTCATAGTTTTAGAGATTTTATTTATAAAAATGTTCCAAAGTTTCAATATTCACTTTTTTTGGAAACTTTCCAATGTTTCAAAATTTAATTTTGAAAACTTTCAAGTAAGGTAACGACGGTTTACTTCCCATAATCATTTTTATGGTTCAAATAGTAAATCTAAACATACTATATTTTCTCTGATGTAAATACTTGAAATTCATGGGTTTTACATCCATATTCAGTGTGCAAATAATCAATATGAAATTTAAATAATTACAATAAACTATAGGGTGATAACAAAGATATATCAAATAAATGAACAAATATACATTCAATCACAATAGCATCCATCACAACATACAATCAACAATCAAATCAATCGATTGAACAAATCAACCAATTCAATAATATGTCACGGTAATTATTAGTCATCACATATTGGAATTTAGCTATTCAAATTAAATATTAATAAATATTCCAAACCAACAATCAAAAATTTATCACTATATGACCTGGTTTAACTTGCAATAAAATTTTAGTATTTCGTGAGTGAGTTTAAACACTCACCTTCTGGATTTCCCTTTTCTAGTCGGATTTGGATCCGCTACTACTTCCTCCTTTTGAGTTGTTTCCTTCTATCTTAATCTTTTTTTTAGAATGTTTTGGAAGAGAAAGAGAAGTTGTTATAGATCTGGATTTAAAGAAAAAGATTTGGAAAAAAGAAGAATGTTTGAAAAAGAAGAAGAAAATTTAAAGAAGATTGAAAAAGAAAAGGAAGCTTTCAAAAAGAAGAAGATTTGAAGAAGAAGAAGAAGAAGAAGAAGAAGAAGAAGAAGAAGAAGAAACAAAAAGACAAAGATGAAGTAAAAAAAAAGAGAGAAGAAGGAGATTTAAAGAAGAAAAAAATGAAAACGGAAAAAGGAAGGTGAAGAGAGAAAAAAATGAGATGGAAGTTTTATTTGGAAAATGAAGCTATAGAAGATGAGATTAGAAAATGAAATATGACAAAAGGAATTAAGATGGAAACAAATGAAAAGCTAATAAGGTGTATATAAACAAACTAAGAATTTAAATAAAGTAAAATATGAACAGCCCTAAAACGTAGTATTGAAAGATGTAAACTAAATGAATATGAGTTGATAGAAGAAATAAAATGCAAATGAAGAAATAAAATTATAGATTATTTAATAATAAGGAAATAAAGGTGGAGGGACAAAATGCACGTTTAGTTTTAAATGCTTTAGACATTGATAATGCATAAGGAAATGTATGTAGGAATGAGAAAATTTGCAAACCAAAGGAAAATAAAAAAATTTATAACCAAAAATGAGATGGAAAGAATTAAATATAGACTAAAAGCTTAGGCTTAGGTATTAAACCGAAGGAGAAATGAACGGAGCAAGTTTTAATAATGAGGTAACTATTTTAAAACGTGCATGCAATAAATAAAAAGAAATGAAGGGACCACATGCACATTTTGAAATTCAATTTCTTTCACGACGTAACCAAATTAATTTCATTCACTTAAATAATACTCAATTTGTACACATACTAATTTTTATCTACGCACAATTAATAAAATTATACCTACCTTAAAAATGAGAACGTTCAATTCTTTTATTTCCATTAAAGCACCATTTCTGTTTAACACAAAATGTACGTTTCTTTTATTAAATCTATTAATTGCAATCAAAGTTTTCTTTCCTTTTAATCGAAATCTTTCCATTACATTAATTGCAATTAATAACAAAGTTAAATTTCAAAATAGATAAACCAAAATGGACGAGAAATAGGATTGTTTCCTTAAGTCATTTAAACATGTTTATAAATTTGTTGTTTTACAGCACCGTAATAAATAACTTACTTAAACTATATTCCTATTCTTGAAATCAATATGTATGCTAAAACAGCGTTCAAATAAATGCATATTGTAACGACCCGTATTTTTACGTGTCGATAAATCGTAGAATTTACAGGTTGTTAGTGTTGTTTGTGTTGCTTCTAGCTTGAGTCGTTTAGAAGTTAACCCGGGTACAAGTGATGAGTCGTGACCGACTCATAGGGGACCGACTCAAGGAGGGGTAGCGGTTTAAAGTGTTGGCCGAGATAAGGATGGACCGACTCAAGAAGTTAGGCGACTCATAGGATGACCGACTCATAGAGGGCCGAGATAAGAAGTGTGGCCGAGTCAACGAGTTACGACTCATAGGGTTTGCCGAGTTAAGGAGTTAACGGGTTAAGGGTGTAGCGACTTAAGGGGTTTAGGCTTAGGTCGTGGGTAATGAGTCGGCAGGGTTTTGAGTCGTAGGGCCTGATGAGTCGTGAGTCGGCATCATAGTTGAGTCGTGAGTGTGTATTGTTGAGTCGTCGTACGACTTAGGACTTGGGGAAAACGCGGCAGTGTCTTAGGTCGGAGGCTTTTAGGTCGTGACCGACTTATGTTGAGTCGGCACTGGTCTTGAGTCGTGAGTCGGTAGGTGTTGAGTCGGTTTGGGTTTGAGTCGTGTGACCTTCTTGCTGTGTTGAGTCGTTAGGTCTTTGAGTCGGTAGAATTTAAGTCGGCATCTGGGTTAGTGTTAAGTCGGCAGTATATGTTTTATAGTTAAGTCGCAGGGTCGGCTGTGCTAGGTCGTGAGTCGGCAAGGATGAGTCGGCAGGAGATGAGTCGTGGACGACTCATGATGAGTCGGGACCGACTCATGGGGCGACGACTCAGGGAGGTTCCAGCCTATAAATAGAGGGGTTCGGCTCACTTTTTGGCACCAGATTTCGAAGCGACGAAGTGCTGCCATTTTGGAAACTCGACTACAACATTTCTTCATCTTCTTTTCTCCATTCCAATCTAATTCTAACATCCATCCAAGATCGAAGATCGAGATCGAAGATCCAAGTGCCAAAGTTGAAGATCTTCATCCGTTCGAGCTAGAATTCATCGATTGGAGCGAGATATTGCCGGATCAAACCTTGATCTTCGCTGTCCAGATCTGAAGTGTGTAGTTTTTGTAGTGTTTGGGTGATTTGGTGAGTGGTAGTTATCTCTCACGCGGATCCAAGGGAGTATATTGGATTGGTGGCTTGTTTGAGTGTTAAAGTTAGAGATTTCATGCATTTTTCTTAGATCGAAGTCTAGATCCATGGTTTTTGAAGATGTTTACTTATGCAAGTTAGTTTAACAAGTATTAGAGACAAAACCCATGTTTTATATTTGATAGATCTATGCTAAAAACTATGGTTTCACATATGTTGGACTTTTGCTCACTTATTTACGGAATTGCCATTATAGTTGATATTGCGTATATTGCTTGTTAGATCTTGTTTGAATGATTGATATTTGAATGTATGATTGATTTGATTGTTTCCAAGTTAGCTAGTAGTTGATTTGGAACAAGATGATGAAAGAGGATTCAAAAGCTATGGAAGAAGGCTCTTGAATGGTGAAAGCTGCTTAAGGCATATGTAGCGGATGTTGAAGCTCATATGTATAGATTGGATGATGTTGAGATGGGACTTTGCCATGATTTGATGAGGCAAACCATGTTGTTGAGTTGAGACTTTGCTTTGATGCGATGAAGCGAAGTATGATGTGAGTCTTGGCTTAATCCAAGCAGGGATCATTCCAAGCATGTTGATAACTTGAAGAGTAGTTCAAGTTGGTTGATAATGGATTGTTCAAGAGGTAGCTTGAGCTTGTATGAGGATAGTCGTCAAGAAGGATGGCTAGGAGGCTTGGATCTCGTCGTTGTTGAAGGTTCTAGCATGCTCAAAAGCAAGAGTACATGGGGCGCCCATAACGACTACAGGTAGGTAGTCGGGACACCCAAAAGACTACAGGTAGGTAGTTGAGTACTCTGGGCAAAGTAGATAAGTCCTAGGCACAAGGCAGTGTGCGGAGTTATGGTTAGAACCGGGGTTACCATTAGCCCTTGACAGATGGTCATTCAACTAACGGTGAAATCGAGGCAAGGATAACAGTGATAGCCAGAGTCATGGATGTTTGGTTGTATTATCATTCGGCTTCAAGAGCGGTGTTTTCTGGGTGCTTATCTGATCTTGGTTTAGGCCTTGGGGGTTTGTATTTGGAAAACATCGTCCTTGACTCGAGTGGTATTCGCTTTACCTTAATTGTCTATGTTGTTATGCTTGCTTCTCCTTAGTGTATGTCTGGGGCTATCACTGTAGAAAGAGGTGGAGTGGGATGGTTTGGTTCCTATTCCTTTTATCCTTTATGCTCTTTTGGTATGCTTGATAGTTGATTTACTGCTCACTAAGACTTTGTCTGACTCAAGGTTTTATGTCTCCTCTTATTACCTTGGGCTGTTCATCCATGTCGGGATGGGCAGACTAGGTAGCAGGTGACAGGTGCTGTGCTAGGAGTTCTACGCTAAAGATGACGAAGACGAGCAGGAGGCTTTGCATATTAGTTTTCTTACTATATGTACTGGGTATCCGCTGCTGTATTTGGTTGAGTGATTTGTAGTGAGGCTTTCATGTATGGATTTGAGTAGATGATTGTATGAAACTACTGTGATGCTTATATGATGATGTTCTGTTCTATGGAGCTTCACTATATTATATTTCTCTATTGTATTTTATCCATGCGCTGTGAGTTATGCGATAGAGATTCTTCTGTTTTGTTTTACCCTGACTATCGTCCATGGCTGCCTGGCACACCTTTTAGCGCATTATTTCCTTGATTTGGTGCGGGAGTCATGGGCGGTCGTCACATTTGGTATCAGAGCTTTGGTTAATCGATTTTAGCCAACGCTCGCTGATGTAACTACGTAAGAGAGACGTAATTGTATTTTGATGGATGATTACTATATATAATATAGTAGTTTAGAAGGGTTTGAACTCCTTATGCAGTTGTTTCTTAAGGTGTTCTAATCATTCTTATTTACAGATATTAAGGATGAGTCGAAGTGAGAGACAAGCTGCGAGGGGTAGCCGTGATGCTAGGGAAGCTGTTGATTATGCTCCTATGTTTGAGGCCATGATGACTTCAATCATGAGGAGAATACCAGCTTCAGGATCATCTGTGGATGTGGGAGTTCAAGTCCAAGCTCCGAGACCGGTGGATTTTGCCAAGCTTTGCAAGGATTATACTGCTCTTGGAGGGAAAGTTTTCTTGGGGACGGAGTCGACTATTGAGGTGCAGAGATGGATTGATGCTTGCAAAAGGATCTTTGGTGACTTAGGGATTGAGGATGCAACTAAGAGGAAGCTTGCATCGAGACAGCTTCAGGGAAGAGCTGCTGATTGGTGGAATTCTATCACCATAGATACACCAGAAGAAGAGATTACTTGGGAGCAATTCCAAGTTAGATTTGAAGCTAAGTTCATCTCTACTGCTCAGAAATCGGTCTTGTTTAAGAGGTTTGTGGAGCTCAAGCAGGGTGGGAGGCCTGTTCTTGAGTATATTTCTGAGTTCGAAGCTTTGTCTAAGTATGCCAGATCATATACTGATTCTCCCTACCAGAAGAATGAAAAGTTTGTGACTGGTCTGGATGCTTATCTTGGGAGGCAGTTAGTGGATCATCTGGACGATCCATTTGAGAAGCTTGTGGAGAAAGCTCTTAGGCATGAGAGTTTATTCCCTAAGGAAAGTTCTGTTGTTGCTGTAACCAGGGAAGGATCTAAACCACAGCAGAGTGGAAATAGGAAGAGGAAGCAACAGCAACAGAAGGGTAGGGATGGCCAGAAGAAGCCGAAGAGTGAAGTGACTTGCTATAACTGCCAGCAGAAGGGCCATCTTTACAAAGATTGTAAGAATCCCAAAGTGCCGGGAAAGTGTTACAACTGTGATAAGCTGGGACATATCAAGAAGGATTGTCCAGAACCGAGGAAAGATAGGCAGGTTGTGCAAGCTTATGCTTTGGAAGCTGTGCCGTCGTCTTCAAGAGTTCCTACTGTTGAAGAGAAGGGGAAGAGTGTGGTGGTTCAAGGTACTCTTTCCATTTGTGGTGTTCCAGTTAGAGTGTTGTTTGATACTGGAGCGTCGCATTCTTTTGTTTGTGATGATTTGGTAAGCCGGTTAGGTTTGAAACCGGATATTGTTGATAGGCCATTGGTTGTGACTAATCCAGTGGGGGGTTCGTCATGTTTGTGTATGATATGCCGTGGTCTAGTTGTGTCGAGTCATGATTGCTCGTTTGTTTGTGATTGCTTTGTTCTGAACTTTGCGGGGTTCGGAATTATTTTGGGTATGGACTGGCTTAGGAAGTATGCGGCTAGGATTGATTGTGAGAGGCTTGAGGTGACAGTCGGGAATGTGGAAGGGCGAAAGGTTGTGATACGATGTAAGCATGAAGAAGGCGTCTTCATGAGCTTCATGTATTCGCTAGTTGTTCCACGGGATGGACTGTCATCGGTGCCTATTGTGAATGAGTTTGAGAATGTCTTTGAGGAAGTCAAAGGGTTGCCGCCGCATAGGGAGATCGAGTTTCGTATCGATCTAGTTGAGGGAGCCAGACCTGTTGTGATGCCTCTTAGGCGGATGGCACCGAGGGAGCAGCAAGAGCTGAAGGTGCAAGTTGATGATCTTTTGCGGAAAGGATTCATTCGGAGAAGTGTGTCCGAATGGGGTGCGCCCGTTGTGTTCGCAACCAAAACGGATGGATCGTTGAGGTTGTGTGTTGATTATCGTGAGCTGAATAAGGTGACTAAGAAGAACAAGTATCCATTGCCGAGAATAGATGACTTGTTTGATCAGCTTCACGAGGCTAAGGTGTTTTCTCAGATGGATTTGGCAACGGGATTTCACCAGTTGAGAGTGGCGAAGGATAGTGTGCCGAAAACTGCTTTTAGGACACCATCCGGGTTTTATGAGTGGCTGGTAATGCCGTTTGGGTTGACTAACGCGCCAGCATATTTTGTGGATCTTATGAATAGAGTGTTCAGAGATCAGTTGAATAAGTTCGTGCTTGTGTTCGTGGATGATATTCTGATTTATTCCAGAACTGAGGAAGAGCACAAGACGCACTTGAGGATTGTTTTAGGAATCTTACGGAAACATCAGCTGAAGGCTAAGTTTTCGAAGTGTCACTTCTGGAAGAATGAAGTGAGGTTCTTAGGTCATGTTATTTCTGGAAATGGAATAGCGGTTGATCCCGCTAAGGTGGCAGCGATCCAGGATTGGGTTAGGCCTAAGAATGCATCTGATGTGAGAAGTTTTCTTGGATTAGCAGGATATTATCGTCGGTTTATCAAAGACTTTTCCAAGATAGCTGCACCGTTGACAGGATTGACGAAGAAGAACCAAGTGTTCAGATGGGATGATAAGTGTGAGCAAGCTTTCGTAATCCTGAAAGAGCGACTGACGAGCGCTCCTGTTTTGACTATTCCAAGTGGGAATGATGAGATGGTGGTTTACACCGATGCATGTGGTACTGGACTTGGAGCAGTGCTAATGCAGAAGGATAAAGTTGTTGCATATGCAAGTCGACAACTGAAGCCGCATGAAAGGAATTATCCGACTCATGATTTGGAGTTAGCGGCGATTGTGTTTGCTTTGAAGATGTGGAGACACTATCTATTGGGAGTTAGATTCGAGCTGTTTACAGATCATAAGTCGTTGAAGTATCTGTTTTCCCAAAAGGATTTGAATCTTCGACAGCAAAGGTGGCTAGAGTTCTTAGCATCGTATGATTTTGGTATAGCCTATACTCCAGGGAAAGGTAACGCAGTGGCTGATGCGTTAAGTCGAAGACATGCAGGATTGGGAGCCATGTTTTCGGAATGGAAGAGTCTTGAGTATTTGGCTGGATTTGATTTCAGGCCTAGATGTGAATTGGAACCTGAGATGTTGGCAAACTTATCGATAAGGCCTACTCTTGTGGAAAGAATTGGCGAGAGGCAAAGGAGAGATGATAAGCTTGTCAAGATTTTCCGTGATTTGGAATCTGGGTTGGACCCAGAGAAGGATAAGGGATTCGAGGTCGATCGAGAGGGTTGGCTTCGAAAGCAAGGACGACTAGTTGTTCCCGATATTGATGGATTGAGAGATGAAGTTCTGAGGGAAAGTCATCACTCGAAGTTGACAATTCATCCAGGTGGAAATAAGATGTATCGGGATATGAAAAGATCCTACTACTGGGAAGGTATGAAGAAGGATGTTGGAGATTTTATTTCCAAGTGTATGAATTGCCAGTTGGTGAAGGCTGAGCAGAAGAAGCCCAGTGGATTGCTTCAGCCATTGGAGGTTCCTACATGGAAGTGGGAGCAAGTGTCGATGGATTTTATTGATGGTCTACCTAGGACAAGAGCAGGGAATGAAGGGATTTGGGTCATTGTAGATCGTTTGACCAAGAGTGCAAGGTTCATTCCTGTTCGATCGACTAGGAATGCATCGAAGTTGGCTGAGCTATATGTGAAGTGGATTGTTCGATTCCATGGTGTTCCGAAGAGTATAGTAAGCGATCGAGATCCGTTGTTCACTAGTAGATTTTGGAAGAGCTTCCAGGAAGTTTTGGGAACTGAGTTGTGTTTGAGTACAGCTTATCACCCTCAAACAGATGGTCAGACTGAGAGAGTCAACCGAGTTTTGGAAGATCTTCTTAGAGCATGTGTTTTGGACTTCGGAGGATCATGGGAAGATCACCTTCATTTGGTGGAGTTTGCTTATAATAACAGTTATCAGTCGAGTATCGGTATGGCACCATATGAGGCATTATATGGAAGACCGTGTAACTCTCCGACATGTTGGTTGGAAACTGGAGAAAAGCTGATACTTGGGCCAGAGATGATTCGACAGACTTCAGATTGTATAGAGATCATTCGGCAACGAATGAAGGCAGCCCAAGATCGTCAGAAAAGTTATGCCGATAATCGTCGTAAGGATTTGGAATTCGACGTAGGTGATATGGTTTTTGTGAAGATTTCTCCTCTGAAGAGTGTCATTAGATTCGGGAAGAAAGGAAAGTTAACTCCGAGATTTGTTGGACCATTCCCGATTATCGAGCGTATTGGAAAGCTCGCTTATAGATTGGAGTTACCGGAAAAGATGGCGGGTGTGCACAGTGTTTTTCATGTATCTTATCTACGGAAGTATATGCACGACCCAACTACGGTGGTTTCTGCTGATAGCTGTGAAGACTTGGAGGTTGATCCAGTTGTTTCGAGACCTCGTAAGCCGCTTCGTATTGTTGAAACCGATACGAAACAGCTTAGGAGGAAGACGATTACGTTGCTCAAGGTACAATGGAGTGATGATGTTAACGACTGTACATGGGAGGAGGAAGAGAGGATGAAGGCAGCTCATCCCGGACTCTTCGAGGTATGGCCCTAAAGTGTCGTGACATCTCATGAATTTGTAGCTTGTTCTAAGTCTTAGAATTCTGCATGCTAGGTTAGAATTGGTTGCATGGATTGTTGATTGCCATGGATGATAGGCATGCGGAATAATTTTGATTGCTGTTGTTTGCTTGGAATTTCGGGGGCGAAATTCCTAAGGGGGAGAGAATGTAACGACCCGTATTTTTACGTGTCGATAAATCGTAGAATTTACAGGTTGTTAGTGTTGTTTGTGTTGCTTCTAGCTTGAGTCGTTTAGAAGTTAACCCGGGTACAAGTGATGAGTCGTGACCGACTCATAGGGGACCGACTCAAGGAGGGGTAGCGGTTTAAAGTGTTGGCCGAGATAAGGATGGACCGACTCAAGAAGTTAGGCGACTCATAGGATGACCGACTCATAGAGGGCCGAGATAAGAAGTGTGGCCGAGTCAACGAGTTACGACTCATAGGGTTTGCCGAGTTAAGGAGTTAACGGGTTAAGGGTGTAGCGACTTAAGGGGTTTAGGCTTAGGTCGTGGGTAATGAGTCGGCAGGGTTTTGAGTCGTAGGGCCTGATGAGTCGTGAGTCGGCATCATAGTTGAGTCGTGAGTGTGTATTGTTGAGTCGTCGTACGACTTAGGACTTGGGGAAAACGCGGCAGTGTCTTAGGTCGGAGGCTTTTAGGTCGTGACCGACTTATGTTGAGTCGGCACTGGTCTTGAGTCGTGAGTCGGTAGGTGTTGAGTCGGTTTGGGTTTGAGTCGTGTGACCTTCTTGCTGTGTTGAGTCGTTAGGTCTTTGAGTCGGTAGAATTTAAGTCGGCATCTGGGTTAGTGTTAAGTCGGCAGTATATGTTTTATAGTTAAGTCGCAGGGTCGGCTGTGCTAGGTCGTGAGTCGGCAAGGATGAGTCGGCAGGAGATGAGTCGTGGACGACTCATGATGAGTCGGGACCGACTCATGGGGCGACGACTCAGGGAGGTTCCAGCCTATAAATAGAGGGGTTCGGCTCACTTTTTGGCACCAGATTTCGAAGCGACGAAGTGCTGCCATTTTGGAAACTCGACTACAACATTTCTTCATCTTCTTTTCTCCATTCCAATCTAATTCTAACATCCATCCAAGATCGAAGATCGAGATCGAAGATCCAAGTGCCAAAGTTGAAGATCTTCATCCGTTCGAGCTAGAATTCATCGATTGGAGCGAGATATTGCCGGATCAAACCTTGATCTTCGCTGTCCAGATCTGAAGTGTGTAGTTTTTGTAGTGTTTGGGTGATTTGGTGAGTGGTAGTTATCTCTCACGCGGATCCAAGGGAGTATATTGGATTGGTGGCTTGTTTGAGTGTTAAAGTTAGAGATTTCATGCATTTTTCTTAGATCGAAGTCTAGATCCATGGTTTTTGAAGATGTTTACTTATGCAAGTTAGTTTAACAAGTATTAGAGACAAAACCCATGTTTTATATTTGATAGATCTATGCTAAAAACTATGGTTTCACATATGTTGGACTTTTGCTCACTTATTTACGGAATTGCCATTATAGTTGATATTGCGTATATTGCTTGTTAGATCTTGTTTGAATGATTGATATTTGAATGTATGATTGATTTGATTGTTTCCAAGTTAGCTAGTAGTTGATTTGGAACAAGATGATGAAAGAGGATTCAAAAGCTATGGAAGAAGGCTCTTGAATGGTGAAAGCTGCTTAAGGCATATGTAGCGGATGTTGAAGCTCATATGTATAGATTGGATGATGTTGAGATGGGACTTTGCCATGATTTGATGAGGCAAACCATGTTGTTGAGTTGAGACTTTGCTTTGATGCGATGAAGCGAAGTATGATTGGAGTCTTGGCTTAATCCAAGCAGGGATCATTCCAAGCATGTTGATAACTTGAAGAGTAGTTCAAGTTGGTTGATAATGGATTGTTCAAGAGGTAGCTTGAGCTTGTATGAGGATAGTCGTCAAGAAGGATGGCTAGGAGGCTTGGATCTCGTCGTTGTTGAAGGTTCTAGCATGCTCAAAAGCAAGAGTACATGGGGCGCCCATAACGACTACAGGTAGGTAGTCGGGACACCCAAAAGACTACAGGTAGGTAGTTGAGTACTCTGGGCAAAGTAGATAAGTCCTAGGCACAAGGCAGTGTGCGGAGTTATGGTTAGAACCGGGGTTACCATTAGCCCTTGACAGATGGTCATTCAACTAACGGTGAAATCGAGGCAAGGATAACAGTGATAGCCAGAGTCATGGATGTTTGGTTGTATTATCATTCGGCTTCAAGAGCGGTGTTTTCTGGGTGCTTATCTGATCTTGGTTTAGGCCTTGGGGGTTTGTATTTGGAAAACATCGTCCTTGACTCGAGTGGTATTCGCTTTACCTTAATTGTCTATGTTGTTATGCTTGCTTCTCCTTAGTGTATGTCTGGGGCTATCACTGTAGAAAGAGGTGGAGTGGGATGGTTTGGTTCCTATTCCTTTTATCCTTTATGCTCTTTTGGTATGCTTGATAGTTGATTTACTGCTCACTAAGACTTTGTCTGACTCAAGGTTTTATGTCTCCTCTTATTACCTTGGGCTGTTCATCCATGTCGGGATGGGCAGACTAGGTAGCAGGTGACAGGTGCTGTGCTAGGAGTTCTACGCTAAAGATGACGAAGACGAGCAGGAGGCTTTGCATATTAGTTTTCTTACTATATGTACTGGGTATCCGCTGCTGTATTTGGTTGAGTGATTTGTAGTGAGGCTTTCATGTATGGATTTGAGTAGATGATTGTATGAAACTACTGTGATGCTTATATGATGATGTTCTGTTCTATGGAGCTTCACTATATTATATTTCTCTATTGTATTTTATCCATGCGCTGTGAGTTATGCGATAGAGATTCTTCTGTTTTGTTTTACCCTGACTATCGTCCATGGCTGCCTGGCACACCTTTTAGCGCATTATTTCCTTGATTTGGTGCGGGAGTCATGGGCGGTCGTCACACATATTTCCTTTCGTCAACAAATCATTCTATTCTTTACTCTAATGAAATTAAATCTACATTCAGAAATGAAATATTTCAAGGCAAGGCTCGTGTGTAAATAAATAAAACTTACTGAAAGACCAAAAGAGGCATGTATTTAATGAAAGAAAGTAGTAATAAAATAAAATAAATGAAAGCGACGGATTTAAATTTGAGAACGTAGTCCGTACATAGAAATCACAAATCAAATATACTAAAAAATCAATTCATTTTAACATATTTTATTAACCCTAATACGCCCAAATTTACACACATATATGTATTTTTATTTAGTAAACAGTAAATAAAATTAAACACTACAATTAACATAATGAGGGCCGCCACCCCACACATTAAAAGATGAACTAAGACCCCAAAGTCAAATTTGAAACGGAATAAATCTCCTATGTTAATATGCTAACTATTCCAAATCAAAAACTTAACCAAACCTTCAAGTTGTTTTCTTACCATTTTATTATTGTATTTTTTTTAATTGAATTCAAATTAAGGAATATTTAGATAAATCAAATATTCCAACTAGAAACATACAACAAAATTCAAGTCTTTGTTTTAATAAAATTAAATTAACATTCATAGATGAAATATTCACTTTATTTGATAAGAATATTCTTATCAAGAAACCATTCTTTTCTTTTTATCAAAACATATTTCCTTTTATTACACATTCATTTACAATTAACACCTCCCCCTTTAAAACCAACTTATATTTAAAGATTATCCCATTGAAGAGTCACAGAAATAATACTTCGTACAACCACATCATTTCTTTATCAATTAATTTCATATGATCGTTATATTTGTACCAAATTTAAGTGCTTACAATTTGAACGTAATATTTCTCAATGAAATTCTCAATATATTTTTTACACGAAACATACGTTGCACATATCATTAATTAATTACCATTTACTTCTATCTCTTATTAATGGCAAGATATAATTACTATTACTTACAATGATTAAATCTCAAAACATACCCTAATACAGGGAAGATAATTAATCCAATTGTTTCCTTTGAAATCCAATTTTCTATGTTAAACCCAATATCTATATACTAATTTAATTCCAATATTTAATTACAAATGTAAGAAAACCTGTTTATTATATATTTAAATTTCAAAAAAATCCTTTTATTTTGATTTACATTCTTATTATCCAATCAACTATTCCCTTATGCAATTGATTAACATAAGTTTTACATTCACCACTCAACAGTTAACGTTTCTTCTTATATCAATTATAATATTTCAATTACATTAATTCTCCATTAATTACCTAATAAATTTCTAACGGATTTAATAATAAGAAAATAAATAAAACAATGGTTATACGTTAATAATCCATATCTATTAACTTATTGTTTACAAACAAAGGTTAATAAATTTACGTACAAAATAATTGATTTCATACTCCATATTAAAACCAATTGCAATTAATAGCATAAGATTACATCAATTTATACATCGTTTATTATATTCCTTATTAACCTTTATTATTTAAGTTGATTGAAATTACGTTAACATAGTATAGTAGTCAATTTCATTCAATCAATATTAGCTAATTATATGTTTTATCTCATTAAATTATTATTTTTAGGATTTATCTTAAAGTTAAAATTTATAATCTAATAAGATTCAATTTAATAAATCAAAAATTTTAATTTCTGACAATATTAAAGCCCAAAACCTTATTAAATTTAATATTTTTAATTATCAAAATATGGGTTGTTACAGTCTCCCCCACTCAAAACTTTTTCGTCCTCGAAAAGGAACAAGAAGGAATCGAGGAATTTGAAATATTTTATTCAAAATGATCAATTTATAAACAATTTAACTTACATATTTAAATTTAATATAAATCTGAAAATAACTTCATTCAGTTATTGAATAAAAATTTAAATTTTTTGGTATTTGCCCTTGAAGAGAAAAGAAATTTTTTAACATATCTAAAATTCAGTTAAAACATTTAACCTCATTCACTTAGTAAAAATATATGATATATTTAAAACATCCTCATAGCCTTATGCAAGGTTTTTCAAAAGTCTAAAACAATGTTAGAAATTTATATCAAAACATTATAATAAGCTTTAAAATAAGGTTCCTTAAATCCAAAAAATTTATTAGACTCATTATTTTTTAAAATAAGTATAAACTCAATATTATTAAACTGAAACTAATAGTATACTCAAATCTTACATTAAATTTATAAATCAAAGTATAAAATTTCATACCTTCATATTCAATTTAAACACTTGTTTCAAAATGAATATTCTAATACAAAATTCAAATAGTAAATAAACCTATAAACTTTACTATTAGTACTTTGAAATCAAGTAAATATTTCAAACTATACTTCCAACATAGGGAATCAAATTTATTTGTCAAGTATATTGCTATAAATAAACTTCGCAAATCAAATTTTTTTCTTCTTTCCATTTATATGATATCTTTAAATTATACATTCAAAGAAACTTATATAAATTTTACTTGAAATATTCATTTGAAAGCTTTATTTGCAAATCAATCATCTTTAATACTTTTCAAAAATTCATTTGTAAAGTTTCTTGCTTCATTTATAAATACCGTTTAAATATTTTAGATAACATCTTTATAAATATATGAAACTATTTGAAAATAATTATTTACATCATTACTTATATTTGCAAAGAAGCTATTAAAAACATTAAATCCATTATTTATAAATTTATTAATTTTATCTCAAGATACTTTCCAAATATTATTAATAAATCAATAATCATTTACTTTAAATATATTTTATTTAATTATTAACTTCTAAATATTTACAACACTGATAATTTATTATTAAACCATGTTGTAAATTATTAAACAATATTTTAAACATTTTAAAGTATTTAGAATTGACAAAAAAATGGCCAAAAAATGTCTTTTATATAATACTTTATTAAAATACTTTTAAAACTCGATGTCTTAACAGGTTTATCCTCGTTCTTGCAGACTCTGGCCATGCGTTGATCAGACGCAAAGCTAGATTCTTCAAGTACTTAGTAGACCTGTTTCAACAACCAGTGAAAATACTTGAAAACCTTTAAAAACAGATATGGAAAGTACAATCCAAACAAAACAACCAAACCAAAACCTTTGTCCAACCATGGTTCGCAGATACACAATGGTTACGTCTGGATCGCACAGGAAACAATCCGTATCTGTAAGCTTTCTCAGCCCTGCGAGTTATGCCATGATGACTAGTAGGGTGTAGGATACACAATGGTTATGCTTGGGTCCCCCAGGAAACAATCCGTACCCCTAGGCTGTCTCAGCCAGGCAGTTTCGCTACTAATGCGACCTACACAGATTGTAGGATACACAATGGTTACGCCTGGATCCCCTAGGAAACAATCCGTACCCTTAGGCCAGACTCAGCAAGACAGTTGCGCTATGCAGTCGCGAGAGAAAAAGAACCATGGGTTACGCCATGGTGGGAACACTCGAGTATCATATCCGGAAAACCAAAAATCAGAGAGAATAATATCGATAGAATGAATCCACAATGTGGCCACAAAGCGGATATCAAGCAGAAGGCACTTTCCATATCTTTATTCGAATTATATATCATATAGTACCTTTCCAAATACTTTCAAATATCATACTTATATAAAGTCCATTATATATAGGATTCCATTTTCAAATCGAATACTTTCCAAATCAATAGTATATCAAATCACACTTATGCAGGCTTCGATTATATAAAATTCTATTTCCAAATTGAGTACCTTTCAAATCAATAGATTTCAAATCAACTTCATACTTATACAAATCCATTTTATATAAATTCGACCATTCCCAAATCAAGTACTTAATAATATAAGGTTCTCAATTTCAAATTATTTCAATACCAATTCAGTTTCAAAATCATATATGATTTCACTAATTTTCTTCCAAATTAAATATCTCAATTTCAAAGCTCCCAAAATAATAGGTTTAGAAAATAATCTCAGTTTCCAACTTTATAACTATCCCTTTAAAACCTTTAAACTATTTATTTCTATATGAAAAATCCAAATTTCTATTCGCAAATTATTTATTTAACAAAAGTTTCAAATTTACTTAAGTCATACCCTCCATACTTTAAACATACAAAACTAAACTTATATTCTTGATCAAATATTTATACTCTTCGAAATTTTTTAGTTTTAAAATTTTAAACCTTGATTTGGAAGTGCTCAAACCTTCAAAATAGTCGGTGAAATCAAATTTCAAATCCAACAGTTGGAAATCAGCAACAAATCAGTAAATCATTTTTTTATAATAGGGTTATACTAAAACAAATTCGAAATTCGAGGATTGAACACCGGTTCGTTTCAAATCATTTCAAATATATATATATATATATATATATATATATATATATATATATATATATATATCTTTCGAATATCAAATCATACTTCGAAATTGGAAATCAAAATTGGTTTCACAAAATCACTCGCATAGCAAAGCTACTAAAGTGGCCTCTCCCCACTCTGAGACTCGAAAATCAATGTCGATGATGCTTGCACTCATCACCGAAATTATTTTCCAGCGACATAAGTGAGTTCTGGACTTCTATTTTCTTGAAAACTTCATTGAGATTTCTTTGAAATCATTGGAATTCATTTGAACTCATTTGAAATATTTCTTATTTGGAAAATACTACTAAATTGTACTATTATTATATATATTTCCAAAATCTTAAACTAATTACAAAATACCGGAATTCAATTCTTGAATTTCAAATTTAACCCTTTAGTTATAAATCATTTTTAATCTCATCGATTAACACAAATATCACTTCATACTTTAATATTTGTTTCACAGAATTTGTCCATTTAATATAAACATTAATATATCGATTCTCATAATATTGCTTATATTTCTCTTTAATTTAAATTACATTCATTTCACATGTAATATTTCTCATTTAAAACTAATTTATTTGCAAATCATTTCATAAGGAATTTTTTTACAACCAATTTATAAAACTTAATTCCTTTTTGTAAGATATTGTTCGAGTTTAAAGTTATCACAACTTTATTTATAACCATTTATTGCAACATCTATTTATTTCATAACAATTTACAAGTCATGGCTTTATTTGTAATCATTTCACTTTTAATTCATATTGCTTATTCCATTTAGTTTCACCTTTACCTTTAAATTTATTTATGACATGTTTCATAAATGTTAATTAAGTTTATAGACATATTTTTCCAATTTAATCTCATTTACAACATTTCCTTAATCACAATTTCAATTTAAACATCCCAAGGCTTAAAGTTCACACTTGTATATTATTACATTACATGCTAAGAATGTATACCTAAATTCTATTCATTTACTAAACATAGATATAACAAATTAAACCTTATTTTACTTTATTTCAAATTAAGGTTATCAATTCAACTATATAATTCAACATAATTATCAAGTTTCACTCTTATATTAATACAAAAAGGTTTCGATTATCCAAAATATCCAAATATTCCATTTTTCCAATAGATGAAACTACGTGTCAACAAACAACAAAATTCACATCAACATTTCAATTTTATAAACAAATATCCTAATTATTCATTTTATTCTCTTTAATACACCATTATTAAACTAGCGTTTAGTCCATTAATTCAATCAACAATAATTAACCAGTGTTTATAATTGGATTAAATACAATATGTCAACACAAATGATAATAATTAAATATTACCATTTCATAAATCAAACACATTACAATAAATATATTAGTCTTAAAAATTTATTCCTTTATATATATCATATAATATTAGGAAAAATAATTTTATTTCAAAATTTATATAAAACATTTTTATAACACTAACAAATATGCGCTCTCATATATACACTCAGACAACTTATTCTAGGGTATCACTACCATATCTCTAATGAGTTAACCACAACAGGCTAAGGTATGTCTAAACCAAAGCTCAGATACCAACTGTAACAGCCCACCTTTTTGGATAGTTCAAATCGACAATAAACACACACGTCAGAACAAACCATTCAAAAGGGAGGATTGTTAATGGGGTAAATAAGAGAAAAAAAAGGAAAGAGAAGAAGGAGATTTAAAGAAGAAAAAATGAAAACGGAAGGAAGAAGGTAAAGGGAGAAAAAAAATGAGATGGAAGTTTTATTTGGAAAATGAAGCTACAGAAGATGAGATTAGAAAATGAAATATGACTAAAGGAATGAAGATGGAAACAAATTAAAAGCTAATAAGGTATATATAAACAAACTAGGAAATGAAATAAAGTAAAATATGAACAGCCCTAAAACGTAGTATTGAAAGATGTGAACTAAATGAATATGAGGTGATAGAAGAAATAAAATGCAAATGAAGAAATAAAATTATAGATTATTTAATAATAAGAAAATAAAGGTGGAGGGACAAAATGCACGTTTAGTTTTAAATGCTTTAGGCATTGATAATGCATAAGGAAATGTATGTAGGAATGAGAAAATTTGCAAACCAAAGAAAAATAAAAAAATTTATAACCAAAAATGAGATGGAAAGAATTAAATATAGCCTAAAAGCTTAGGCTTAGGTATTAAACCGAAGGAGAAATGAACGGATCAAATTTTAATAATGAGGTAACTATTTCAAAAATACATGCAATAAATAAAAAGAAATGAAGGGACCACATACACATTTTGAAATTTAATTTCTTTCGAAACGTAACCAAATTAATTTCATTCACTCAAATAATACTCAATTTGTACACATACAAATTTTTATCTACGCACAATTAATAAAATTATACCTACCTTAAAAATGAGAGCGTTCAATTCTTTTATTTCCATTAAAGCACCATTTCTGTTTAACACAAAATGTACGTTTATTTTATTAAATCTATTAATTGCAATCAAAGTTTTCTTTCCTTTTAATCGAAATCTTTCCATTACATTAATTGCAATTAATAACAAAGTTAATAGATAAACCAAAATGGACGAGAAATAGGATAATTGTTTCCTTAAGTCATTTAAACATGTTTATAAATTTGTTGTTTTACGCCACCGTAATAAATAACTTACTTAAATTATATTCATATTCTTGAAATCAATATGTATGCTAAAACAGCGTTCAAATAAATGTACATTTCCTTTTTTTAACAAATCATTTTATTCTTTACTCTAATGAAATTAAATCCCCATTCAGAAATGAAATATTTCAAGGCAAGGCTCGCGTGTAAATAAATAAAACTTACTAAAAGACCAAAAGAGGCATGTATTTAATGAAAGAAAGTAGTAATATAATAAAATAAATGAAAGCGACAGATTCAAATTTGAGAACGTAGTCCGTACATAGAAATCACAAATCAAATATACTAATACAACAATTCATTTTAACATATTTTATTAACCCTAATACGCTCAAATTTACACACATATATGTATTTTTATTTAGTAAACAGTAAATAAAATTAAACACTACGATTAACATAATGAGGACCGCCACCCCACACATTAAAAGATGAACTGAGACCCCAAAGTCAAATTTAAAACGGAATAAATCTCCTATGTTAATATATTAACTATTCCAAATCAAAAACTTAACCAAACCTTCAAGTTGTTTTCTTACCATTTTATTATTGTATATTTTTTTTAATTGAATTCAAATTAAGGAATATTTAGATAAATCAAATATTCCAACTAGAAACATACAACAAAATTCAATTCTTTGTTTTAATGAAATTAAATTAACATTCATAGATGAAATATTCACTTTATTTGATAAGAATATTCTTATCAAGAAACCATTCTTTTCTTTTATTTTTATCAAAACATATTTCTTTTTATTACACATTCATTTACAATTAACACCTCCCCCTTTAAAACCAACTTATATTTAAAGATTATCCCATTAAAGAGTCACAGAAATAATACTCGTACAACCACATCATTTCTTTATCAATTAATTTCATATAATCGTTATATTTGTACCAAATTTAAGTGCTTACAATTTGAATGTAATATTTCTCAATGAAATTCTCAATATATTTTCAACACAAAACTACGTTGCACATATCATTAATTAATTACCATTTACTTATATCTCTTATTAATGGCAAGATAAAATTACTATTACTTACAAAGATTAAATCTCAAAACATACCCTAATACAGGGAAGATAATTAATCCAATTGTTTCCTTTGAAATCCAATTTTCTATGTTAAACACAATATCTATATACTAATTTAATTCCAACATTTAATTACAAATGTAAGAAAACCTGTTCATTATATATTTAAATTTCAAACAAATCCTTTTATTTTGATTTACATTCTTATTATCAAATCAACTATTCCCTTATGCAATTGATTAACATAAGTTTTACACTCACCACTCAACAGTTAACATTTCTTCTTATATCAATTGTAATATTTCAATTACATCAATTCTCCATTAATTACCAAATAAATTTCTAACGGATTTAATAATAATAAAATAAATAAAACAATGGTTGTACATTAATAATCCATATCTATTAACTTATTGTTTACAAACAAAGGTTAATAAATTTACGTACAAAATAATTGATTTCATACTCCATATTAAAACCAATTGCAATTAATAACATAAGATTACATCAATTTATACATCGTTTATTGTATTCCTTATTAACCTTTATTATTTAAGTTGATTGAAATTACGTTAACATAGTATAGTAGTCAATTACATTCAACCAATATTAGCCAATTATATGTTTTATCTCATTAAATTATTTGTTTTAAGATTTATCTTAAAGTTAAAATTTATAATCTAATAAGATTCATTTTAATAAATCATAAATTTTAATTTCTGACAATATTAAAGCCCAAAACCTTATTAAATTTAATATTTTTAATTATCAAAATATGGGTTGTTACAAAACCTTTCAAAACCATTGAAATCATATCTTTTGAAAGTTTTATAAAACCATGGACATCCTCTTTGAAAACACTTTAAACGTGACTTTCGAAACTATTAGAACCTTCCATTTAAAACCTTTCGAAAATATTAGGGAACCACCCATTCTAAACCTTTATCTTAAACCTTTCGAAAGCATTAAGTTCTTTATATAAATCAAACCTTTTGAAAGCATTTGGGTTCAAGTAAAACATGTGGAACAACTTTTCGAAACCATTGAAAACTATTCCTCTGAAACCTTTGGGTTTAACTTTCTATTGAACAAAGGGTCTTAAAACATCTAAGTCGAAAGCACTCTTTCGAAAGCATTTTCCTAACTAAAAGAAGTGGATGGTGTCGAAACTAATCCCTTCGAAAGCATTGGAGAAGCGGCTTAGGTTTTAAAACAAAGAAACCCTTTCGAATGCATTTCTTTGAAAGGTAGAATGCGGCAGCAAGAGGTTTCAACCCATTCCAAAGCTTTTATATAAAACATATGTGCAGTCTCTTTCGAAACCATTCTTTAAAACCATTTAATCAAGTCGAAAGCTATCTAAGTCAAAAACATTCTTTTCAAAAGAAAAGCAGAGCATTTCCTTTTAAAAGCAAAGCAAGGTTTCAACCTCTTTGGAACCCCTTATTTCGACTATATTACTTTCGCCTATGTCCAGTTCACTATGTACCAAGTCTTTGATACCATGCACATTGGTTTCGATGCAGATGGAGGTGGAAGTACTAGTCGAAAGGTAGGTTCCGAAAGTGGCGAACCAGCAATGTCTTACAAAAACTGATTTTTGACTTGAAAAGGTAATTTCTTCCCAACTAACCAACTTTGTTTGTCAACATATGATTGGTTGCTAATTTCTTTCTAAAATCTTTTCTAAAAGTACTGCCGAATTTCAGAGATAAACAATTTCAAAGATTTACAAATGCCCCTTCGCCTTTTATAGATATATAAAACATTTAAGTCTCATACCTTAAATAATTTTGTATACTTAGTAAAACACTTGGGAAAATTCTACAATAATCCCATAAATCACTTTAATATGTTTTCTAACATATATTAATTTCTGACCCAAAAACAATATAAATTAGCCATAATTAATTTTAAACCCAATTAACCATTTTCTTCACTAGAAAATTAATAATAAGTCCACATTAATTCAAAAGATTATGATATTATTTTTGATCTTATCTCAAAATTGCAAGGTATTTAGATGTCATCTAGTAGGGTTTTCATATTAAAACTTATCACAAAATCCATATGAAATAGCATAAATCATCAACATGTCCATTTTAACAATCAAAAACATGGAAATATACTTTGCAAAAATAGTCGGATCTGATCTAAAAACCAAAAACATCGAAAATATGAGATGTAACTTATTGTTCACCTTAGCTTTGTGATTAAGGAATTGGATTTGAGAATGGATTTGATTAATCTTCCTCTTGATCTTTAGCTTTTCTTCTTCTAGCTTTTTCTAATGATGGTCGGCCTCTAGTATTTGATTTTTGTTTTGGGCATGAAAATGAACGTGGGTGAGGGTTTAGGGTATAAGGGTATGACTTATTCCTACTTTGCCCTTTATCTGTTTCATTTTAGTTTCCCTTTAGGTCATTTGTTTCCTTAGACACGGCTACCCCTTAGATATAAAAATCTCAATCCCTTAACCATATTTCATTATTTCATTAAATTTAACTATTAAATATCCTAGATAATGTTAACCAAAATTAGGGTCGTACATCGCTGTTCTAAGAAGTCTGAGCTTGAATAACTTATTCAGAAGTTGTGCCACCGTTCTTCTGTTTTTCAACTTCTTTCTTACGAGCCTTCTCAGCTTTAGCAATCTTACCGTAACCCAGCTGGAGGGCTTTTATCGCATCCACTAAAAAAGAGAATAGACAGCTTTAGGACTAAAGGGAGGACCTGCTTGCTCACTGGCAGCCTTCGCCTCCTCTATATTTCTAGAGTGTCTGTCCTTGACATTTTGTAGGCTTCACAGAGCTTTATGGCCTTATCGTTGTATTCCGTCTTAGCAGCCTTGATATTTATCGCGTGGTCCCGCTTCAATTGCTCCAATTACTTGGCATGGGCAGCCTTGAGCCTCTCTATCTCATCGACATGCTTCTTCGTCTCCTTGCTAGAAGATCTCTCTAAGGAATCAACTACCTTCTTATGGTCGAACTCTTTTTCATAAAGACGTTTCCTCGACTTGAAAAATTCTAAGTTTTGTTCCACGTTCTATTTGCCAACCTCTCCCATAGCTTTAGTGACCTTGGAGTGGTAGTCTGCTAAGGCCCTGACTCCATCCAACGTGGCTGCCATTGAGTCGATGGCCCTGTGAAATAAATAGGAGGTTGAAAGATGCTATACGGTAGGATCGTGTAATATGGAATAATGAAATAGTCTAGGTATATAAAGTAGGTAAATGCAAGGAGACACCAGGATTTTATACTGGTTCGGGCCTCTCGTCCTACGTCCAGTCCCTAAGCTTCACTTAGGAATTTCACTAACTAACACCCTTACTTCACCCGGAGGAATAGGTTTACAACCTACCCGAACAACCGAACGGGATTTCTTGCCTCAACTACCGAAGAGGACTTCAACTCAATTACTAAAATACAATATTCGACTTGTTGTGTTCTTGTCAGCACTAATGAGTCTAATGTAGTACAATATTCCTATAATCTTATCCTCGAGAATATGCAATGTGTTTGTGAAGATTTAGGAAATGTGAATTGCTATGAATCAAAAGAATGTTATAAACAAAAAAAATGATTCAAGCAATAGATTAGTGAATGCTTTGAGAATATCAAGAAAATATGAACAAGAGAATAGATAGATTAAAGCAAGAATTCGGTGAATTAAATGATGTTATAATCATGTATTTATACTTGTAGAAGAGATGCATATGTTGTCAAAGGTTGCAAACAAGAGATGTTTCCATTTCCATTGATGAAAGGTTGCAACTCTTGGTAGGAAGAAGGTGTCTTTTCAGGGAAAATTCGCAGGTTCAAATTCAATCGACTGAGCAGGGAATTCAGTCAACTGAAAATATGAAGTAAAATTTTCGGGACCAAATTCAGTCGACTGTGCAGGAAATTCAGTCGACTGAAACTGTGCATGTATATAAATTTGTTCCAGTTTCAGTCGACTGACTGTTCCTGTTCAGTCCACTGAACTTATAAAACCTACATAGTTAGAACTGAATTGAAAAATGAAGTTTAACAAATTTTTCTAGTGTTCATGCAAGCTTCTTGAGGATAGATTTTAATAATATATCTAGACTAAGACACATGTAAAAACATACTTTAATTTTGTTTGGTCTTCATCTATCTTCCTTTAGCATTTGTATATATTTCTTTAAAGCACATTGTCATTGATCAAAATCTTCGCATATCAACATTCTCCCCCCTTTTGATTGATGACAATACCATTCTAGAGATGTATATACTTATTTTCTCCCCATGAATGTATGCACTATCTTTCCTACAAAACAAAGTTAGTACCATAAATTTTCTCCCCCTTTGTCATCAACAAAAAGGAAGAACTAACAGCAATAATAATTTATCAAAAAACAATCACCGAAGCATAGAGAATATTTGCATAATCATGACTGAAGATAAATATTGTGACAGACAAGCATAAAATGGCTATCCCTAAAAAATATACAAATCAAAAACAAAATAAAAATAAAATCACTCATCTTTATCCCGGTCATATGAACCTTCTCTTCCTGTTGGTTCACGTATTACGGGTCCTCCTGTTGGTGGTCTTTGAGCTCTTCCTCCTTGGCCACAACTAGCTCCACTTGCACTACTACTTGTATGCTCTTCGAATGTCGTCCATGTAAATGTAGGTGTCGGACGTTTGCCTCGTGATGTTGAAGTAGTAGTGGTGCTTGAGGATGAGATTGCATCCTAAAGCTTGTTGAAGAATCCTTTTATTTTGTCAAGCTTATGATCTACCTTTTTAAGACGTGTGTCAAGAATTTGTTGATTTCTTGACAATATCCCCAAGGATTGGTTGGTAGTGAAGCTTGGGTCAACAAGACGAATTTCATCATCTTGCTCTATATGTTCTTCGTAGCGAGGTTGAGGAGGTTGGTGTTGCTGTTGTTGTTGTTATTCTTGATTCCTTGCTTCCCATTCGGCAAGTGATATTATGCGAGGAGGTCGAGATGGGAGTTGCATTAGGCTTATGGTCCGATGATTAATTTGATGGACCATTGTATTCTCTGATTCAGGTAATGGCGTATTGACATTTAGGAGAAGTCGCATGATGTACTCTCCAACGTAAATAGTGCGCATTTTGTCATTGTTGAAGGTGAGAAACTCATCAAGAATAAGCTGTACCCAATTAACTTGTATATTGCCAAAAATAGCATATAGAGCTCGATAGTTATTTGGGTAAACAATTTCGTATGATCCCGTACGAGGAGTGATTGTTCTCATTAGGGCTTTATGGAGAATTCTCGCCATAGGTCGAAGGGAGGTGGACTTAAAATCCCTAAAGTTGATATTATCATCCATAAATCGATGGTTGATGTTGTCGCGAATATGTGGATTGAATTCTATATCCTCTAGCTTTCTCCCGATATTTGGAGACTCTAAAATGTGTGTTATTCTATCCAAGGAGAACCAAACTTTCTTTCCACACACCATACTCCAAACACTATTGTTTGGAATTCTTGGAGTTTGGTGTCCAAGATTAAGATTAGCATAAAATAATTTTACCATTACATGATTAATGGCATGATCATTTCTTTTCAAGTCTAGAGGTGGAGTCAAACCTGCCGGATCTGTTAACGCTTGAAGGTTGTAGGTTTGAAAGCTATGAAAATCAACGAAAGAATGCTCAAAGATTCGAGAATTCTTCATCATGTTCCATCGAGTGACAGCGGTTCCATCATAAAGCCATAGTGCTATTTGAGCATCAATTGGCTCGGAGGATGAAGAAGATGAGGCTCTTGATCTTTTTGGTGCCATTTGGGTGAGAATTGATTTGATTTTGAGGAATTTGGGGGCCAGGGTTTCGAATTTTATTTGGGGAAGAAAGTTTGTAGGAGGTAAAAGTGATTTGGTAGGGTAAAATCTGATGGATAAAAAGGGGAAATTTTGCCTGGAAAGTAGCGTTCAGTCGACTGAATATGTTGTTCAGTCGACTGAATCAAAGGCCGAAGTATTCTGTTATAGATTCAGTCGACTGAGTAGTATATTTAGTCGACTGAATTTTGTTGCTGAAATTATCTGTTGAATGTTTAGTCGAATGTGCAGATCATTTCAGTCGACTGAACTTCGTAAATATTGTTTTCTGTCATACTTTCAGTTGACTAAACGGGGGCTTTCAGTTGACTGAAATATGCATTTTTGTTGTTTCAGTTAATTTTTGAATTTTAAACAATTTATTTAAAGGAATAGTTACAAAAATATTGACATAAATATTTCAAAATTCAACTATTTCTTTGGGGATGGACTTGGAGTCTTCTTTCCTTCATTCTTCATGTAATTTATATCCCATGAATTCGGACTATATTGAGGAGTCTTAGGAGACATCCAAGGATTCACAGGATCAACTGGTGTACGATAAGATGAAGACGGATCAAGTGAACTAACAGGGCGAGGTAGAGGTTCAGCCACTTTGTTCTTCTTTGATCCACAGAAGCGTAAACCAATTTTCTCTAGAAAGCTTAACCGTCTAGCCGTAACTTTTTGCTCGAAGTATAGCTCTCGTTGAAGATCTATCTGTTGTTGTTGAAAGTGATGAATTTCATCAATCTTTCTTTTTGTGTCAGGTGAAATAAAGAGTCCACGTTTCGCCTTTTTCGATTCTGGTGTGAAACCAGTACGATAATTTTCCCATTTGTAAACCGGCTCATGTGCTGGTGTTGGTGTGGAAAGTTTTGGCGATGTTGGAGTGTTATCAACTGACGAGGTGATATTGATCGGAGAGAAGGAGTTGTTTGACGACATTTTATATTGAAATTTTTTAAGCTTTTAATCGTAAAATTGAGATGAAAATCAAAAAATTTTAGAATTTATTTATAGTAGAATTTTACTAAACAACTAATGGTTATAATTTATTTAGATTTTTAACCGCATAATGATTTAATGGTTAGGAGAATTTTGTTAGAAAAGTATGGTTCTTATTAAAAATTCAGTTTTTTTTTAAAAAATGTGTGGTCTATAAATTATATAATGTAGCATATAACATTTCCGAATTTTTTTTTGATATTTTCATTCAGTCGACTGAACAGATTGTTTTAGTTGACTGAAATGAGTGAATATTTCAAATGTATCTCTAATTGATATCTTTAAAGGATATTATGCCTAATTCTCGTCGAAGTTTTATAAAGGAGTTTTCTAATAGAGGTTTAGTAAATATATCGGCAATTTGATTTTCGGTAGAAATATGTTCTAAATTAATTATTCCTTTTTCGATATTGTCACGTAAAAAATGGTGACGAATATCTATATGTTTTGTACGAGAGTGATTAACCGGATTTTTAGATAAGTTTATCGTACCTACGTTATCACAATATATTGTAGAATTTGTTAAATTTATATTAAAATCTTTAAGTGTTTGTTGCATGTATATAACTTGAGTGCAAGCTAAAGCAGCTGATATATACTCTGCTTCGCATGTGGAAAGCGAGACACAATTTTGTTTCTTACTAAACCAAGATACAAGTGATTTTCCAATGAAATGGCAAGTACTACTTGTACTTTTTCTATCCGTTCAGGATCCACCAAAATCAGCATCACTGGATGACACTAACTCAAACGAACATTCCTTTGGATAGAAAAGACCGAAATCTTTAGTTTGGTTAAGATATCGCATTATTCGTTTTACTGCTCTTAAGTGTGAATCTTTAGGATCGGATTGAAAACGTGCATATAAACAAACACTCATCATTATGTCAGGTCTACTAGCGGTTAAGTAGAGCAAAGAACCTATCATCCTTCTAAACAATTTTTGATCTACACTTTTGCCATTTTCATCTCGATCGAGATGTGTAGTGGTACTCATAGGAGTAGGTTTAGCAGAAGTGTTTTCCATGCCGAATCGTTTTATTAAATTATCACAATATTTTTCTTGGTTTATAAAAATTCCATTTGTTAATTGTTTGATTTGAAGTCCAAGAAAATATGATAGTTCTCCCATATGAGACATTTCGAACTCATTAGTCATTATATTTGAAAATTCTTTACACAATTTTCATTTGTTGAACCAAAAATAATATCATCTACATATATTTGAATTATTAAAATATCTTTGGCAGTATTTTTAATAAAAAGTGTTTGATCTACTTTTCCAATTTTAAATCCTGAGTCTAATAAATAACTTTTAAGTCTTTCATACCAAGCACGAGGAGCTTGTTTAAGACCATATAGAGCTTTCTTTAATTTAAATACATGTTCCTGATATTTTTCATGTATAAATAACGGAGGTTGTTCTACATATACATTTTCTTTAATAAAACGATTTAAAAATGCACTTTTAACATCCATTTGATAAAGTTTAAAATTGTGAAAATAAGCAAAGGCTAAAAGTATACGTATTGCTTCCAATCTTGCAACGGGAGCAAATGTTTCTTCAAAACCAATACCTACTTCTTGATTATACCCTTGTGCTACTAGTCTTTATTTATTCCTTGTTATATTTCCTTGTTCGTCTACTTTATTTTTGTAAATGCATTTTGTTCCAATTACTGATTGATTATTAGGACGAGGAACTAATTCCCAAGCATTGTTACGTTCAAATTGATTTAATTCTTCTTGCATTGCGATAATCCAATAATCATCTGTTGATGCTTCTTTTGGATTTTTAGGTTCTATAGATGAAATGAAAGCTACATGACCCATTTGATTTAGTTGATTTCTTGTTCTAACTTGAGAATTTATTTCTCCTATTATATTTTGAGTTGGATGATCTCGTAATATTCTAGGAGGAGATCTTAGTTCATTATTATTTTCAAGGTTTATTTCTTCTATATTTATCAATTCTTCATCATCTTTTATATTTAAATTTTTACTAAAATTTTCATCAAAAGATATATTCAAAGTTTCTTCAATTAAGTTTGTTCGTTTATTAAATACTCGATATGCTTTACTTCATTCAGAATATCCTACGAAAATTCCTTCATCAGCTTTTGAATCGAAATTTCCTAGTTGATCTTTTGTATTTAAAATAAAACATTTTGATCCAAATATTTTAAAATAAGATATATTTGGTTTTTTATTATTGAATAGTTCATAAGAAGTATTTTTAGTTAAATGTCTAATTGAAATTCTATTTAATACATAACATGCAGTAGCAACGGCTTCTGCCCAAAAATGTTTTGGTAGAGAACACCCATTTAACAATGTTCTTGCGCATTCTTGTAATGTTCTATTCTTTCTTTCTACAACTCCATTTTGTTGAGGAGTTCTAGGAAAAGAAAAATTATGATTAATTCCTTTCTTTTTACAAAAAGTTTCAAAAACTTCATTTTCGAATTCTCCTCCATGATCGCTTCGAATATTTTTAATCTTCAAATCTTTAGTGTTTTGAATTCTTTTCACAAATGTTTTGAAATGCTCAAAAGTGTCACTTTTATTTTTCATAAAAATAGTCCATATATATCTTGAAAAATCATCAACAATTACAAATACGTATCGACTATGATTAATGGATTGAACTTGTGTTGGTCCGAATAAATCCATATGTAGTAATTCTAATGGTTGTAAAGTTGAAATATTTTTCTTAGACTTAAAAGATGATTTCGTTAATTTTCCTTTTTGACAATCATCACAAAAATTATTTTTTTTAAAATTTATTTTGGGTAATCCTTTTACTAATTCATTTTTAGAAAGTTTTCTAATAGTTCTAAAATTTATATGACAAAATCTTTTGTGCCATAACCAAGGATCATTATCTTTGGCAAGTAAACACATATTTGAATTATGATTAATATTCATATTTGAAACATAAATATTTCTATCTCTATTTCCTTCAAAAATAAGATTTTGTTTTTGATCAAAAATACTACATTTATTATTCGAGAAAGTTATTTTAAAACCTTTGTCACACAGTTGACTTATGCTAAGTAGATTATGTTTTAAATTTTCAACTAATGAAACATTTGTTATAAAAGGTAAATTTGATGTACCGTAATTGTTCACATCTCCTTTGCCAATGATATAGCCTTTTGAATTGTCTCCGAAGGTAACCGAGCCACCATCAAAGTATGTGATGTTTGTAAGCATATCTTTGTCTCCGATCATGTGTTTTGAACAACCACTGTCTAATATCCATTTCTTCTTTTTAAGTGGGACCTGAAAATAGATATGAAATTATTGGTACCCACCTTTTAATAGGGTCCTAAGAAGTTAGAGTTTTAGGAAACCAAACCCAATTTGGTTTAGTGTCCTTTTTATAAATATAGTTTTTATTATGATGAACATTATCCATAAATGTTTTAATATATTTATTTCTTATTAATATATTGTTAGTTTTTGGTACCCAAATTGTAACTACCTTGTTTTCTACTTTTGTTTTAATATATTTCTTTATTAATATTTGTTGTTTTGAATCCATATTCACCTTAAAATGTGTATTTTTCTTTTTAGGAATTTTTGACTCCTTTTTATATCCTAATCCATGTTTACTTGAAGAGGATTGAGAATTTTCTAAAATCTTAGATAAATTTTCTCTTCGTTTGTTGAAGTTAGAAACATTTTTAGTGATGTTGTCTAATCTAGCTTGAAGACTATTATTTTCTAACTCAACTTGTCTAATCTTATTTTTTAACTCATGATTTTCAGAAACAATTATATCATTCTTTATCTTTTGAGTTTCAATTTCTTGACTTAAAAGTGATAATTGAGTTTCTGAATTCGAATAAGATTCTTGAACGTTTTCAAGTTCTTCTTCAAGAATTTTCTTTTCATCATTTAACATATCTCTTTCAAATTCAGCTTTGTTTTGATTTTCACTAGTTTCTTTGAGTTTCTTTTTAAGAGTTTTTATTGTGTTCAAAAGTTCAGTGTTTACTTCAATTAAATCGTCGAAAGTTAAATTATTTACCTCAGATTCTTGAGCCATGAAGCATACATTTGCCTGTTCATTGTCGCTATCACTATCATTTTCGGATGATGATGAATCTGAATCGTCCCATGTTACAGAAAATGCCTTCTTTTTGAATTTATCCTTTTTGTTTTTGAAGTTTTTATGATTTTCCTTCATTTGTTCTTGACAATCTTTTTGCATATGTCCTTTCTTATGACAATTGAAACATTCTATATTTGAGGATGATGCTTTGTTCAAGAAATTCTTTTTGAATCCGTTTTTGTTTCCTTTTCTATACTTTAGGAATTTCTTGAAATTTTTGGCTATAAATGCTAGATCCTCATCTTCAGACTCTGATTCTTCCTTTTCCGCATGAAAAGCAATATTCTTTCTTTCTTGAGCTTGATCCTTTTTAGCTTGCATATTTACTTCATACGACATAAGATTTCCAATTAATTCTTCTGGTTTCATTGTAGATAAATCATTTGCTTCCTCGATTGCTAGTACTTTTCTCTCCCATTCATTAGTGAGTGAATTTAGAACTTTAGACACATTGTCAAAGTCCGTGTATCTTTCTCCTAGTCCGATTAGAGCATGATGAATGTCTTGAAATCTTGAGTACATGTCATTGATGGATTCATTTCGTCGCATTCTAAACTTTTGAAATTGATTCTTCGGCATGGATACCTTTGTTTGTTTAACCTTGTTTGTGCCTTCATGTATGACTTTAAGAGTTTCCCATATCTGATATGCAGTAGTACGTATGCTAACACGGTTGAATTCATTTCTATCCAGAGCGCAAAATAGCATATTCATAGCTTTAGCATTTGCACTAGCTTCATTCTTCTGAGTTTGTGTCCATGTAGGATAACCGATCGTGGGTGCAACAAACTCTGCTTGAGTAGCATTCCAGGCTTCAAAACTTGTTGCTTGCATATAAATCCTCATCCTTGTAGCCCAATAGTTATAGTTTAGTCCATTGAATAGAGGAGGTCTTTGGGTAGATTGTCCTTCCGCAAATGTAGAACTATAGGCAGATGTTGTGCTTGTACTTGCGTTATTTTCCATATTATCAATATGTCTAATAGCGATGTTATGGTTATAGGACGGCCTTGCTCTGATACCAATTGAAAGGTGTTATACTGTAGGATCGTGTAATATGGAATAATGAAATAGTCTAGGTAGATAAAGTAGGTAAATGCAAGGAGACACCAGGATTTTATACTGGTTCAGACCTCTCGTCCTACGTCCAGTCCCTAAGCTTCACTTAGGAATTTCACTAACTAACACCCTCACTTCACCCGGAGGAATAGGTTTACAACTTACCCGAACAACCGAACGGGATTTCTCGCCTCAACTAGCGAAGAGGACTTCAACTCAATTACTAAAATACAATATTCGACTTGTTGTGTTCTTGTCAACACTAATGAGTCTAATGTAGTACAATATTCCTATAATCTTATCCTCGAGAATATACAATGTGTTTGTGAAGATTTAGGAAATGTGAATTGCTATGAATCAAAAGAATGTTATAAACAAAAACAATGATTCAAGCAATAGATTAGTGAATGCTTTGAGAATATCTAGAAAATATAAACAAGAGAATAGTTAGATTAAAGCAAGAGAATTCGGTGAATTAAATGATGTTATAATCATGTATTTATACTTGTAGAAGAGATGCATATGTTGTCAAAGGTTGCAAACAAGAGATGCTTCCATTTCCATTGATGAAAGGTTGCAACTCTTGGGAGGAAGAAGGTGTCTTTTCAGAGAAAATTCGCAGGTTCAAATTCAGTCGACTGAGCAGGGAATTCAGTCAACTGAAAATATGAAGTAAAATTTTCGGGACCAAATTCAGTCGACTGTGCAGGAAATTCAGTCGACTGAAACTGTGCATGTATATAAATTTGTTCCAGTTTCAGTCGACTGACTGTTCCTGTTCAGTCGACTGAACTTATAAAACCTGCATAGTTAGAACTGAATTGAAAAATGAAGTTTAACAAATTTTTCTAGTGTTCATGCAAGCTTCTTGAGGATAGATTTTAACAATATATCTAGACTAAGACACATGTAAAAACATACTTTAAGTTTGTTTGGTCTTCATCTATCTTCCTTTAGCATTTGTATATATTTCTTTAAAGCACATTGTCATTGATCAAAATATTCGCGTATCAACAGAGGTGCCTTAGCAAATAGACGAGCCAGAGGATCTCTTGGCTGGTAGGGTTGTTGGAACTCATCAAAGTTCAGATCTGAGGGGTTGATGATGATGATTCCTTATTCTTTATATTTCCCATGGTCTTTGTCCAGAGAGTGCAAGACCATCACCCCTCTCCTGCTTGTTTTCTCCTGGTACTTGAAAGTTTCTGAGTAGATAGAGGAAAAGGGGAGAGTTGAGGAGTTTTCGAGGCATGAAACGAAGAGCGGGAACCAGGGTCATGATTGGGGGAGCGGGATCTCTTTCGAGAACTATCCTTAGGATCAAGGTTGTCGTCACTGCCAACTAGGTGATAGTGGATGACTTCCCCAATCTACAACTTCGCGACCGACCGCCCGACATTTATACTAAGGCAAAAGGAAGACGCGACTTGTTATACATCCTTAGGTGGAGCTTTTGACCCTAGCTACTTCATTTTGGAAAATGGCTTTCCTGTTTTGAGCTCATGCTACATGCAATGAAAAAGAGCAAGAGATTAGAAGCAAGATCCATACTTGGACAATATATGCATATGTAATGGGTGTGTGGATAGGTGAGTGCAGGTGCAAGTTTGTAGAACGGTCCCACAAACCCATAGGATCCTCGTGGGAATTTAGCTATTGTTGAATCTTAGCTATAGATGCCAAATCTCCATAAACAATTCTGAACTCTGGGTCATCAAGATAATCAGAAATAGAGATGTCACCTAGGACAAAAGCTTCCTTTCTGTTGGAACTGAAAAAACTACGCACGGCCTCGTCCACCACTGCACCAGGTGGAGTAGATAAATCAATGTGCTCGAAAGAGTGCGTTTCGTCATGGTCCGAAGCAATATGCTCACTATAATGAGAGTGAGACTTTCCCTTCCTTGTGTTCCTTGTCCGGATGCTGTCATCCTCCCATTCACACAATGTCAACAACCGACTCTTTTTTCATGACTCAACTTTGAAGGCACTCAACTCTGGCTCTTTTGAGCTAGCTATGATAGTTGCTTGTTTGTCAATATCTCAGTCGTTAGTGCATTATCGGAAACTGAAGGCTACAAAGAATGAATGCCACTCGTGTCATCGATCATTGAGCCTTTTCCTTTTCTTTTCTTAGTAGGCTTCTGGGTGGAAGTTTGTCTACCTCTCGCAATCGAACGTCCTTCTGCTATCAAGCTGAGCTATCTTAAGTTGACATCGGTAATAAGGTTGGGAACCTCGCATAGCTCTTTTGGAATCCATTTAATTTTTTTCTAGCAACTCATTCAAATCATCTCCTACCATGGCTCTCACGGCACCTGAATGGAAGAGTAAAGGATGGAAGTTAGCTTCCAATATGAGAATCTTTAGGACAATGAGACAGGATGGACAAGATATAGAAAAAACTTATTTCTTGAGTGCCACTGATTGAAGAATGGAGAGTTATCCAGAACAAAAAATATTCTTTCTTGAACATGCTGTATTTTGAGTACAAGTTCTCTATCAGCTTGAACTTGCTCCCTGCCTCAAGGTAAATAAAAGGGAAACCCTTATTCTTGTTTTTTATCGTGTATAGGAACCTGATCTGACAATGGGTCGAAGGAGATTGGAAATACCTCATAAAAATGGTGTACAAGCTGATGAGAATAGCATACTCATTGGGGTGCAACTGGAAGGGAGCTATTTTAGGTAAACAAGAAACCCTGCAATCCATGGAGGAAGAGGAGGCGGAGCTCTAGCCAAGCAATGGTAGTGAGAATAGGCCATGTACCCCTTAGTTGGATCATGCGCTCACTGCTTTGGTGTAGGTAAAAGAAGATCCTCTTGGTATACCATGGGTGGTCACGATGAGATCAAGCTGCTTGGTTATAAATTTCAAGGCCTTGGGAGTCAACAGGGTTTACTAAGAGTTCAGGTGGTCTATATCCATGTACTAAAGAATGTGTAGAGCTGGGTTGGTTCAAACGACGTCCCAAATGAAATAAGGCTAGAGGCGCAGAAGAAAAGGGACCAAATCTCTTGAAGCAGTCTATGAACTGATTTGGATACATGTCTGGTATGCCAACTCATTTCAAGTGTTTGCACAAAAGGAGGAAATACTCATGCGCATGCATGTGTGTATTTGTGTATGCAAAAAAAATTGACAACACTTGATGGTCTACTGAACAAAAGACCATCGAACAGTTCCTAACTGAATGGCGTTGGAGTCTTGATCCAAGCCAAGTCAGGTGGCAAGCCGGGAAAGGGGATTGATGCTAAAGTGGAAAAAATGTGCTCACCAAGTCACGATTTAATTTCGGGCTAAGGGATAAAGTTAAAGTGAAGGCTTGGGAAGCATCTTACAACAATGACAACTTAGGAAGATGAAGTGTCATGCATTTTCAGAGGGGCTGAAGAATGACGAAACGCGTCCAATGAGGTAAAGCATTGTAATTTATATAGTGGTGCCAGAGACTGAGCCGACAGGATGTCGAACCAACTCCTTCATGTCATGCCAAACTAAATCCCTCATGTCATGCCAAACGAACTCCCTCATGCCTTGCCGAGCCAACTGATGTCGAATCATCTACACCACTAAGTAGGTTGGACTTTGAACTAACCTTCACTACTGAATCACTAGCTTCCCAAAATGAGCATGGAGTAGGAAATTTGCTGTTGTTGATGAGTTTGCGAAAAAGATTTAACAAAGCCCACCTCGTGGCCTATGATATAGGCTTTGGTGAACAAGTGTTGTGGGAGATTTTTCCTATAGGATTATATTATCAGTTGAAGGCATGAGAAGTCAGGGCCGGAAAGAGAGCTTCAAAAGCAGTAGAAGTAAGATTCCCTACCAATCCCTATTCGATGGCCATGAACGCTGAACCAATTCCTCTGTTCAGTGGTGGGGCACCTATGGAACAAAGCTTTCTATTTGGTGGGTAGACATGCACCACCAAACAGAATTTTCTATTTGGTGGTTAGACACCCATCGAATAGGATTTTCTGTTTGGTAGGTGGACACTACCCCACCCCAAATAGGATTTCCTGTTCGATGGATGGACGACTACTGAACAGGATCTTTTATTCGATGGGTGGACCCCTACCGAACACTAAGCATTTTTAGCTCCCATCAAGCCAAGAGGAGCAGCAAGAACCGGACCAGATGCCCACCGAACCAATGAAGGGGACACCTACCAAATGAATCATGTTGAGCCAGATAATAAAGTATATTGGCTTGGCCAACAACTTGTCCACATTAATCCTAACTGAACCAATGCCTCCGGATCGACTTCTCAGCTGGGCCCAACAGCAAAAATATAGAAGGAAATCAACATATATTTGAAAGAATATCAAGCATATTCCATATTCCTAGGAATATTCCTTTTGGGAAAGTTATACATGGAAACGTAATAATTTACCACATTAAATACATCTCAAATTTACCTCTATAAATATCTAAGCATTTGTCATTTACAAGGTTATTTTTGGAGATCTAGAAGCTCCATGCAGCGTCGTTAATCAGTCAGAGCATTCATATCATCTTTTTCTATCAGAAAATCATTGTACTTGGCATCAATTTCTTGTAGAAGGCTGATATATAGGAAAAGTAATAAAGATGTGGGATATTTATAGCTAAACCACTATAAATCCGGTGTACTTTTCTTTGCCTGTTTTTAATCTTCATTTAATCTTCTGTGAAAAATTGATTGGAGATGTCTACCCATTTTCTACAAAAACAATAATTATATCAAAATAGAGGATCTCATGGTAACAACATTGATACAACTAGTCTTCTAACTTGATAGTACTGTCGATCTTAAGTAGTTAGGCTATACTTTGATTATGGTTAAATACTTAGAATGGCGACCTAGATCATAGTTGGGTATATGTCGAATTGCTTGGAGTGAAATAATACTCATGAGAGGAGTTTTCTCCTTTACTATAGAAGGTCGATATCATCATAATTGGTACTTCAATTTAAATTCAATATCTCTAGTTATAATAAATGGATCAATTGATAAATGTTATCGGATTGAGCGAAGGACTTTAAATTGACCTATGCAATCAATATAAATATTACTAGAGTTTTTGATCTTAACCAAACTCTAGATATCTAAGTGATAGTGATAATGAAAAGAATACGCATACAAAGAGATAGTATTAGGCAATCTTATTTTAAATCAAAAACATGAGTTCGCTTAAATCTTCTATAAGCATTGAACTTGACCCTTTATTGTGCTCCAATAAACTATACACAGGCTTCAATATTTAAGCTATTTAAATATTGACTATGGATCGAGTTCACACCAGAGAGTCGGCATGATCATGTTTTTAATTATTTCCTTGTCAAACCAATGGAATGATTAATTTATAAATTTTATAAATCAATAAAAATGTTGTATTAGTATTATTTGTTTGTTTTAATTATTTATTTCAAGCTTAAAATCTGGTAGAACGATATATAAAAGTTATATGACAATTTGATCGATTGAGGAGCAAAAAATTAATTAGTTAAACAGTGATTCAAATAGGAGTCAAAAGGATGTTTGGCCTTACTTAGTCGACAATATCGCCAGCCACATCAGGGAATATTTTAAGGCTTTACTAAGTCTTCAAAGGCAATAGAGATTGGTGGAGAAAAGAGTGCAAACCCTTGACTATAAATAGGATAGATTCACTCTATTTTTGCATACATTTTTCTTCCTCTCTCTTTCTCTCTCTATCCTAGCCACTTATACTCCTTGCCAAAGGTGAAATCAACTTTTTAGTCTTGGAATAGATAGAGAAGGAGGAGACATGAAATGTCAAGAGGAATTAATTAGCAAACTTGTTCGATTATCGATAGGACTACTTTGCCGAAAGGAATATTACTAACTAATTTAGTAGTACATAAATGTACATATAATTTTGTACTATATTACCTTGATGTATCTTATACATGCTCGAACATTTTATTTAATAAAAAAATTATACACACATAGATGTATATGTATATGTATATGTATAGTATATGTATATGTATATGTATATCTATATGTATATGTATATGTATATGTGTATGTATATGTGTGTGTGTATGGATGTATGTATGTATATCTATGTGCGTATGTATGTCTTATTTCTAGATTATAAATGCATATTGATATTGATACACACACACACACACACATATATATATATATGTATGTATGTATGTATATATATATACTGTTTTGAATTATAAGTACATACTGATACTATTAATAATGTAAATTCAAACAATAGATTTCAAAAGTGTCTTTTGGGAATTCCTAAAATACCTTTTAACATCTAAGTCTATGCGTCTTCCTACATCCCAAATTACGTTGTTATACACTAGGGAAATTTCATTTCCCTACAAAATTAATTGCATCTCTATGACAAAAGAAAGATCACATCCATCTTTAACATTTGACGTGATCAACAAAGATCTGATATGGATTTATTGAACACGAAGTCGTCTTGGTAGATTATGAGGTCATCAAGGCTGTCGGTCATGTAACTGAAGAAACTTTGGAGTTTTTACATCCAAACTTTGGGTGGATTTCCAAGATTATGATTTCGGATTCGTTTTTCGAGAAGAAGCATTTGATGTCGTTGAGGGCGACGTCGGTGAAGTAGGTGGTTAGGATTCCGTGGTAGGTTAGCCAGCTTTCTTGGATGTTGATATCAACAAATCGAGTTCCTTGAGAAATAGATAATGAATCATTGAACTGTAAATTCCTCCTTTTTTATGTCAATCTCTGTCTTTCTCATGAGATTGTTTTAATCACAAAAAAATAATATGAACTATGGCCTTGAAATAAAATAAAGTATAATTACATTGGAGATGAATTAAGTAATGATCACAACTGCTTTTTGCTACCTTATAAAGACCAAATCTCAAGACATTTGATCCATTTGTGCAAACTAAAATAGAGAAAAATCTACATCTTACACACAAATAAACCTTCCTCCTGTATATTTGAATAAATTAACAGTGGAGATTAACTCTATTAGGTGGCAATGTGATGATATATAAACATATAATTTGTTTATGTCTATGAATTTCCATATAAAATGCTAGGACGGATACCTAGCTGCTGCCATTCTCAATCCACATACAAAATGCCTTAAGAACATTTTTATAATGTACAGTTAAGTAGCAACAATGACATTAATATATTAATGGGTGGTTCAAACTACATTTTATAATGCATACGTTTTTTAAGCTAGAAGTAGTGTGTAAATATCAAGCGGACATATATAATAATGAATAGATATAATCATATCATTTTCTTCCCATCTATCACTGTCTCATATTTTCTGTGCTGCTCATTGCCCGCTCATTGTTATCATTCTTTTTTTTCTATTCTGTACATATTTCTCAAAACTTGGATGGGATCTAGAATATGATGTACAATTAAACAGTAGTCAAGTACTAAGGACTGGAAATTAAAGTAGACATGGCATGAGTAATACACATGGTCTTTGATATACTGCTTAATGTATGTAATTAACCAATTAAGTGGTAAAAAAGAAGTATATAGGTTTAAGTTGGGTTACATGTAACTTAAAAATATTATAACTACTACTACTATTATGGTAGTAGATAATATAGTATAAAATCACCTTTTTATTGAATTAAGTGTATTTTTCAAATGATCTGATTCTAAATTTTAAGGAACAAAGATGGAGAAGATTTATGTGTACTTTGCAATTATTTCGGTAAATAAAGCTTTGAGATACCCGGTAATAAATCTCTAATTTTCTAAGATTATATGTTTTCAAGTCAAATGCTAGAGATAAAGGATTAAAACGTAGGCTTAAGTGCTTTTTTGGACAAAGGCTTTTCTGAATGTTGAATATATAGATTTGATTTTTATGCTTAGGTACCGTAAAGCGATTTTTTACCGGTAGAAACTACTGTCTAGATAGATTTGTAAGCAATTTGTCAAATTTGTGATTTGTAATTTTTATTCAATTAAATTGTGCTCTAGGTAAATTATAAGCATATAGGTAAATGCATTGAATACTTAAAAGTAAATGGTATAATACCTTTTAATAGGTCCTAGAAAGCGAGTTCACACTTGCAAAATTTTAGGTATAACTATACTCCTGCTCATTCTTTTGACCCTTTTTCATCTTTATTTTTATAAATTTTATTGATTATTTCCCTTATCACACGTCGCATGTTCCTAATACATCATCTGTATTATCTATGGATACCTTCTTTTCATATTTGCCTAATGGTGTTCACTATTTCAGTTCTTCTCCCTTTTACCTCATTTATTGTTATAATTTCATCAAATTATTCTTTCAACCTTCTCTTTTTTATTCTTGAACTTTACATTTACTTAGTACCCAAATTATTTCTTTTGCTTCTAGCTTCCTAACTCTTTAGTAATCGCACAAACACTTCTCTCCACTTCCACTTCAAATTTCTTTTTCTAGGCTATGATTATGATCACCTATAACTCTATTCTCTTAGACACGTTGCCAACGGCCATTGTTTTAAGGAGACAACGAGCCTTTATAATCCTTCGACCAGTTGAGCTTTCATGAGATGTAGTGCGACAAACCATCGACTTGCCTTTGGCCAGTACTATTATCGATTACAAAGAAAGATGAGCTTTTGAATATAGGATTTTTTTCATTTATTATGATATTTTTTGTTTAAGTTGTTTTGTAAAGAAATCATGCTAATGATTAAGGATTAAAAAAAATGAAACTATGTTCGTATCTTGATTTCTATACAATGGTCCCTCCATTGTTTAACTGTAGAATTCTATGTGTCTTATTGGATTATGTCTATGCGAAGTTCATTAAACAATTTTTACACTACTGTAAATAATTTACTACTCATTGATGAATTATATTCTCATAATCTAAGTGTTTACCGTGAATATGGTTTCATGGTACAAGTTAATCAAACTATCTCTTATCAAGCTAATTCTACATTCAATATTGAATAATATCTGTGTTTTTATTATGTTGGTTCTGTTTCCAGAAAGTCATATAATATTTTTTTCTTACATTCTAAACTTATAAGTTTCATTTTGATGAAACATGTTTATTATTCGGTAACTTTCATATGTGTCTTGACAAGCATATTTAAGGTTTAAATTTTGATGTTCATCACTTTATTAATTGTAGCATATACAAAGTACGAAGTTTGCATTTTTATGCCAGGATTTATAAGTGGATTTACAGAGGAAAGTTATTTATATAGCTGTAAGATTTGGTTCTTTTGAGTTAAAGTTCAACCACACATCAGAAATCAATGCATATTACCAAGCTTTTGATAATGTGAGTAAATGAAACATGAATTAGTTGAGCAAGTATTTAAAATATGGTGATATGAATTTATTTATTTCACATTTGGATTTTTTAAGATAGTAGTTTATAATGTGCATTTTTCCCAAGAGGTTTTGTTCAATGCAGGTAGATTAAAAAGTAACTAAAATAATATAGAGGAATTCTGTTTAAACCTTATAAGCCCTAGAATTTGTGAAGTAGTTGTTTAAAAGCTTGCAAAATTGATACTATTAAAATTGTTGCATTAACCATAAAAAAGAAAGAAATATAGAAAAGTTTCATTTCTATTTATTTTACTATTAAAATCACCTTGAAAACAGCCTGACAGATAACTTATATTACCACACATGTGTCGTTGGTGATTGTTTCAATCACAGCTTCGAAACTCTATAAGGTTATTTAAGTTCCCCATATTGCAAAATGATGTTCTAATCCTATTTCTTCATTAATATTCATCATGTTTTTTATAGGCATTGCATTTTTAACTTGAAATTGAATCATTACACTTTAAAGTGTTTTTGCCACATCCTGAATATGCTAAACATGCCTGATGGTACACGTGGGTTCACAATTGGCCGTGGTAAATCTTTTGTTTCCATACCCAATTAATGTATTCTGGCTATATTTCCATATCAAAATAGCTAAATGAGTTCGTGGTATGGTTTGTTTGGTCCGAACTGAGGAAGTATATATGAGTTTGTGATATACTTTTATTAGCCATAAAATCCACTTAACAGCAGAAGTATGAAAGAAGGTTAATGAGAATATCAGGTTCTACTGGAGTTACAGACATGGGTTTTGACAAAGGTCACAAAAGAACATTCCTAAGGCATTGATAAGGCTTTCGAAGGAGTCAGAGGCACTAGGTGCTGTTAGTCCTTGAGATGATGGTTTTGATGACAACAACCTTAGAATAGGATTATAAAATATAAATACAAACATTATAGTTTAGAAATATATGTATATGCAGGATTTAACCATGCATGTACCAAGAATGAAGACTGTATAGTATAGAGATTCAAGATATCAAGATTGAAGACTCATGAGTATCAAGAATATCAAGATTATCAAGAGTTCAAGATTTCAATAATAAGTAATTTAATTAGGAATTTTGTTAAAACTCCTAGAAAAACACTGGCATCTTAAAATCTAATTTATTCGTGGAATGGAATCCACTTCGAGCCTGTTAAAGGGATGGAACCCTAAGTAGGATGGAACCTACGAAAAATCTAGTGGAACATTGTTTTGTATCCGCTAACCTTTTATTCAAATGTTTTTACAAAATTATATCATGTTTTCAAAATGATTTCAAAACCTTCCTTTTAAAAGAATCAAAAACATCTATCCTGATTTCAAATATTTTAGCCTCAAAATAATCTTTATTTTCAAAATCAAATTATCCTTGTTTCTAAACTATCTTTTAATAATAATATATTTAACTTTTAAATATTTAAACTTAGATTTAAATATAAAATTATAGTAAAATTTTATATACCAAAATATTATTCTCTATACTTATTTATGTATTTTTTGGCAAGGCCAGCCGGTTTTATAGTGGATCGTCCACTTTTTATTACGAACGTAATAAAAGCTTGAGATACAGGAGTAGGGTAAAAACACCTTAACTGCTAAAAAAAGGGAAAATAGAGCACTGGGGTGTGACAAACATGCCACAGCTACAAAAAAATACGCCTAGACTACGTCTCCTCCGAAAAGGTAGAAGCACCAACATCGACAATCACCTGGGAAGAAACTAAAGGGACATTCCCAAAAAGACCAGCAAAGGGGCGAAAAAGGGTAGCAAGACAAGGATCAAAAACCATAGCATCAGATGAGTAAATAAAAGAACGGTCCCAAGTAGTATCAGCAAGCAAGTCAGTATTCAATGCCGCATACGGACCATCCAAATAGAGAACTAAGGAGTCACCAGAAGGCCTGTAATAAAGGCATCTAAGGTCCAAATGATCATCCGAAACAAATCGAAAGTAGGAGTCATCCAAGGGGTTCAATCTCATATCAGAAATGTGATCAACCCAACATCTCTCGAACTCGTCCCAAATAACTACAAACGAGGTGGAACAGGATCCGGAACAACAACAGGAACCACAGAAACATCACAAGGAGTCACAGACGAAGAAGGGGAAGCAGGGCAAGCAACAAAACATGGAGGCGGATCCGGGACAGATAAAAGAGCCGCAGGAGGAGGAGTAACCTGAGAAGAAACCTTAGGAACCCATTTCCTAAGCGAAGGCCGAGGAAGAGGGATCTTAGGAGCAGCCGCGGTAATAACAGAATGCGAGCAGGCGATAGCCAGGTGGCCAAAGGAGTGACAGGAGGAACAAATATTTGAAACCCAACCGTAGCAAACACGGACTTCCACTATGTCCAACAGCTAGCTGAACAGGAATAGAGGAAGGGAGGGGCTTAAAAGGGGAAATCTCAATCAGAGCCTTAGCGAACATCAATTTTTCACGCGTGACCGTGTTAGAGTCAAAACATTTTAATTTACCTACGTTACAAGCTAGACAATTCAAACCAAGTAAAGGTTGAAGAGCAGAGGGAATATGCGAAAAGTAAACCCACACGGGGATAGAAAGAACTTGCTCACAAGCACTAGCAACCGTAAGAGACCAAGGAGTAACAATAAAAGGATGCCCACCAAAAAAAGAAGGCTCAGCCTCAAGAACACGACAGCGATCATTGACGGAGGAGAACAAAAGGAAATACATGGAGTCAACCAGTTTAACACGAAGATCGCCACGAAACCTCCATGCCCTACGACAAACCGAAGCCGCATCATGCAGGCGGTGAGAAGGGTCTAAAAAGAATCCAACCAAATACTCTGACCAATAGTCCAAACCGGCTTGCATAACAATAGGAAGAGGGATCATCACTCCATTTTCCTCAACAATTTTAAATTCAATCGGGTTGTAATCTCCCGCATTACGGGGCAGAGATGTAAAAAGTGAAGACCAAGATTTCGAACAGGCCAGGAAGGGAGCAACAGGACCGGGAGGCTCCACGGCATTGGGTTTATCAATAAAGGCATCTTGGTTAGATTCATCAGAACTATTATCAATGAGAATGGGAGCACAATTCTCAAAGGCATTTAGTCGAACACCAGGGGAGCATCGAGCAATGCTCGTACAATCTGTAGCAGCATCAAGTAACTCACGGCCAGACAAACCAGTCTCCGCCCAAACTACACCAGAGACATCAAACTCAGACACATGAGGAGGCACACCACCTAAATCAGGTTGACAAACATCACCAGCCAAAGGAGTCGAGACCAAAGATCGCAGGCATGAGCTAACTACAGCAGCGTGGGAAGATGATAATGCGGGCAGGGGAAAATCAAAGTCAGAAAGTATGGAAGGCAACGATCGAGACGGCGCTGAAGGAAAGCCCTTAAAAATTCTTCCAGATCTGGCGGATGAAGTCGAAGGGGAAGGAGCATTGGGGAGGAGGGGAAGAAGAGGCGAAACAAGCATGAAGGGGATGGAGATGAGGGCAGGAGGAGGCCGGAAGTGAAAGGAAGCTAATTGCAAGACGAACGGAGCAAATCAATTACAGACGAGGACGCCATTAAAATTTCTTTTAGTTCGAAACTAATTGCAGATGGTTCATATTTTCTCTGCAAGTGTTATTTTAGCTATAGTAGTATATTTATAAAGTTTAAAATAGTTTTAATACAAGATAAAAGTTATTTTCAAAGAAAAACAAATCACCAAAATATTCTTTGGGATGTCGACATACCCAAGATACCCATGTCGACATAGTGGCAGTTAATTTCAAAATTTTGAATTTCAAAAGAAGTGTCTATTCGTCATATCCCGTCACGAATGGACATGACTGCTGTTCTTCTATAAATAGGGGCTATTTTGAATGAATTTTGACTCATATTTTTCTGTTTTTCACTCCTCTTCTTCTTCCACATTTCTTTATACATATTCTTACCATTACACTGCCAAAATCAACATTGAATCTAACTAGATCATTTCTAGTTTGATTCTCTATCACTATCTCAACAAGATCTCAGTGCTATTCAGAGTTATAGACTTTTTTGTAATCAATTTAGCGAGAAAAGGTGTGATTGTAGCCTTAGAAATCGATCAAGCGAGAAAAGGTGTGATTATGGCCTTGGAAATCAATCAAGTTAGAAAAGATGTGATTGTGGCCTTGGAAATCAATCAAGTTAGAAAAGGTGTAATTGTAGCCTAGGAAATCAATTGGATGAACTTGTTGCCCCTGAAATCAAGTATCTCTACCCAGAGGATTGTGAATCTAGAGTGGTGTACCTCGTGGCCTTGAAATCGTGGGTGTAATTGTACAATTTCTTTTGAAAGGAAATCCATACTTGTGGGCGGGACTGGATGTAGGGTAACTCCAAACCAGTATAAAATCCGATATGTTCTTTCCTTTAATGCTTTTACTTTATTTATGCATCTATGTTTGTTTCTGTGATCATATCTGTGTCTGAATATTGCATACATTTGTGTTCAAATTAACATAAACTCAAAAAGATTTAGTAATTCCTTAAAACACTATTCACCCCCCCCCCCCCTCAAGTGTTTATCATAGCCTTAAGATTCATAATCTGCATTTCTCACGTTTGGTATCAGAGCAAGGTTTTCAAAGTTTTCAAAATCTAAATTTTGAAAAAAATTCAAAATGGCTACCAACACCGGTTTTGTTATCCCTGTCACTAGTTCATTTGTAGAAGGTCAGTTTACTGTCAGACTACCACTTCTTAATGGCAGTAACTATGCATATTGGGCATGTAGGATGAAAATATATTTACAATCTATAGGAATAGGCACTTGGAATGTCACATAGACTGAATATTCTGAACCCACAAACTGATTTTGCACAGTGGACTGCTGAGCAAAAGACTGTTGCACAAAATAACTCTAAAGCTATGAATATTCTGTTTTGTTCACTTGGTAGAAATGAATTTAATAGAGTGTCAGTTTGTAAGTCTGCATATGAAATATGGAAAACTTTGCAAGTTACTCACGAAGGAACAAGAAAAGTTAAACAGACCAAAATTTCCATGCTCACAAACCAGTTTCAGTTGTTTAAAATGAATTCTAATGAGTCTATTTCAGATATGTATAGTAGATTTTAGAACATTGAGCATTCTCTAGTATCCTTGGGAAAGGAATTTTCGAAAGAAGATCAAGTCAGAAAAATCTTAAATTCTCTTACTCCAGAATGGGATCAAAAGGCACTTGCGATCGAAGAGGCAAATGACATCAGTACCATAAAGATAGAAGAATTAATTGGAAATCTAATGTCGTTTGAAGTCCAAATGATTGAGAGAAGAGAAAGCAAAGCATCTAAAATGAAATCAATGGCATTCAATGCATTGACCGACGGATCAGATTCAAACAGCGATAACGATGAAGAGATAGCCCTTATGACCAAGAATTTTCGAAAATTCCTGAAATATAGAAAGATGAACAATCTTAAGAGAAACAACTATAAGAACTCTGGAAATCAGAATGAAGTGCCAAACAATATCAAATGTTTCAACTGTGACGAACCAGGCCATATCAAAAGAGACTGTCCACATCCAGATAGGCAAAATCCTCCTATAAGCAGTGACTCCGTAAAGAAACGAAAACGTGCATTTACTGCTACTCTAGATGATTCAGACTCGTTCTCAAGTGATGATGATCAGAAGACAGATAATTCAAATATGTATTTCACGGCAGTTCACGACTCCGACGAATTCAGAGAAATTGACTTAGAAAAAGGTACACATTTACAATACAATTGGTTGAAATTGCATTCTTAGAATTGATTGCTTGATTGATTGATTTTGAATTGGTGTGCTGTTTGAATTTTAAAAAATTTATTTTTACTATTATTTTAATATTATTTTTATTATTATTATTATTAATTTTAATAGTATCATAATATTTTATGGAATATACTATAATTCTGGTAATATTCCAAATATATATATATATATATACATTAAAAATAATATATATATATATATTAAAATACTTAAGAAAAATAATCATGGAAATTCAAAGGCACATGTCGACATGGTTCCTACCATGATGTCGACATGGACACAGAATTTGAAATTCAAAATTTGAATTCAAATGGTTGAATTTCCCTCCATCTTTTCACTTCATTCAATTCTCTGAAAAGGCATCTTTTGACCAGAGAACATGTCCTTTGAGAATCTATTTATTCACTATCTCTTATCACATCTTTTCATTTTCAAACTCAAACTCTTTCTTCAAAAATTCAAGCTCTCTACTCTCTACTCTAATGGCTTCTTCAAGCAACCCCTCCATAATGAGAATTTCCAGAAAGATAAAAGAGCAACTCTTCAATGATCCGGAGGCCATAAAAGCATACATCCATTTTGCTAACTATGGAAAAGTCCATCCCGGAAAGTGTGCTATATTTCAAGATTTCTCTTCTTATGAATTGATTCTCTTTTTGCAAACAATCAAATTCTTGGTCTTATAGATGCTTCTCAAAATGATTTCGTTTGTTATCCAAATCTTGTTAAAATTTTCTATGCAAATTTAAACCGTGGATTTTATATTGAAAATTATGATGAAATTTGGAGTAGTGTCAAAGGCATTAGAATCGTTTTAAATTGTGATCTTTTGGGTACCATTCTCAATTGCAAAAGCACGGGAATGGATCTTTCTATTTTAAAGTCGATGAAAATGATCATGAGACATTTCATCACATTTTCGAAGGAAATGATAATTTTGAATTCAAAAATCAAAACTTTCGACCAAAAGCTAGAATTTTTAATCTTCTTTTACAATATACTTTGACCCCAAGATCGGGAAATTTTAACAATCCTTCCTCAAAAGTGCAAAGCACTTTTTTCTATTTTTGGAAATTATGATATTAATTGGGCGCAAGTTATTTTGAATGAATTTCGTCCCAAAAATCTTGAAATGGGTGAAAACACTTTGTATCATGGAATCTATCTCACTTGGATTTTCAACTATTTTGGAGTGGATTTCAAAAGAGAAGAATTTGTTTCAAGAAAGGTTGTTAATCACTCAAACATTTCTCTTATGAAAATTCCATTTGTTTTTCAACCTTATGAGACTCTTGTCGAAAAGGAAGAGCGTTTGGCTCATGCGGAGATGGAAGAGGAGGAAGAGGAAGAAGAAGAAGGGGATGAAATGGAAATAGAAGAAGAAGAAGTTAAGGTGAAACATCTTTGGAAAGTATTGACTATCCTCCCAATCCAACCAACAAAACCCTTCTCAAAAATCAAAAGACTATTGTCGAGAATCAACGGATTCTTAAACGGTCCGTTAGTAAGAAATTGGATAAAATGACATCGAAGATGAACAAGTTTTTCTCCAAAGTCAGCAAGAAGCTTGGATTATCTTCATCTTCTTCATCCTCTAACTAGTTCTATCTTTTTATGTCGTGTTGTATTAGTTTAGTTTGTTTTAATTCGAAAGTTCATGTAGTTCTTTATGATTAATCATTGTATCATTCTATTATGCAATGAAATTGAATTTCCTTTCTGTTATCTAGCTTATCTTATCTCCAGAATAAATATTAGTATATTATATAAATATATATACACACACACAATTATTCACAAAATCAAAATAAGCCATCAAAATTCACTACACCATGTCAACATCCCCCCTATAACCATGTCAACATGTACTGCTCAGAAATGACACTTCATTTTAAATTTGAAATTTAAATAACTACCTTATGTCTATTCATTTCAAACGAATTTCTACACCAATAAATACCTATTTCTTTCAGAATTCATCACTCGGTATTATTTCTTATCTACTTTCTCTCATTCTTCTAACAAACTCAAATATGGCCAATCCAATTCATAATTTAACCGAGAATCTTGAAGAAACTCTTAATTCTTTTAAGAATATTCTTTCGTTCATTCTTCGTAACCAGCGACACCTAGAGTTGAGTCAAACACAAATGATCAAGGAGTAAGAAAAGCATTTCGATGCGATACGATGGATGATTTCCTACCTACACAAGGATGATAACGAAGCACATCCTCCAGTCTCTCTCACCAATGACAATGAAAACTGGGATGCCATTAAAGCAGGCCCTATATTTGGAGAAGAAGGATGGGTGGAAGTTCCTCGTAATGTTTGATTTCATTTGATTGTTTTGTTTAATTTGAATTGTTTGCTTGGATTGATTTGATTTGGTTTGGTTTGGATTGATATTTGGTGTGCAAAACATGTATAAATATACATTGATATTTATATGATCTTTGATTAATTATCATGTTTATCAGTATAATTATCTCTTAATTTATCTATTATATATTTCGTTGCATAGTTTATTAATGCAGGCACTTTAGTACAAGAATGAGGGGGAGTTATATAGTTTGGAGTTATATAGTTTCGACTTAGTCTTTTGTTGATGACAAAGGGGGAGAAATATAAAATAGCAAAGTTAGGCATAGATTACGGGGAAGTTATTAATTTTAGGGGGAGTTATTAGGATAGAAGTAATATTTTATAAACAAAGGTTGTCATCATCAAAAAGGGGGAGACTGTTAGTCCTTGAGATGATGATTTTGATGACAACAACCTTAGAATAGGATTATAAAATATAAATGCTAACACTATAGTTTAGAAATATATGTATATGCAGGATTTAACCATGCAGGTACCAAGAATGAAGACTATACAGTATAGGGATTCAAGATATCAAAGTTGAAGACCCATGAGTATCAAGAATATCAAGATTATCAAGAGTTCAAGATTTCAATAATAAGTAATTTAATTAGGAATTTTGTTAAAACTCCTAGAAAGCACTGGCATCTTAAAATCTAATTTATTCGTGGAATGGAATCCACTTCGAGCCTATTAAAGGGATGGAACCCTAAGTAGGATGGAACCTACGAAAAATCTAGTGGAACATTGTTTTGTATCCGCTAACCATTTATTCAAATGTTTTACAAAATTATATCCTATTTTCAAAATGATTTCAAAACCTTCCTTTTAAAAGAATCAAAAACATCTATCATGATTTTAAATATTTTAGCCTCAAAATAATCTTTATTTTCAAAATAAAATTATCCTTATTTTTAAACTATCTTTTAACAATAATATATTTAACTTTTAAATATTTATACTTAGATTTAAATATAAAATTATCGTAAAATTTTATATACCAAAATATTATTCTCTATACTTATTTATGTATTTTAACTATGGTTAAGTATATTTATAAAGTTTAAAATAGTTTTAATACAAGATAGAAGTTATTTTCAAAGAAAAACAAATCACCAAAATTTTCTTTAGGATACCCAAGATACCCATGTCGACAGAGTGGCAGTTAATTTCAAAAATTTAAATTTCAAAATAAGTGTATATTCGTCATATCCCTTCATGAATGGACATGGCTGTTGTTCTTCTATAAATAGGGGCTATTTTGAACGAATTTTGATTCATATTTTTCTGTTTTTCACTCCTCTTCTTCTTCCACATTTCTTTATACATATTCTTGCCATTACTGTAACAGCCCGGTATTTTCAACCATTCGCATCCATTATAAGTGTATAGGTAGACACTTATGCCGGAATTGAATTGCTCAAAATACTGCGTTGTAAATAAAATTTGGCAAAATCTCAGAATATGTAGTAAATAATAATCACAGATCACAGACACAGAGTATTTAATAATGCAGCGGAAGTAAAAGAAATAGTAGTTCATGAAGCTACTATATAAATATATCAGAGTTAAATAAAGTACAACAGAAGAAATAAAGTACAATAGAAGTCTCAAGATGATAACCAAGTACAAGCTGAATACAATACTGTAATCAACAGGATAACTGGGAGTGAAATAGAGAAATAAGACAAGCAAATAATCTCCAGCGATTCCAATCTCCAGGAAGTGGAAATCCAAATCTGTGAATACTCAGGCTGACCCGAGCATAAATAAAAATACAAACACTCGAGTCAGGACAATATATACTTATATAACGTAAACCAACTCAAGTGAACTGTAATAAGGTATGAGAAACTTAAAGGATGCATGGGACCGCCCATCCTCTAAGGATCCGTTAAACTATTTACTATGTAGTAATATTGCGCTATTATAATAATGTCTACAGTAAAATAAACTTACTTTTAAATAGCGTTCCGGGCTACCCATATCACCCTTCACACAAATAATGCCAATAGTCTATACAGTACCTGCATGTCTCCTAATCGGGAGACTATGAGAAGATACTGCATTGGTACGACACAAATAGAAACTCATAGTAAAGGCTTGATATGGTAGGTGACACGGCACACAACGCAATGTCAGGGTAGATATACCAATTACGCACACAGGCTGGTGGTAACGCAGCAGCCACATACGCCCACCTCGGAACACACTCCCATATCAAAATCGAAGGATGGCCATCTAATCAACCATAAGTAAGAGTATAGTATCGAAGGAATGTGTCCGACCAGAGGAGCTACCCCTTTTGGCCCGAGATCGCTCTTGTTTTAGCCACCTTATGCCAACTCATGCGAGTTGGGTCCACGTAATATACCTCAAGAACGTCGCCACCAACCTACTTCATTCTGGAATCTCCACCGCGTACACGGTTGTCAAAGTGGTTTCCGGTATCGACAGAGAGTATGTCAGATATCCGATCCCGGTCTCTCTGCCAACCAATCGTTATTATAACTCGCAGTTATAACTTTTAAAATAATATTTATACTTCAAAATAGAATATCATTTCAAATCCAAATCTTTATCAAAATAAAGATTAAATTAATTCCAAACCATTTCAAAAACATCATATCTTTCCAAAACTTCCCGCCAAATCATTTCAATATATCAAAATATCTTATCTTTACAAAACTTCATTTCCAATCATTTTAATATATCAAAATATCATATCTTTTCAAAACCACATTTCAAATCATTTGAATATATCAAAATATCAAATATTTTCAAAACCACATTTCAAATCAATTTAATATATCAAAATATCATATCTTTTTAAAACCACATTTCAAATCATTTTAATATATCAAAATATCATATCTTTTCTAAACCACATTTCAAATCATTTTATAATATAAAAATATCATATCTTTTCAAAAATACATTTCAAATCATTTTAATATATCAAAATATCATATCTTTTCAAAACCACATTCATTTTATTTAAAATACCATTTCAACACACATTTCAAAATAGTTTATATTTCAAAACAAATTATTTCATTTTAAATCATAAAAAAATGAAATTAGTATATTTAATAATTAAATTATTAAATTTCAAAAAAATTCAACCTTCAAAGTTCATTTATTCACTTAAGTTTATCAAAACAGTGAAAATTCACTTTTCGCAACATTTAGAAAACGCTACGGAAAGTTACATTCAAAACAGTTCAATTTAACAAAAGACAGCATTTTAAGACGCTGTAATAGGGTTTACTTAAATTTCAAATAAACTTAGTTCAATTCAACAATTATAGCACTTACATAAATTGCTATAATAGCCTTTAATTCAATTTAGCTTTTTAGTTCATTATCATCAACTACAACATTTACAAATGTTGTAATATCATTTATATTGCAATTAATAGCATTTCAAAAATGCAGTTAATTAACTTCAAATATTCAATATAATTTCACAACCGATTATATTTTTATTTAAAATATTTTTAACTTATAAAATCATACATTTTCACATTTATAAACACCATTTAATTTTCCTTAAGTTCATGATTTTACAAAGTTAAGTTTCCATTCAAAAATCAAGATTTAATAATAATTCACTTATTATATTTCAACATTAAATTTTAAATTCATTGAATTAAATTTCAACTTAACACTTAAGTTTAAAATTTCAAAATATAACTTAATTTCAATTCTATTTACCTAACTTAAAATTCACTTTTAAGCCAAATTCACAAATTCTCATTTTGCTTATATTTTCAAATTTTCAACTTAAATAATCATTCATTTCACATTTTAACTTTATTCAAAAATCATTAATATGTTATTAAATCACTTTAAATTCATTTTAAATTCAAATTATCATAATTTATCATAATTTCATATTCAATTTAATTTCCAATTATAATTAAATCAAAATTTCCAAAATAACTTACATTCAGATTTTCTAACTTTTCCATAATTTATTTAACTTATAAATTTCCAAAAAATCAATAATACTTTATAAAATTATTTTTAATTAAGTTTAAATCAAAATATAGTAATATCTACATTTCTAAAATATTTTTAAAAATTTTAGAAAACATATTTTAACTACGGGTCTGTATATAATTTTCTAGCCTAGGTAAAGTGATACGGGTAATATATCATTTCAACCCGTAATTTACAAAGAAAATCCGGGTTTTATCATTTCAAACCCGCAGTCCCAAGTAAATGAAAATAATTGAAAATCATTCAGGCCTATCATTTCAGCCCATAACGATTTTCCCCTATTCTAAAGTCTGTTCGGGTATGTATCATTTCAACCCATAGTGATTCTAATCTAAAGGAAACTTGCAGTGTGATAAACTGATAAAAATAACAGAACAGCATAATATAATAGTAACAGATGTTATAACAGGTGTTTAAGCATGGGTGAACATCATATAATCATAATATAGCAGGTGTAACATGATAATGCATTTTACAGATTCAAAATGGGTCAATTCATTAGTTATATATGTACATATTGTCTGGTGAGAATAACTCACTGGTTTGAGCTGGAGACACAACGACGAATGCACGACTAAGATCCAAACAAGCACGATACACAACACAGAGATAAGTGGAAGAGCCAAAGTATCAAATCCCTTAAATACAAGTCACACAAAACAATAATAATAACATAAGTTTTAGAATGCAAAATACGATAGAATAAGATAAAATCAACTGCACGAATCATAGCAGAATTGCTTTGCACTTGCTTCCAATAACCTTCAAGTTCAGCCATAAGGTGTACTATAGGTCTAAGGCAAGATTTGGATCAGGTTTTGGTTGGGTATGGTCGGCCTACACTTGGTTGTTGATGGTGCAAAGGTGGATAGTGGTGAAAACAACACAACAAGGCAACACATGATTTCTATGCAACTATATAGGCTCGGTAAAAGCCAAGGAGGGCACGGGCATTGCTCAGGTGGGATGGAGGTGATGTGGCAGGGTGTGTCAGGTCGAGAATTGGCTGGAGGTGGTGGTGCAAGTGGCGGCAAGGAGGAGCTTGAGGTGGTGAAGGCAAAGAAGCTAGGCTATGTGCATTTTCAAGGTGGATATTGCAATTTTGGTGGAGTTTGATCAACAAGTGGTGCATGGCTGTCAGGACACGATTCTTCGTGTTCCGAAAATTCAACATCGATACTCACTTTATGCACTGCCGAGGAATCGAACGACGGAAAACCGAACACTGAGGGTTTTTAAAAAGATTTTAAGAAAAGAAAAAGAGAGAAAAAGAAAGAAGAGAAGAAGATAGAACAGAAAGAAAACAGAATATTTTAAAATAGAAGAAAAAGAGAATAGAGAACAGATAGAAAAACAGAACAGAGAATAGGACGGAACAGAAAACAACAGAACAATAACAGAATCTCACAACTCGCAGCGGAACAACATATAATAATAAATGAATAATCTTTAAACAAAGAACTATATCAGTTATTACATTTTATACATTACATTACATCATATCATCAGAGTGTACAACAACAACAACAACAGTGCAGCGGAAAAAGAAATACTATATAAACTAGTAATACGCCATGCCATCCAGCTTGCCTCCAGCAATTCCAGAATATCCAGAATATCCTGATAAACCTTACTCTTGACTGCCCGTGTGGAAATTGGTGGGCACCCAGAGTTTAGGAAGGAAAACAATAAACTCCAAGTCAGTCATGTGACTGGTGTGAGAACTCAAAACAGTTTATTTATCTTTAAAATCAAAATAGAGGAATATTTTTAAATTCAATTCGCAATGCTTTTAAAAATGAGACTACCATAAGGCCTCCCGCACCCACACACAATGCAAACGCAGAATCGGAGGAGATTTCTCCTTATGATAGTCAAAGATGCTTGATACGCATTTAAAATAACATTTGATATTATTACTAGTGCATAGTGTAGAAAAAATTCATTTCGAAAGTAAAGATATAAATCTTAGCCAACATAGACATTTCGAACTATGCCTACTATAGCTACCATCCAAACAGCGGTGACCACCATAAGTGAATGATAGGTTCTACAACTAAAACCGTACAAGTTTAGTATTGGGAATTGGATTTCCAACAAATGGTCAGGCCAAGGAACTTCCCATTGCCACATGAGAATGCCTCTGGAAAGACATCCCCGAGAACCAAACCGGAACTCTGCCAACACAAGGCCGGGTTACCCCTAACTGGGTAACTACTGACACGAGCACGCCATTCCCCGATCGTAAACGACCTTTCTCACGGGATCCCGAAAACCAACAACCACAAAGTAATAAATTCGTATTAACCACATAGGTTAAATATCTGGGCTCCATACCATGATACCACCTCTATCCAGAAGGAAATGTACATACCCTAAAGGGTGCTACCCCTCATAACCTTGCTGCATCTTTCCTGTTTTGACCATTTCCGGGGTGTGAGGCTCGACGAAGTCACATCCACAAAAACATACTTTATACAAAAGCCATGCTTTGGGTCAACAAATGATCAACACAATGATCACCAAGATAAACGATCAAATAAACGATCCTATCTCAATAATCAACACAATGATCATTTCAGCATCACTCAGCATATCACATTACCAAATTGGGAATATATCGCTGATAACTTCAACTATATAACCTCTGAGCTCGTACGTCTCAGAGAAGGGTGTTAAGCTAAAAGAATAAATTCTCCGCCACCAACAGAAATATATTTGAAAGAAATCGGCTTTATATCTCAACTTGTAATGTCAGACACACAATCCATACAAGTCTGTTCCGGGCTCGAACAAAACCGAAGGCACTTACAAAGAAGTCCTTGCAATCCGGATATTCACAATCCTGATCGGATTTCCCATCACTTAGGGAGTCTCTATACCGTTGCAACTCAGTGCAGAGACAATCGATAGGTCATCCTATCGCTCTCGCAAATACCGGGTCTTCAACACCGATCTTCAATGCAATTCACAACGACGTATCACATATTCGGAATGGGTTATACGACCCCATGGTCCTTTCCCGGTTAACCCGAATAGTGAGCGCTTATTCAAAAATAAGTGTAGCATTCACATTCAAACAAATCACATCAATTACCCATTCAAAGGGAAATATTGATAGTCGGTTATTGAACTATCAATTGATATGCACACATCACCAGATTCCAAATAATTTTCCAAATTATTTATTTTCCAAAATATCTTCACTAGATATGAAATTTCAATACTTCAAAAATAAATCAATATTTATTTTTAAACAAATTCCACTTCCTTTATAAATCCCTTAGTGAATTTATATTCCAAAATATTCATGCATATACGATTTCAACTATCCATTTTCAATTTATCTTAAAAAAGATAAATTCTAAATATTCACTTCATATTGGAAAACATTTCCATACTTATTTATTTATAAGTAATTCACAAATTTTATTTATTTTCAACACTTAGAAAATATTCAATATACTTCAATCGAAATTAAGTATATATTCCATTCTTTAAGGAAATCATTCTCTTAAACATATTTATTTGGGCCAAAACGAATGTTGCGTAAAACATCGTTACAACAACCCAAAATCACTAGTATAGGGATTCGAAATTAAAATAGATATATAAATTCCAATACTATACAAAACATTTCCTTTCGGAAATCATTTATTATAACAACAGTGTTATAGTCCATTATTTCCATTTCATTTCTCAAAAACGTTTATTTCAACAATAAATGTTGAAATCTATGGTTTCGAATCTCAACACATTTTAAAACCATGTCCGATCGTTTTAATTCTATTTAAAATATCACATTCAAAACAATTTCTTTAACATCTTATTCACTATTCAAAAACGTGAATATACTTCATTAACAATTTCATCCTTTTTTTCATTTTAATTCAAAGGATTATTCACCATTCAAAAATGTGAATATACTCCATTAACAATTTCGTCCTTTTATTCATTTTAATTCAAAGGATTATTCACTATTCAAAAATGTGAATATACTTCATTAACAATTTCATCCTTTTATTCATTTTAATTCAAAGGATTATTCACTATTCAAAATGTGAATATACTTCATTAACAATTTCATCCTTTTATTCATTTTAATTCAAAGGATTATTCACTATTCAAAAATGTGAATATACTTCATTAACAATTTCATCCTTTTATTCATTTTAATTCAAAGGATTATTCACTATTCAAAAATGTGAATATACTTCATTAACAATTTCATCCTTTTATTCATTTTAATTCAAAGGATTATTCACTATTCAAAATGTGAATATACTTCATTAACAATTTCATCCTTTTATTCATTTTAATTCAAAGGATTATTCACTATTCAAAAATGTGAATATACTTCATTAACAATTTCATCCTTTTATTCATTTTAATTCAAAGGATTATTCACTATTCAAAAATGTGAATATAACTCCATTTATAGGTTTCAACAATTAACTTATCAAAATAAGTTGTTTGCGAATTTATAAACAACGTTTATAAATTCCATTTCTATTTATTTATAAAAACTTCTTTTTATAAATTCTTTTATTAACCTATTCCAGTTTATAACTCAATTATAAACTAAAAGTTCATATTATAAGTCAAATGCTTATAAAACGATTATTTTACAAAATCGTTCTTTTTAACTTCCCAAATTATAAATCTTATAACTTATAAGATTCATTCATTTATCCAAAATCATTATTTTAATAACTTAATAAATTTTATAAACCTACTGCTTATAAAATTCCATTTATAACTTCACCGTATAAAATTCTATAAATTCCATTCAATTATGAAATTCATTTTCACTTCATTCAAACACTTATAAAAACTCGTTTTATAATGTCCATATTTCAATTTATAAATATCCATTTATAAATCTCTTAATATAAATCAATTTATATTAATATTTTAAAACGTCTTTAATTTCCTTTATAATTTCACCATTTTCTTTCATAAAATAATTAAATTTTATAAATCCTATATTTAGACTTTTCACAATAAATTCTAAAATCCCCATTAAACTATTTTATAAAATCGTTAGCATCATATTCTCAAAAATCAGTTTTTAACTATTTTTCTCAAAAATCATAATTTTTATAACACTAAAAATTTTGACGTTTATTTATATAAAATGGATCAATTCCAAAATATTTTATATTTTCAAAAATCACTTTATAAATCATTTTAAAATCCCAAAATCTAGGTCCAATGATGCTACACACCAAATAGTCAATCACGACTACAACGATATCATATATCGATATGATAATCCATCAAATATCAAAATATCTGAAATCAAATAAAAACTGTTGAGGAATCCTGTTGGATCCCTCCAACCTGTTTTCCTGCATCCAAAAACATTAGCACAATACCAATTTCGCTCCAGTACGAAATTATCGCGGTATATGTTCTTATTAAATATTATCCGCTTAATAACGGCACAATAGGGTCTCATCCGCTAAACAAATAAATGCGGGAAATCAATAACTCCAATATATACATATGCCAATATATATATATTGCTACTATATATAATACCAATTTCACTGTTTATGAAATATTCGCGGTATATGTTTTTAATAAATAACATCCGCTTACTAACGGCGTATAATGTCTATTTTAACAATCAATAGATATCAATCAACATTCAAACATGCATTCAAATATTTTAAATCTAACTATTTAAAATAAAATCGAAACTGATTCGATTGAGTGAGAAGTTCTCACCTTGATTTTAATTTCCGTTTCAGCTTTTATTTCGAATAAAATTAAACGCGCGTTTAATTTTACCCAAAATTCTCACTAACTCCAAACGACTCCAAACCAACTCCATCGCGTAGTGCTCGTCCATACGATTCCAACGCAACTGGTTTCGCATTTTTTCGACCTCGTACGAAAAAGTTATGAATATTTGAAGTTACACGTGTTTATATACATAGATTTATAACATAATTTATAAAACTTATAACCTAACTTCATCACAGCCGTGCATCTTCACATCCAACGGCCCCCCTCCATCTTCTACATCACGCATATGCTCCAGGCTTCAACATACATAGCCGAACCCATTAGCCAAATTAGGGTTAAATTATGCATCGCCAATACTCGACTATACTCGATCACACTACTACCATCTCGAAGCTCTCGACGCAAGCTACCATCACCAGGAAGAGCTCGAAGCTCGGCTGTCCTATGATGCTCGCGCACGAAGGTGAGCACGTGATGAACGCGGCCTCCTATCCCTCAAAATACAACTCCAAACTCGATCATAACCGTTGGATCTCTAGTTCGTGTTGTGCTCTACCACTTTGTAGTTGAACATTCTTGCTAATTGTCGACGGATTGGGAGATTTGGAGGGATGAAGTTGGGTGTTTTCTGGCCGTGGGTTATGTGGGTGGCGGCTACGTTGAAATTAGGTTTAGGGTTAGATTTTTATTTGTGAATGAGGGTATGGTATATTTATAGGAAATTATTCAAAACACTATTCATTCCGGAAATTCCGAACTCCGATTTACGCGCCGAAACTAACGTACCTAGGGTTTATCCCGCGTTCCGGACACAATGGAACAGGTTTCGGAAGCTAATTCGGAAGTATGTGCGAGTTATGGCTGTAAACGCTCAATTTAAATTAAACCGATTTAAGCGATTTTCTAGGCGTTTTAATTTGTACCGGACAAACGGTAAATCCAATTGACTTGAAATTTGAAACCTTACAATAATATCACATTACGGATCCGATGAAACTGGTTTCGTCAAAATCCGAGACTTTTTGAAAAATGGCTATTTTCACTCGTCAAATTTAAATTAAAAATAAATCGATGCGTTTCGAGCTGCCACGATCAAACGATAACTCCGATTGACACGAAATTTGAAATCCGGTAATAACTAACTATTACGGATCCAATGGAACTGGTTTCGTTCAATTCTGAGACTGTTCAAAAATTGACTATTTTTACTAGTCGATTTAAATATTAAAATATTCAATTTTCACAAATTAACTTTTAATTCGATTTTAAAAGTTCTAAAATATCATTCTAACTCTAACATGATAAAATAAAATTTTACAAATCATTTTCAATCATATTTAACTCTATTTTCAATTATTTCCATAATTTAACATATTAAATTATCGATTTAATAATCCAATTAAATCCAATAATTCAAATAAAAATTTATTTGACTTATAAATTCACTTCTTAATATTTAAAATTAATTAAATATTCAAATTTTAATTTCTAAAAATTATGGGTCGTTACAATGGCCATGGATGGGCAGTGGCCTAGAGGTGGTGGTGGCCTGATGTGGTGGTGGTGGAGGAAGCCAAGGTGCTGGAGTTGAGAGGAGCCGAGCCTAAAAGGAAAAGAAAGCAAGTGCAAAATCAACAAAACAAGTAGAAAACAATGAAAAAGTAAGGAAATTTTACCAAATCTTTTACAGTTGATGGTGGCCGAGATTTTTGGTGTTGAGAAATAATTTGATACGTGAAAATGAGATGAGGAAGTCAGCTGAAGAAAAGATAAGGAACGGCCAAAGAAATGAATGCAAGAGTTAGAAAATGAAAAGGTGAAAGTAGGTGAAAAGACTTAAGCAACTAAAGAGTCGCAAACCTTTCAAATTTCCTTAATTTATTTATATAAGTTTATATTGCTGAAAATAATAATAATTTCAGTCACAAATTCGAAAATATAAAAAAATATAAAATATATATAAATATTTATTAATTATATAAGGTTAAAATAAGAAAATATCACAAAATTGCAAACTAGTCTAGAAAAATGAAAATAAACAGAATGAACTTTGGAAAATTTATATGGACTTGTAAAAATATTTATAACAAAGATAATAACATAAAAAATAAAATGCATTCACAAATAAATATCTAAATTTTAATTTAAATATAATTTAAATAAAGAAAATAGCAAAAAAAATGAAAACTAGGCTTTAAAATTTGGAAATAAATTCAATAAGCTTTGAAAAAATTCAAACATCACTTTAAAAATATTAAAATATACATAATATAACATAAATATACAAATTATAATAAGATATATCAAGTAAAAATATCATTTATATAAATTAAAATAAAGAATATTGTTAAATAACCCTATATACACACAATGTTGTAAAGGGTACAACTTTCACCATTTAAATCCAATTTCAATGAAACGAAAAGAAATATTCATGATATTAAATCTATTTTCATAATAAAAGATAAAATTCAAGAATTCAAATGTTTAAATTTAAAATTTAAAAGTCAAAGTTTGACCAATTTTGACCACAAATCCATTTTCAGGAAAATATTCAATTTATACCAGTTTGAAATGATAATTCATATAATAATCAAAATTTATATTTAAAAATGAAATGTTTGAAATAAAACAAGTTTAAAATAATTTCAAAATAAAATAAAGTCAAATTTAAATTATGTGCAAAAAATCTAGGGTTGTTACACTCTCCCCCACTTAAAACTTTTCGTCCTCGAAAAGGAATGAGGTACGGAAAAGCATAGAAAAAGATAAAGTGAAATAAGATTAAGACAAGATGACAAGGAGATTGAAATTATACCTGATAACTATTGTTATAGGTAAGTTTAACAAGGTGGAGAGTATCAAAGATTATGGAAAGATTTCTAAACAGAAAAATTATAGAAAAATGCCTACACCAGCCTAAAGCAAGATAAGGAAAATAAAGACAGCCAAAAGATAGTTTGAAAAATAAAATAAGACAATAAGTTAGAAACTATGGAAATTTCAACTTAAATAGATAATTAATTTTTTTTACACGCTAACTCAAATTTTATTATCTTATCTTCTAATCATCTTAAATTAACAATTTCTAAGATCATGGATTTGAAAAATAATCATTCATTATACTCATAATGTACTTAATAAATTTAATTCTTCTTTATTCCTACTTAAATTTAAATTTATTCCTCTCAATGTATTTTATCATCTATGCCCATTCTACTTAGTCTTATTATAACTGCTTTAATTTATTGTTAGTTCCATTAACATCATTTTATATTGTAAATTATTCAATTAACCTTTTATTCTATTTCCACCTATTAATAATTTTATAACTAAAATTTAAGTGTATAACATTTATTTTGACCATTCAAATTTTATTTATAAAATCTTTTTTTACATTGTATATTATCCAATTACATTTTTTAACTTCTGTATAATTTGGGTAAGTTATATTAAAATGCAATTGAGTATTATACAAATAAAACTTTCTACTTCCCTCATCTCAAGTTTGAATCATTTATCTAAAATTTTGATTTTCTTTTTATAATTGAAATGATTCTTTAAGATAAAGTTTAAGAATAAAATTTTCGATTCCTTCAAACCATTTAGAGATAAATAAATATATATATATACATAATATGTCAAATCAAATCTAAATCATATATCTATATATATTATAAATCCAGTCTTATTTTAGAAATTCAAATAAATTAAATTTCTCAAAAAAAACTTTAGCAAGACTACAAAACGGTCTCTTCACTTCGAAACTCGAAAACGAACGTCGACGATGCCGCGATCATCACCAAAGTTATTTTTCAGCGACAAAGAGAAGAGCACTAATTTTAAACTTTAAAATTCCTTGGAAACAAATTTCTATTAGAAAATACTTTAAATAATATGCCCCTTTTTAAAACTTTAAACACAAGGTTTGAAACCATCGGAAATTAAATTCTCAAATTTCTTGTTTTAAACTCATTTTAGTTCCCAAATCAATTTATAAACAACTATTTATAAATTCATTTATAGAACAATAAATGATAAATCAAGTATTATCATTTCAAATGATTAAATTAAATCAATTTATTAAGTTCCATAAATTTACTTATATCAAAATTTATTTTATTAACCAAATTTTTAAAAAAATATTGTGCCAGTTTGTTTTGTCAAAGTGTTTTAGAAATCCTATCGATAGCGTTGATCAAACGAATCAATCGGAAACCCAAATCAACATCAACAGCTCACACCACAATATAAAACAAAACATTAATATTGATTTACAAGTACAATTCAAAATGTTTGGAAGATAGATTGGAAATAAAAGACAAGATGATTGAATAACAAAATAGGGAGGTGGATAAGCTTAAATAAATCGCGGGCAACCTTTACCGGGTCAACCGTGACTTAAAGAATAAGATCGATGTGGATTTTCTAGGGTAAATCTACATTCGATCTCAATAGATAGAGTTTGGAATAACAAAAGATATTAGCATCTGAAACAAGGATAGGTATAAATCTCTGGTGAATCAATGCTAATTGTAAAGGAGTTTCCCCCTTTACAAATGAAATTTGAGGTTGGCGGGACCGCCAATTCACTATAAAGCTCATTCGAAGTGGAGTTATGGGATACTCTAGAATCAAAAGGAGATGAATAGTGAGGGACATGAATGAATTTTGGAACCGCAGGGAACATTCCAAAAATTCAAATGAAATTTGAACCAAAAAGGAAGAGATTCAAGTTTGGATGAAAGTGATTCTGTAACTAAATTTACCATACATTCTAAGTTTTTCCTCAAAGCCAAAGCTTTGATACCAACTGTAACAGACCGGTATTTTCAACCATTCGCATCCATTATAAGTGTATAGGTAGACACTCATGCCGGAATTGAATTGCTCAAAATACTGCGTTGTAAATAAAATTTGGCAAAATCTCCGAATATATAGTAAATAATAATCATAGATCACAGACACAGAGTATTTAATAATGCAGTGGAAGTAAAAGAAATAGTAGTTCATGAAGCTACTATATAAATATATCAGAGTTAAATAAAATACAACAGAAGAAATAAAGTACAACAGAAGTCTCAAGATGATAACCAAGTACAAGCTGAATACAATACTGGAATCAACAGGATAACTGGGAGTGAAATAGAGAAACAAGACAAGAAGATAATCTCCAGCGATTCCAATCTCCAGGAAGTGGAAATCCAAATTTGTGAATACTCAGGCTGACCCGAGCGTAAATAAAAATACAAACACTCGAGCCGGGACAATATATACTTATATAATGTAAACCAACTCAAGTGAACTGTAATAAGGTACGAGTAACTTAAAGGATGCCTGGGACCGCCCATCCTTTAAGGATCCGTTAAACTATTTACTATGTAGTAATATTGCGCTATTATAATAATGTCTACAGTAAAATAAACTTACTTTTAAATAGCGTTCAGGGCTACCCATATCACCCTTAACACAAATAATGCCAATAGTCTATACAGTACCTGCATATCTCCTGATCGGGACACCATGAGAAGATACGGCATAGATATGACACAAATAGAAACTCGTAGTAAAGGCTCGATATGGTAGGTGACACGGCACACAAGGCAATGTCAGGGTAGATATACCAATTACGCACATGGGCTGGTGGTAACGCAGCAGCCACATACGCCCACCTCGGAACACACTCCCATATCAAAATCGAAGGATGGCCATCTAATCAACCACAAGTAAGAGTATAGTATCGAAGGAATGTGTCCGACCATAGGAGCTACCCCTTTTGGCCCGAGATCTCTCCTGATTTAGCCACCTTATGCCAACTCACGGGAGTTGGGTCCACGTAATATACCTCAAGAACGTCGCCACCATCCTACTTCATTTTGGAATCTCCACCGCGTACACGGTTGTCAAAGTGGTTTTCGGTATCGACAGAGAGTATGCCTAATATCTGATCCCGGACTCTTTGCCAACCAATCATTATTATAACCCGCAGTTATAGCTTTTAAAATAATATTTATACTTTAAAATAGAATATCATTTCAAATCCAAATCTTTATCAAAATAAAGATTAAATTAATTCCAAACCATTTCAAAAACATCATATCTTTCCAAAACTTCATGTCAAATCATTTCAATATATCAAAATATCTTATCTTTACAAAACTTCATTTCCAATCATTTCAATATATCAAAATATCATATCTTTTCAAAACCACATTTCAAATCATTTTAATATATCAAAATATCATATCTTTTCAAAACCACATTTCAAATCATTTTAATATATCAAAATATCATATCTTTTCAAAACCACATTTCAAATCATTTCAATATATCAAAATATCGTATCTTTTCAAAACCACATTCATTTTATTTAAAATACCATTTCAACACACATTTCAAAATAGTTTATATTTCAAAAGAAATTACTTCATTTTAAATCATAAAAAAATGAAGTTATTATATTTAATAATTAAATTATTAAATTTCCAAAACTTTCAACCTTCAAAGTTCATTTATTCACTTAGGTTTATCAAAATAGTGAAAATTCACTTTTCGCGGCATTTAGAAAACGCTACGAAAAGTTACATTCAAAACAGTTCAATTTAACAAAAGACAGCATTTTAAGATGCTGTAATAGGGTTTAGTTAAATTTCAAATAAACTTAGTTCAATTCAACAATTATAGCACTTACATAAATTGCTATAATAGCCTTTAATTCAATTTAGCTTTTTAGTTCATTATCATCAACTACAGCATTTACAAATGCTGTAATATCATTTACATTGCAATTAATAGCATTTCAAAAATGCAGTTAATTAACTTCAAATATTCAATATAATTTCAGAACCAATTATATTTTTATTTAAAATATTTTTAACTTATAAAATCATACATTTTCACATTTATAAACATCATTTATTTTTCCTTAAGTTCATAATTTTATAAAATTAAGTTTCCATTCAAAAATCAAGATTTAATAATAATTCACTTATTAAATTTCAACATTAAATTTTAAATTCATTGAATTAAATTTCAATTAAAATTTCAAAATATAACTTAATTTCAATTTTATTTACTTAACTTAAAATTCACTTTTAAGCCAAATTCACAAATTCCCATTTTGGTTATATTTTCAGAATTTCAACTTAAATAATCATTCATTTCACATTTTAACTTTATTCAAAAATCATTAATATATTATAAAATCACTTTACATTCATTTTAAATTCAAATTATCATAATTTATCATAATTTCATATTCAATTTAATTTCCAATTATAATTAAATCAAAATTTCCAAAATAACTTACATTCAGATTTTCTAACTTTTCCATAATTTATTTAACTTATAAATTTCCAAAAAATCAATAATACTTTATAAAAATTATTTTAAATTAAGTTTAAATCAAATTATAGTAATATTTACATTTCTAAAATATTTTTAAAAATTTTAGAAAACATATTTTAACTACGGGTCTGTATATAATTTTCTAGCCTAGGTAAATTGATACGGGTAATATATCATTTCAACCCGTAATTTACAAAGAAAATCCGGGTTTTATCATTTCAAACCCGCAGTCCCAAGTAAATGAAAATAATTTAAAATCATTTAGGCCTATCATTTCAGCCCATAACGATTTTCCCCTATTCTAAAGTCTGTTCGGGTATGTATCATTTCAACCCATAGTGATTCTAATCTAAAGGGAACTTGCAGTGTGATAAACTGATAAAAATAACAGAACATCATAATATAACAATAACAGATGTTATAACAGGTGTTTAAGCATGGGTGAACATCATATAATCATAATATAGCAGGTGTAACATGATAATGCATTTTACAGATTCAAAAGGGGTCAATTCACTAGTTATATATGTACATATTGTCTGGTGAGAATAAGAATAACTCACTGGTTTGAGCTGGAGACACAACGACGAATGCACGACTAAGATCCAAACAAGCACGATAATACGACACAGAGATGATTGGAAGAGCCAAAGTATCAAATCCCTTGAATACAAGTCACACAAAACAATAATAATAACATAAGTTTTCGAATGCAAAATACGATAGAATAAGATAGAATCAACTGCACGAATCAAAGCAGAATTGCTTTGCACTTGCTTCCAACAACCTTCAGGTTCATCCATAAGGTGTACTACAGGTCTAAGGAAAGATTTGGATCAGGTTTTGGTTGGGAATGGTCGGCCTACACTTGGTTGTTGATGGTGCAAACGTGGGTAGTGGTGAAAATAACACAACAAGGCAACACATGATTTCTATGCAACTATATAGGCTCGGCCAAAGCCAAGGAGGGCACGGCCATTGCTCAGGTGGGCTGGAGGCGATGTGGCAGGGTGTTTCAGGTCGAGAATTGGCTGGTGGTGGTGGTCCAAGTGGCGGCAAGGAGGAGCTTGAGGTGGTGAAGGCAAAGAAGCTAGGCTATGTGCATTTTCAAGGTGGATGGAGTTTTATCAACAAGTGGTGCATGGCCATGGATGGGCAGTGGCCTGGAGGTGGTGGTGGCCTGATGTGGTGGTGGTGGAGGAAACCAAGGTGCTAGAGTTGAGAGGAGCCGAGCCTAAAAGGAGAAGAAAGCAAGTGCAAAATCAACAAAACAAGTAGAAAACAATGAAAAAGAAAGGAAATTTTACCAAATCTTTTACAGGTGATGGTGGCCGAGATTTTTGGTGTTGAGAAATAATTTGATACGTGAAAATGAGGTGAGAAAGTCAGCTGAAGAAAATATAAAGAACGGCCAAAGAAATGAATGCAAGAGTTAGGAAATGAAAAGGTGAAAGTAGGTGAAAAGACTTAAGCAACTAAAGAGTCGCAAACCTTTCAAATTTCCTTAATTTATTTATATAAGTTTATATTGCTGAAAATAATAATAATTTCAGTCACAAATTCGAAAATATAACAAAATATAAAATATATATAAATATTTATTAATTATATAAGGTTAAAATAAGAAAATAGCACAAAATTGCAAACTAGTCTAGAAAAATGGAAAATAATCAGAAAGAACTTTGGAAAATTTATATGGACTTGTAAAAATATTTATAACAAAGATAATAGCATAAAAAATAAAATTCATTCACAAATAAATATATAAATTTTAATTTTAATATAATTTAAATAAAGAAAATAGCAAAAAAAGGGAAAATAGGCTTTAAAATTTGGAAATAAATTCAATAAGCTTTGGAAAAAATTCAAACATCGCTTTAAAAATATTTAAAAGTAAAAATATAAATAATATAACAAAAATATACAAATTATAATAAGATATTGTTGGGTGTGTTTCCAACCCCATCGAACCAAAGGGAAAGAAGGAGCCAAACCTCCATCCATCTCCCCCATAGCCGAACCAGGCTCCTTCCATCGCCATCACCGAACCAGCATGCCTCACCGATGCCGAACCAGGGTTCCGCGCGCCTTCACCAAATCAACCATATCCAGGGAGGCCGAACCAAACCCTCGCCCACCAAGACCGGACCACTTGCATCACCGGTCCAAAACCACCTCAATGCCGAACCAGCTCGCTCCCCTACCTGCCACTTCCATGCTCCACCGAACCACATGCCACCGAACCAACCATCTCCCCCCTGCTACCGCCGAACCAAGCATAGCCGAACCATGCTACCACTGAACCAAGCATAGCCGAACCACGCTACCCACGGACCAGCTCCAACCTCAACATACTACTGCCGGTCCAACCTACCACCGGTCCAAACGACATACCACTCACCGCTGAACCAAGCTTCACCAAACCAGATGTGCCAGACCGGATTGCTTCAGCCCAGGCCCGCTAGCAGCTTTATACATCCATGACCCCTGCCCCCAGCCTCATTCTATAAATAGAGGGGCAGGGGTACAACAATGGCGGACAAGTTTGAGAGCTCAAGCAAGGAAGGAACTTTCAAACAACTTTCTTATACTTGTACTTAAAGCTTTGTACTTGTAATCTGAAAGAAAGGAGAGAATAGCATATAAAGTGGACGTAGGCACGTTCTTGCCGAACCACTATAAATCTGCGTGTCTTTTACATTTTAGTCCTTGCTGTTTACATATTTGCATAAGTAACCTAAAACCTTGAAAATAACATATAATCAACTAAATAATACGGATTGGAGGTGTTTGTCCATTTTTTGTGCAAACATTTTTGGTGCTTTCACCGAGAACTTGGAACTCGAAGCTTCAGCTTCCCTTATTCAACCTTCTTTCCCAATAGGACCCTTCATTGCCTAGGAAACATGACTTCCAGGCCGAGAAAAGACACCAACAAGGGAAAGAACGTTGCAACCAGCAGCGCTCCAGATCCAGTGGATCTAGATCAAGAGAACCATCCCACTACGACAGCAGATCAGGCAAATCCCACAGCCCCTGCCGCGGAACAACCGGCAGTAATCACTAGGGCAGATCTAGACAGAGTTGTGACTGAAGTAACTAACCGCTTCGCATCCCAACAAGAAGCTTTGGTGAACCAACTCATGTCACGCTTGAGGGATGCCGAAGAATCCAACCGCAACACTGAATCATGGGGTGAGTCTCAATCTGGAGGATCTCAGAGACAGCAAAGGTCTTCCCTCTTCGAAGAAGCTATCAACTGGAACAACAGTGATAGGGGCCGCGCCCGGACTCAGCCCGAACTCCGACTCGAGGAAGCGCTTGGAACCGAACCCAATGGGGGAGGCACCAGGCGGGGGTCGGATGTAGCTGAGCCAGTCATGCCACCTAATCATAGAAACCCCGCTGAACGGAGCCGAGCTAGAACCCAGCCCGAAGTTGACCCCATGGAAATGCTCGAAACAGAACCCCGCAGGGGAAGATCAAGGCAGGGGGCAACTGTAGCTGGTCCTAGCATGCATCCGAGTAGCCAAAGACAGCCACTGGATAATGTCAGAAGTGATAGGCTATACCATCCCTACAGGTCATCCGGACGAGATCGATCCCGCAGGGAAGAACCAAGCTCATTCTTGTCCGCTCCAAATTCTGATGAAAGAATGGCACGATTATTCAGGGAATGCGTCCGACGGGAGCAAAGGGAGCGAGGGATAGGCGCTAGGGTAACCAGCCCTTTCACCCATGGCATCGAAACCGCCATCACCCCTCGAGAGTGGAAAATGCCGACGATGGAACCGTACAAGGGAACTTCTGACCCCGTTGTACACTTACAGAGATACACACAGCATATGCTCATGAGCGGGGCAACGAAAGGAGTATTATGCAAATGCTTTCCACTATTTTTAGCAGACCTAGCTACCTCCTGGTTCTGCCATCTACCCCAAGGATCCATCAGTTCATGGGAAATGTTGAAGGAAAAGTTCATTAGCCAGTTCCGCATTCATGTGGAACAACCCAAGGATGCTTATTCTCTATCCAATGTCAAACAGAAATCCGGAGAGACACTGCAACAATATCTAACCCGGTTCAACGCCGCAGCGGCCGCAGTCCAAGATGCCGATGAGAAACTCACCCTAATGGCCCTCTGTAGTGGTGTGCACCCAGATACCAAGTTCGCTAGAAGACTAACTAAAGAAAAACCAACTACCTTGCTCGATTTCTTTCATGAAGCTGGGAAGTACATGAGACTCGAAGAGGCTGCCACCGAAAGGCAGACAGGACCACAGGCTAAGACGGCCCATGGAAACGCCCATGCCGCAGCGAAAGACATTCGGAGAAACGACTCCAGAGACAATGCAGGGGGCAAGAAGGGAGAAAAGCGCTTGTATCGACCAGGACCGAGATTTGACGCTTACACTCCCTTGAATGAAACAGTCGAGAACATCTTCCTGGCCACCCAGGACGAACTCACATACAAGCGCCCCCCGTACAAGAAAGAGTCAGATCGCGCAATCCAGTCTGGAAAATTCTGTCGTTTCCACGAGTCTCATGGGCACGATACCAATGAATGCCGCCATCTCCGAGACCTAATTGAAGAACACATCAGGAGAAAGAAATTAGAACGCTATGTGAAGGGACAGGACAGGACCCCAGCTCCTACCAAGGAAAACCCAGGGCAGCTCCACCCAGAGACAGGCGAAGGAAATCGCAACACCAACGGTTCCAGCCAAGAGAAGATAGTGGTCCATACAATATCAGGAGGGCCATACATCGCTGAAAAGAGCTGGGCAGAAATGGAAAGATATGGAAACTCACTTAGAAGCGAGGGAGACTGCGTCAATTCTGTTATGGAAGAACGCCACCCTAAGCGGAAGGAAAGTAATGATATCACATTCAGCGGGCGCGACCTAGAAGGAAGGCAATACCCTCATATGGATCCTATGGTCATCTCTGCCTGGTTCGGTCCAGCCAAAGTTTTTCGAATCTTAATAGACACTGGAAGTTCAGTAAATATCCTATTCAAGCATGCTTTCGACAAAATGAAGCTGTCAATGAAGGATGTATCCCCCTGTAATAAACCACTACACGGTTTCACTGGAGAAGCAAAGATGCCCCTCGGACAATTGGATCTCTTTGTTGAATTGGGAAGTCATCCCCGCTCCGCCGTTCGGAAACAAACATTCGTGCTGATGGACAACCACTCGGCCTACAATGCCTTTTTAGGTAGACCAGCCTTGTCCGACTTCCAAATTGTCCTTGCCCCATGGTGCCTGAAGATGAAGTTCCCAATGGATAATGGAGTGGGAGAAGTAGAAGGAGATCAAGAAGCCGCTCGGGACTGCTATGTAACCGAACTTCGCAATAACCGCAAGAAAGATAAAGGGAATAATGCAGAGACTACTCTCTGCATGAAAAGATTAGAAGCGTAGCAACTAAAGAAAGCCCCTCCTCTTCGATATACAAGTGATCCCTTCAACGAACTAGATCCCAGGGACGGAGAGGAGGAGGCCACCGCCGAGCCTGCAGAGGCTATGGAATTCGTATCTGTAGACAAACACGATCCAAGTAAACTGCTGAGAGTCGTATCTCAGCTAAAAAGGGAATTAAAGAATCAACTCATTGATTTTCTTCGCCACAACATGGATGTATTTGCATGGACACACGCTGATATGACTGGAATCTCCCCGGACATAGCATGCCACGCACTAAACATCGATCCTACCAAGGTACCGGTAAAGCAAAAGAAGAGAAGTATGGGGGCAGAATGATCAGCAGCCCTCGAGGAGGAAGTAAAGAACTTACTTGCCAATGACTTCATACGTGAAGCCATCTACCCGGAATGGATCGCCAATCCGGTACTGGTAAAGAAAGCTAATGGGAAGTGGCGAACATGCATCGATTTCTCCAACGTAAATGACGCTTGCCCGAAGGACTGCTTCCCACTCCCCCGAATCGACCAACTCATGGACGGCACTGCCGGACACGAGCTCTTATCTTTTATGGATGCGTACTCAGGATACAACCAAATCCCTATGCATGCCCCCGATCAAGACCACACCAGTTTCATCATGGACCGGGGGTTGTACTGCTACAAAGTAATGCCTTTCGGACTTAAGAACGCCGGAGCTACTTACCAGCGCCTCGTCAACAAGATGTTTGCAGAACTAATAGGACGAACCATGGAAGTTTATGTGGACGACATGCTAGTGAAGTCAAGAAAAGCCAACGATCATGTAAGCCACTTGGGTGAGATGTTTCAAGTACTTCGCAAATATGGAATGAAGCTGAACCCTCTAAAGTGCTCCTTCGGAGTGTCATCAGGAAAGTTCTTGGGATTCATCGTCTATGCCAGAGGGATCGAAGCGAACCCCGAACAAGTCCGAGCCTTGCAAGATATCAAAATACCATCCACTCGGAAAGAAATGCAAAGCCTAAACGGGAAGGTGGCCGCCCTAAGCCGGTTCATCTCTAAAGCAACTGACAAATGCATTCCTTTCTTCGAAGCCCTGAAGAAAGACAAAGGAAAATTCGAGTGGACCGACGAATGTTCAGTAGCTTTCCTTAACCTAATCGAGCACCTCCAGGGCCACCAGTACTCTCAACTCCGAATGAAGGCGAAGAACTGTACCTATACCTTGTTGTGTCACCGCATGCCCTAAGCGCCGCGTTGGTGAGAGAAGACAACCGCACACAACGGCCGGTGTACTTCATAAGCAAAAGGTTCACAGGAGCAGAAGCCCGGTATCCCAAACTCGAGAAACTGGCGTACTGTTTACTAATCACATCAAGGAAGCTGCGACACTATTTCCAGTCTCATTCCATCAGAGTTTTAACCGATCAACCGCTAAAACAAGTGCTCCATCGCCCCGACACTTCTGGGCGATTACTTAAGTGGTGCATCGAACTAAGTCAATATGAGATCACTTACCATCCTCGCACCGCTATCAAGGGGCAAGCCATAGCCGATTTCATTGCAGAATTCACTACTAGCGAAGGTAGGGACCAATCTGAAATAGCAGAAGATATCAGGTGGAATCTCTTCGTAGATGGAGCATCGAACGAACAAGGCTCGGGGGCAGGCGTTGTGATCATCACTCCCAGGGGAAGAAAGCTGCGTTATGCATTAAGGCTGGAATTCGCTGCCACCAACAATGATGCCGAATATGAAGCAGTAATAGCCGGATTAGAGCTCGCCCTAGAGATCGGAGTCAGTTCCTTATGTCTTCGCAGTGATTCGCAACTCATCGTAAATCAAATACTAGGGGAGTTCCAGACTCGAGGAGAGCGGCTCACGGCATATCTGAAAAAGACCAAGCAGCTGCTCAATCAATTGGATCACTACTCGATCAAACACATTCCTCGAGAAGAAAATCAAGAGGCCGACGAACTGGCAAAGCAAGCTAGCATGGGAGATGATACCACTTCTGGAACGATAACTGTCTCAAGGCTACTAACCCCGAGTTTTGAGCAAGTAAACCTGATAGCTGCAACCAAAGAAGAAACATGGATGACCCCTATCCGAGAATACTTACAAAACGGCACCCTACCAGACGGGCGAAATGAAGTTAAGAAAATTCTAAGGAAAGCTTCCCGCTACACGATGCAAGAAGGCATCCTCTATCGACGCGGCTTCTCTAACCCCTTATTGAGGTGCGTTGCTGGAAGAGAAGGCAGGGGAATTCTATCCAACATCCATCAGGGAAGTTGTGGAGACCACACCGGAGGGCAGACTCTGGCAAAAAAGATACTCCGATATGGATATTTCTGGCCCACCTTGAACAAAGACGCCTTAGACTTCGTCAAAAAATGTGACAGATGTCAGAAATTTGCCAAAATCCCTCGACTACCAACCAATGAAATTACTCAGATGACCAGCCCTTGGCCCTTCGCAATATGGGGGATTGACTTAATTGGCGAACTGCCAACGGGCCGAGGCAGAGCCTGTTGAATATGCACTTATATGATTTTTGTTTGATGATAATAAACATATATACATTTGTTTAAATGTATTTGATAATATACTATTTTATTCTTCACAAATTAAATAAATATTTGCTGAATAAAATAAATAACATGGAATTTGAATTCAAACGAATATTTTATTCAAACAAATATTTATTACAATTTTGAATAGTATACAAATTCAAGCTCTCACTATTCATTATACAACTTTGATACAAATTCAATTACATCACTATTTTACATATCATCACCTCACTACATATCACTCACACTCGTATTTCATCTTCAACTTCATTCCAGTTTGAATCCAGCATCTGAGCAATCTGCAAAAATATTCACTAACGCAGTAAAATTGAAAAAGAAATATTTTTGCAATATAAAATAAAAGATGAATTTTGAAAATGATATTTGCCTCAGTTATTTGGGTTGTTCGTCATAATTTAAATTTGAATTCATCATACACGAACAACTTGTGACATACACAGTGTATTACTGTATATGCCACAAGGCCGTGCACGTCGATATATACACTTGATAATGCTACAGGGACAGGTGAGCACAGGTCAAACCCAAATATACAGACAGGTTCAACTCAGGTGCAATATATTCAAAATCACGTCATTAGCACAAGGTCAAACCCGAGTTTTTAAAACTGGGTTCAACACAAGGTAACATGAAGAATGCAAAGCTTCGACAAATCAAAACAGCAATTAAGCACATGTATGCAGACCAGTGTCAACAATCAAGTAAATGCAAGGAACAGCAAGCTCGACTAACAGTGCAGACAAATGCTCATATGAATATGAAATAACCAGAGCCAAGAATACATGTACTCAAGCTCGACTAACAGTGCAGACAAATGCTCATATGAATATGAAATAACCAGAGCCAAGAATACATGTACTCGAGACAATATTCACAAATGTAAGACCAAAGTGCAACAGACCAATTCCAAATGCATCAGAGAAGTAGTAATGAAACTGCAGTGAACAAACCAGAAGAAAACCATACAAGACTACCAAGCACAACTCAGTAACAATATGTATGGGGGCACTGGACTACAGCACAACCAAACCAACATGATGACAATGCTCAACATCATGAATATAAACCCAAATCAACTCTACTGGACAATACAAGGAAATGAAAAGACTCAGCAATGCTCAAAATCAACACAAGACAGAGTAAATATATATGCACAGCACAATTCAGATAACATGTCAAAGACCACAAGTAATCAAACCAGAATGCTTCAGCGTACAGTGAGCCCGAGCACAAGTGACTCTTGGAAAGGAAACAAATAACATTGAACATGGTGAAACAGTACAAAAGACAAATTGCAATTCGAACCAACATATCCAACTAGAAGAGCAACCATCAAGTACAAACAGTGGCGCATGGATACAGCAATGTGCAACTGCAGGTGAACAAATATGCATATACTAGTGATGCCTCAAAAGTCCAGTTATAACCACAAAACCATCAAGCTACAACTCAAATTATACAAGCTCCATATGGTGCACAAGTGAATGGCAAAAACATCAAAATTCAGTGGCAACCAAACATGAATGTTTACAGCAAAGTCAGAGAAACAATACAGTATAGCATGTGCAACACAGTGAAGATAACTACAGTACAAAATCAAATACCAACTATCCAAGTACAACATGAACACTATAGGCCGAGGTGAACAATGTAAGGGACGAAGCCATGGAAGCATAGCAAAGCCAAAAATCCTCACAGTCAATGATGAATGAGTCAAACTTCATCACAAAGTCAAAAATCGAAGCCGTGGCCAACAAAGGATACCCAAGTCAAAGAAAATTGATGCCGTGAACATCAAGTAAGCAAGCATCACAAAATATATACGAAGTGACAAAGTCAGAGAGATCATAATCGTTCAAGCATAATCATACGGCAGAGATAAAATAATTGACAAATTCAAATCATCAGAACGAACGAGAATATAGGAATTTGATTCCTATTTAAACACAATCATCATCGGCAATTTAAAATCCATCGAGTTCAAGCATCAATCAAAAAGTAAAAAGAGCAAAAAATTACTTACCGAAGCCATCTTGAACTCGATCAAATTCGAAGCCGTCGAAGCAGCAGTGAGCAACGAAGATTCGATCAAGCAAGGCAACACGCAAATTTCTATAGATCGAGCAAATAGCGCAGCTTCGAAAGCCCTAGTTTTGGACAAAGAGGAACAGCCATTATCACATACGAGATAAAAGAAAAAGGGCCGGCATAGTGAAATAATAAAAAAAAAAGGGGATGAACTGTTTTTAGTTTGGGCCGGCCTTTTTATTTTAAAAGGCTTTAGTTTCTTCTTAGGGCTGTTTTTTATTTACGTTGTTTTTAAATTTGTATTTTCATTTTTAAACAGTTTAAATTTCTAGTCGTGTGACTAGGGGACAAGCTACGTGGCGTAGCTTGAGAATTCGCAACTCGGTAGTTGAGTTATGGCAGGATTTTGAGCGTAGAGTTAGATTAGTCAATAGCGGGTATAGCGAGTTTACGTGTGTAAGCGAGGGACTATCTAATTTCTAGTAGAAACCTTGGGGGCAGCACGTAGGCAGGGTTTTGCCGAAGCTGGGTAAATTCTGTGTTGTTCTGTTTTATTCTGTTATTTATATTCTGCGATATCTGTGTTGCTATTCTGTGATCTGAATTGAAATTAATTTATAAGCTTCCGCGATTAATTTTTATAATTTATACTATCACCCTATTCACCCCCCCCCCCCTCTAGGGTGAAATCGATCCTACAAATGGTATCAGAGCTAGGAACAAAAGTCGTTTTTGTTTTTAAAAATTTGATTTTACAAAAATCAATTTTTGTTTTAAAAATTCGTGTTTCAAAAAAATCGGTTTTTGTTTTAAAAATTTGAATTTTTAAAATGGCTTCTTTAAATAATGCTTTTGCATAAGGTCAATCCATAGTTAGACCACCAATGTTCAATGGTGAATATGCTTATTGGAAAAATAGAATGCAAATTTTTCTGAAAACCATTGACGCTTGGAATATTGTTGAGACAGGTTATAGAATACCAACTATAACTGTAGATAATCAGGAAATAGAGAAACCGAAAGATCAATGGACAGAACTAGAAAATAGACTACAAAATACTAATGCTAAAGCTATGAATTCTATTATCTGTTCATTAGATCAATTTGAATTTAATCGTGTCTCACATTGTCTAACTGCGCAGGAAATATGGCACATACTAGAAGTGACTCACGAAGGAACATCTCAAGTCAAAGAATCTCGCCTTGCAATGCTAAGCAGCGAATACGAGAACTTCAAAATGGCGAAGGAAGAAAATGTCAAAGAGATGTACGGACGACTCTCCAATATCGTATACAAATCAAAAGCTCTCGGAAAAACACACACCGAATTAGAAATAGTCCGAAAAATCCTCAGAGTCCTTCCACGAAGCTTTGAAGCAAAAGTAACTGCCATACAAGAATCGAAAGATTTAAAACAACTTAAAGTCGAAGAACTCATCGGAAATCTCACCACTTATGAGCTAGAAATGAAATTCAAGGAAGAGCGTGAAGGAGGAGATAATCGAAAGAAATCAATAGCGCTCAAAGGAACAACCGAAAGTGATGATGATAACGATGAAGATGATGGAGCGGCAGAATTGGCGCTACTAATAAAGAAATTCAAAAAGTGGAATTACAAATATGGAAATTCAGCTCGAATTCAAAAAGCGAAAAGCAGAATAGCCAAAGCACTAGACTACTCTGAAGAACAGAAGATCATCTGTCACAAGTGCAACCAATCCGGACACATCAAGCCCAATTGTCCTCAAAATCGACGCGACTTTGAAAAGAATCAGAAAAAGAAAAGTTTGCAGCCACATGGAATACAAGTGATGAAGATAATCAAAATTCTAGCAGTGAGAGTGAGGAAGCAGATGTGTGCCTTCAAGGGAATATAACTGATAGCGACGATGACGAGCCAAGCGAGGTATCAAAACTTACTCACTCTGAATTGCTTATATATTTTCATGAAATAAATGGCTGTTATGAACGACTTAGGGAAAAATACGCCAAACTTGAATCTCAAAAGGATACTTTGATAGAATGCAATAAATAACTTGATCAACTAGTTAAAACCTATCAAAGTAGGATCCCTAAGTGTGATAAGTGTCCAACATTCGAAAAAGAAATTAAAAAATCAGAAATCAATATAAAATCACTTGAAAATGAAATTCTGATTTTAAAAGAGAATGAAAATACTAGGAGAGAGAATTCTATTAAAAAGTGCACACAATTAATAAACGAAAATGAGTCTCTCAAAACACAAGTCCAACAATTGTCTACTACTTTAGATAAATTTTCCAAAAGTGAAAAATCATTGAATATGCTATTAGGAAAGCAAACTGTTAATACGGTTAGACAAGGACTTGGATATAATAGTTCGAAAATTGTTGAAAACAAAGATTAATCAAGAAAATTCAATGTGCACGATTTGTAGAAAATATGGACACAATCACAATAATTGTTGGTATAGACCCAAACATGTGAAAACTATACCGATTTGGGTTCCAAAAGGCACAAATATAAAATCTCTCAAAGTTAAACAAATTTGGGTGCCGAAGGGAACAATTATAAACAGTTTTGGGTCTACACAAAATTATTTTTCAAAATTTTCTGCCACTAACAACCATGGACCTATAAAAACAAATAGGTCACATAAATCTTTTCCCGTGTAGGTGTGGTGGCAGGCTAAGGAACAACAATAGTGTTCTCTGGATTTTTTTGGCTGTTCCAGAAACACAACGGGCGACAAAGCAAAGTTCCTTAGCCTAGTATAAAGGTGACAGAATCACAATGGACAACAACGAAAAATATCGTAAAGGTAAAATAGGTATGGTATGTTTTAAACGATATATTAAATGTGATAATCTGCACCGTATTTTGAATTAAATCAGCCAATATTGAGATTAATGAAAAGATGATGATTTTGATTCTGACTTATTCAACATAGTTGGCCAATTATATTCTTATGCCAAAAACACTATAAAAATCTCTAGATTCTTTGAATTACTTCATATATATCATTTTGGATTAAAAATAGTGTTTTGTTGGATAATAATACATTTGGTTATAATTCGGCTAACTCTATATTCACGGTTTTCGATTATTTACACGGCTTCATTTCAAATTCAAGAGAATGTCATTTAAATTGTTGTTAAAATTGAATTTGAAATTTTTGGTGCACACTTCATGTTTTGGTCTATAAAATTCAATTGATGATAATTTTGAGTGAAAAAGAAATTCAGATGCAGATTACACTGGTAATCTAGTTGATAGAAAAATTACTAGTGAAACGTGATTTTTGTTGAGATATTTAGTAACTGCATCGTTTTTCAAAGAAAATATCTGCATATTCTTCATTTTAAATAATTTTCAAATAGCAGAAAATTTTCTTTTAAAAACCCCCTGGAGAAAATCATTTTTGACCATATTTTCAGATTAGTCATTTTTGAAAAATTAATTTCATAATTATTTTTGAATTTGATTTTAAATGACTATTATGACTAATCTAACTCCCAAATGATTATCGAAAAGAAAAATAGTGATTGAAAAAGTGATGAGCGTTGATATGATTATATATTATAACTCGAGACGGTATAATTAATAAATTTCTTTAGAAATTTAAACAAGAGTTATAAAACTGTTTGTTGGTAAAAATTCCATGACCATCTCTATATCTATCATATTTCTAACGACCATCACTCATCAAAATTCTATATAGTTTGTCAATATGTGGTACTTTAAACAGGAATCGTTCGTTTTTCATTTTTCACATTTTTTTTTAAAAAAAAAGGGTAATAATAATAATAATAAATACCAAAGTATTCACTATCATTTAAAAGTCCTCACGGTTATGCATGGGTGAATTACTTGGAATTTGTTATGTGCTTCCATGCTCATTTAAAAGTCCTCACGCTTATGCATGTATGGAACGCATATCAAAAGTTGATTTTTAAAATAAACAAGTTGATTCTAATCCCATTTAAAAGTCCTCATGGTTATGCGTGGTTAGAAGATACTTGAATTCATTTTTTTTTTAAATAAAATTGGAATACTACTAATCTCATTTAAAAGTCCTAATGGTTATGCATGGTTAGTAAATATTCAAATTCCCGATATAAATATGCCACAAATAGACACAACTGTATGGTTTTATATGATGATATCATTCCTATCATTCTAAAAGTGGAATATGCTCCTAACAAAATATTTATGATTTTTGTTTGATTTTTTATTGAAATTTAATATTTATATTCAATTGAGTTTTAATGTTGGTTAATATTGATAACTTTATCTCTATTTTCTCTAACACTATTATTCTTTTGCTGATAACAAAAGGGGGAGAGAAAAGTTAAGATTTTGTCAAATAAAATCAAGCAAAGGTCAAATAATTTTCTATTTGCATCTAGGATCATTTGCATATTTTTATTTGTATGCATATATGTAGGGGGAGCTTTGTGTAAAGAGGAACATTTAAATAGGGGGAGCAATTAGAGCATATCAATGATCAAATACATTGAACATATTCAAAATCTTAAATATATGTTTGTTATCATCAAAAGGGGGAGATTGTTGAGTATGCGCTTATATGATTTTTGTTTGATGATAATAAACATATATACATTCATTTAAATGTATTTGATAATATACTATTTTATTCTTCACAAATTAAATAAATATTTGCTGAATAAAATAAATAACACGGAATTTGAATTCAAACGAATATTTTATTCAAACAAATATTTATTACAATTTTGAATAGTATACAAATTCAAGCTCTCACTATTCACTATACAACTTTGATACAAATTCAATTACATCACTATTTTACATATCATCACCTCACTACATATCACTCACACTCGTATTTCATCTTCAACTTCATTCCAGTTTGAATCCAGCATCTGAGCAATCTGCAAAAATATTCACTAACGCAGTAAAATTGAAAAAGAAATATTTTTGCAATATAAAATAAAAGATGAATTTTGAAAATGATGTTTGCCTCAGTTATTTGGGTTGTTCGTCATAATTTAAATTTGAATTCATCATACACGAACAACTTGTGACATACACAGTGTATTACTGTATATGCCACAAGGCCGTGCACGCCGATATATACACTTGATAATGCTACAGGGACAGGTGAGCACAGGTCAAACCCAAATATACAGACAGGTTCAACTCAGGTGCAATATATTCAAAATCACGTCATTAGCACAAGGTCAAACCCGAGTTTTTAAAACTGGGTTCAAATCAAGGTAACATGAAGAATGCAAAGCTTCGACAAATCAAAACAGCAATTAAGCACATGTATGCAGACCAGTGTCAACAATCAAGTAAATGCAAGGAACAGCAAGCTCGACTAACAGTGCAGACAAATGCTCATATGAATATGAAATAACCAGAGCCAAGAATACATGTACTCAAGCTCGACTAACAGTGCAGACAAATGCTCATATGAATATGAAATAACCAGAGCCAAGAATACATGTACTCGAGACAATATGCACAAATGTAAGACCAAAGTGCAACAGACCAATTCCAAATGCATCAGAGAAGTAGTAATGAAACTGCAGTGAACAAACCAGAAGAAAACCATACAAGACTACCAAGCACAACTCAGTAACAATATGTATAGGGGCACTGGACTACAGCACAACCAAACCAACATGATGACAATGCTCAACATCATGAATATAAACCCAAATCAAGTCTACTGGACAATACAAGGAAATGAAAAGACTTAGCAATGCTCAAAATCAACACAAGACAGAGTAAATATATATGCACAGCACAATTCAGATAACATGTCAAAGACCACAAGTAATCAAACCAGAATGCTTCAGCGTACAGTGAGCCCGAGCACAAGTGACTCATGGAAAGGAAACAAATAACATTGAACATGGTGAAACAGTACAAAAGACAAATTGCAATTCGAACCAACATATCCAACTAGAAGAGCAACCATCAAGTACAAACAGTGGCGCATGGATACAGCAATGTGCAACTGCAGGTGAACAAATATGCATATACTAGTGATGCCTCAAAAGTCCAGTTATAACCACAAAACCATCAAGCTACAACTCAAATTATACAAGCTCCATATGGTGCACAAGTGAATGGCAAAAACATCAAAATTCAGTGGCAACCAAACATGAATGTTTACAGCAAAGTCAGAGAAACAATACAGTATAGCATGTGCAACACAGTGAAGATAACTACAGTACAAAATCAAATACCAACTATCCAAGTACAACATGAACACTATAGGCCGAGGTGAACAATGTAAGGGACGAAGCCATGGAAGCATAGCAAAGCCAAAAATCCTCACAGTCAATGATGAATGAGTCAAACTTCATCACAAAGTCAAAAATCGAAGTCGTGGCCAACAAAGGATACCCAAGTCAAAGAAAATTGATGCCGTGAACATCAAGTAAGCAAGCATCACAAAATATATACGAAGTGACAAAGTCAGAGAGATCATAATCGTTCAAGCATAATCATACGGCAGAGATAAAATAATTGACAAATTCAAATCATCAGAACGAACGAGAATATAGGAATTCGATTCCTATTTAAACACAATCATCATCGGCAATTTAAAATCCATCGAGTTCAAGCATCAATCAAAAAGTAAAAAGAGCAAAAAATTACTTACCGAAGCCATCTTGAACTCGATCAAATTCGAAGCCGTCGAAGCAGCAGTGAGCAACGAAGATTCGATCAAGCAAGGCAACACGCAAATTTCTATAGATCGAGCAAATAGCGCAGCTTCGAAAGCCCTAGTTTTGGACAAAGAGGAACAGCCATTATCACATACGAGATAAAAGAAAAAGGGCCGGCATAGTGAAATAATAAAAAAAAAAGGGGATGAACTGTTTTTAGTTTGGGCCGGCCTTTTTATTTTAAAAGGCTTTAGTTTCTTTTTAGGGCTGTTTTTTATTTACGTTGTTTTTAAATTTGTATTTTCATTTTTAAACCGTTTAAATTTCTAGTCGTGTGACTAGGGGACAAGCTACGTGGCGTAGCTTGAGAATTCGCAACTCGGTAGTTAAGTTGTGGCAGGGTTTTGAGCGTAGAGTTAGATTAGTCAATAGCGGGTATAGCGAGTTTACGTGTGTAAGCGAGGGACTATCTAATTTCTAGTAGAAACCTTGGGGGCAGCACGTAGGCAGGGTTTTGCCGAAGCTGGGTAAATTCTGTGTTGTTCTGTTTTATTCTGTTATTTATATTCTGCGATATCTGTGCTGCTATTCTGTGATCTGAATTGAAATTAATTTATAAGCTTCCGTGATTAATTTTTATAATTTATACTATCACCCTATTCACCCCCCTCTAGGGTGAAATCGATCCTACAGAGCCAAATATGCTATAGTGGCAGTCGACTACTTCACCAAATGGGTGGAGGCGGAACCTCTAAATAAAATATCTTCGGCAAAAGTTATCAACTTCTTAATCAAAAATATTCTGTGCAGGTACGGAACACCACTCAAAATCGTATCAGACAATGGACTTCAGTTTGACAGCGAGGAATTCACCGACTGGTGCCGAGAGCACGGGATTCACAAAAGCTTCTCATCCGTGGCTTATCCCCAGGCAAACGGCCAAATAGAAGCTGTCAACAAAATTCTCAAAACCTTAATCAAGAAGAAACTTGAAAAGTCGAAAGGCGCTTGGGTGGACGAACTTCCTACGGCACTTTGGGCCTATCGCACATCTTACAGAACTTCAACAGGGCATACTCCCTTCTCTTTGGCATACGGATCGGAGGCTATGCTCCCAGTTGAAACTATAGTGCCCTCTCACCGTAGGATCCACTACAACCCGGAAGAAAATGAAGAACTCCTCCACATGTCTTTGGATCTAATTGAGGAGAGAAGAAATGATGCAGCACTCAAAGCAGCAGCTCACAGACAAAAAGTAGCATCACTATACAACTCCAAAGTCAGACATTGCAGCTTACAAGAAGGAGACCTTGTCCTCAAGAGAATTTTTCCGCGCTCCGGGGCACTGGACCCCATCTGGGACGGAACTTATGTAATTCATAAAGATCTCCACAACGGAGCTTACATTTTGTCAACAGTGGACGGAGAGGTGTTCCAGAGGGCATGGAACATCCGACACCTCCGTCGATACTTTTCTTGACTTGTACTGCCCATATGAAGTGAATTAACAAAGAGAATCAGTGGACGTAGGCATTTTCGTGTCGAACCACTTTAAAAAACTTGGCTCTTGTTAACTTGTTCCTTTATATCTTGGCTACTTGTTAAGCTTTATCCTTTGCTGTTGAACAAAATCCTTTGCATATGACATTTCAATCCAGAACTTCACAACACAACTCCACCTGGACAAAATCTAACAGGTACGCTGCGCTCCTATGCCCTCGCCAATGAGACACTTTGCTCCGGTATCCCTCTACCGCGAGTTAACTCATTGTTTGCCTCGGCCCTTAAAGCCGACTGTAATAAGCCGAGTATAAGTCATCATAAAAAAGGCCGACTATAGCCGATGGCAGCTCATTACAGCGATTCGGCTCGCCGGCGACTGTGAACCGATCATAAGCCCCAACATAAGGTGTGGCCAGCCAGGGGCAGTTCACAGTTGACGATCGGCCCCCACGCTAGCCGGCCACAGTAAATCGAATAATACCCACGATTACGGGCCATAATGGCCCGGGTAGTTACTGTGCACGATCGGCTCCGATGTGTCTTAAGTGCGGCTGTGGTAAAAATGAAAACTCCCCGCAGTAGGCGTAAGATGGGTGACAAATGTCTCCAAGACCCACAACTAGGGAAAGTGACTACAAAACCCGTTTGCCACGAACTTAAGCACATCGACGGCCTTCCGTGACCGGAAGTTTTACTTTTCCTATATTTCAATTTCATTTAAAACTTTTCTCCTATTCTCCGTAACGGTGCTTGAAAGTACAGGACATGGAATAGGGAACGTTCGCTAATGGGAATAGAAACTTACAATCGGATGACGAGACACTCAACAGCATTCCGTGCTTAGTCTTACAGGATGCACGAAATTGCCGTCTATGGCCAAAACATGAAGGGCGGTACCTTCTGCTTTTATACATTAACGCATAGCTGCAGTTCGTATTTACACATCACATTTACATTGCAAAATGAGAAAATTATGCTTTAAGCAAAAAACTTGGCATCAGGCACGGTCAAGTCACTAGTAATATGCATAGTTACATCACTTACACAGCACAGCAAAATAGCAATAACATTCCAACATAAAGGAATCAGCTTATATTATGAAATTACAAAGCGTCATTCATCACAAACAATATTATTACAGTTACATCAATGTTTTGGACTAACATGAACAGCAATAAAAAGAAATCAAAAGGGGACCAGCTGCGTTCACGCTTCGCCCTCATCCTACCAACTCTCCAAGCCTACGCGGGGTTGGAGCTCTCAGCATGGTGACCAGAAGTCCCACCTGTCCAAGTCAGAAGGGGAAATCATTAAGCGAACAGTAAGCGATCAAGTTATGAAAATCCAAAAAGAAAAGAGAAAGAGAAAAGAGACTCACCAGAGTCCGCCGCTTGATCCTCATCGGCCAACTTCACACCCGCTTCCTCTGCAGCAAGCAGCCGCATCCCTTCCTTCACCGCTACCTTCTCCTCCTTTGAGAACTGGGCGGTTACCACGTCCATCCTGAATACCGCTCCACCTTCCTTATCCGCGTCGGCCTTGGCCTCCTCCAAATCCCGGAGATATATCCTAGCCATGATCCGGGGATAGTCATCCATCCATGATAGATTACCCTGCTTCCAGGTACGGAAGTACATATCCTGCAACATCTCATCCATCATCCCCTCATTCTCCTCAAACTCCCTCACCTGGGCCTCGGAGGACAACAACTTAGCGACGGCAGCATCCCTCTCCGATTGGTATCTCAAGTGGTCAGCCTGGAGAGACCTCCTCATTTCCTCCATCTCTTCCTTTAGCTTGGCCTGAGCAAGCTCTGCGGCCTCAAGCCTTCCAGACAACTCTTCAATCCGCTCAAGATCCGCATTCCGAACCTCGTCCACCGTCGCAATGGCCATATCAATCCGCCCCTTGCAAGCAGGCTCCATTTTTCGCAATTCTGCCTTGCTGGCTTTTTCCAGATTCTCCTTCAACTGCCTGGAGGCTGCCTCGTGCTGAGAAATATGGATAGCCTGATCGGCAAGCTGCTTGTCCTGATCAGCAACCTGTAGCCGCAGCCGGATGTTAGCACTCCCGATCTCCTCCCCAACCCTAGCCAGTCGAGCATGATGCTCCATCAACTTCTTGACCTCCTCCGCGACCCGGTCAATGTTGGCCTTGGCTTCGTCCCCCCATAGCATCTATCCGGGTAGTGAGCAGATCCAGATCTAGGGACTTAGCCTCATCCAGAACCCGAACCATGGGATTGCGAGGGAGAAGATGCTCGCCCGTGGCCTCGTCAAATAAGATATCCTGAAGGCTTGGGTCCAGATCCGGGTGACCGGCAAAGGGATTACGAGGCACGTTGGAACGTTTTATGCGGATCACAGTAGGGTTCTCGAAAGGAGGCGGAGGGGGGACAAACTCCGTGGTCTTCTCCGTAGTGTCTCGGGGAGGCTGAATAGGAGACTGAAGACCAGGTGGTGAATCAAATAAGGAACGCCTCCTCTTCCTCTGCTGGATATCTTCCTCAATGACTCCAAGAAGAGGGCGATATTTAACTGCATCCCCGGAACGGCCAGTTGGCGGCTTAGTAGCAGCTCTCATCAACTTGAATTGTTCAAGAAGGTGTCGAACGTCTGAAGTTTTGGCCACCTCGCCTGCCCCTGTAATAAAGAACAAGTGTCACGAACATACAATGGTCAATAATCCGAGAAACATGTTAAGTTAAAAAGAATGAGAAGACACATTTATTATACAAACCCTGCGGAGAAGGAGAATACTGCAATAAGTCCTGAATCTCAGTCCAGGACGGAAGCGAACCATAAAATATTCCTAAGTCCCTATCATAAATGGAATCTGCAGAAGTCAAAAGTTCACCTTGAATCGCTGGAGCCACCTCAGCTGAAGAACTCTTAGGGAATGGATCGGTGCCAGCCCCAGCCTTATCAACCTCCTTTGCCTTCTTCACCGAGGCTGATCCTTCCTCCAACCCTTCAAAAGCCTGGCGGAAGGCATCGTCCGTCCACTCCTGGATCTCCCCTACCTGCTCAGAAGACAAAGCCCCGACACCACTACCACCCTGTCCTTCACCTTCTCCATCTACTCCGCTCTCCTCTTCGTCTCTTTCCTCCTCTCCACCTTCCTCCTCCGGAATATCTGGATATGTACTGGGAGAGGGTCCATCAGACTTCTTAAGCTTCTTTCCCCCAACGGCTGAAGGCACCGAGAAAGGTCTGTTCTTTCTGCTCTTCGCAGTAGCCCCATCCTTAGCTTTAGCAGCCCTCTCCTCGGCTGTATCTCTCTGTTTAACCACAGATTGATGTGGCAGAATCAAGTTATACTCCAGGAGAGTGGCATTCCTGATCAGGAAAGAAGCCGATCTATCCCTTCCCGAAATGGCCTTTATTTCAGTAGCCATTCGAGCCAAGGAATCAGTCTCCACGACCGCAAAACCACCTGTTGCTAGGAAGAAATAAAAGCGTATAAGAAGAAGCATTGTGATCGGGACAAGAAAAATATAAATGAAGTTCAACTTACAGCCGGAAGTGAAAAGGCGGAAAGAAACAGAGTCATCCCTAATGAAGAACCATTCCTTCTTGAACATGTTGAACTTTGAGTACAAATCCAGAACAGGCTTGAAGGGCACGGCCGCTTCCAAACTGATATATGGAGACCCCTTTTTGTAGCCTCTCAAGTTGTACAGATACCGGATCTCCCGGTTGGAAGGGGGACGCCCATATCTCCTCTGAAAGATGACGAAAAGACTCACCAGAATGGCGTAGGAGTTAGGCTGAAGCTGGAATGGAGCCACCTTCAGATATGTGATAAAGCTAACTATTCAGGCGTTGAGAGGCGGGATAGCACCACACATGCAGTGGTACCTACTGTACGCAAAATACCCTTCAGGAGGATTGTACGGCATCACTTCGTTCCCCGGCAACCGCATAAGCACTCTATCTATCCCAAAGGAACGAGATATAACATCAAGTTGCTCCTCCTTTAGGGAGCTAGGAAAGAAATCGGGAGGGGAGACCAGAAGTTCCTGGGGACCATACCCATCCCCTAATGACCTCGGGGCAGGTCCATGTCGCTCCGGTCCTGACTGGGCTGGGGGCACGGAAGAAGACTCTCCTCTATCCTTGGACTTCTTACTATCTGATCGAGTTTCCGCTTTGCGAGACATTTGTCTGCGACACAGAAAAATATGGTATTAGAACAAGGAGTATGGAAATATAAACAAATAGGTTCCAAGTTTCATTCGGCATTAAAAGCCCTTAAGTTCATTCGGTAAATCAAGGCGAGAGTTCATTCGGCACTACACTCCCCGAGCTCATCCGCTGATAATTCCATTCAGTATTCGAACGCATTATCTCATTCGGCATTCAACCCTCAGGCTCATTCGGTTCATCCGGTAAAATTTCATTCGGTACACAAGGTCCTGAGCACATTCGGTAGTACAGAACAGAAGTTCATTCGGCGGCAAAGGGTCTCACCTAGTTCGGCTAACACCTTGATTCGGCAGGGATGAGAATTTGATTCGGCAAATTTTTTGGCTCGGTTGGTAAGGAATAACGAAGGCACATGGCCCCTATTTATAGACAACCATCCACGACCGGACCAGATGGCTCGGCGCTGAAAACCGAACGAGACTATCCCATTAAAACAAAGCGCGACATATCCCGGCATATGCCCCACTTTGGGGGGCAAATGTTGGGTGTGTTTCCAACCCCATTGAACCAAAGGGAAAGAAGGAGCCAAACCTCCATCCATCTCCCCCATAGCCGGACCAGGCTCCTTCCATCGCCATCACCGAACCAGCATGCCTCACCGATGCCGAACCAGGGTTCCGCGCGCCTTCACCAAATCAACCATATCCAGGGAGGCCGAACCAAACCCTCGCCCACTAAGACCGGACCAGTTGCATCACCGGTCCAAAACCACCTCAATGCCGAACCATCTCGCTCCCCTACCTGCCACTTCCATGCTCCACCGAACCACATGCCACCGAACCAACCATCTCCCCCCTGCTACCGCCGAACCAAGCATAGCCGAACCATGCTACCACTGAACCAAGCATAGTCGAACCACGCTACCCCCGGACCAGCTCCAACCTCAACATACTACTGCCGGTCCAACCTACCACCGGTCCAAACGACATACCACTCACCGCTGAACCAAGCTTCGCCGAACCAGATGTGCCAGACCGGATTGCTTCAACCCAGGCCGCTAGCAGCTCTATACATCCATGACCCCTGCCCCCAGCCTCATTCTATAAATAGAGGGGTAGGGGTACAACAATGGCGGACAAGTTTGAGAGCTCAAGCAAGGAAGGAACTTTCAAACAACTTTCTTATACTTGTACTTAAAGCTTTGTACTTGTAATCTGAAAGAAAGGAGAGAATAACATATAAAGTGGACGTAGGCACGTTCTGGCCGAACCACTATAAATCTGCGTGTCTTTTACATTTTAGTCCTTGCTGTTTACATATTTGCATAAGTAACCTAAACCTTGAAAATAACATATAATCAACTAAATAATACGGATTGGAGGTGTTTGTCCATTTTTTGTGCAAATAGATATATCAAGTAAAAATATCATTTATATAAATTAAAACAAAGAATATTGTTGAATAACCCTATATACACACAATATTGTAAAGGGTATAACTTTCACAATTTAAATCCAATTTCAATGAAATGAAAAGCAATATTCATGATATTAAATCTATTTTCATAAAAAATTCAAGAATTCAAATATTTAAATTTAAAAGTCAAAGTTTGACCAGTTTTGACCACATCCATTTTCAGGAAAATATTCAATTTATACCAGTTTGAAATTATAATTCATATAATAATCAAAATTTATATTTAAAAATGAAATGTTTGAAATAAAACAAGTTTAAAATAATTTCAAATAAAATAAAGTCAGATTTAAATTATATGCAAAAAATCTAGGGTTGTTACAATTACTCTGCCGAAATCAACATTGAATCTAACTAGATCATTTCTAGTTTGATTCTCTATCACTATCTTAATAAGATCTCAGTGCTATTCAGAGTCATAGATTTCTTTGTAATCAATTTAGCGAGAAAAGGTGTGATTGTAGCCTTGAAAATCAATCAAGCGAGAAAAGGTGTGATTGTGGCCTTGGAAATCAATCAAATTAGAAAAGGTGTGATTGTAGCCTAGAAAATCAATTGGGTGAACTTGTTGCCCCTGAAATTAAGTATCTCTACCCAAAGAATTGTGAATCTGGAGTGGTGTACCTCGTGGCCTTGAAATCGAGGGTGTAATTGTACAATTGTTTTTGAAAGGAAATCCGTACTTGTGTGCGGGACTGTATGTAGGGTAACTCTAAACCAGTATAAAATCCGGTGTGTTCTTTTCTTTACTACTTTTACTTTATTTCTGCATCTGTGTATGTTTCTGTGATCATATTTGTGTCTGAATATTGCATACATTTGTGTTCAAATTAACATAAACTCAAAAAGATTTAGTAATTCCTTAAAACACTATTCACCCCCTCCCCCCCCCCCCTCCGCTCTAGTGTTTATCCTAGCCTTAAGATCCGTAATCCGCATTTCTCACAAGTGCCTCTATCGGTGATAAATAGTATGAAAGCTTTCGCGTCAGGTGGAAAAGAAAAGCAGGATTACCCTTCCGCCACTTTCAACCTTTCGATGCAGATGGATTCACATATTTAAAGAATGCAAGGATGAGCTTGAAAACACTTTTCGAAGCGAAAGAACATCAGCCACTCATATGTGCGCTTAACCTTTCGGAACCAAAGGTTTCACCTTTATAACAACCCTTTCGAAAGCATACCCAAGCCCTTCGAACCAGTTGAAGCCAATGACATCAGGAGAAGACTCCACGTCAATTCATAAGCATGCATTAGAAAGCTACTCAACATAATCGAAGCCATTGATATTTCAACATCTACGAACCCCTATGGACAACCTATTGACAGAGTCGAAGGCTCCTATTTTACTTGCAATGACAACAAAGGCAACATGAAGAGAAAGACGCATTTGAAGACCTTTCAATAACGTCGAAAGCAGTCTTGGAGAAAACAGGAAAAAGAGATACCAAGACTCAACAAAGGCGGAAGGTAGGAAATAGACCCTTTCGACAAGGTCAAAAGGACTGGAATAAAGAGAAAGGAAGTGCAAGGGTAAGATGAAGGACTCGAAAGAGATGCCTCCTGACTATATCGAAGGTAGGCAAGGCTTTTCGACCGTGTCGAAAGAGTAAGGCAGAGTATAAAAAAGGCCTTTCGACAGGGTCGAAAGCATAGACACGGAAGGGGGGCCGACCAACATCTATAAATAAGACCCAAGGGGTCCAGTTTGGAGGACCGGATTTTTGAGTCCGAAGTTCATTTCTTTTACTCCAATTTCATAGCTATAACAAAACCTTTGTAAACCCTAAATCGATTAGGGGGAAAAGCTCTCAAAATTGTAACTCGTTTTGGATTAATAATAATGGAGAGATGACGGATTCATTAAGGATTTTGATTACGAGGAAGATCATTATGATCATTAGCTAGACTAATGATCCATTACACATGATTCTATCTTATACTCTTAACTTCTTTTTGTCTGTGCAATATATAGGATCGACTTGGATATATACATTCAAAACACATCACCATCGAAAATAATATTAGATGGTGGAAATATAATGGTGATGGTGTTTCGATATTGACGAATTACGAAACTTGGGAATATCCAGGCCGATCTTATACAGAATAAACTGAGTGGAGCCTAGCTAGTTATAAGTCGGGTCTGTTTTGAAAGAATAGAACTCCTTTCGACCTAATAAAAAAGGAAGGTTTCGAATAGAATCCAGTTTGTAACTGGCAAGCAAATGCCTAAAAAGGAATTCACTCGAAAGAGGTTTATCCCCAACTACATCTGCAACCCTTTCGAAGGGGTTCCTTAACGAAAGTGGTGAAACCAATGGGGTCAAAAACAGCATTCACATATTAACAAAACATGCATACCTTCCGACATAGTCAAAGGGTCCAAATAAACCTTTCGACATAATCGAAAGGAATAGAAAACCAAAGTGAATAGTTGCTTCTGACCCACTCGAAAGGAGGGTTTCGAGTAAGATGCTACTTCCCTTACCTGCATATCAAAGTCAACTTCATAAATTGTTTTGACTGAGCCAACCTGGTCGAAAGGTGGGTTTCAGAGAAAGCAATCTTCTCAATGATCTTGCATTATTTGAACTCATTCACCTTTCGCATAGCTTTGGGGATGTCGATAAGTTTTATTGTTAAAAATTTTGGCGCTAGAAGAAGGATTCGAACCTCCGACCTTTTATATATAATATATATTAACTAACTCTATTTTCGGCACGATAAAAAATATTCAGTATCGATAACGTATATATAATATTTTAAACAGAATGTACTTTTATAAAATTATGATTTTCGATTTCTAAAAATAATTTCTTTTCTTACTATTTTGGATTAATAATATAATTATATATATATATATATCAATAAATAAATTAAATATGCCAATAAATATCTATATGAATATTTACTTAAAATAAATATCTTTCGGGTTGCGGTAAGTAAAAACTATTTTATTTACTAAGTCAAACTAATTCAAAACAAATTCGTTTTTATTTTTCAAACATAAATAATTTTGGATCAAATCAATTATTTAATTATTATTTTAAATATTTTAATGCTGGCAGCCGTAGAATAAAAAAATAAAAGATGATCTGTAATAATTTTGAATAATTCGAAGATTTTAATTTTGAAACAATATAGCATACCCATTCACTAAGAGATTGACCTGATTAGTTTTGAGAAAACCGATCAAATGATTTGGAATAAGATTCCATAATTAACCCAAAGTGCAAATAGGAGATCGGTAGAGCTAGGGGTATGCCCTAGGGGCAATTATGTAGTTTGTTACGTATATCTAACTGGATAACCAACCTTGTTCATAAAGATGTTTGATTCCTACAATATCCTTTGTTATATTGTGCTACAATTAATTAAGTAATTAATTTAAATTATATCAAATAGAAAATATTTAAACAATATATTATGTAATAGTAATTATAAAAGGTTGTAATCATGAGAAATTTATTACGCTAAAATAACATACTATTTTAAATATTTCTTGTCATAATGTTTCGAGAAAGGATATTGATTTATCCTTTAAAATTAGAGTATGTATCGCTCTCTAAATGTTGGGTAGTGTATCACTCATCCCTATTGTGGGGCACCAAGAGGTTACGTACTAAGAGTTATTGAATAACTATGGAAAAACTTACTCAAGAGTTTCCTATTGATTAATTATAATTATGTTCAAACAGGGGATCTCAATGTGACGATGTTATACAGTTTTAACGACCTGAGAATACTAAGAATTTCAATGTGGATACTCCACTTTGATTATAGTTAAATCATAGCATGATGGTCCATTGAGCGACTATAGTTGAGTCTGAGTTTAAGTATTAGAAATGAAACATTATTTAAGAGATAATTCGTTTCCTTTGTTAAAAGAGGTTAGTATCATAATCAATTGTAATCAACTCAAAGTTAAAGCATGCGGTTAAAGTGACACTGTTATAATAGATGTTACTATTAAATCAAGGATTTTGTGTTTGAAGTAACCAAATTGAATGCAGACAATATTGGAATTTTGCCCAAAATCAAATTTCACAAGTCCTAAATTGATATAATTTTGACGAAGAGAATTGTATAAATAGTCGTTACTACCGGATACTGCTTAAAATAGTAAAATTGAATTTCATTGAAAAGATATGTAAGCAATAAATTATGCCAAACTGTGACACCACTAGCTAAGATGACATGTGAATATTTTTTTTTTTTTTTTTTTTTTTTTTTTTTGAAATGGTACTTTATATACAACAAATCATTGGGACAACATATCCCATGTCAATAAATGTTCGAAAGCAAATTTCGAACTTGTGACCTCCTGCACCAAAACCGAATCAATTAACCACTTGGACAATGGTGCTTGTCGATGACATGTGAATATTAATATTGAATTATTTGGTATCAGTCGTCGACTGAACCTATACATTTGAGTCGCACAGCTATAATGATGAATTCTCCAAAAACACATGATTTAATCAATTTATAAAATATTTTAAATTAATTAATATTTAATAAATATTAATTATTATCTAATTTATTTGACGTTTTAGAGTTTTTTGTCATTATTTGATTGCATTTATAGAATTTATATTTACATGCATTAATATGCCATATCAATGTAATTTTAAGTGGGCATAAATAAAAGATAAATTGTATAAAGGGATTTATGGAAATTTTACGTCATTTGATGACATGTAATTTCACCCATGCCATATGAAGAGGGATGAGTGGAGAAAGAGAGAGAGAAATTAAGAGAATTGATTAGAGAAGTTTTAACTAAAAGAATGTGAGTTTTCATTTCTTCAATTAAAAAAATCCGCTATTTCATTTCGTGCAATATTCAATTTTCATTGCTTTTCTCTTCCCTCATTCTGACTTACCATAGCCAAAAATCAAACGAACTTTTTCAAATTTTATAAACTTCGAGTCAAATGCAAACATCAAATAAAATATAAAAATAAGTGGTTCATCCGTCTCTTGCAAGGATTAGGTTTGGATCTTGAAAATCTAAGAATTATTCTTCATTCATGGGGTGAATTTAAAGCTACGTTTACCTTACCCAATTTCATTTTGATTATATGTTACATCGTGTTAGTATTGCTTGGATCTCATAGATTATACATCACATTTGATTATATGTTATATCATGTTTGTATAGTTTAGATTCCATATTGTATACAACGAGTGTGTGTGTGTGTGTGTTGTTCGGTCTATTATTTACTATTGTCTTTAAATTAATGTTTAATAATGATAAAAATTGGGTGTCAAACTAACTTTAATCAGTTGAAATATTTTTTGTAATATATTACATATATGAATATGAGTGAACTACATATATTAATTAAGTGAAATCATTTTATGAAATTGAATGTAGGTTTCATTTATACATGTTGTTTTTGAAATATAAATACATTAGTTTATTATCTACGTATGTTTAAATATATTATTTCAACTCAAAATTTATAAGAGGATTTTTATGTAAAACTATAAATCAAAATTTGGATTCTTCTAAAATCAAAGCTAGCTTTCAAATTATTAATATTAAATTTCAAAATACATAAAGTTATAAGTTATGTGTGTGTGTGTGCGTTATTTTGAAATTAAAATTTAGTTTGTTATTAACACACACACACACACACACACACACACACACACACACACACACACACACATATATATATATATATATATATATAATTTCAATTCAAAATTTTCAAAGGAATTTTGTTTAAAATCATTAATCCAATATTGAATCCTTCCTAAGTAAACACTAGATTTCAAACGTTAATTTTAAATTTCAAATCACATAAAACTTATCGTACTTAATTTTAGCATTATATAGGCTTAGGTGTTTAAATGTTAATTTGAAATAACATTGAATGAATGAGTAAAGGAATGAGAGAATTCCTCCATTAAATGACTACTTAAACTCATTAATTGCCATACTATACATATACGTAAACTATTATCAATTAGTTAAAAAAAATTATATCATATTATGTATAAATATAAGTAAAATATATACACACACACATATTATTATTATTTCATTGTTGAGAAAATCAAACCATGGACAACAAAGACATACTTAAAGGGAAAATGTGTCCAAGGTTGTGTAAACATCATCAACTACAAACGTACACATCGACCATATACAATGTTTGTACGTTGCACTGCACATATGAGTATATTTGATATCTTCATTATATATACATTTAATTTATATTAAATTAAAACTCATTTTTAAACAAATTGAATAACATAAGATTTTATTTTAATCTATATTAGATTGAATCTAACAAACCCTTTAAACTTAATAGGCTCAATAGATCCAAAATATGATATATATATATATATATATATATTTAAAATCAGCCTATTTCACCCACTTTCGACTGGCCCAGTCCCTTTCAAAAACTCTTGTGAAAAGGAAATAACACTAACATGCATAATTACCATTATGCTACTATATCATGTATAATAACTATTTTAAATCTTATTTATCTCACCTTGGATCTCAATCAATATCTCATTATTGAACTTAAGCAAGACAAGATTTAATGAAATAAGATATTAAATTTTGTTTATAGCTTATTTAACACTCGTCTCATCCAGGATGTTAGATTCTCATACAAAATTTGAGGTAAGATCACAGTAATAAATCCTAAGCTATGTTTTATACATATTTTGTTCACTTCTTATGGAGATCGAAAAGAAATTGCACTCAAGTGCACTCTCCTCTAAAAGAAATATTAACATTATCGTTTTATATAAATTATATATGCTAAATGGTTTATATGTAGATACCAATTATTATAAAAATCTTTGAAATATCAATTTTAGAAGCTAAGTTACCTCGAGATAGCCCTGAGATGGACTTTAACATCAGAGATGTCAATCTAAAATGTACACCAAAGATACAAGAATCTCGTCTGTGATCTCATCTAATACTAGATATTGTGTGTAAAACTTTCAAGATGAAATGTGTCTGAAATCCAAGATTTAAACCTTATAATCCCAAATGGTATAATATGAGGTAATGAAACCATACCTCGACATATGTCTTCACCTGCACCAATAAATCAGCACATTTGTACTATAATGTTATGTAATACTTAATAAGTCTAATAGCTACTAATGAACATGGCAACCGAATGCCACTTATCTATCACACAGTAGGCTAGTGCGACCTGGATCTCCGGCTATGGCTAAGACGCGCTAAATTTGGTCGCCAATGTAACACCACTACCATGACTGTTTACCACATCGTCCACCACATATGGTTGTATCGAACATAAATTGTATACATGTGCCTAACTTCAACCATTTTTTCACCATGAGAATAATGACAAGTAATTCCGGGTCAATAACATTTGCTACAACGTATCTCGAGGTCTATCACCTACGTTACCAAGATAGAACACTTCTATCTCCAAATTGGTGTCGCCCTAACACATGTCATCAACACAACTATACCTTATTCAACAAATGGTCTATAAATATTAAATTCCAAGGTCATTAGCCAAGGAATACAAACTAACTCCGTATACGCAACATCATATGCAATCATATATTGCAATAACCTAGTCACCTCGTCTCAAAGTCAATAGATGACACTATAAAACCACCATATGATTCATACCACGTAGTGAAACATCATCATAGTCTCTGTATTTTCCAACATCAACCACACATTTCTAAAATATGGCGTACTGTTCCCAAACTCATCATATTGCTCTATTGTCACTTTGGCCCTTACTAGCATCGTTGTGGATATAAAAAATAAACCTGATTTGTTAGAATCTCAACATTTCAAAACACAAATCAATTCCCCAATAACACGACGGTTCAGGCGTCTAAAAAGAGAATTTTGAAATCTGACCATACTCTCAAACGTTTGGCTAAAAAATCAAACATTTGAATATCATGAATTTACACTAAAATAATGCAGGATATATTTCCCTGAAATTCATATGTCTGAACGTCGGATGTGGCTGGGTTTAAATGTTTGTGAAAGAATTTCATTAGTGGAAATATGTTCCACTGTTTCCCATTCGTCCTTCTGTTTATCGTCTTCGACATTTAATTTTGTGGCACTGAGACACTTTGCACTACCTTCTCTCGACTTTGATTCATGCCTCTGTTACAAGTTGTTCGACACCCGGACGAGTATAACTTCATACTCAACTAGGGGTGTAAACAAGTAGGACTGGACTAGATCATAGTGTGTCGGTGTGATGTTCTATAAAACACGAAACAAACAAGGTTAAAGTTCGAACATTGTTCATATGAGTCGGATAACGGACGGACAATGTTCAAAGAATAGAAAAATATCGAACATTCTCGGACGGACATATTTTCGTATGATTTTTTCTAATTCATGCCCTAAATGAGAATTGTGCAAATACGGACCGCACACCTTACATTCTCGGAATGAGCCGGACGTCGACCAATCATATAAAATTTACACCCTATAATCAACGAATGACTTTTGAGGCGATAAATCACTCTAATAACCGTTCAAGTTTAACCACTCGATAATCATTCCTATCTACCTTCATTCGACAATGCTAGTATCATATATCCTCACTCACTCCCAACCCATTCCAATGTCTCCAAACTAACAACTACCAATGAAATCACAACAAATCACTACAATTTAGTACATTCATTATCACGCTTTCAACGCATTTATTTTATGATTAAACAATTATTAAATATCCATTGATCAAGAGTATTATTTCAAAAATCTTAATCAAGTTAATTTATCAAGTTTTAACCTAACATTTGATATTTAATACTGATACATATCGTAAATGGTGATCATATGGTCTAGTGGACAAATCTCACTCACCAAACACTACGAAATTCAAGCTTCAATTCAACCCAACTTTGATCCTTTCTTGATTTCATAAATCGAGATCTAATCTTATCCAAAATGCAAACTTGAAGAGCAAGGTTTGTGGAGGAATTTTTAACTTAAATTTAGAGAACTAATTTGGATTTTTTCCGTTAAGATTCGAAAGAGTTATGATGATTTTAATTCAAATATAGTTTCTAACTTTGAAGAAGAGCAAAAGTAAATGCGGAACGAAATGAAGAAGCTTCATTTCAAGAAAAATAAAGAATTATGTCGCATGACTATTTTGCATCTAACATCTCTTTTTGTCTAATTTATCATATCCTATTTTGTGAAGCGTAATGTCTTTTTGGTATGTAAATGATATTACAAACGTAATGGAATGAGTCTTAAGTCTTAATTCATTCGTCAAAATTCGTCTTTAAGCTACTAGTTCATTCATGTCGTTTAATTCAAATGACCTATTATGTTAAATACTAAACTTTAAAATATGGATTGCTACAATGATGCTACGAGTGCATCCTTAAAATAGAGAAATTTTTGTCCCTTTCGTTGCAATGATGACATTTTGAATAATGTTACAGCGACAACGACGTGAAACTTTACATGGACGGTAAAACAATTTTAAGTGCAATGCTACAGAGAGAATGTAATAAAAATGCAATTTACAGACAGCCTCTGCTATTAATGGCGAGATCAAATGCCAAAGATTCTCTTTACTGTTAATAGGAGCTTTACACAAACGATAGCTTTTTTTCTCTGCTATTAATAAGATGGTTATACTAACCGTGGATTTTTTATTATCGTACTATTATTAAGTAAACTGGTAGCATCTTTTAGTTAATATGATATAGTAGTATATTCGATACGGTAATGATAAACTTACTTTTTTTAAGGTAAACATTATGATAATTTTTTTGTAACCAACGATAATAGTAATTTTCCACTTTTTTAAGTTACTGTGATGCTGATTGCATATTTTCTTTCTCATTATGTGTTTTATTAAGTTGAATGATGAACTGCACGATGAAACACCAATATAAGAAAATATTAAACTTTTAATATGTTTTTAAGCAAACAATAACATACTATTTCTAGTGTAGCAATTACTAATTTATTATAGTCTACCAACGTTATGCATATTAATAGATCGATAATGGTAGCGATTACTAATTTATTATAGTCTACCCATGTTATGCATACCAATAGATCGACGATGGTACCCAGTTTTAGCCTACAGGTAAAAAGGTACGATAACTATATCCAATTTAGTTCATTTGTTAAAAGGCATGGTAATGATATCTACAAGATAGTAACAATAATCATTACCAGAGCAGCTTCAGTTATTAATAAGGAGATCGACATTAAGGTACCATTCGCGTGCCTAAACTGTCTACTTGGTTGAGTTACTACATTTGAGACGGGGCGTGATTAATGACTTAACTGAGAAAAGGACCTCGAAAGGTTTTTCCGCATTTGACGCGTTCCTTATTCCAGTTTCCTTTTCCATCTCTTTCGCTTTGTTTGAGAATGCGCCATGAGTCAAGTGCTCGTATTTTATTAAGGTTGGTCTCCTAAGAAAGACAATAAACTTTTGTCGCATCGGTAAAAAGAGCTAGCGCTTGAGGTAAGAGTAGATTAGCCCGATGATGATGTACACACATACACAAACAGCACAATCCTATCTCTTTTGTTTTCTCACTCCACCAAAGTCCCAAAAACAGAGTAGAAAGCACTTTTCCTCTCAAGATACTTTCATTAAAAAGATAAAAGCTTGCATTCTCGTGCGCAGGAAAATAGGTTGGGAAAAAAAGATATGGAAAGGCAGCAAGGAAGATGGAGGGACCACGAAGGTAATGGAGAAATATAGAAAGATGGATTGTTTCTCGTGCTTTTTTAATTTTTCAAACCATGAAAAATAAAAAGAAGATCGTTTACTACTTTGTATATTGACTTTGTTTGCTAAATTGATCATTTTTTACAATATACATATGCTATTATTTCAGCTACAAAACTACAGAAACAGCGCTACAGTCATTGAATTCTAACGCGCATTTACATGCATGCAGCACACATGCCAGTAGTGATTGTAATGCAAGCAACAAATCATCAAATTTCATCCTTAAAAAAGTGCTAAAATGCTCGATCTCCGGGATGAGTACACTGATGCCAATATGACTCTGGATGTTGATTATATTTTCGTATGACAATTTAACTGTATCTATACTAATGCTCAAATGCCATACGATAAATTGGCAGTAAACTTATGCAATGAATATCCATTCAACCACCGAAATCGGGTAGAAAGTGCAGTAGCATAAATACTAGAAAACACATAGTATACATATTGAAAATTTTGAAATTACTCCCAGAAATTGGTCTGTAAAGTTTACAGGAAGTATTCCTATTCACAAAAATGATATTAACACTGTATGTCATAATTATGGCTGAGTAATGGATGGGCGTGGGTTGTACTTCCAGTGCAATAATCCATCTGCAATTATCAAAAATTGCAACATCAGATGGGTAAGCATATTCTGTTTAAACCAAGGTAAAATAGCATAATATATAAATCTTGCGTAAATATATAAATCTTGCGTGATAACTAGATTTGACATACGAATGCAGAAACAAAAATGAAATAAACGCATATCACATTGGCATCTTTTAAATAGCTCAAATGATGTACCCAAAACTAATTAGATGTTAACAAACACGACTACAAAACACTGAAAAATGCTATCAAAAGTATACCATAAAAATCTGAAATCAGAGTTGATCAAAATTCTAACACTGAACCTTAAATAGAAAACTTCTTGTATATTTTCAAACCATATGTCCACAAGTGGATTACCACCGGTGGTAATACAGAACGCACATTGAACAAAGGCCGCGAACAACATGTCTGTTTGAAGAGGTGCAATTTTTTCTGATGGATGTTGCTCTTCATCTGATACATTTTCTAACAGTTTTTCCTGAAGAGAAGCAACTCTTTTTCGCATCCCCATATGTACATAAGTACTCTGCTTTTAAAAAAATAGATTTTGATAAAATCGTTTTCTTCTCTCTTCAATTTTTGACAATTATCAGAAATATTTTATGTTGTATTCTCGGTTTGATCAAAGTGGTACAAAACTTTGAATCAAGTAATGTTGTTAGAAGGCTTTGTTGAATCTTGACAGGAATAGTTCGATAGTTTTTTTACTTGATAAGGCTTAACTATTTTCTGAAAGAATCTGTAATAGATCCTCAAAATCAGAAGCACAACGGTATCCACACTATATTCCAACAATTTTCAAAAAATATTATCAGCAAATGGAGGGTTCAAGCAATTACAACGCACTTCAAATCACGAATCAACATTTAACAAAGCTAGAATGTTTCGATGGCGAAAACTTTACTCGTTGGCAAGAGATGATGAATTTCTTTCTCATTATTGTGAAAATTTTCTACATACTAGAGGACGACTTGGAAGAATTACCGATTGAAAATCCAACGGCTACTGTTGAATTGAAAGCTAAACGACATAAGCGAAAAGAGGATGACTTCATGTGTTAAGGACACATTGAATGTACCATCTACATCCGTCTACAATGCACATTCGAGGCAAGTAACAAGATATTCTTATTAGCAATTTTATGGAATTTAAGATGAATGAGAATAAAATGATGATCGAACAAGTAAATGAGATTCCACTTATTGTCAATAGTCTTACAGATAACAATATAGAGCTTTCTGAATCATGCATAGTAGGGATTATTATATCCTGACTTTCCTCTTCTTGGAATAATTAGAAACTAAAACATGCCCAAGTGGATTATGATTTGGAAGCTTTGCAACGTCATCTTCGCATAGAAGAAGACTCACGTAAAAACGTGAACAAGTCGATAGTCAGCAAACTGAATTTCATTCTAAGGCCAACAATGTTGAAGATTCATCCATCAAAGCCAAGGAATGAGGAAAAGTAAAAAATGACAAAAAGAAGGGTCTTGTTACTTTTGTAATAGCCCGACCACTATGCTCATGACTGTCATCAACAAAAGAAACAAAAAATAAATGTTTTCGAAGGAAAGCTTACAGCTGTAGTGCAAGAGGCAAACTTCGTTAGTAACATAGAAAATGATTGGTGGCTCGACACTGGAGCAACAATACATATATGCAAAGACCATAGTCTCTTTTAAGATCTACGATGAAACAAATGGGAAAGAAAATGAAGTTACCGGCCCTATTAAAGCTCGTAGCAAAGTCATTTGAAAAGGCAACGTTAAAATTCCATTCGCACAAGATTTTAAATCTCAGATTTCGATCGCCTTTCGTCTCGGAGATTTTAAATACTCGATCTTGTATCGGGGACGATCTCGGACGAGATGAGTCCATCTTGAGTGTTTGTCTCGGAGTTCCATCTCAGATCTTAAAGCTCATCTCGGAACCATCTCGAGGTATACGATATATTAAAAATTGATATTCTTACACAACAATTTTTATGAATGCTACCATAAAATAATAACTTAAACTTGAGTTGCATAATCAATCCATTGTTATTATTCTACGAAAGAGCATTCATGTTCATAAATCATAATATGGTTAAACTAACATAATAACACAATACAAAGATCGTAGCTTACAACTCATGATCCATGAACATGAATTATTGTTTAACATAAAACATAGAAAAGATCCAAAACAGTAGACAATAACACAGAAGTAGAACATAAAACACATAAATTCATAAGTAATATGCATGTAAAAAAAAATGACGAACGTGAAAATGCAAAAGATTGTACAACATATATATGAACATAAGATATAATCATATAACATGTAAAATGTACATATAAAACATTAAAGATTAAACATGATTCTTTTCAAGTCTTCAATTTATATACAAATTACACAAAAAGAGCATAATAGTAAACCAAAATAAAATCAGGCTCATTACAAGCTAACTAGCAAAAAGAGTCATTAATATATCTAAAAAGGCTATTCTTCAAGTGACTCGGAATTTGATTCAAATGTTCGCGTAGTGTTGTTCAATTTAAGGAATTTAGGGTTGATTTTAGCAATTAAAAGATGATGGGTTAACTATTGAAATAGCAGAAGCTTATAGTAGCCAGACTTTATTTTTTTAATTATCGTTTTGGATCGGGTACGGGTTTAAATTCTAGCTTTAAAAAAACAAAATCCCAGCCGGTATTTCAGTACCTCATCTCGGGCGATATATTTGAAACGAGATTTACACCGATATTTGCTATTTCGTTTCGGGGGGACATTGAACCGAGATAGTGGCCGAGATATCGGTCGATATTTCCGAGATCTAAAACAGTGCATTCACCTCAAAAAAAGTTTACTTTGATCAATGTATTTTATATACCTGATATTTGTGAGAATTTTGTATATAGATACCTCCTTAATAAGGCGGGATTAATGGTGTATGAGTCTGACAATCTAGTTTTGTCAAAAATGACAGTTTTTTGTGAGTCAAGGATACTCTTGTAACGGCATAATTAAGTTGAGTATAATAAAAGGTGGTTATGTTTATATTGTTGACTCCTTTAATTTGTGGCATGCTGGATTAGGACACGTTAATTATAATTCTCTTAAATCTATGTGTAAGTTATGATTAATTTCTAATTGCAATTTTGAATCTACTGATAAATGTGAGATGTGTATTCAAGCAAAGATTCATCGAAAATCCTTCAAATCCATTGAAAGAAACACTAGTTTGCTTGACTTAATTTATAGCGATGTTGGTGATCTTAAATGTCACATAGAACATACGAAGGAAATAAATACTATATCACATTTATTGATGATTATTCTAGATATGCTTATGTATATTTAATGAAAACCAAAGATGAGGTATTTGATAAATTCAAAATTTACTAGGCAGAAGCGAAAACAAAATTTGAAATTAAAATTAAAGTATTGCATTTGGACCGAAACGGTAAATACTTTTTCGAATGAACCTTATTTTGCAAACAACACGACCACAACCAAATAGTGTTGCGGAATGGAAAAATTGGTAGAAATGGTCAATGCAAAACTTATTAGTTCTAAATTACCAAATTCATTATGGGGTGATATTATGATACCAGCCTGTTACATTTAAAATAGTGTCCCTTTGAAACAAAAGGATGTATCGTCATATGAACTATGGTTTAAGCGAAAACCAAGCTTATCAAAAATTAAGTCTAAGGTTGTTTAGCTTGTGCCAGAAAACCAGATCCTAAAATACCCAATTTAGAAAACAGAGTTTACAAGTGTGCTTTCATAGGATATTCTCCAAATAGTAGTCCTTATAGATTCATTATTTTAGACACCTTAGAAGTTATAAAATCTGTATATGTAAGACAACATTTCTAAATGTTGTCTTAGAAGAGAAATATATATGGAACAACCCCAAAGTTTCATGTTGCCAGGCCAAGAAAGAAAAAAAATTAAATTAGTCAAATCCCTTTATGGTCTAAAGCAAGCTCTTATGCAATGGCATGAGAAGTTTGATGAAGTAGAATTATCATATAGACTTAAAGTCAATCATGCAGATAAATGTATATATAGCAAATCGAATAAAAACTGTTATGTTATATTATGTTTATACGTAGATGATATGCTAATTTTTAGGTCTGGTATATCTTGTGTGAACGAAACAAAAAAGTTTCTGTCCTCAAAATATGATATGAAAGATTTAGGACAAGCTCGTGTTATCTTAGTAATTAAGATTCTAGGAAAACCGGGGAGTGTGTTGACACAATCTCATTATATTAAGAAACTTCTCAATAAATATGATCATTGTAATGACAAACCAGCTCCGACTCTTTTAAATCCTAGTATTAAATTAGAAAAGAATACTGAATGTACTATTTCTCAAATAGAATATTACGATGTTATTGGGAGTCTTATGTACGCTATGCATTGCACAAGTCCTGACATAGCACACAATATTAGTGTATTATATTGTTTTACGAGTAATCCATGTACGGAAAATTAAAAAGCAATTTCAAAAGTTCTAGCTTATTTCAAATGTATCATCGACTATGTTCTTTCTTATAAATGATATCCTGCTGTATTAAAAGGATACTATGACGCTACTTGAAATAATGTAGAATCCAAATCAAAATCTACGATTGGATGGATATTTACATCAGGAGTTGTTTTGTCTTGGTGTTCCAAGAAGCAGACATGTGTTTCTAACTCAACTATGTTGTCAGAATTAATCGCATTAGCAGATGCATGTAAAGAAACAGAATGACTAAGGAATTTTTTAATATATATTCCTGTATGGACCAAGCCATCTTTGGCGGTCATGATTAATTGCGATAATCACTAATCACGCTACGATATATAATGTGTCTAATAAAACATATAATGGAAAGTCTACATGTGAATTTAAGACATCATATGATAAGACAATTATTGAAGCGAGAAGTAATTACAATCGATTACATAGAAACAAAGAAGAACTCAGCTGACCCGTTCACAGAAGAGTCTTCCAAAAGCAAGTGTTTCTATCAAATCAAGAGAAATGGGATTAAGTTCTGTGAATGAAAGTTGATCATCGACGAACGACAACCCAACTTATGTCTTGAAATGATAGACAAAGTTCAATGGGCATTAACAAGTTAAAGGAAAGATTATGGAATACTACACCAAATTTTCCATAATGTAGTGTTGGATATTATACATGAATGAGGATGGATTAAATTCTTTGATAAGTCTATACACAACTGTATCGCAGAAGCACTTAAAGACTTGCCTAAATGGGTGTAAAAATCATGTTGTTTCCTAAGAAAGCAAGATCGCTTTCTAAGTAGACTCGTGAAAAATCAAAGTTAGAGCACATGGACACTAAAGTTCGGAGCATACAGAATACAGTAAACTGTGAAAATCAATGTGTGATTTTTCCAATCATATTACTAAGGATACTTGGTTCAAGACTCGTTCACCACTGAACCTCGATATGACTTTGAAGAGTTTACAAGTGAAGAGTTCAAGCCCAAAAGGTACATCATCTAAGTGTTGGTTTTTACGATAATGTCAATTTTGTCCTTAACTACGCCAGCTTGAACCCACTTAGGTACGTAGACAGTCACTCAAGTGATACAGTCATTCCAAATGTTTTAAACTTTGAAAATAGAATGAGAATGTTGTATATTTTCAAACCACCTGCCCACAGGTGGATTACCATCGGTCCACTGGTGGTAATACAGAACGCACAGTGAACAAAGGCCGCAAACAGCATGTCGGTTCGAAGAGGTGCAATTCTTTCTGATGGATATTGCTCTTCATCTGGTACATTCTCTAACAATTTTTTCTAAAGAGAAGCAACTCCTCTTCCCATCCCTCATCATCTACATAAGCACTATTAGTCCCTGCTTTTAAAAAAAATCAAATTTTGATAAAATCATTCTCTTCGCTCTTCATTTTTTTGGCAATGATCAGAAATATTTTATACTATATGTTCTTAGTTTGATCAAAGTGGTACAAAATTTTGAATCAAGTAACGTCGTTAGAAGGCTTTGTTGAATTCTGACGGGAATAGTTCGATGGTCTTTTTGCACTCGATAGGACTGAACTATTTTCTTAAAGAATCTGTAACAGATCCTCAAAGTCGGAAGTACGACAACGGTATCCATACTATATTCCAACAAAACTTATCACAAGAAGGCAATCAAATTAAAACCAGTAAATATTAATTCCCAAAATAAAAATGCAAAATTCATTAAACAAATTGATGACTGGTTGAGTGTTAGATGAGCGTTGAGAGTTAGATGAGCATTAAACCTATTGGTGACTACCTATGATTTGGGATTGGCAAGTTCTACTTTAATGCATTAATCCTCATTTCCCTCCTATTAAAATTTGTAGACTTTTGATGTATTAATTGTTCTCTTCTCCAATATAAATTCTTTTAGAAATCAACATTTCTTCTAGGATAACCGTTGAAAATAAAATAGTAGGATCTGTTTGGTTTAAAAATTAGTTTTGTGTTTTACGTTTTCAATATGAATTTCCAAATAGCATGCGAGAGAAGAGATCTAGAAATTACAACAAAGGGAAGAAGGAGAATTAAGAAGCTAGCTTTTCATATTTTCTAAAGGACGTCCAACAAGAAAAGGACATTTTTAATTTTATAAGTTGAAACTATATTCCAAATTGACTGTCTTTCCCAACTTCTTATCACGTGCATTTTGGACACATAAAACTCATCTTCAAACCAAACAGGCCTTTAATTTATGGAGTTATTCAATTTTTGGCAAAATTAATTATACTACGCCACAGGCATATAAAACAAAAAACTACTATTGATTTGAGTTTATTAATTAAATGATTTCAACTATTAGTTTGTTGTTTAGGTTTGAGCATGTGCTTAGGTTTGAGCATGTGCTACAGTATTGGGAATTTGCACAAAAACGATGGGTTTAGTAAATTTAAAAATCCAAAGATATGACAATCGCATATAGGAACAATATAATTACTAGCCTACTATGCGGCACTTTTGAGCCAAACGACTGATTGAATCCAAATGCTAGGGGGCATAAAATACCGCTAGGAAAGAATAATACAGCTTATAAATTATAATAAGTTCCTTTAAAAATCAACCAACATCTGTGAAAAAAACAGGTAAAAGGTTAGCATGATAAACTTGCTAACATAAGCAACGAGGACGTTAAAGAGAATAGGAAAGGTGGGAAATCTGCAAAGACAAAAAGTATTGGAAAAGTCCACTGCTTTACTATTTATTACTGATGAAACAAAGAATGCGATTAAACTTGAGTCACGGAGACATTTTATTCATAGCGACCATAAGTGAACCCAAGAAAAAGAAGGTTGTGGATGCTTCCATCATGAAACATAAGGGGTGTGCGAAAAGGGAATTTGAATAGAGTTAGAAAAGAGGAAGTGAAACAAAGGAGCAATGTGTTTGTGTGCACTTGAGAGGGATGGGAAAAGAGATTGGTAATGTGTTTGCGAAACAAAAGGATTAATTTTATTTGAAGTGTGTGTTTGTGTTCAAGAAATCGAATTCAAACATTGACCAAAATGATCAAGATATAGTTTGAAAAGCGTATTTACAAAAAGGTCCATGCTAACCTTCTCTTTTAGTACATGCAAACACTATCATAGGAGGAAAGAGATGTCGCTTTAATCCAAGTTGGACTGCTCAAATTGGGAATTGATTACAATATAATGTGAAAGAAGATTCAATTTTTTGTTTGAAGTGTTCTCTATTTCATCCGGTCAGTGAAGAGAAATATAAGTGATGCTTTTTCAAGGGTCTGGTATAAAAATGTAAAATGGTTCAAAAACACGCTACCTTAGAGGCACGTAACACCGCTTGCACGTAAGTTGAAAATTTAATGAATTAAATGACATATTGAACCATCAATTATGAGGCAACAAAGCAATGTCAAATTGGTTATCACGTTCGTTTAACTGTCATCGTTGATTTATGCATTTGATATCTTTAGCATTGAGGGTTAGCTTTATGTGGTCATAAGATGAATATGAGAAATCTATGAATAAGGGGGATTTTCTAAAACCTTTACCACGGCTAGCAAATCAAAACTCGTCCACTAATAACTGTTGATGAATCTAACTTAGAATTGCTTTTATGCGTAGCTTCTTTGAATCTAACTTAGAATTGCTTTTATGCGTAGCTTCTTTGAATCCTAATGATTCATCTGCTTCTTTAGTTATTATGAAAACTAACTAGTGTGTAACACGTGTGTTGCACACGTTAATATTATTAAAAAACATATTTATATATTTTTTTAATAATAGTTTGTTAAAAATAAAATTTTATTATGCAAAATATGGTAAATTTATCGAGATAGATGAATTACGAATTAAAATGACATACGAAGCTCCTATGTAAGGTAGAGGGTTCAATTTTTGCTAACCACGTATCTATGTAATGATTAATTTCCTAACTCAAATATATATTATTATATATATGCATATATTTTTTATATACGAATGGATAAAAAACTTTACTGTTAATATGATATTGGATATATAGTGAATTGTTTTTTTTTTAAGGTTTATAAATGAATTAATAAATATTACATAATCGAATTTATTTAAATGATTTATAAGGAGTTGAATGTAAAAAAAAATAGAGAAAATTGAGAAGAGCTATGTACCTAATTGTAGATGAGAGAAATGGCTAGCTTATCTATGTAAGGTAGAGGGTTCAATTTTTGCTAACCACGTATCTATGTAATGATTAATTTCCTAACTCAAATATATATTATTATATATATGCATATATTTTTTATATACGAATGGATAAAAAACTTTACTGTTAATATGATATTGTATATATAGTGAATTGTTTTTTTTAAGGTTTATAAATGAATTAATAAATATTACATAATCGAATTTATTTAAATGATTTATAAGGAGTTGAATGTAAAAAAAATATAGAGAAAATTGAGAAGAGCTATGTACCTAATTGTATATAAGAGAAATGGCTAGCTTATCTATATGTGAATCATTATCCATTATTTGAGAATTTAACTATTAAACGATTTTAACTCTGCTTCTAACGATGTATTTCATTTTGCTGTAAGAGAGTAGTGTTCACAACCTTAATAATTGCAAAATAATGTTCTATAGCATCAGCTGAGTTATGAGTTCGATTAGGTTTAATGTCATGTTAAAATGATAATTTTGTATAAATTAATTTTTATGGTGTAATGTATTTGTTCACATTGCAATGTTGTAAAAATATAAATTTATCCTTTAATGGTTGTTAACAACGAACTTTTGTTATGCAATGTATGATAATTTTATTAAGATAAATGATTTATAAAAAAATTATATTATGTGATTTATACATTTTTATATTTGAAAAAAAAAATCATTTTTGCTCATACATATGACTAATGTATACATAATTAAATTGGTTTTAAGCATTTGTTAGATAAATGATTGAATATTAGTTAATTGAATTTATTTAGATACCTTAAATTTATGACTACATAATTAGTTGAATATATGAGCTTTAATACAAAATATCTTCACTCGAGAAGAGTTTGTAACTGTAAAAACTTTAAAATGTAGCTATTTGACGTTAAAACAGAATTTTCTCGTGCAATGCATGATAACTTCATTTTGGAGAAACGAATTATAAAATAAGTTTAGTATTATTGTTAATGTATATAATTTATGTTATGATTTATATCAAAGTTATCAAGACGAAAAGGCCCCAAAAGGCGCAAGGTCAATGCATAGCGCTTTTTTGGGCGCTTTGAGCATGACTTTTTTCATTTTCATCGTATAAAAACTGCACTTTAAAATTGTTATTAAAATTGATTTTCGAAGATTTGAATGAGTATGAGATATTAGCACACGTAAGGTTTGGGTTAAACGGATCGAATGAGGGCTCAATCTTGGGCTGAAACCTTAAAATATTTTATATCCTTCAAATTAATCAAAAAGCATGCTTTTTTCCAGTGCTTTCCTCACTTTTATGGCGTCAAAAGTATGAGTAGCGCCTCAACAAGCAAGAAAGCCCCAAGCTGGCGCCTAGGGGTTTTCGACACTTAGACGAACGCCTTGACAACGTTGATTTATATATCTTTATATCTAAATGAAAATTTAAGTTTACCAATTTGTTGGTGAGACTAAGGTATATATGTATTAAAATTGTCATCCTTTGGAATTTATTTAGTGGACCAAATATTAGTTAACTGATTTTAGCAAACAATTTAAATTTCGGATTATGTAATTATTTTAAATTTATGGGCTTCGATGTAAAGTATTAGAAGAGAATTGAAAAGAGGTCTGTAAATAGCTGTAAAATATTGAAAAATTGGTTTTTGAGGTAAACAAGTGTAAGAAACTTGTATAATAACTTTAAAATGATAAATTATAAAATTTTGAAATTAAAATATCTTGAGGGAATAAAGTAGAGTGGAGAAAACTCCTAAAATTAATAAGAGAGCTTAAAATTCTTTTGTTTTACTATTATTTAATAGATTTGTTTATTGGAACTCTACCCAGATGATTTTTCCATAATGGAGTGCATATGAATATTTAGTTACTTAAAGATTTATGAAAGAAAAAAAAAATCTAATGATGAATTTGGCAAAATGAAAAGCAGTTGTGATTTAGCTAAAAAAGGTCTCGATGAAAAAACATATTCTTTGCAATTTAATATATACTCGTAACATTGTCTCTAATTCTACCGTTTTCAACCACTAATTTTAAAAGGATATTTTTAGCTATGAATATAGAAAAAACCAACATTTGAAATCAAATGAGGATGAATGATTGAACGAAAGCTGTGACACTTTTATTGAAAGAAATGCTCTAAACATCGTTAGCAATGACGCGATTATTGATCGTTTTCAAAATATAAAAACTCATATACGACAGCTTGATAAGACATGTCGTGATTTTTTTTCTTTTTTAAAAGATCAATTATTGAACTTTTTTGTAATGAAATCCGAAGTAAGCTGATGTTTAAGATTTTGTTTATCTTATGTTTTTGTTAATAAGAGTTTCTTATGTAAATTTCGCCAAATATTATCAACGGTATCTAAAAAAATCCTCTTAGGAACTATGGCCTTCAAATCACCAAGTTACTTTGTAGTTTGCACCCACCTCAACATAATGGGCTAGCTATGCTACTGAATGCTTCGAACATGTTACAACTGTAACAATCCATAATTTTACGCTTAGTAATTAACTATAATTAATAGTTTAATCTATTGAAGATTAAATGAACTAGTGACTTAAAGAAAAATTATTAATATGAATGAATTAGGACTTGAGACTGATACCATCTACGAATCGCATTCGTAATATTGTTTGTATATGAAATTCATATAAAGTTCGTCAAAATCGGATAAGATTTACAAAATAAGAAGAAAATAGAAGATAGCAGCAAAATGGTAATTTAGCAAGAATTATATTACTTAATTCTGAAATAAGTCATCTTCCTCTTCGTTTTTGCAAAAAATAAAGGTTTTTAAAAGTAATCTCTTCATAACTTTGCATTCTTTAACCAAAAATTCCAAATTATATATCCGAATCCAGTTAATGGATTTTCTATAAATACATACCATAAAGTCTACATTTTGAAGCAGGTAGAAGCCGAATTTCAGAAATCAAAGCAAAGATTCAAATTTATGTTTAGTTGAGTTTGGATTTCTAGGAGATTTTGTGAGTGTGATCTATTCTTTATTCTCTACAATCATTAGATATTTTATAATAACTATAAACGTTCAATGTTGGTTATTAAAATTTTAAAGTTGAGAATCTTGCTAAAAAATGTCATGAAAGAGTTAATTATAGAAATAAATGTGTTTAACAACTTGATATAAAAATCGTATTTATTTGACTTGATAGTGTGGATGGATTTTTTGTTTAGAAATTTGTGGAATGATTAGGGAATGATGCATGATATCTGCAATTGACATTAAGAATGAAATGTAGAGTCGAAATGGTGGATCGAGTGGTTGGACTCGAATGGTGGTGAAACCAGTTCATTGCCTCGAAGTTGTTTGTCGATTATGAAGTTGCACTCATGTGAATATCGAACGACTTGCATCAATGGTGAATTCGTATCGAGAGATGTTAGTTGAAGTGTCTCGATGATATGGAGTCATACGTCGAAGACAGGACGGAGAAAGACGATTGTTTATGACAAATATTTGGATACAAGTGGGAAGACATCGCGCGAAGCATTGCATTTATGCACTTTAAGCTTTGATTAGAATGAAACAACATCAAGAATTGTAGGAATTCGTGATATGAGATATTTAAATCAAAGAGAATTTTGTCATGATCGCAACGAAAGAAACAGTGAGTCGTTTGGAGCTGCAGATCGAAAGATATGAATGTTTGAAGTTTGTGGATGCAAAATAGACTTAGTACAGCCAACCGACCGACTAGTGGGTTCAAATGATCGACTGTTGAGCTTTCGATCCAACCAGAACACTTATAGTGCAGTCTGGGGGTGTCCAGTCGACTAGCAATAGATGACCAGTTGACTAAATTGTTGTATAGTCGACTAGTTACCATATTTAGTTGACTGTTTGGTTGTTTGTTCACCGCTCGATTTGATTAAAATTTCAAAATGCGACAACTTCTGTATACGGATTCGGATTAAAGCACGGTTTGGACCATTGTTTATGATTTTCAAGGGCTACAATCCATGAAGTTCTGGTGGATTTTAGGGTATTATGATTTCGATTTCCAAGTGGATCCCGCTCAACACATTCCAAAATCGTTGATTCGAAGAGCATTGAGATGACATATTGACGTTGTTAGATGACGGTGCTTGTGAAGCGTTTAATTCGTATGGTGATAATTTATAAAGTCGTCCCGTGATTTTTGAGACACAACGACTAGGATATTGTGATATACGGTTGCATACGATATTGCGCACATAAAGTGAGCTCATATCTCTTAGCTGCGACCTTGGAATTTGATATTTATAGACTATTTGTAGCAAGGTTGTCGTGTCGGTTGTGGGTCTTCAAGCGGCTTCGATATGGAGATCGAAGACGTATTATCTCGATGACATAAGCTATGGAATTCGGGCTATGTTGTAGCAATGGTTATGAATCTCGAGTTACCTGTCATTAGTTCTTATGATAAACAAATGGTAGCAGTTAGGTATGTGTATATCGATTCGGGTTCGATACAGTTTTAGATGGTGAACGATGCGTTTAAGCATCGTAGTGTTGGTCTTATATTAATGACCATGTTCGTCGGGTTTTCGCCTTACCGAAAGACCCCATGATCCATTAGCCTAGTGTGTGACGTTTGGGTCATGATTGGTGTTGTATTGTTTATATGATAGTTTTACCGTAAGGTATAGCACTATAGTAGAATGTGCTAACTTGTTGGATACAAGTGAAGGTGAAGATGTAAATTGAGGTATGATTTATTGCCTCGAATATTACCATTTTGGTACTGTCTATGATATGGTAGCATATTGGTAATCGTGCATATTAGTGATATTTGCTTTTCACCAGACTTCATGTATGGTCCTCTCTTTATCGTTTCTTTTGTTGTCTATTATTTGAGTAGGTTGACTTAGAGATGAAGAATTTCTGTTATCTAGAGATAATTCATAGAGTCATAGCTATATTGCTGCTATAACTATATCTATCCAGCTTTTTGATGTATTGATACATAGACCATATGTATTATTTTGAAACGCGCAGTTGTACGAGATTTGATGTATCGATTACACTATATGTATGATTGACACTGAATCTTATGTCTCTTGATATGTTAATATTATATTTTATCTATGGGAATAAGCTTGTTAAGATAGATACATTGTGATATTTAATGGGTTTTATATATCTTGTCCTTAACCGAAAACCGTCTGTGTCACCATTGGGGAATCTGGCTGCTTGGGTGCGCAAATTCTAGACGTTACGGGAGGCTAGTCGTTACAACAACGTTCTCTATTTCTGACAGCACTGAACACTGAAACTCGGCATGTTTTGGCTGGGAACAGACACTATGTGTATGGTGGCTAACAAATAAACCATATGTTACCCACTACGTTATGATTTGCTAAAATGACCACTAATAGCCAAACATCTTGTAGGATGTCATGCTAACAAATAATAAGTGGGTTGAACATCCTCTCCACTGAAAGGGTCCGGAAAGCGTTGCTCAGGGGTCAATGAAACTCAAGTCTAGGTTAGCAATTAAAGGGTGTTTGGTAACGACTTATCCCAAAATGATGTTGACGCAACATAAATTAGTCCAAACAATTAACACGCAAGCTTGTTTGTGTCTGTATAAGTAAGTATTATGTTTGAGAAAAATGTAAATAAATTTTTGAATGGAATGCAGCTACAACATCTGGTAAACATTGTACGATACAACATGTGCTCCATACAGAACCCTTTCTCCATGGGCTATGGAAAAGGGAGACAAACCTTATTTGAAAAAAAAAAATGAAAAAAAAAACAAAGAAAGGAAAAAAAATAAGTTCTTTCCTAATGTGTTTGTTATGTTATAATGATTAACAATCAATTTAATGCACAAACCAACCAATATTAAATTGCCTCAAACGCAATAATTGGCGGATTTCTACAACAAATGCACAATCAAAATATAACAATGGAAACCAAATCAAATTCAAATACTTACCTAACTAAATCAATCCTTTTCGCGATGACAGCAACCACTCGATCCCTCTCCACCATTAACCTTCCTTTCCATTCCTCCGCCACCGCAATCATCATCGCTGTCGTCCTCGTCAAAAGACTTTTCTTTATGGAAGATACAGCATTTCTTTGAACTTTTCCTATTCAAAAACTCGTTGTCAACTGTCCCTTCCTTCCATGTCACCTTCTTTTTCGCCCTCTTCAATCGCAGAATTAGGGTTTCGGGAGGATTCAATTGCTGCTGATTTGATGATGATTCCGGTGGGTCAAGAGTTAGGGTTTGGGTTGTAGATCCGCCTGTTCTTTGCAATGATCTAGCCATCGTATTAATTTACTTTTTCTTTCCTATCTGTTTTCCAATTGCCTCCTCGCCTAGGAGTTTAAGTCCAAATGCACACGTTTTATGGAACCCCAAATTTCTCGATTATTCCCCAATTTAATGACTTTTAATATAATATTTGACCAGTGGGTTAAACTCGAATTTTCCGCTCCTTGGAGGATTTGCCCCCGCAGTGGACTGGTAATCCGCTCTACTAGTATTACATATCTGTTGTGTCTTTTTAATTTCGATTTACTTCATTGTAATGTATGGTTTTTAAGTTTTGCATTTTTCGTATTAATTTATAACATAATTTATAACATAATATCAATTATTAATACTCACTCAAAAATAATTTAAAACAACTAACAATACAATATAAATAAAGAATCATTCTCTTTTCATTTTCTTGTTCGTAGCCAAAAATGTATCTCGTTTCATTTAACTTTCTCATTTCGTGCCACGTTTAGAATATGTTGTTCAAATGCCCTATTTGCGTCGTAGAAAACGTATGCTATTATGGTTTCTTAAGTATTCTTGGTTGTAAAAAAGAAAAGAAGTAGAAGAAAGTATATTGATACTTTTCTTAGAAAGCGAAAAATAAGAAGAAGAAGATCATTTTCTGCTTTTATATGTTAAAATCAAATTAATCATTTTCCACATCTTCTTCCCTCCTATCCACTTTGAAATAAATATTAAAACAAAACACAAAATTCGTTTTCAAACCAAATGAAAATCACGTTGACTTTCTTATGGTTAATCATGTAAATAACTACTTTGGTTAAACCATGTATGATAACTAAAGATGTGTTAGCAGTAAAAAGTCTATTTTCGTTTTTGATGCACCGGATGTGTCTGATGGTCTCCCAGTAGGTCTACCCCTTTCTCGTTAATGAAAATTTTGGTTCGATGTCTTTTGAGTTCAATACATCAGATGCTAATGACCAAAATTTTCTAAGTTATGTATGTATGTATGTATGTATGTATGTATATGTATATGTATATGTATATGTATATGTATATGTATATGTATATGTATATGTATGTATATATATGTGTGTGTATTATTGTAGTTAAAATATAGAGTATTATTATAATTATTTCTTATATTAATTATAGTCCACAGCTCTATTAGAGTTGGCAATGGATCCTAGCTCCCCAACAGAGGAAGAAGGTTTGAGCCTTGATAGCTACACTTAAGCGGCTTGTTATTTGTGGGGGCATGTAATAATCTCAGGTCGTGGATCAAAAGTGCCTCTGCATGAGCCTAGCTTAAAAGGGATTGAGACTATAGCAGGCCGCTACACATCCTTTGCCGACGGTTGTTAACCCGCTTTTTAGCCAAGTCGATCTTAACTGGACTTAGAAGGCAAAAATGAAGACGAGAAGAGTCATGAATCTGAAGACATGCTTAGAAATGCTAAAAAATTAGACTCGAGAAGTTTGATGGAAATTTGGTGCTAAGTAGACCACTCGGTACCGAGAGGTTTTTCTTCCACTTAGTACTTCTCAATCTCCTTATACTCAAAGTACTTTAAGCAACCGTGATAAAATGCTTTTTCCAGAGGATAGATGAGCAACGCTACGGATTTTAGAGAAGAAAACAAAGAAAGCAAGAAAAGACAAGCGTCAAGTGAATAATCAAAAGGAACTAGATCTTCATGACAAAAGAGTTTGAAATGCATCGAATTGAAGAAAGAAAGAAAAGACAAATAAGATAAAGGACTTTCGTTCAGAAAAAACCACATGATACTGAGAGGTTTTTGTTAAAGACTAGGTCGACATGTTTCCTCCTGTACACTTGTGCTTGCATCTGGACTTCAATCAACGTGGGTACCTGAGTCAACTGATAAATTTCTCTATAGATACCAGCCCTATAGCAACTGAAGAGGAGATTCACACTTCGCATTTCCTGCGCTCTAATCTTCTTCCCTAGGTATACCCTACAAATTCCATTATAAATCTGCGATTTACTAGATTGTGGTTAGATCTGATAAAATTAGTTGTAATTTAAAGAGAAAACGACTGATAACAAGGATTAAAGTGGACGTAGATCTGAGAATTCGTCGAACCACTATAAAAATTATGTCTCCTTTTCTGCTTTTACCTTTATTTTATTGGAATTTGTGCTTCCATCTGATATTGGATGTTGGTGCTATGTTTGGCATCAATTTTTTAGTGCTTTCAATGAGAAAGAGCTAGATTTCACATTCTAAAGCTTGGATCTGAAGTTTGGAAAAGATGAAAAAAACTAACACTGGATCTAGGATTGGAGGGAGTCAACTAGAGCATAGGGGCAGCCAGAGGTGCCCTAGATTTCTAATCATTTCATCTACGTGGCTAGAGAGAAGATGGAGAGAATGATGAAAGAAATGCAAGACAAGATTATTGCCCAGCAATAGGAGATGCTGGATGGATTTTTCCAAAGGATGGTATAATAAAGAACATTCGGAGCGGTTGGAATTCAAAAAAAAGACCAAAAACCAATGCAGGAGCATCTGGAGTTGGAGCAGAGCATAATGTAACAATGCATCCACGGCTGAAACCAGTCGGTTACCCACCACAATCCTCTTGGTATTGATAGGAATTTACTTAGGAGCACGGTCGATTTGGATTTAGGATCTGCTTTAATGCTTTGAATAGGCGATGTTGAAGCCAAAGAGGCAGATTGGAATTCGAATGCACAACAGCAGGAGCTAGAACTAGAAGCTCACCATAGGAACGGGGACAGAATGAAGTTATGGATTAGTGACTTTCATTGGATGATCGCCCCATAACTGGGATGGATTGAAGTCGGGTTCGATTCCCTTACCTTGCCTTTTATTTTCAATAAATGATGCAACATTACTATCGTACCGCTTACACGTGTACGAGATCCTAATCGGTCCCTAGGCACATTATGAGTTAGAAGTCTGAAGGTGATCCTAGATAGGTTTAGATGGTTTGATGTTTGCTAGATGCCCTGACTTAGGCTTCATGAGTGATGACCGACACCAACTAGAAAACACCAACGGAGATTAGTGGCCCATTGAAATTGATTAGGATTTTATAAACCACTTAAGTATGATGACTGATATCGATCATGGTAGTCTGACGCAGCGGATATAACGGATGACAACGAAATGAAGATTACGTGTCTAACTAATCGATGAAACGATTAGGTGAAACAATATAAATCGATGGATTAAAGATACCCAAATGCCCAAATCCGTTGATCTCAAGAGATACCGGATTCTAGCTATCTCCAACACGTTGATCGCGCACGATACCGTGTTAAAAGATCTACGATTCTTCTACGTTGATCTCGTGCACGAGATTCCGTGAATCGGCTTCAAATTCGTTGATTCGAGCGCACTCGAATAACCGAAAATGGAGAAAGGAGACAACGCTCAACTTCCAATTTTCAAGAGGCACAAAGCACTCAAACAAAAGTTTATTCAAAATAAACCAAATTTTACAAATGACCCATCACCTCTATTTATAGAGTTTTTACAACACAACATACACGACCGACCTAACAGATGTCGACCTACGACCTAACATCACAAAGCACAACACAAGCCGACCTAACAGGTGTCGACCTACGACCTAAAACACATGAGTTAACAATATATACAACATAACAAAATACACAGCATACGACATAAGGAATACGACTTAACAAAGTCACAACACAATAGCTTGAGCGACCTAAAACAAGTAGTATAGCAACAGGAAGCATGAGCGACCTAACATTTGGAGCGGCTTAGCGATGAGCGACTTAGCGAGATAAAGATTTGCGACTTAACGATTTGAGCGACCTAACTTGCTACGATGTGGCTCGTTAGGTCGTAGCCGGTCGGTCGTTATGACCCAAGGAAAAGATAGCATCAGCGGTTTGGCTTAACTCGCTAGCTCGCTCACGACGTATTTTAGGTTGCTGGTAACAATAAGCTTGTGAACCATGATGCGCTGCATCACTAGGTCGTTCGCGACATATCTCAGCATCACTAGGTCGTTCGCGACTTATGTTAGGTTGCTGGCGATCATAAGAATGCGACACCTGATGCGCTGCATCGTCCTCCCTTGGTTGACAAGATTTCGACCCCGAATTCACACTTTCCTCATCCTCGACAAACTTATCTTCATGATACGGAATCAGATGTTTGTTATTGAAAACGTCGGCAGTATGGACCTGATCCGACAGCCTTAACTGATAAGCATTATCATTGATCTTCTTCAAGATTTCTTCTGGACCAATCTTTCGCGCTTTCAACTTGTTGTAAGCTCCAACTGGAAAACGATCTTTCGTCAATACTGCGTAAACAAAATCACATTCTTTGAAGTCCACACTTCTTCGCTTCTTATCTGCTAGTTGCTTATACTTCTCATTTGACTTAAGCAATCGTTCTTGAACAATCTTGTGGCACTCCTGCAACTCATTCACGAAATCACAAGCTCGTTTAACAACCCCTTTCTGAAGTGGCACCGTCGACAAATCCAACGGTCCCTTCGGAATCGTTGAATATACTACTTGAAATGGACTGAATCCAATACTTCGATTCACTGCATGATTATGTGCGAATTCCGCCTGACACAATTTCACATCCCAGCTCTTCAAATTATCTTTCACAAGACATCTCAACAAGTTTCCAAAGATCTGTTCACCACTTCCGTTTGCCCATCTGTTTGCGGATGATAGGCGCTACTAAAATTCAGCTTAGTTCCAACCATCTTCCACAAACTCAACCAAAAATGACTTAGAAATCGAGTATCCCGGTCAGAAAAAATGGTCTCCGGTAGTCCATGTAGTCGATACACCTCTTTAAAGAACAATTGAGCAACACGGACTGCATCAGCTGTCTTCTTATAAGCTATGAAATGTGCCATCTTCGAAAATCTATCCACCACAACATATATAGAATCATTCCCTCGTTGTGTTCTTGGCAAACCCAAAACAAAGTCCATGCTAATATCAATCCATGGTTTAGTAGGCATAGGCAATGGCATATACAATCCTGCATTCGTAGCTGTCCCTTTGGAAACTTGACATATGTGACATCTCTACACAAATCTTTCAACTTCTTTCCTTATTGAAGGCCAAAAATATGATTGAGAAATCAACTGCAAAGTACGATCTCTTCCCACATGACCTTCTTCATGCAATTCTTTCACAATCTTCATTCGCAAACTGCCCTCTGGTATACATAATCGATTTCCTTTGAAAAGAAAACCATTTGTCAACACATACTCATCCGTCTTCCCTTTCTCGACTTCATCAATAATCTTATCAAAGTAAGGATCTTCAACAAACAATTCTGGCAAAACATCAAACCTCGTCACTTCAACTCTCATTGTAGTCAACAAATGATTTCTTCTACTCAATGCATCTACCACACGGTTTGTAACTCCCGATCTATGTTTTACCACAAATGTAAATTGTTGCAAGTATGCGATCCATGAAGCATGCCTGGCTGCAATCTTATCCTATCCCTGCAAATGCTTGTACAACACAAACTCTTTATGAAACAAGTAGTGTCTCCAATGTTTGATAGCTTGGACAATAGCATAGAATTCCACGTCATAAGTATTATATCTCATCTTTGCTCCCGAAAGTTTCTCACTAAAATAAGCAATTGGACGGCCCCTCTGACTTAACACTCCTCTAATTCCAACTTTAGATGCATCAGTATGTAATTCAAATAGCAACTGAAAATCCGGTAAAACTAGAATTGGTGCTGTCGTCAAAAGTTCCTTGATTCGCTCAAAAGCAAATCCTGCTTCCTTAGACCATGAAAACTGCTTGCCCTTCATACAATCAGTAACAGGTGCTATCACGCTACTGAAATATGGAATAAACCTTCGATAGAATGATGCTAAACCATGAAAACTTCTGTTATCGTCCTGGGTTGTGGCCATTCCTTGATTGCTTCAACTTTATTCTGATCCACCTGTATTCCTCCTTCAGATACAACATATCCCAGAAATAAAACACTTCGAGTCATGAACACGCACTTCTTTGTTGCCGCGTAAAATTGCTCTTGACGAAGTATCATCAAAACTTCCCGCAAGTGCTGTAGATGTTCTTCTGTGCTTCCACTGTATATCAAGATATCATCAAAGTATACCACCATGAACTTTCCAATAAACAGTCGAAAGATCTGGTTCATCACTCGCATAAAAGTACTAGGTGCATTCGAAAGACCAAATAGCATGATCAGCCATTCATACAACCCTTCCCGTGTCTTGAATGCGGTCTTCCATTCATCCCCTGGTCGAATTCGAATCTGATGATACCCACTCTTTAGATCAATCTTTGAAAAGATAGTAGCTCCATTCAACTGATCTAACAAATCATCCAATTTAGGCATCGGAAATCTGTACCTCACTGTAATCTTGTTTAGTGCTCGACTATCTGTACACATTCTCCAAGTTCCATCCTTCTTCGGCACTAACAATGTTGGTACTGCACAAGGACTTAAACTTTCTTGTACGCGCCCTTGTTCAAGTAACTCCTCCACTTGCCTTCTCAACTCCTCGTGCTCCTTTGGACTCATTCTATAGTGTGGTCTATGTGGTAACACAGCTCCCGGAACAAGATCAATTTGATGTTGTATGTCTCTCAACGGTGGTAACTCTGTTGGCAATTCTTCAGGAAATACATCTCCAAACTCCTTCAACACTGGCTTAACTTCTTCAGGAATTTCAACCGCTTCACTACTTTCACATCCAATTAACAGAAATACTTCAGGCTCATCCTCCACTTCCTTGACAAATTCCTTCAAAGGTAGCAGAGTCTTTAGTTCTTCAATCTCCTCCAACTTGCTTTCACTTTGTTGCCGCTTTTTAGGAACTAAAGTGATTTTGGTGCCTTCGAACATGAAACTATAGCAGTTGGTCCTCCCATCATGTTGCACAGCTCTATCGTATTGCCACGGTCTCCCCAACAACAAATGACAGACATCCATATCTACCACGTCACACCAAATTTCATCTTTATACTTCTTTCCGATGGAAAAAGTTACACAAGTTCTTCGATTAACCTTCACTTCCCCACCTTTCCTCAACCAAGCTAACTTGTACGGTTTGGGATGCTTCTCAGTCTTTAACGCCAACTTCTTTACAGCTTCTGAAGAGAGGATATTATCACAACTTCCTGCATCGATAACAAACTTGCAAACCCTTCCCAAAATAGTGCACGTTGACTGGAAAATATTACTCCTCAACCAACTAGTCTCTTCTTCCTACTTTGGCGTCAAGCAAGTTCTCCTCGTCATTAAAGAATATCCTTCATCTCCTGACAATAAGTCTTCTTCCTCCTCAACTTGTGGTGAATTGGAACATCCTACTTCTGCATCCTCATCCTCAACCTCAGCAACCATCACTCGCTTCTTAGGCTTCGGACATTCATTCCTCTTGTGACCAAACTCCTGACAATTATAACACTTGAAATTGTTGTTGACTTTGGTCTTAGCAACTTCATTGACAACCGGTTTACTAACAGCCTTGGAAACATTAGTATTGCTACTAGCCCCTTTCACTTGATTGTTGGAATTTGTAAACACACAACCTCCTCTTCTACCTTGCTTCTCCCATGCTAGAGCTTTTTGGTGTGCTTCAGCAACGGACCTTGGATCAAACATATTCACCATATCCTGAATCTGCATTCTCAATCCTCCAATAAATCTAGCTGTCAATTGTTCTTCTATCTCAATGATATCATTTCTGGCAATCAACTGATAAAATTCATCTGCATAATCATTCACCGACTTTGTTCCCTGTCTCAAATTTTGTAAGCGCTGATACATAAGAGACTGATAGTTATAAGGCAAGAAAGTAGACTTCATCAAATTCTTCATCTTCTCCCTTGAAACAATCTTCGACTTTCTCATCCTTTCCCATGTAAGTTTAGTTTGTTGCCACCATGCCATAGCTCTTCACCTCAATCGTGTAGCAACCAACTTAACTCTACGATGCTCGGGTACTTCCTTGAAGTCAAAAATTTCTTCAACATTTGATATCCAATCCAGAAACTCTTCCGCTATCATTCCTCCTTTAAATTCTGGAATCTCCGTTTTCATCCCCGACTCCCATTTACGATCATCTTCTACATCACGATATTGATTTCGCACTTGGTCTCGATCTCGATAATGAACACTACATCTATCACCATCTTCATCATAATCAAATGTACTTCGGCATCGATCTCGACCATCAACATCTCTATAACCACGCATATCTCTTCTACTATGTCTTTCAGCATTATGATATGGTTCATCTCCAAACTCACGTGGAGTTCTTCTCTCTTCACCTCGGTAATCATAATGTTCTTGCCTCATAGAAACTGATGATTCTCTTCGATCTCGATGGGATTGTGGTGACACCCTCCTCGCTTCCGAAACCGATGGCGAAACTCTGTTTCCTCCATGGTTCGAGATTGGTGACCTTCTTCTTTGACTTTGATTCATATCATTCATCAATTTCTCTAACTTGCGAATACCTTCATCAAACTTTTCATTGATTCTTTGTTCCATTTGCTCAGCTTCTTGTCTACGATATACATCTTCAACATTTTGAAAACGGTTAGTACGTCTCGGAGGCATTGTCGAATCTTCAACAAATCCAAACACACACTTCAACTAGCATAACTTGAACCTCAATCTCAACTTGATTGCTCTCGGCCTACCCTTAGCTTGCTCGGGTTGTAATTGCTTTGACTCTCGGCCTGACCCAACACTTATCAACAACAATCTCCAATACTTCAACACTTAAAATCTTCTCCCAATAGGCTCGGCTTAGCTATGATTGGCTAAGTCTAGCTCTGATACCAAACTGACGCAGCGGATATAACGGATGACAACGAAATGAAGATTTCGTGTCAAACTAATCGATGAAACGATTAGGTGAAACAATATAAATCGATGGATTAAAGATACCCAAATGCCCAAATCCGTTGATCTCAAGAGATACCGGATTCTAACTATCTCCAATACGTTGATCGCGCATGATACCGTGTTAAAAGATCTATGATTCTTCTACGTTGATCTTGCGCATGAGATTCCATGAATCGGCTTCAAATCCGTTGATTCGAGCGCACTCGAATCACCGAAAATGGAGAAAGGAGACAACGCTCAACTTCCAATTTTCAAGAGGCACAAAGCACTCAAACAAAAATTTATTCAAAATTAACCAAATTTTACAAATGACCCATCACCTCTATTTATAGAGTTTTTACAACACAACATACACGGCCGACCTAACAGGTGTCGACCTACGACCTAACATCACAAAGCACAACACAAGCCGACCTAACAGGTGTCGACCTATGACCTAAAACACATGAGTTAACAATATATACAACATAACAAAATACACAGCATACGACATAAGGAATACGACTTAACAAAGTCACAACACAATAACTTGAGCGACCTAAAACAAGTAGTATAGCAACAGGAAGCATGAGCGACCTAACATCTGGAGCGGCTTAGCGATGAGCGACTTAGCGAGATAAAGATTTGCGATTTAACGATTTGAGCGACCTAACTTGCTAGGCTGTGGCTCGTTAGGTCGTAGCCGGTCGGTCGTTACGACCCAAGGAAAAGATAGCATCAGCGGTTTGGCTTAACTCGCTAGCTCAATCACGACGTATTTTAGGTCGCTGGTAACAATAAGCTTGTGAACCATGATGCGCCGCATCACTAGATCGTTCGCGACATATCTCAGCATCACTAGGTCGTTCGCGATTAATCTTAGGTCGCTGGCGATCATAAGAATGCGACACCTGATGCGCTGCATCATAGTTCCATCCGGAGAGATAGGGCGATGACCACAAGAAATAAGTCCCCTAACCGAAGAGTAAGTGGATGGACTTGATTGGTCGTTGAGTCCCCTTATCGAAGAGCAAGCGGATTGGGCACATCAAGGATCGAGAGAGATCAAAAGTAAGTCCCCTCACTGGAGAGTGAGCAAATGGACTTGCTTGGTCGTTGAATCCACTTGCCAAAGAGCAAGCAAATTGATCTCAACAAAGATCTGGAGAGATCAAACCCTAAATTGAATGAAAAATGATTTAGAGAGATCGAAACCTACATTATATGACAAATGATCTAAAGAGATCGAATCCTAGATTGGACGAGACCCTAAATTAGGCGGAACCCTAGATTGGATGTTAGACGATTCGGAGAGCTCGAACCCTTGAACGGATGTTGACTTGACCTTAAGATTTGAATGCCCTATTATTAAACTAGAATAGATAAATCAAGGACAAACATAGGTCGATTTTCATATACGATATGATAACGCTAGATGAAACGGACTGACTATGATTTATGACTAACACTTAAGCAAGAACTAAGGTCCTTAACTATAACAGGTCTGGAATGACCTTTGGTACGCAAGAGAATCCAGAGTCGAGCAATTCGCCAAGATCGAGGTCAATGGATGGCCAAAGAGCTCAAACTTTCAAAGATTGACTGCTGTTGAAACTTGTTCTTGAACAAAGCACACCTTACAGTCACAAGGCGTACTTTGAGGGGTAAGTGTTAACCCAGTTTTTAACCAAACCAATTCAACTGGACTTAGAAGTCCAAAATGAAGACGAGAAGAACCACTAACCTAAAAATGTGCTTAGAAAGGCTAAAAGATTTGACTCAAGAAGTTTAATGGAAATTGGGGTTAAGTGGACCGCTTGGTACGGAGAGGAACCTCTCAGTACCAAGAGGTTTTCTTCCACTTAGAATTTCCTAATCTCGTTATACTCCAATACTTATTCAAGAAACCATGATAAAGTGCTTTTTCCATAAGATAGAAGAGCAACAATAAGGATTTCAGAGAAGAAAAGCAAAGAAAGTAGGAGAAGACAAACGTCGAGTGAATCATCAGAAGAAACTATATCTTCAAGAAAAAAGTGTTTGGAATGCATCGAATTAAAGAAAGAAAGAAATGAAAGACAAATAAGATAATGCCTCGAAAAAATTACCTAGTACAAAGAGGAACCTCTTGGCACCAAGGGGTTTTTATTGAAGACTGGGTCGGTGTGTTCCCTCCTATACACTTGGACTAGTATCCGAACTTCAATCAACATGGGCTCCTAAGTCTACTGGCGAGTTTCTCTATAAATACCAGCCCTATAACAATTAAAGAGGGGATCCATATTTCATGTTTTTTGCACTCTTATCTCCTTCCTCAAATATACTCTAGAAACTCCATTGTAAATCTCAGAACCACTATATCGTGGTCAATTCCAATAAACTTAGTTATAACCCAAAGAAAAAACGACTGATGATAGAGATTAAAGTGGATGTATGCCTAGGAATTCACTAGGCCGCTATAAAAATTATGTATCATTTTCTACTTTTACTTTTATTTTATTAGAATTGATGCTTTCATCTGATATTTGGATGTTGCTACCATTTTTGGCACCAACAGCGGTTGATGAAATGCTTAGTAATCGACCAATGGTTTAAAAAAACCAATTATGAATATTTATAATTTGTCACACTGGAAAAATGAAAAATAAAACTACTAAAAGTAATGTTCTAAAATTAAAATAAAATCAATATGAATGTATAGATTTTTTTTGAAATTTTTTTAATATAATATGTATTTTTTATAAAAATAAAAGTTTGCACTAATAAATTAGGAACTATCAATAGTAATTGTCGTCAACAAGGGCATTGTCCTCATAATCCTGTCTCCCCTCCAACCCCCCACCACTTGCAAAAAAGTCACAAAAATATTGTATTTCAAGAAATTATAATAAATGAAAAGAATATTATATCATGCAAATATTAATATTTAATTAAAATTAATTTTAATGCTAGAAGTTCTATTTTAATCAAGTTTATTACATCAATATTAGAAACTTTAAAAAGGCTAAAACCATAAGAACACTGTAATAATAATAAAAATAAAACAAATAAAATACAAATAATTATTCTCCTTTCAATGTATAAGTGTTTTTAACATTATATTAACAAAGGAACAGATTATCCTTAACTACCCCTTATATGGAATGTATATGATAGAAAAATGCATATATTTATTTAAAAAAAATCTTGGTCCTTTTTTGAGAACAAAATACTATCAAGCTCTTATTTCCACTCAAGTTTCTTTTCTATATTATATCCAATATTCATTCATTCTCATTAGGCTAAATTCAAATCCATTAGAAACTAATATATAGATTATATTTTGATTTTCACTTAATTTTAGAGATATTACTTTTTGTTTTTATATGCATGTGCATTGTGCATGTTGAAGTACTGATTTTAATAATAAAAAATAAAAAAGAGACAAAATTATTTGATAACATAATATTAACATTAATATTTTTTAGGTGTAATGTTTATCTCTTTTGTATAGTGTACTTTTTATTTTAGAAAATATTCACATTACTTTATGATTTAATACTAAATTAACAATATTAGTTTATTTATACTTGATAATCAAAATTTATAATATATTATTAGCAAAACAAATAAATAAAATAATCAATCTCATTTCAAAATAACCTTATCCCAAAACCAAAACTCTACCGTTCGCCCAAATTTCTCATTTCCAACTCCTTTCAAAATACCACTTTTGCATACTCCTTTCACTTCATCAAGAACACAACCTAAATCCTTATTTATTTTTAAAGAATATATGGATTCTATTTCACCTTAGGTTTTTTTTAGACTTCTATCCAATATTCATTTACTCGCATACACACTAATTATACTACATACTTACAAAATAATATCTTAGATCTAGTATTAACTACATAGTTTCCTCTTACTTATAATTTAATTTATATCCATTCAAAAGCTATATCTAATAACGTATTTTATTTTCTAAAATAAAAACGAGGCTTTTTAGGATATGTACGTGGAGCCCATATGCCAAAGTACTGGTAAATATAAAAGGAAATAATGAGGTAATCTTTTACAATATTGTTTGATACTTTAATACACATGATAGGTAATGTTAGGGGTTTATATCATAGTTGAGAATTGAGCATCCAAGTGTTCTAGTTGATTCTTATACTGAGTTGAACCTTATGGCCCAATTTTCGTTGAAATCCAACTTCATATGAAGAAGTCATGATCATAATAAGCGATAATTGAGTTATCGAGCGAATAACTTTAGAGGCCTAGCTTGCAAAGGAGAACAAATGATTTGAATGCCATTGAACTTAGATAGATAATATTTAAGAGAATTTTGAGTGAAACAAATAAAAATTGTTGAATTCCAAGGTATAAAAATTGAGATAATACTGTTTAGAGAGAACCCAGGTAAGTTGAACAACCACTGAACCAAAAGATAGCACTTGGAGAATAAAAGATTATAGAGTGGTAAATTTGTTAATGATCAAGGAGATTATTGGAAACGTGCATGGAAAATGTAGAAGAGTAATGCAAAATATGTGAAGTGAATAAGAGTTGAAATGTAGGAGATATGGAAGATGCAACGTAAAAAACAACACCCCGGAGCAGCCTAGAGGGGTAGGTTGGTCAGGTTCTCACTAAACTCATCAATCCCAAAATTATGGTCGATCTAGCAATGGTATAACTAACATAATCCCCTTAATAGTTGACCCAATAATGTCTTCAAGCCGACCCGCTTTAAAATTGAGCCTCCCTGTACTACTAACCGAACATGTCCTTTCACCCACTTCTCAAGCCTCTTCTCTCCACTTCTTTACATGTCCACTCCACTTCTCGAGCCATTAATCCAAGGTATATGAGCCACTACACAAAAAAGTTGAATCAATAAATGAAGAATTCTCACTCCTTGATCCATGGATCTGCATTGATCTGACTTTAAGCAACATTTGGAGACTTCTACAACACGAATAACGGCTCTTAGGCCTCACTGCTACAATTATAAATACAAGACCGTCACCAATTGATAATGGATCGATTCGCACATTGAAGAAACTCCATCAAACATCGAGACTCAATTGTTTTTTTTTCTGTATTTGAGTATAATGTACTAAGTAAATTAAATACAGTAAAATCGGTAACAACAATGATAAGTGCACATATACCCCGTTAACTATTGAACTACTGTAGATATTTTGATTTCTTTACTTTTGTGCTCTTGTTCTTCATATTAATTATATTATATACGATTTCACGCTATAAAACTCTATTATCCCGGTCATAAACTGCTAAATGATAATTCTCATGACAACTAGAATCAAAGTTCAGGATCGTCAACCGAATCTTGAAGTTGAGAGAAACCATTCTTGGATGTTTATTGCAGTTTTGATTTGACACTTTCACTAAGAATCAGTCTCATATCTGATCTGATTCCTTATTATTGTGAGGACCTACATCTTAGTCCTAACAAGGAACCATGAAACTGTCATCCAAAAAGCAAGTAACAAGGCACGATCAAATTATTATTGAGGGATCCAAGCATGGAAGTAGCCAAGAGGTCTCCTCCAACGTGACTTAACTTATAGATGTCGTAACCCATGAGGAAATGAATTTCATGCTTACCAGTCTCTAAGTAGCATTTACTACGCAGTAACAAATGATAATGCAAAAGATGATACAACTCACTAAACAACAATAACAACCTTGGAGTTCTCAAGGCTAAAACGATCATCTGAATGGAGAGTTAGGCACAACTCATTCAAACTCTTGTAGATAGAATCGTGCATGTCCACTATATGGAAGAGATCATCAGAATCACTTGTTAGAAGGTAAATCTAAAAGGTATTAAACAATTCATTAAAATAAAGTTAGGAGAGCAGCAAAAGGGGTTTTGACTCACCAAGCTAGTGCTAGTCGAGCCAGCCCTAGTTAAGCTAGGGGTAGCCAACCCTCACCTAGTCGAGGTAGAGATGGCCGAGGTAGGAAGCCCGCTTGAATGAAATAGTTTTGAACCTCCAAACGCACAGTGCAACTTTTGTTTGGGGACATGAGGAATCTCGATGCTACCGCAATGGAGGACATACTCCAAGCAACATGAAAGAGAATATCAAGAGCAAACTCTTGAGCCACTTAGACATAAATGTCATATAATCAACTGCTCACCTTTTGGAATGGTCACCAAAACCATTCATGCAATCAAAGGAACACTTAGGATGCAAGTGGCAAGTAAAACTATCATAGACGAGCACAACCTCCTAATAAAAGAGTTATGGCTATGATCTGATAGATTCTTCGTAGCGAAAAACTAGATCGAGATATCATAGGGCTGAACTGGAGTATGTTCACTCCAAGTACCTAGTATGTTTTTAACCCTTCAAAATTCAAATTTCCAACCACGTAGCATATAATGGAGAGATAGATACCTTAATAAATTTACAAAGATTCATGCAACATATGGATGCTACTAGAGCCACTAAAGAAGTCATATGTGGATGATTTCTGTTTTACCTAATGGAACTATCAATTACGTGGTTATGCATACTTAAAATAAGTTTGAATGACTCTTAGGCAACCCTAAAGGATGAGTTTAAGAGCCAATTCAAAGTTCAGACCAATTAACCGAGTGATGTTGTAAGTTTGGGATTAGATCAATTTCCATTACCAATTAAATAAGCTAACTTAGATAATTTGACTTAACCAGAAAAGTTATATATTAAGCTATTAAGAGTTAAGTTAAATTTAATACATGCATCAAAACTAAAGAAAGTAACTAGAAAAAGCATGTTGATATTTTTATACTAGCATGGACTCCCATCCTATGTATAGTCATAGAACTCCTCTGAAATTTCGACTAACTTGCCTGGCTTAACCCAGAGGAATAGGTTTACACAGCCACTTAATCTCCTCGAACAAGACTTCACCAACATGACTGAGACTCCATAAAGGACTTAATAAACTTGGTGCTATACTTTAGACAAACTTGTCTCTAAGTAGATTTATTTGTAACTGATGCCTTTTTCAAGACCTATAACCCCTCAATAACCTTTTGAGATAATGTGCAAGGTTAGTGACTTTAAGTGATACTGGTATGGAAATGAATGCTCAGAATATATGAATGTGGTAAAAATTCAAATCAAAGAAAATTCAAAGATTAGAATAAAATAGAGATTAGAAAGTGAAGTTAAGCTAACATGATCTGTAGGCTTTTATAAATTCGAGGAGTTGTAAATTTAGGGATGTGATTGTTCGGAGAAACTATAGAAAAAAGATCATGTTTGAATTCTGAAAAGAAGTAATGAAGAGAAATGATTAAACGTTCAAAAGAAAAAAGAAGATAACGATATACTCTATGCAGCCCTACAATATTGGTATACCGGTTATTCACTAATTGGTCCACCAGTTATACCCAACCAATTGAGCAGTTGGTATATGACCAGGCTTGTCCAGTAGCTATATGCAATTTTGTGTGTTGTTTCTTTAAATTTTCTCCATTTCTCTTCATTTTCCTTACTTCAAAAAATTTGTAAACCAAAACATTATTATGGAGTTTGTGTCAAAGTTTGAAGTGTTTTAAAGATTATACGAGTGGTTTTAACAAATTCTAACTTTTTAAAGACCCGATAACTAAATCGACACATACTTAACTATTTTTGTCTTTAAGTTTGTCTTTGAGTGTTGCTGTGAATTTCCAGTGAGTTGTTATCATCTCTTAGCCTTTTCCAATGTATTTCATTAATCCAATATCTTCAGATGTGATATTCTTTATAATCGCTTATGTTCAGCTTGTACTAGTCATTATCATATTGCTTCTTTTGTACAAGTGCTAAAGTTCATGCAATTACTTAATAAACTTGTTTATAGTATTGTCATATAGTTCTTATCATCCAAATGGTAGAATCATTTTCCTAACGTTCTCTTCATTTTTGATGATGGCAATCATACAACTTATATAGTAAGTAAATTTTTATTAAGCTTCCATTTTATCATCGCTCCACCTATATATATGCACTTGCCCTATATTTATGCGTTAGTGCTCTATACTTTCTCTCACTTTGTTCTCAACAAAAAGGAAGAAAGATTGGATAATTACAAAGATTCCCCCTCATAAAATAAAAAACATTAGTTCAACAGTAGCATTTTTAACTCTTATCAAAAATGAGACAAGCATAAACTTATTAATGTAAGTCATTTAAGACACATAATTCTAGTTCTTGTCTTAAGTTGATGTAACTCGCTTCCCATATAGGTGTTGTAAAGATGTCCACATTTTGCTTATTAGTGATTACAAAGTCAAGAGTTATGTTTTCTTTAGCAACATAATCATGGATAAAATGATAATACATACCATATGCGTAGTACGTGAGTGACTAATTGGATTTGATGATATGTTAATAACGCTATGAGCAATATTCCCATTCGAAAAAGAAGATAACCAATACCCAAGCATGCATAACACAAATGAGCAAATCTTATATTAAAAACTCCAAAACTAAAATGCTATTATTGTTGATGCAGAAGAAAAGTTGCAGGGCTATCAAAGAAAACATTAAGTACATCTTTGCTGCTTCATGTAATTCTCATCCTAGAAATGATAGGCTGCCAACTCTATGGATCGCCAAATTCCAAATACCATTGAGAAAGTAAAAAAAACCTTATCTTAACAGCATGTTAGAAAATATAATCCAAGGAAAACTTATACAAATAAAATCACATGTTTTGCTTGTATTGAAAAAGGACATTTATCATCTTCATGTCCCAAAAGACATAACTTATTTACTAGAGAATCTAATTTAGTAGACTCAGTAAAAGAAGATTTGTTAGAAATTGCTTCTGATGTTTCAGAAACATCTACAATATATTCTACAATATCTTTAGAAGGATTGGAAGAACAAGTAAGTTCCTCTAACTATACGTAATTGATGAATTAACAGATTTCCAAGAACATATGTCACATGAATATTTACTAAATATTGTAAATAAAGATTTATGTGAACACAGTTTCAAAAATAAAACGGGAACCGATGCCACAAAATGTGAATTTTGCCAATGGTGCCCTTCCTTTGATAAACTATTTAAATGTACAGAATGTACAATAGAAATATGCTATATATGTGCTAAAAATAAGTTTGATATAGAATTGCCTAAAGAAAATAAAATTGTCTATACAGATAGAAACAAAATAAACGAAGAAAGGATAAAAATCCTTGAAGAAAGAATAAATAATTTTGAATTAGAACCAGAAGAAATAAGAATAAAAATACGAATGATGGACAAAGGAAAAAATGTTATTAATCCAGAAGAAATAATAACAACTAAAAACCAATTTCACTTAAATAATATTGATAGACTTATAAATATTCCATTAATATGTAATACATGAAATTTAAAAGAATTAACAGTCCCAACAAAAATCAACATAAAAGGATTAGAAATACAAGTTTTAGCTTTTATAGATACAGGAGCTACTAGTTCAACTATTTGTTCTAGTATAATACCTTTAAAATATGTTACAAAAGCTGAAAAACCAAAACAAAGTATGCAAATTGATGGAACCACAAACATAATCACAAATATAATAAAATAAAATATAAGCATAAGCTTTACAAATACTTGTGATGAATGGTCACCACAATATAATCTAAAAGAATTATGGGTTTTAGAACTTAACCTATATGGAATAAAACTAATCTTGGGATTAGATTTCTTACTAAGTGATAATGGATCTTTCTCATTTAATAAAGACTACTTACAAATTTCAAAAAGGACTACATTAACCCCCAATATTATCAGAGGATGCACTTGAGAAGCGTGGTGGGAATAAAGACAAACACAACCAACAACAAGAAAACTGCAATTGCCCAATACCAGGGCAATGCAAAAGAGTAAACAAAGAAAATGAATTAACAAATACTAATGCAGAAAATGAAGAAATAAAACTAATTAAAAATTATGAATATAAACGAAATGGATTTACTAAAGATACACAACTCATAAATCCAAGCGAAATAAGTAAACTATTATTAACAACAGATGACATAGATCATATTATTTATAAACTTGAAAAATTAGAAATAATAGGAGAAAAACCATTAAAATACTGGAACAATGATTCTATACAATGCAAACTAGATATAATCAACCCAGACTTAACTATAAAGACAAGATCCCCTAAATATGACACATGGATCATGAAAGAATTTAAAATGCACATAAAGATATAAACAAATTTAAATATCATAAAAAAAATAGATTCTAGACATAGAACGACGACATTTATTGTGCAAAAAGAATCTGAGAGAAAATGTGGCCAATCTAAGATGGTCATGAACTATACTAGATTAAATGACAATACCCATGAAGATGGATATTGCATACCAAATAAAGACAGTTTGATAAATAAAATACAAGGATCAAACTGATTCTCAGAGTTTGATTTAATATCAGGATTTTGGCAAGTTAAAATGCATCCTGAATCTATACCCTAGACTGCATTTACATGTAGCGAGGGACATTATGAATGGTTAGTTATGCCATTTGGTTTAAAAAATGCACCGCCAATATTTCGAAGGAAAATGGATAATGTTTTCCAAAATTGTAATAAATATACTTGTGTATACAGATGATATACTTGTTTTTTTCCAAAACAAAACAAGAATATATTTCGCACCTATATGCTGTGTTGAAAATAATATAAGCACATGGTTTAATAATATCAAAAAAGAAGATAGAATTATTAAAAAACAATATAGAATTTCTAGAAGCCAAAATTGGCAAAGGAACTATAGAATTACAACCACACATAACAAGGAAAATATTAGAATTTCCTGATAAGTTAGAAAATCTAAAACAATTGCAAGCCTTTTTAGGACTTATAAATTATGCTAGACCATATATTAAAGATCTTTCAAAATATACTAGGCCTTTATACAGTAAATCTAGCCTAAAAGGAAATAGAGATTTTAACATGGAAGATATAAAATAAGTCCAAGAGATAAAAAAATTAACCCAAAAATTAAAACCTTTGAGCTTACCATTACATACTGATTACTTAATAACTGAGACAGATGGATCTTCCCTAGGGTCGGGAGGAATATTGTTAAATAAAAACAATAAATATGATAACAAATCTATAGAAAAAATATGTAGATATACTTCAAGAACATACAAAGAAAAAGGATATATGACATCGCTAGATCATGAAATCCTAGTAATAATATATGTTTTAGAATCCTTTAAAATCTTTATAATATCCCAAAAGGAAACTACAATAAGAACTGATTGTGAATCTATTGCTAAATATATAGAAAGTAAAAAAAGAAAAAGGGACTATAAATAATAGATGGCTAAAATTCACCCATGCCATAACAAATTGTGGAACTAACATTTGTTGGGAACACATCAAAGGAAAGGATAATTTTTCATCGGACCATTTATCAAGATCATTAAGATAGTTGTGCTATACTAAACAATGATTTTGTAAATAATGGAAGAAGTTGATTCTACAAAGAATCTGCTGACATACAAAATAAATCATTTTGTCTCAAAGGCAAAAATTACAGAACAACAACAAATCGTTCTTGACAACATATGAAACATGAAGACTCCAAAAGAGTCAAACAAACAAAAACTAAGTGTCTTGTACACTTTAGTAGACATGTTCACAAAAGAGACAAAAACAAAATATCTCTACTACGGTTTATTTATAGATCCTGATGCTAGAATATATTCCATATAGGAACAAATGATTACAAAAGTCAAATTTTTAGAGAAAAATCCCAGATATGGGAAACGTCTATACAAAGGATTCAATACTTTTGAATCTGCTACAAATGAACTAATAAAAATGTTCGGAAAAGACTATGTTATTTCTGAAGGTATACAAATATTTCACAAATATCCTTAGGTAAATAAATCAAAAATGAGCCTCCTGAATCCTTTCAAGCTATAAGCCTTAGGCCACTAACTTCTTCATTTGCCAATATAGTCAAAACTACAGAATCTAGCAAATTAGTGAATCTACGAACCCCTAGACCAACTTACTCCACCACAAATGTCCAAATCCAGACCCAAAAACCCATAATATTGCCAAGTTTCCCAGAACAACTAACGAGAGAATTATATTTTATACAACATCCTATAGAGCTCTTACCTATAAACTTCAACAAAGCCTAAAACTTCTTTTCTAGCCTCTCAGGAACAAATATTGAAGGTCTACAAGTAAATCGGGAAATTTTAAGGAATCTCAATATTCACCGCACAAAACAACATGGAGAATGTGTGATGTCCCGAGAATTTGGTAATATTTATTTAATAATTTCCATTTATAATTTATTCTAAAATATGTTATATTGATTTAAAACTCTAAGTTAACCAAATATTTTAATTAATTTAATTTAACAAATGTTATCTTTTCAAAAATTCAATGATAATTTAATTTGAATGTTTATTCTTTTCAAATTATAATAATAATATATATGTGTAATTAATAATACTTGGTCTTTTTAAGTTAATAAAAATGTTCTATTGGTAATGTATATATGTATACATTGTAAAAAGGGAATTGGTTTAGTTTAAATATAATAAAAAATATTTTCAAATTATAATATATATGTTTATATATTGTAATTTGATGTTCTGTTTTAAAATTCAAATAGTTTCTGAAGCTAATATTTAAGATGTTCTATTTATAATGAATATTTATATTTGGATATTTATTGTAAATAGAAAATAATGGATTAAACTTAAATAGGAAAAATAAGTTTTCAAAATTTTAATATACATAAGTTTTTATAGTAATTTGGAAGGTTTTTGGTTTAATTTAATAAAATGCTTTTCAAAAGATATTTAAAATTAATTTTTATTTATAAAACACTTAAAGGAAAAATCTATTTTTATTAAAAGAATGATAGCTTGAAAATAGTACGTTGTTATAAAGTTTAAATTGTTTTCATTTAAATTGATTTTTGAAAACAAAAATATATATAATATCAATGTTAGATAAAATAACTTTAGTTTAAACTTTTAAAATAAAATTTAAATAAATGTTACTTTCTTTTAGAACTTATCTTTAGGAAGTAAGTTTTAAATAATTATAAATTAAATCACAAAGTTAAATACATTTCATAAGTTATATATATATAACATGAGTATTAAATTAGTATTGTAATTAAGGTTTAATTTATTTATAAACAAGTAATTAATGTAAATAATCACCTCTTAAAAACATTTGGCATCATAAGAACTTAGGAAATACACTTGTCTACAAAATAATAAAAGAGTTTGACAATTGTAAATAAATAGTTTATTCTTGTAACAAGTGGCAAGCCTTTAATTTAAAAAAAAGGTATTGTTTTAATTAAAGTTTAGGAAGAAAAAGATCTGTTTGTTTCTTTTCTTCAAACATTCTTTAATTTTCTCTTCAACTAAAAAAAAAGAAATGAAATCACATTCAAACTTCAAAACTGAAACCAAGGAAAACAGAATTCAAATCTATAACCAGAAAACAGAATTTCAACCTGTAAAGGAATCTGAAGCTATGGTTCAATTCAAATCCAAGTATTCAACCTGAAAAATGGCTTCAACCTCAACTGGAAATCAACATGCAATGCTAAAGCAAAATTCAGTGGTTCAACAGCAAGTTAAAATGCAAAAGAAAAATTCAAATTCGTGGAAATCTAAATACAATGATGTAGTGATCTCTGCTTATAAACTAGGTGAGTAAATTTATCTTAAAAACAAATTTAAATTTCTTATTTGTTTTTCTTTGTGAAATGATTGATATGGAAAGCATAATATCATTGTTGCATGCTTGATTCGAAGATTGAATACATGTTTAATTGGCTATTTGAAAACCTGTAGCTATGAAGTTTTAAAATTCTGTTCTTTCATGTTCCAGTTTAAAGAAATTTTTTATCTTCTAAGATGATTACTAATATACATTAATCATTGAAGAAAATTTAGTTATAACAAGGAAATCTTGTTATTAAAAATAAATATAAAAATTTATATTAAACAATTATACTGTAAATGATAATTTACAGTGGAATGTCAAATTTTGAAGAAAATCAACCTTAATAATTTGGATTTCTGTTCATATGATCTGAATGGTTGTTCAAATTCATGAATTTTAAAATGAATATTGTAATATTTAAGATGGTGGTTGAAGAGAATTTGGGGATTTTATGTATTTGGGGTTTTGGTCGAATTCTGTTGATTGGAGTTGAGTTGGATGGATAGTGAGCTTTGGCATGGAGGTTGACATGGTGTCTGGTGATGCAGGATAATTGGTGGAAGTTTTTTTTGTCGACCGTGGTGGCCGTGAAGGGGCAGAGTAGGGTTTAGTGTAGTTTTCTGTTTGTGGTCGGAAACAACATGGGTTCGTCGTCGTTGATGCCTCGAGGTGGATCGCACGGAGGGGGATCGCATTGTCGAAGTGCAAGGTGGCTCTGGAAGTGATGTCGTGGTCTCCGGCGTTGGGGTTCGCCGTTGGCGTCAATTTTTGGGTTCGAATGTTTTTCTGGTGGAGGATGGTGTAGCTATATTTTGTATCGGAGGGGTTTTCATCAATCCTAGGTGACGAGGTAGTTGAGATGGTCAGAGTCGACTTGAGGAGTGCTGTGGCGATGATCGCCGCCGACCATGGCCGGTGTGCACGTGCACGAGGCCGAGATTTGGTGTTCTGCTGTTTTTTTCATGGAAGGAAATTTGCCCGGGGGTTTTCGTTGTTTTGCTCGAGTATGGTCTCGCATGTGACTCGGAGTTGAAGGAGGGTGTCGCGTGTGTTTTGGGTGAATAACTTGGTTACAAGATTGTGTTCCTGTTTAAATTTTTAACCTGCAGATTGAATTTCTGAAGGTAAAACGCAAGCTAGGTTTTTAAATAGTTTTGAAATATCTTTGAAATGTTTTAATTTAAACTTTAGGTTAAAACAAGTTAATTTAAATTTGTTTTTTTAAAATAGTTTGTTTGTTTAAAACCAGGTTTGAATTTTATAAAAATGAAGTTTCAAAATTGAAAGCAAATTTGATGTTTAAACAAAGTGTTTAAATTAGTATAATTAAGAATGAATGTTTGACTTTAAAGGAATTTTAGTTTTAAAGTTTGGATTTTATAATTTAAACTTTTGTTTAAAATAGATTGTTTTCATTTAGTTTTGTTAATGATATAAAAATGTTTTAAATAAATTGTATTTGAAGTTATTTAAAATGTGATTGAGGTGAGGTATTTAATAATGATATATTAAAAGATGGTGTTTTAGTGTAAGCCAATTTCAAGTTTTTTGAATTCAAATATTTTCAAAATGATTTATAAAGGTTAGTAAAAGTATGGTTTACCTAAATCAAGTTTTATTTATAAAGGTAATTGAAGTAAATTACTTAATTTACTTAAACAATTAATGTAAGTAATTAAATTAAGGTAAATTAGTTGGGTAATTAATTAAGTGTAATTAATTACTTAATTAAAAATTAATTAATCAAGGTTAATTAATTTAGAAATAATTAGTTAATAAGTAATTAAGAAGTTAATTACTTAATGATTAAGAAGAATTATTTAAACATAATTACTTAATGAAGTAACTAAAGTAATTAATTACCCAGTGTAATTAATAAGTTAATTATGGTTAATTCTAGTTAATTAATTAAGTTTAATTAATTAAAAAGAATTACTTAATGATGGCATTAATTATAATTACTTAATGTAATTAAAGATGTGTAATTACTTAGTGAAGTAATTAATGAATAATTACTGAATTGTAATTAATTAAGGAATTACTTGATGGATAGTAACTGAAGAAGTATAATTACTTAGGGAAGTAATTAAAGGATAATTACTCAGTGTAATTAAAGAATCGATTAATGTAATTAATCAAGGTGTTGGTTTAATTAGTAAAGTAATTAAGGAAGTTAATTACTCATTTTGATTAATCAGGTTTGATTAATAATTGTAATTGAGTTTATAATTAATTATTAAATGTAGTTGTGAGAACAATTGATTAATAAAGTAATTAGAGGTCATTAATTTATGTAATTAATGAATAATTAATTGTTCAATTAATTTATAAATGTGATTAATTATAAGATAATTAATCAATGAAGTAAGAAAGAAGTAATAATTAATTAAGGATTTTTGTAATTGATTAATGATAATTAATCGATTAGAAATTAGTTAAGATTAATTAATGATTAAAGATAAATTAATCTGTGTAATTAATTTAAAAGCTAATTACATTGTGTAATTAAAGAATAATTAATCTAATTGATTAATTAAGAATATGATTAAAGGATAATTAATCGGTAATTGAAGATTAATCAATTGGATTTTGATGGTGATTAAAGAGTGATTAATTAATTAATTGTAATTAATTAATGATTGATTAAGCAGGATTAGTTGTTTAATTCTCAAGTAATTAATTTAATTTAAGATGATTAAATTAATTATAAAGGAATTAATGATACCTGTTTGTGTATGATTGTTATGGAATATCTGTATTGGTTGATATCTATTGGATGATATGTTGTGATATTCTGTGGTATGATATTTGATATATCAATGATAAATGTGTGATATTTATCTGTGAATGATGTTGTGTGTATTCAATATGTTTAAATTGAATTAATCTGTTAAACTTAAATCACTTGGACATTAAGATGGCGTTTGGATTCGATGAGACCGGGATCGGGTTTCCAAATTTGGAATTCCGAAAACCACATCGATCCAAGTTAAACGTTAGGTCGTAAATCCATGGGGAATGCAAGTGAAGACTCGAGGTGTAAGAACTATTCGTCAGTATAACTCTGGGGGTGATTCCGAGATGAGTTTGACGGAAATAGTACTTACAGGTTCGAGATGGTGATTCAGAGTGCAAGGGCTATGGTCGTTAACTCTGAGGGTGGTTCCAAAAAGAGTGTAACGAGATAGTGCCTTCGGTTTAGTTCGAACCCGAAACGAACTTGTATGGATTGAATGCTTTTAGAACGTCGTCAGGTGGACGATAAGCATTCTAAGATAGATATGCTCTATAAAGGTGATCGCAGCCTCAAGCCTCATCAACCGGGAATGGCTAAAACAGGGAAGGTGCAGCAAGGCTAAGTGGGTCATGCCCAAGTAGGACGAGATTTACCCCTGTCTAGAGGTCCATTTTTATTTCGGCTGTGTGGGGCGGTTGATCATGACAACTGCCGGGGTGGTCTTGTTCGGGACTATCCAGTAAGGGATGGTTCCGGCTTTGTGTTGCAGGGGAGCAGGCGTACTCCTCGGTACGGTGATCTAGGCCACGTACTGTGACGGGCGGTATCCCAGTAGCCCTTCCATTGTATGGAATCCAAAATCCAATAAGTGCCTATATGGTTTTGATTGTGCCCAACTATGTTGGAACATGAGATGTAAGCATTCCAACTATTTCTGTATTTTATTTTGAAAACCCTAGACACTATTATAATATCATTGGATTTCCTATCAAATGTTTTGGTTAGCGTAAGGTAAAAACTTACCCATGTTTATTTGTGGGGAGTCTTACGTGATACCTTTGTTTTCAAAGGATTTTCTAAAGTTAAGCAATTTTAAACCATTTACCCACACCAGACCCCTGTCTGACCCAAGTGTTTATTTTCTATTACCCACACCAGACCCCTGTCTGACCCGAGTGTTTATTTTCTGTTTTATTAAACTCTTGGGTACTCATATTACGTATGTGTAGTCAAGTGATTCAGGTTTGCTTTGACGAGTTCTGGAGGAGATATGGAGCAGGTGGCTTCAGCGTGTAGATATATATATATATATATATATATATATATATATATATATATATAGTGGTTCCGCTGTGTTTGAGTTGTTTCTATTTCTATTATGTACTTGAGTTGTAATATCTGGACAGGTGTTTATAACTGTCTAGTTAGTTTTGTTTGAGCTGTATAACTTTGATGTATATGATACTATGTAATATTATATTTGGTTAATATAATTTATTCGTTCCGCTGTGAGATTCTGATGTTGTTTGGTTCTTTCTTTTCTATCTTTTCTCTTTTCTATCCCTTTTTTTCTTCTTAATGATGCGTCTTTCTGTGTTATGAAAGGCAGGTCGTTACATTGTGTTATCAGAGCGAGGTTGAGCGAATACCTAGGCTCTGCAGTGGTGTTTTTTTTTAGAGAGCGTATTTGTAATTTTGAATATATATATATATATATATATATATATATATATATATCTGTTTATTCCTACCTATTTTGTTGGGTTACCTATTCGGGTTTGCCAACATACGTTCTAGAAGTAGGAGAGATAGTGGTGTGTATAACATGACTATCAATGGAAGAAGTCCGAGTATTTGAAGTTGGAAGAGTATCTGCCAGGACAGTTTTGAGTATCGTGAGTAGGTTCGGCAGCTTGGCGTATGGATTTCATCGATCTCTGAAGGAAATCTTTTAAAGGTTCGGAGTTTATCTTTGGAGTATAAGTCTGGATTGTGCTCGTGTGAGCGGATTCTCTAGAATTCGGATCAGTCGGAAGAGCTGAAGCAAGTAATGGTTTTTTGGCAACCATAGGAAGGAGTCTTATCTGTATTAGAGTAGGAGACTCAGTTCAGCTAGGTGTTTATGCTTGGTCTGAAGCCGAGTTTCTTGAGAGGTTTCTGCTCATCTTGAAGACTCTTTTTGTGGAGTTGGTTGATATAGATTTGGGATTCAAGGAGCTTTTGGATAGGAGGTCTGTGGTAGCAAGGGCAGCTCAGAGGTGTTGAATGTGCTGTCAGGAAGATCTCTTGGCTCAGCAGTATCCTAGAGGTGGAGTTCGGAAGCAGTTGTGTGGTCCGTTTCTTCGATGGTTCAGAAGTCTTTTGAGATTTCTTCTGTCAGCGGATCGGGCAAATGGTGAAGGTTTGTCCCCTTTTTCTTCTAGGAGCTCAGCTAAGGTGTTTGTGGTTGAGGTGGACCATCAGTTTCTTCTTTTGAAGGGCTTAAGCTGTTCTATTATGTAAGAGAGAATAGTTTCTTTGGAATCCGAGTTGTGTAGTATTATCGCAAAAGTGACTTGCGATTGTCCGAAAGTTCTTTTAGTAACCTTTGTGTTAGTTTGAGACATCTCTTAAGATGTTGGAGCTATCGTAGTGATTTGAAACTTTCTGAATATCTTCGAGGAAGTCAAAGGAGTTTGTCCGCATCGGGAGATGGAGTTCTGTTTCGATTTGGTTCTTGGATTTTCTGGTGGTTTGGTCTAGTAGAAAAAGGATTCCAGAAAAGAGGATTTTTGTGAGCAATCAGGATTGATTGGTTCTAGTTTTTCGAATGGATTTCTGTTGTAGTATTTGTGACCAAATCGGATAGGTCATTAAACTTTTATGGAATTTGATGAACAACGTTTCTAGATGAGTTGATCAAGTTTGTGCTTGTGTTCATCAAAAGCTTTCTCATCTTCTTCGGATCAGAGTTGTGCAGTGGAAGCATGGTGGCGGCTATTCCAGAATAGAAGCAACTCGGATTCATCGGAAGATTTGTGTTTTCTTGAGTTTAGGGTTTTCTTCAGGAAGTTCTTTCGGGATCTGAAAGCTTGGATGTCAGGAGCATATGTTCTGTTTTTCGGGATAGGAGAAGCTAGTTTGAAGTTTATGATGCTTGTATGGTAGATTGGTGTTTTGGATTTCGATGGACTTTTGGGAGAATTATCTTGTTGAGCAGAATCAGGAGGTCATCTCATTCTTGATCCAGCTTTGATTTGAGAAGCATCTGTGACGTTTGGTTGATCAGGAAGATTGAGGGCACTCCAGGATCAGCAGTGGTTGTGGACAAGAGACGAAGAGATTCGGAATTCAAAGTCGGAGATTTAAATTTTTTTGGATAAGTTTTCTCCGATCATAAGAAGCAATGAGATTGGATAATTTGGGAAGCTAGCTCAAGAGTGTATGAGAATCTTTCTGTATTCTCTTAAGGATAAGTGTTTGTTCTATCACTGGTTTAGAACCAACAGATCATGGAGATTTAGAAGTTGATCAGATTGTCTATGATCCGGTATCTTGTTTAGATTGTAGATCTGGATTTATTGGAGTTCTAGATCTGAGTAGAGCGACTAGTTTTAGATTCTATAGAGCGAGTAACCCGGTGTTTGTACCTGGGAAACTCAAGGAAATTCTGTCCAGAATTCAGTCTGGATAGTTAGAATTGATCGGTTAAATTGGATATTATGGTTTCTAGTATAGTTGATAGCATTTGATTGCTATTTTAAAATTAAAATATGTAAGGAATTATTAAATTATCTTTGCGTTTAATTTCGGGGACGAAATTCATTTAAGCGGGGAGGAATGTGATGTCCCGGGATTTTGGCAATACTTATTTAATAATTTCCATTTATAATTTATTCTAAAATATGTTATATCGATTTAAAACTCTAAGTTAACCAAATATTTTAATTAATCTAATTTAACAAATGTTATCTTTTCAAAAATTCAATGATAATTTAATTTGAATGTTTATTCTTTTCAAATTATAATAATAATATATATGTGTAATTAATAATAATTGATCTTTTTAAGTTAATAAAAATGTTCTATTGGTAATGTATATATGTATATATTGTAAAAAGGGAATTGGTTTAGTTTAAATTTAATAAAAAATATTTTCAAATTATAATATATATATGTTTATATATTGTGATTTGATGTTCTGTTTTAAAATTCAAATAATTTCTGAAGCTAATATTTATGTTCTATTTATAATGAATATTTATATTTGGATATTTATTGTAAATAGAAAATAATGGATTAAACTTAAATAGGAAAAATAAGTTTTCAAAATTTTAATATACATAAGTTTTTATAGTAGTTTGGAAGGTTTTTGGTTTAATTTAATAAAATGCTTTTCAAAAGCTATTTAAAATAAATTTTTATTTATAAAACACTTAAAGGAAAAATCTATTTTTATTAAAAGAATGATAGCTTGAAAATAGTACGTTGTTATAAAGTTTAAATTGTTTTCCTTTAAATTAATTTTTGAAAACAAATTTAGATTTGTATATATAATATCAATGTTAGATAAAACAACTTTAGTTTAAACTTTTAAAATAAAATTTAAATAAATGTTACTTTCTTTTAGAACTTATCTTTAGGAAGTAAGTTTTAAATAATTATAAATTAAATCGTAAAGTTAAATACATTTCATAAGTTATATATATATATATATAACATGAGTATTAAATTAGTATTGTAATTAAGGTTTAATTTATTTATAAACAAGTAATTAATGTAAATAATCACCTCTTAAAAACATTTGGCATCATAAGAACTTAGGAAATACACTTGTCTACAAAATAATAAAAGAGTTTGATAATTGTAACTAAATAGTTTATTCTTGTAACAAGTGGCAAGCCTTTAATTTAAAAAAAAAGAAAGTATTGTTTTAATTAAAGTTTAGGAAGAAAAAGATCTGTTTGTTTCTTTTCTTCAAACATTCTTTAATTTTCTCTTCAACTAAAAAGAAGAAGAAATGAAATCAAATGCAAACTTCAAAACTGAAATCAAGGAAAACAGAATTCAAATCTATAACCAGAAAACAGAATTTCAACCTGTAAAGGAATATGAAGCTATGGTTCAATTCAAATCCAAGTATTCAACCTGAAAAATGGCTTCAACCTCAACTGGAAATCAACATGCAATGCTAAAGCAAAATTCGGTGGTTCAACAGCAAGTTAAAATGCAAAAGAAAAATTCAAATTCCTGGAAATCTAAATACAGTGATGCAGTGATCTTTGTTTATAAACTAGGTGAGTAAATTTATCTTAAAAACAGATTTAAATTTCTTATTTGTTTTTTTTCTGTGAAATGATTGATATGGAAATCATAATATCATTGTTGCATGCTTGATTCGAAGATTGAATACATGTTTAATTGGCTGTTTGAAAACCTGTAGCTATGAAGTTTTAAAATTCTGTTCTTTCATGTTCCAGTTTAAAGAATATTTTTTATCTTTTAAGATGATTACTAATATACATTAATCATTGAAGATAATTTGGTTATAACAAGGAAATCTTGTTATTAAAAATAAATATAAAAATTTAAATTAAACAAAAATACTGTAAATGATAATTTACAATGGAATGTCAAATTTTGAAGAAAATCAACCTTAATAATTTGGATTTTATTCATATGATCTGAAAGGTTGTTCAAATTCATGAATTTTAAAATGAATATTGTAATTTTTAAGATGGTGGTTGAAAAGAATTGGGGGTTTTATGTATTTGGGGTTTTGGTCGAATTCTGTTGATTGGAGTTGAGTTGGATGGTGAGCTTTGGCATGAAGGTTGACATGGTGTCTGGTGATGCAGGAAAATTGGTAGAATTTTTTTTTGTCGACCGTGGTGGCCGTGAAGGGGCAGAGTAGGGTTTAGTGTAGTTTTCTGTTTGTGGTCGGAAACAACATGGGTTCATCGTCGTTGATGCCTCGAGGTGGATCGCATGGAGGGGGATCGCGTTGTCGAAGTGCAAGGTGGCTCTGGAAGTGATGCCGTGGTCTCCGGCGTTGGGGTTCGCCGTTGGCGTCGTTTTTTGGGTTCGAATGTTTTTCTGGTGGAGGATGTTGTAGCTATATTTTGTATCGGAGGGGTTTTCATCAATCCTAGGTGATGAGGTAGTTGAGATGGTCAGAGTCGACTTGAGGAGTGCTGTAGCGATGATCGCCGTCGACCATGGCCGGTGTACACGTGCACGAGGCCGAGATTTGGTGTTCTGCTGTTGTTTTCATGGAAGGAAATTTGCCCGGGGTTTTTTTCGTTGTTTTGCTCGAGTATGGTCTCGTGTTTGGTCTCGCGTGTGACTCGGAGTTGAAGGAGGGTGACGTGTGTGTTTTGGGTGAATAGCTTGGTTACAGGATTGTGTTCCTGTTCAAATTTTTAACCTGCAGATTGAATTTCTGAAGGTAAAAAGCAAGCTAGGTTTTTAAATAGTTTTAAAATATCTTTGAAATGTTTTAATTTAAACTTTAGGTTAGAACAAGTTAAGTTAATTTTTTTTTTAAAATAGTTTGTTTGTTTAAAACCAAGTTTGAATTTTATAAAAATGAAGTTTCAAAATTGAAAGCAAATTTGATGTTTAAACAAAGTGTTTAAATTAGTATTACTAAGAATGAATGTTTTACTTTAAAGGAATTTTAGTTTTAAAGTTTGGATTTTATAATTTAAACTTTTGTTTAAAATAGATTGTTTTCATTTAGTTTTATTAATGATATAATGTTTTCAAATAAATTGTATTTGAAGTTATTTAAAATGTGATTGAGGTGAGGTATTTAATAATGATAAATTAAAAGATGGTGTTTAGTGTAAGCCAATTTCAACCTTTTTGAATTTAAATATTTTCAAAATGATTTATAAAGGTTAGTAAAATTATGGTTTACCTAAATCAAGTTTTATTTATAAAGGTAATTGAAGTAAATTACTTAATTTACTTAAACAATTAATGTTAGTAATTAAATTAAGGTAAATTAGTTAGGTAATTAATTAAGTGTAATTAATTACTTAATTAAAAATTAAATAATCAAGGTTAATTAATTTAGAAATAATTAGTTAATAAGTAATTAAGAAGTTAATTACTTAATGATTAAGAAGAATTATTTAAAAATAATTACTTAATGAAGTAATTAAGTAATTAATTACTCAGTGTAATTAATTAAGTAAATTATGGTTAATTTTAGTTAATTAATTTAGTTTAATTAATTAAAAAGAATTACTTAATGATGGCATTAAGTATAATTACTTAATGTAATTAAAGATGTGTAATTACTTAGTGAAGTAATTAATGAATAATTACTGAATTGTAATTAATTAAGGAATTACTTGATGGATAGTAATTAAAGAAGTATAATTACTTAGGGAAGTAATTAACAGATAATTACTAGGTGTAATTAAAGAATTGGTTAATGTAATTAATCAAGGTGTTGGTTTAATTAGTAAAGTAATTAAGGAAGATTTTGATTAATCAGGTTCGATTAATAATTGTAATTGAGTTTATAATTAATTATTAAATGTAATTGTGAGAATAATTGATAAATAAAGTAATTAGAGGTCATTAATTTATGTAATTAATGAATAATTAATTGTTTAATTAATTTATAAATGTGATTAATTATAAGATAATTAATCAATGAAGTAAGAAAGAAGTAATAATTAATTAATGAAATTAATTAAGGATTTTTGTAATTAATTATTGATAATTAATTGATTAGAAATTAGTTAAGATTAATTAATGATTAAAGATAAATTAATCTGTGTAATTAATATAAAAGCTAATTACATAGTGTAACTAAAGAATAATTAATCTAATTGATTAATTAAGAATATGATTAAAGGATAATTAATCGGTAATTGAAGATTAATCAATTGGATTTTGAAGGTGATTAAAGAGTGATTAATTAATTAATTGTAATTAATTAATGATTGATTAAGCAGGATTAGTTGTTTAATTCTCAAGTAATTAATTTAATTTAAGATGATTAAATTAATTATAAAGGAATTAATGATACCTGTTTGTGTATGATTGTTATGGAATATCTGTATTGGTTGATATCTATTGGATGCTATGCTGTGATATTCTGTGGTATGATATTTGATATATCAATGATAAATGTGTGATATTTATCTGTGAATGATGTTGTGTGAATTCAATATGTTTAAATTGAATTAATCTGTTAAACTTAAATCACTTGGACATTAAGATGGCGTTTGGATTCGATGAGACCAGGATCGAGTTTCCAAATTTGGAATTCCGAAAACCACATCGATCCAAGTTAAACGTTAGGTCGTAAATCCAAGGGGAATGCAAGTGAAGACTCAAGGTGTAAGAACTATTCGTCAGTATAACTCTGGGGGTGATTCCGAGATGAGTTTGACGGAAATAGTACTTACAGGTTCGAGATGGTGATTCAGAGTGCAAGGGTTATGGTCGTTAACTCTGAGGGTGGTTCCAAAAAGAGTGTAACGAGATAGTACCTTCGGTTTCGTTCGAACCCGGAATGAACTTTATGGATTGAATGCTTTCAGAACATCGTCAGGTGGACGATGAGCATTCTAAGATAGATATGTTCTATAAAGGTAATCGCAGCCTCAAGCCTCATCAACTTGGAATGGCTAAAACAGGGAAGGTGCAGCAAGGCTAAGTGGGTCATGTTCAAGTAGGACGAGATTTACCCCTGTCTAGAGGTCCCTTTTTATTTCGGCTGTGTGGGGCGGTTGATCATGACAACTGCCAGGATGGTCTTGTTCGGGACTGTCCAGTAAGGGACGGTTCCGGCTTTGTGTTGCAGGGGAGCGGGCGTACTTCTCGGTGCGGTGATCTAGGCTACGTATTGTGACGGGCGGTACCCCAGTAGCCCTGTTATTGTATGGAATCCAAAATCCAATAAGTGCCTGTACGGTTTTGATTGTGCCCAACTATGTTGGAACGCGAGATGTAAGCATTCCAGCTATTTCTGTATTTTATTTTGAAAACCCTAGACACTATTATAATATCACTGGATTTCCTATCAAATGTTTTGGTTATCGTAAGGTAAAAACTTACCCTTGTTTATTTGTGGGGAGTCTTACGTGATACCTTTGTTTTCAAAGGATTTTCTAAAGTTAAGCAATTTTAAACCGTTTACTCACACTAGACCCCTGTCTGACCCGAGTGCTTATTTTCTGTTTTATTAAACTCTTGGGTACTCATATTACGTGTAATCAAGTGATTCATGTTTTCTTTGACGAGTTCTGGAGGAGAAATGGAGCAGCTGGCTTCAGCGTGTATATATATATATATATATATATATATATATATATATATATATATATATATATATATATATATATAGTGGTTCCGCTGTGTTTGAGTTGTTTCTGTTTCTGTTATGTACTTGAGTTGTAATATCTAGAAAGGTGTTTATAACTGTCTAGTTAGTTTTGTTTGAGCTGTATAACTCTGATGTATATGATACTATGTAATGTTATATTTGGTTAATATAATTTATTCGTTCCGCTGTGAGATTCTGATGTTGTTTGGTTCTTTCTTTTCTATCTTTTCTCTTTTCTATCCCTTTTTTTCTTCTTAATGATGCGTCTTTCTGTGTTATGAAAGGCGGGTCATTACAGAATGCCTCAACACGTCCATTAATTGCCCTTGCACTATAATTTGTGCAGTACCACAGATAAACCTCCGCCTTACAAAATATAAATACCTTGTTCATGAGAATGTTATTAAGTATACTCTTAAATTATGGATTAATAAAAAGAATATACTTTGATGAATGAATCCAAGAAGATCTGCCATAACCTATTGGGAATATAGCAGAACACTTAACAAACATTTTTGGCCACACACACACACACACACACACACACACACACACACACACACACACATATATGTGGAATTTAAATATATTCCCCCTCATTTTGGCAAAACATTTATCGATCCTACAAAACATACAATCCAGATTAGAGCAAAAATTTTGGATACAGATTTTGAAGATTGGAATGAAGATTGTTATCCAGAAAAAATTGTTCACATAAAAATCAACGAACAGACATATGAAAGGCATAGAGCATCAAGAATTGCTGAAGACCAAGATTGGGATAACGACAAACTATATCTATATGCAGAAACCCTGATTCTCAATCTTTTTATTACAAGAACACTTGAAGAACACAAAATGACTTATAAAGGATATATCAGCTGCATAAACAAACGATTGAATTATTACACTTGGTGGGAACTAATTGGGGATCAAATTTTAAACTGAGAAATTATCATACATAACAATATGAAAGTGTATACGATAAAGTAGGATTCTCTTTGTTAATCGAGATATATTTTAATAACTCTTGACGTGGATGAAGACTCCTTATGATAAGACGAGTCGCCTGAAAAAGACACTTTGAAATGAATTTAGTTCCACATGAGAAATAATGAAAACGACATGCAAATAGTCACTTGATGCTTTTTGCAAAAAATAAAAAAAATTATTTGTTCTTCAAACAAAAGTGGTTAAATTGGATTCAACATCTTTGTTTCACACAAATGTTGTACATTACCATATAATAGTAAATGACAATTTTCAATTTAATGTAATACGTTAACCACAAACTTCTATTTTATAAATTTAGAATTAAATATCCTACTTAAATACATTTTTCAATTAAACGTAATACATTAACCATAAACTTCTATTTTATGAATTTAGAAATGAACATCCTACTTAAATACCAAAGTAAGAAGAGGGGTAAAAATTCAATAAGTGATATAATTTCTTACCTTTTGAGTTTGAATTCTTGCTGTTTTGAGTTTAAATATTAATTTTAAAGATCAACTTTTGAGGGCATCGATGTAAAGATGAGTTCATTGAGTTGGTATAATAAAATAAAAAATAATTGATAAAATAAAAATGGAATAATAGTTTGGCATTTTAATGTATTTAAATCATGTTTTCCATTTGGAATATGTTTCCAACATGTAAAAGATAAATCATTTATTCTTTTGCATAAATTTTAGAAAACTAAGAAAAATATGCATAATTACGATATAATTCTAATCTAAGAGCAAGAACAGTATTTTTGTAAGAGCATTTACAAAAATTCCAATTCCTTTACTTTAGCATTAAAGATAAATGAAAACTATTCAAACAGTTTAAAGTCAATCGCTTTGCAATCTAGATCACAAACATTTCACAATATCATTCAACGAATTTTAGATTATACGAAAATGCAAAAAATACAAAATTTCTTATCATCGAATACCAAGCTATGCAACCAACAGTCAAATATTTGCAATTTTTTAATTCGAAGCACTGAAGTCACATTTTTTTTTTGAGTATGTCAATGTAATGTAATATTTGTATTATTGTGTTTCCTCAAGCACTATTTCTGCATAAAAAATAAAGATGTGGGAACTTAGCTTGCAAACATAATTGAATTCTTAATATAATATAATGTTTGGCAACCAAATTACACTCTTTACGGTTCAAGCTGCATTAGATAATACAAATGTTTACAAATATGACTTTTAGTTAGTTAAAAATTCATATGATAAGTTACCATTTAACATGGAATTAGATATTAAATTAGCACGTTGTATCAGACATATCATAAATTTGAAAGAGAGTGTGGATCGTGCAATATGGAAATATACTAAATATGTATGAGATTAAAACAAAGATAGTAGACAATAGAGTAAATAAAAGTGAGCACACCAAGATTTTTATACAGGTTCGAACTTCCCGTGTTACGTCCAGTCTCAGACTCCTTATGTGATTTAACTAATCAATAACCCTCACTTAACCTGAAGGAATAGGTATCTAACAAACTCTTGAGCAGCAGAACAGGATGCCTCGGCAACTGAAGAGGACTACACATTGCCTAAGCAGTAAAACATGACTTCTACTAGTATATAAAATTGTTTGACTAATGTGTTCTTGATAATGTAGATATGTCAATGTTTGTACACCCTTCCTATAATCAAATCCTCAAGTACATGAGTGTGTGTGAAGATATAAAAGGAAGATTATCGTTATGAATCAAAGAATATGAATATAAATTCAAAGATTCAAGCATTGAAACTAGTTTTGAAGTCTCTTCTCTTTGTAGTTTATACCATGTATATATTACTCTCTTTTTGCTGCTATCTCCATATAGTCTTTGTTAATGCTCCTTGTCATGAATCAAAACTCATGATTCAACATTCTCCCCCTTTTTGATTGATGACAACCTGTAACTGATGAATTGATATATAGTAGAAATCATATAACAAAAGTTATATATATTTCTCCCCTTGAATGTGTGGCGATAATGTAATCTGCATAAAACTTGTTAGTAGACATTTTTCTCCCCCTTTGTCATCGATAAAAAGGAATAGACTTAAAGCATAGAATAAGCATAACTAACATAACAAACCAAGATGTAGCTACATAATGTATCGTAGGAAAAAGCAAATAAAGTTCCATAAACCAAAATAACACAAGGCTATTTAAGTACAAGCCTTGATAGAAAAGAAAGTTGAGTAAAAGAGCAAAGAAAATACCATATCCAATACGATAGCACCTAACTATTCATCGGCATCCCATTCATATTATTGTTTTGGAATGGTGGGAGACTTGCCTAGAGATGATGCTGCACCACCAAGTCCACCTCCGCTAGTTTTGCTAGTGTCTGTGCCGGTGTGATCCTCGGATGTGCTCCAGGTAAATTGTGGTACATGGCGGTTTCCTATAGATGGCATGGTCGAAGTAGAGGCAGAACAAGAAATATCATCCCATAAGATGGAGAAAAAACCTTTGATTTTGTTAAGCTTTTTGTCAACCCTTTTCAAACGTGTGTCAAGAATAAGTTGGCTCCGGGATAAAATCTCAGTAGATTGTTGGGTTGAATGATTGGAGGTTGCAAGTTGAATCTCGTCATTTCTGGAATGTGATGGAGGAGTAGGTGAGCGACGTGGTTGAAAGGAAGGACCTTGATCTTGTTGTTGTTGACGTCATGCACGTTGGCATGCTTTCCATGCATCAAATTCCATAATAGGAGGAGGAGTAACAGGTAATTTCATGAGACTAAGAGTTCTCATGTTTATAGCACCAACATTTGACACTTCGGAATCGGGAAATGACACTTCTAAGTTGATAAGAAGACGTATAATGTATTCCCCAAAATAAATCACATTTATTTTTCCTTGATTAAACGAGAGGAATTCATCTAAAATTAATTGCGTTCAGTTGACTTGTGTGCTACTCCAAATTGCATATAGAGCTTTAAAATTATTTTGAAAGACAAGCTCATATGACCCGGTACTTGGAAGAATAGTTTTCATTAGGGTCTTATGCATAATCCTAGCTTTAGGACGTAGAGACATTGATTTTACACCGGTTGCATCATCGCCCAAAAATTGATGACTTAATCTATCTCGAGTTGCCATGTTGCATTCTACTTCATCAATGGTGATGCCATGATTTGGTGATTGTAAAATACGGGCAATGTGATCGAGAGAGAACCAAACAGGTTTGCCATAAATAAGACTCCACACACAATTGTTGGTATGTCTAGGATGTTGATGTCCTAAGTTAAGATTAGGATAGAAAAGCCTAACCATAATGTGATTAATCTTATGGCTATTCAATTTTAAGTCTATTAAAGATTGTAAGCCATTTCGATCAGCCAATTCTCGAAGCCTATAAGATTCAAAATCAAGGAATACCATAAAAGAACCTTCAAATATCCTTGCCGATTTCATTGTGTTCCATCTCTCCACTGCCGTCCGATCATAGAGCCATTGAGCGACGAGAGAGTCTACGGCTGCAGTTGAGGATGATCTAGTGGTTTCTGAACGGTCGGGAGGCATGATTTGTGGTAAATTTTATGGTAGAAAGACGAAAAATGGGATTTTTAAGGTTTGGGAAAAATAGAGTTTGGGTAAAAAAGAGGAAAGTAAAAGTGAAACTATGAAGAGATAGGTTAAAAAGGCGATGGAAAGGAGGGTAAAAAGGCTCAGATACGTCGTTCAGTCGACTGAATACAGCAGGTCAGTCGATTGAACTAGAATTAAAATGCACAGTGAGCCTGTTAAGGAATCAAAAACCAATATGTACCAAAGATTATACAAAAAGTGGATGAATACACCATAAAATATATAAAATGAAATAGATAAAGACATACAATAATTATTTAGAGGATGGTGATTTTCGTGGTGTCTTTTGATATGGTGTCGTTTGTTCATCCAGCTTTACTTTTGTATCTTCAATGTGCAGTCGTAATGGAGACCATATATTGTTACAAGTCATTGTATGTGGTGAGACCGGAGGTGGTCGAGGACTGGGTTCCCATGGATTGTGATAGGAAGATGATGTTGGTTGGTGAACATTAGATGTAGATCAACCACAAATTTTCCAACCGAGTTTCTCTAGAAAGTTAGGACATTTGAAATTAACTTTTTGTTCATAGTACATTTCTCGTTGGAGTTCTAGTTGTTTCCGTTGATAATGATGCATATCATTAATCTTTCGTTTAGTTGGTGGAGAACCGAAGAATAAGAAACGACAAGTTTTCTTCTTTTCTAGAGTATGTCCGGTATGATTTTGTGGAGATACAAACCTGGCAAGTTCGTAGCAAGGATTTGGTGTAGGTAATGATTGAGAGGAAGAATTATAAGTGGAGGATGGTGTAGAATAGTCAATGGTTGATTGGTCGGAATAATCATGGCCATTGGAGGCCATTGAATTGAAAAGGATAAATAGGTCGAACTTCATGGTGAATTGCAAAAATTGATACGAATAATAAGATGATATTAAAAAGAAAAGTAATGATTTAAAAAGAGATAGTAGGAAGTTTAAATAGGTGAAGAGTATGCTAAAAAAAGAATTAATTTGAGGTTGAGAAAGCTTGAGAGAACATAATCATAAACTAAAAATAGTAAAAAGAGATGAACGGAAGGAAATGTTTGTTTAGATGGAAGGTGTAAACCAAAACTGAATATGAGTATAATGTTATGTTTTAAGTCTAACATATAACAATACTAGCTCATATGGTAAAGACATACCACTTCCAATCTAAGATCCACAGTTCAAATCTTAGCAATTACACATATTTTTGAACTTGAACTTTTTTTGGTTTTCTTATTCATATGGATATTGTAGCTAAACAACAAACAAACATAGCTCATTTGGTAAAATAGACATCTTCATGTTAGGAGAGCTAAGTTCAAAAACTAGAAAAGGCAAAGAATGCAAAGATTTTGCAGAATTTTACTCGGACATAAATTTTACAAATCCTTAAAAGAGACGATTCCGAGTTCTCGTCGAAGTTTTATAAAAATATTTTCGATAAGCGGTGTAACATCCCGCCTTTTTGCACGCTTTAAATCGACGATAAACCACACACGTCAGACTTAAACATACAAAAGGGCGGATTGTTATGGATAAATAAGAAAAACGAGAAAGAAATAAAACAAAACAGAATCTCACAACGGAAGGATAAAATATAATAATCAAATATACAGTTTATAAAGCTGTTTAAAATATTCAATTATACTTATACAACATACATCAGAGTTACACGTACCATATAACAAAGTAGAAGAAAAATATGAGTGCAGTGGAATATAATAAATAATAATAATAGGAATCTCCGTCTTCTTCCTCCAGAGCTAAAGTCTTCGATCCTGAAACGCTCGGACTGACCCGAGCGAATTGAAAAGACAAAACAGTCGAGTCAGAACTAAAAGATCTTATGTAAGTTAAATCAACAGGAATAAATATGAGCGCAGTAACTCAAAAGATGCTCGGGATTCACATCTCTTAAGGATCCGTTAAACTATTTACTATGTAGTATATTTCGCTATTATAATAGTGTCTATAGTAAAATAAACATACTTTTAAATAGCCTTAAGGAGTGACCCAATATTACCCTTAACACGTAATAGTCCCAGTAGTCCATCCAATATCATAGTCCCTCCTGATCGGGAATCCCCCAGAGGATACCACACGGGCTACGGGAGAAAACCAAACTCGTACAAGGCGCGATAGGGTAGGTGACACGGCACAACTAGGCAATGCCAGGGTAGATATACCAATTATGCTTCCGGGTCGGTGGTAATGCGTAGCTGCTACTACCGCCCACAACACCCCCAAATCAAAGAAATCAAAAGTGGCCACCGAATCAATCCAAAGGTCAAAGTATAATATCGAAGGAACGCGTCCGATCAAAGGTGCTACCTCAATTAACCCGTCAATCGCTCCTGTTTTAGCCACCTTATGCCAACTCATGGGAGTTGGGTCCACGTATTTACCTCAAAGGAAACGCCGCCACCATCCTACTTCATTCTGGAATCTCCACCGCGTACATGGTTGTTAAAGTCGTTTTCGGAGTTGTCAGAGAGTATGACAACTTCCGATCCCGGTCACTTGAACAACCAATCGTTATTATAACACCGCGGTTATTCCAAAATAATTTATACTTTAAAACTAGAATATAATATCTCTTTCAAACCATATAAATGTAGGATCTAGATTAACCCTAGGGGGGGGGGGGTGAATAGGGTTATAGCAAATTTTCTCGAATTAAACACAGAAATATAATAGCAGAAATAAATATGCTGAAAAATAAATCACACACAAAATTTACCCAGCTTCGGCAACCCCTGCCTACTGCTGCATTCACAGATTTCTATTAGAATTAAACAGTATCACGCTTACAAACACTCTACTAGACTCGCAGACCCTTTTGCTCCCGCTCACAAACACTCTACTAGACTCGCACACCCTGCTCCCGCCTATAGAGTTTCTCTCACTCGCAAACACTGCTCCCGCCTATAGAGCTTTGCAAACTCGCACACCCTGCTCATTGAACTAATTCAAAACAGACAATCTGACACTACCTAAACCTAGGTGGTGATTTACCAAGATTCTTTGGTTCGTAAAACAAAAACAATAATTAAAAAAACAATATAAAATAGCCCTAAAACTAATTATAATAAAGCCTTAAAATTAAAAACAAACAAAACCCCCCTTTTTTTAATAAGACCGGCCCACTAATTAGAAATTTTCGTCCCCTTTCTCCTTTTAATTTTATCGGCCTGGTTCCCCCTTTTTTTTTTCTTGAGAATAATGCCGGCCGTTGTTTTCTTCTTTCTGAGATTAGGGCTTGTAAAATTGGGGTTTCGATCTCTCTGCTCTGGAAATTAGGGCTTGAAGTCGCCGGCTTTAATTCGATCGATCCATTGATATTTTGCGTGTCGCCTTGATCGATTTATTCCTTGTTGCTTATGCGGCTGCTTCGATGGAGTTCGTGTTCGAATTGGTATGTTCTTTTTATTGCTTGCAATTGCTTGATTTCTGTATTGCGAACTCCTCCTTATGCCGATGATGATAATTTGGATTTTATAGGGTTCGATCCCCTGAGTTTTCGTTCGTATATTCGTGTTTGAATTTGTCAATGAATTACCTCGGCCACTTGATGATGCTTGAATGTTTGAGATTGATTCTGACTTCTTCAAATTACTTGAACAACACGGTTTCGAATTCATGTGTTGACCACGGCTTTAATTTGTGACATTTGACTTTGTCACACATATATTTTTGACTTGTTTAATCATCTTGATTGACACAGCTTCAGTCATCTTTGCATTCCTCCACTGTAGCATTGATTTCGTGATTTTTCACTTTGTTGACTTGTTCATCATTGAATTTGCGATTCACTGTCACTTCGGCCTTGATACTGAGTATTTACTTCGGCCATTTGATTTTCTAAACTTCTGGATATTGTGGGATGCCGTCTCCATTTTGTTGTTGCAGTATTCATTGTTGTTGTGTTCCTCACTGATGCATTGTTGTAACTCCATCTTGATTTGGGTTATTTTTCACTGTAACAGATGCTACACTTGTTCATGTATATATTACTTTGTTTCACTGGTGGCCTATGTGCATGCTTCACTGTTCTTTGCATTTGTTCATATGAGTGTGCTCACTGTTGTTTGTACCTGTGCATATATGTATACTGAGTTTGCATTTGATCTTGATCATACTTCGGCCTTGGTTTTATTGCTACAGCATGCTATTCACTTTCTCTGGTATCATTTTTTGGTTTGCATTGTTTATGTTACTTTGACTTGTTGTATCTGCATTCACCATAGTTTGTACCTGCATTTGCCATACTGTACATATATTCTTGGCTCTGGTTCATTGTTGTTGTTTAAGTTAGTATGTTGCCCTTTTACTTGAACTTGATCTGGTGCAGCTTGTTTCATTATCTGTTGCATACATGAGAGTGACACTGTGCTCTATTCATGCTTGTTACATTCAGTTTGCACTTGTTCATCATGTAGCTTGTTGGTCTTCATTTGAAGTCGTGGCATTCATGTTTGACATATATGCACTGTGTGGTCTTGATTCATGCAGTCTTCATTAGCTCTTGATAAATGCACTTCTGGAGCTTGTATAATTTGAGTTGACATATTTGTGGTCTTCATTTGGTGATTTGCACTGCTACACTGTTGCATTATAGTAGTTGCTTCTGCAGTTGCACATTGCTGCTTGTAGCACTTGTATACTTGGTCTTGTACTGTCCACTGCCCTGTAATCTTGAGTTGCAGTGAGCTCGACATTGTTGTTTAGTTCACCACTGACTTGATGCTGCATACATGTTTGTTGCAGTCCCTTTTTGCTGTTGTTATCCACATTGAACTGCTTTTGATGCACTTTTGAACTTTGTTGCATTCATGTCCTTGCAGTCTTCATGACTGTACTGTTGCAGTCGAGTTGTATTCATGTACACTTGTGGCTTGAACTGGAACTGTTTGTAGTCAATTGCTTTGTCTATTTGCCTTGAGTTGAACCTATCTTGGGTTTGACCTTGTTTTTGATTTCTGTGCTTTTGTTTGATTTTTTGCACACGAGTTGGCGAGGCAGTGCACACGTATACGAATGTACACATGTGTACTGCAGCCACTCATAGTTACCTGTCCCTGATAAAAATACTGATATGCACAGATATTGCATAGTCAAAAATGATGATGAACAACCCAAATAACTGAGGCAAACAATGTTTTCAAAATCATCGTTTCTTTCAAATTTCAAAAAAATATTTCTCTTTCAATTTTACTGCGTTTGAAAATATTTTTGCAGATTACTTAGATGCTGGATTCAAGCTGGATTATAGTTGAAGACAAAAATATGAGTGCGAGTGATATGTAGTAAGGTTGTGATGTAAATGTGAAATGTCATGTATTGTAGTCAAAATTGTATATGTATAGTGAGAGCTTGAAATTGTACTATCAAAGTTGTAATAAATATTTGTTTGAATAAAAATTTCTGTTTGAATTCAAAATCTGTTTAACTTGTTCTGTTTGAATTCAAATTCGAATTCTGTGTAATTTAATTTTATTCAACAAATATTTATTTAATCTATGAAAAAACAAAATAGTACATTACCAAATACATACTATTCAAAATTGTAATAAATATTTGTGTGAATAAAATTTCTGTTTGAATTCAAAATCTGTTTAACTTGTTTTGTTTGAATTCAAATTCAAATTCTGTGAAATTTATTTTATTCAACAAATATTTATTTATTCTATAAAAAACAAAATAGTACATTACCAAATACATTTATATGAATGTATATATGTTTATTATCATCAAACAAAAATCATATAGCGCAAAGCGCATATTCAACAATCTCCCCCTTTTGATGATAACAAACATATATTTAAGATTTTGAATATATTAAATGTATTTGATAGTTTCATTTGCTCCCCCTATTTGAATGCTTCCTTTTTATGTGATACTCCCCCTACATATATGGCTCCCCCTACATATATGCATACAAATAAAAATATGTAAATGAGCCTATATGCAAAGTGAAAATTATTTGACCTTTGCTTGATTCTATTTGACAAAATCTTAACTTTTCTCTCCCCCTTTTGTTATCAGCAAAAGAATAACAGTGTTATAAAAATAAGGATGAAGTGATAGACATGAATCAAACATTTAACTCAATTAAATATAAATATCAAATTTCAATAAAACTCAAACAAAAATCATAATTACCCTTGTCAAGCGCATATTCCACTTTCAGAAGTGATGGAGATAGAATCATCAAAAATTCATATAGATATGTCTATTTGTGGTATATTTATTTCTGGAAATTTGAATATCTACTAACCATGCATAACCGTTAGGACTTTTAAATGAGATTAGTAATATTCCAATTTAATTTAAAAAATGAAATCAAGTATCTTCTAACCACGCATGACCGTGAGGACTTTTAAATGGGATTAGAATCAACTTGTCTATTAAATCAATTATTTTTGATATGCGTTCCATACATGCATAACCGTGAGGACTTTTAAATGAGCATGGAAGCACATAATCAAAAATCCAAGTAATTCACCCATGCATAACCGTTAGGACTTTTAAATGAGAGTGAGTACTTTGGATATTTATTTTTATTGCTAAATATAATAAGTTGAAGCACAGATAATTCCCTTCACAGATTTAAGATATTGAAGAACAAATGATTTCCTTTGTAAACTACCACAAATTTACATACTAAATATGATCTTGATGAGTGATGTTCGATAGAAAGATGATAGAAATAGAAATGGTCATGGAATTATTACCCAACAAAAAGTTTTTATAACTCTTGTTATGAAATTCTAAAGAAATTTTCTAATTATACTTTCTCGAGTTATAATATATGATAAATATCAACACTCATCTCTTTTTCAATCACTATTTATCTTTTCGATAATCAAAGGGAGTCAGATTAGTCAAATTTGTCATTTAAAATCAAATTAAAAATTATAAAATCAATTTTTCAAAAAATGATTAAGCTGTAAATATGGTCAAACATGATTTTCTTGAGGGGAGTTTTATAAGAAAATTTTCTGCTATTTGAAAATTATTTCAAGTGAAAAATATGCAGATATTTTCTTTGAAAAAAAAAACGATGCAGCAAATGAATGTTTCAAAAATTAATCACGTTACACTAATAATTTTTCTATCAACTATATTACCAGTGTAATCCGCATCTGAATTTAAATTTCACTCAATATTCACTTGTTGAATCAAACCATGAGATGTGCACCAAAAATTTCAAAACATCATTCTTTTGAATTTGAATTTAAGCCGTGTTAACACTCAAACAAATATCATGATGTTAATTTCAGAAACCAGAGGATAAACAATTATTTTCATGAGTAATCAACAGTCAATCAACATCATAATTATTTCAAAAACAATTTCTTAAAATCCTTTTTCTCATGAATTTGAAATCGTGCAAATTTACAAGCAGTGATCAAAATGTCAGAACCAATATATCTACGTGTAGCATGAGTAACCAGCATTTGACCGAACAAATTTATATAAATTAGTTCAAAATTGAAAATATGATTGGTCATCAATTAAGCACAAATTAATGTCATAAATAAGAACAAGTCAAAAAATCATATCAATTAAGTCCGAATCAGTCAACCATCATAATTACTCCAAGTAATTCTATTTAAAGATGGTTAGTCAATATTTTAAAAAAAATCATAGCATCAAAATCATCATCTTTTGTTCATCTCAATATTGGCTGATTTTAATTTAGAGTATGGTGCAGATAATCACATTTAAAAACAATTACCTGTTTTACCTTTACGATAATTTTTCGTGATTGCCCATTGTGATTCTGTCACCTTTATACTAGGCTAAGGAACTTTGTTTTGTCGCCCATTTTGTTTCTGGAACAGCCGAAATCCAGAGAACACTGTTGTTGTTCCTTAGCCTGCCACCACACCTACACGATAAAAGATTTATGTGACCTATTTGTTTTTATAGGTCCATTGTTATTAGTGGCAGAATATGAAAAATATGTTTTTGGAGACTCAAAACTATTTATATATGTTCCTTTTGGCACCCAAATTTGTTTGACTTTCAAAGATTTTATATTTGTGCCTTTTGGAACCCAAATTGGTATAGTTTTCACGTGTTTGGGTCTATAACAATAATTATTTCGATTATGCCCAAATTCTCTACAAAACGTGCTCATTAAATTGACTTGATTAAATTTTGTGTTCCTATGACTATGATTTTCAACATGATTTCCAATTATTTCAGATCGAGCAACACTTTTACCTTTATCATCATCTTGTGATTTTCCAAAACCTAGTCCTTTTCTATTGTTAGCAAAAATTTGATTTCCCAATAGCATGTTGAAAGATCTTTCGCCTCTTGAAAAGTTATTCAAAGATTTCTCAAGATTTTGGACTTTGGTTTTTAGTGTTGTATTTTCAGCGACAAGTGAGGTGCATCGATTTATAAAATCCTTTTTTCTAGTGTCAATGTTTTCTTTAAGACTCAAGTTTTCTTTTTCAAGATTCTCAAAGTTATTCCTCGGTTTTGATAATTCTGAACCTAAAATCTTACATTTTTTACATTCTAGGTTTTGAATATTTTCAAGTTCAGTTTTTAACCTAAAATTTTCACGAGCAAATTCTCTCCTATCAGATTTCAGTTTTTCAATTTTAGATTCAAGAGTATCCACTACCTTAGTAAGATCAGAACACATAAAAACAAGTTCTTTATAAGAAAACTCACCTGCCTCACTAGATTCGTCGGAGGTTGCTTCTGATTCTGATTTTGCCATGCAACACAAGTTAGCCTCCTCTGAGCTGCTATCCGAAGCTTCCTCTCCTTCTTCATCATCCCAAGTCGCTGCAAATACCTTCTTCGCCTTTTTCTTTTCTTTGTTGTTTTTGAGAAGTGGGCATTTTGGTTTGATGTGGCCAGGCTTGTTGCAGTTATAACATGTCAGTTCATTATCGGAATTTTCGGAATCTTTTGACCTATTGCCCTTTGTTTTCTTCTTGCGTGGCTTGAATCTAGACCATCTTCTAAGATTATTGACAGCCATTGCAAGCTCTTCAATTGGATCTTCTTCATCGCTTTCTTCTTTGCTCTTTAAGGCAATCGTCTTCTTCTTTGGTTCGGAGTTGTTGCGTTCTTCCTTTGCTTTTAACTCAAGCTCATATGTCATCAAGTTGCCAATCAACTCCTCCATGCTTAGTTTGCTCAGATCTTTCGATTCTTGGATTGCTGTGACTTTTGCCTCAAAATTCATTGGTAAAACTTGTAGCACCTTACTCACAAGCTCTACCTCAGTGAAGACCTTCCCAAGCGCTCTAGCGTTGTATACCACGGTTGAAAAACGTCCAAACATGTCTTTTATGCTCTCGCCTTTGTCCATTACAAAGTTTTCGTATTCGTTGCTGAATAGGGCTAGACGAGACTCCTTGACTTGAGAAGTTCCTTCGTGTGTCACCTCCAAAGTATGCCAGATTTCCTGTGCTGTTGTACAATGAGAAATTCTATTAAATTCATTTTTATCAAGAGCACATATCAAAGCATTCATGGCTTTAGCATTTGTCGTTTTCAATCTCTTATCGTTAGCATCCCACCTATCCTTAGGTTTAGGAATCTCAGTACCACCAACGATTATAGTGGGAGGTTTATAGCCAGTTTCAATAATATCCCAAACATCATAATCAACGGAACTAAGATAAATACTCATCCTAACTTTCCAATAAGCATAATCGTTTCCGTTAAACATGGGTGGCCTAGCAATAGATTGCCCCTCAGAAAAAGCATTATTTTGTAGACTCATGACTCTAGAGTTAAATAAAAATATACCGGGCTCCGATACCACTTGTAGGATCTAGATTAACCCTAGAGGGGGGGGGGGGGGTGAATAGGGTTATAGCAAATTTTCTCGAATTAAACACAGAAATATAATAGCAGAAATAAATATGCTGAAAAATAAATCACACACAAAATTTACCCAGCTTCGGCAACCCCTGCCTACTGCTGCATTCACAGATTTCTATTAGAATTAAACAGTATCACGCTTACAAACACTCTACTAGACTCGCAGACCCTTTTGCTCCCGCTCACAAACACTCTACTAGACTCGCACACCCTGCTCCCGCCTATAGAGTTTCGCTCACTCGCAAACACTGCTCCCGCCTATAGAGCTTTGCAAACTCGCACACCCTGCTCACTGAACTAATTCAAAACAGACAATCTGACACTACCTAAACCTAGGTGGTGATTTACCAAGATTCTTTGGTTCGTAAAACAAAAACAATAATTAAAAAAACAATAGAAAATAGCCCTAAAACTAATTATAATAAAGCCTTAAAATTAAAAACAAACAAAACCCCCTTTTTTTTTAATAAGACCGGCCCACTAATTAGAAATTTGCGTCCCCTTTCTCCTTTTTATTTTATCGGCCTGGTTCCCCTTTTTTTTTTTCTTGAGAATAATGCCGGCCGTTGTTTTCTTCTTTCTGAGATTAGGGCTTGTAAAATTGGGGCTTTCGATCTCTCTGCTCTGGAAATTAGGGCTTGAAGTCGCCGGCTTTAATTCGATCGATCCATTGATATTTTGCGTGTCGCCTTGATCGATTTATTCCTTGTTGCTTATGCGGCTGCTTCGATGGAGTTCGTGTTCGAATTGGTATGTTCTTTTTATTGCTTGCAATTGCTTGATTTCTGTATTGCGAACTCCTCCTTATGCCGATGATGATAATTTGGTTTTTATAGGGTTCGATCCCCTGAGTTTTCGTTCGTATATTCGTGTTTGAATTTGTCAATGAATTACCTCGGCCACTTGATGATGCTTGAATGTTTGAGATTGATTCTGACTTCTTCAAATTACTTGAACAACACGGTTTCGAATTCATGAGTTGACCACGGCTTTAATTTGTGACATTTGACTTTGTCACACGTATATTTTTGACTTGTTTAATCATCTTGATTGACACAGCTTCAGTCATCTTTGCATTCCTCCACTGTAGCATTGATTTCGTGAATTTGCACTTTGTTGACTTGTTCATCATTGAATTTGCGATTCACTGTCACTTCGGCCTTGATACTGAGTATTTACTTCGGCCATTTGATTTTCTAAACTTTTGGATATTGTGGGATGCCGTCTCCATTTTGTTGTTGCAGTATTCATTGTTGTTGTGTTCCTCACTGATGCATTGTTGTAACTCCATCTTGACTTGGGTTTTTTTTCACTGTAACAGATGCTACACTTGTTCATGTATATATTACTTTGTTTCACTGGTGGCCTATGTGCATGCTTCACTGTTCTTTGCATTTGTTCATATGAGTGTGCTCACTGTTGTTTGTACCTGTGCATATATGTATACTGAGTTTGCATTTGATCTTGATCATACTTCGGCCTTGGTTTTATTGCTACAGCATGCTATTCACTTTCTCTGGTATCATTTTTTGGTTTGCATTGTTTATGTTACTTTGACTTGTTGTATCTGCATTCACCATAGTTTGTACCTGCATTTGCCATACTGTACATATATTCTTGGCTCTGGTTCATTGTTGTTGTTTAAGTTAGTATGTTGCCATTTTACTTGAACTTGGTCTGGTGCAGCTTGTTTCATTATCTGTTGCATACATGAGAGTGACACTGTGCTCTATTCATGCTTGTTACATTCAGTTTGCACTTGTTCATCATGTAGCTTGTTGGTCTTCATTTGAAGTCGTGGCATTCATGTTTGACATATATGCACTGTGTGGTCTTGATTCATGCAGTCTTCATTAGCTCTTGATAAATGCACTTCTGGAGCTTGTATAATTTGAGTTGACATATTTGTAGTCTTCATTTGGTGATTTGCACTGCTACACTGTTGCATTATAGTAGTTGCTTCTGCAGTTGCACATTGCTGCTTGTAGCACTTGTATACTTGGTCTTGTACTGTCCACTGCCCTGTAATCTTGAGTTGCAGTGAGCTCGACATTGTTGTTTACTTCACCACTGACTTGATGCTGCATACATGTTTGTTGCAGTCTCTTTTTGCTGTTGCTATCCACATTGAACTGCTTTTGATGCACTTTTGAACTTTGTTGCATTCATGTCCTTGCAGTCTTCATGACTGTACTGTTGCAGTCGAGTTGTATTCATGTACACTTGTGGCTTGAACTGGAACTGTTTGTAGTCAATTGCTTTGTCTATTTGCCTTGAGTTGAACCTATCTTGGGTTTGACCTTGTTTTTGATTTCTGTGCTTTTGTTTGATTTTTTGCACACGAGTTGGCGAGGCAGTGCACACGTATACGAATGTACACGTGTGTACTGCAGCCACTCATAGTTACCTGTCCCTGATAAAAATACTGATATGCACAGATATTGCATAGTCAAAAATGATGACGAACAACCCAAATAACTGAGGCAAACAATGTTTTCAAAATCATCGTTTCTTTCAAATTTCAAAAAAATATTTCTCTTTCAATTTTACTACGTTTGAAAATATTTTTGCAGGTTACTCAGATGCTGGATTCAAACTGGATTATAGTTGAAGACAAAAATATGAGTGCGAGTGATATGTAGTAAGGTTGTGATGTAAATGTGAAATGTCATGTATTGTAGTCAAAATTGTATATGTATAGTGAGAGCTTGAAATTGTACTATCAAAGTTGTAATAAATATTTGTTTGAATAAAAATTTCTGTTTGAATTCAAAATCTGTTTAACTTGTTCATTTTGAATTCAAATTCGAATTCTGTGTAATTTAATTTTATTCAACAAATATTTATTTAATCAATGAAAAAACAAAATAGTACATTACCAAATACATACTATTCAAAATTGTAATAAATATTTGTTTGAATAAAATTTCTGTTTGAATTCAAAATCTGTTTAACTTGTTTTGTTTGAATTCAATTCAAATTCTGTGAAATTTATTTTATTCAACAAATATTTATTTATTCTATAAAAAACAAAATAGTACATTACCAAATACATTTATATGAATGTATATATGTTTATTATCATCAAACAAAAATCATATAGCGCAAAGCGCATATTCAACAATAAATACGATATCATTTATATTTTTGAAACCCAAATCAATATGATATCATTTTTATTTTATAAATATCCCTTTCCCAAAAATCATAACATTTTCAAATATATATACCTTGAAACCATAGCTTTGAAACATAATTTTTAATACTTAATGGTTCAAATACTATATTACTTTATAAAATAAACAGCTTCTTCAAATTTCACAATAAATTCCCAATATCAATTTGAACCTCCAAATAAACCATTTTAATTCCCATATATTTCAAAGCTTAAATATTTTATATTTCAAAACTTTATAGTTCATATATTTCAATCTTTAAATATTCCACTATTTCAAAATGGATTCTTTGATAATTTAATATATATCAAGTCAAATTCCTGTTGTTTAAATTTGAAATATTTACTTACTAAACAAATATTATTCATGTAAAACCCTTAAACTTCAATAACCTGATATTCTTTTAATTAAATTAACTTGATAATATTCTTTAAATAAATTTGATATTCATTTAAATCCTCTAATCAAAAATCAAGTTATAAGATCATACCCTTTATTTCTTAATTTCTTTACATTTCAAAACAAATATTTCGAGGAAAATTCTTAAATACTTTAATTCAAATCGTATTCACATTTATCTTCAACTTTACTTTTATTTGAGTTATTATAAACTCTATATACAATAGAATTTCAAATATATTCTTAACCATATTATACAAACGAAATCAACTTCATTATTTAGCTTATTTTAAAATTCGAAACAAATTTATACATAGGTAAATTCAAGAATTTTTACTATATATATCACAATTTAATATTTATTAAACCGTTTTCTTTCCAAAACCATAGAAAACCATTTCAAAAATAATTATATATATATATACCACGGTGTCTGTATATAATTTTCTATCCTATGGTCAAGTGATACGGATATTTATCATTTCAATCCGCAATATAAAAATAAAAATGCGGTTGTATATCATTTCAAATCGCAATCCCGAATGAAATGAAAATGCATAGTAACTTGCAGTTTATACAATATAAATACAACATCCATTCATCCATCATATCAATCATAAAACATTTATCAATTTATCATCCAATTCAAACAATCACATCAATAAATAATAATTAACTACTCACAGTTAATTTTTCAAAAATGAATTAAATAACTGTTTAACTGTAGTTCATATGCAATAATAAGTAAATTTAATTAGCAGTTTATATGCAAAAATAAATTTAACTAAAACTTTAACTGGCAGTTTATATGCAAAATGAATTAAATAACAAGTAAATTACAGAATGCAAATTTACTGAGATAATGATGAAATATATGCCAAACAGTTATAAATAAATTTGTAACACATCATAAATCCATTTAACAAACATAAGAAATCTTAGAAGTTGTGAGTGGGTTAAAACACTCACCTTTTGAATTTAAACCCAAAAATTTGACGGTCTCCAAATTTGTCCAAACAAGCATCAAAGTGTCCGAAATTCCAATACGAACCTAGCGGAGAAAACCGCACGTGAATCAGATAACGTATGTGAGAGTTATTCACGTTAGTTCGTTAGAAAACAAAATTTAATTTAAAACAAATAAAATAAAGAAAAATACCAAATCCCTTACGTCATCACCCCTACCGAATGCGTTCTCAGGCAAAAACCCTAGCATCTGCTATTGACCGAAACCACGCCGCCACACATCGCTACTATTTGCAATTTTCACGGCCGCTTCGTGGATCATCGCTTCGATTAGGTATCACCTCCGCGTTGCCCACCCTCGGCCGCCTCCATGGCCCATGCGCGTCCATCTCACAAACCCCCAGAACGATAACGCCGTCGCCGCCTATATGGCCAATTTCTGGCGATTTCTGACCACTACGACCAAAATAAACCGCTGGATCGCCATGCCTCAACCTTCTCTTCGCAACTATACTTTCCGATAGACGAATCGTGGAAGATCCACCGTCGAAATCACCAAAAATCAAAACGAATAGTCGAGGTTTAACATGAATTTCAGAGCCAACGATGCAACGAATTGAAAAATGAATTCCACCATTGAATTACGCTCGTCGAGAGCTTCACCATATATTTTTTTCAGATTTTTCTGAGGACTTTGAATTTTTGACTTTGATTTTGAATTGTGATTGGATCTATGGTTTGCATCCATTGCAGAAGAAGAAGAGGAGCTGATGAAATTTTACACGCAGATAAATGAGAATAGGCGAAGGCTAGGGTTTAGCAGGGTATTTATAGATAAAGTTGGAATAGACAGATGGATCCGAATTATAAACGTGCTCAACGATAATTGGCCCAAAAAGCCCGTTCTGACTCCGGAACGAAATTGGGTAAACCCATATATCAAAATAGATGTTTTAAAATATTTTAAACGCGATGGAAAAAGTTTCACGTCCAAATTCTATCGTACGAAGAAGTTATGCTGAAATCAATATTTTCAAATTGATTTCAATTGATTTTAATTAAATTGATTTCAATGCGTTTCAAGCCCATACGATCAAAAGACAAATCCGATCGATACGAAACTTGAAATCCTACAATATTTCACCGTTACAGATCCGATGAAACTTGTTTCGTCGAAATCCGTGTCAGTGGCCAAAATGGCTATTTTTCCATTAATTAAATAATTTAATAATTAATTAATAAAATTCAATTTTTAAATTTCAATCTTAAAATTGACCAATTTTATCACTTTATATTTCTCAATCAAATTACAATGTTTTAACCAAATTAAAAGTCAATTTAAAATTGATAAATTAACAATTTCAGTGTTTATCTCAAATTCATTGAATTTAGAAATTGTAAATTAAATTTTCAAAATTTCATTTAATTACCTTACATTCTATTATTCTGTCTATTATTATCAAAAAGATGCAATTTACATTGGTTCACTATTGTTTACATTTATTTTCTTAGATTTCCTCTACATTTCCTTCAGCGTAAAATTTAACTGTTATATTTCATTTATTCACAATAAATTCAAAGGAAACAATTAAAAAAAATTCATTAAATAAACAAATCTAGCTTTCTATTCTTTAAATTATCCAATTGTCATATTCTAAATAGGATTAGCATTAATTGCATCTTATAAAATTTACCGATTTTAATGACAAATCACATCTACCCTACTGCACAATTAAAGTCGATTAAATATAATTGGTTTCACATTAATTGTTATTAATTATAAATTGAAATCTAAATAAATTCGTTTATTGATTTAAAATCTTGTCATTTACTAATTTGACATTGTATGGGTGTAATTAACAATGAATTACATTTCACATTATCAATGTATTAATTAATTTACTTCCCATTTAACGTGCTGCTTAATCTCCTTTGATTGCAAACTGATTTCCAAATTTTATGCAACATACTAAAGAAATAAATGCATACCTTAATTGATTCGTTTTTCCCATTCATTATACATTAATGCACACATACAAATTAAGATCCTAAATCCCATAATCATTCCATCTTGGTTCCATTCCTTTTCACATCAACTATCACTTTATGAATAAATTAGCATTTCCTATTCATGTTTAATTCATTAATTATTATCTTTAATTATTGCAATTCGTTATCTAATATAAATTTTGAATCTATTTACAAATTTTCAAATTTCAATAAATTAAAACCTTACAATTGTTTGCAAATAAAAATGGAGATTGTACTAATTAAATTATTTATTGTCTTGCATTACTTTATTACCTCAATTCACATTCAATTTCCATTAATCAATGTTTTATTTCATTGATAAACTCAATACTTGCCTTTATTTACTTATATTTTAACTTATTACCCAATTGCAACAATTTAAAACTTTACATTATTTTATAAATTTGAATTCCATTCTAGTTAACAATTTTATTCATGATTCAACATTTCTATTTGTTTTCTTATATTCAATTCATTTGCACATTAATTCATTTACTAAAGTTTATAATCATTTATTTATTACTTACCTTCTTATTATATTAAATTAGTAGCATTTCCATTATACTTTTGGTTATAACATTTCATTAGTTAATTAAATATTCCCGTTTGTTTCTTATATTAAACTTATAACCAAGTATGACAAAGATTCACAATTTCAATTGATTGCAATTACATTTTGAATTTGTAAATCTTAATTTCAATTGCTACATTTAAATTTCTAACATTTGCTTCGTTATAACTTCTAAAATTTTATTTCTTCCTAAATTTAATTGCAAAATTTTAAATTAAACTAACAAATCTATTAATCAAAATTTACGGGTCGTTACACTCTCCCCCACTCAAAACTTTTCGTCCCCGAAAAGGAAAAAGAAGGGAAAAGAAGAGTTATGTAACAACCCGCATATTTATCGATTTTTATATTTAAATATTTTATTTAAATATTTTATCGTTAGTCGGATTTTTAGTCCGAAAAGCTACTTTTTGCATACGGTCGAATTAGGGCTCGGGACCACTCCCATTGAGTTTAAAATGCCGTTTGCGACCTTTTTGAGTATAAGCTTCGATATGTTTGGAGAAAGTTGATTTCTGCTACTTTTTACTTTGGGTTTGGTTTTTGGGCTCAGCCCTATGTTAACTAATGCTCAAATCTGAGCCACTCTTCCCCACTCACCCTCATTCTCTTCTCTTTTCAGTTTTTATAACATTAATGGTGGAAGAGATTGGAAATTAAAACTCCAAAACCCTAGTTTCTCTTGCAAATCAAATTCTTAGCTCCAAACTCAAGAAGAACCCATTGGTAAGCTTCTCTTCTTCTTCTCCAACTTATTCTCTTACCAATTTCAGAAATTCCTAAACCTAATTTCGGGAATGTTCTTGTTTTTGAGCTTAGATTCAAGCTCAATTGAGTTGTGTTGAAGAGAGGTTGATTATCCATTTGCTTTCAAGCTTCTTCTTGTTCGATTTTGAGAAACGGTGAGATTTTTACATCTATGACTATAATTATCTTTGGTTGTTGGGTATGAATTCCTAACACTTATTCATGTGCATTTGCTCTTAATTTGGATTGGTTTTGTGAATATTCCAATTTTTGGGTTTTAAAGTCAAATTTGTGTGAAATCCTTTTATGGATGTTTGATCATGCTTTTAGTGATGCACCGAGGAGCATATAGGGCCGGGTTGCCGATTGGCATAAACCCTTAGAGCCAATGTTCGTCCGGTTGCATTTTGGAAGAATTTGCTCTTCATTTACATAGGCTGAAAAACAGCCCAGGCATGATTCAGTCGACTGAAAACTCTGTTCAGTCGACTGAACCTGAAACCCGAGAGTTTCCAGGCATGATTCAGTCGACTGAAAAACTCTACACAGTCGACTGAAACTGGAAACAGAAAGTTTTCTGAACCTGGAAAATTTCCAGGTACAGGGTCAGTCGACTGAAAAACTCTGTTCAGTCGACTGAACCTGCTGTTTGAGTCCAATTTGCCTTTTTGGATTGAAATTCCAATTTAAATCGATTCGTGATAATCCTATTTGTTGTTATCATCTATTATGACTTTGATGACTCTTTTTAGGGATTTTTGAATATCCATTTCAATGGATCCTTTATCGATTTCGTTGGATTTTATTCACGTCTTCGTATGTGAATTTTTGTGATTGATTGTTCTTACAATCTTCTTCGTGATTTGTCACTTTAAAAATATAAAGGTTTTCTATACTAGTAGTAAATATCAAAACTCTTTCCTCAAACGATTTCAATACTATTTTAATACCAAATTCGTTCATAAAACCGTTTTCCAATCTATTAGTATATACAAACCTTTACCTCACTCGTATGAGAAATCTAATTAAACGGCTTAGTAAAACAAGTGGTATGAAACGCTTGTGTTTACTTTGTCGGTTAATTCTTGGACTTGTTCGATTGAACCTCTTGTGACAATTTTCTAGTGGAGATTTACAGTTTGTTCGTAAATATTTAAGTTAAGCAAGTGGTTATGGGACATGAGGCTAAACTTTCATATTTACTAGCTTAGTGTAATTGACACTTCTCGATGATCATGACGATCATTTTTGTGATTTAGACTAGCAATGTGCGATGTCTCTTTGTCTGCGTGGGAGACTAAACCCCGTTCGTGTGTCAAATTTGTGGGGTAGCTACCCACGGTCTTCGGACCATTCGTGTGTCAGGTCTTCGGACCATTCGTGTGTCAAATTAATGGCTAGCTACCATGAGATAGCTTCTCGTCCATGTGTTACAGCTGTTGGTGGGCTTTATGCTCCCGTTTGTGATAGGCCTCCCCCCTTTTTGTGATTTCTGTATTTCTTGTGTAGATTCCTAGAATTTGTGTTTCACCAATTTTCGTGATTTCCATTGATAAGTTTTATCAATATTTGTGCATTGGTGAATTTGTGTGTCATTGACTTTAGTGATTTCTGGATTTCTTGTGTAGTCTTCTGGAATTTGTTTGTCATTGACTTTTGTGATTGACATTGATATTATCGTCAATATTTATGGTATGGTGAACGAAATAAGGAGTATGACGTTTCTTTGATTCTTGTGTAGATTTGGTGACATTGATTAATCTTTTGATGATTATCAACTAAGTGTGTATATATATATATATATATATATATATATATCACAGCTTGGCATTGTGATTATTATGTGTTTAGTCATATCTCTTATTCTATATCGTTTCATCTGATATTTATAGTTAGACTGATCCGTTTATTATTTTCTTATTAAATAATACTCGGGTCAGACCGAGATGTTACAGGTGCTTCTGCTTGACTTCTCATCCGGGATTAACTCCTTGACTTTTGGGTTAACTACTTAGATTAGTAGTTATTTTGTTGTATACATTTGAGATATAGACTCCTTAATGTATACTTATTCTTTTGTGTAGTTCGTGTAACTATTCTTTTGTGATATTGTGGATCTTTTTAGACCACTACTCTGATGTACACTTTCTAGTGTAATATTCATATCTTATTCCGCCTTTGTGATATGAATTGTCTGTGACTGATTTGTGTTATGCTTATTTCTATATTTGTTTTCCGAAGGATTTATATAGCCACCGTGTAGTAGCTTTGAGTTTGTGTCGGTATGTCGGATTTCCTCTTGAAATAGAATGCATGTTATATTATCTGACATATCGGTGCTCGCGCAAAGAAATTACATGGATGGTCGCTCCTCAACAGCCTTATTCTCCGTGCTAGTCGACAGCATTCACCGTAATGTTCTTGTCTAGCGTGGGTATAGAGGTGGGGTGTCACAGCTTGGTATTAGAGCCAAACTTCAGAACAATATGGAATATTATAACAAGGATCATCGTCCTAAGTCCATCTTAGGAGTTGTGCTTTAGGATTTTATTCGGGTCTTCGTACCGTTCTATCCTATTTTCTTTATGATTCCTTGTTTTATCTATCAAGATTGCTTGATATTCAATTTGGTGAATAACCTTTTCTTCTTCTTCTTTCTTTCTAAAGGAAGAGAAATGTCTAGACCTGGCCGCCCCAGAGCCGTGCCATCTAGCACTCCGCCCCAGGATGGAGTTTTTATGACTGCTCAACAGCTTCTTGATTTGGTAACAAATGCTCAAGCAGCTGGAGCTAACCCGGAACCTACTCACCCAAAGTCGGGATTTGCACGCTTGTGTAGCGATTACACTAATTTGGGTGGGGATCCATTCAAAGGTTCCGAAACTGTTATTGAAGTACAGGCTTGGCTAAGAACATGCGATCGCATCTTTTCACGCATGAATCTTATTGACCTTCACCGAGTTCAGGTGGCCTCTAGTATGCTCCGAGAAAGAGCATTGGACTGGTACGAGTTTCTTATTTCTGAAACTAATGAAGCGGATCTCACTTGGGAGAAATTCCGAGAACGCTTCGAGTTGAAATTCGTACTGGAAGCAGAAAAAGTGACATTGGCTCGACGATTTATAGACCTTGTTCAAGGTGAGTCATCCGTGACTGATTACGTCGCCTCCTTCGAGTCGCTTTCCAAATATGGGGTTGAATACATCAACACCCCTCTGAAGAAGAATCAGAGATTTGTTTATGGCTTAAACAAAAGTCTCAAGAAGCCATTACTCCTAAAATTAGAAGTTTCTTTCGACCAACTCGTTGATATCGCTCTTCGTCTTGAAGAGGCGGATAGGGAGAATGATGTTGAAGTGGTGGGTTCCAAACCAAACTTCAAAAACAAGAAGAGGTCAAACAAAATTAAAGGCCCTTATCCCAATAAGAAAGGGAGGCAAGCAACTTCTGCTGAAAAGACCTTTTCCTCTACTCAAGGGAAATGCTATAATTGTGGTTCGAAAGACCATTTTGCGAACAAGTGTTCAAAGCCTCGTACTTGTCGCTATTGCAAAAGCCCGGACCATTTTATGCATGTGTGTCCCAAACTTCAAAATAGGAGGGAGGGAAAGTTAAATGTTGCTCAAGCCCCTGGCAACACATCTCGTGTCCAAGGTATTTCTCATTCTATTCTAGATGGAATTATTTTATTTCGTGATCATCCTATTCGAGTTCTTTTTGATACGGGTGCGTCCCATTCTTTTGTATCAAAAGAACTTGTTGATACTTTTTCTTTGGATGTTTTGTGTTTAATGACTTCTTTGAGAATTGTGAATCCGGTTGGTGGAGCCGCAACAATCAGTTTATTGTGTAAAGATGTCGAGATTATTTTGTGTGATTTTTCTTTCCGAGCCGATTTGCATGTCATGCGTTATTTAGGCTTTGGAATGATTTTGGGAATGGATTGGCTTAACCATTATGAAGCTCATATCCTATGTCCTGAGTGGACTATTCATCTTCGACATCCTCAATCTGTTAATCAGGTTTCTGTTGTTCTTAAAGATTCAGATTCTGCTTTGGTCGCATCTTTATATTCTTTAAATCCTCGTGATGACGATGATGATGATGAGGGTGATATTATTTCTCTTATTCATGTCGTTTGTGAATTTTCCGACATATTCGAGTCCGTTTTAGGATTACCACCTAAGCGAGCAATTGAGTTCAGAATTAATCTTATTCCGGGAGCTCAACCTATCACTCGTCCTCCTTATCGTATGTCCAATAAAGAAAACGAGGAGATGCGTATACAATTATCTGAATTGGAAACGAAGCAATTTATTCGCTCTAGTTCCTCGCCTTGGGGAGCTTCAGCTATTTTTGTGAAGAAATCCGACGGTACACTTAGGCTTTGCGTTGACTACCGCAAGCTTAATGATCTTACTATCAAAAATAAATATCATTTACCTCGGATTGATGATCTATTCGATCAACTTAGTGGTGCTAGAGTCTTTTCACAATTGGACTTGGCTACCGGTTTTCATCAGCTTCGTATTGCAGAGGATAACATTCCTTTGACATTGTTCCGCACTCGGTATGGATCTTATGAATGGCTTGTTATGCCATTTGGGTTAACCAATGCCCCGGCTTATTTCGTTGACTTAATGAATCGAGTTTTTAAAGACTTTCTCGACCGGTTTGTTCTCATCTTTATCGATGATATTCTTGTGTATTCTAAAACCGAGGAGGAGCATGAAAAACATCTTCGGATTGTGTTGGAAACTCTTAGGAGTAATCAATTAAAGGCAAAATTTTCTAAATGCCACTTTTGGCAATCTCGTGTGAAGTTTCTCGGTCACATTATTTCTGAATCCGGAATTTCCGTGGATCCTTCAAAGATTGGAAGAGACCGGAGAGTGTGACAGAGATTCGTTGTTTTCTTGGATTGGCGGGCTATTACCGTCGTTTTATTAAAGACTTTTCTAAAATTACCGTGCCTCTCACTAGCTTGACGAAGAAAGGTGTTAAATACATTTGGTCGGACAAATGTGAAGCTTCTTTTCAGAAATTAAAAGAACTTCTTTCTGATGCTCCTATTCTTGTGACTTCCGATGGGAATCAAGATTTCGTTGTTTATACCGATGCTAGTCGCGTTGGTTTGGGTGCCGTTCTTATGCAAAAGGAACGCGTTATTGCTTATGCTTCTAGGCGATTAAAGCCTGCTGAGACTAGATATGCCACTCATGATTTAGAGCTCGCGGCTATTGTTTTTGCTCTTCGGATTTGGCGTCATTATCTCTTAGGAGAGAAATTTGTTCTTTACACAGATCATAAGTCTTTGAAATATTTATTCTCTCAAAAGGAACTTAATTTGCGTCAACAGCGTTGGCTCGAATTTCTTGCACCATATGATCTTGATATTCTTTATACTCCCGGTAAGGGTAATCGTGTCGCCGATGCTCTTAGCCGTAAACAACAAGCTGTTATTTCTATGATGATATCCGAATGGAACGATCTCGAGATCTTATCCACTTGCGAAATTCGAGACCGTGTTTCCGATTTATGCTCATCATTTGTTTTATGTAGCCTTGAGGCTCATCCATCTCTTTTAGACCGCATTCTTGAAGCTCAAAGGCTAGATACTGAATTGGTTTTTCTTGGCCAAAATATTAAGGATAAAATTGATATTGAAGGTTTGAAAGACTTTCATATCGATTCTCGTGGCGGCCTTCGGAAATTTGGTAGACTTATCGTGCTAAAGGTTAGGGATCTTCGTAAAGATATTTTAGAAGATTCTCATCACTCTAAATTTACCATTCATCCTGGTAGTAGTAAAATGTACGCGGATATGAAGCGACTTTATTATTGGGAGGGAATGAAACTCGATATTGCTAACTTTGTTAAGTGTTGCATGACTTGCCAACTCGTTAAGGCCGAACATCGAAGGCCCGGTGGGTTATTGCAACCTTTAGAAATTCCAATTTGGAAGTGGGACCCAATTTCCATGGATTTTATAGATGGCCTTCCCCGTTCTCGTTCGGGTCATGATAGCTTATGGGTGATTGTTGATAGGCCTACTAAATCCGCCCATTTTATTCCCGTTCGGTCTAACCGAACCGTTCCTCTTTTGGCCAAACTCTTTATTAAAGAGATTGTTAAATTGCATGGGGTTCCTATTTCAATTGTTAGTGATCGTGATCCATTGTTTACTAGTGGATTTTGGAAGAGTCTTCAAAAAGCTTTGGGAACGAAGCTTAATTTTAGCACCTCTTATCATCCCCAGTCCGACGGACAAACCGAGCGTGTGAATCAAACTCTTGAATATCTTCTTCGTGCTTGTGTTCTTGATTTTGGTGGAAGTTGGGAAAATCATATTTCACTTGTTGAATTTTCCTATAATAATAGCTTCCAATCTAGTATTGGTATGGCACCTTTTGAGGCACTCTATGGAAGGCCCTGCCGATCTCCTTCTTGTTGGCTTGAGGCCGGTGAGAGGCTGGCTTTAGGTCCAGATTTTATTCGTGATTCCACAGAAAAGATTGATCTTATTCGTCATAGGATGAAAGAAGCCCAGAGTAGACAAAAATCCTATGCCGATAACCGGAGAAGGAAGTTAGAATTTTCTGTGGGAGATCTTGTGTTCATTCGTGTTTCACCTATGAAAGGTGTTGTACGTTTCAGTCAATCGGGAAAACTTGCGCCTCGATATATTGGGCCATTTCCTATCACCGAACGTATTGGTTCCATGGCTTATCGCCTTTTATTACCGGCTCAGTTTTCTGCCATGCATGACGTGTTTCACGTTTCTCTACTTCGGAAATGTCTTCGAGATTCCGATTCTATTCTTGAGCCCGGTGTTGTGGAAGAGATTGAAGTTTCGCCTAATTTAACTTATGAGCAACATCCTATTCGTATCATTGCTTCGGAAGTCAAACGACTTCGAAATAAAGATGTTCCGCTTGTTAAAGTTCAATGGTCTTCAAACCCTAAGGATTGTTCTTGGGAATCTAGAGAGTACATCGAGCGTACACATCCGGACTTACTTTCTCGTGCTCTTTGAGGTGAACTTCTTATTTCAAACTTCTTTTGTGTTGAATATGCTTTTATGGTTGTTACTATATATCTTCTTCTTGTAATATTGCGAGGACGCAATTTCTTTAAGGAGGGGAGTCTGTAACAACCCGCATATTTATCGATTTTTATATTTAAATATTTTATTTAAATATTTTATCGTTAGTCGGATTTTTAGTCCGAAAAGCTACTTTTTGCATACGGTCGAATTAGGGCTCGGGACCACTCCCATTGAGTTTAAAATGCCGTTTGCGACCTTTTTGAGTATAAGCTTCGATATGTTTGGAGAAAGTTGATTTCTGCTACTTTTTACTTTGGGTTTGGTTTTTGGGCTCAGCCCTATGTTAACTAATGCTCAAATCTGAGCCACTCTTCCCCACTCACCTTCATTCTCTTCTCTTTTCAGTTTTTATAACATTAATGGTGGAAGAGATTGGAAATTAAAACTCCAAAACCCTAGTTTCTCTTGCAAATCAAATTCTTAGCTCCAAACTCAAGAAGAACCCATTGGTAAGCTTCTCTTCTTCTTCTCCAACTTATTCTCTTACCAATTTCAGAAATTCCTAAACCTAATTTCGGGAATGTTCTTGTTTTTGAGCTTAGATTCAAGCTCAATTGAGTTGTGTTGAAGAGAGGTTGATTATCCATTTGCTTTCAAGCTTCTTCTTGTTCGATTTTGAGAAACGGTGAGATTTTTACATCTATGACTATAATTATCTTTGGTTGTTGGGTATGAATTCCTAACACTTATTCATGTGCATTTGCTCTTGATTTGGATTGGTTTTGTGAATATTCCAATTTTTGGGTTTTAAAGTCAAATTTGTGTGAAATCCTTTTATGGATGTTTGATCATGCTTTTAGTGATGCACCGAGGAGCATATAGGGCCGGGTTGCCGATTGGCATAAACCCTTAGAGCCAATGTTCGTCCAGTTGCATTTTGGAAGAATTTGCTCTTCATTTACATAGGCTGAAAAACAGCCCAGGCATGATTCAGTCGACTGAAAACTCTGTTCAGTTGACTGAACCTGAAACCCGAGAGTTTCCAAGCATGATTCAGTCGACTGAAAAACTCTACACAGTCGACTGAAACTGGAAACAGAAAGTTTTCTGAACCTGGAAAATTTTCAGGTACAGGGTCAGTCGACTGAAAAACTCTGTTCAGTCGACTGAACCTGCTGTTTGAGTCCAATTTGCCTTTTTGGATTGAAATTCCAATTTAAATCGATTCGTGATAATCCTATTTGTTGTTATCATCTATTATGACTTTGATGACTCTTTTTAGGGATTTTTGAATATCCATTTCAATGGATCCTTTATCGATTTCGTTGGATTTTATTCACGTCTTCGTATGTGAATTTTTGTGATTGATTGTTCTTACAATCTTCTTCGTGATTTGTCACTTTAAAAATATAAAGGTTTTCTATACTAGTAGTAAATATCAAAACTCTTTCCTCAAACGATTTCAATATTATTTTAATACCAAATTCGTTCATAAAACCGTTTTCCAATCTATTAGTATATACAAACCTTTACCTCACTCGTATGAGAAATCTAATTAAACGGCTTAGTAAAACAAGTGGTATGAAACGCTTGTGTTTACTTTGTCGGTTAATTCTTGGACTTGTTCGATTGAACCTCTTGTGACATTTTTCTAGTGGAGATTTACAGTTTGTTCGTAAATATTTAAGTTAAGCAAGTGGTTATGGGACATGAGGCTAAACTTTCATATTTACTAGCTTAGTGTAATTGACACTTCTCGATGATCATGACGATCATTTTTGTGATTTAGACTAGCAATGTGCGATGTCTCTTTGTCTGCGTGGGAGACTAAACCCCGTTCGTGTGTCAAATTTGTGGGGTAGCTACCCACGGTCTTCGGACCATTCGTGTGTCAGGTCTTCGGACCATTCGTGTGTCAAATTAATTGCTAGCTACCATGAGATAGCTTCTCGTCCATGTGTTACAGCTGTTGGTGAGCTTTATGCTCCCGTTTGTGATAGGCCTCCCCCCTTTTTGTGATTTCTGGATTTCTTGTGTAGATTCCTCGAATTTGTGTTTCACCAATTTTCGTGATTTCCATTGATAAGTTTTATCAATATTTGTGCATTGGTGAATTTGTGTGTCATTGACTTTAGTGATTTCTGGATTTCTTGTGTAGTCTTCTGGAATTTGTTTGTCATTGACTTTTGTGATTGACATTGATATTATCGTCAATATTTATGGTATGGTGAACGAAATAAGGAGTATGACGTTTCTTTGATTCTTGTGTAGATTTGGTGACATTGATTAATCTTTTGATGATTATCAACTAAGTATATATATATATATATATATATATATATATATATATCACAGCTTGGCATTGTGATTATTATGTGTTTAGTCATATCTCTTATTCTATATCGTTTCATCTGATATTTATAGTTAGACTGATCCGTTTATTATTTTCTTATTAAATAATACTCGGGTCAGACCGAGATGTTACAGGTGCTTCTGCTTGACTTCTCATCCGGGATTAACTCCTTGACTTTTGGGTTAACTACTTAGATTAGTAGTTATTTTGTTGTATACATTTGAGATATAGACTCCTTAATGTATACTTATTCTTTTGTGTAGTTCGTGTAACTATTCTTTTGTGATATTGTGGATCTTTTTAGACCACTACTCTGATGTACACTTTCTAGTGTAATATTCATATCTTATTCCGCCTTTGTGATATGAATTGTCTGTGACTGATTTGTGTTATGCTTATTTCTATATTTGTTTTCCGAAGGATTTATATAGCCACCGTGTAGTAGCTTTGAGTTTGTGTCGGTATGTCGGATTTCCTCTTGAAATAGAATGCATGTTATATTATCTGACATATCGGTGCTCGCGCAAAGAAATTACATGGATGGTCGCTCCTCAACAGCCTTATTCTCCGTGCTAGTCGACAGCATTCACCGTAATGTTCTTGTCTAACGTGGGTATAGAGGTGGGGCGTCACAAGTTAAGAAATCAATATATCTTATTCAAAACATAAATTTTATAAACAATAAATTTACAAAATTTGTTACTTTAAACAAAATATACAAATTTACAATCATTATATCTTTTTATACTTAAATCAATAAAGTTTGGAAAATATTTTCAAAATTTTCTAAGTCCAAAATTTTACGGAAATTTCGGGAGAGTCTCCTTTCTACGGGGAGGCTCGGGAGAAAATATAATATCGACTATAATAATATACAACATATATTTTCCAAAATAATATAAAATCCCAACACGGGGAAAAAATAATATAATAGCGCTATACCGTAATCCGAAAACGTACCTATTTGTCGGGCAATTTACGCTTAATTATGAAACCAAAAGTAGTAGCAATTGCTTCCATATCTGTATTTCACTTATATAATCCAAGAGAGTTAATAATTATATAAAATGAAATATTTAGCGTTGTTTTCAAGTACCAACAAACAATCAATACCTATAACAATCACTTGCAACCAGGTATACAACCATCACAATGAAACAACACAAATCAATCATTCATTCATCAAATAAAACAAATAGTTGTTCGGGTTCAAACTTTAAATTGTACGGAATGAAGAATAACTACTAAGTGTACCCTTCACTCAACGGTCTTAGGTGAAACTAAATAGATTATTCATTCATCTAAACACTTTTAAAGTATCCTTACTCAACAACCATAAACTAAAACAACAACAACGATTAGTTTATTCTTATTAATTCTATTCATTTTCATTTATTCAGGTCATGTAAGTTTCTTTTATTGCATTCCATTTATGCATTTCTCAAATATATTCATTTATTTCTTACAGTTTCATTTATTTATTTATTTATTTTGCTCTATTTCTATTCATTGCATTACATTCATTTCTCAAATTTCATTTACTTATTTAGTGCTTACATTTCTATTATATTAAATTTTAGAAATACTTCAATACATACTTTTACTTGTACAATTTCCATTACATTTCTTATTAAACATTTCAACTTTTTATATTTGGTAAGTTATATATGTTAAAGAAAATGCAAATGAACTTATACAAGTTTTATCTCATCCTTTACTTAAATTTAATGTTCAATAATATTACTCTTTGTTTCATATGTTACAAAATTTAAGTTTCCTTTAATACCATTAATAACCTAGCATTAAATTTCTTATTTTATTTAGGGTTTCAATTATTAGTTAAATTCCATTTCACTACATTAATTAAACTATTAATAAATGGAAACTTAAGAATTAAATACCGGGTTTAATTTCAAATCATTTTTAAAATAATAAATAAATATATACTTACAATTTATATCCAATTATATTTAAATCAATTTAAATTTTATATTTGTTTATCAAAACCAATCTGCAGTAAAACTACTACAGTGGCCTTCCCACTTCGAAACTCGAAAATGAATGTCGATGATGCGTGCACATATCACCAAAATTATTTTCCAGCGACAGAGAGGGGAGTACAGAACTTATTTCTTTTCCAAATTTCTTTTAAAATACTTCTTCCAAATTATATTGAAATATTTACATCAGAAAATACTTCTAAAATATTATTATTATATTCCAAAATCATTTGAAAGAAATTTTCAAAACCCCGGAACTTAAGTTCTAAATTTCCAATTTTCATTTATTCCAATTTCAATCTTATTTTAACTATTATTTAAGAATTTCATTACCTAACAACCAATATAATACATCCAAATATAACCTTTATAAAAATTTACTTTATATACATAGAAAATATAATTGGCAAAATTATTTCATTCACCTATGTTAAAAGCCAAATATTATGCCGGTCTGTCCTATTAAGTGTTTAAAAATCCCTATTGATGTCATAGCGTCCCATGCATCAACCAGAATTTATAAATACAAAACGGAACAAATTAACACAATATAAAAACCTTTTTATAACACTAACAAATACGCTCTCTCATATATATACGCTCAGCGACTCCCATAGGGTATCACTACCCTATTAATAAAGAGTCAGACCCCATAAAGCTAAGGTTTATCGCTAAACCAAAGCTTTGATACCACATTGTAACATCCCGTCTTTTCGCACGCTTTAAATCGACGATAAACCACACACGTCAGACTTAAACATACAAAAGGGCGGATTGTTACGGGTAAATAAGAAAAACGAGAAAGAAATAAAACAAAACAGAATCTCACAGCGGAAGGATAAAATATAATAATCAAATATACAGTTTATAAAGCTGTTTAAAATATTCGATTATACTTATACAACATACACCAAAGTTACACATACCATATAACAATGCAGCAGAAAAATATGAGTGTAGTGGAATATAATAAATAATAATAATAATAGGAATTTCCGTCTTCGTCCTCCAGAGCTAAAGTCTTCGATCCTGAAACGCTCGGACTGACCCGAGCGAATTGAAAAGACAAAACACTCGAGTCAGAACTAAAAGATCTTATGTAAGTTAAATCTACAGGAATAAATATGAGTGCAGTAACTCAAAAGATGCTCAGGATTCACATCTCTTATGGATCCGTTAAACTATTTACTATGTAGTATATTTCGCTATTATAACAGTGTCTATAGTAAAATAAACATACTTTTAAATAGCGTTAAGGAGTGACCCAATATTCCCCTTAACACGTAATATTCCCAGTAGTCCATCCAATATCATAGTCCCTCCTGATCGGGAAGCCACCAGAGGATACCACATGGGTTACGGGAGAAAACCAAACTCGTACAAGGCACGATATGGTAGGTGACACGACACAACTAGGCAATGCCAGGGTAGATATACCAATTACGCTTCCAGGTCAGTGATAACGCGTAGCTGCTACTACCGCCCACCTCGAACAACACCCCCAAATCAAAGAAATCAAAAGTGGCCACCGAATCAATCCAAAGGTCAAAGTATAATATCGAAGGGATGCGTCCGATCAAAGGTGCTACCTCAATTAACCCGTCAATCGCTCCTGTTTTAGCCACCTTATGCCAACTCACGGGAGTTGGGTCCACGTATTTACCTCATAGGAAACGCCGCTGCCATCCTACTTCATTCTGGAATCTCCACCGCGTACACGGTTGTTAAAGTGGTTTTCGGAGTTGGTAGAGAGTATGACAACTTTCGATCCCGGTCTCTTCAACAACCAATCGTTATTATAACACCGTGGTTATTTCAAAATAATTTATACTTTAAAACTAGAATATAATATCTCTTTCAAACCATATAAATACGATATCATTTATATTTTCAAAACCCAAATAAATATGATATCATTTTTATTTTATAAATATCTCTTTCCCAAAAATCATAATATTTTCAAATATATATACCTTGAAACCATAGCTTTGAAACATAATTTTTAATACTTAATGTTTCAAATACTATATTACTTTATAAAATAAACAGCTTCTTCAAATTTCACAATAAATACCCAATATCAATTTGAACCTCCAAATAAACCATTTTAATTCCCATATATTTCAAAGCTTAAATATTCTATATTTCAAAACTTTATAGTTCATATATTTCAATCTTTAAATATTCCACTATTTCAAAATGGATTCTTTGATAATTTAATATATATCAAATCAAATTCCTATTATTTAAATTTGAAATATTTACTTACTAAACAAATATTATTCAGGTAAAACCCTTAAACTTCAATAACCTGATATTCTTTTAATTAAATTAACTTGATAATATTCTTTAAATAAATTTGATCTTCATTTAAATCCTCTAATCAAAAATCAAGTTATAATATCATACCCTTTATTTCTTAATTTATTTACATTTCAAAACAAATTTTTCGGGGAAAATTCTTAAATACTTTAGTTCAAATCGTATTCACAATTATCTTCAACTTTACTTTTATTTGAGTTATTATAAACTCTATATACAGTAGAATTTCAAATATATTCTTAACCATATTATATAAATGAAATCAACTTCATTATTTAGCTTATTTTAAAATTCGAAACAAATTTATACATAGCTAAATTCAAGAAATTTTACTATATATATATATCACAATTTAATATTTATTAAACCGTATTCTTTCCAAATCCATAGAAAACCATTTCAAAAATAATTATATATATATATATATATATATATATATATATATATATATATATATATACCGCGGTGCTTGTATATAATTTTCTATCCTATGATCAAGTGATCCAGATATTTATCATTTCAATCCGCAATATAAAAATAAAAATGCGGTTGTATATCATTTCAAACCGCAATCCCGAATGAAATGAAAATGCATAGTAACTTGCAGTTTATACAATATAAATACAACATCCATTCATCCATCATATCAATCATAAAACATTTATCAATTTATCATCCAATTCAAACAATCACATCAATAAATAATAATTAATTACTGACGGTTAATTTTTCAAAAATGACTTAAATAACTGTTTAACTGTAGTTCATATGCAATAATAAATAAATTTAACTAGCAGTTTATATGAAAAAATAAATTTAACTAAAACTTTAACTGGCAGTTTATATGCAAAATGAATTAAATAACAAGTAAATTACAGAATGCAAATTTACTGAGATAATGATGAAATATATGCCAAACAGTTATAAATAAATTTGTAACACATCATAAATCCATTTAACAAACATAAGAAATCTTAGAAGTTGTGAGTGAGTTAAAACACTCACCTTTTGAATTTAAATTGAATTTAAATTCAACTTAAACCCAAAAATTTGACGGTCTCCAAATTTGTCCAAACCAGCATCAAAGTGTCCAGAATTCCAATACGAACCTAGCGGAGAAAACCGCACGTGAATCGGATAACGTATGTGAGAGTTATTCACGTTGGTTCGTTAGAAAACAAAATTTAATTTAAGACAAATAAAATAAAGAAAAATACCAAATCCCTTACCACGTCATCACCCCTACAGAACGCGTTCTCAGTCAAAAACCCTAGCATCTGCTATTGACCGAAACCACGCCGCCACGCATCGCTACTATTTGCAATTTTCACGGCCACTCCGTGGATCATCGCTTCGATCAGGTATCACCTCCGCGTTGCCCACCCTCGGCCGCCTCCATGGCCCACGCGCGTCCATCTCACAAACCCCCAGAACGATAACGCCGTCGCCGCCTATATGGCCAATTTCTGGCGATTTCTGACCACTACGACCAAAATAAACCGTTGGATCGCCATGCCTCAACCTTCTCTTCGCAACTATACTTTCCGATTGACGAATCGTGGAAGATCCACCGTCGAAATCACCAAAAATCAAAACGAATAGCCGAGGTTTAACATGAATTTCAGAGCCAACGATGCAACGAATTGAAAAATGAATTCCACCATTGAATTACGCTCGTCGAGCTTCACCATATATATTTTTCAGATTTTTCTGAGGACTTTGAATTTTTGACTTTGATTTTGAGTTGTGATTAGATCTAGGGTTTGCATCCATTGCAGAAGAAGAAGAGGAGCTGATGAAATTTTACGCGCAGATAAATGAGAATAGGCGAAGGCTAGGGTTTAGCAGGGTATTTATAGATAAAGTTGGAATAGACAGATGGATCCGAATTATAAACGTGCTCAACGATAATTGGCCCAAAAAGTCCGTTCTGACTCCGGAACGAAATTGGGTAAACCCATATATCAAAATAGGTGTTTTAAAATATTTTAAACGCGATGGAAAAAGTTTCACGTCCAAATTCTATCGTACGAAGAAGTTATGCTGAAATCAATATTTTCAAATTGATTTCAATTGATTTTAATTAAATTAATTTCAATGCGTTTCAAGCCCATACGATCAAAAGACAAATCCGATCGATACGAAACTTGAAATTCTACATTAATTCACCGTTACGGATCCGATGAAACTTGTTTCGTCGAAATCCGTGTCAGTAGCCAAAATGGCTATTTTTCCATTAATTAAATAATTTAATAATTAATTAATAAAATTCAAATTTTAAATTTCAATCTTAAAATTGACCAATTTTATCACTTTATATTTCTCAATCAAATTACAATGTTTTAACCAAATTAAAAGTCAATTTAAAATTGATAAATTAACAATTTCAGTGTTTGTCTCAAATTCATTGAATTTAGAAATTGTAAATTAAATTTTCAAAATTTCATTTAATTACCTTACATTCTATTATTCTGTCTATTATTATCAAAATGATGCAATTTACATTGGTTCACTATTGTTAACATTTATTTTCTTAGATTTCCTCTACATTTCCTTCAGCGTAAAATTTAACTGTTATATTTCATTTATTCACAATAAATTCAAAGGAAACAATGACAAAAATTTCATTAAATAAACAAATCTAGCTTTCTATTCTTTAAATTAGCCAACTGTCATATTCTAAATAGGATTAGCATTAATTGCATCTTATAAAATTTACCGATTTCAATGACAAATCACATCTACCGTACTGCACAATTAAAGTCGATTAAATATAATTGATTTCACATTAATTGTTATTAATTATAAATTGAAATCTAAATAAATTCGTTTATTGATTTAAAATCTTGCGATTTACTAATTTGACATTGTATGGGTGTAATTAACAATGAATTACATTACACATTATTAATGTATTAATTAATTAATTTCCCATTTAACGTGCTACTTAATCTCATTTGGTTGCAAACTGATTTCCAAATTTTATGCAACATACTAAAGAAATAAATACATACCTTAATTGATTCCTTTTTCCCATTCATTATACATTAATGCACACATACAAATTAAGATCCTAAATCCCATAATCATTCCATCTTGGTTCCATTCCTTTTCACATCAACTATCACTTTATGAATAAATTAGCATTTCCTATTCATGTTTAATTCATTAATTATTATCTTTAATTATTGCAATTCGTTATCTAATATAAATTTTGAATCTATTTCCAAATTTTCAAATTTCAATAAATTAAAACCTTACAATTGTTTACAAATAAAAATGAGGATTGTACGAATTAAATTATTTATTGTCCTGCATTACTTTATTACCTCAATTCACATTCAATTTCCATTAATCAATGTTTTATTTCATTGATAAACTCAATACTTGCCTTTATTTACTTATATTTTAACTTATTACCCAATTGCAACAATTTAAAACTTTACATTATTTTATAAATTTGAATTCCATTCTAGTTAACAATTTTATTCATGATTCAACATTTCTATTTGTTTTCTTATATTCAATTCATTTGCACATTAATTCATTTACTAAAGTTTACAATCATTTATTTATTACTTACCTTCTTATTATATTAAATTAGTAGCACTTCCATTATACTGCTGATTATAACATTTCATTAGTTAAATAAATATTCCTGTTTGTTTCTTATATTAAACTTATAACCAAGTATGACAAAGATTCACAATTTCAATTGATTGCAATTACATTTTGAATTTGTAAATCTTAATTTCAATTGCTACATTTAAATTTCTAACATTTGCTTCGTTATCACTTCTAAAATTGTATTTCTTCCTAAATTTAAATGCAAATTTTTAAATTAAACTAATAAATCTATTAATCAAAATTTACGGGTCGTTACAAGCGGCTTTGTAAATATACCAGCCAACTGATTTTCTGAGGAAACAAGATCCAAATTAATCGTTCCTTTTTCAACGTTATCACGAAGAAAATGATGACGAATGTCAATGTGTTTCGTTCGTGAATGATTGACTGGATTTTTGGACAAGATGATAGCACTCGCGTTATCACAATATATGATAGAATTTGATATTTATATCGAAATCTCTAAGTGTCTGTTGCATGTAGATTACTTGAGCACAAGCTAAGGCAGCATAAATATGTTCTGCCTCACATGTAGAGAGCGAAACGCAATTTTGTTTCTTACTAAACCAAGAAACTAATGATTTTCCAATAAAATGGCACATACCGCATGTACTTTTTCGATCTGTAGGAGATCCTCCAAAATCAACTTCACTATATGATACTAATTCGAAAGGACACTCTTTTGGATAGAAAAGTCCAAAATCCTTGGTATTACTAAGACAACGCAATATACGTTTTGCTGCTCTTAAATGTGATTCCTTTGGATTGGCTTGAAATCTAGCACATAAACAAACACTCATCATTATGTTAGGATGACTGGCTGTTAAATATAGTAATGATCCAATCATACTTCGGTATACTTTTTGATCAACACTTCTACCATTTTCATCTCTATCGAGATGTGTGGTTGTACTCATAGGAATTGGTTTGGTAGAAGTATTTTCCATTCCGAAGTGTTTGATTAAAATATCACAATATTTTTCTTGATTAATAAAAATGCCATTTTGTAATTGTTTGATTTGTAAACCAAGAAAGTATGATAATTCTCCCATGTAGGACATTTCAAATTCTTTGGTCATAATTTCGGACAAGTCCTGGCATAACGTTTCATTGGTAGAACCAAAAATGATATCATCTACATAAATTTGAACAATTAAAATATCTCTTTTTGAATGTTTAATGAAAAGTGTTTGATCAACCTTTCCAATTTGAAATCCAGAAGTTATTAGATAACTCTTAAGCCGTTCGTACCAAGCACGTGGTGCTTGTTTCAAACCGTAAAGAGCTTTCTTAAGTTTATAGACATGGTCTAGATATTTCTCATGGATAAACAAATGAGATTGTTCAACATACACGTTTTCTTTTATATAACCATTCAGAAAGACACTTTTAACGTCCATTTGATTAAGTTTGAAATTATGAAAACATGCATAGGACAATAAAATACGTATTGCTTCTAATCTAGCGATAGGAGCAAACGTTTCTTCGTAGTCAATTCCTTCCTCTTGATTATAACCTTGAGCGACTAACCTTGCTTTATTTCTGGTGATGTTGCCTTGTTCGTCCGCCTTACTTTTATAAACCCATTTCGTTCCAATAACAGTTTGATCACTTGGTCCAGGAACTAATTCCCAAACTTCATTGCGTTCAAACTGATTTAGTTGTTCTTGCATTGCAATGATCCAGTAGTCGTCTGTAGAAGCTTCCTTAGAGTTTTTAGGTTCAATATTGGAAAGGAATGCTACGTGAACCATTTGATTTAATTGACTTTTAGTTCGGACATTTAAATAATTTCTCCAATGATGTTTTGAATGGGATGATCCAGTAATATTCTTAGTGGAGATCTTAACTCATTTTGTGATGAACAACATTCTCATCTTCTCTAGAATTATCAATTATGTTTTCATCATCTCCAAAATTTATATTGTCCGTATTTGTGACATTATGTGGAAGTTCTTCATCATCTCTTATATTTGGTTTTCTTCCAGTAAAAAGTTCACATGGGGTATTTTTGGTAAGAGGTCGAATAGAAACCTGATTCAAACATAACAAGCAGTTGCTACGGCTTCTGCCCAGAAATGTTTTGGAAGTGTGCTTCCGTTTAACAAAGTTCTTACACATTCTTGTAGAGTTTTATTCTTCCGTTCTACAACTCCGTTTTGTTGTGGAGTTCTAGGAAATGAGAAGTTGTGAAAGATTCCTTTCTTCTTACAAAAATTATTAAAAACTTCATTTTCGAACTCTCCTCCACGATTACTTCTAATGTTCTTAATTTTCAGTCCTTTTAAATTTTTAGTTCTTTTAACAAAAATTTTAAAACGATCAAAAGTATCACATTTATTTTTCATAAAAAAGGTCCAACTATATTTAGAAAAGTCATCTACTATTACAAACACATATTTATTGTGATTTATGGATTATACTTGAGTGGGTCCAAATAAATCCATGTGTAGTAATTCAAGTGGTTGTAATGTAAAAATAACTCTTTTAGATTTAAAAGATGATTTAGTTAACTTTCCTAATTGACATGCATCACAAATATGATCAACTTTAAAGTTCATTTTTGGCAATCCTTTGACTAAATCATTTTTAGAAAGTTTGTTTATAGCTTTGAAGTTAATATGACAGAATCTCTTGTGCCATAACCAAGTATCATTCTCTTTGGCTATTAAGCGCATATCTGAATTATGATTAATTTTCATATTCAGAATGTATATGTTTCTATCTCTATTACCTTCAAAGATAAGATTTTCATTATGATATTAAATGCTACACTTATCCTCAGAAATTGAGATTTTGAATCCTTTGTCACACAATTGGCTAACACTTAACAAATTATGCTTCAAGTTTTTGATAAGTAAAACATTAGAAATGAGAGCTAAATTAGATATACCGTAATTGCTCACATCGCCTTTGTCAATGATATAACCATTGGAATTGTCTCTAAATATGACAGAGCCTCCATATGAATATGTGATATTTGTTAGCATATTTTTATCTCTTGTCATGTATTTTGAGCAGCCACTATCGAGTATCCATTTTCCTCTCTTCTTAAATGAGACGTGCAAAAAATAAAAGAATAACATTGGTACATACTTTATAATAGGGTCCTAAGAGTTAGGTCTTAGGAAACCAAACCCAAGAGGGTTTAGTATTCGCTTTATATAAATAATTTTATTTTAAGGAACATTTTTCAAAAAGGACTCAACATATTTATTCCTAATCAAACTGTTGTTCGTTTTAGGAACCCATATTTTTATGTTTTTTGAGTTTTGATCCCTTTTTGGTTGAACTATGGCAGACTTAGGTTTAGAAATATTTTTCTTACGCTGCTTAATTTTTGGTGGAGCTACTGATTTCTTAGTATAACCTAGTCCTTTCCTATTTGAGACAGACCGAGAAGGTTCAATAATTTTAGATAAGTTTTCTCTGCCTTTATTAAAGTTAGATACATTTCTAGTAATATTGTCTAGCTTAGTTTTAAGATTAGTGTTATCTAGTTCGACCATTTTAACCTTTTATTTTAGCTCATGATTTTCAGAAACAAGAGCATCATTCTTTTCTTTTTGAGTTTCAATTTCTTGACTCAATAAGGTAAGTTGAGAATTAACATTAGAAAATGAATCCCTCAAGTTCTTCTTCCAATATTTTCTTCTCATCTTTAAGCATATCTCTTTTGAATTTTTCTCTATTTTGATTTTCGAGAGCTTCTTTATATTTTCTTTTGAGATTTTTCAAAGTATCTAATAATTCAGAATTTATTTCAATCATGTCATCAAAAGTAAGATCATTTACCTCATTATCAGTAGCCATGAAGCAGACGTTTGCTTGTTCATTTTCATTATCACTGCTATTTTCAGAAGAGAAGAATTTGAGTCATTCCATGTCACCGAAAATGCCTTCTTTTTGAATTTGTTCTTTCTATATTTATTTTGTTTTCCCTTCTTTTGTTCTGGACAATCTTTTTGTATATGACCCTTCTTATGGCAATTGAAGCATTCTAGTACTGAGGATGATGGCTTATTGTTGAAGTTTTTTTTGCAATTATTTCGATTTCATTTTCTGTACTTCAAAAATTTCTTAAAATTTTTAGCTATGAAAGCTAAATCTTCATCCTCTGAATCTGATTCCTCTTGTTCTGCATGAAATGCCATATTTTTCTTATCTTGTGCTTGAACTCTTTTTGCCTGTAAATTTACTTCATAGGACAATGAATTTCCTATTAACTCTTCTGGTTTCAAGGTAGAAAGGTCATTTTCTTCTTCAATAGCTAAGACTTTTCTTTCCCATTCATCTGTAAAAGAGTTTAGGATTTTGGACACGATATCAAAGTTAGAATACTTTTCTCCTAGTCTTATTAGAGAAAGATAAATATCTTGAAATCGGGAGTACATATCATTTATGGACTCACCTTGCTTCATTTTGAAATTTTGAAATTGACTCTTGAGCATAGATATTTTGCTTTGTTTAACTTTGCTAGTTCCTTCATGAGTAACTTAATTGTTTGCCATATTTGATATGCAGTGTTACATATGCTAACTCGGTTAAATTCATTTTTATCTAATGCACAAAACAACATATTCTTTGCTTTAGCATTAGCAGTAGCATTTTGTTTTTTGTGCAGTTGTCCATGTAGAATATTCAGTAGTAGGTGTAGTATATTCTTCTTGTGTAACTTCCATGCATCAAAACCATTGGCTTGCATATAAATACGCATTCTGTTGTCCAATAGTTGTAATTCATGTCATTGAATAGTGGAGGTCGTGCAGTAGATTGACCTTCAATAAAACTAGCGTCAGTGACAGTGCTTGTGCTAGTGTTGTTTTCCATATTAGCAAAATATCAAATAACTATATAACGGTTATAAAATGCCTGCTTTGATGCCAAATGAAAGAGAGTGTGGATCGTGCAATATGGAAATATACTAAATATGCATGAGACTAAAACAAAGATAGTAGTTGGTAGAGTAAATAAAAGTGAGCACACTAAGATTTTTATACTGTTTCGAACTTCCCGTTCTACGTCCAGTCCCAGACTCCTTTTGGAATTTAACTAGTCAATAACCCTCACTTAACCCAAAGGAATATGTATTTAACAAACTCCTGAGCAGCAGAACAGGATGCCTCAACAACTGAAGAGGACTTCACAATGCCTAAGCAGAAGAACAGGACTTCTACTAGTATATAAAATTGTCTGACTAATGTGTTCTTAATAACATAGATATGTCAATGTGTGTACAACCTTCCTATAATTAAATCCTCAAGTATGTGAGTGTGTGTGAAGATATGAAAGGAAGATTATTGCTATGAATCAAAGAATATGAATATGAATTCAAAGATTCAAGCAATGTAGATGGTTTGCTTTCTTTTGAATGCAGAGAATATAGAGAGTAAGTAAGATCGATAAATTATTCAAGAATCTATGTTTTGGAAAATGATTTTGATGTTTTTATATAGTGCATTGATAGATACAACCTTTTGTTAAGAGATTCAATCAATAGATGCAGCCATTACTCTTCGAATTAGATTGAAACTCTTCGTGAGAGGAAGCATCCGTTCAGAAAATAAAGCCGTCATACACAGGTCACTCGACTGAGTTCAGAAGCTCAGTTGACTGAAATTCAAATTTGTATATATATATTCTCTGTTTACCGTGCATTTTGCACCAGGTCAGTCGATTGGTCGACTGTAATCAGTCGACTGACCTGTGCAATTTTGCACAGTGAATTAGTAACATCCCGCCTTTTCGCACGCTTTAAATCGACATACGTGCTAATTCAAACCGTACGGAAGGGCAGATTGTTATGGGGTAAATAAGAAAAACAGGGAAAGAAAAAAAAATAGAATCTTGTAGCGGAACGATAAAATATAATAATCAAATATACAGTTCCTGAAGCTGTTTTACAAACATTTGATTATATTTATACAATACATATTAGAGTTGCACATACTAGTGAATAATAATGGAATACAGTGTGTAGTGGAACAATATAATATATAATAATAATAATAATAATGAAATCTTCGTCTTCGTCCTACAGAAATAGAGTCTTCGATTCCTGAAATTCTCGGACTGACCCGAACGAATTGAAAAGACAAAACACACGAGTCAGAACTAAAATATCTTATGTAAGTTAAATCAACTGAAATAAATATGAGTGTAACGACGTCGGAGATGTTTACGGGGTTTGACATCTCATATCCAGTGTCTAACGTGAGTGCAGTAACTTAAGAAATGTTCAGGATTCACATCTCCTAAGGATCCGTTAAACTATTTACTATGTAGTAATATACGCTGTTATAATAGTGTCTAAAGTAAAGTATAATATACTGAAAATAGCGTTAAGGGTTACCCATATAGCCCTTAACACACTTTTATATTCCCATAGTCTATACAGTACCGTAATCTCCCCCATACTGGGCGTCGTCAGAGGGCACTCCATAGGTATGGTACAAAACAAAATCGTATAAGGCACGCTAGGGTAGGTGACACGACACAACTAGGCAATGCCAGGGTAGATATACCAATACGCTTCCGGGTCAGTGGTAACGCATAGCCGCAGCTACCGTCCACCTCGAGCCACACCACCAAATCAAATTAATCAAAAGTGGCCACCAAATAAATCCAAAGTCGGAGTAGAATATCGAAGGGATGTGTCCGATAAAAGGGCTACCTTCTTAACCCGTCAATCGCTCCTGTTTTAGCCACCTTATGCCAACTCACGGGAGTTGGGTCCACATATTTACCTCAAAGGAAACGCCGCCACCATCCTACTTCATTCTGAAATCTCCACCGCGTACACGATTGTTAAAGTGGTTTTCGGAGTTGGCAGAGAGTATGACAACTTCCGATCCCAGTCTCTTCAATAACCAATCGTTATTATAAAACTACGGTCTTTTCAAAATAGTTTATACTTTAAAACCAGAATAAAATATCTATTTCAAAACCATATAAATACGATATCATTTCTATTTTGAAACCCAAGTCAATATGATATCATTTTATTTCAAATATATACTTTTCAAGAAATCATAGCACTTCCAAATCTATATACCTTGAAATCTATAGCTTTGAACATAACTTAATATACTTCAATAGTTTAAATATTAAATTACTTCATATAATAAAATAGCTTCTTTACCTTCACAAATTCAATTCCAAATATAGGTTAAAATCCCCAAATAAACAAATAAAATTTCCATAAATTTCAAAGCTTAAATACTCCACCATTCCAAAACTAAATCTTTGATAATTTCATATATATCAATTTCAACTATTATTATTTATATTTGAAATGTTTACTAAATAAATCAATATCATTTTAGCAAAACCTTTAGACTTCAAATAACAGGATATTCTTCCAATTTAATTAACTTGATAATATTTATTTAAATCAACTTAATATTCATTTAAGTCCTCTAAACCAAAATCAAGTTATAAAAATCATACCTTTTAAAACCCGAAATTAATTTAAATTTCAAATAAATTTTATTTGAGGATAATTCTTAAATACTTTAATTCAAAGCAAATTCATATTTATCTTCCAACATTTATTTTGTTTAACACATTATAAACTCTATCAATAAATTTAAATAAATACTTAACCGTATTTTATCAAAATAAAATTAAACCTTTATTTTTAAACTTCTTTTATTCTTTAAACCAAATTTATACATAGATTAAATTCAAGCGTTTAACTATATATAACAATAGTATTTATAAAATATCAAAATCAGTATTCATTAAACCATATTCTTTCCAAACCCATAGAAAATCATTTCAATTTTTTTTATATATATACCGTGGTGCCTGTATATAATTTTCTATCCTATGGTCAAGCGATACAGATATTTATCATTTCAATCCGCAATTTAAAATAAAAATGCGGTTGTGTATCATTTCAAACCGCAATCCCGAATCAAAATAAATGCATAACAACTTGCAGATTATGATGATATAAATAAACATCCATTCATCCATTATAAAATCATACATCCATCACAATCATCATACAAAACAATCAATCAATATCAATATATAACTGATAATATATAACAGGAAATTAACATTTAACTGGCAGTTTATATGCAATGAAAAATTAAATAACAATTTAACTGGCAGTTTATATGAAATAAATAATTAAATAACAATTTAATTAAATAAATGCAATTTAGCTGAGACGATGATTAAAAATATGCCAAACAGTCATAAATAAATTTCTAATCATATAAAAATTTAATTTAACAAACATAAGAAATTTTAGAAGTTGTGAGTGGGTTAAAACACCCACCTTTTGAATTTAAATTGAATTTAAATTCAATTTAAACTCGAAAATTTGACAGTCTTAGAATTCGCCCAAACAAGCATCAAAAGGTCCAGAATTTCAATACGATCCTAACAAAAAAACCGCACGTGAATTGGTGTTCGTATGTGAAAGATATAGCGATAATTGGGTTTGAATTTCAATTAAATAAAATAATAAAAGAGAACACTTTCAACCTAAAGTCCACGTCAGCAGAGGCATTACCCGGATTCACGTTCTTCCCAGGTTGCGCAAGAAAACCCTACCCCTATTTGCAGCCGCCCACGCTCATTCCATCATCGCGCCGCCACCACGAAACGTCCTACAACCACCACGCTGCGTCCATCTCAACTCGCCACGACCTCGCCCCGGCCCCCCACGTCAACTCACGACCCAAAAACGCAGCTGCCGCCGCCTAATTTCAAAACCCTAGGTCGAAATTTTCTGCCGACCCAGCCGTTAATTCCCCGAACGAACGCCACAGATCAACTCCCCTCGGTCCCCTCTACAAAACCCAGAAACGGTTCGTCGATCCGTCGAGTTTGATTCCGACATGATGAACGGCCAAGACTTCTTCGATTTTTACCGGTCAAACGACAATCCAAAATGAAAAACGAATTTCACCAGAAGATTACGCACTTCAAGAGCTTCGAAATATATTTTTTCTGAATTTTTCCGAGGAGTTTGAATTTTCATTTGATTTTTGAATTTGCAATTGGATTTAGGGTTTGCAGCCACTGAGGAAGAGGAGCCCAGAAGTTTCTGTACGTATAGAAATGAGGAATAGAGGTTGCTAGGGTTTATATAGGTAGGTCAGAAATTAGAATGGACGGATAAGGTTGGATAAACGCGCTAATGCCAAAGTGGCCCAAAAAGTCCGTTTCGACTCTGGAACGAAATTGAGTCAACCCATATATCAAAATAGATATTTTAAAATATTTTAAACGCGATGGAAAAGGTTTCACGTCCAAATTTCATCGTATGAAGAAGTTATGCTAAAATCAATATTTTTCAAATTGATTTCAATTGATTTCAATTTCATTTATTTCAAGACGTTTCGAGTCCGTACGATCAAACAACAAGCGCGAGCGTTACGAAACTTAAAATCCTACAGTAATTCACCGTTGCGGCCCCGATGAAACTGGTTTCGTCGAAATCCGAGCTAGTGGCCAAAATGGCTATTTTCTAGTTAATTAAATAAATTAAAATAAGTTAATTAAATCAAATTTTACAAATTCACTTTAATTATTTACAAATTTTATCAGTTTGGATTATTTGGTAAATTTAGAACCCTTCAAACAAATTTCTCCATCAATTTATCATTGAAAATTCCCAATTTGCAGTATTAAGTTTAAATTTTCAATTTATCTAGTAATTAAACTTAAATTCCCAAGAAATTCATTTATTTGATTTTTAAATCATGTTGATCACTCCATTATCACCAAGTACATAAATTAACATTGGTTCATGGTTTATTCCATTGTTATTCTCGATTTTCATCTTAAACTCCATTAACGTAATATTTAAACATTTAATTTCAATTAATTGTAATAAACCCAATTACCATAATTTAAATTCAAATAAATAAACAAATCTTGATTCCCATTCTTATTATTCAACAAATCATTATCCTATAACATATTTAACATTTGGTTACGTTTCATTACACTGATACTTTCCGTTTCACCTTTGTTCGTATTAACTATTTCATTCCCACTAATTGTGATATAACTATAAAATTCAATTATATTGAAATTTGTCAATTTCACCCATAAATTTAGATTTTAAATCCAATAAATTAATTTACCTTGTCGCCATTCTTTATCACATCAATTGTTACTTTAATTTACATTAACCAAATGTTAAATTAAGATTTATTATAATCGATTACCAAAATTTTTATTTGACACATTAAATAAACCTATATTAATAGCCGCCTATTTGCTTTTGATTGCATTTATAAGTTCGTTACTTATCAATCCGGATTTATAATTTTATATACGCTAAATTTTTGTTTCATGACATTAATACACCTATTTACAACTTAATTTGAATAAATACTATATTTCTAAATGTACTCTTATCAATTAAATGCATTAATTAAGGTTTTAAAATCAATAAATGATTTACCTTAATTCCATTCTTAAACCAATATATTACTCTACATACATTGCGTATTAATTCATCAATTAACATACTTTGAACTAATTTCCCCAATTTATCAATTACTACCTTAAAAGAAAGGTATGTTTCTATTAAATTTTCATTTACACTTCCGTTACTATATTAATAATCATCAAAGTAAGGTTTATTATCCACAACGAACATTTAAAATTTCTTTTCTAACATTGATTGTATAAATCTTCAATTTATTATATATTACTTCAACAGTAAATATAACTTTGAATTTCATACATAGATCACAAATTTACATTCCTCTATACTATCTTATGAAAACAATATACATTTCTAATACTTTATTACATTTATTTGAATTAAATTTCCAAATTTACTAGATACCCAAAATGATTATTTTAATTAATTGGGATTGCGTTAATTTAATTATTTATTGACATAATTGCATAAATTTACATTCAGTAACAAATGAGTCAATATATTATTTCACCCATTAATACACTGATTGCATTTGTTTATACTAAATTCCCTTTAAAACTAAGTCATAACATTTGAATCAACATATTAAATTGGAATGTTCATTCACGTTCATTACTTATTAATTTGCAATAACGTATTCCCTTAATTTACGTTTAGCTGCTATTAAGCAATATATTATTGCATTGGTTTATTCACAGTTACCTTTATTTACTCATTTTCTATTTTATAACTAAGTGTAACAATTTACACTTTTTACATTATTGGAGTTTCACTTCAATTGTCAAATTTTAAATTTTTAATAACCAATTCTACTATTCATTCTTAACATTTACTACAATATAAATTTTACCTTTTTTCTATTTTTTTCAAAATTTAATTACAAAAATTTAATTAAATTAACCAATTTATTCAACAAAATTTACGGGTCGTTATAGAATTTCAATGCATATACAAACGAAAATAATTTGTTTTATGTGCAAATGTAACTACTTGAGGAATGATTTAACAGTATCTAAACATATCTAAGACTCAAAAACATAATAAATAATCATATGAAAACTAGTTTTGAAGTCTCTTCTCTTTGTAGTTTATACCATGTATATGTTACTCTCTTTTTGTTGCTATCGTCATATAGTCTTTGTTAACGCTTCTTATCATGAATCAAAACTCATGATTCAACAAAATTTGCGGAAAAAAATCTTACTTTTTTGAAATGAACTGTAGTTGGAAGAAACTAAAATAAAGATCTAAGTCAATTGATATGTTTAATGTAATTAAAAGGGGTGATATGTATCTTCCAAAAAAATGCAACCTTATAGTTTTGTGAATATACATACAGTGAAAAAAGAGTAGATCATCTTGCAAGTACTAAGGTAAAATGTATTCTATAATTGGCTATTTGTTAACAACTATTTTTTATGTTATATATTAATAAACGTACATGTCAATAAAGCTTTCGGTTTCTTGAAATGACAAACAAAAACAATAGATATATCTAAATGGATAATCAATGCATGTATATGTAACACATTAGTTGCTAAACAACGACAGAACATGTCATACACATCAATGTATAAATAACACATTAATTGCTAAACAATGACAGAACATGCCATACACATTAATAAAAACAAGAATGGCTGCATAGTCCCTAAAATTGAAAGATGATGGAAGAAAAGTCTCTTCCGAAATAGATCTGAAAATTAGGTCTCTATTTTTGGTTTTTAGCTAATTTATGCTATTTTTGCTTTTGATTTTGATGCTGGGTCGATTTTCTGTGAGGGGACAGTTTGGTAAAAAATAACAAAATAGAGACCTAATTTACATGGGTTTATGAGTAGGGACTTTTTATGCATGAGCTTTGAGAATAGGGACCTTTGGTCCAAAATCCCTTAATAAAATTTGCCTTATAAGATATGTATCACAAATGATATAAAGATTGAATTTGCAGGGTCTAGAAAATAGGAAAATTGGTAACAAAATTTAATGTCATTCAAGAATAAAATTCTAAACTTGTATAGAATGGACTTTATTTCCAAGTGATACAAAGTAAGACTTTAAAATGCTAATTACAAACTAAAAACAAATAGGGTGGAAAACACTACACTTTAAACATAAGGAAAAATATAAGCAGTGTTAAATACCAAAGTTATTTTTAATATACATAGCTGAGGTGTTAATAATGTTTTAGAGAGAGGATCATCAACATAGTCAGTCGATTTTTATTTTTTATTTTATACATAATTAAATTATTGTAAACAAAATCATACCATCCAAACCTCCACACCATTCCTTAAAAATATTATTCGTTGACAAGCATTAAAAACATGAGCATTAAAGACATATAAATGAGTCAAAAACATACATAACATGCATTAGATATTTAAGCATCAGCAACATATTGAAATCATAAGCTGGTGTAGTAGAAGGTCAAGAGAAATGAATGGAAATAAATTAAAGGAAAACGATTTAGGCAAACATCTAAATGCATTTCAAAAATTGTCTTGTGTGGAGATCGGGGATTTAAAATTACCTGAAGCGCAACCAAAGGTGAGAACAAATATGAAAAAAATAAATGGAGGAAGACTCTATGTATATAAGTTGAATTGAACACTGAAATAATTTGCCAGGTGGATAAGTGAAAAGGCGGTCAGAATTCCACACCATTAATTAGTAGAGTTTGGTTCTAAAATAAAAGATAAATGGTGAAGTAACGTGAATTTGTAACTTTGAAATTTTATGGACGTCTTAAATGTAAATTTTTAGGGGAAACCAATAAGAAAAAGGGATTTGAGCTGAAACTTAATAGGGAAAAAAATAAATGCTGGTTTTACGTTCTTTTTCATATATATAATAGAATGGATACTAAAACCATGGTTCGAGATTCCGTCCGGCACGCCGGAATCCCGGTCATTCCGACTTGGTTCCGGCGTTGACCGGACCGGAATTTGCCTCAAAAACAGTACTGTTGATCGACGAAAAAAAATCTGTTTGCAATCAATTACTTACTTGTTTCCAGCAGCAGAGAAAGACGAAGATTCGAGCATCGACCTTTTAGCCTCTATTGATTTTAGGGTTACACCGAGGAAGCGAAATTGGAGATTCCAAAGTCGAGCATCAGCATGAAGCGGGATGATATCGAGTAAACGTATGAGCTTGAAGAAAAAAGAAAAAAAGAAAATGGTAAATGGAAATATGAGCATCGGCTGAAGAAGCGGAGGGGAAGGAGATATATGAAAAGGGGGAGAAGGAGAATAAGAAAGTCGCTGTGTAGAAAACTAAACTACAGGGCTTACGAGAATATCTTTGGGGTTATGTAAAATACAAATTTTACTTGGGCTATTTTAATTCTTGGGCTTTGATTTGTTTATTTTGCTTTTAGAAAAGGATTTCAGTTTAGAAATAAAAAAGGAGTATAACGTATAATTACAACTACATGAATTTGTTTTATTAATTTATATATATAAAGAATTCAAAATGATACGCAAATCCGGAACCGTAATTTAAACGGAATAGCCGGAATTTCCGAAACGGAACCGAAATTTTAAAAATTTCTAGTAACCGGAACAGAATTGAAAACCGGAATTCTGAACCTTGACTAAAACACATGTACTAACCAGGGATATATGTTGACTGCTCCAGGAGTTGAAACACAATTTTAGTTGATATCTCATTTTATTGATACCTGACTCATGCAAAATAACAATGGAAATGCACGTCAATTTTTTAAAGATTTCTTATTGGGATATTGCTTAGCAAGCTCAACCAATTAAAGATAACTAATCTTCCATTGAGCATGCCCTAGAAAATTTGCAAGGTACTTACTTTTTACAAAGGGAGAGGTTAGATATTAATAGGCCTATTGAATGTAGTCGTTCCATCATCCACATTTCTAGGAATTATAATATCCTTCCATGTATTGAAGGAAGTTACATCTTTCTTGTCAGTCCCGTCTCTATGTATAAACATTTATAAGTTCGACATATGCAAACCGAATCACATAAAATAAAATAAAAAATGAAATTGAAAAGTCAAAATGCAATGCCTACAAATACATGTTTTATTAATGGCAAAGCACTATTGTATTGCTTTTGAGAAAATGGGAAAAGATTTCAAGGAAAATTCATTAGTGACCAACAAAAATCTGTTACTACTTTAACCTTTTTTGTTTATGTTACACAGCAAGGATTCGATGTAAGTAAAAAAATTCACTTCTAACATAATAATAATTTAGAATTAGAATGACAAATATATTCTTAGCATTTATAGTTAGTCCTTGCGTTTCTCACGTCGCATTCTCATTTTTACCATCTAAACCACTTGAAAAACTGTACTGAATCATACTAATAACAAATGAACATAACTTAAAAAAGAAAAGAAAAAAAGAAACATATTAAAATCAATACTGACATATTTAGCAAAAACAACATATTGCCTCGCATGTTTTTTTTTTTTTTTTTTGTAAAAAAAGAAATACCAAACTCTATTGAGCAACATGAACTCATTCAGTTTACTTCTTGTGTCCTTATTTAGCTCCAATCTTGTACGACAAAGAAAAAAGCCAACAACACTAAACCTAATGAGATCTTCAACCTATGAACACTATTAATTACCTTGCTCAAGGACAGTTGAGCTCAATTATACATTAACCTCAAACAATATCGATATGAAATTATAGAAGGATATTTTAATTACTTCAATATTGAAAAATACAATCATATGAATGTAGGAGATTCAGGTAGGTTCTATCTATAAAATAGAGACTTAAATCAATCCGCGCCTCGGTTAATTTATCAACCCATCACTAGCAATTAATTTGTACAAAGTAACAAGACAAACATAAATTAATTGGGTGTATGCTAAATTTATCTTCTAAATCAATATTAACAAAAAGAGAACTATATAAGACTATAGATATTAACAACAATACATAATAAAGCGAACCCAAAATGGAAAACTAAAAATTGTTAATTCATTGCGAGTTCTTCTGAAGCGCGGATTTACAAACACAATAAATAGAAAACCAAATCAAAATGAATTTAAAACTTAGATAATTAGTTCCTTTGTCTTCAAAAAATAATTATTTGATAAAAAAGATGAAAAAAAGATGATATCTGAGGAGGAGATGAAATCGTTGAAGTATTAAAATCAACAAGATGGTCAGCCAATGGAGGAGGACTTTACCTGCCAAGAGTAAACAATGGATAAGGTATAATTGCCGATCTCAGATTAGGGCGGGTAGAGTTTGAAAAGAAGATTCGTTTGATTTAGGGGAAAAGGGAATTGATCATTAACGGGGATGACAAAGTATTTTGATATAGGGTTAAGCTGTAGACGGAGAGCAGAAGGAAAAAAGTGGCAAAGTATAAAAGAGCAACGATTGAAATCTCAAATACATGTGGCAAACTTATATTAAGAAATTGAGTGGGGATTCAAAGTCAAGGAAGTTCTACTCAATTTTAATAGTATAGATACGCGATCAGGATATTTCTCTTGTTTGAATAATGCTGGCTGTTCAACAAACATTTCTTTAATAAAAACATTTAAGAAAGAATATTTAACATCAATTTGTTGTAGTTTCAAATCATGATGACATGTCAAAGCTAGTAAAATTCTTGTTTCTTCTAAACATATTGCTAGGACAAATATTTTGTCATAGTCGATCCCTTCTTCTTTACGCACTTCAAGAATTTTGATTTTTAGTAGCGCTCAAAAAATGCTATTAAAAGTTTTAGTTGCGTTTTGATAAACGCTGTTATAAAGCCCGCGGTTTAAAAATACCTGATTTTTAGTTGCACTTACTCAACGCTACCATAAATCATTTTACTTCAGCGTTTATGAAATGCTACTAATTTTTTTTTTTTGCAGCGTGTATAAAACGCTACCAAAATGCACTTGGTCTGCTCAAAAATATTTTGGTAGCGTTTGTTAAACGCTATAATAGAGGACGCAGTTTATTGACAAAGCCTGTTGCCGCGTTTATTAAACGCTACTATATATGCTTTCCTTCGACCCTTTATTTTTTATAGCGTTTTTAGTAGCGTTTTCGAAATGCTACTAAAAATATTCCAGCTCTGCCTATAAATTGCCTCCAGTTCAATCTTGTTCATAGCTTATAATATAATACATAAACACACACATTAAACAACCGCAACATACACACATACACATTCAAACATAAACACATTTAAAAACCACAAAATACATAAACAAAAGCACTAACATAAACAATATGTTAATCGTACATAGAAGTTTACACAACCGAACAGTAGTTTCAAGAAAAAAGGTTAACCGTACATAGAAGTTTACACAACCGAACTACGTATCACAAACAATATGCTACTGCTGCAGTTAAAGTGCCATAAACATCTGAACTAAGCAAGTACAATAAACAACCAAACTACCTAACAAGTACGATAAACTAGTGCTGCTACTGCTCATTCTTCAGAAACGCCTACCTGTAGACAAAATATAATCAACAGTGAGACTCAAGTTATAATCAATACTTAGATAATAATGACGACCATCAATACTGAGAAAACAATGAGACTAAAATTATGAACAACTGAATATGTGCAATCTTGTGTTCAACTGAATATGCACAACTGAATATAAAAACTAAAATAATGTGCATGTTAGTTTTGGCCAAGAATAAAATGAAAATGAAGATTTGTCATCAATATTTTGTACATTTTTATCTCTGCCTGTACATTTTCATATACTCAAACACAGATTTTCATACACTCGAACACAGATGAAAATATAAGTGTACATAAATTATTTTAGATAGTGAAATTAGGTAGGTGTAAGAAGTCTGCCAGACCCATATGGATACAACCAAACACAGATTCAAAAAATTCATAACGATAGATGCATTTGTTGATAAAAATATGGGATAATAATATAATATGGTCATAGTATGTAAAATGACTGGAAACTTAGGATCGTAAATTATCTTTTAAGTACGTACAATTAGTCGATATAACTTATGGCTACTGATGGATTAAACCACTGACTAATTACAGTTAATATATGCAACATAAATACCATATTTTGATAAGCCTGATCATAGTAAATTCCAACATAAATTCTAACTTATTCACATTGTTGCATATTCACATAAATCATTCAAGTACAAAAACTCATTGCACATCTACAAGCAGGTTATAATGAGGCAATTTAGAGGAAAATTTCAAATAACTTTGAAGGCAGCCCCTTTTCAAATCACTTAGACATTATAATTATTTGAGTTAATGATTTAAGTATTTTGTTGCTACTGGTCATCCATGATGGTAATTTTGCAAGAAGTTTTCAATTACATAAAGAATTGCATACCTTTCATTTTGGTTGCATAATGACTTTTGCTATCGGCCAAGCTATGGGAACGCCAAAGGCATCTTCCATGCACGTCAACTCCAATGTAGGTCTCTATAGCACTGCATCCGAAACTCCCACAATTTCAACCCAAACTTTTACAACATCACGTCCCAATGGACGACAATGGACCACCGATATTGGATCAGTTGAAGCGATAGTTCCTTCAGCTACTACTTCGTTCGTTTCACCCACATCAATCAACTTTCATTTACTATCTTTTTTCAGCTTTGCAATCAGCTAAAAAAAAATGATGCATATTTCAAACAGTGCATATTGAAAACTGTGTACTTATTTTAGAAACCAAAGCGTACAAAATGCAACAACACAATGGTGCATATTTTAAACATAAGAAACAAAATACAAAATATTTCCAACAATTAGGTAGGAATTATATTACTTGCAACCACTACGGAATTTCGTGAACGACCTGCTTCACACCAACTAAAACCAAAACCAAATAGTAAGTAGTAAACCCTATGAGTAAACTCATAAGCTTTCTATGCTTCGGAATCGAGAGTTACTTACATGTTGTTGTGGTTTCTTCGCGATTATGGGTGTGGATATCACGGGAGAAGTTGCACAATTTACATTCCTACCAACCGCATCTTTATTAACTTTAACTTTTGATTTTGGCCGTGCTACTTTCCTACCAGCTTCATCTTTAATGCATGACATATCAACTGTGGGTCGCCATAAATATGCATCTTCATTTATTACATTGGCCACCCAAATCGCAAAGGCAGCCAGACCGAGCGGAATACCATTAACAAGATGTTGTGAATCTCTGGCATAGATTCTTCCTTCTGCAACTACCCCTTCACCCTCATTCCAACCATAAATCTTGCATTTGTCGTCTTGGGCGCTGTTGTCACTCTAAAAAGGAGAAGTGTAAATCAAGAGTTTAGTGATTAAGTGAAAATACAAGACATATTTCTAAATTAAATTTGTGGAAGACCCACGTAAATATTGTGAATTATAAAATTTACTGTACTGACTTCATTCAGCTATCCTCGCAATGCCCTCTTAATGTAATTTAATGGCCATGCTACTACCTTATTCTCAGCGTTCGCTAATACTGTCATTTCAGGTGAAGGCCTCCATAAGTAAGCATCTGGTTCTTCCACGAAATCTATAATAACGCCCACATCATTTGGTCCAAGACGAATGCCATTGACAACCTCATTTGGGTCCATGGATAACACTCTCCCATCCGCAACAACTGTAGAGGTTCCATCCCAATTCAACACCGAACATACGTCGTTATTGCTCTACAATTATTCAATGGAAAATTATAGCAATTACTGGATCAAAAACTAAAATCCAAATGTTATTTCTTGAGTAATATAATTATTATTTTTACCAATTCAGGTGTGTTCCCTTCTTTCGAACTTTCTTTACCCTGCAGCAAAGCACTAATATTAGGATATTTTAATCTTAGGAGCATTGAAGTGGATACACACAATACTTAAAATGTCACTAGAATCAGTCCAACGAGTTTGAATGGCAGAGTACATACAAAAAACCAGTTGTTGTAGCATCATTTACAAACATGTGTGTCTGAATTCATTATTTTGAAAATTATTATATAACAAAAAACCAGTTGTTATGCACTGCTTTGTTATTCCCAGTTACTACAATGTTTTTATATATACTTTGATGCAATGCATATTTGCAATAAATTATAGGTGCATCAGTAAACCTTGTTTATCATAGACTTACCTTTTATGTTCAATGATCAAGTGTCAAGACGACATGTGCACCCAAAACTTGTTGAGAGTTTTATTTGAGAAAAAATGAAAAGCAAGCGGGAACACCTATACTACGTATACTGCTTGGATACTCAAAATGGATGCCAAAGATTTATGTGAATAGACGACATTAGAAAAACAGTTATCCATCAATAAAATGATCTTCAGCAGAATATGTCAGAGAAGGTATAAACTAAAGATGAAAGACCCATCAACTAATTCTGTTACAATGTTCTCGGGTATAATATGATTGTAATTTTATTAATAAAAGCAGATGGAGAATAAGCTGCATTTGCAAATGTGAATTTATTCATCTACTATATAAGAATAAATAACTTTGTAAATTGTAATTGTGTGCCAAAATAAATAGTACTGGAAATCCATCATTAATTTAAATAAGAAGAAAGCATTAAATTATTATATAGATGACACCAAAACAAATATCATTCCATGATAAACAAACTTAAACATTCTTATTGCCTAAAATAAATTTAGACATGATACAAGAGAATATCCCAACGGATAAATAGACTCATTTAATAAAGAGTTTAGTAACCCATTCCAAAGTTGCTATAATCGATAAATAACGAAAAGAATTCGCGAATATGAGACTCAACATTTGTCTCTTACAAACCATTTGAAAAGGTAGGCCCTGAACTAGGCCACTAGACAACTACCTAACACGCCTCTAATTTTTTAAGGGTCTCCAATTATTATAGTATGTTATTCCCAGTGAGAAATGCAGCTACAATGTGGCCTTAATTAGCAGAGTCTAACCAAGCTTGGTATTTTCACACTAAAACAAAGTGTTGCTTGTTGTTCGGTTCACTTGCTGCCTCAAGCCATTGTACCTAGTGTTTTCCTAATGTTTTCCCAATGTTATTCCCAGTGTTTTCCCAATGTCTACTTAATAAATTACTTTTAAAAGTTTACCTTTTGGTCCACCAACATATGTACCATACCTCTCAGTTCTGTTATTTCCTCCCGACATTGAGATAGTTGTTTATCTCTAGACTGGGCCACAGCTAGCTTGGTTAAGGTGCAGCTCCTTCCCAGTGCCCTTAACCGTCTTGGTTTATCTTGTCCCAATACATTTGCAAGAGCATCTCCATTGACATTCTGTGGCGAGCTGGACTGTGATAGGCTAACAAATTTTTTAATCTCCGTCTACATAAATAAATACATACAGATAATGTACGATGGTAAAATCATCATAGTATCGGACAATTTTTTATATACCGATAAAATAAAAAATTCTTAGAATAGTATTTGCTGCTTCCACTGTCACTGGTTCACCATTTTTTTTAATGTGAGATTTAGTCCAAACATTAGCTCCAGTTATGGAAGATGGATTTGGACTTTCTTTTTTCTAAATTTAGAATAACATTAAACAAATAAACTGACATATATAAAATAATATTAAATAATGCTATACTTAACTAACTAACCATGTCCTCGGTCAATCTAGCCATTCCCCTACGACCAGATGTGTGTGGAACTTGTTTAACCCTAAGGGCCGAATATTTCTCACTTCGTTTTTGGAAATATTGAAAGATGTTAAAATTTAGTAACCAAAAGCATATTACAGATATCTTAATGTTACCTTAAACTCCGGACTTGTTTTGGCCTTCACAAACTTTCTCCATTCGTTCATGTTTTTGATGTTGCTAGGTTTCTGTTTAAGTCTTTTCTCTTCGTTCCCTGCTTTATTTAATTTTCGAACCAATTTGCTTTTAAGGATCTCCAAATTACTTCCATCTGTTGGAATACGGCTTTTCTTTGTCATTCCTCTTCCAATTTAAATCTAACCTGCAACAATACATGAAAACATGATATTAACAGTAGAAAACATGATATGAACAGTAGGTGAATATAAAAAAACATGCTATAGTGAAGCAGAATGCTGTCAAGCTAGTACAAAATTGGTGAATATATGACTTTATGGTCTCTAAATTTTGAAGAAATCTGAATGAAAATCATGAAATAATCACCTGGTCCTGACATTAGACACCTAAAATATATCTATAGGTTGTACTCTTGAAGATGATAACAACGTCACTAAAATTCAAAATTGGTATGATTTCAATCTCAAGTGAGCGGGGATATTGGTGTTTAATTTTTTTAATTCTATTCAATAATCTATTACAACATTGTTTAATTTTTGAAGAATAGCATTTGCAGTCTAGAATAATTTTTTTGAAATCATTGATCAGCTGATTTTATCAAAAATAATAATTAGAAAACAATAAAAGTTTATCAAAAAACGATTCACTAATTTTACAAGCAAGCAAATTCGTACTGATGTACTTTAGTAGATGACTCAAATTATGATTTATAACACATAATTCAAATCATGTTTACATTTTTGCCTTAGAAATAATCATCCGGACCCATAAATCTCTATCATTCTGAACCTTCCGTGAAATATGAATATTCATTTCTAATTTATTTATCTATTAAATGTTAAAAAACCAGAAATATGAACAATTTAATTTCGGAGGATAACCCACAATACGAACCTGCACTAATGATGATTCAAATTAACAAATTAAGGTTCTTAAACAGAAGTCAGGACAAAATGTGTAACGACCCGTTAAATTCGATGATTTTAAATGTGATAATTTAATAGGATTTCTAATTTAATTTAGAATGAAATCCAAATGAATTAAGTAGAAAAGGATTCTCACCTGGATATGGAATTTAATATGAGAAATTTATGAAAATGTTAAATGGTTTTAATGCAATGAAAGATTTTTAACGGTAAATAGGAATAAATTAAGGAATCATATTAGTTCCAGTTAATAGATTACGACTTGAATGAGATTCCAATTTAATAAAATCATTTAAATATTATGATTTGATTTTTATGGAATATGAGAAAATACAAATGTAGGGATTTGATTAATATGTATGTTATTTGTTCAGGGTATTGAATAAAATTGGGAATCCAATTTAAATTAATGATAATAACGTTGATATTAGTCAATAAATAAATTTCAATGCAATGCCCATAAATGAATGAAATGAAATGAATATATGTAAAATGTATACTAGGTTATTTATCAAATAGAAGGATAGAAAGTAAATATCGGATTTGATTGATGAATAAATATATATTAAATAGTAATGAAATGTAAAGTAAACGACGATTGTATAAAACCAATGCAATAAGATTTGCTAATGGTAACTGAATGTAGACGTGTGAAATAGAGTTAATGACTATAATTATTGTACTTTACTTATTTTATTAGTTGTCAATGTTAATCTGGAATCAAATTCAATTTATCCCCAAAATTACTGCAGTTAAAGTGGAATAAATTGGTAAATAAAGAATGTTTGATCCAAATAAGTTGTAACCAAGGAAAATCCCATTTTTAATAAACTATGTGGGAAAAGAAATGAAACCAAAATGAAAATGTGAAAATATAAAATGTAATGAAATTCTAAGTAAAAATGACTTTGTTAGTAAAGTGAAAACTGATTTGATATTAAGTTGTAACTGGATAGAAATCAAATTTATTTGGAATTGATTTGCAATCAATTGAATTTATTGCAATTAAATGGATTCAATATTTAAATTAATTATGTAAATATTATTTGGAAGAAATTGAAGTTATTTGGGTAATAAGTATTGTAATTGGCTAATTTAGATACTTTAAAGTGAAACGGAAATTATTAACGCAATAGTTTGATTGCAATATTTAATTCATCTAATTGATGATAAAGATTTGTTAGATTTATTTAATAGGAATTTTGGGGCATTTAATAGGTAATTGCTGATTTTGAATCGAATTAAAGGGATTACTGAAATCAAAATTTAGCAACTTTTAAACCATTGCAATTGATTTAGAATATAAAGAGTTGACTATTTAATTGAGTTAAATTTTTGAAATTGCGTTGTTGCAATTAAATAAAACGTTAAGGATAACCAGTATTCAAGATTTACCATCTATTTAGTATATTAATTGTAACTGATAATCAACTGCAATAAATAATAAATAATTATTACGTTAACGTTAATTGGAGTGATATTTGAAATTTAATATTTAGGAATTATGTAAATAGAAGTTCAGATGAAATTGGAAATATTTACATATTGAAATATGAATCCAATGATAAATTCTTCTATTTGACAATAATAATGGAAAGTAAATTTAATTAAAATTTTGGAAATTTAATTTATAGTTTGGTGAAATTAATAAAATTTGGGGATTTCTAAAATTTTAAATTCGACAAGTTTAATTTTGTTTAAATTAGTATAGGTGATTTGAAAAATTTATAATAATAAGAATCGTCAATTATCAAAAAGAAATGGGAAATTTGATTTAATGGACTAATTTTTAATTTATTTAATTAATATAAAAATAGCCATTTTTGTCACGGAGTCGGATTTCGACGAAACCAGTTTCATCGGATCCGTATCAGTGAATTATTATAGGGTTTCAAGTTTCGTATCGATCGGACCTGTCGTTTGATCGTACGGACGCGAAACGCCTTGAAATCGATTTAATTAAAATCAATTTGAAACCAATTTAGAAATTTTGTTTTCAGCATAACTTCTTCATACGATCAAATTTGGACGTGAAACTTTTTCCATCGCGTTCAGAATATTTTAAAATACCTATTTGGATATATGGGTTTAACAAATTTCGTTCCGGGGTCAGAACGGGCTTTTTGGGCCAACTACCGTTTTGCACGTTCGTAATTCGTGCCCACCTAGCCTACTGCTATTTGTCTATATATATGCGATCATAAACCCTAGCCTCCATCTTCTATCAATTGTCTGTACGTTCATTTTTCTTCATCTCCTTCTCTTCCTCAATGGTTGGAAAACCTAGATCTATCTACAATTCAAAATCACAAGTAAAAATTCAAACTCTCCACAAAAATTCCAGAAAATTTTATGTTAAAGTTCTCGAGACACGTAATCTGCTGGTACAATTCGTTTTCTGTTTTGGATATTCGTTTGACCAGAGAAAAATCGACGAAGTGTGGGCCGTTCATCATCGTCGTAATCAAAGGCGATGGATCGGCAAACCCTTCCTGAGTTTGGTAGATATCAGCGAGTGGAGTTCATCTATGGTGGTCAGGCGTCGAGCGAACGGTTAGATCGGCCTATATAATTCAATTAGGGTTTCAAGCATCATGGCTGTTGGCGGCGGAGCTGGTCGTAGGAGGTGATGAGGGGGTTTCGAAGGCCACTGGGGAGGCGTCTCGGCCTGTCATTGGGTTCAGCGACGATGGTTTTGGCCTCAGGCCAGTGTATAGGCGGCGAATTTTCGCGATAGGAAGCATTCAGCAGACGTGGACGAAGCTTGCACGCGATAGGCTGTTGGGGACGGTCCCATGAAGGAAGGGTGGTACGATCTATTTCTTATGGTTTTATTTTTAAATTTAGATTTCAAATCGTTTCGCTTAAATGATCGTAACTTTCTCATGCAAACTCCGATTCACGCGAAATTTCTTTTGTTAGGATCGTTATTAAATTTCAGATCTGTTGATGCTGGTTTGGACTGATTTGGAGACCGTCGAATTTTTAGGTTTAAATCGAATTTAAATTCGATTTAAATTCAAAAGGTGAGTGTTTTAACCCACTCACAACTTCTAAAAGTTTTTATGTTTGTTAAATTTATTTTAGATATGAGTAGAAATTATTTATGACTGTTTGGCATGTTTTATTCATCATATCTGTTAAATCGCATTTATTTAATATAACTGTTCATTAAATTTTATTACTGCATATAGATTGACAGTTATAGTTATTTATTTGCATATAAACTGTTAGTTTAATAGTTGTTAAATTTTATTTGAATATAACTGCCAGTTATTACCTGTTATATATTATCAGATATATATTGATATTGATTTATTATTGGATGATGATTGTGATTTGGATGATGGATGATTTTGATGAATGGATGTTTTATTGTATATCATTAAACTGCAAGTTATCATGCATTTTTTTCATTTCATTCGGTATTGTGGTTTGAAATGATATACAACCGTAAAATTTTATTTTTAAATTGCGGATTGAAATGATAAATATCCGTATCACTTGACCATAGGATAGAAAATTATATACAGACACCGTGGTCTATATATATAAAATATTTTAAAGTGATTTCTATGGTTTGTATGGAATACGGTTTATAATTTTTAATTTTGATATTTTCTTCTATATATATACATATGAAGTTAGAGATTTTGAATTTAAGCTGTGTATAAATCTCTTAAATAAAATGGAAAAATTGAGAAAAATGGAGTTTGATAATTATATCATATGTTAAATGTTTAAGTTTGGAAATTTTAAGATATGATATTTATAACTGGACTTTTCCAAGATAATTAAAAATGAATATGTTAGTATAAATTAAATTGAAGAAAATATTTAATTGTTAGAAATTGGAGTTTTATTTATGGATTTTATGTAAATATTCAAGACTAAATAATAGTACGTTTACTTTGCTGAAAGAAAAATTTCCAACTTTAGTTTTGAAATATTAATACTCCAAATGGATATATATATATATATATATATATATATATATAGAAATTGAAGTAGTTTTGGAACTTAAAAGTGATATTTAAATTTTGGTTTAGATTGTAAATAAAGAAACATATTTGTAAAGCCATGGAAATTATTTTTCTTTACAAAGTTACCTTAAAGTTAAACCATTTATTTTATATACCGTTGAATATCCAACCCATTCAAGTTTTAGAAGTTATGGTTTTAAAAGTATGAATTCTGAAATATTATGTTTTGAAAGTATAATTCAAATGTTTGGTTTCCAGATATTTTAAATTTTAAACCAGTATGATTTTGGAAAAGGATTATATTTGAGATAAAATGATATCATATTTTTGGGTTTTAATTTGATATCGTATGGGAAATTTTATTCTGGTTTTAAAGTATAAACTATTTTTAAATGACCGCGGTGTTATAATAACGATGGGTTGGCAAAGAGACCGGGATCGGATATGGACATACTCTCTGTCGATACCAAAAACCACTTTGACTAACCGTGTACGCGGTGGAGATTCCAGAATGAAGTAGGTTGGTGGCGACGTTTCCTGTAAGGTAAATACGTGGACCCAACTCCCGTGAGTTGGCATAAGGTGGCTAAAACAGGAGCGATTCTCGGGCCAATGAGGTCATTCCTCTGATCGAACGCACTCCTTCGATACTATGCTCTGACTTTGGATTGTTTCGGTGGCCACTATTGATTTCTTTGATTTGGGGGTGTTAGTTCGAGGTGGGCGGTAGCTGCGGCTATGCGTTACCACCAGCCCGGATAGCAATTGGTATATCTACCCTGGCATTGCCTAGTTGTGCCGTGTCACCTACCCTAGCGCACCTTATACGATTTTGGCTTTGTACCATACCTATGGAGTGCCCTCTGACGACGCCCAGTACGGGGGAGATTACGGTACTGTATAGACTATGGGAATATATTCTGTGTTAAGGGCTATATGGGTAACCCCTTAACGCTATTTAAAAGTAAGTTTATTTTATGAATAGACACTATTATAATAGCGCAATATACTACATAGTAAATAGTTTAACGGATCCTTAGGAGATGTAAAATCCCGAGCATCTCTTGAGTTACTGCACTCATATTTATTTCTGTAAATTTAACTTACATAAGATCTTTTAGTTCTGACTCGAGTGTTTTTGTCTTTTCAAATTCGCTCGGGTCAGTCCGAGTGTTTCAGGATTTGAAGATTTAGCTCTGGAGGACGAAGACGAAGATTTGTATTTTTTTTTATAGTATTGCGCTACGCTCACACTATATTCCGCCGTGTTGATATTATTGTTATGAAAACTATGATATTTAAATGTATAAAGAAGAATCGAATGTTTTGTAAACAGTTTTATAAACTGTATATTTTATTATTATATTTTATCCTTCCGCTGTGAGATTCTATTTTGTTTTATGTCCTCTCTGTTTTCTTATTTACCCCATAACAATCCGCCCTTCCGTATGATTTAAATTGGCACATGTGCTGGTTTAAATCGTGCGAAAAGGCGGGACGTTACAGTTGGTATCAGAGCTTTGATTTAGCGATAAACCTTAGCTTTGTGGGGTTTGACTCTTTGTTAATAGGGTAGTAATACCCTATGGGAGTCGCTGAGTGTATATTTATGAGTGAGCGTATTTGTTAGTGTTACTAAAAGATTTTGATATTGTGTTAATCTATTCCGTTTGTATTTATGAATTCTGGTTGATGCATGGGACGCTATGTCATCAATAGGGATTTCTAAACACTTAATAGGACAGACCGACATAATATTTGTTTTTAATATAGGTGAATGAAATAATTTTGCCTATTATATTTTCTATATATAAAATAAAATTTTCAAATGATATCTATATTTGGTTGCAATAGATTGGTTGTTAGGAATAAAATTTATAAATAATAGGAAAAATAAGATTTAAATTAGAATCAATGAAATTTGGAAATTTTAGAACCTAAGTCCGGGATTTTGAAATTTGCTTTCAAAGGATTTTGAAGTATAATAATATTGTTATATATATTTTTCGATATAAATATTTCATTATAATTCGGAGGAATTGTTTTAAAAGAAAATTTTGGAAAAATAAGTTTGTACTTTACTCTCTGTCGCTGGAAAATAATTTCGGTGATGGCGGCCACATCATCGACTTTCATTTTCGAGTTTCAAAGGGAAAATGCCGCTGTAGTAAATTCTACTGCAGATTTATTTTGAAAATATCAAAATTTTGATTGTTTTAAGTATAATTAGAGGTATATAAGTTATAAGAATATATTTATCTATTATTTTTAAAATAATTTGAAATTTGACCCGGTATTTAATTCTTAAATTTCCATTAATTAATTGTTTCAATTAAACTAGTGAAATAAAAGGTAAGTAATTAATAAATTGAAACCTCTAATTTAGGTAAGAGATGTAATGCAAAATTTTAAATGGAAATTAAGGGAAATTAGAAATTTGTAACCTATGAAACAAAAATTAATATTGTAGAACATTAAATTTAATTAAAAGAAGAGATAAAACTTGTATAAGTTCTTTTGCATTTTCTTTAACATATATAACTTACCAAATATGAAAAGTTGAAATGTTAAATAAGTGATCGGAATAGAATATTATACAAGTAGAAATTTTGGAAATAATGAAGTACTCAATGAAATGCTTTTATAAATAAAAATTTAATGGTATAAACTTAAGTTATAATTGAAATTTTACCATAATTAAAGGTAAGTATTATAAATAGGTGATCTTAAACTTAAGTAAATAAAACAAAATTCTTTAATAAATAAGGATTGATGTGTATGGTTGTAAAATTTAGTAAGATTTAAATGCTACTAGTTGAATAAAATGGAAAGTAGGTAATATAAATAAATGACTGTAAACCCTAGGTAATAAATTTATAAAATCCTTTATTTATAAGAATGGAGGTTATAAGGTTAAGAATTTAAGTGAAATTAAAAAGGGTTACTGTAATTAAATATAATAGAATGTAAGCATTTAATAAATGATTGAAATTGAGAAGTGCATTAAATATAATACAAATAAAAGGAACTTGCATGACCTGAATAAATAAAAATGAATAACTGGAAGTAATAAGTGAAAATAAATGAAACAAACATTTAATGAGTAAATAAAATTAAAAGTTGTTAGAAATAAATGTAAATTATAAAAGGATAATTTATGTGGTATGAAAAATAAAAATAAAAGATAAACTGCTATATGAATGAAAAGATCAAACAGCTAATGTATGAAATAAAAATTTATAATGAGTTAATTGATTGGTTGGTTTAAATTGTTATTGTTTGATGTATGGTTGGTCGGGTAAGGAAATTTGAAGTTGTAGGATGAATAAATAATCTATTTTGTTCCATCTAAGACTGTTGAGTAAATGATGCACTTGATAGTTATTTTCATTCCGTACCATTTCAAGTTTTGAACCCGAACAACTATTTGATTGTTGATTATATGGTTGTTTATATTTGTTGGGTATGCTGTTTGTTGAGATGGATGGTTGTTGGATTGATTTGATTGTTAGTGATTGAAACCACTTAGAGATTATTTGAAAATGTTATCCAAACTTTATTTATTTAAGTACATAAAGATATAATGATGATAAAACGGTTATATTTCATTTAAGGAAATTAATTTAGTAAATTATTGTTTATAAATTAATATTTGAAATAAGATGTACTGTTTTTTTTTATTATTTTTTTCCCTTCTTTTTCCTTTTCGGGGACGAAAAGTTTTGAGTGGGGGAGAGTATAACGACCCGTTAAATTCAATGATTTTAAATGTGATAATTTAATAGGATTTCTAATTTAATTTAGAATGAAATCCAAATGAATTAAGTAGAAAAGGATTCTCACCTGGATATGGAATTTAATATGAGAAATTTATGAAAATGTTAAATGGTTTTAATGCAATGAAAGATTTTTAACGGTAAATGGGAATAAATTAAGGAATCATATTAGTTCCAGTTAATAGATTACGACTTGAATGAGATTCCAATTTAATAAAATCATTTAAATGTTATGATTTGATTTTTATGGAATATGAGAAAATACAAATGTAGGGATTTGATTAATATGTATGTTATTTGTTCAGGGTATTGAATAAAATTGGGAATCAAATTTAAATTAACGATAACAACGTTGATATTAGTTAATAAATAAATTTCAATGCAATGCCCATAAATGAATGAAATGAAATGAATATATGTAAAATGTATACTAGGTTATTTATCAAATAGAAGGATAGAAAGTAAATATCGGATTTGATTGATGAATAAATATATATTAAATAGTAATGAAATGTAAAGTAAACGGCGATTGTATAAAACCAATGCAATAAGATTTGCTAATAGTAACTGAATGTAGACGCGTGAAATAGAGTTAATGACTATAATTATTGTACTTTACTTATTTTATTAGTTGTCAATGTTAATCTGGAATCAAATTCAATTTATCCCCAAAATTACTGCAGTTAAAGTGGAATAAATTGGTAAATGAAGAATATTGGATCCAAATAAGTTGTAACCAAGGAAAATCCCATTTTTAATAAACTATGTGGGAAAAGAAATGAAACCAAAATGAAAATGTGAAAATATAAAATGTAATGAAATTCTAAGTAAAAATGACTTTGTTAGTAAAGTGAAAACTGATTTGATATTAAGTTGTAACTGGATAGAAATCAAATTTATTTGGAATTGATTTGCAATCAATTGAATTTATTGCAATTAAATGGATTCAATATTTAAATTAATTATGTAAATATTATTTGGAAGAAATTGAAGTTATTTGGGTAATAAGTATTGTAATTGGCTAATTTAGATACTTTAAAGTGAAACGGAAATTATTAACGCAATAGTTTGATTGCAATATTTAATTCATCTAATTGATGATAAAGATTTGTTAGATTTATTTAATAGGAATTTTGGGGCATTTAATAGGTAATTGCTGATTTTGAATCGAATTAAAGGGATTACTGAAATCAAAATTTAGCAACTTTTAAACCATTGCAATTGATTTAGAATATAAAGAGTTGTCTATTTAATTGAGTTAAATTTTTGAAATTGCGTTGTTGCAATTAAATAAAACGTTAAGGATAACCAGTATTCAAGATTTACCATCTATTTAGTATATTAATTGTAACTGATAATCAACTGCAATAAATAATAAATAATTATTACGTTAACGTTAATTGAAGTGATATTTGAAATTTAATATTTAGGAATTATGTAAATAGAAGTTCAGATGAAATTGGAAATATTTACATATTGAAATATGAATCCAATGATAAATTCTTCTATTTGACAATAATAATGGAAAGTAAATTTAATTAAAATTTTGGAAATTTAATTTATAATTTGGTGAAATTAATAAAATTTGGGGATTTCTAAAATTTTAAATTCGACAGGTTTAATTTTGTTTAAATTAGTATAGGTGATTTGAAAAATTTATAATAATAAGAATCGTCAATTATCAAAAAGAAATGGGAAATTTGATTTAATGGACTAATTTTTAATTTATTTAATTAATATAAAAATAGCCATTTTTGTCACGGAGTCGGATTTCGACGAAACCAGTTTCATCGGATCCGTATCAGTGAATTATTATAGGGTTTCAAGTTTCGTATCGATCGGACCTGTCGTTTGATCGTACGGACGCGAAACGCCTTGAAATCGATTTAATTAAAATCAATTTGAAACCAATTTAGAAATTTTGTTTTCAGCATAACTTCTTCATACGATCAAATTTGGACGTGAAACTTTTTCCATCGCGTTCAGAATATTTTAAAATACCTATTTGGATATATGGGTTTAACAAATTTCGTTCCGGGGTCAGAACGGGCTTTTTGGGCCAACTACCGTTTTGCACGTTCGTAATTCGTGCCCACCTAGCCTACTGCTATTTGTCTATATATATGCGATCATAAACCCTAGCCTCCATCTTCTATCAATTGTCTGTACGTTCATTTTTCTTCATCTCCTTCTCTTCCTCAATGGTTGGAAAACCTAGATCTATCTACAATTCAAAATCACAAGTAAAAATTCAAACTCTCCACAAAAATTCCAGAAAATTTTATGTTAAAGTTCTCGAGACACGTAATCTGCTGGTACAATTCGTTTTCTGTTTTGGATATTCGTTTGACCAGAGAAAAATCGACGAAGTGTGGGCCGTTCATCATCGTCGTAATCAAAGGCGATGGATCGGCAAACCCTTCCTGAGTTTGGTAGATATCAGCGAGTGGAGTTCATCTATGGTGGTCAGGCGTCGAGCGAACGGTTAGATCGGCCTATATAATTCAATTAGGGTTTCAAGCATCATGGCTGTTGGCGGCGGAGCTGGTCGTAGGAGGTGATGAGGGGGTTTCGAAGGCCACTGGGGAGGCGTCTCGGCCTGTCATTGGGTTCAGCGACGATGGTTTTGGCCTCAGGCCAGTGTATAGGCGGCGAATTTTCGCGATAGGAAGCATTCAGCAGACGTGGACGAAGCTTGCACGCGATAGGCTGTTGGGGACGGTCCCATGAAGGAAGGGTGGTACGATCTATTTCTTATGGTTTTATTTTTAAATTTAGATTTCAAATCGTTTCGCTTAAATGATCGTAACTTTCTCATGCAAACTCCGATTCACGCGAAATTTCTTTTGTTAGGATCGTTATTAAATTTCAGATCTGTTGATGCTGGTTTGGACTGATTTGGAGACCGTCGAATTTTTAGGTTTAAATCGAATTTAAATTCGATTTAAATTCAAAAGGTGAGTGTTTTAACCCACTCACAACTTCTAAAAGTTTTTATGTTTGTTAAATTTATTTTAGATATGAGTAGAAATTATTTATGACTGTTTGGCATGTTTTATTCATCATATCTGTTAAATCGCATTTATTTAATATAACTGTTCATTAAATTTTATTACTGCATATAGATTGACAGTTATAGTTATTTATTTGCATATAAACTGTTAGTTTAATAGTTGTTAAATTTTATTTGAATATAACTGCCAGTTATTACCTGTTATATATTATCAGATATATATTGATATTGATTTATTATTGGATGATGATTGTGATTTGGATGATGGATGATTTTGATGAATGGATGTTTTATTGTATATCATTAAACTGCAAGTTATCATGCATTTTTTTCATTTCATTCGGTATTGTGGTTTGAAATGATATACAACCGTAAAATTTTATTTTTAAATTGCGGATTGAAATGATAAATATCCGTATCACTTGACCATAGGATAGAAAATTATATACAGACACCGTGGTCTATATATATAAAATATTTTAAAGTGATTTCTATGGTTTGTATGGAATACGGTTTATAATTTTTAATTTTGATATTTTCTTCTATATATATACATATGAAGTTAGAGATTTTGAATTTAAGCTGTGTATAAATCTCTTAAATAAAATGGAAAAATTGAGAAAAATGGAGTTTGATAATTATATCATATGTTAAATGTTTAAGTTTGGAAATTTTAAGATATGATATTTATAACTGGACTTTTCCAAGATAATTAAAAATGAATATGTTAGTATAAATTAAATTGAAGAAAATATTTAATTGTTAGAAATTGGAGTTTTATTTATGGATTTTATGTGAATATTCAAGGCTAAATAATAGTACGTTTACTTTGCTGAAAGAAAAATTTCCAACTTTAGTTTTGAAATATTAATACTCCAAATGGATATATATATATATATATATATATATATATATATATATATAGAAATTGAAGTAGTTTTGGAACTTGAAAGTGATATTTAAATTTTGGTTTAGATTGTAAATAAAGAAACATATTTGTAAAGCCATGGAAATTATTTTTCTTTTCAAAGTTACCTTAAAGTTAAACCATTTATTTTATATACCGTTGAATATCCAACCCATTCAAGTTTTAGAAGTTATGGTTTTAAAAGTATGAATTCTGAAATATTATGTTTTGAAAGTATAATTCAAATGTTTGGTTTCCAGATATTTTAAATTTTAAACCAGTATGATTTTGGAAAAGGATTATATTTGAGATAAAATGATATCATATTTTTGGGTTTTAATTTGATATCGTATGGGAAATTTTATTCTGGTTTTAAAGTATAAACTATTTTTAAATGACCGCGGTGTTATAATAACGATGGGTTGGCAAAGAGACCGGGATCGGATATGGACATACTCTCTGTCGATACCGAAAACCACTTTGACTAACCGTGTACGCGGTGGAGATTCCAGAATGAAGTAGGTTGGTGGCGACGTTTCCTGTAAGGTAAATACCTGGGCCCAACTCCCGTGAGTTGGCATAAGGTGGCTAAAACAGGAGCGATTCTCGGGCCAATGAGGTCATTCCTCTGATCGAACGCACTCCTTCGATACTATGCTCTGACTTTGGATTGTTTCGGTGGCCACTATTGATTTCTTTGATTTGGGGGTGTTAGTTCGAGGTGGGCGGTAGCTGCGGCTATGCGTTACCACCAGCCCGGATAGCAATTGGTATATCTACCCTGGCATTGCCTAGTTGTGCCGTGTCACCTACCCTAGCGCACCTTATACGATTTTGGCTTTGTACCATACCTATGGAGTGCCCTCTGACGACGCCCAGTACGGGGGAGATTACGGTACTGTATAGACTATGGGAATATATTCTGTGTTAAGGGCTATATGGGTAACCCCTTAACGCTATTTAAAAGTAAGTTTATTTTATGAATAGACACTATTATAATAGCGCAATATACTACATAGTAAATAGTTTAACGGATCCTTAGGAGATGTAAAATCCCGAGCATCTCTTGAGTTACTGCACTCATATTTATTTCTGTAAATTTAACTTACATAAGATCTTTTAGTTCTGACTCGAGTGTTTTTGTCTTTTCAAATTCGCTCGGGTCAGTCCGAGTGTTTCAGGATTTGAAGATTTAGCTCTGGAGGACGAAGACGAAGATTTGTATTTTTTTTTTATAGTATTGCACTACGCTCACACTATATTCCGCCGTGTTGATATTATTGTTACGAAAACTATGATATTTAAATGTATAAAGAAGAATCGAATGTTTTGTAAACAGTTTTATAAACTGTATATTTTATTATTATATTTTATCCTTCCGCTGTGAGATTCTATTTTGTTTTATGTCCTCTCTGTTTTCTTATTTACCCCATAACAATCCGCCCTTCCGTATGGTTTAAATTGGCACATGTGCTGGTTTAAATCGTGCGAAAAGGCGGGACGTTACAAAATGTTTAAACGACATGATTCAACTACTAGAACTTGTGGATTTCTTAATATAAATTCCTATTTATTATAGTCAATTTAAAAACCGCAAATTGGCAAAACTATAACCGGATTTATACTTTAAAAAGTCAGTGGTAGGAGAAGAAGAAAGATGAGTTGCTTGATAAATCTACAAAATAAATATAGACAAAAGCAGGGACAAATGTTGATAAATAGATTCTCTAGCATATACAGTAGGGAACCTGCTCCATACCTGAAGCGATCACCACAAAACAACTTTTAACTCTTCACGTAGATTCCTACAATCATCAAGTGTGTATGGAACCTGCTTCCGCACAAGCGATCCAAGAAATGAGGATAAATATACCGACCATGGCCCTATTGGTACGCCTATATCATTGAACCTAACTTCAATTAGATCATGACTGTTTAACGGGAGTTTTTTTTGCTTTTGTTTGACCTCTACTGCCTCTTTTTTGAGACGAACTTGCGGTTTCAGCATCACTTGCTCTCTCAATTTCCACCTCAGCAGCATCAGTCTGGTTAAGAAGAATTTCATTGTCTAAGCGGTGTTCTTCATCTAACAAAGCCCTTTTATCATTTGGGTCTTCTTCATCTAACAAATCCCTTTCACCATTTGGGTCAGAAGGGTTATCGTGTAGCGCTTGTTCTTCGTCTTCATTGCAAACACTGGCTTGCTTCTTAGCATTGACTGCTCGTTTTTCGCCTTCACTGCAAGCACCAACTGGAATATTATACTTCCGTTTTGAATTATACTTCCGCTTTGAATTATACTTCTGGGATTCCTCATCAGTATTTTTATGGTTGCGAGTACGTACATAGCTTGGAAACATCTCTTTTCTGCAAATGAAACAAAATATGAGATACTTAAAAATTTCATTATTTACTATCTACTCGCTGGAGGATTCTGGACCCAATAATTAGTTTGCAAATACATGATCTCTGAATATTTTTAACGTTATATTTCGAAGTATTCTAGAAGTTAATTTGATATCTTAAACAATATAACAAACAAATTAATTAACAAAAGATTAATTTTCTATAATTAGATCAATTTCTTTTTTAATACATTAATGTAGAAACTTACTAGACCTTGTATGTTAACACACAAAAATTAACGTAGTATATATGTATAAACAAAAAACTGTTATAGAGTAGTCATGTTAAGCAAGTTCAATCCTTTTCCGGCTCCAGTTCTTGATTTGAAAATCAGTTCTTTGACTATGCAGATGAGAAAAATATATACCATCCATGACAAACTGTAGTAGGCTAATGAATAAAATTGGACCCATAAATACATATTAAAAATAGAATAGTAAATGGTTTAACCAATTTCACTAGTAAAACCAAAATGGTTAAACAAGAATGGCTCTCAATAACTGTAATTTCCAAGAATGCAGTCATCAATTTTTTGTCTATATATAAAAAGAAACGTTTTCAACTAACATGAGTTGCATGAGCTTATATGTAATAATGCTATGAGTTTATATTTTTTGGCCAACTTACTTGTTTTGAAGTGTGTAGTAAAATAATTAAATAGATTTATCAATAGCCATTCATCCAAAAAAATTCAATCTGATCATAATCTTGTCATTTGGTTACTTTTAAAAGAAATCTTGTCAATCAGTAATCAGTTGGCAAAGTAAGACTGAAACAGGTAATTAAAAACAACTGAGGAAGCAAGAAGAAGATAATTAAAAATATGAAGCAAACTGTACAGATTCTCTCACACAACTTAAAATATGGTAAAATATTTTTTTATTGTTTATCATGTTATTCATAGAAGATTCGTGTTCTTTGGCAACAAACTAGTAGAACATGATATGCATTATTTTGTGAACATTGAGTACTCATAAACACAGACTTTATGAACAGGATATGCATCCAAGGTGTTTTGTTAATAAAAGCATCCTGATTGAAAATAACTTAATCAGTAAAACATATCCAAGGCATTTGATTTTTTTGTTACATCCACACCTCATTACAAATGAAAGCTTGAGTTATTTTAAAACAAATATAGACCATATTAGATGCAAAAAGGGTGAAGTAAACAAATTAAAAAAGAAACAAGAAATACAACATTAAATATGGTGTAAATTTCTTCAAGTAGGTTATTAAATAGTTAATCGAACAAGACATACACTTAACCTTATGCAGTGCTGATCATCTGTATGCATGCAACTTTTTTTTAGGCACATTTATTATTTTCAACACGGTTAAGTACAGATACAATTACCATGCAAAGTTTTAATATATTCAAAAATACCTGATTTCAGGATGAACAGAATGGGGGCCTGGAAATCCTCGAAGATGAGTGATGATGTGGGATAATTATAGAGCCAAATTTGCTGACTTTAATTCTTCAAGTACCAACTGAACAATTGAAAACAGGAATAGAAAAGCATTAGTTCAGAACTTTCAGATGAAAATTTGCATGCTATAATTCAGATTATTCTAGTTCAAAAAACCAATAGTTATGGGCTATTACATTACAAATACATAACAGACAATGAACTAGGCCAAGATTGCTTGAGATGGTAGTTTATTGTGTCACATATTCATGCTTCGTACAAATAACAATCACAAATTAAATCTGGTTGGTTCATAGTGGATATAAATTTATTTCATCAACAAACTGAAATCATAATATTACAGTAATTAGAACCGCAAATGGACTGGAATTGTTTGCTACTCTAATTCAATGAATAAATTATATGAATCCAGCAAAATGAGTAACAAGACAATAAAACAGAATCCATGCTTTCATTCCTTACTAAAACAAGTTTTGATAGTGAATTTAATAAATACAAAATGAGTAACACAACTTGCAAAATAAAAATAGAGACATTCAGGGAGTAAAATGAGCCTACAACTATGACTAATGCATTAGTCTAATGTATGGATCTGACTTAGTAGGTGAACATATAATCTACTCAATTATGCCTTCGCAATCCTTCCTAACATAGCTAACATATTCATCATTCATTTCAATTATTTCATAATCTTCCGTGGCTTGGATATCTTCCTCAATGCAATCATGTGTCTCTAAATCATTAAAATTTCTTGATGGTGCTTTCATTACAATATACCAATTAGATCATCATTTTTTTTTGAAATGGTACTTTATATACAACAAATCATTGGGACAACATATCCCATGTCAATAAACGTTCGAAAACAAGTTTCGAACTTGTGACCTCTTGCACCAAAGCCGAATCAATTAACCACTTGGACAATGGTGCTTGTCTAGATCATCATTTTCTCTTGAATAAAATACTTGTCTTGCTTGAGATGCAAGTATGTATGGATCTCTTGAAAACGATGCTTGATGTAAATTAACAAGAGTGAACCCATCATCATCAACTTTTACTCCATTTCCTTTATACGCCCAACGACACTTAAAAACTGGAATATAAAACAAATGATAATCTAATAAAATTATATCTGTCAATATTCCATAATAAGTGACCACATCAACCACTTGGGACATATCTTTTGCACTTTCTCTACACATAGTAGTCGCATCAAAGGTCACCCCGCAATTCTAAGTTTCTCTCCCTACATCATTTATATGAAAACGTTGATCATTGATAACATATCCTTTGGAAGACAAGGCATCATTCTTCGGACCCAAAACAATCCATCTTAACATGTCATATGATCCTTGGAGGCAATATGTATCTACAACAAATTCCATTTAGCATGAATATTATAGAGTAATATTAGTACTCAAATTATATTTGGAATCTAACTAACCTTCCTTTTAATCCAATCGTCAAATTTTTTTGTATGTGTGTCCCAAAGTAAGGTCGCATTTTTTCTCATGCGCTGGTTTGAATTTTCTAATTCCTTCAAATGCAAACTAGTATAAAACAAGTGATTATAAGTTATAAATAGCATTACGAACACTCAAAATGATTAAAACAATGTAACATAAACTTACTCTATAAATAGTTCCACCACATTCATATTCATTAACACAGCTAAGTGAGCCATTTCTTTCTCATTAGCTGACAATGTAACTGTCTTGGACATTGAAATCAGACGTCCCTCAGGTATTACATTTCTTTCATAATCTTCATTTTGAACTTCTTTCTCCTCTATATGTCTAGATTTTTTCAAAAATTCATTGAAAAACATCATGGATTCTTCTGCAAGATAGGATTCTGCAATACATCCCTCTGGTCGTGCATAGTTTCTTACATAATCTTTAAGTGTCTTCATATATCGTTCGAATGGGTACATCCAACGAAAATGAATCGGTCCACACATTAGTGCTTCTTTTCCTAGATGAATGGACAAATGTACCATTATATCAAAAAAAGATGGTGGAAATTTTTTTTCAAGTTCGCATAAAACTTCAATAATCTCAACGTTGATTTGTTCTACCTTCTCTCTATCAAGAACACGTTGACATAATTTGTTGAAAAAAGAACATAAGCGAATTATTGCTTTTTTTTCCTTCTTTGCCATTAATCCTCTCGATGCTACTAGCAATAACTGTTGCATTAATACATGGTAATCATGTGACTTCAATCCGCTAATTTTGCAATCATGCAACGAAATCCGATTCTTCAAATTTGAAAAGTAGTCATCTTGTCCTTTGAAATCGTACAATCTTTTGCAAAATATTTTTCTCTTGGAATTTGACAACGTGTATGGAGCTGGTGGAAGATATGCTTTATTCCCACGAGGTTGTGCATGAAGCTCATTTCGAATTCCCCAATTCTCTAAATCCTTTCTACAGTTGGTTCCATCTTTTGATTTATTAACATGCAACATCGTGCCCAATAGGCTTTCACCGATATTTTTCTCCACGTGCATTACATCTATATTGTGACGTAATGGAAGTTCCTACGAAAATCAAAACTATAACGTAATATTGGGTTTTTCTTATGTTAAAACAATGAAAAATAAATAAATTAACTACTAACCTTCCAATATGGTAAATCAAAGAAAATCGATCTTTTCTTCCATCTTGATAGCTCTAATTCTGTACAATTGTTAATATTATCATACTCATATTCTGTATCATAAGCACACTTTCTCTTCTTACTTTTCTCTACGTTTTATTTTCCAAAATCATTTGGATAATCCTTCAACAATGCATAAATGTTTCTCCTAGTTAGAATTCTAGGAGCACTACCTTTTCCTATGGTGTTATCAAACAATGCCTTTTGTTTCCTCCGTGAATTTGAAGTAGGGAGAAATATTCTATGACCCATGTAGATGCTCTTTCGACTGTGATTCAACCAACGAGAATGGGTATTGATACCACATAATGGGCAACCTTTTTCCCCCTTCACACGACATCCAGCAAGACTTCCAGAAACCGAAAAATCATTAATCGTCCATAGAAAAATTGCATTCAATTTAAAGAAAGTTTTACTAAATGCATCGTAAGCATTAACTCCATTACACCACAAATGATGCAAGTCTTCCACCAAAGGCACCAAATATACATTAATATCATTTCCGGGTTGCTTTGGGCCTGGGATAAGTAAAGATAACATAATTTTTTCTTTCTTCATACACAACGTAAGCAAAAGATTGTATGTCACAAGCATTACCGGCCACCAACTATATTTCGAACTCAACATGGAAAATGGATTGAATCCATCTGCAGCAAGACCAAGCCTAAGATTGCATGGATCAGATGAAAAAGATGTATACTTTTCATCCACCATTTTCAATGTCATAGAATCCACGGGATGATGCATTTTTCCATCTTTGCTTATATTTTTAATAGCCATCTTAAATCTGTTGCCATCTTTTGAGATCTATACATTCTTTTAAATTTCGAAATTATTGGAAAGTATCTCAACCCTTTAACTGGAATACCATTTATAACCTCTTTAGTATCTTGATTTTTCTTCCATCTCGAAGAACCACATTTTGGACAAATATCTAAATCTTTGTTTTCTTTTCTGAAAAGGCAACAGTCATTCTCACAAGCATGTATCTTTCCAAAATCCATATCGAATGTTCTAAAAAAATTCTTTACTTCATATAAGATTTTGGGAAGCACGTTATTCTTCGGCAAAAATAAATGTTGCACAGTTAAAAGCTTATCAAACCCACTATCGGACAAGCCAGTCTCGCATTTAAGATTAAACAAGATGGTGATGGCAGATAATTTAGTGTGATCTATGCAACCGTGATATAATCGAGTTTTTGCATCTTCCAAGTTCTTGAGTAACTCATCCTCTTTACTCTGAGAATCAATGTTATCTTTATCATCATGAAAAAATCATCATTCAAAAAGTCTTCATCTTCATAGTGAATCATCTTGAATAAATCATATACGTCAAACGTATTTGTTTTCTTCTCTTCAATTATCTATTCGCCATGGTTAAACCATACACTATGTATGTATTTAGGATCCATTCCTCCAATAATTAAATGTTCAATGATGATGTGATCATCACGACGACTAAGATTCCGACAATCTTTGCAAGTGCATAAATTTCTTTCTACACTTCTTACATTCCTCTTTGCAGCATGCACGAAATTCATTGCTCCTTGTCGGTACTCTATGCTAGTTCTATGACAAAAGTTAAAAACATAAAAAAGAAATTGAGTTTTAATATTATATTACATGTTCTAATTCTCGAAATACATATTAAGTTAAGCATTGTTTTATCACATGTTTAAAAAAACTCAATCTTTTTCCATCGTCAACATATGAAGGCAAATAAGTTCCCAATCTTTGACGTAGAAATTGGTGACACCTCCTCTTCCTATGTCTGATCCTAATTTAAAAAAAAAAAGTTACTACGTTAATAGTACTTCTTAATATCGGGCCACCCAATCATTCTTAAGATTAGCCAAATAAAACTTTGTTCAATGACGTTTCAATGAATTTTTGTTAATAAATTATGAACAAGTGTAAGTGATTTCATACATGTAGGTTTTACTGAAAAATCAGTTCACTCAGTATAATAACACCGAATGAATATGGTATTTTGAAGTGTAACTTCTAACAAATTCGATATTTTAAAACATGGTAATAGGTTTTTTTGCTGCTTTAGGAACAGTTGTAAAGTTGGTTACATATATTTCTAGTGCTATCAAATAAGAATTTTTTAATTCCTTACACAGGCTATAAATGGTTTGAAGGTTATGGTCAAAACAACGCAGTGCTATAACATAGAATTTTATTACACAGGCCATAAAATTGATCTACACCATGGGTAGAAAAATGAGACTTAAAATTTATTACACAGGCCATAAAATTTATTACACATGCCGTAAAATATATAAAGAGTCTAAATCAATTAAATTTATATTGGAAGACAAAAAATATGACTAATAAAACAAACAATTTTTCAAGCTCTGAAACTACTAAATCTGACTTATGTAAAACTACTACGTCCTTGATGCAAAATTATAAAAGTCAGCTAAATGAAAACTAGTTGAAAGTGACAAAGATGAGGAGTGTGATCAGATGGTTACTTTTCGGATAACAGACTTGATTACATATGCATTAAATAATTGCAACTATAGATAAAAGAAAGAAACTGATTTTTTGCTTAGAAGGCATTGCTTGAAGTCATGCCGACCGTAACACCTAAAGTGACCCATATGGAATCTATGTAAAACCTTACATCATATAAACAGATGCAACATGCATCCCTGTTTTTGATTTATATTTGCCGACTACTTCCAGGTTTCATGCAAAGCCACTTGCCATTTGCCGTTTATCTGATTTTTTTAATTATAGGACAAAAGACATGATGAAAACACTTATTGATGACTTTCTCTATGATGTAAGTTATATTAATTGCACATTAACAGATTGGTAAACGTATGGATCATGCAACTCCTTTAATTAGACTTACTCAACTATCATGTCTCTCTCAAAGTCTTAACATATGAGGGCAAAAGATTATGTATTACTTTGCAATTCACTATTGTTCTAATTTTCCAAATTGGACTCTAGTATTACAGATAATTTTGATAAAATCATGGGTGTAGCCAGACTCTCCATGTCCAGACATGTTGATATTCAATATCTTCCATAATTCAATTTTGTGATTATTCGTGCTTGGTGTACAAAATTTGTATTTTGGTTAAAATGGTAAAACAATTACACCGTTTAACCCTGGACATAACCAAGATTTTATTTATTTAATAAAAAAACATAAATATATAAAGGTGTAAACGAGGGTTGAATAAAAGATCTCCGTTATTAGGGTTGAATCAACAATTTCAGTTAGAAATTAGGTAGAAATTCGAATAGACGATGCATGCAAATTAGGGTTAAATCAAAATAGAATCACAAAATCGAATCACAAAATCGATTTAGACGATTCGTACCTAAATATACTTAAGCGATTGCTGGCTGCCGCGAGGATATTGAGTGATGCCGCAAGGACGTTGAGCAAGGGCGGAGTGGATGATGAAAAGGGGAACTTGATCTCCAATTGATGAAATTTGAGCGATTGCTGGCTACCGCGAGGATTGAAAAGGGGAAAAAAATTTCTGCAGAAGTAGATCGAAATGGGGAGAGAGTTTTCTAAGTATACGTGAGATGAAAAATAATGACTGGTCACGTTTATTTTTGGCTAGTCGGAAAAAGTTTTCTAAGGAGCGGGAAAAAAATATTTTTACCACGAAACATATTTTGGGAAAAATATTTTTGGTTGCATTTATGATAAAACGCCGCAGTATTTTGCAACCGTAAATGGTTTTTCTTGTAGTGGTGCACCATGTACAACTAACTAGCTTTGTTTCTTATTATCTTTCCATTTTCATCATTTTTATTTTTATAAAACAATTGAATCCCATTATTGACTAGTTCATAGGCCTTTGGAACCGATTCCCACACGTCTCTAAGCCCAAATTGGCTTAATTATTCTTGCATAGCTAGAATCTTGCATTCATCTTTTACTACTTATTCATGATTCTTAAGTTCTAATTGTCTCTATATCGATACCTTTATAGAGATTTCACTAAGTACATTTTCAGCAGTATTTTCTTCCAAAATCTTTGGTGGTGTTTTTAAAATATTATTATTTTGATCATTATTATATTTTGTCATTTTCAATAGTTGGTTCATTATTTTATGGAACATTTTGATTGGCATTTGTCGGCTGATTTATAATTACAATTTCGGGCTGATTATCTAACACTTCGACATTTTCTCAAAAGGTACATGTAAAGTTTCTTTTGTGGTATTTGTGTTTTTTATTGGAAACCTTATACGCGTTACTTCTTTTCGAATAACCAATAAAGATACTTTCATCAGCTTTCGGATCGAATTTACCTAATCGATCTTTTGTATTAGGAATAAAAGATTTTGAGCCAACATTTTAAAGTAAGAAACTTTTGGATTTTTATCATTAAATAATCCGTATGGAGAAATTTTAATAATGGGCCTTACAGAAATATGATTTAAGATGAACATGTAGCGGAAACTACCTCCATCCAAAAAATTTAAGGTAAAACCGTACTACCAAGTAATATCCTAGCACATTCCTTTATGTACCTATTTTTCTTTCCTGCAACACTATTTTGTTGCGGTGTCCTAGAAAATGAAAAATTATGACTTAGTCGTTTCTTATTACGAAATTCATTGAATAAATCATTTTCCAAATATTACCCATGGTCACTAAGAATATTATTTTTTTAAGATCTTTCAAATTTTGTATTTTCTTTGCAGAAAATTTTAACATTTCAAATGTATCAATTTTATGTTTCAAAACAACATCCAAATTTTGCATGGAAAATCATCTACAATTACAAAAACATGTTTATTATGATTTATAGATCTAACCCAAGTTAGACCAAATAAATCAAGATAGAGTAGTTCAAGTGGTTCCATAGTTGTAATATCCTTAATTGATTTAAAAGAAGATTCGTTATTTCAATTATCCCTTTTGTCATGCATCTCGTAAACTAACTTTTAACTTTAAAATTCATTTTAGTCCACCTTTGATAGTATTATTTTTTGCTAGTTTATTCAATGATTTAATGTTAATATGAAAAATATTTTATGCCATAACCACTCAACATTAGGACTCCCAACAAGACACATATTTGTAGAATGATTAGCTTTCATGTTTAAAATATAAATATTTGTCTTTATGATTCCTTCAAAAATCAAATTTTCATTTCGACTAAAAATATTGCATTTATTTTTTCCAAGACTTATTTAGAACCTTTATCACATAAGTGGCTTATACTCGATAAATTATGTTTTAAGTTTTCTAGTAATATAACATTTGTAATAATAATTGGGTTAGGAGTACCAGAGTGTTAACATCCCCTTTCCTAACAACATAACCTATAGGGTTGTCCCCGAATGTGACAACGCCTCCATCCATGTATTGTATATTTATCAGCTTATCTATGTTCCATGTCATATGTTTGGAACATCCTATCCAAAATCCATATCTCTTTTTAATTTTTGGTAATGGCAAGAAAGTAAAAAAAATCAATGTAACACACTTCATACGTTAGGGTCCTGATATTAAATAAAAGCCAGTGACCATAGTTAGGACGGTTTGGTAAAATCTTTCAAATTGAAACTTTTACTGTTATGAAACTAAGTTTTGAAATTATATATCTACTTGCTCCTAATAAAGTTATTTTTTTAGGAACTCATGTCTTAATTGTATTTTTATTTGATCTTTCTTGATTATTAGTTGGTCTCCTAAACTTAGAATACAATAAGCATATTTCTTAGGAGGTAGTTTATTTATCCTTGGTTTAAATCTTAAATCGCTACTATTGTTAGGGGGGTTTGAATTATTAATCAAATTTGGAAAATTTTCTTTACCTTTATTGAACCTTGATATATTGTTTGTTAATTCTTTTATTTTTACCTCTATATATTTTACCTTTTCTTATACCAATATCAATTATTATTCCGAATCACGATTCTCCTTGGGTAATATGACATTGTCATCTCTATATGTTTCTAATTCACCATCAAGCACATGAGTTGAGATGTTAGGCCATCACAAGAGTTTTGGCATTTGAGTAATTCTTCTTCTAGAATTATCTTCCAATCTTTTAACATTGTTAAATCTAACTCTATCTCGTTACTTTTAGCAATTAATTCTTTATAATCACATTTAGTACCCTTAAATTTATTAGCTAGGGCCATATTTAACTTTAAAAGATTATCATAAGAAAGATCACTATATACCTCATCTTTGAAAGCTATAAAACATATGTTTATTGTTCAAAATCTCCTTCACTGTCCGAGGAGATAGAAGAGGAATGTGAATCATTCCGTATTACTTAAATGGATTGTTTTCTCCTTTTGTATTTCTCCTCTCGATTTTGTATCTCACTTTATCTTTGTTTAGTTCAAGAATGTCCTTTTTGATGTGGCTACTTTTATATTATTCATAGCATTGCATGGATGCACCAATATCACTACTAGGTTTCTTTTAGATTTTCATGAATTTCTTTATATTCTTGACAACAGACACTAGCTTATCCGTTTTAAACCTAAATTTATCCTCCTCTCAAAATGTAGCCATCTTCTTTTCACGGTCTTGATCCTTCCTATTCTGCAAGTTCAGTTCATATGACATTAAATTTCCAATAGGCTCATTGACTTTAAGCACAAAGGGATCATTGGCCTCTTTTATAGCCAGGACCCTCCTTTCCCTTTCATCGGTCAATGAAATTTGAGATATGTTAACCTAAAAATGATTCAACACCATGGATCAAGTACGAAAGCACCAGCCTTAATGACAATCCAGAAAACAGCAAAACAAATCACAAAAATAAGCTGATATTAAGAAGAAAAGATAAAGGAGATACGAAATTTTTATAGTGGTTTGCCAAAATCTACGGTCTGCATCCAATTTATAATTCATTTATCACTTGTAGTTTCATATTACAAGAGATTTTAAAGAGGATAGGAGAAGATATCTTTTCTGTTTTATTTTCTCCCCTTTTTCTTTTGCAATACTAGGTGTATTTATAACTGTAAGCTTTGACCCAGTGATGGTGTGTAATTGTGGTGACGCTGACTAGTCTGATACTAATTGCACCATAATCTTCTTATTTAAGGTAAGGATGAAGGGAATTAAGGAATATTTGATATGGAAATGGTTGGAATTAATTAGTAATAAATAAGAAGGTTATCATGGCATTTATTGGGCATTAAATCCAGCTTTTGATGGGTAATGAATTGATATTTATGGTGGAGATATGACAGTTTTTTATTAAGTAATGAATTGGTATTTATGGTGGAGATATGGATGCTTTTTATTAATTATTTGAGCTAATAAATGCAAGAAAATTAGGAAGTAAATCTTTAATTTCTTCTTCAAGGATGGTGACTAATTTGCTGCATAACAATTGCCCCCCGAAGTATGCCTTGTTGGCAACGGGGCATGCCTCGCTCAAGAAATGGTGTTGGTGAGAACAAATTTGTTGGCATCAAATTCTCTTCTCTCTGGATGTTTGATAGATGTTAAGTGTCAGACCATTCCTGCACAAGGAGATAAAGTTAATCATTCCTATTTGAAAGCATTCATATTCAAGAGATACTTTAGAGAGCAGTTCTTAGGTCGCTTCTATAACCTTTAATTGAAAACAAGAATGATGCTGTAAAAATTTTTAAAAGGTGTCGCCCTTAGGAACGAATCAGAGCATAGCTGTGGACCGTTCGGGGCTTCTCATCATATGTGCAAGTTATTCTCTAAGCATTAAACTTTAAAACTCATTTTATGTAAGAAATCATTTTTATGAAGGGTCACTCCTGGGAAGGAATCAGAGCATTAGACTGCTTACATTCAGGATCACTTACATGAGTAAACCGCTTCCCAAATGCTAACCTTTAAAGCATTTTTTAACGATGCACAATTCAAATGTAGAAAGGAACCTAAATTCTAGAATCTAGACCTTATTATTTTAGTTCAGTTCAGTTGATGATAATTTCTATTTGATTAGCAGACCCTAGAGTCCGGTACTTATCTAAGTGAGAGGCTTTGCACGCCCCCTGTTTTTGGTCCTTGCGGGTTGCCCCCAACTATTTGCTTCATGGTAGAAGGAAAGTTTGAATGAGAGGACGCCCTGATTGGACCCTTGCTGAGTTCCTTCCATAGCACTTTTCCTTATATGAGGCTTCTTTATCTTCTAAAAGCTAGATCTAGGAGCATGTTTTCTAGATTTAATTTTTTCCTTTCAGATCTAGAGTTGGATCTTTTTTTTTTTTTTTGAAAACCCAGGAGAACCCGACGGACTGGTAAACTCCTAAGGAGGGTATAGTAAAGCCGTCCGCTGATCCAAGCCCCCATACCCCCGGGTAAATTTATATAGGATAGGGAAGCGCATGGTAGGAATCGAACCTGGATCTTCTTCCTAACATATAATAAGTTTAAGATCTGAGATTCTCTTATTCCTCTCAACGAAAGCGCCAAAAATGTTATCCAACAAATTAATCAGCATCCTTGAAGAAGAAATTAAAGATTTACTTTCTGATTTCCTTGCATTTATTACCTCAAATAATTAATAAAAAGCAGCCATATCTCCACCATAAATACCAATTCATTACTTAACAAAAACCAGCTATATCTCCACCATAAATACCAATTCATTACCCATCAAAGCCGAATTTAATGTCCAATAAATGCCATGATAACCTGCTTATTGATTACCAATTAATGCCAACCATTTCCGTTGTCAAATATTCCTTAATTCCCTTCATCCTTACCTTAAATAAGAAGATTATGGTGGAATTAATATCAGCCTAGTCAGCATCACTACAATTCCACACATCACTGGGTCAAGGCTTATAGCTATAAATATACCTAGTATTGCAAAAGAAAAAGGGAAGAAAATGAAACAGAAAAAATGACTTCTCCTCTCATCTTCAGAATCTCTTGTAATATGAAGCTACAAGTGATAAATGAATTATAAAGTGGATGCAGGGCAGAGTGAACCGAACCACTATAAAAATTCTACGTCTATTTTCTTACTTCTTTTTATTTGTTGTTTATTTAAGATCGGTGCTACTGATTATCCGCACTGGTGCTTTCACACTTGATCCAGGGTGTTGATCCATTTTTTGGGTTAACAAGATATAATACCAACATTAGTTAAATTGGCTCATAAATTGCTTAATGTATCAGTGATATCTTGGAGCCTAGCATACATATAAGATATAGTTTCATCAGTATGCATTTCAAAATTCTGAACTTGATTCTTCAATATAGAAATTTTTGTCTACTTACCTTTGTTAGTACCTTCATGAGTAACCTAAAAAGTATACCATATTTCACAAGTGGAGATACAAATACTAACTCCATTAAGTTCATTCTTATATAGAGCATAAAATGAAGTGTTCATGCCTTAAAGTTATTTTTTATCATTATTTTTTGTTCTAAGGTCCATGACTCGAAATCAAATAATGGGTTTACTATATTCAGTTTGGGTCATCTTCCATGTTGCAAAACTATTAGCATGCATGTAAATATGCATCATTGTGATGCAATTAGCATAATTAGATCCACTAAATAGGGGATAAGAAGTAGATTGATCTTCTAAAATGTTACCTGTGGCTCTAGTGTTTAAAAATGATGTTATTATTCTTAAATTAACTAGCTCTAATACCAAATGTAAGTTTTGGATTGGATCGATGTCTATAAACAATTAAAATAAGCTAACTTAGATAATGTGACTTAACTAGGTAAACTATATATTGAGCAATTAAGATTCGAGCTAACTATAATACAAGCAATAGAAATAAAGTAAGTAACTAGAAAAAGAACACCTAGATTTTCACTGTTTTGGACTCCCATCCTACGGTCCAATTTCATAACTCCCTATGAAACCACTAACTTACCCTCGTTTAACCCAAATGAATAGATTTTAAATAGTCAACCAATATCCTAGAACAGGACTTCACCAACACGCTTGAGAATCCACACACGACTTCACAAACTTGTAGTAATACTTTTGACAGACTTGTCTCTAAGCAGTACGATTTATTATCGACAACTTTACAAAGCCCTATAACTACTCAGTAACCATTGGAGATGAATGTGCAAGGCTAAGGATTTGAAATGATATTGAATTGGAAACGAACACTTTAAAATTTTGAATCAAATATAATTAAAAGCATAGGAAAGTTAGAGATCGAAATAGAATAGAGATTGGAAAGTTAAGTTAAATATAACTTGATCCATTTATTTTTATATGGTTTATGGGTTATGGATTTGGGGATGCGATTGTTTATCGGTTATAAATTATTCAACAGACCTGTTATACCTAATTAATTGTTAGTCCAATAGTTATGCACACTTTATGTACTATTTCTTCAACTTTTCTCCATTTTTACTTACTAGGTTCTTGTTTAGAAATTTTCTAAAATATAAAACATTATTCTAGAGTATGTGGCAAAATTTGTAGTGTTTTGGATATTATATGAGCGGTTTTAACAAATTCTAACTTTTTAAAGACTCGATAACTGACATAACACATACTCGACTGTTTGCCTTTTAATTTATCTCTGATTGTTACTGTAAATTGCCAACGACTTGTTATCACCACATTAAGTCTTTTCCAATGTATGTAGTTACTCTGGTATCACAAGATGCAATATTCTCCATATAATGATTTTTTATTTTGTTTTTAATAATCGCTATTATACCACTTCTTCTACATAAGTGTTATAATTCCTATAACGACCTAATAAATTCATTCATAGCATTATAATATGACTGCTATCATTAAAATAGAATAATAATTTTCCTAACATATGTCATTACATTGGCTAAAACCAGGAAAAGAACAAGCGATTCCTTACATTATTACCTAATCCATTTCAATGTAGCAGCAGTGCTGCAGTAGGTGTTCGTAATCCTAGTAAACACCTAGTACACATAGCCATAGTTGCCAATGTAGACAAGATAATGGAATCCAAGAGAGACTAGATTACGTAAAAGCCACATGAATCAAGATAATTATTTTAAGAGTTAATTAGTTTATGCACATGGAAGAGGTGGACATTGGACAAGGTCCAATCAGGCGATCTTTAAAACAAAGGTTGGCGAACCAAAACTTGAGTAAGTGGAAAGATGATGGCCCAAATGAAGAAAGAGAAAATAGTAAGAAATAATTTAAATGGGTTCTGAGGTATACTTTCTACACTAACCTAACCAACTATGCTGAGAACATGTAACTTGACAATCAGGACAACATTCTATGCGATCAACTTCAATTAAGGCAGCCGTTTGAAAAGGTAAAGAAACCTGGAATTGCAAGTTTGAGATGAGTGGTTAAGATACAAACAAGTGTTATCACTTAAGAGATCTGATAGAGAATAACATTCATGAAAAAAGAAACTTCAATGATATATGAAAGGTCTATCAACTGATGGCTCAAATCTGGAGCTACACAATGCCCCAGCTTCAGTGATCGATCCCAACGCTAGTGGTATAGGGCAACATCCAAGAGTGTATGTAACATGATGAAAAGGGGATAGAGCTTAAGTTAGCTTTGGCTTTTTCAGTTAGATAAAGTTTGAGTGCACCCAATGCACTTAAACAAACGGTCTATGTAACCTTTTCAGTGTGCTCTGAATGGAGGTTCTAAGGAAATCTTACTTATGTTTGAATTTCTAGATTTAAGTTTCACTTTATTTTTGCATTTCTTCTTCAGTGTTATAAATGTTGTAAGAGTTATCACACGAATGCAAATTATTTTATAGACCAGCTCGTGCTTTGTGTCCCAAAGTAGCACAATATGCCACCAACATATCTTGGAATTGATTCACTTAAGGCAAACCACCAAGCCCTAATCCAAAGTTATAGCCGATTAAGCTGGGGGCATGCCTGATGGTCATCTAATTAACTCTGATTCAAGTTCACTTCTTGATAATTGAACTCCCTTAGGTGGATCTTACAAGATGAGTATAAACCAAACATAGGGGCACGGTGAGTGATCCCACTCGGTTACTCTATAAACTCGAATGAACTCACGTACTGCATGACATCCAGTGATAGATGTCTACACGAGGTAGAGTGACATTTAACAACCCGATTTTGAGAACCGTTATTTAAAATTAATAATAAAATTAAAATAATTAAATAAGTTCAAATCATAAAATATTGGGATTCAAGATGACTTGGAAAAATAGAAACACGTTTATAATTTAAAAAATAAAATATTATTGTAAACTTAGAATTTTAATAATAAGTTATATGTTGTTGAGGTTTGAGAAAAAGATAAACTAATTAGTAAGTTCAATTATATTGTATGAAATCACTTGCTGAAGATAATATTAAGCGAATTATTTTGATGGTAATTATATTTGAAGTGATAAATTATCAATAAAAGGGAGTTTTGGTATTTTTGAATTAAAATTGATATTTTTAAACTTGAAATTACTGTTAAGATAAATTAAAATTAGGCTAAATAATATTTACAAAGTTAAATATTAAAAATAAAAGAGTTTAGAAATTTGTTTTCATAAGAGAAGAATTTTTATGCCATTTATAAGTGGAATCAAGAATTTATTTATAAATGGGCTTAATAATGTAACTAAGTGCTAATTAATTTTTAATGCGGAAATTGTGGAAAATAATTCTTATAAGAATATACAATTTTATCTAAAAGCTAATCAAAAGTAAGTATGATTTTTATTTGTGATTTGGAACTATTTTGAATAAGGGAAAAATTGATTTTCAATGGAAAAGAAGAAAATGAATGAGTAAATAAATTATTTTGTACCACGACCATAACTAGCTTAATTCTCTCTCGAGGAAACTAGAGGATTCTATTCTATCTTCAAATAGTCCATCCTTTAGCTCATTTTGGATCCTATAGCTTATTTTCCGCTTCAAAGCAAAAAATTAAACCCTAGTTTCCCCATTAAAATTCACAGCAAATAAAATAAAAACCCAAAATTCATCAAATCAAGATATAAGATTCTTAACACGATGCTACACAACTAGGGGCACGGAAGTTAGAGTTTTAATTTTCATAGAGTTAGGTTTTGCAATTTGCAGAAATTGAAGAAGGAGAAGGAAGAAAGAGCAGGAAGCTTAAGTGAAGAATAGTTTACTACTACTTAAGGGTTGTGTTCCCCACTCACAAATCTATGCTAAAATGATTGAACGCGGCACAAGAGTAGAGTGCCTTTGGGTTTGATGAATTAGATAGAAATATTAGGATGGAATGTTGTGCTTTGTTGTTTTAGTTTGCACACGAATCATTATTACTTCACCTAACTCGTTTACATTCATTGAATTGAATTGTATTGATGCTTTAAATGGGTGTGTAAGGGTTTGCAATGGTGCTAGCTTGCTACACTATAAGGAGCAGTGATCGAGAGCAAAAAATAGCAAGATTTCAAACTTTCTCATAGAAAATTCAAAACAAAGCTAAATAATATAATCACAGAACAATCAGATAATAGTAAGTAAATGCAGTAAAAAGGTAAAGAAGATGCCAAGAATTTTATATCAGTTCAGATTCCCAGTCCTACATCGAACCATGTAACCCATACAGAATTTCATTAATTACATCTTGACACTAAACTAGGTGGCATGAACACTATTTACATCTCTCGACTTTGACTCAAATGGCAAGGACACTTACTAGAATTTGACTCGAGAAACCTGCACACCCTCTATAATTTGACTCACGTAATCAATGTAACACTCCATGATTTTAATGATAACTGATTAAGAAGAAATTAATTAATAAATAATAATATCGAAAAATAATTTTTTTGTAGACTTCAAAATTTAGCCATGAAACTTGCACCATTAGGTTCATGGCAATTTTCTTATCAATTTTCATATATAAAGTTTTACAATCCAATTTTAAATAAAAAGTCGTTAACTTTAGAAAATGTTGAATTAAAAATAATTAAAGATGTTGTTATGGAAATTAAAACTAAATAACGTTAAAAAACACTTAAACATTAAGCAAGGTTATCTTTAAACCATATCGAGTAAAATATACAAAAGTTGGAAACAAATAACACAAACCGGGCAACAAAACTGAAGACTCGTCGGTTGACACCCTCACTCTGACCGGTCGACCGCTCAGTTAGGGTCGACAGATTAACCCTAGGTTAGAACAGCCAAGATTTAAAATATAAGAATCTAACGGCTATTGGAACTGGGTCATCCGCAGCAGAAGAAATTGGTGAATTTCAAAAAATTTAATCATTTTGGATTTTTAATGGGCATACGAAGTCTAAATATATTTAGAACTTTCTAATTTCCTTATAAAAAAAATCAATACTTAATTTAATTTCATTAATAAAGTTTCACTGTAATTTAATGTGAATATAAACAAGAGTATATCGCATATACTCTTATATAAATATTTATGTGTGAAGGTTACATATTAAATTTATTTAGAGAAGGAAACTTTTCATTTCGTTTCTCTTAACTTATTCAATTAATAATGAGGCATTAATTTATTTAGAGAAGGAAACTTTTCATTTCCTTTCTCTTAACTTATTCAGTTAATAACGAGGCATAAATTTATTTAGAGAAGGAAACTCTTAATTTCCTTCTTCTTAACTTATTCAGTTAATGACGGGGCATAAATTTATTTAGATCAAGATAGAAACCTTTCATTTCTCTCTTTAATTAAATTGACTTATTATATGAATGTCATTAATTAGCAACATGTATATGACATGAATGTACGTATAAACAAATATATATATATATATATATATATTATAGTGTAAATTCTAAAAATGCAACACATTACTATCAATTGATGACAAGGTGTAGACATATAAACAAATTAAATAGATGGCTAATCACATAAAGAAAAATGGGAAATAAATAATGGGTGATCAGAATGATTGATTCAACTTCCCTTTTCGTAAACTAAATTAGTGCAGCATACTAATGACAATTAATAGACATCTAATTCAAAATATAAGGATATAAATAGTCAAAAATAAATGTATGTATATATAATTGCCTCGTTTGAAATTGGTTTTTTGGAAAGAAATCAATTCATACTTTGGCAATATATAATACACATTTTATATATACGAACATACATATAAAATTAATTGTGCATATATAAGGTTAAAATAAGTCTTTCTAACTAATACAAATTAGAGATTTAGAGCAATCAATTTGAAAATATATTTATTATCAAAATTTTAATTGTGTGTATATAAGACTCAATAAAATATCTTTATTTAATAAAAATTATAGACTTATAGTTATCGGATTAAAATTTATATTTATTGCCAAAATATCTTCCATTTTTTTTATTTTCTAAAATAATACAAACACAAAATACATACATGTAAACTTTCAAAACTAAAATTACATTTTGTTTTATATGATTTAAAGCATAAATCTTTAATAAAACACTGTAATATTCATACACAAATTTTAATTTAATTTGTTAAAAGTAAAATTCAATCAAAAGAATATAAACATACAAAGTTTTAGATCCAATGGATTATAATTGAATTGAATGTTTACAATGTAGATCTATGACAAAACATTGTATTTAAACATATGCAAATTTTAATTTTAATTTAACAAAATAAGAACCCAATTGATAAATTGAACATATAAAATTTCTAATCTAAAAATTAGACTTTAAATTGAATCTTTAGAACATAATTCCAATAAAAACATTGTATTTAAACATATACAAATATTAGTTTCGATCTAATAAAATAAAACACCAATCGATTCATTCAACAGATAATTCAAGCTGCATAAACAATTTTCAAATTAAATGAGGCAATGATATGTCCATACAAATGATGATAATTAAATTTCTATTTCAACAAACATTACATCAAATATCATTATCTATTAAAGAAAAACATAACCTATTACCCAAAGCCTTGAAGTACATCTTGAAAACGGACTCCCCTTGGGATGTTGCCTAGAAGTCACACCCTAAATGATGATATCTCCTTATTTCTTCAAGATCCGAATAATATCCTAATGGATGAACCACTTGTGTTTGTTATATTTGATGTTTTATATGGAGTTGAAAGATTATGGAATTTATTTTTGTTTTCTACCATGAAAAGTTATAAGGAGAGAAAGAAATAGACCGAATGAGAAAGAATGAATTATACGTACATAATGAATTAGAAAATATGTTTTATTGAGAGAGTAACCTTTCCCATTCTTTAATTAAAACTTTCCTAATTAACTGCCTTGATTGTTTCTCTCTCTCCAATCTTTTCTTTACACGTAGTCGTCAAATGACATAAAATTTCCACAAACCATGTCATTAAATGACATAAAATTTCCATAAAATTTTTCATGCAATTGTCTTTAAATTACATCGATATCGTGTATCAATCGATATCGTATATCAATGCGCGCAAATATAACTTTTATAAATACATTAAAATAATTACAAAAAACTATCAAACATCAGATAAATAATAATTAACATTTTTCAAATATTAATTAATCTAATCAAGTTACAGCATTTTATAAATTAATTAAATCATATGATTTTTTTTAGAGAATTCATCATTACGGTTGCATGATTCAAAGGTGTAGATTCAGTCAGCGATTGATTTTGAGCTATTCGAATATTAACGTTAACACATCACTTAACAAGTGGTGTAATATTTTGGCTGAATTTATCGCTTACACATCTTTTGGAAAAATCTAATTACATTTATTATAAGTGGTACCTAATAGTGACAATTATGTACACCAATTCTCTTCATCAAAAATATCAAACTAGGACTTATGCAACTTGGTGATGGTCAAAATTCCAGTACCGTCCACATTCAACTTTGTAGTCCAAACACAAAGTCCACGGTTCAATAATAACAATTATTATAAACCGAAATGCTCTAGCCAGAGACTTTGACTTTGAGTTGACTTCAGTTAACCGTGATACTAACCTCATATAACCGAGGAGACAAATCCTCTCTTGAATAGTGTTTCACTTCCAATGCTTCCACTCGGCCCAACTATAGTCGTTTAGTGAATGTCGTGCCACGATTTAACTATAATCAAAGCGGAGCTTCCACATTGAAGATCATCATTATTCTCAAGTCGAGAGAATTGTGTAAATTAGTCACATCGATATTCTCTACTCGAACTTAGTTATATTAACCAACTGAAAATTATCAAGTGAGTCATTTCATAGTTATCCAGTAACTATCAGTACGTAAACCCTTGATGCCTCCAACAATCATGAGTAATATACCGCTCAACATTTGTAGAGCGTTATGTACGCAAGCCTTAACAGATGTATCAATATTCAGTCTTGATACATCTTGACTAAGAATATTTCAAATGATATATTTTGCTTCGTTGTGATAAATTACTCACAGTTACAATAGTTTGTAACTACTATTACAAAACATAACACTTATGGATTTTTTATTAAATATACTTTTAATTAAATTAATTAATAACCACATTATATCAAGTATGTAATAGAAAGAAAACATTTTTATTTTCGAACAAGATTAGTCAATGAGTTAGATATACGTAACAAATTACATAATTGCCATAGGGCATACCCCCAACTCTATCAATCACCCACTTGCACTTAGGATCAATTATAGAATCTTATTCCAACTTCTCTAATCGGTTTTCTCAAAACCAATTGGGTCAGTCCCTTTGTGAACGGGTATGCTATTATGTTTTAATTACCTACTCTGTCAATTAACTCTCTTCGACGAGGATAAAATGTTTTATCATATGGAATAATTTGAAATATGTCTCTCAACTTCTAATGAGCTCTAAGTTCTATTATGAACAATATCGTGACATTGTTATCACATAATAATGTTATGAGATTCTCAACATTCAAAATCGGCTCAGTTATATATTTCCGCACTTATATTTTTATATACATTGTCTTTATTGTAACGCTATTCTAGGCGATGTACTTAGCCTTTTTCGTTGAATCTCCATGGTCTTTTATTTGAAACATTTCCAACTTAAAGGTTCTCAACTTGAATTTATTATTGATATATTATACTCAATATCACTTATAAAGTTTGAGTCCGAACAGTCCTTCATAAGGTGTTTTTGCTTCTTTAAATAATTCTCTAGTATTTCATAAATACATAAGAACAGTTTGAACAACCATTTAGTGATATCATTTTGGATTTGATATTTGATTCACGTATCACATACATAAAAAAATCACGATCTCGTGGACAACATAACATGTATGATAATTACTATTGCTAATGCATAAGGAACTCATCTCATATGTTCCATATTAAACAATTTAATAAGGTGTCTTTGCATATCGATTTGGGACATTCCCAACATCTTTAATACTCACTATAAAAGACATCGTTTACAATCCAAAATCAAGTATTAAAACGACTAAGGTTGATTTTAACACAAATACCTCATTTAGAATCAACAACGTGTTGTTTACTTATAGTTAGGAAATATCAATGTACCTTTTAACCTTCTTATGGACACATGCTTCCTCTACATTTTGATTGATAATAATACTATTTGATATTTCTATCAATATATTTGCTCAATTTTAATGCTTATAAAATGATACTTTCTATCATTTCTTGGATCATATCCTACTCACAAACTCAATATCGCTCCCACTTACTTTGAGGCATTTTAGTTATTATGTGTAAACAGTTTACTCTAAATCATTATTTTGAATTTTCTATTTCAATACATACATACCAAAATAAATTCATATCAAGTGGTAATTTTGTGAATAAATCCAAATAAGCTTGAGCATGTTGAATACCAAATCTATTACGCTATTTTTAACAATTGAAATTTTGCGATATTATTTGTATCAACATTGCTCATTTAATTTCAACTGTATTAGTCTTGCTCATAAAGACACAATAACGGATGTTGGATCACACCCCTTTGATTATGACTACTAAAACCATATTTTGATAGCGTACTTGGAATTCTTTTGGATTTGCGCATTATACCATATCATAGAGTCAACATTCTTAATGGTTTAATTAGACAACTGAGGATTATGTATTTTTGATATTGATAAGAAACTCATAGTTTCTCTTCAATGTGCGAGAATACTTATTAGAAACTCTAATACGACGTGTTCATTTAGGTTAGTTAATTTCATTTCATCTAATCAGTTCTATCTACGGATCGTATCCAATTACATTTTACTACCAATAATTCCTTAAACAAATATCTTCAAATGAAGTTGGTATTTCTTGAAACAACAATTGTTTCTCAGTGCAATAGAATAGGTATTCATAAACATTTTATTAATTTTTTTATTTATAAAACTAATTTGGTTTTAGTTTACAAAATTTATGTTCAAAACATAAATATGTCATCCAATGACAGTCTTTCCCAAAATCCTTTTGGGTAGATGAATATAAGATACTTCATGAACAATTATTACGTGCAATCTTTCGACTCGCATAACCTGCCAACTCCTTGGCCTAGGATATATTGGAGTTTCTTATAAACCTTTATCCTGTGTGATTTTGTAAACCATTATTTTAGATGAAATAATATTGACCTTGTGTACTACTCTTAATTACATGACCTTAGAAAAAGAAACTAATTCAACTTCACTCACAATTAATCGTACATTGTCCAACAAAGTTTGATTACTCCATATCGATGCATCATTATGTATCACATGGAGGAATGATTTTTTTGAGATCGTGTATTTATTCGTTTTTAGGTACATTCGAATTTTTTCCATATACTCACTCATTCGATCAAATCAAATCATTTCTATTGCATGTTACTTCATTTACTTCTGTTTTATACTCTATGAGTTTACCATAAACATACTACATGCGTATCAAATACACATGTCCATATCTGCGATAACTCATCAGTGAATATAACGAAGTACATGGAAACATTTTGGTATTAATAGACTTACAATCGTTTACATCTATATGCATCAATCCGAAGAGTTCATCGACTTTTATGATGCTCCCACTGAATAGGTGCACATCCCTTAATTTTTTGAGATATAATTAACCATTATCATATAATTCAAAATCATATAATAAAATTATTTTCTCAAAACTATGGCTTAGTCTATAGTTCCAAAATAAATGTAAATAATTTATATACTTCTGTATTTTCCAATGCATCACTTTTGTTACGAAAAATACCATATTATAGTTTTATTTCATAACAAATATTTATAATATTCATATTGAAATATAGCTATGTATATTTCTTTGTCGATACCAAAAAATAGTCATTATTTCATAAATAATGCTCGGTATGTTTTACGAAAATAATTTTCATAATATGACGTAATCAACAAGTGTTATATGGCATGCTCCCACTATTTCCACCATTACTATAACAGCGTATTAAATTTGGAGGTCCATTATTCAGTTAATATAGTTTATTTATTCCATATACTGTAACTAGTTTGTAGTGGAAAGTTCTTTGATCAATTATCTTGAACACAAAGAAAAAAATCTCATAAAAAATAATTTTCTATACGAAATTACATTTTGGAATAGAAATCTTATTTCTAATTCCAATGTTAAGTGTCAATCACTATTGTTATAATTCTTATTTATGTTGTTTCTTTATGAAGTAAACATGACTATTCACTCTCTTCATCCCAACTATACTGTAACATCCTCCTACTTGGAGACCAAAAACTAATGGCTATGGATGTTGCAGTCACCTATAGTTATTAATCTTCGACGACCAAATACGTTTGTGTTAGATACAGTGATACACAGATCGTAAGGATATGGAAAAATCTTGACAAATAAAAAAATATATTTCCACATTCAGATTAAAACAATTCATATTCATTACATATACGTTAAGCATGTTCAACAAAATATAATTGTTAGAATTACGCCAAGAGCGGCATATGAAGATGCCCTCTTAGTTGATCAGAGTACATAGTCAGGCTAATAAATCTGCATTTACATCCAAATACACAATGGAAAAGAAATATCTAAATAACTATATGCCTTCTGCGGGCCTCCGCAAGCTTTATTCATCAAAGAAGAGAACCTGAAAACCCTAAACCTTAGACTACTCAAAATCAATTGAGCACCCGAGAGTTTGAGGGGTAAACAAAAACTTCGAGTCAGACATAAAGCCTAGTATGAATAATAATCTAACATCTCAATCCTTTTAGATATCTAGTGAGACCACGTCGCGTAGCGGAATAGGTTTTTCCCTCACTACTATCCTAAAACATTTATAAAACTGTATTCTGTGCCCCTGCATCGACAATGGTTAAAACATACATTTTAAAAATATTTGAATATGCATACCTGCAAACATTTAGGATTTTCCCATCCCTATTAGATTTTAATTTTCCTCAAAAGAGGGACTATCCATGCCATATCCATTTCCTTAAGCTGATGTGGACTATCCATCTCACATCTCATAGTTTTCCTAGGATGATTATAAACCCTTCATTAACCACATGGAGACTATCCATCTCACATCTCATAGTTTTTCTAGGATGACTATAAACCCTTCATTAATCATATGGAGACTATCCATCTCACATCTTATAGTTTTCTAAGGATGACCATAAACCCTTCATTAATCATATGTGTCAATTGCATTTCCTAATCAATAAATAGTAAAGAAAATCAACGACATAGAAGGTTTTTTCTTTATTAAGTGATAAAGGTTTACAACTTAAGAAAATTCAAAATCTCATCAACCTTATGAATTTTACACATCAAATTCTTGAAGTTTTGAGATAGCAGTTAGAGCCTTTTTAAGCGACTCGACAAACAAGATAAGGGTAGAGTCAAAAGAAGCTTTAATACCTTTTGAGGTGTTAACTAAAGGAAATTTATTATATCCCACTTTCCGGCTAAAGAGCTAGATTGACCACATAGCAATTTAGCATAATTAGTTCAAACTTTGTTAAGCAGATTAACCTTTTTATCATCTAAGAAATCAAAACAAAAGTGAGGGAATCGTGTGTAAACTTCCTATAGATCTTTAAGAAAGCAATATTTTGCTAACTGATTTGTTCTAAGAGTTAAAGAATTCTCTTTAAAATCCCTCGTTAACTTGATAAATTTGCTCAAGAGTTCCATGGGAATAGGACTACTTGAGGATTCCTTAATCTCCATGATATATGAAAATAAATTAAGAGCAAAGAAAGTTTATAAACTTCTTGAATTACACAATATAATCATACAATCAACTGGGTTCATAAAATATCGATCCCGTATAAAATTTAAAAATAAATCTCTCCTTACTACACTTAATCTTCTCTGAAAGAAGATTATTAGAAGAGAGGGGAATAATAGCAACCCTATGGAGGCTCCAACAAGCCCCAAGATGAGGGTCGCTTCCACGATCGTTTAAATATCTTTTATGAAACCTCACTTTTTCCCCAAGAAAGAAAAGTCGATAAGGAGGTTCCCAGAATAAATTTTATAGAGAAATTCTACTAGTGTCTCCTTATCGTCAATAAGCATCCAGAATAGGGTCATTAATTCTACATTCTCTCTCATAATTCTGCCCCCATGAAAGCGAGCTCTTTTCAAGCATGAGATAGCCTGTTTTTCCTTAAAGAGCTTTAATCGCGTAGCACCAGCAGAGAGGCACTTGTATTTGTCAATTAATTTATTAAGTTCGTCAACTAATCTATCCCTAACTATTGTGTTTTACTTATTAATCCCACCCGGTATCCTCAAGGTTATACAACATTTATTTTATATGGTCAAAGAAACAATATTCATCTTTGCGAAAGCAACGACTTCGAAAGGTTGAAAAAAGTGACAATTACCTTTCAACTACGTCGAAAGGTTCAAAACAAAACAATGATAAAGCGACAGTAACCTGTCGACTGTGTCGAAAGGTTCAAAAAAATGATAAAGCGGCAGTAATCTTTCTACTTCGTCGAAGGGTTTAATACCTTTATTTTAAATAATTGACCCGGTCAAAAGCAACCAAGTCGAAAGCTCCTTTTCGAAAGCAAGCAAGTGTAAGCTTCTGGTTTATACAACAAAAATATTCCAACCTGTTTGGCAACCAACCTTTCGACTAAGTTTCCTTCGACCTTGTTCAATTCGTTACATACCAAGTAATTTAATACCTATGCATTGAACTTTGGCCTTGTCGAAAGCTATAACCTTTTGACTTTGTCGGAAGGTCTGGGTCGGAAGGTTTAATGTCTGAAATGGCTGAAACATGCTAAAAGCATGATTTTATTGTGTATAACTTAAAAGAGATAACTTTTCAACTAACTTGCCTTTGTTTATCAAATTCTTGTTGGTTAACAAATACATTTAAGAAAAGTGCTGCCACTAATTTTATAATTAAATAATGATTTTATTTTATAAAATTCCCATTCTCCTTAATTAAATATATAAAATATTTAAGTCTCATACCTTAAATAATTTTATATATTCATCAAATCACTTAGAAAAAATCTGAAAAAATTCTAGAGAATTCATTTTAATATTTTTTCCAGCATATAAAAATTTCAAACCCAAATTCTTAATATATTTTCCACGGTAATTTATAAACCCAAATAACCATATTTTTCTTTGAAAATTCATAACTAATTATTTATGGCTTAGAAAATTATGAAAATTGAAACCCAACTCCAAAATCATGTTTTCTTTAACATAAAATTTTCCTATGGCATTTCAAGGTCATTAAACGTTGGTTTTACCCTAAAACCATATATATATATATGTATGTATGTATGTATGTATATATCCTTTAAACAACCATGTTTAATCCATAATAATCCTAAAACAAGCATATCATCATTCATCATATCAATAATAGATTTACCCTCAAATCTGAAACCATATGATTGTAAAACCAAAATAGAGATATAGAATTTATTATTCACCTTAGATTGGATAAGGAAATTGAAGTTTGATTGAGATTGTTTTCTTCTAGCTTGATTCCTAAGCTTTAAATTGATTTTTCTCTTCTCTTCTTCCTAATAGCCGGCCTTGCTTTCTTCTTATGGCTATAATGTTTGTTTGAGATAAAAATGAATGTGTACGACTAAGAAGAATAGTATAAGGGTGGGAAATATGGGCGACTATTTACTCTAATACCCTTATGTTCAATTGCTTAATACTTAACCATTTATATGTTTATTTGTTTATATAAGCATAACCACTTAATTCATTAATCAACCTCAATCCCCTTATTTACATTATTTTATTTACTTATCCAATTAAATGTCATGAGCAATGTTAAACAAAAATTAGGGGTGTTACAAGCTCCCGTCCTTAAAGAATTTCATCCTCGAAATTCTATAAGGATTACAAATAAGCATAATAACCATGCAAACAAAAGCTACTATATCCTACCGGCCTATAAGTCTATATAAATCAAATATAAAACATACCCTCAAAATAGCACAGGATCAGTATCTCTAATCCCGTCTCCTGTCTCCTAAGTACAGCCTTTCTCGTTATCGCTCCATTGAACTTTCACCAACTTGACTGTCTTGGTCCTCAATTTCTTGTCATCTCTCGCTACAACTTGAACTGGTTGTCTAACGAAAGTCAAATCAGGCTCTACTACCAAGTCCTCTAACTCTGTCTGAGGAATAGTAGCCTCTAGATCATGCATGAACTTGCGAAGATGAGACACATTGAAAACATTATGGATCTCAGCCAAACTGCTCGGCAACTCTACATGGTACGCGAGCTTTCCAATCCTTTCTATAATCTGAAATGGACCAACATATCTTGGGGCCTACTTTCCCGACTTTCCAAGTCGTATCACACCATTCATCAGTGATACTTTAATGAAAACCCTATCTCCCACTGAGAACTCTAGGTCTTTGCGCCTCTTATTTGCGCAACTCTTCTTCCTGGATTGATCTTCCTTCATCCGTCCTCGGATTACTCAATCTTTTCAAATGCCTCTCTAACTAAATCCGGACCTAAAACCAATCTGTCTTCACTCTCCAACCAATAAGCTGGTGATTTGCATGGCCTTCCATACAAAACTTCAAAAGGTGCCATTCCTATACTAATCTAATAACTATTATTATTAAAAAAATTAATCAGATGCAAGTGATCTTCCCAAGATCCACCAAAGTCCAATATGCCAACTCTCAATAAATCCTTGAGTACTTTATTGACCCTCTCTGCCTGTCCATCCGTCTGTGGGTGATATGATGTACTCATCTTGAGCTTGACACCTAATACCTCTTATAGACAACTACAAAATTCGCTAGTGAATAATGCATCTTTGTCACTAACTATGCTACTAGGAATCCCATAAAGTCTAACTATGTTCTTCGTGAAGAACTTAGCCAAAACTGTGCCATTCTGGTTAACTTTACCGAAATGAAATAGGCACTCTTGGTCAGCAAGTCCATAATAACCCATATGCTTTCATTTCCTCTCATTGACCTTGGTAACCCGTCTATAAAATCCATCGATATCGAATCCCATTTCCAGGCTGAAATATCTAAAGGCTGAAGTAAACCACTTGGCTTTTGATTTCGGCCTTCATTTATTGATAGTTAACACACTGCCTAACCCACAAGCCAACATCCCTCTTCATGCCTTCCCAACAAAAGCTTCTCTTCATGTCTTGATACATTTTGTTCCTTCCAGGATGAATCACAGACTTCGATCAATGACATTCCTCTAAAACTTCTCTCCTTAAGTTCTCTACATTCGAAACGCATAATCGTCCCTTCTTTCCAACCATCCTCTTTGGTCAAGACCAAAATTCTTTAGGTCATCAATCTCTTATCTGAAATCAAGCCTTCCAATCCTCTCGACTAAAACTGGATCTTCTCTCTGTTTAGAAGCTATCTTCTCAATAGCACTGGTCGAATTTCTAAGCAAGATAACATGGCAATACTCTGACTAGAACTAGCAATAGATCTCAATTGCACAGCACAACTGGCTAAAGCTTCTTGATCCTTCCATTCTGCCAACATCTCTAACACCATATTCTTATGTTTTCTATTGAGAGCATCTGCTACCCTATTCCCTTTCAGGAGTATACTCTATACCAAAATCATAAGCAGTCTAAAACTCCAGCCATCTCTACTGCCTCATATTCAACTCCTTTTGAGAAAATAAATATTTTAATGACTTATGATCAGTATACAACTCAAATCTCTCCCCCAAGAGATAATGCCTCCAAATCTTAAGGCGAAAATTATCGTTGCTAACTCCAAGTCATGAGTAGGATATCTAACTTCATATGGTCTAAGTCGCATAGATGCATAAGCAATAACTTTGTCCTTTCTACATTAATACTGCTCTTAATCTGGTTCCAGATGCATCTGTGTATACTACCAACCCTTGGCTACCATTAGGAACTGCTAACACTGGAGCATTGGTCAACATATGCTTTAACTTGAGAAATACTTCCTTACATTTTTCGGACCAAACAGACTTCGCATCATTCCTGGTCAACTTCATCAACGATGCTGCTATCCGCGAGAAATCCTTGATGAATATCCAGTAATAGCCAGCAAGTCCAAGAAAACTCCTGATCTCTGTTGCCGTCTCTAGCCTCTTCCAACTAATGACAGCTTTGATCTCAACTGCCAATCCTTGATGCGAAACCCATATGACCAAGAAACTCAACCTCTTTCTTCCAGAAATGACATTTGGAAAATTTCGCCTTTAGCTGATTCTGTCTTAGTTTCTCCAACACTAATGTAAGATGAATCTCATTCCCCCTTTCATCTTTAGAGTACACCAAAATGTCATATATAAACACTAACACAAACCTCTCCAAGTGCTCTCGAAAAACCCAGTTCATCAAATCAACGAAGAAAGCAGGTGCGTTTGTTGATCCAAATGGCATCACCAACCACTCATATGAACTATATCTAGTCCGAAATGCCATTAAAGGAATGCTATCCTCCGCCACTCTCAACGGATGGAACTATGTTGCCAAATTCAATTGGAAAACACTCTGGCTCCACTCAACTGATCAAACAAATCATCTGTCCTTGGCAGAGGGTGCCTATTCTTGATCGTCCTTTCATTTAACTTACGATATCCGATGCACATCCTTAGCGACCCACCTGATTTCTTCACAAATACCATAGCTGCTCACCAAGGCGAACTACTTGGTCTAATAAAATTCCTTCCCTTTAGATTTACTAGCTGCACCTTCAATTCCTTCATCTTTGTCGGTGTCATCCTGCATGTAGTTTACTGACAGACTCAGCTCCTGGAAAAGGTCTATCCGAAACTCAACCGCTCGTTTCGGTGGTAGTCCAATAACTGGCTCATAAACATATTCAAACTCTCTAGCCATATGAACCCGACTAAGGTCTTCTCCAACCTCCATAGCACTCAACAAAGCATAAACACTCTTACTGGAATTCTCTATTGAGAAAATGATTCAGTTATGACCATATAAGTGTCTCAATGATATCTCCTGATCCTGGCAAAATATCATAGCCTCATACTTACCCAACCAATCCATACCTAAAATGATCCTGAAATCTACGAAATCGAAAACATACAAACTGCATGCAAACTTATGATCTAACAGATCAAGTTCTAACTAGTTACATCTCATCCCAAGAGTTGCATACCCTCCTATTGGATTCGTAACCCTTAAGGAAGTAACAAGGTATGTGGGTTCTATGCATAACATATCAACTAAATACTGTAATATAAATGAATACGATGCTCGGGTATCAAAAAGTACCCTAACTAGTATACTCTGAATTAAAACGTACCTTCCATCACAGTCTTCCCTTTCTCAGCAGCAGTTGGTTTAGAGGATGATGGTTCCAAAGCAAAGACCTTCCATTTTCCTGCCTTGGCCGCTTTAGGACACTTATTCTTGTAATGTCCCATCTGGTTGCAATTATAGCATTACATATTATGCTTCCCCAGAACCAGCCTTCCATCACCCAAACACTCATTAGCATAATGTCCTTTCTTATCACACTTGTAGCAAACTATATATGCTTTCCCTTTCTTGGCTGCTCCTCCTTTCTGAGTGCCTTTCTTCTTAAAGAATTTCCTTTTCTTTCCCTGAGGGCCTTGAGACTCAACTGGTTTCTTCCTAGCAGAAACAACAAGCATCTCCTCATGGCAGATAGCCATCTCCGTCCACATGATAAGGTTCTCTAATATGAGTCATAGCCATTCTGCCTAACTCTGGCCTCAAACCTCTAATGAATCTCTCATTCTTTTTGACATCAGTGTTGACCAATGCATAACCATATCGAGATAGTTCATCAAACTTAGCAACATACTCGACCACTGACATCTCCCCTTGTACCAGATCTACGAACTTCCTCATCAATGCCGATTTGGAAACCTCCAAAAAGAACCTTTGCTCAAACCTCCTTTTGAAATCTGCCCATGTCAACTTTTCCTTCGAAACTCCCAACGCCACATTGTTCCACTAGTGAAGATCTAACCCTTGCAACTGCCTTAAGGCTAGCCTTCTCTTCTCTCCATCATCCAAGCCTAAATCTATAAAAATCCTTTCACAGTTCGAAAGCCAGTTCTCAACTTCAACAACATCTTCTATTCTTAGGAAAGGCTTCCCTCCCAGGCTGATATAATCCCTACTCATCTTGGCATAGTTGTAGCCAACCGGGGCCTCAGGATTTGCTCCTCCAGCATTCACAACATTACACCTAGCTACCCTGCAGCTGCCCTCGCTTGCATTAAGTTGATGAAGAAATGATACATGGCTCCCATATTCACTTAGGGAATCCTAGCACCAAGATTTTTAGCCTGAGGTTGACCTTGTCCTCTTCTAGCATTTGGTCTGACATTTCCATTGCTAGTGGTGCTTTCTCCTCCCACATTAATTCTACCTCTTCTTCCATCCATATCTGTGTTCAAACCACGTGAGATACAGAAGGACATCCTAATAAAGACAGGAGTCTAGAGATAAAGCATATATTTATATATAGCAAATACAAGTATGCTACTATAACGTTATCCATACCCCTATCATGTTTTTAAATTCATTGGATTATGTTTCAAAAGCTTTAGGTTTATCTTTTCTTTTAAAGTTTCATAAACCTATGCTCTGATACCAACTTGTAACATCCCCCTACTTGGAGGCTCAAAACTAACGGCTATGGATGCTGCAGTTACTCATAGTTATTAATCTTCGGCGATCAAATATAGTGGTGTTAGATAAATTGATGCACAGATCACAAGGATATGGAAAAATTTTGACAAATAAAAAAACCATATTTCCACATTCAGATTAAAACATTTCATATTCATTACATAATCCCAAGATACATTAATCACGTTCAGCAAAATATAATTATTGCAATTACGCCAAGAGTGGCATATGAAGATGCCCCCTTTGGTTGATCAGAGTATATAGTAAGGCTAATAAATCTTCCTTTACATCCAAATACACAGCGGAAAGGAAATCTCTAAATAAATATATGCGTCCTACATGCCTCCGAAAGCTTTATTCGTCTAAAAAGAGAACCCGAAAACCCTAAACTTCCAAATACTTAAAATTAATTGAGCACTCGAAAGTTTAAGGGGAAAAAACTTCAAGTCAAACACAAAGCCTGATATGAATAACAATCTAACATCTCAATCCTTTTAGATATCTAGTGAGACCACGCCGCTTAGCGGAATGAGTTTTCCCCTCACTACTATCCCAAAACATTTATAAAACCATATTCCATGACCCTGCATCCACAATGGTTAAAACATACATTTTTGAAATATTATGATAATATGCATTATTGCAAACATTTTGGATTTCCCCATCCCTATTAGATTTTAATTTGCCTTAAAAGAGGGACTATCCATCCCATATCCATTTTCTTAAGCTGATGTGGACTATCCATCTTACATCTCATAGTTTTCCTAGGATGACTATAAATCCTTCATTAACCATATAGAGACTATCCATCTCACATATGATAGTTTTCCTAGGATGACTATAAACCCTTCAATAATCTATGGAGACTATCAATCTCTAACTTGATGTTGACTATCCATCAAACATCCCATAGTTTTCCTTAGATAACTATAAACCCTTCACTTGGCCAATTAACTCATGCCATCCCTATGAATCTAATTATCTCATGTTATTCACATAATTAACCTATTTCCATTAGTATCCCTAATTTAGGTTATGTCCATTTATAATTTACATTGGTATCCCCCAATGATTGTCAAAACATATAAGTGTGGATATCCCCAACTATTGTGTTGTGCTTGTTAAGCCTACCTTGGTATCCCCAAGGTTATGCAACATTTATTTTATATGGTCAAAGAAACAATATTACAGCCCCTGCAAAAGTATCCCCTTTGAAAGGTTTGCTTTCGACCCTTTCGAAAGAACCCATTTGACCTCTTCGAAAGGTTTGCTTCCGACCCCTTCGAAAGCATAAACCATAAATTTTAAAACAGTAGGCTCCCATCTTTGAAATGCTTTAAACCCCTCCTTCGAAAACCTTTAAATCATGTTAAAGTATTATTATAACCCTTGAAAGTATCCCTTTCGAAAGCATTGAAGGTTACCCTTCATATCCCTTGAAAACCAAACCTTTAGAAACCATTGAAATCAAACCTTTCGAAACCTCTTTGGGTTCAATTTAAAACTAGCGGAAAATCTTCTTTCAAAACCTTTCGACTTCATTGGAAGCAACCTTTCGACTTTGTCGTAAGCTCTACTTGGAAAGCATTATAAAACAAGGGTAAATCATCTAAGTCGAAAGCTTTGATACCTTTCGAAAGCATGGAGAATACGAAGGTTTTAAAACAGGTAAAGCTTTTGACTTTGTCGAAAGCAACGATTTCGAAAGGTTGGAAAAAGCAGCAATAACCTTTCGACTGTGCCAAAAGGTTCAAAACAAAACAATGGCAAAGCGGCAGTAACCTTTCGACTGTGTCGGAAGGTTTAAAACAATGATAAAGGGGCAGTAACCTTTCGACTTTGTCGAAGGGTTTAAAACCTTTATTTTAAATAACTGACCTGGTTGAAAGCAACCAAGTCAAAAGCTCCTTTTCATAAGCAAGCGGGTGTAAGCTTCTGGTTTATAAAACAAACACACCCCAACCTCTTTGGCAACCAACCTTTCGACTAAGTACCCTTAGACCTTGTTCAATTCGTTACGTACCAAGTAACTTCATAGCCTATGCATTGAACTTTGACCTTGTCGAAAGCTATAACCTTTCGAATTTGTCAAAAGGTCTGGGTCGGAAGGTTTAATGTCTAAAATGGGTGAAACATGCTAAAATCATGATTTTCTTGTTTTTAACTTAATAGAGATAAATTTTCAACTACCTACCTTTGTTTATCAAATTCTTGTTGGTTAACAAATAATTTTCAGAAAAGTGCTACCACTAATTTCAGAATTAAATAATAATTTTATTTTATAAAATGCCTCTTCTCCTTAATTAAATATATAAAATATATAAGTTCCATACCTTAAATAATTTTATATATTCATCAAATCACGAAGAAAAATTCTAGAAAAATTCCATAGAATTCATTTTAATATGTTTTTCATCATATAAAAATTTCAAACCCAAATTCTTAATATATTTTCCACAATAATTTATAAACCCAAATAACCATATTTTCTTTTGAAAATTCATAACTAATTCTCCATGGCTTAGAAAGTTATGAAAATTGAAACCCAACTCCAAATTCATGTTTTCTTTAACATAGAATTTTTCCATGGCATTTCAAGACCATTAAGTCCTAGTTTTACTCTAAAAGCATATATATCTCTTTAAACAACCTTGATTAATCCATAATAAATATAAAACAAGCATATCATCATTCATCATATCAAAAACAGATTTACCTTTAAATCCAAAACCATACTATTGTAAAACCAAAATAGAGATGTAGAACAATTATTCACCTTAGGTCGGATAAGGAAATTGTAGTTTGATTGAGATTGATTTCTTCTAGCTTGATTCCTAAGCTTTACACTGATTTTTCTCTTCTCTTCTTCCTAATGGTCGCCTTGCTTTCTTCTTATGGTTATAATTTTTGTTTGAGATAAAATTAAACGTGCATGACTAAGGTGAATAGTATAAGGGTGGGAAATATGGGTGGCTATTTGCCCCAATACCTTATGTTCAATTACTTAATACTTAACCATTTATATGTTCATTTGTTTACATAAGCACCGCCACTTAATTCATTAATCAACCTTAGTCCCCTTATCTACATTATTCAATCTAATTTATTCAATTATATATCTTGCATAATGTTAAAAAAAATTAGGGATGTTACATGTAACTTAAATCATATCTACTTTTGTAATCAATCAGATTGAATACTCGATCTTGCACTAAGATTTATTTAGTTTTTCGGGTAAACTAATTTCATCGAAATATTATACATTACAAAATTTGACCATTCACCATATAACATTTATATGCAATTTTATATGAATCACATATCCAGAGTCTTGTATTGCTTTTAGAGTTCGAAACTCATAGAATGCAATACATGGTCTTGACCAAATAAATGCGTAAGTGACCAAACCACGAATGTATTCGGTAGTTTTTAAATCTGGCACTTGCACAGGTGTTGAAATGTTAACATGCAATAATCTTTTATTATTAAGTATATGTTTTATTTCTATTTGTCAATCTTCAATTCATTTGTATATCTTAATTGATAAACATTTTACCAATCTTATTAAATGCACAATTTATCATTGTAGATAATTATAACATTATTTAACATATGTTCTTACAATACTAAAAAGGTCAAATGTTACCATTTCATTTTTCTAATAAGGCTCCCACTAGTCTTTTATGTTTCTCCAAACCCTAAGATGAAACATAGAAGTCTTTCAACTTCACTAGTGGGTGTTGGGACTCGTTTGTCTTGATATTCTGACCTTGAGTTTGTTCAACAAATCATAGCCCTAGAAATGATTGATAACTCCTTAGCGACCGTATCACATACAACTCCTAACCCATTTTTCCTTGTCCTAATCTCATTTCGACCTTGAGTTTGCTCATCCTAAAAGATTATTCACTCGTACCCGCCATATCGCGATGGCCTAAGTATAGTATATATACCTTTAGTTTGCTCAACAAATACATATTGTTATCTTACCTTGTCTGTTCAATATATTAATAATACTATACATAACATCCTTAATTTGAATTTTCTCAACAACTACGGAGTATGCAAGTAATTATTAATATATATATATATATATATATATATTTATATATATATAGTAGAGGACTTGAAGATTCATAATCTTTGATAAATTATATTGAGTGATATTGACTTATGGACTAATGTATTTCTTGTGAAATATCCTCATGATTCAAGTGTTAGACACATCAGAAACCATGACATATGTACATTTACGTATGTATTTATTCCTTAAGTCTATTTGAGTTTCTTTAACGTTCTACGTTTAGTTTATACATTCATATTATATAAGTTTTATTGTTATATAACTTCTATATTTCATATTACTTATATGATAGTCTTATGTATAATATTTTATTTAATTAAATCAAGATTTAATTATTTTAAATTAATTAACTCTTTAATTAATTTATATTAGCATTCCAATACAATTTTTGTATTGGATATATCTGCTATAACCTTAATAGCGTATACTGTAACCTTTATAATATAACACGTATATCTTATATATGCGTATTTTTATTTAACTAATTAACCTTTAATTAAACAATTTTAAATCAAATTATGTTAATATCAAAATTTATCTTACATACATACATGTATATTTATGTTATCTTAAACACTGCAAAATAACATAGTATATTAACATATATTATACATGCATATAAGTATTAATCATTTGTTTTATTAATCTAATTACTAAATTACCCAATAGTACAGGGTACTTGATTACCCAATTCCAATCCTAGACATCACTTTTCTAGACAACGTACTTAGTGCGTAGGCTTAATTAGTTTGTCCTAACACGACTAATTTAGACCGCATAGGCTATTGGGCTATGATACCACTGTTGGAAGTGGGACCGTCCGCAGCGGAAGAAATTAGTGAATTTGAAAAAAATTAGTCATTTTGGATCTTTAATGGGTCTATGAATTCTAAATATACTTAGAACATTTATAAGTTTCTTTTAAATAAAGTTAATATATTATTCAATTTCATCAATAAAGTTTCAATGCAATTTAATGTAAATATAAAATAGAGTATATCACATATACTCTTATATAAATATTTATGTGTAAAGGTTATATATTAGATTTATTTAGAGAAGGAAACTTTTCATTTCCTTTCTCTTAGCTTATTCAATAAATGACAGATCATAAATTTATTTAGAGAAGAAAACTTTTCATTTCCTTCTTCTGAACTTATTCAATTAATGACGGGACATAAGTTTATTTAGATCAAGAAAGAAACTTTTCATTTTTCTCTCTTTGATTAAATTGATTGAATATATAAATGTCATTAATGAGAAACATGTATATGGCATAAATGTAAGTATAAATAAATATATATTATAGTGTAAATCCTGTAAGTGCAACATATTGCTATCAATTGATGACAAGGTGTGGACATATAAACAACATTAAATGGATGGCTGATCACATTTAGAAAAATGGGAAATGAATAAAGGGTAATAAGAATGATTGATTCAATTTCTCATTTCATAAACTGAATTGATGCAGCATATAAATGACAATTAATAGCCATCTTAATATAAGGATATACACAGTCAAAAATAAATGTATGTATATATAATTTCCTCATTTTAAATTGGATTTTTTCGAAAGAAATCTAGTTCATACTTTGAAAATATGATAAATTTTGTATATACAAACAAACATATAAATTAATTTTGTATATAAGATTAAAATAAGTGTTTCTAATTAATACAAATTAGAGATTTATAGTAATCAATTTAAAGATCGATTTATTCTCAAAACATTAATTGTGTGTATGTAAGATTCAACAAAATATCTCTAAATAACATAAATTATATACTTATAGTAATCAAATTAAAATTTAGATTTATTGTCAAAACATCTTTCGTTTTTTTTTTAATTTCTAAATCAATACAAACACAAAATACATACATGTAAACTTTCAAATCTAAAATTACATTTTGTTTTATATGATTTAAAAACATGAATCTTCAATAAAACACTATCATATTCATACATAGATTTTTGTTTAATTTGTTAAAGTAAAATCCAATCAAAATAATATGAACATACAAAGTTTTAGATCTAAGGTATTATACTTTGAATTGAATGTTTATAATATAGACCTATAATAAAACATTGTATTCAAACATATACAAATTTTAATTTAACAAAATTAGAACCCAATTGATAGATTGAACATACAAAATTTCTGATATAAAAATTAGTCTTTAAACCGATTCTTTAGAACTTAGTTCCAAAAAATATTGTATTTAAACATATACAAATATTAGTTTTTATTTATTAAAATAATACACCAATTGATTCATTCAACAAAAGATTCAAGCTACATAAATTATGTTCAAGTTAAATGAGGCAATGATATGTACATATAAATCATGATAATTAAATTTCTCTTTCAACAAACATTACATCAAATATCATTATATTTTAAATAAAAACATACCTTATTACCCAAAGCCTTGAAGCACATCTTGAAAATGGACTCCCCTTAGTATGTTGCCTAGAAGTCACACTTTGAATGATGATATCTCCTCAATCTTCAAGATCTCCATCCTTTCCTTGCAAGAGATGGATGAAGCACTTTTGTTTTATTTTATTTGATATTTTAAATGGAGTTGAAAGATTTTTGGAATTTTTTTGTTTTCTGCCATGAAAAGTTGAGAAGAGAGAAAGAAACTGATTGAATGAGAAAAAAATGAATTGTACGTACATAATGAATTAGAGATATGTTTTATTTGAAAGAATGAAACTTTTCCCATTCTTTAATTAAAAATTTCCTAATTAAACTTTTCACATTCTTTAATTAAAAATTTCCTAATTAATTCTCTTGATTGTATCTCTCTCTCCAATCCTTTCTTTACGCATTTATCATCAAATGACATAAAATTTCCATAAATCCTGTCATCAAATGACATGAAATTTTCATAAATCATTTCATGCAATTGTCTTTAAACTACATCGATATCGTATATCAATGCACGCAAATATAACTTCTATAAATGCATCAAAATAATTAAAAAAACTTCCAAACATCAAATAAATAATAATTAATATTTCTCAAATATCAATAAATCTAATCAATTTTCAACATTCTATAAATTAATTAAATCATGTGGTTTTTTAGAGAATTCATCATTTGATTGTGCGATTTAATGGTGTAAATTCAATCAGCGATTAATATTGAACTATTCGAATATTAACGTTCACACATCACTTAGCAGGTGGTGCGATTTTTGGCCGAATTTATCGCTTACATATCTTTTGGTAAAATCCTATTTTACTTATTGTAAGCAGTACCTAATAGTGAAAATTATTTACATCAATTCTCCTCATCAAAACTATATCACATTAGGACTTATGGAATTTAGTGATGGTCAAAATTCCAATATCATCCACATTCAACTTTATAGTTCGAAGACAAAGTCCTTGGTTCAAAAATAACAATTATTATTAACCAAAATGCTCTGGCCAGAGACATTGACTTTAAGTTGACTTCAGTTGACCGTGATACTAACCTCATATAGTTGAGAAGACGAATCCTCTCTTGAATAGTATTTCACTTCTAATGCTTCCACTCGACCTACTATAGTCGTTCGATGGACGATGTGCCACAATTTAACTATAATCAAAGCGGAGCTTCCACATTGAAGATCATCAATATTCTTAACTCAAAAGAACTATGTAAATTAGTCACATCGATATTCTCTGCTTGACCTTAGTTATATTAACCAACAGAAAACTATCGAGTGAGTCATTTCATAGTTATCCAATAACTATCAGTATGTAAACACTTAGTGCCTCCAGCAGTTATAAGTAATACACTACTTAACATTTGGAGAGCGTTATATGCTATTGTCTTAACTGATGTATCGATATCCAGGCTCGGCACATCTTTACTAGGAATATTTAAAATGGTATATTTGTTTCATCTTGATAAATTACTTACATTTATAATACTTCGTAACTACTGTTACCGTAACAACCCGGGATTAGCATTACCAATTAATAAATAAAAGTTAGAATTTTTATTTATTTTAATGAAGCATAAAAGGATTTGGAATAACAAAATTTATTTGAAAAAGGTTATTTTAATTAAATGGGAAATATGGGATTTTAAAATGAGGATAAAATGTTATTTTTGGAAAGTAAATATTTTAGGAGAGATTTTAAAAGGGGTTTGGGTAAGAAAAATGAGTTTATAAACATACATGAACACTTAGAATTTTTTTGAAAACATTGTAAATAACCCTCTTCTTATTGGGTTACTAAACTTAACCCAATTACCCACCCTAAACCTCCTCTATATATTATCTCAAACTCTCCTAACCTCATTCATTCATCCCTAATCAAAACCCTAATCATTTCCTAAAGCTTTCTTAACAAAAATGGCCTCCATCTTCATCTCCTTCAAGTTTTAGCTTATGCAAGTCATTCTATGCAAAGGTAATGCAAATACCCACCTCAAATCCATCTTTTATAGCTTTTTAATTTCTGAAATTAGTTTGTTAACACATGTTTTATGTGTTTTTATGATCTTATAGCCTCCTAATCCTCTTTTGCTAACTTGGGTTGATGCTATAATGGTCCTTGTTGCTTTCTAGAGAGGTATATTGCTAAAAACCTCTTCTAATATGTGTTTAATCCTCTTTTGATGTCATAAATCATTTAGTAACACATGTTTTATTATGTAACATGTGAATCATAGCTCTTTGATCATCTTTGCTTTCATTTTGGGTGTGCACATAAGGTGTTTGTGATATTGCTTCATAAGGTAATGCTAAGCTTTGGTCCTTTGTTTCCTTTAATATAGTGTAGTGATCATTATATAGTAGTTAGTGATTGTTATTAGTGAAATTTGATGCCAAAAACTTGAAAAAAACACCCCAAACCATAAAAAAACAGCAAAATCAGCTGGCTGGAAATGTTCAGCCTGAAAATGGGCTGAAAACAGGGCTCTGGGTGCACCAAGGCAGGCCTGGGCTGCACCCAGGCACAGCAGGCTAGCCCAGTTGGGCTAGCCAGAAGTAGGCCAGCCCGCATGGGCTGGCAAGCATGGCCTCCGCAGCCCACGCGGCTGAGGCTTGGCCCGCCCTCCCCAGCCCGCGCGGGCTGGGGCTTGGGCCGATTCCCCCAGCCCGCGTGGGCTGGGGGGGGGGGGGGGACGACCAAACCCCCCAGCCCGCGTGGGCTGGGGGGGAGGGGCGGCCACTTCCCCCAGCCCGCGTGGGCTGGGGGGCCGGCCATTTCCCCCAGCCCAAGCGGGCTGGGGGAGGGGGGAAGGCCTGCCACTCCCCAGCCCGAGCGGGCTGGGGGCGGGCCCCAAGTCCCCCCAGCCCATGCGGGCTGGGGCCCCGAAACAAAAAAAAGAAAAAAAAGAAAGCATTTTCTTTCTGTTTCAGTTTTGGGACTGAAACTTTGTGACATTGCCACGGTCACATCCGTGGTCGAAATCCAACGTTTTAGGACTCGTTGGAAAGCTGGAGTTCCGAACTCCAGCTCTAAAAAGTTTGATTAGTATCCGAGTTCATTTGACTCTTCGAAATTGCTGTCGAATAGGGACCCGGATCTCAGCCTGAAACAGTGTATTCACTGTTTCCGGGTCCGACTTTGGAGCGTCGCTGCGACTTTGTTTTAAGTCGAAATCGAGTAATTCTTTTTGCCTTCTAATGTAGGAATGTCGAACTACGTTTCTACCAATTTTCATGCCATTCGGATTCGGTTTGCTGGTCCGAATAATTTTTCGAATTTGGGTTCGCGTCAGTTTTGGACTATTTTCTAACACTTAGAATATTTTCAGTGATTTTCTGGTTTTGTCGACATCTTTGAGATTTGTCTTTGGATTTCGTACACGGGCCTTATAAAAAGATTTTAAAAGGATTTTTCCACTCCTAAATGGCTTTCGAAATTATTATGTAATATTATTTTTAATTATTAAATTAATTACTCCATAATAGGAGAGTTTTCAAAAGCCGTTTTAAAGTGATTTCAAGATCAATTAAAAATCCGTTTCGCACCATTATTTTCTATAATAAAAATCTCACACTCACTTTTAGCACGTCGAGCGAAGTGGAAAGGTGCTTAAACGGTTAGGAAATCTCCGGCCTATGCAACCATGTATATTTTCTTTCCGGTTAATCCCCGACCTATTCGATTGATCGTTTTGACCTTTGGGTCTAGTTTACCGATGATACGAGGTGGACTTTTTATTGTTTGAAGTGTGAGCATGCTATTGGTTAGTAAACCGTTTAGTGCGAACGTGGAGTATGGGACTCATTGTTAACACTTTACGGGTTCCTCTCCAAGAAGTTTGTGACACATTAGCCTCTGGGCGGCCAGTACTGGACCTCTGGGTCACCATGCCTCTGGGCAACCGTCTCTGGACACCTGCTCTATGGAGCAGTTTTTCGGCATGTGCCTCTGGGCCTTTATCCTTCTGGGAAGGATCTCGCCGTCTCGCGCGTTCCGCATCTGTGCGAGTGATCGATCACAACTCTACAGTACTTGGCAATAACGACTCTGGTCGATGCACGTGCTATACTTGTATTATCTGATGATTTTTATATCCATTCGAGTATGGCCATTCGGTGTTGGTTCTATGGAACCATACGATGTAAGTGCGATTACCTTGTGGATTTACAGTGTCTCTGGACACTGCTTTTCAGTGTTCGATTTCATTGACTTTTCAGTATATCCCTATTGCTCTTTGGAGCATCGATCTTTGCTTGGGCATTGATTACAGACTTTGGTCACTCTTGGGATTATTGCCTATGGGCAACTTTATATAGCTTTGACTACGCCGATGATATGACGCGATTTTATTTATTCCACACTTTGGTGTTGATATTCTCTTTGGAGATTTTCACTGTCTATTGATGATTAGGGATCGTCATTATACTCATGTGGTCCATTATATTCTTCTCTTTGGAGAAGTTCTGTTTTGTTTATGTACTGCATTATTATATATCTCAGTTATTAGTGATTATTTAGCTAGCCTGACCCGAGTGTTTTCGCTCGGGTCAGACCGAGTTGTTTCAGGTTAGGTCTCTGGACTTAGCTTTCTGTGCTTCCGCTTAGACATTATCTGCTATGTTGATAGATACTCTTATGTACATATTTTTGACTCACGTGTGCGAGCGGTGGCTTTGTACCCACCTTTTGATATTTGGATCTGTATTGACGATATATTGTACCTATGTTCTGTGACTGTTATGTGACTGTTATGTGATGATGATGTTATCGTTTAGTATTATGTTTGTTCTGAACCAATTTTCCTTAGCCATTGTAATTTCGTTATAAATATCTATTGGATATGTCGAACAACTTGAGAAAAGAAAACCACCTATTCGACGTATTCAGTAGTTAGTTATAGCTTGATTACACATGGTCGCTTCCATTATACTCTATTCTCCGTTCTAGTAGACGGTATTACTCCGTAATACTCTTTACTAGAGTGGGTCTCGGAGTGGGGCGTTACACCTTGGTATCAGAGCTAAGGTTCAAAATTAAGCATAACAAACACAGAACAGACACGTAGTACAATACGTTATAATACGATCCAAATTGAACTTCACCACCTTTAGATTGATAAGTTAGGAATAGTTGTAGGAATCTATTATATTCCATAATATTCCTTAATGAATTATCTATCTTTGAATCGTGCTTAACTAAATCTCACCTTATCTTTCAGTATGGCTGGTAGAGGTAGGAACCTCCGTTCTGCTGATGCTGGACAGTCCAGCAACCCTCACCCTGAGGGCGTATACATGACCACGGACCAGATCATGGAGCTGGTTCGTAACTCTCAGTCGCACTCTCAGTCTCCTGCACCAGTTTCTGATGCACCGCGCAAGTCTGCTTTTGCGCGCCTCTGCAGCGACTTTATTCATCTTGGAGGAAAGCCGTTCAATGGCTCCGAGACTGTTCTTGAGGTCCAGGCTTGGATCAGAGTTTGCGAGCATAATTTCACTCGCATGACCCTTCCTGACCATGATAGAGTCCTTGTTGCTTCTAGCCATCTTGAGGGTCGTGCCTTGGATTGGTACGGGCTCCTTATTTCTTAGACTGATGAGGCCACTCTCACTTGGAATCAGTTCCGAGAGCGCTTCTTGCTCAACTTTGTTCCCGAGTCCGAGAAGATAGCCCTTGCACGCCGCTTTATTGACCTTAAGCAAGGGAAGACCTCTGTTGCTGACTATTCATCATCTTTCGAGGCCCTGTCCAAGTATGGCCTCGAGTTCATCAGCACTCCTTATAAGAAGAATCTCAAATTTGTGGAAGGCCTAAAGAAATATTTGAAGAAACAGCTTATGCTCCAGCTTAAGCTCCCTTTTGATGAGCTAGTTGACACAGCGCTTCACCTTGAAGCGGTTGAGCGTGAGAGAGACAGTGATGGAGATGGCGGGGGTTCCAAAACCCCAATCAGAAGCGGGGACTATTTCAGAATACCAAGCCTTGGAACAAGAAGAAGAAGACTGGCAGTTCTACTTTTCAGACTCAGCCTCAGACTCGTCCTCAGTCCCAGACTCCTGCTCAGCCTAGTGGGACACGTCCTCCGAAGAAATGCTTCAACTGTGGTTCTCCTGATCACTTTATTCGAGAGTGTCCCAAACCTCTCTATTGCACCTTCTGCAAGAAGGAGGGACACAGGATCTCCACTTGTCCTATTGCTCCATCTAGTGCCAAGCCTGGCAAGCTTAATGCTGCCAAGGCTCCTACATCTTCAGCTCAGCCTCGAGGTACGCATCCTTCCATTCTCGAAGGTTCTATTTTATTTCATGGTAGATCTTGTAGAGTTCTCTTTGATACGGGTGCCTCTCACTCATTCGTATCAAAGGAGCTAGTAGATACTTTATCCTTGGATGTTACTTGGCTGGTTTCTCCACTAAGGATTGTGAATCCCATTGGTGGATCCACGACCCTTAGCTTGCTTTGTGAGGATATGGATATTGATCTTTGTGGATTTTCTTTCAGTGCGAATCTGCACGTTATGGAGTATTTAGCTTTGGCATGATTCTTGGCATGGATTGGCTCGCTCAGTACGACGCCAAAATCATTTGTTCGGAGCGGATATTATTTCTTCGTCATCCTGACTCGTCCGCTCCGTTAGCTATTGCTCTTCATGATGTTGGGATTTCTGATATTACTTTATTTTCTCTTGATTCACGAGATGAGGATTTGGACATATCTCGTATTCCTGTTGTTCGGGATTTCCTCGATATATTCGAGCCAGTATCAGGCCTGCCGCCAAAGCGGGCCATTGAGTTCTGCATCGATCTCATTACAGGCTCCCACCCAGTTGGGCGTCCTCCCACGAGGATGTCTACTAAGGAGAATGAGGAACTCAGGAAGCAGTTAGTTGAGTTTGAGGCGAAGCAGCTCATTCTGTCCAGTTCTTTGCCATGGGGTGCTGCTGTGGTCTTCGTTAAGAAGCCCGATGGCTCTCTTAGGCTTTGCATTGACTACCGCAAGCTTAATGAGTTGACCATCAGAAATCGTTATCCATTGCCACGGATAGACGATATGTTTGATTAGTTGAGCGGTGCGAAGGTCTTTTCCCAGCTCGACCTTGCCACTGGATTTCATCAGCTCCGAGTTGCGGAAGATAGCATTCCTCTTACCGCTTTCCGCACTCGTTATGGTTCTTTTGAGTGGTTGGTCATGCCACTCGGCTTGACGAACGCACCGGCTTTCTTCGTCGATCTTATGAATCGAGTATTCCAGGAATACATCGATAGATTCGTTCTGGTTTTCATCGACGATATTCTTATTTACTCTAGATCCGAGGCAGAGCATGCTCATCATTTACGGATCGTCTTGGATACTCTTCGTCAGCATCAGCTTAAGGCCAAGCTCTCCAAGTGCCATTTTTGGGAGAGCAAGGTCAAGTTCTTGGGCCATATTGTATCATCTGAGGGTGTTTCTGTCGATCCTGCCAAGATCGAAGCTATTCAGAATTGGAAGCAGCTCGAGAACGTTCATGATATTCGCAGCTTCCTTGGTTTGGCGGGTTATTACCGTCGATTTGTCAAGGATTTCTCTCGAGTTGCACTTCCCCTTACGACGCTGACTCGTAAGGGTGTTCGCTTTAATTGGTCTGATAAGTGTGAAGCTTCCTTTCAGTGACTGAAGGAACTTCTCACTCATGCTCCTATCCTTGTGGTTCCTGAGAGTAACCAGGATCTTGTTGTTTACATCGACGCTTGTGGTAGCGGGCTCGGTGCTGTGCTTATGCAGAATGATCGGGTAGTTGCTTATGCTTCCAGGCAACTGCGTCCGAATGAGGTTCGCTATCCTACTCATGATCTTGAGTTAGCAGCTATCGTCTTTGCCTTGAAGACGTGGCGTCACTTTCTATTAGGAGAACGCTTCACTCTTTACACCGATCATAAGTCTCTGAAGTATCTTTTCAGCCAGAGAGATCTCAACATGAGGCAGTAGCGATGGCTTGAGTTTCTCGCCTCATATGATTTGGATATTCAGTATACCCCTGGCAAGGGTAATTGTGTTGCCTGATGCGCTCAGTCGCAAGCACTCGGCGGTAGTTTCTATGATGATTGCCGAGTGGGATGTTCTTGAGACTCTATCTTTATGTGATATTAGAGATCGAGCTCCATCTTCTGATTCTCCGGTCTTATTATGCAGCTTGGAAGCTCGTCCTATCTTATTAGATCGCATTGCCCATGCTCAGTGGCAGGATCCAGACTTATTGCATCTTATTCACCTTCTTGAGTCGGGATCCAGTGATGAGACATTGCTGGATTATTCTCTTGATTTTCATCGGTGTCTTCGTAGGAAGAACCGTATTGTTCTACCATCTGATTTATCACTTAGGCGTGACATTCTGGACGAGTGCCATCGCACTAAGTACACTATACATCCCGGTTCGAGTAAGATGTATGCCGATATGTGTCGGCTATATTATTGGGAGGGTTTGAAGAGAGATGTGGCAAGTTATGTGAGCGGTTGCATGACTTGTCAACAGATCAAGGCCGAGCATCAGCGTCCATCTGGTCTTCTTCAGCCGCTAGAGATTCCATTGTGGAAATGGGATCAGATATCCATGGATTTTATTGACGGTCTGCCTCGATCGAGGTCAGGCCATACTTCTATTTGGGTCATCGTCGATCGCTTGACCAAATCATCTCATTTCATTCCTATTAGATCCACTCGGACTGCTCCTCAGCTTGCCAAGCTATATGTGAAGGAAGTCGTTCGACTTCATGGCATTCCTAGCTCTATCGTCTGCGATCGAGACACTATCTTTACTAGTCACTTCTGAAAGTGCCTACAGTCAGCTTTGGGCACAAAGTTGAATCTCTCAGCTGCTTATCATCCTCAGACCGACGGTCAGACGGAGAGGGTGAATCGTGTTTTGGAGGGTCTTTTGCGCTGTTGTATTCTGGATTTCGGAGGTAGTTGGGAGGATCACTTACCGCTTGTAGAGTTCTCCTACAAAAACAGCTTTCAGTCTAGTATCGGCATGGCACCTTTCGAGGCTCTCTACGGAAGGCCATGTCGCTCTCCTGCTTGTTGGTTAGAATCTGGCGAGAAGCTTATTCTTGGTCCAGATTCAGTTCGGGAATCTTCTGAAAAGATTGTTCTTATCTGTCAGAGAATGAAAGAGGCACAGGACTGCTAGAAATCCTACGCGGACAACCGTAGGAAGCCTCTTGAGTTCTCCATTGGTGATTTTGTCTTCATTCGAATTTCTTCCATGAAGGGGGTTGTGCGTTTCAGATCTACAGGGAAGTTGGCTCCTCGCTATGTTGGACCGTTTCCTATTACGGAACGCATCGGCCCCGTTGCTTATCGTGTGGCTCTACCTGCTCATTTTTCCGGAATGCATGACGTGTTCCATGTTTCTCAGCTTCGCAAGTGTGTTCGCGATCCTGATTCTATCATTGAGCCGCATGTCGTGCTTGATTTAGAGATCTTACCTGATTTATCTTTGGAGCAGCAACCTCTTCGTGTGCTCGATTCGGAGGTTAGACGCCTTCGCAACAAAGAGGTTCCACTCGTGAAGATTCAATGGTCACCGAATCCTAAGGACTGCACTTGGGAGACCAGAGAATCTATCGAGCGCTCTTATCCTGGCTTTCTCGCATCTTCTTCTGCGGGTAAGAATTCTCTATTTTATCTTTATCACTTCTTTTGTGGATTTGACGTTATAGACGACATCTATCTTAAGGAATTGCGGGGACGCAATTTTCTTAAGGGGGGAGTCTGTAACAACCTGGGATTTGCATTACCAATTAATAAATAAAAGTTAGAATTTTTATTTATTTTAATGAAGCGTAAAAGGATTTGGAATAACAAAATTTATTTGAAAAAGGCTATTTTAATTAAATGGGAAATATGGGATTTTAAAATGAGGATAAAATGTTATTTTTGGAAAGTAAATATTTTAGGAGAGATTTTAAAAGGGGTTTGGGTAAGAAAAATGAGTTTATAAACATACATGAACATTAGAATTTTTTTGAAAACATTGTAAATAACCCTCTTCTTATTGGGTTACTAAACTTAACCCAATAACCCACCCTAAACCTCCTCTATATATTATCTCAAACTCTCCTAACCTCATTCATTCAACCCTAATCAAAACCCTAATCATTTCCTAAAGCTTTCTTAACAAAAATGGCCTCCATCTTCATCTCCTTCAAGTTTTAGCTTATGCAAGTCATTCTATGCAAAGGTAATGCAAATACCCACCTCAAATCCATCTTTTATAGCTTTCTAATTTCTGAAATTAGTTTGTTAACATATGTTTTATGTGTTTTTATGATCTTATAGCCTCCTAATCCTCTTTTGCTAACTTGGGTTGATGCTATAATGGTCCTTGTTGCTTTCTAGAGAGGTATATTGTTAAAAACCTCTTCTAATATGTGTTTAATCTTCTTTTGATGTCATAAATCATTTAGTAACACATGTTTTATTATGTAACATGTGAATCATAACTCTTTGATCATCTTTGCTTTCATTTTGGGTGTGCACATAAGGTGTTTGTGATATTGCTTCATAAGGTAATGCTAAGCTTTGGTCCTTTGTTTCCTTTAATATAGTGTAGTGATCATTATATAGTAGTTAGTGATTGTTATTAGTGAAATTTGATGCCAAAAACTTAAAAAAATACCCCAAACCATCAAAAAACTGCAAAATCAGCTGGCTGGAAATGTTCAGCCTGAAAATGGGCTGAAAACAGGGCTCTGGGTGCACCAGGGCAGGCTTGGGCTGCACCCAGGCACAGCAGGCTAGCCCAGTTGGGCTAGCCAGAAGTAGGCTAGCCCGCATGGGCTGGCAAGCATGGCCTCCCCAGCCCGTGCGGGCTGGGGCTTGGCCCGCCCTCCCCAGCCCGCGCGGGCTGGGGATTGGGCCGATTCCCCCAGCCCGCGTGGGATGGGGGGCCTGCCAAACTCCCCAGCCCGCGTGGGCTGGGGGCCCGGCCATTTCCCCAGCCCAAGCGGGCTGGGGGGGGGAGGAGGCCTGCCACTCCCCAGCCCGAGCGGGCTGGGGGCGGGCCCCAAGTCCCCCCAGCCCATGCGGGCTGGGGGCCCGAAATAAAAAGAAAAAAGAAAAAAAAGAAAGCATTTTCCTTCAGTTTCAGTTTTGGGACTGAAACTTTGTGACATCGCCACGGTCACATCCGTGGTCGAAATCCAACGTTTAAGACTCGTTGGAAAGCTAGAGTTCTGAACTCCCTCTCTAGAATGTTTGATTAGTATCCGAGTTCATTTGACTCTTCGAAATTGCTGTCGAATAGGGACCCGGATCTCAGCCTGAAACAGTGTATTCACTATTTCCGAGTCCGACTTTGGAGCATCGTTGCGACTTCGTTTCAAGTCGGAATCTGGTAATTCTTTTTGCCTTCTGAAGTAGGAATGTCGGACTATTTTCCTACCAATTTTCATGCCATTCAGATTCGGTTTGCTGGTCCGAATAATTTTTCGAATTTGGGTTCGCGTAAGTTTTGGACTATTTTCCAACACTTAGAATATTTTCAGTGATTTTCTGGTTTTGTCGACATCTTTGAGATTTGTCTTTGGATTTCGTACACGGGCCTTATAAAAAGGTTTTAAAAGGATTTTTCACTCCTAAATGGCTTTTGAAATTATTATATAGTATTATTTTTAATTATTAAATTAATTACTCCATAATAGGAGAGTTTTCAAAAGCCGTTTTAAAGTGATTTCAAGATCAATTAAAAATCCGTTTCGCACCATTATTTTCTATAATAAAAATCTCACACTCACTTTTAGCACGTCGAGCGAAGTGGAAAGGTGCTTAAACGGTTAGGAAATCTCCAGCCTATGGAACCGTGTGTATTTTCTTTCCGGTTAATCCCCGACCTATTCGATTGATCGTTTTGACCTTTGGGTCTAGTTTACCGATGATACGAGGTGGACTTTTTATTGTTTGGAGTGTGAGCATGCTATTGGTTAGTAAACCGTTTAGTGCGAACGTGGGGTATGGGACTCATTGTTAACACTTTACCGGTTCCTCTCCAAGAAGTTTGTGACACATTAGCCTCTGGGCGGCCAGTACTGGACCTCTGGGTCACCACGCCTCTGGGCAACCATCTCTGGACACCTGCTCTATGGAGCAGTTTTTCGGCATGTGCCTCTTGGCCTTTATCCTTCTGGGAAGGATCTCGCCGTCTCACGCATTCCGCATCTGTGCGAGTGATCGATCACAACTCTACAGTACTTGGCAATAACGACTCTGATCGGTGCACGTGCTATACTTGTATTATCTGATGATTTTTATATCCATTCGAGTATCGCCATTCGGTGTTGGTTCTATGGAACCATACGATGTAAGTGCGATTACCTTGTGGATTTACAGTGTCTCTGGACACTGCTTTTTAGTGTTCGATTTCATTGACTTTTCAGTATATCCCTATTGCTCTTTGGAGCATCGATCTTTGCTTGGGCATTGATTACAGACTCTGGTCACTTTTGGGATTATTGCCTATGGGCAACTTTATATAGCTTTGACTACGCCGATGATATGATGCGATTTTATTTATTCCACACTTTGGTGTTGATATTCTCTTTGGAGATTTTCACTGTCTATTGATGATTAGGGATCGTCATTATGTTCATGTGGTCCATTATATTCTTCTCTTTGGAGAAGTTCTATTTTGTTTATGTACCACATTATTATATATCTCAGTTATTACTGATTATTTAGCTAGCCTGACCCGAGTGTTTTCGCTCGGGTCAGACCGAGTTGTTTCAGGTTAGGACTCTGGACTTAGCTTTCTGTGCTTCCGCTTGGACATTATCTGCTATGCTGATAGATAACTCTTTATATTTGTCCACTATTTTGATACTCTGATTATTCAGTCTCTTATGTACATATTTTTGACTCACGTGTGTGAGCGGTGGCTTTGTACCCACCTTTTGATATTTGGATCTGTATTGACGATATATTGTACCTATGTTCTGTGACTGTTATGTGACTGTTCTGTGATGATGATGTTATCATTTAGTATTATGTTTATTCTGAACCTATTTTCCTTAGCCATTGTAATTTCGTTATAAATATCTATTGGATATGTCGAACCACTTGAGAAAAGAAAACCACCTCTTCGACGTATTCAGTAGTTAGTTATAGCTTGATTACACATGGTCGCTTCCATTATACTCTATTCTCCGTTCTAGTAGACGGTATTACTCCGTAATACTCTTTACTAGAGTGGGTCTCGGAGTGGGGCGTTACAGTTACAAAACATACCATTTATGTATTTTTTTTATTAAATTTACTTTTATTCAAATTAATTAATCAATATAACCACATTATATCAAGTATATAATAGAAAGAAAACGTCTTTATTTCGAACAAGGTTGGTCAACGAGTTAGATATATATAACAAATCATATAATTGCCCCTAGGGCATACCCCCCAACACTATCAATGGCTGGTTTTAGTTCAGACCCTATAAATACAGGTCCAACCCCTTACTTTTCTTTCATATATTCTGAAGCAACGACGAAGTTATACCATTTTCACTTCTCTACAACTTATTAAACCCGAATAGATATATAATATATACACATATATACAAGTAGAGAATAACAAAAGATAATAGAGAGGAAGGATAAGGTCAAACTGAATCATCAAAGCTAGGGTAAATTATAATCAAAATATAAACATAAATTAAATCCAAATCTCTTCAAAGATCAAGATTTCTAAATGATATATGTGTGCTTGTGATATATATATATATATATATATATATATATATATATATTCAAATAGGGAGAATAAGAGGAGTCAAACTGGAATAACAGAGGTTGGATATGGAGATTTGAAAAGCTAAAAAGGTTGGTGTATAAACTATTCATGTATGCCTAAATGCAAACTTGGAGTTGTTGGCTAAAATTGTATACATGTAATGAATTTATAAATCATGCCTACATATTCTATGATTGATACCATAATGTTAATATTGCATGTATGTGAATCTTGAAAGTATTAGGTAGTAGTAGCCATTGAAGTTTATAAGCTATGTGGCAATTCCATATTTGTAGATTTAAATGATTCATGCAGGAAAAATGTAAGTTAGAGTTATCACAATAAATCATGTGGATTTAAGTAGCATTTTAATTCATTGGAATGTAGAGGGTTGCAATGTAAATTATATAGATTATCAAGTTCAAATTGATAAATAAAAGTGTATCGTTTGAAATAATAAGGTATAAACTTACAAAAAAGATATGTATAAAATAATGGTATTTATCATATTTTTATACTATCTATTTCAATAACTATGAAAAAGATAATTCCTTGTAACTCCAAATGTAATACAAATTCTTCTTTTGGATAAGACATAAGAGTTTATAGTGTTGACCTTTTCTTTTGAGAAAGATGTAATTCTAATGCATTAGAATGTAGTTATCGTCGAGGATAAATTAAAGAATAGTAACCGTGATAAAAATAACCGTTTAAGCGAACAATTAATATATATGCAAGAGAGACAAGATAGAAATCGAGCAATAACGATGAAAAGGTATACAAGTAATAATTTAGATAAAGGGTATGGAAAATCGACTAAACAAGGAAGGGCGGTAAAGGTTAAAAAGGAATAGAAATAAAAATTCAATAATGAGAAAGGGAATTAAATAAGAAAATATATTTAGACCTTTTAATGAAAGCGATAAATGACATTAAGTTGATTGTAACGACCTAGAATTTCAGTCATTCTAATTTAGGATGTTCAATTGATTTCAAATATTGAAAAGTTAATTTTATAAGTCAAATAACTTTAATTTCAAATATACCAATTTATTTAATAATTCAATAGTTAAATTGAATATTTGAAATTGTTTAAATAATTGAATCTTGTATTTAATATGAATAAAGCATTTCAAAAGCTGATTTAAATTCTACTTATATTGGAATGGAGATAGTAAACTTTTAAATTTGGATTTAAAAGTGATTAAACTAAAAGTGGAAATTACTCGTTTTAATTAACGTGAAAAATAGTCTTTTTGGGAACCGTCTTGAATTTCGACGAGACAAGTTTCATTGGATATATAATAGTGAAAACTATATGTTGTCGAATTTCATAGCGATTGGACGTATTGTTTGATCGTATGAGTTCAAAACGCGTAGAAATTTATTTAAGGAATCTTATTTAATATAATATAATTTTGAAAAGCTATCTTTTGAATATGACGGAATTGATTCTCGATATATATTCCATTTTGTTCGAAATAGGGGTATAACATATAGAACGCCAGTCGGCACGCTTCATTTGAAGTTTAGAATTTTCACAGATTAATAATGCCATGTTTATTTTCTATAAATAGCCATCAACCTTAATCCATTTGCAAACCCTAACCATAAATCTATTTCAACTGCCATTAAAAACATTTCTATCCAACGATCGATAACAATTGGAGCCTCTGGGAGCCGAATCAGCCTTCGACTTCAACTAGAGAAATGTAGAGAGCATCCATATGAGCTTGTTCAATGGTCGTATCGTCGATCGGTGAGTCAAGGCGACCAAAATTTGCTCGCATTTGCAAGCAGCTATATGGATTTTACATCTTCAATTTTGTTGTGACGCGTGCATGGTTGCTGGCTTAGAGGGCTGGCGCTGGTGGCTGGAGTGGCACGATGGGGGCAGCGGCTCAAGTGGTGTAGGTAGGCCAACGATTCGCACTCGAGAAAAAAAAAGAAAAATAAAAAGAAAAACGCAAGCGCGCGTGCGAGCCTGGGAACAAGGAAGATAAGTTTAATTTAAGACTTAGGTTAATTTATTTAGTTAATTAAATTTTAATTATCTCGAATGTTCAATAATTCGTAACTTTCTCGTACGATGTCTCTTTCAAGCGCAACAAGTTGCATTGCTTTCATATCAGCAAGCACTACGCTATAGAATTGGATTCGGACCTAATTGGAATTTTGGGTTAAAATTGAACATCTGTTCAATTTTAATTAAAAGTGGAACGTTTTGTCGACTATTAAAATCAAAGTGAGTCGATTTCACCTTTTTTGGTCAATAAGAAAATATTATAGTTAATAAAAATTATATATTAGATGTTTGAATATTTATTTTTGATAGTTATTGACTGTTTGGGTAATTTACTAATTATTATTAGTTGGATTGGATGTATTCCTGCCTATTGGAACGGATGAGACCCTATTACATTCTCGTGTAAGAGCGGATGACCCTTTGTATACGAATCTCACCTCGAAGCGGTTGATTTATATTTTATGATTATATATTGTATGTGATGCAGGGGGACATGTTGGAGGGTTCCATCCGAATTACTCACATTGTTGATTTTATTTCATATATATAGTGATATATGACTTGTTGAATGCCATATTGATGACATAAATGTGATTTTTTTAATTAGAGCTTTAGTAGCATTATGCTTCATTTTTGGTATTTTAAAATACTATAAAATAACGGTTTGATTTAAAAGGAATTTCAAGGTGAATTTGGAAATTTTATATGTTTTAATAATTTTCCAAAAATGAAAGTATGATTTTAGATATTATAAATTGATAGTTTATAAAATATTCTAAATTGAGATTTTCGAGCTGTAAAATATAGATTTTTAAAATCTTGGAGAATAAGTCCGTCTTTTATAATAAAGGGATATGTTTTAAAAATATAGAAATATTTTTGATATAATATTTATTAATCATTTTTCTATAAGTGACATATATGTATATGGGTACATATACTATGATTTATTTATAAACGTGAAATTTATAAATGAGATAATTTATAAGAGTGATATTTTTACAAAGGAAGTAAAGATTTTTAAAATCGTATATTGTTAATAAAAGCATGAATTTATGAACGGGGTTTATAAATTAAACGAAACTATCATCATTTAATATATTGGATAACAAATCAAACTGTGGATTAGACGCAGAATGATATTTTAGAAATAGTTAACTCTATTGTGGGAATCAAAGGTAAGTGTAAATTTGGAATGTTAACGATATTTTATATATAAAAAGGGATTTATAAAAGGAATTTATCCGTATGAAAGTAACGTTAAAACGGATGGTGATTTACGTTTTAAATAAGATTTGTGAATAAGTGAGATTTAAAAAGAAAATAAAGTTATAAATGGAATTCATATATAAATGGGTTTTATGAAATAAAGTTTTATAAAATGGAAAGAGATTCTTAAACATAGTTTTATAAATATGGAAATGGTCGGGTTGAAGATTTAAGAATGGATTTTTACCAAGGGAACATATTATATGTTTTAAAGCTGGTTATTCGTGTTAATATTGCTTAAAGTTGTTTATAAATATTTAGATAATTTTAGAGGATTAGTTGTTTAAAATATTAATATGATTTGAAATTAATAATAATGATTATTAATAATATTTTGGTAATTTATTATCATTATTTATATGGTAAAGATTAATGATTGTTTTATTCATAATATTTTGAATTAATAATACTTATTTTTTAAGAGGTTAAAAGTTAATAATTATTTAATTATAATGTTTTCGAGATTTATAAATAGAGTTTTGTAAACAGACTTAGATTTTTATAAATGAAGCATATAAAATGGTTTGAAGATTAAAGGAAGATTATTTACAAGGTAAAGAGGTTTATAAACAGATGGATATTAATAAACGAATTTTAGAAAAGGGTTTAGAGATTTATAAAAACGAGTTCTATAAATAATTGCATGGTTTATATAGGATTTATAAAGGACTTGGAAAATAATTTATAAATGGTTTATAAAGAGTTTTGGAAATTTATAATGGAGTTTATAAATGATTTTATAATTTCATACAAAGGAGATTTTCCTTAGTGTTTGGTAAATATACTTATTTCATTGAGATAAGCATATGGATATTTTCTAAGTATTGAAAATGTAAGGGTTTGTGAATACATCTTTGTAAAAGTATTTTGATACAAGCATTTACAAGATGGTTTTAATTAATGAAAAGAATAATTTTAGAGTCTTAGTGTTGCTTGGTGCTTAACCAAATGTTGGTTTTTCCTATGGAAGCAATTCTCTGATTGAATGTTTGTTATTCGATAGTTAAATAACCGACTATCCGAATTTGGCTCCAAAAGTAACTTTGGAAGTATCTAGGAGAAACATGTGAGTTATGTGGCATAGTCATCTCCAATGATGTTGTACTGTGCATGTAAATCTCGTTTCGTTCTTCTACGACAATGATAAGGATATCCATCCACTAACGGTTAGGAGATGATCTCCGACCTTATCTTTGACTGTTTATTTCCTAAAGAACCAGGGTTGAGATTACCAGAAACTATTTAATGTTTTTTGGAAGAAACCAAGATCAAATATGTTATCTGAAAACCACTTCGATCCAACTCAAGCTTTTGAAATGAAGACATCTTAAAGATGATGGAATTAGATGTGGAGTTCTCAATCATTTCGTTCAGTCCCAAATGAACTTGTGTGGATGAATTTGCCTAGAAGGCAGTGTTAGCATTCCAAGTGGGATGTGCTACATAAGTGGTAAGAGCATGGCCTCTTCAAGCCTCACACCTGGGAAATGAATAAAGCAGGGACATGCAGTAGGGCTAAGTGAGTCGTACCAAAGCATGGTATAAACATCCTAAGTCTAGAGCGATATTCATGCATGCTTTGAGATCCCATTGAGTGGTTGTTGATTGCAACTAAGAGGTGATCATATTCAGTGCTACTCGAGAAGGGGGAAGTGCCGGTCCTGAGTAGCAGAGGTGCTACGTGTTGTGGCCTCCCGTACATTTTATCTAGAGGTGTATGGATTCGGTGGGTAGACCCTTATCTTTTCAGTTGGAATCCATTATCCAATACGAGCCTTCAGTTTTGGTTGTAGAACCTAGTATGATGGAATTTAATTAATGTAACAATTTTGGCTATGATTAATATGTACTAGTATATTATATACTATTATAATATCAGAGGATTATATACGAAATGTTTTGGTTATCGTAAGGTAAAAACCTATCCATGTTTATGTGCAACATGGTCTTATGAGATACCTTTGATTTTTGAAAGGTTTGGATAACTTTAAAAATCGAGTTGCGTGTGTTTTCTCACGCTGGTTTTCCATACTAACTCGGGTGTTATTTTATTATAATGCTCAGGTCAGACCGAGCGTATTACCAATTGTTTTGGATGCATTGGAGCTCAGGGGACGAGTTGGAGGTCTTCAATCGTATTCCCGTATATGTTTATTTTCCGCTGCTTTGTTATTGAAATTATCAACAATTGTGAGAATAGGATGTTATAACTGCCCAGGCCAATGATTTTGATTGTAGTTGTACCCTGATGGATGTATGCGTATAATAGTTTCTCTTTGGTATATTGTTCCACTACGACATGAGATTCTATGTTGTTTTTTAGTTCTTTCTCTTCTTTTTCTCTTCTCTTCTTCTTTCTTCTTTCTTTTCCTTAACTATCCGTCTTTCTGCTCGATTTGAGTTGGACATGTATGGTTTATTGTGTGCTTGAATTGTAGAAAAGCAGGTTGTTACATGTGGTATCAGAGCTTAGTTGAGTGAACACTTAGGCTTTAGTAGGAATTTACTCATTTAAGATAGGGTGAGCGAGACCCTATGATGAGTTTGAGTGTATATATATGAGAGCATATTTGTAAGTGATTATAAAATATTTTATATTGTGTTAATTTATCTATTGAGTGGCTTATGAATTCTGGTCGATACATGGGATGCCATAACACTGATATGGGTTTCTAAATGCTTAAAAAAGAAAATCGACACAATATTGTTTTAAAGTGAGCAAACAAAATAATTTTACCTAAATTATATTATATACAAAGGAATAATTTTTCGAAATTATTATAAGCTATATATGGTGTGTTTGGATGTTAATGAATGATAATATTGATTATTATCATTTATTGTTATTCTAATAAAAGTTGTTATTGTTATAATCTAACAAAGATAGACAATTGTAAACTGAATTATATAAGAGAATAAATTTATAAGTATGAATTATAGAGCATTGGTTATACTTAAAATAATCAACATTTGTAAAATAATATTTCATAAGAAGTGATATTTTGTAAATATGATTTATAAATGGAAAGGAAATGGAGTTACCTAAGTATATTTATAAATATGATCTGTTAATAAAATTGGATTTAAAAACAAGAAGTTGGAGAATTAAAATCCATTGACTTTGAAAATTGTTTTCAAAGGTTTGGAAAAATAATAATAGAATTATTTTGATAATATTTTGGGTTATAAATATTTTAAATGGAATTTAAAAGAAATAGAAAGCACTGAACTCACCTCAGTCGTTGGAAAATAATTCTGGCGATGACTGCAGCATCATCGACGTTCATTTTCGAGTTTCCAAGTGAGGAATTGCTACCATTTGAGTTTTGTTTTAATAAAAAAAAATTATTTTAGATTCCAAAGGTGTAACTGGTATATAAAGGAGTTATGTATAGATATGATTTCAAAATGATTTGAAATAAAACCAAGTGTTTAAAATCCAGAGTATTTCTATCTAAATGTTTTGAGAAACATAAGATAATAAGTTTTTGAACTTTGAAGATAGTGTAGATACAAAATAAGTTTACAATTTATAATTTGAAATGGATAAGTTACAAAAAATTCTAAATTTGTTGGGTATAAATGTTAAGGAATGAAAATCATAAACTGAGATTGGTAATTAAATATAACTTAAGCTAAGTTAAACAAAACGAATTTTAAAAAGAACTTTAAATAAGCAAAGTTAACTGAAACTGAAATTGAATTAGATTTGTAAAGAATTAATGAAATGAACTAATAAAATAAATTAGTGGTGAATGGAAATGAACTTGGGTGAAAAAATGAAATTCAACTTAAGTTGTAAAATGAATTAAGCTAATGAAATGAATTAGTGAATTGAATATGTTTTGAAATGTTGTTTGCTAGAAATAAATATGAACTTGAATTATAAAGTGAAATAAACATTAGAATGTTGTATAAAAGGTTTATAAAGAACTTAAGTAAAACATTTGGTGGAATGGTTCATAAATAGTATTAGTATTGAAAAATATACTAAATGAAAAAAAGGGATAAAATAAAATTTAACGTAGAAAAGTTAAAATGAAATGATTTGATGAAATGATCCATAAATGAATTGAATATGGAATGAAATGTTCTTAAACATAAATTGAATTTAAAGTGCATATTAATAAGTGAATGTTAATGAATGGAACGTAAGTGAAATTAATATGATAATGGAATTTGGTTTAAATTGAATGCAAATGGATTGAATGAAAATTGATTTATTAATGGAGTGCACATTTATATGGAATGTACGTTAATTGGCATGATTGAATTGGATGTAAGTAAGAAATGTAAATAAGTGAATGTAAGTGAATTGTTGTTAACCCAAGATAATATATAATTAAAGTGAAGGTTAATAATTGAATGTGAATCAATTGAATGTGAATAAATTGAAACGAATCAATAGCAGGTTAATAAGAAATGTAAGTTATATGTTGACATTTGGAAATGCAAATTTATATGATGACAATAAAATTTGATGGATGTTGTTTGTTTAATAAGTTCTCTTGTTACACTAAAATTGCATATAGTTATGGTATAATCTATGTTAGTGATATTATTTTCTACGTACATATTCTCATTATTGTTGAGTGATTAGTAGGTATGGATAGCGTACTCTTCACATTTGGAGTTCTCTTTCATATTGTGTTCATTGTATGTGATCTCTAATGCTAAAATAAGGTACATATCGTGGATTATATACTGTATTTTTATATTTTTCCTAAGGAGATGCCTCATTCTCGAAGATGAGATATACATTTGTGATTGTATATATATTGTAAATTTTTACGATCAAGCCGCACAAAGGAGACGTTGGCGAAATTTTCTAAACTTCTAAGGCATTAGAATTTGTTTTAATAATTTAAAATATTGATTTTGGTTTTATAACTCAGAATGGTATTAGCTAGTAACTATGAATTGATTTGAAAGATTTAGAAAAGTTTTTATAAGAAATTTGTAACACCCCATATTTTAGTGATATTATTTAAGATATTTAATTCGCTAAATAAAATAAAATAATGCAAGATGATTAAAAGATTGAGATTTGATTTAACTAAGGGTAGCCGTGCCATGTTAAGTGTAAATCAAAACGAGATAGCATGAATAAAAGTGTTAGGAAATAAGGGAGGGAATAATGGAAAATAGGATGAACTTATACCCTAAACCCTTAGGAAATCAAACATATGTTCATTTTATTTTTCTCAAGTAAAAATACCCTAAGGCCAGCCATCATTTTAAATCTCAAAAGAAGTTAAAGCTAGGATTTTCAAGAGGAAGAAATAAATCAAAATAGTCAAGATCAAATCTCACACCTTTAATCACATAGCTAAGATAAATAATTACTACATCTCATTTTCTTATGATTTTCGATTTTAAGGTTAAATCTGAATTATTTGCAAGATTATGCCATGTTTTTGGACGATTAAAAGATATATATGCTTGTTGATGATTTATGCTTATTTATTTAGATTTTTATGGTATGTTTGATATGAAAACCCTATTAAATGACATTAATTGCCTTGCGTATTTAAATATAGATCAGAAGTAATATTTTGGAGATGGGTTTTAATTTTAATAATTTTCTAAATTAATGTCGATTTTATATTAATTTTCTAATGAAGAAAATGATATATTTGGTTATAAATTATTACAGCAAAATAAATAATTATTTGGGACTGAAATTTATATATGTTAGAAATATATTGAAAAGGATTTTCTGGAATTTTTATAAAATTTTGCTACGTGTTTTGATGAACATATAGAATTATTTAAGGTATGAGACTTAAATGTTTTATATATTTAATTAAGAAGAAGAGGTACTTTGTAAAATAAAATTATAGTTTAATTCTCAAATTATGATATCACTTTAAGAAAAGAAAAATTGACAACCAACAAGAGTTCGACAAACAAGGAAGGTTAGTTAAAAAGTTTACTTAAAAGGGTTTTGAATCAAAATTTCATGCCAGAATTTTGTTTTGCCTATTTTGGTTTCACCCAGATAGATTCCGACTAAGTCCCTCTACCACCTTCCACAAACCAATGCACATAGTATCAACATCATGGTACAAAGTGAATTGGAGAAAAAGGCAGAAGGTAAGAGTTGAAACCAAAGGGTTTCGAAAAGGTCGAAGTGCCGTTTTGTTTTAAAAATTAAAGTAGCGCCTGCTTTGCGTTCAAAAGGTTAGGTTTCAACTCAGTTGGCTTTTGACTGGGTCAAATGATTTGAAATGGAAGGTTTCGAATGGCATGCACTCTTTTATTTGAAGTAATGCTTTCAAAGGGGTCGAAACCCCTAGCTGCCGCTTTTTTACCTTTCGAAGTTGATGGTTTCGAAAGGTATACTTGTTTTTAAAATTAACCACTTCTCCAATGCTTTCAGAAGGATGATTTTGACACCATCACTTCTTTACTTAGGAATAGGTTTTGAAAGGAAGGCTTTTGACTTGGATGTTTTTAAATGACCCTTTTGTTCTGATTGAAGTGTAACCCAATGGTTTCGAAAGAGAATAGTTTCGACTTAAATGATTATGAAAGGTGTTTTTCCACATGTTTTAAATTGAACCCACGTGCTTTCAAAAGGTTTGAGTTTCCAAAGTTTTAATGCTTTCAAAAGGTTTTGAAAGTGGTTTTGAAGGGGTGGTTCCCCAAAGGGTTTCGAAGGAGTCGAAAGGTGCTATTTTCTAATGCTTCCGAAAGGGTTAAAATGGAAGGTTTTCCAAGGTTCTCTAAAGGCAATGTTTTGAAGTGTTTTTACATATGATGTCTAAGGTTTTAATGCTTTCGAAAGGAAAGTTTACAAAGGTTTCGAAAGGATTTTAAGAAAGGTTTCAAAAGGAAGGTTTTGGCCTTCCTTCTTAGATAAATGAAGGGTTTACTTGGTTTCGAAAGAGATGCTTTCAATGGATTCGGAAGGGGTACTTTCAAAGGTTTAAATGTTTTCATCAATAAAGATTTGAGTAAAGTATATATATAACATGACAAGGTGATTTTGAGTAAAGCATGGAGTATAAGTGTTTCCTTGTTTAAGTTTGGTTCAAAAGGTTTCAAACCAATTTCATATGAAAAGGTTTTCAAGGAAATTATGGGAGGGTATCCCTAAGGAAAATGACTCAGATATTTGAATACTAGATGAGACTGGTGTAGGTTTGCGCCCTATACATTTGCTGTTGGCCCCAGCTAATTTAGTCCAAAATTCCAGTATGAAGGGCTTTGTTACATGTAAGACTAAAATTATGATTACACATAGAAGGAAATATGTTTTTGTATACAGATAGGTTACTGGTGAGCCCGCAAAACCATTAGGATCAGGAGATCTTAGGAGATGTTGAGTTAGGGACAGACCGTCCAAAAGAGAAGTATTTATCAAATAGTTAAGATATTCCGTCTAGAAGAAGAGTGTCTAATAGATGTTAGATTATTTTGTTATATTGTTTGGTAGACCCGAGTCAGCCAAAGGTTAATAATAAGACGAACAAATCTATATTGTTCGGACAGATAGTCCATTTGTTACCTGACATGTATATTTACATAATGATTCTTTACAGTTTTAACCATTTTTGGTTGTGGGATAAAGGTTTGCAAAAGATATGTTTTAAAAGGATATTAGTGAGAGGAAACTCGTTCCGCTAAGCGGTGTGGTCTCACTTAACATTAGATAATCGAGATGTATAGTATTATTCACACCATGCTTTATGTCCAACTCAAAGTTTATATTTTTCCACTTAAACTCTCAGGTGCTCAAAATTGATTTGAGTATACCGAGGGATTAAGGTTTTTTGGATTTTAGTAGGATGACAAATAAAGCGATCGGAGGCGAGCAGGAGGCTAACAAATAACTATTTAGGAGTTGTAGTTCTTGTTTTAGTAATTTTATTTCTGCTATGTGCATTATGTTTGTTGTGACAATATTATTCTGATGATCCAAGTGGGCATCTTCCTATATCACTCTTGGCGGGTTTTGCAATATGTATATTTTATCATTGTTTGGGAAACGTTTTGGGATATGTAATATGAATCTGGAACATGTGTTTTGAAATGTAATGGAAAATTCAGTTTTGAAATCTATGCTTTGTTTCATATTCAAGTGCTTCTGATATTATAGGTGCCATTAACACAGCCGTATTTAGTTACTGGAAGTTAATATTATAGATGACTGCAGCATCTGTAGCGCTTAGCTTTGGGCCTCTAGATAGGGGATGTTACAACTTGGTATCAGAGCATAGGTTTATGAAATACTTTAACAAAAAAATGATTTTTGAAAAAATAATTTCTAGAAGTTAGAGTTAAGATCGAGGTATGAGATAACACTATAGTAATGTACTTGTATTTGCTATATATAAATATGCGCCTTATCTCTAATCTCCTATCTCTGTTAGGTTATTCTTTTGTATCTCATTAAGCTTGAATACAGATATGGATGGAAGAAGAGGCAAAGTTAATATGGGAGGAGACAACACCACCACTAATTGAAATGCCCGACCAAATGCTAAAAGAGGTTAAGGTCAGGCTTAGGCTGAGAATGTTGGTGCTAGGGTTCTCTAAGTGGATATGGGAGCCATGTATCAGTTTTTCGTAAACATGATGCAAGCTGGGATCGCTACTGGAGTTGTTGGAGGAACTGCTGCGAGAGGAGTTCAGGAAGCTCCAGTAGCTAACCAGTATGCTAACTTGAGTATAGATTATGCTAATCGTTTATCAGAAGCGAAGATGCTGCAGAAGTAGAGAACTGGTTATTGCACTGTGAAAGGATATTCACTGATTTAGGGCTCAACGATGAGAAAAAGTGGGGACATGCCTCGAGACAGCTTTAAGGGGCAGCTTTGTTTTGGTGGAATAGTGTGACAGCTGGAGTAAATGAAGAGGCGATGACGTGGGCCGAGTTTAGGAGAAGATTTCGGGAGAGGTTCATGCCAGTAATGGCATAGTCTGTCTAGATTAGGAAGTTTGCTGTGCTTGAGCAAGGAGAAATGTCAGTTTTGGATTACGCTAGTAGATTCATGGAGTCAGACCGGATGGGTAGACACTATTGACATGGTGATGAAAAGGAATGAAAATTTTATTAGGGGTTTGAAGCCAGAATTGGCTAGGGCTACTTTGCCGCACATTAGAGAGCCATGTGACGTCGTTATGGAAATAACGTTAGGACACAAAGAGGTGTTAGCTTGTATGGAGAAGAAGAAAGAGAAGAAGGCCCAGGTTGGACAGGGCCAAAGAGAAATTTTTTCCACAAGAAGAATACACAAAAGGGAGTAGCAGTGAAGAAGGAAAAGTCTGAAGTGGTCAGTTACAAGTGTGATAAGAAAGGCCATTATGCTCATGAGTATCGGACAGACAAAGGAAATAAGGCTGCTAAGAAGAAAGGAGTTCGATGCTTCAATTGTGATCAAGTTGGAGACTACAAGAACCAGTGCAAAGTGCCAACCAAAGGAGAAAAAGGTCAAGTATTTGCATTGGAACCTGCCACTTCAAAGCTGACAATGCATGAGAGAGGAAAAGCAGCATTGGAGGTACGCTTCAAATTCATGGTATGTCTGTTAGCATTTTTTTGATACCGTTGCATCACATTCTTTTATATCTCGATGTTTGGTAGATAAGCTTAACCTAGAACCCATATATTTAGTTACATCCTTAAGAGTTGCAAATCCGATAGGTGGGTATGCGACACTTAGGATGAAATGTGACCACTTAGAGTTTGATTTGCTAGGTACACCTTTGTTTTCAATTTACATGTATTTGAATTTGTAGGGTTCAGAATTATATTGGGCTGGATTGGTTAAGTGAATACTATGCTAGTATATTTTTCCAGCATAGGAAAATATCATTTACACAGTTGGATTGTTGTGATCTAATAGTTTATACCGTAGAAAACCCAAGCTATGAGGTGAATGCTTTGTTGGGTGTTATGGAGTTAGAAGATGAGATGAATTGCGTTTTCATAGTTAGAGAATTCACAGATGTTTTTGAGTCGGTAGTGGAATTACCACAGAAATGAGCCATAGAGTTTCGGATAGATCTAGTGCCTGGAGCAGAACCGGTGGGTAGACCGCCAAGCAGGATGACACCTACAGAGATGAAGGAGTTGAAGGCTTAGTTGGAAGATTTGGAAGGAAAGAGTTTTATTAGACCATGCAGTTCGCCTTAGGGAGCCAACGTTGTATTTGTTAAGAAGCCGGACGGATCGTTAAGGCTATGTATCAATTTTCATAAGTTGAATGATAAGACGACAAAGAATCGTCACCAATTGCCTAGGATTGTAGATTTGTTCGATCAGTTGAGTAGATTCGAGGCCGGGTCTAGTGGAGCATCTGCTATATTAACTTGTTTAGAAGTCTGATTGGTATTGATTGAGAAGATTGCTTCTAAACAAGAAGAGGATCCAGTGTTGGTTGACAGGATCAGGAATTAAATGATGGAACAGAAAGCGATGACTTGAAAGATTTCAGTCTTGACTAAAGTGGATAATTGATGCAACGATCCAGAAATTCAGTCATTTGATTTTAAAATATTTAATTAATTTTAAACATTGAAAAGTTAATTTTATAGTTTAAATAACTCAAATTTCAAATATAGCAATTTATTGGATAATTTAATTATTGAATTAAATAAGTGAAATTGGTTAAATAATGGAATCTTGGGTTTTAAGTTGGATAAAAATGATTTAAAGGCTTATTTAATTTCTATTAATAAGAATAAAGATAATAAAACTTTTAAATTGGATTTAAAAATGATTTACTTGATCTTGAAAATAACTCATTTTAATTAACATATAAAAATAGCCTTCCGGGAAACTGTCTCGAATTTCGGCGAAACTAGTTTCATTGGATCCGTAATAGTGAGTTATTTTACGCCATCAAATTTTTTGGCAATCCGATATATTGTTTGGTCGTGTGAGTTTGAAACGCATTGAAGTTTATGTCAGAAATTTAATATAATAACTAAATTAAAAAAGCTATCTTCTGCATACAATCGAATTTGGCCTCAAACAAGTTCATTGCATTCAAAATAAGAGTATATATAGAATGCCAGACGGCACGCCTCGTTTGGAGTTCGAAATTTTCGAACAATTTATAGCTCGATAATTTAAATTTAAATATATAATATATATGTACATCAGCCGTAACTACCACATGCTTCACCATACCAAGGCAATACCAAACTTGTACAAGCCCATACCCCCTATTCAAAAACCCATCCCTTCTTTCTCCTCTTAAAACTAGTCTAGAGAAGAAAAAGAGAAAAAAAAACTTCAAAAATTTATGTTTCAATTTTTACTCAACGAAAATTTTCCAAATGAATTTTAAAATTCATGTTTCGATGAGTACATCATTTAGACATGCTTGAGAGAGAGTGTGACAGTTTTGAGGATGATCGATTGTGAGGCCGTGGTGGCTTGCTAAACTAGAGTTTAGGATCGAGTAAGGTTTAGGCATTGATTAGTGAATTGGATGATAAAATTGGATTCTTGATGGGAAGCGGCACCTCGGGTGGAAGTTTTGGAGGCCGAGTGGCCTTTGTGGTGATCGCGGCGCTTGCTACAGTGGAGGGGGGAGGTCGATGTCGCATTTTGATAGGGGAGCTTAGGTTGGACTAAACGATGATGGGTAGGCGCGGTTCATGAAGAGAAGGTCGATGACATCGTCGAAATTTGAAATTGAGGCCCAGAGCTCCGTGTCATAGGTGGGGATGCATGGACATGTGCACGGGAAAGATGGCATGGATGTAATTTCTTTGAACTGTGTAATTTGTTTGCTTAAAAAATTGATAATTCATAAAATTTATAACTCCTTCATACGAGGTTCGATCGAGACGAAACTTTTTGTGTTGCGCTAGTATTGACGAGAGCTTTACATTGGAAGAGGTTTGGATGGACTTGAAGACAATTGAAATTTGGGCTAAAATCGGACGTCGTTCGATTTTAGTTCCAAACTGGAACGCCTCGGCGACAATAGAAAATTTCGGTGAGTTAAATTCATATATTTGGTTTACTAGTGTGATATATAGTTGATAAAATTATTGAATGATTGTTTGGATGAATTACCATAATTGTTAGTGGGTTTGGATATATTCCCACCTATTGGAGTGGATGAAACCCTGTTGCGTTCCCGTGTAAGAGCGGATGGCCCTTTTTATAGGAATCCCGCCTTGAAGCGGTTGATTTATATTTTATGATTGTATAACATTTGTAATGCAGTGAAACAAGTTGAAAGAATCCAACAGGATTCCTTGCAATTATCAAATTGTTTCAATAATATTTCTTTTAAACGGATTATTGAATAATATTGTGGACATTGTGGTTATAACATCGTTATATATTTGAAAATAAAACTCAGTGGTGATAAAAAAAATCAATATCAATATTGGTTAAGTGTTGGTTGACCATGTTGGGTGACCATTGGCCTCAAATTAGTATTTTAAAAATACTATAAATTCCATTTAAGTCGGAATTAGTTTTTTAGGCAAGAAAAGATTTTTACATCCGAAATTGGGTTTTGGAAATATTTTGTTTAAGCATAAGTTAATTAAATGTATTAAAATATTACTTTAAATTAATTAAATATATTAACATATTGATTTTAAGCTAACTAAATATATTAATATACTGTTATTAAGTTAATTAACTATATTACAATATTGTTTTTAAGTTAATTAAATATATTAATATTTTTAAGTTAATGAAATATATAAATATTGTTTCTAAGTTATATAGTTATATTAATATTATATTAGAGTTATGTAATTATAATAATTTTTTTTAAGTTATTAAATTATATTAATATAATTTCAAGGCTATTTAGTTATAGTGGTATTATTTAAAAGTTATTTGTTTATAGTTAATATGTTTTAAGAATTTATAAAAAAGTTAATCAATTGCAGGGTTACTTATTTCAAGAATGATTTTAGTTTGAAATTTAAAATAAGGGTTATTAATAAGGTTTTGGAAATAAATCATTATTATTTATAAAAACGGTGAAGATTAATTAGTATTGTTTCTTCAATAATATTTTGAAATTATTAAATATTATTTAAGAAGTTTTAAAATTAATCATTTTCATTTATTTAAATGTTTATTGTTTATCATTATTATTATAACATTATTATTAAAAAATGGTGTTTGAAGTAAAACGATTTTTAATTATTTATAAATGTTTTCAAAGACCCATGAATAGAGTTGAAAATCTTGGATTTTATAAAAGAGCTTATAAAATGATTTGGAGATGTAAGGAAGATTTTTTATAAGTTAAAGAACTTTAGAAATGGTTAGATATTTAACAAATGAATTTTTGAAACGGTTTTATAGATGTATAAAAGAATTTTTATAAATGGTTTGAAAAGTTTCATAAAATGGTTGATAAATGGATTTATAGGATTATAAGGAGTTCATGAATGATTTTTGAATCAAATAAAAAAGGAATCTTTCCCAATTTGTAAATATACTTATATTTTTGAGATAAGTATATTGATATTTTCTAATTATTGAAAATACATGAATCAGTGAATATATCTTTGTAAAAGTATTTTTATACATGCAAATTACAGATTTATTTGTAATGAATGAAAGATGTATTAAAAAGGGACACTGATTGATTATGTGCTTAAACCAAATGTTGGTCCAAGGTCCAATCGAGACGAAACTTTTTGTGTTGCGCTAGTACAGACGAGAGCTTCGCAGTGGAAGAGGTTTGGATGGACTTGAAGACAATTGAAATTTGGGCTAAAATCGGATGTTGTTCGATTTTCATACGAGGTTCGATCGAGACGAAACTTTTTGTGTTGCGCTAGTATTGATGAGAGCTTCGCAGTGGAAGAGGTTTGGATGGACTTGAAGACAATTGAAATCGGGCTAAAATCGGACGTCCTTCGATTTTAGTTCTAAACCGGAATGCCTCGACGACAATAGAAAATTTCGGTGAGTTAAACTCACATTTTTGGTTAACTAGTGTGATATATAGTTGATAAAATTACTGAATGATTGTTTGGATGAATTACTATATTTGTTAGTTGGTTTGGATATATTCCCGCCTATTGGAGTGGATGAGACCCTATTGCGTTCCCGTGTAAGAGCGGATGACCCTTTGTATATTAATCCCGCCTTGAAGCGGTTGATTTATATTTTTATGATTGTATAACGTTTGTAATGCAGTGAAACAAGTTGAAGGAATCCAACAGGATTCCTCGCCATTATTGAATTATTTCAATAATATTTCTTTTAAATGGATTATTGAATAATATTGTGGACACTGTGGTTATAACATCGTTAGATGTTTGGCAATAAAACTCAGTGGTGATAAAAAAATCAATATCAATATTGGTTAAGTATTGGGTGACCATGCTGGGTGACCATTGGCCTCAAATTAGTATTTTAAAAATACTATAAATTCCATTTAAGTCGGAATTGGTTTTTGAGACAAGAAATGATTTTTACATCCGAAATTGGGTTTTGGAAATATTTTGTTTAAGCGTAAGTTAATTAAATGGATTAAAATATTGTTTTAAATTAATTAAATATATTAAAATATTGATTTTAAGTTAATTAAATATATTAATGCATTGTTATTAAGTTAATTAAATATATTAAAATATTGTTTTTAAGTTAATTAAATATATTAATATTTTTTTAAGTTAACGAAATATATAAATATTATTTCTAACTTATATAATTATATTAATATTATATTAGAGTTATGTAATAATAATAATATTTTTTAAGTTATTAAATTATATTAATATAATTTCAAGGTTATTTAATTATAGTGGTATTGTTTAAAAGTTATTTGTTTATAGTTAATATGTTTTAAGAATTTATAAAAAAGTTAATAAATTGAAGGGTTACTTATTTCAAGAAAGATTTTAGTTTGAAATTTAAAATAAGGGTTATTAATAAGGTTTAGAAAATAAATCATTATTGTTTATAAAAACGGTGAAGATTTATTATTATTGTTTCTTAAATAATATTATGAAATTATTAACTATTATTTAAGAAGTTTTAAAATTAATCATTTTCATTTATTTAAATATTTATCGTTTATCATTATTATTATAACATTATTATTACATAATGGTGTTTGAAGTAGAACGATTTTTAATTATTTATAAATGTTTTTCAAAGATCCATGAACAGAGTTGAAAGTCTTGGATTTTATAAAAAACTTATAAAATGGTTTGGAGATGTAAGGAAGATTTTTTATAAGTTAAAGAACTTCATAAATGGTTAGATATTTATAAAATGAATTTTTGAAACGGTTTTATAGATGTAAAAAAGAATTTTTATAAATGGTTTGAAATGTTTCATAAAATGGTTGATAAATGGATATATAGGATTATAAGGAGTTCATGAATGATTATTGAATCAAATAGAAAAGGAATCTTTCTCAGTTTGCAAATATACTTATACCATTGAGATAAGTATATTGATATTTTCTAAGTATTGAAAATACATGAATCAGTGAATATATCTTTGTAAAAGTATTTTTATACATGTAAATTACAGATTTATTTTTAATGAATGAAAGATGTATTAAAAAGGGATACCGACCGATTTAATGCTTAACCAAATGTTGGTCCGAGGCCCGATCGAGACGAAACTTTTTATCTTGCGCTAGTATTGACGAGTGCTTCGAAATGGAAGAGGTTTGGATGGACTTGAAGTCAACTGAAATTTGGGCTAAAATAGGACGTCGTTCAATTTTCATACGAGGTCCAATTGAGATGAAACTTTTTGTGTTGCGCTAGTATTGACGAGAGCTTCGCAGTGGAAGAGGTTTGGATGGACTTGAAGATAATTGAAATTTGGGCTAAAATCGGACGTCGTTCGATTTTAGTTCCAAACCAGAACGCCTCGGCGACAATAGAAAATTTCTGTGAGTTAAACTCACATTTTTGGTTAACTAGTGTGAATATAGTTGATAAAATTATTGAATGATTGTTTGGATGAATTACTATATTTGTTAGTTGGTTTGGATATATTCCCGCCTATTGGAGCGGATGAGACCATATTGCGTTCCCGTGTAAGAGCGGATGACCCTTTGTATAGGAATCCCACCTTAAAGCGGTTGATTTATCTTTTATGATTGTATAACGTTTGTAATGCAGTGAAACAAGTTGAAGGAATCCAACAGGATTCCTCGCTATTATCGAATTGGTTCAATAATATTTCTTTTAAATGGATTATTGAATAATATTATGGACACTGTGGTTATAACATCGTTATATGTTTGAAAATAAAACTCAGTGATGATAACAAAATCAATATCGATATTGGTTAAATGTTGGGTGACCATGCTGGGTGACCATTGACCTCAAATTAGTATTTTAAAAATACTATAAATTCCATTTAAGTCGGAATTGGTTTTTGAGATAAGAAATGATTTTTACATCTGAAATTGGGTTTTGGAAATATTTTGTTTAAGCATAAGTTAATTAAATATATTAAAATATTGTTTTAAATTAATTAAATATATTAAAATATTGATTTTAAGTTAATTAAATATATTAATATATTGTTATTAAGTTAATTAAATATATTAATATTTTTTTAAGTTAATGAAATATATAAATATTGTTTCTAAGTTATATAATTATATTAATATTATATTAGAGTTATGTAATTATAATAATATTTTTTTAAGTTATTAAATTATATTAATATAATTTCAAGGTATTTAATTATAGTGGAATTGTTCAAAAGTTATTTGTTTATAGTTAATATGTTTTAAGAATTTATAAAAAAGTTAATAAATTGAAGGGTTACTTATTTCAAGAATGATTTTTGTTTGAAATTTAAAATAAGGTTTATTAATAAAGTTTTGGAAATAAATCATTATTATTTATAAAAACAGTGAAGATTAATTATTATTGTTTCTTAAATAATATTTTGAAATTATTAACTATTATTTAAGAAGTTTTAAAACTAATCATTTTCATTTATTTAAATGTTTAATGTTTATCATTATTATTATAACATTATTATTACATATTGGTGTTTGAAGTAAAATTATTTTTAATTATTTATAAATGTTTTTCAAAGACCCATGAATAGAGTTGAAAGTCTTGGATTTTATAAAAGAGCTTATAAAATGGGTTGGAGATGTAAGGAAGATTTTTTATTAGTTAAAGAAATTTATAAATGGTTAGTTATTTATAAAATGAATTTTTGAAACGGTTTTATAGATGTATAAAAGAAGTTTTATAAATGGTTTGAAAAGTTTCATAAAATGGTTGATAAATTGATTTATAGGATTATAAGGAGTTCATGAATGATTTTTGAATCAAATAAAAAAGGAATCTTTCTCAATTTGTAAATATACTTATACCATTGAGATAAGTATATTGATATTTTCTAATTATTGAAAATACATGAATCAGTGAATATATCTTTGTAAAAGTATTTTTATACATGCAAATTACAGATTTATTTGTAATGAATGAAAGATGTATTAAAAAGGGATACTGATTGATTTTGTGCTTAACCAAATGTTGGTTTTCCCTATGGAATAAATCCCTGATTAAATATTTGTTATTCGCTAGTTAAATAACCTACTATCGAAATTGGACCCAAAAACGTAACTTCAGAAATATCTAGTAGAAATACATGAGTTATATAGCATAGTCATCTCCGATGATGCTGTACTATGCATATAAATCTCGTTTCATTCTCTTAGGACAATGATAATGAAATCCATCCACTAACGGTTAGGAGGTGATCTCCGATCTTATCTTTGACTATTTATTTCCTAAAGCATCGGGGTTGAATTTACTGGAATTTATCGAACGTTTCTTCGAACAGACCAGGATTGGGTATGTTATCTGAAAACCACTTCGATACAACAAATGCGTTTCGAAGTGACGACATCTTGAAGATGTGGAATTGGAGATGAAGCTCTCAAATGTTTCGTTCAGTCCCAGAACGTACTTGTATGGATGAATGCTGATATTGCATTGTTGCCTGGAAGGTAGTATTAGCATTCCAAGTGGGAAATGCTATATAAAAGGTTAAACGTAGGCTCAAGCCTCATCAATCGAGAATGACTAAAACAAGAGAGACGCAGCAAGGCTAGGTGGGTCGCTCCCATGAGTGTAAGGTCATCCCTATCTAGAGTACCTACCATTAACTTATGTATGCTTTGGTACAGTTGCCGATTTGAACCAAGGGGTGGTCTTATTAGGTACTGTCCAGTAAAGGGTAGGTAGGTCGGTCTTGTGTTTGCAGGGGTCGATAAGTTCGACCTCAATGTTATTTTTCTAGAGATGCTCCATGATGGGCGGTACCCCAGTAACCCAGTCATTATATGGAATCCATTCTCTAATAAGCACCGTATGGACTTAGTTGTGCCCAACTATGCTGAAATGTGAGGTGCAAGCATTTTATCTATATTCATATTTTACTTTGACCCCTAGACATAATTATAATATAATTGGATTTTCTATAAAGATGTTTTGGTTATCGTAAGGTAAAAACCCGTCCGTGTTTGTGTGTGGCGTGGTCTTACAAGATACTTTTTGATTTTAAAGATTTTTATATGACTTTAAAAATCTAGTTGGGTGTGTTTTCTCACGTTGGTCTCCAGAATGACTTGGGTGTTATTTTATTATAACGCTAGGGTCAGACCGAGCATATTACAGATTAGATTGGATGCTTGGAACTTTAGGAGACAAGTTGAAGGCCCAGAGACATATTCGCGTAGATTATAATTTTTCCGCGGTATTTGTTGATGGTATTTATCAGCAATTGTAAGGACAAGCTATTGTAACTGTTTAGGCTGAAATATGTTAGTATACTCTGATTGATGTTCTGTATATATATACACATATTGCAACTTTGTTTTTGTGCAAAGGCTTGATGTAAATTATAGATTATTCGTTCCATTGTGAGATTCTATTTTGTTTAGTTTTCTTCTTACTTTCTTCCTTCTTCTTTTTCCCCTAACAATCGGGTTTTTCGGCATTCGATCGCTCGGCATGCAATACAAGGACGTATTATTGTTGACTTTTGTGGGTCGAAAATCTTCGGTCGTTACACTTGGTATCAGAGCTGAAAGTTAAGCGAGAACCTTGGCTGTGGTGGGGTAGTAATTAGAGATAGGTTCAATTAAAGCCTAAAATGAGTTTGAGAGTATATATTTAAGTGCGTATTTGTTGGTGATATTAAATATTTTATAATGTGTTAGTTGTTTTGTTGAGTGGCTTGTGGATTCTAGCCAATATGAGTAATTAACGTTATTGATAGGGCTAAACACTTGAACAGAGCAATTCGACATGGTATTGTTTTGAAATTGGATGAATGAAATAATTTTACCCTGATTATATTTTATATATAAATGAATAATTTTCAGTAATTATATAGTATATGTAGTGTGCTTAGCTGTTAGATAATGATAATATTTTATTATTATCGTTTGTTATAAAAGTTGTTGATATTCTTATAATGAAAACAAAGGAAAAGGTTTTATATGACCAAAATGAATTTTGTAAATATGATCAATAAAGTGGTTTATAAAGTAAAAAAGTTTTAAAAAGCTGAGAAATTTGAGAATTTAAATCCCATTGGTTGGAAATTGTTTTTCAAGCTTTTGGGAAATAATAATATTATCTGGAAAATATTTTTGTGTGGAAGTATTTTTAAAAGGATTTTTAAAGAGAAACAAAGCACTGAACCCATTTAGTCGCTGGAAAATAATTTTGGTGATGACTGCATCATAGTTGACGTTCATTTTTGGGTTACCAAGAGAGGAGTTGCTGCCCTTGGAGTTTTGTTTTAAGTAAAACTAGTTTTTATTTTGAAATTCAAAAGAATGATTTGATATACCAAGGAGATTTTTTGTATATAAATGTGATTTTAAAAAAATGAGTTGAAATAATTAAGAACAAGGTGTTTTTAAACTCTGGTATTTTCATTTAAATGTTTTATTGAGAATATGAGAAAATAAGTTTATAACTTATAAATTTGAGAATTAGTTAGTAAAACAAAAAATTTAAATTGATAAATATGAATGCAAGAAAAATATATTTGAAATTGAACTGCGGAATGAAATTTAACTTAAATTAAATTAAATAAAGTGAATTTTGAAAATTTAGCTTAAGTTAGGCTAAATGAAGTATTTTTGGAAATGGAATTGATTGTGATTTGAAACGAATCAATGAGATGGATTAATTAAATTAATTAGTGAGTTGGATATGGTTTGAAATGTTGATTGACAAAATTGAATGTTGAAATTGGAAAATGAAATTGAATTTAGTTAGAAATGGATAAGGACTTAAGTTGTGAAGTGGTAATAAAGGTGACAAGAATTGAAGGAAATGTTTATAAACTTGAGCAAAATTTATGAAATAATTTAGAAATGAATTTAGTATAGAGTGAAATGTTGTTGGACATAAAATTTGATGGAATAATTCTTAAGTGACATTAGTATTGAAAGGAATATACTAAGTAAAGAAAGAACGTGGATAAAAAAAGAATTTGGGATAGCTAAGAAATTAATTGAAATAAATAAAAAAGTTGTACATATATTATTTTATTTGCACAATGGTTTGATCAGATTCGATACATAATTTCAAGATTATTTACATCGGTCCGAACAAGTATTTTTCACTAGGTTCTCGATAGCGAACACTGGACGTGGATATTTGATTGATTTTGGAATTCTCTATAATAGTATATGGCTATGCAAGGAGAATGATGGTTTATAATCAAGGAACATAATCTGAGTCCGCACTAGAGTGGTCGTGTGAACGATACTAGTTTGGAAGTAAAATTGTGTGGTCAAGCGAGCAGTCAGTTTTGATTTTGCATACAGATGATATATGTACATCATACGAGTTTTAGTAAAGAAAATATTGGAAATTAAGATTGTAGAAGAATATGATTATGAATTATATGGTTAGAAATCATTGATAAATATGATGCAGGTATATAAAAGCAAAAGCAAATTGATGCCTTTGATTTCCTAAGTAAAAGTGGGTTGCCCGAGTAAAAGGTACACATTTATTTTGTTATTTGGTTTGATGGTTTTATGATTGAGCTGCTTGGTTTCTGTTTTCTTTTGTTGGTTTGGGCTGTAATCGTGAGTGGTAGTTTTTCAATCGAGCCACACAAAGAAGACGCTGGCAATTTTTTTTAAGAATTCAAGGGTTAGAAAAATCTTGAAGAAATTTTTTATAACTAAAAATTTGATTTTGAGTTATAATCTGAAATGATTAAATTGGATGATATCAGTTGGAACCTATGAATGAATTTGGAACATAATAAGAGTAAGAGCAAACCTTCTAATTAAGTTAAAGGCCTAAATGAATTGATTTTTTTGGGGAAAAGTTAAAGTCTTAAAAAGGATTTGGTAAGTTATTTCAACTAATTAAGTTTCAATAAATAATGGGTTTGGGCATTTTTCTTACCTTGGCAATTTCAGGGACGAAATTCTTTTTAAGGGGGGAAGAGTGTAACGACCTAGAAATTCTATCATTTGATTTTGAAATATTCAATTGATTTTCAATATTAAAAAGTTAATTTTATAGGTTAAATAACTCGAATTTAAAATATAGCAATTTATTTGATAATTTAATTGTTGAATTGAATAATTGAAATTGGTTAAATAATGGAATCTTTGTTTTTAAGTTGGATAAAAATGATTTAAAGGATTATTTAATTTCTATTAATAAGAATGAAGATAATAAAACTTTAAATTGGATTTAAAAGTGATTTACTCGATTTTGAAAATAACTCGTTTGAATTAGCATATAAAAATAACCTTTCGGGGCACTGTCTTAGATTTCGACGAAACCAGTTTCATTGGATCCACAATAGTGAGTTATTGAACACCGTTGAATTTCATGGCAATCTGATGTATAGTATGGCCGTGCGAGTTTGAAACACGTTGAAATTTATATCGAAAATTTAATATAATAACTAGGTCCAAAAAGCTATCTTTTGTATATGATTGAATTAGGCCTCGGAACAAGTTCCATTGCATTTGAAATAGGGGTATAACATATAGTGCGCTAGGCAGCACCCCTCTTTTGGAGTTTGAAATTTTCGAATGATTTATAGCTCGATAATTTAAATTTAAATATATATATATATATATATATATATATATATGTACGTCAGCCATAACTACCCCATGCTTCACCATACCAAGGCCATACTAGACCCGTTCAAGCCCATACCCCTTATTTAAAAACCCATTCCTCCTTTCTCCTATTAATACCAGCCCAGAGAAAAGAAAAAGAAAAAAAAGAAGCTTCAAAATGTTATATTTCAATTTTTAATCAACGAAAATTTTCAAACGAATTTTAAAATGTATTTTTTGATGAGATCATCATTTAGACATGCTTAAGAGAGTGTGCAACAGCTTTAGGGATGATCAACTGTAAGGCCGTGGGTGACTTGATAAACTAAGGTTTAGGATCGTGTAAGATTTAGGCAATGATTAGTGAAATGGATTGTGGATTCGTGGTGGGAAGCGACACCTCAGGTGGAAGTTTGGGAGGCAGAGTGGCCTTAGTGGTGATTGCATCGCCTGCTACAGTGGAAGAGGGTCGATGTCGTGTTTTGATAAGGGAGCTCGGGTTGGACTAAACGATGATTGATAGGTGCAGTTCGCGGAGAGAAGGTCGATGGCATCGTCGGAATTTGAAATCGAGGCCCGAAGCTTTGTGTCATGGGTAGAGATGCACGGACATGTGCATGCTGTGTATAAGAAGAAGAAATTAGGGAAGATGGCATGGATGTAACTTCTTTGAATTGTGTAATTTGTTTAAAAAAATCGATAACTTATAAAATTTATAACTCCTTCATACGAGGTCCGATCGAGGCAAAACTTTTGCGTTATGCTTGTATAGACGAGAGCTTCGCAATGGAATTGGTTTGGACATACATCATTGAAATTTGACCTAAAATCGAACGTCATTCGATTTTAGCTTCAAACCGGATTGCCTCGGCGACAACAGAAAATTTTGGTGAGTTAAACTCACCTTTTTGGTTAACTAGTATTATATATAGTTGATAAAATTATTGAATGTTTGGATAAATTACTATATTTATTAGTTGGTTTGGATATATTTCCAATTATTAGAGCGGATGAAAACCTATTGCGTTCCCTTATAAGAGCAGATGACCCTTTGTATACGAATCCCGCCTCAAAGCGGTTGATTTATATTTTATGATTGTATAACGTTTGTGATACAGGAAAATAGGTTGGAGGGATCCAACGGGATTCCTTGCCGTTACCGAATTGTTTCAATAATATTTCTTTTATATGGATTATTGAATAATATTGTGGACACTGTGGTTATAACATCGTTGTATGTTTGAAAATAAAACCCAGTAGTGATAAAAAAAATCAATATTAATATTGGTTAAGTATTGGGTGACTATTGGCCTCAAATTAGTATTTTAAAAATACTATAAATTCTGTTTAAGTCGGAATTTATTTTTGAGACGAGAAATGATTTTTACATCCGAAATTGGGTTTGGAAATATTTTTTTAAGCATAAGCTAATTAAATTATTAAAATATTATTTTAAATTTATTAAATATATAAATATTGCTTCTAAGTTATATAATTATATTTGTATTATTTTAGAGTTATGTAATTATAATAATATTATTTTTAAAGTTATTAAATTATATTAATATTATTTCAAGGTTATTTAATTATAGCATTATTGTTGAAAAGTTATTTATTTATAGTTAATATGTTTTAAGAACTTACAAAAAAGTTAATAAATTGAAGGATTGGTTATTTTAAGAATGATTTTGGTTTCAAATTTAAAATAAGCTTTATTAATAAGGTTTTTTAAACAATATTTTGAAATTATTAACTGTTATTTAAGAAGTTTTACTATTAATAATTTTCATTTATTTACAAAGTTTATTGTTTATCATTATTATTACATTTATAAATGTTTTTCTGAGATCCATGAATAGAGTTGAAAGTTTTGGATTTTATAAAAGATCTTATAAAATGGTTGGAGATGTAAGGAAGATTATTTACTAGGTAAAGATTTTTATTAATGGTTAGATATTTATAAAACGAATTTTAGAAACGGGTTTATAGATGTATAAAAGAAGTTTTATAAATGGTTTGAAAAGTTTCATAAAATGGTTTATAAATGGATTTAGTGGATTATAAGGACTTCATGAATGAGTTTCGAATCAAATAAAAAAGGGAATCTTTCTCAATTTGTAAATATACTTATATCGTTGAGATAAGTATATGTATATTTTTTAAGTATTGAAAATAGATGAATCGGCAAATATATCTTTACAAAAGTATTTTTATACAAGTAAGTTACAGAGTGATTTTGAACGAATGAAAGATTTAATAAAAAGGGCTAGTGATTGCTTATGTGCTTAACTAAATGTTGATTTTCCCTATGGAATAAATCCCTAATTGAATGTTTGTTATTCGATAGTTAAATAACTAACTATCGAAATTGGACCCAAAAACGTAACTTTGGAAATATCTAGGACAAACACGCGAGTTATATGGCATAGTCATCTACGATGATGCTGTACTGTGTGTATAAATCTCGTTTCGTCCTCTTAGTACAATGATAAGAAATCCATCCACTAATGGTTAGAAGATGATCTCCGATCTTATCATTGACTGTTTATTTCCTAAAGAATCAAGGTTGAGTTTACCGGAAATTATCGAACGTTGTTTCGAAGAGGCCGGGATCGGGTATGTTATCCGAAAACCACTTCGATCCAATGAATGAATTTCGAAGTGAAGGCATCTTGAAGATAATGGAATTGGAGATGGAGCTCTCAAGTGTTTTGTTCAGTCCCAGAACAAACTTTTATGGATGAATGCTAATAATGCATTTTTGTTTGGAAGGTAGTATTAGCATTCCAAGTGGGGAGTGCTATATAAAGGTAAAACGTAGCCTCACGCCTCATCAACCGAGGATGACTAAAACATGGGAGATGCAATAAGGCTAGGTTAGTCGCTCCCATGAGGGTATGGTTTTCCCTATCTAGAGTCTCTACTATTAACATATGTATGCTTCGGTGCCGTTGCCGATTTGAACCAAGGGGTAATCTTATTCGGTACTATCCAGTAAAGGATAAGTCGGTCTTATATTGGCAGGGGTCGATAGGTTCAACCTTGGTGTTATTTTTCTAAAGATGCACCGTGATGGGCGGTACCCCAATAGCGCAGCCATTGTATGGAATTAATTCTCCAATAAGCGCCATACAGACTTAGTCATGCCCAACCATCTTGAAAATGTGAGATGCATACATTTCAGTGATATTCATATTTTACTTTGATCCATAGACGTTATTATAATATAAATGGATTTTCTACAAAGAAGTTTTGGTAATTATAAGGTAAAACCTATCCGTATTTATGTGCGGCGTGATCTTACGAGATACTTTTTTGATTTCAAAGATTTTTATATAACTTTAAAAATCCAGTTAGATGTGTTTTCTCGTGCTAGTTTCCAAACCGACTTGGGTGTTATTTTATTATAATGTTCGGGTCTGACCGAGCATAATAGATTAGTTTGGATGCTTGGGGCTTTAGGAGATGAGCTGGAGGCTCGGAGACGTATTCACGTAGATGATGATTTTTCCACTGTACTCGTTGGTGGTGTTTATCGGCAATTGTAAGGAAAGGCTATTATAATTTCCAGGTTGAAATATGTTAGTATACTATGATTGATATTCTATACACACATACACACATATTGCAGTTTTGTTTTTTGTAAAGCCTTAATGTATATTATAGATTTTTCATCGGCGGTGAGATTCTGTGTTGTTTTGTTTTCTTCTTACCTTCTTTCTTCTTTCTTTTCCCTTAACAATCTGGTTTTTTGGCATTCGATCGATCGACACGTAATATAGTGGACGTATTAGTTTTGATTTTCGAAGGTCGAAAATCCCCGGTCGTTACAGTTGAGGAAGAAAGTTAGATTATGTGTTCCAAATGTGGAAGACATAAGGAATGAAGTCTTGGAGGAATGCCATTGTTCGAAGTTCACTATACATCCAAGAGGAATGAAGATGTATCAAGATATGAGGAGAAGTTTCAACTAGGAAAGAATGAAGAGGGATGTTGGCTTATGTGTGAAATAGTGTTTGAATTATCAACAAGTGAAAGTCGAGCATCAGAAACTAAGTCAGTTGCTTCAGCCATTAGGTGTTCAGTATGGAAGTGGAATTCTATTTCTATGGATTTCATAGATGCATTGCTGAGATCCAATAGATGGAATGAAATTATATGGCTCATAGTGGACAGATTGACAAAGAGTGTCCATTTCGTCTTAGTTAAGTCAAATAGGATGACACATGTATTGGCCTAGTTATTTATGAAGACTGTGGGTAGACTACACGGAATTCCTAGTAATATTTTTGTTATAGAGATTCCTTATTCACTAGCGAGTTCTAGAAGAGTCTACATGAAAGTTTAGGACCCAAGCTCAAGATGATTACCGCTTACCATCCGCAAACTGATGGGCAAATAGAAAGGGTTAATAAAGTCTTAGAGGACTTGTAATGAGCTTGTGCATTAGACTTTGGGGGGATTATAGGTATACACCTAGTCAAGTTCTCGTATAACAATAGTTACCAGACTAGTATATGGATAGCACCGTTTGAGGCTTTGTATGGAAGACCATGAAAATCCCATGTATGTTGGTTAGAGACTAGAGAAAGATTAGTCCTTAGTCCTGATTTGGTAAGAGATGCAGTAGAAAATATTGATCTAATAAGAGCAAGAATGAAGGAAGCTTAACCTAGGCAAAAGAGCTATGTAGATAGAAGACGGAAAGATTTAGAGTTCTCCGTTGGAGACCATGTTTTCGTCAAAGTATAGCCAATGAAAGGTGTTATCAGGTTTGGGAAGGCAGGTAAGTTAGCACCGAGGTTTGTAGGACCATTTCCTATTTTAGAGAGGATCAGGAAACTCGTGTATAGAGTAAAATTACCAAGTAGTTTGGCAGGAGTCCATGATGTTTTCCATGTATCTAATTTGAGAAAGTATGTTTGGGATCCAGATACTACTAGAGCACCGACTGTGTTAGAAGAGTTAGTAGTGGAACTAGACATGACTATAGTAAGGAAACCTATCCGGATAGTCGCGAGAGATGAGAAGAAGTTGAGGAACAAGACAATCATATTGGTGAAAGTCCAGTAGAGTGACAATGCTAGAGACTGTAGTTAGGAGACCGAGTGAAGGATTATAGACACTTATCCTGATTTGTTTTGATCGTATGTTTTACCTTTGATTGTTTTGATGTGTTCCTTACCATAATTTCGAGGACGAAATTCTTTAAGGAGGGGAGATTGTAACACCCCATATTTTGGTGACATTATTTAGGATATTTAATTTTCTAAATAAAATAAAATAATATAAGATGATTAAAAGATTGATATTTGATTTAACTAAGGGTAGTCGTGCCATGTTAAATGTAAATCAAAATGAGATAGCATGAATAAAAGTGTTAGGAAATATGGGAGGGAAAAATGGAAAATAGGACAAACTTATACCCTAAAACCTTAGGAAATCAAACACACGTTCATTTCATTTTTCTCAAGTAAAAATACTCTAAGGCCGACCAACATTTTCAATCTCAAGAGAAGATAAAGCTAGGATTTTCAAGAGGAAGAAATATATCAACACAATCAAGATCAAATCTCACATCTTTAATCACAAAGCTAAGATGAATAATTACTACATCTCATTTTCTTATGATTTTTGGTTTTAAGGTTAAATCCGAATTATTTGAAAGAATATGCCATAATTTTTGATATTAAAAGATATATATGCGTGTTGATGATTTATGCTCATTTATATAGATTTTTATGATATGTTTGATATGAAAATTCTATTAAATAGCATCTAATTGCCTTGTAAATTTAAATATAGATCAGAAATAATATTTTGAAGATGGGTTTCAATTTTCATAATTTCCTGAATTAATAAGGATTTTATATTAATTTTCTAGTGAAGAAAATGATTTATTGGGTCATAAATTATTTACGGTAAAATAAATAATTGTTTGGGTCTAAAATTTATATATGTTAGAAAACATATTGAAAAGAATTTTCTAGAATTTTCATAGAATTTTCCTAAGTGTTTTGATGAATATATAAAATTATTTAAGGTATGAGACTTAAATGTTTTATATATGTAATTAAAGAGAAGGGGTATTTTGTAAAATAAAGTTATAGTTTAATTTTAAATAGGAAAATTGGCATAAGGACAAACTTAGAAAAATATTTAGGCTAAAGGACAATAAGTTTTTTTTAGGCTAAAAAACAATGTTAGTTATAACTAGCATTTTGTATAGTGTAAAACCGAATATAATACTAGTATGGCTAGCATTTTGTATAGTGTAAAAATTGAATATAATGCTAATTATAACTAGCATTTATCCCTCAGCCTAAAAACAAAACTTCCTATCTTTCATCCTATTATTTTTTCCAAAGTTTGTCCTTTTCCTTAATTCTCTCAATTTTAAAATTATGTTAGCACTTTTAGAAAAGAAAATTTATCAACCAATAAGAGTTTGACAAACAAGGTAGGTTAGTTAAAAAGTTTGCTTAAAAGGGTTTTAAATCAGAATTTCATACCAAAAGTTTGTTTCGCCTATTTTGGTTTCGCCCAAGTAGCTTCCGACTAAGACTTTCCGCTTCCTTCCACAAAATGCACATAGCTTCAACACTTAGTATACAGTGAATTGGACAAAAAGGCAGAAGGTAAGGGATGAAACCAAGGGGTTCTGAAAGGGTCGACCTTTTTGTTTCAAAAATTAAAGTAGCGCCTGCTTTGCTTTTGAAAGGCTGGGTTTCGACTCAGTTGGCTTTTGACCGGGTCAAATGTTTTAAAAGGGAAGGTTTCGAATGGGTTGCACTCTTTTATTTGAAGTAATGCTTATGAAGGGGTCGATATCCCTAGCTGATGCCTTTTCACCTTTTGAAGCTAATGGTTTCAAAAGGTATACTTGCTTTTAAAAATTAGCCACTTCTCCAATACTTTCGGAAGGATGATTTCGACACCATTACTTCTTTACTTAGGAATAGTTTCGAATGGAAGGCTTTCGACTTAGATGTTTTTAAATGACCCTTTTTTTATTGAAGTATAACCCAATGGTTTCGAAAGAGAATGGTTTCGACTTAAATGGTTTCGAAAGAGAATGGTTTCAACTTAAATGGTTTTTAAAGGTGTTTTTCCACATGTTTTAAATTGAAACCAAGTGCTTCTAAAAAGTTGATTTTACAAAGGGTTAATGCTTTCGAAAGGTTTTGAAAGTGGTTTTGAAGGGGTGGTTCACCAAAAGGTTTCGAAGGAGTCGAAAGGTGCTAGTTTCCGATGGCTCCGAAAGGGTTGAAATGGAAGGTTTTCCACGTTTTTCTAAAGACAATGTTTTGAAGTGTTTCAATGTATGATGTCTAAGATTTTAATGAAAGAAAGGTTTTCAAAGGTTTTGAAAGGGTTTTAAGAAAGGTTTCGAAAGGAAGGTTTTGGCCTTTCGACTTAGATAAATGAAGGGTTTACTTGGTTTTGAAAGAGATGCTTTCAATGGATTCGAAAGGGATACTTTCAATGGATTCGAAAGGGGTACTTTCACAGGTTTTTTCATCAACAAAGATTTGAGTAAAGTATATATATAACATGGCAAGGTGTTTTCGAGTAAAGCATAGAGTATAAATGTTTCCTTGTTTAAGTTTGATTTAAAAGGTTTTAAATCAATTTCAGATGAAAAGGTTTTTAAGGAAATTATGGGAAGGTATCCCTAAGGAAAATGGCCCAGATATTAGGTTACCAGATGGGACTGCTATTGGGTCGCACCCTATACATTAGCTATTGGCCCCAGCTAATTTAGTCCAAAATTTCAGTGTGTAGGACTTGTTACATGTAAGACTAAAATTATGATTACACACAGAAGGGAATATGTTTTTGTATACAAATAGGTTATTGATGAGCCCGTAAAACCATTAGGATCAGGAGATCTTGGGAGATGTTAAGTTAGGGACAAACCATCCAGAAGAGAATTATTGAACAGATAGTTAAGGACAGACGATCCAAAAGAATAGTGTCTAACAGGTGTTAGATTATTTGGTTATATTGTATGGTAGGCCTGAGTCAGCCAAAGGTTAATTGTAAGCCAAACAAAACTATAATGTTCGGACAGATAGTTCATTTGTTACCTGATATGTTTATGTACATAATGATGCCTTACAGTTTTAACCAATTTTGGTTGCAGGACAAAGGTTTGCAAAAGATATGTTTTAAAATGATATTAGTGAGGGGAAACCTGTTTCGTTAAGCGGCGTGGTCTCACTTAATATCAGATAATCGAGATGTATAGTATTATTCACACCATGCTTTATGTCTAACTCGAAGTTTACGTTTTCCCCTTAAACTCTTGGGTGTTCAAAATTGATTTGAGTTGGCTGAAAGATTGAGGTTTTTTAGGTTTTAGTAGGATGACGAATAAAGCTACCGGAGGCGAGCAGAAGGCTAACAGATAGCAATTTAGGAGTTGTAGTTCTTGTTTTAGTTGTTTTATTCCGTTTTGTGTATTGTGTCAGCTATGACAATATTACTCTGATCATCCTAGGGGGCATCTTATTGTGTCCCTCTTGGCGTATTTTGCAATAGTATATTTTATCATTGCCTGGGAAATGTTTGGGGATATGTAATATGAATATGGAACATGAGTTTTGAAATGTAATGGAAAATTCAGTTTTGAATCTATGATTTGTTTTCATATTCAAGTTCTTCTGATATTGTAGATACAATTAACATAGCCTTATTTAGTCATCGGAAGTTAATACTATAGATGACTTGTAACGTCCCGCCTTTTTGTACGCTTTAAATCGACGATAAACCACACACGTCGGACTTAAACCATACAGAACGGCAGGTTGTTATGGGGTAAATAAGAAAAAGGAAGTAAGAAATAAAACAAAACAGAATCTTGCAATGGAACTATAAAATATAATAATCAAATATACAGTTCATGAAGCTGTTTTACAAAATATTCGATTATATTTACACAATACATATCAGAGTTACACATACCAGAGAATAATATGTAATGCAGTGGAACGATGTAGTGGAATATAATAAATAATAGTAGTACAAAAGTTCGTCTTCATCCTCTAGAATAAAATCTTCAAATCCTGAAATGCTCGAAGTGAACCGAGCGAATTGAAAAGATAAAACACTCGAGCCAGAACTAAAAGATCTTATGTAAGTTAAATCAACTATAAAATATGAGTGGAACGGTGTCAGAGATGTTTACGGGATTTGACATCTCCTATCCAGTGTCCAACGTGAGTGCAATAACTTAAGAGATGCTTGGGATTCACATCTCCTAAGGATCCGTTAAACTATTTACTATGTAGTAATATTTCGCTATTATAATAATGTTTACAGTAAAATAAACTTACTTTTAAATAGCGTTAAGGAGTTACCCATTCTCCCCCTTAAGCACAATAATAGTCCCAATAGTCCATCCAGCATCAGCGCATCTCTAGATCTGGAGACTACCCTAAATACTTCACGGGCTATGGAAGAAAACCAAACTCGTACAGGGCGCGCTAGGGTAGGTGACACGACACAACTGGGCAATGCCAGGGTAGATATACCAATTACGCTTCCGGGTCGGTGGTAACGCGTAGCGCGCAGCTACCGCCCACCTCAAGCCACACCCCCAAATCAAAAAAATTAAAAGTGGCCACCGAATCAATCCAAAAGTCAGAGTATAATATCGAAGGGATGTGTCCGATAAAAGGTGCCACTTTCTTAACCCATCAATCGCTCCTGTTTTAGCCACCTTATGCCAACTCACGGGAGTTGGGTCCACGTATATACCTCAAGGAACGTCGCCACTATCCTACTTCATTCTGGAATCTCCACTGCGTACACAGTTGTTAAAGTGGTTTTCGAAGTTGGCAGAGAGTATGACAACTTCCAATCCCGGTCTCTTTAACAACCAAACATTATTATAACACCGCGTCTTTTCAAAATAATTATAGTTCAAAACCCGGATATAGTATTCATTTCAAAACCATATAAGTACGATATCTTTTTCATTTTAAAAACCTAATCAATATGATATCATTTTAAAACCATAGCATTTCAAAGTTATAAAATTTTGAAACCAAATACTTAAAACTAAAATACTTCCAAAACGTAATACTTTGAAATTTACAACTTTGAAACATAACTTCCACCCCTTACATGGTTTAAATATTAAAATATTTTATAAAATAAACTAGCTTCTTAAATTTCACAAACCAATTTCAAAACAACCCGAATTTCTAAATTTTAAATTTAACCGAATCCCCAAATCATAAATTTCAATTCAATTCGGTTTTCAAATATACCATACCAAATTATATCGATTTCAGAACAGATTTGATCCACAAAATAAACCATTTCAAATTCAATATATTTCAAAACTTAAATATTCAATATTTCAAACTAAATTTATAATTCATAGGTATATACACACACACACACACATACACAAAATTTACTTTACTATTATTTAGTTTTGAAATATTTGCTTAATAAATCCAATATCCTTTGAATAAAACTTCAAATTTCAATAACTGAATATTCCTCAATTTATTTAGAGTTGATATATTCACTTAAATCATCTGAAACCCGAATGAAGTTATAAAACCAAATTCTTTTAAAATCTCAATTTCAATAAGTTCCAAATGGAATCTTATCAAATATAACTCTTAATTAAATAAAATCTCAAATAAATTTCAAAACGATCTTCTCAACCTTGATTTATAAAAATCAATATAAACTCTATATTAAAATATAATTTAAGTAAATACTTATCCATATAATATTTAATAAAATCAACTTTATTATTAAACTTATTTTATACTTTAAACAATTTTATACATAGCTTAAAACGAAGAATTTAACTATATATAAAATAACATCTATAAATATCCAAATCAATATCTCATAAAATCATATATTTCTTTACAAAACCATAGAAAATCATTCAAAATATTTTTATATATAGACCACGATGTCTGTATATAATTTTTTACCCTATGGTCAAGTGATACGGATATTTATCATTTCAATCCGTAATTAAAAATAAAATACGATTACATATCATTTCGAACCGCAATCCCGAAAATAAAAATACATAATAACTTGCAGTTTATAGCAATATAAAATATAGCATCCATTCACCCAATATAAATCATCAACCATTTATCACAATCATCATCCAATTCAAACAATAATATCAATATATAACAGATAATAAACAATAGGTGTTTACTGATAGTTTATATTTAATAATAATTTAATTAACGATTTAACTGGCAGTTTATATGCAATAATAAATTAATAATTTAACTGGCAGTTATATGCAATAATAAATTAAATAACACTTTAATCCAATAAATCCAATTTAATCGAGATGATGATTAAAATACGCCAAACAGTCACAAATAAATTTCTAATCACATCGAAAATTAATTTAACAAACATAAGAAATTTCAGAACTTGTGAGTGGGTTAAAACATTCACCTTTTGAATTTAAATTGAATTTAAATCCAATTTAAACCCAAAAATTGAACAGTCTCAGAATTCTTTCCAACTAGTGCTAAAATGTTCGGAATTCCAATACGAACCTGGCGGAGAAAACTGCGCGTGAATTGGACCTCGTATGCAATAGTTATACGCGTTAGAACATTCAGATTTCAAAATTTAAATAAAAATAAATAAAAAGGAATAAAACATACTTGTCTATGCCACGTCAACACGCTTTGACCACGCACGAAACCCTAACCAGCACTCTCGCGTTCGATCCTATCTGAGCCGCCACCAAATCACCCCCCTTCATCGACAATTCGCTGCCACCACTTTACCCTAGGCCACGATCAGGTCGCGCCGCCCACTCCTCCACCTCAGGCCGCCCACGCCGATACCCTATCGCCACCTCCAGACCTCCTATCCGAGAATGACAATCGACCACCTTTCCAAGATTTCTGTCGAAATTATATCGTCTTGAGACAAGCTGTTACATCCTCGCGACCTGCTCGGCGAGCTCTTCACAACGGCACCAGCCAATCGTCGATTGGTCAACGATCGGTCGACGATCGGCCGTTGGATCTTGAGAAATCCATATAAACAGCCAGAACCGACTTGCGATTACAGTACAAATGATGATTTGAATCCAAACATGAATCGCCGATGTGAGATGCGTTCATCAAGAGCTTCGATATATAATTTTTTCTGAATTTTTTTGAGGAGTTTGAAATTTCAATTTGATTTTTGAATTGCAATTGTTTTTTGATTTGTCTGCCATAAAATAAGGAGGCGAGAAGGAATTGTACGTACAGACAATTTACAATGAGGAACAATTAGGGTTTATAACAGGGTATTTATAGACAAACTGAAATTAGAATGGACCGGATCGATTGGATGTATACGTTGAACGATAAAATGGCCCAAAAAGCCCGTTCTGACTCCGAAACGAAATTGGGTCAACCCATATATCAAAATAGATGTTTTTAAATATTTTAAAGCGATGAAACAGGTCTCAAGTCCAAATTTTATCGTATGAAGAAGTTATGCTAAAATCAAGTTATTTCAAATTGATTTCAATTTAATGATTTTTAGGCGTTTCGAGTCCGTACGATCAAACGAAAAGTCCGATCGTTACGAAACTTGAAACCCTATTATAATTCACCGTTACGGATCCGATGAAACTAGTTTCGTTGAAATCCGAATCGGTGGCCAAAATGGCTATTTTACATTAATTAAATAAATTAATAATTAATTCATTAAATCAAAATTTCAATTTCAACTCTATTATTAATAAATTTCTTCATTTTTGATTCCTCAATCATTTATAATAATTTAGGAAAAATTTTAGATACCAATTTAAAGTTGATTTAAACCATCAATTGCAGTGTTAAATTTCAATTTCATTATAATATAAAATCCCCAAAATCCATTTATTAAATTTTTAAACCTTGTTATTCACATCTCTTATCACCATAAGGATGCAATTAACATTGGTTCATGATTTATTATATTAAAATCTCCAAATTTCATCTTAGTTTCAATTAACGTAATATTTATGTGACGACACGCCCTTCTCGCTCCTCGAAAATCGACACAAAATACCCCACAGTATAATATGCCGACGATCAAGTGCCGAAAAAGACAGATTGTTGAGGAAAAGAAAAAAGGTAGAAGAAAGAAGGAACTAAACAATATCAGAATCTCACGGTCGCAGCGGAATATAATATAATATATAATATCAGAACTTTACACAAAATGAAAACTATACCTGTTTTATACAATATATCATCAGAGTATGACAAACAAACATCATTTACCAGTCAGCCAATCTCAAACAATCACAACAGCGGATATATATACAAGTACGGATAATACGTCTTGGACTCCAACTCCTCTCCTGCTCCAAAGCATCCTGTCCTGAACATATAATACTCGGTCTGACCCTAGCATTACAATGAAATAACACCCGAGTCAGTCTGTAATACCATCTGATAATAATGCACCCTAATTGATTATTAAAGTTTCAAAAATCCTTTTGAAAACAAAAGCATCTCATAAGACCACGCTACAAATAACCATGTCGGGTTTTTACCTTACGATAGCTAAAACACTTTCTATAAAAATCCTCTGATATTATAATAGGGTCTATATACAAATACTTATAAAATAGCCGAAATTGTTACATGATTAAATTCCAGCTACTAGCCACAGAGTAGGTAATACAAACAAAACTTGTAAAAGGCTTGTAGGGAGAATGGATTTCCAACTAATGACTAGGCAATGGGGTACCACCTGTCACAGTACCTGGTCTAGATCAGTGTACCGAGGACCACGCCCGATCCCCTACAACACAAGGCCGGGACTACCCCTTACTGGATAATCCCGAGTAAGATCACCCCACGGTAGGGATCAGCAACCGCACCACTAAGCCGAATAAAAAGGGACATCTAGACAGGGATGACCTCACCCTGAATGGGTGCTACCCACCTAGCCTTGCTGCATAACACTTGATTTTCAGTCATTCCCGGTTGATAAGGCTTGAGGCTAAGCGTTACCTTTTAGATCGTTTCACTTAGAATCCCCATCGCCCACCTGACGATGTTCCGAAAGCATTCATCCATACAAGTCCGTCCCGGGTTCGAATGAAACCGAAGGCACTACTCCTACTACATCCATTTTGGAAATATCCTCAGGATTAGTATCGACTAGCCCTTGCACTTCACTGCTCCATCGACTCCGAACTCGTTTTTCCCACGAAAACGTACGAACCAGATCGAAGTGGTTTTCGAGAAATAAATCTCGATCCCGGTCTCTTCGAAACGATCAACGCATTTGTCCAATATTGATAGTCGGTGATTTAACTATCAATTAACATTCACAAACATCCATCACACAATAAATAATTCTCCACATTATTTGTTTCCTCAAAAATATCTTTGCAAGATATAAATCCATTTCAAAATCCCATTGAAACACTTTTCAAATCCAATTCTTCTCATGGAATAGATTTTCAAATCTTTACTTCCTACCCATATTTAAGGTTTAAAATAATTTAAATACTTTATTCTATATTTAAAACTTCTTAAATACTTAATTTAATGTATATATATAACTTTAAAAATATCTCAAATAAAACTGCTTAATAAAATACGAACTATTATCTTTAAAATAAAGTTAAGTCATACTAGATCTTGAAATAAAGCTATGAAACTCTATACAAGTTTCAAATAAAACTTTAATTGATTATCTTTAAAATAGAACCATTTATAAAGTATAAATGTTAAAAATATCCTTTTAAACATAATACTACTTACCATTAAAATAATTTCTTTTACATTTAATTTGATAAATGCTTACTTTTAAAATTCTTATAAGTTAAATAATTTCTTGAAAACATTCTTTAATACAACTTCTAACCTTTCAAAAACTGGCTTTAAAAGCGTACTTGGCTTTTCAGGGAATATACTTCTATTCTAGGATAACCCAAAGAATACTTTTTATAAATCCTACACGTTTTATCCCAAATCAATTTTACGTTCATCCCATAACTTTCCTCTCCATACTTTAAAAATAACTCTTTTATTTTTAAACACATTGCTATTTCCTGGAAATCACTTTCAAGTATATGTTCAAAATATTTAAAATAAAGCTTCTACAAATTATTTAATTGAAAATAATACTTAAGGAAATATATAGAGGTTTCCTAAGTAATATAAGTCAAATTTAAACTTTAAAATAAAGTTATTAAATCAAATATTATTACCATAATTTGCTTTAAAGAACTTCATACTACTTTACTTTTTAAAATAATTAAATACCATAATTACTTAATCAAATATTTTCTTTCACTTAAAACAATTTAAAATAATATTTCTTTCTAAATATTCTAAACATATTTAAAACTACAGATTTATATTTGAAATTTTTTTCTTAAAAACATACTAAAGTTTCCAGGAGGAAGCACACTTCTCATTCTTTAAAAATAAATCTCGCTATTCTTTTAAACAATTCACATTTCCTTTATAAATCACACTTTCAAACATTTCAAATTATCAACCAACCTCTTGAATTTAATTCCTTCTAAATTCTTTACTTAGGAATTTCTTTAATATCCTTGAAACCCAATTCCTTTATTTATATTTAAAATTTTCAGGTTGTATTCACCCAATCACAGCACAAAACAATTAAATTTTCAACTCAATCTATCACAATATATAAATAGAGCTCAACATAACAGGATCTAAATTAATTTATCACAGAATATAAATGAGATATATCACAGAATATAAATAAATTTCTATTTTCGAGGAATCCAGTGAGATCCCTCCAGCCTGTTTCCCTGCATCCACTGATATTATCACAACCAATAAATATCGATTTAATTTGATAATAATTGTCATATTCGGCTAAACAACCAATCAAACATTTTAATATTAGCTATTTAAATTACCGGTATCCAGATGTGAGTGAGAATAACCCACCTTGGGTTTTTGACGAGCGTTCAAATTTGAATTAAATCGAACGGCGTTCAATTTAACCTAAATTTTTACTTGCTCAGAATGATTTCAGAATTTCTCCACTGCGTAGATCGGGTCGCTACGATTCCGGCGTCGTTAAATTCGTCGAAATCTGATAATAAATGCATGAGATATGAATTTTTAAAGTTTGAGTATAAATTTGAAAACAATTTTTTTTTTATTTTAATTATTTTTACCAAAACTTAATCAGGCCGTCACTTTCTTCCCTCTCGTCACGTTCGCACATAGGCAACAAAACCCAAAACTGCCGATGTAGGTCATGACCTGCCCCTTACTCCGATCATCACGCAATCGATCCATCGAGCCCACCGCGAAGCCCTTCATCGCCTCAACCTTCACACCAAGTATCACGAAGCTCGGCCTCCTCAAGTCCTCGAAATTCAAACTTGAATGCTAACCCTACACGAGCAACTTCTGGCCATCTCGTCGAACTACGCTACACTCCACCATACTGATGTGTAGCTTACGTCATGCTCTTCGATCTACTAGTTGAAAGTTTTCGAAAACATCGCGTGGATTGATTGAAAATTGAGGAAGAAAAGGAAGCGTTTTCGGCCATTAAAAAGAAATAAGCGGTGATCGAAAACAATGCTAGGGTTTCCCTTTAATAAACATGAATATAAACGTTTATTTATATTATTTTAATATTAAATCCATCTAAAGCAACTTTTTCACACGATCTCCAAACGACGCGTGCCGACAGGCGATTATAATTTTTTACCCGCATTCCGAACACAATGGAACATGTTTCGAAGACTAATTTGGTCGTATGCACGAGTTACGAAAACAAACGATCAATTTTAAATTAAATCGAGTAAAGTATTTTCAATGCGTTTTAAGCAGCCAGGGTAAAACAACAACTCTGATTTCTACGAAAATTGAAATCCGATAATAACTAACTATTACGGATCCAATGGAACTGGTTTCGTTGAATTCTGAGACTGTGCCCCGGAAGGCTATTTTAACTCGTCGATTATTTCGAGCGATTTTCAAAATCGTCGAAATCACTTAAAATTTCACTTTTAAAACTTAACTGACTTAATAATAAATCATATAGGATTTATATTTACATTAGAAATCATTCTGATTCATTTTAAATCAAAATTTGATCATTTGCATTATTATATTATTAAATTCCATTATTAAATTAATATAAAATTCCAAATCATAAACCTATCAACTTCTAATTCCATCCAACAGTCCAATATTATAATTCAAATCCAAATAGACTTAAAATAAATTTATAATCTATTTTTATATCTATTTACACCTAGAATCACCGATTATCCCAATTCTAATATTAAATTATTATTATTCAAATTTCAATTTGATTCCCGTATTTAAAATTTAACTAATTCTATTAACTTAACCAAAATCTTTTTATATCAAAATCAAATTATAATACATATTCGACATTTAAAATGAATTAAATGTTCAAATCTAGCGACCCAAAATTCTGAGTCGTTACATTCCTCCCCCCTTATAAAAATTTCGTCCCCGAAATTTGCTAAGGTAGAAAGAATGCTCCAAACTCAATAACAAAACCTACTTAGTGAAAATCTCAATTTCATTTTGACTAAATTCTTTAGTTTCAAATTAAACTTCTAGTTTCAATTCCTATTCCAAAATGCTATTTATTTTAATTGTTATTTTGAAATCAATTTGTCGTTAACGAAACGTTTCAAATTTTCAAAAAATTTCCAACTGCCAAATTTTTCGGAAAATTTTGGCAGAGTCTCCCTTGTACGGAGGAGCTTTTGCAATTTCACAATAGATATAAATATATATACATCGACCCACATGGTCGGAAAAACCAAAAACAGTTCATATTTCCTATTTTTATTGCATAGGCGTACCTTTATTAGCATTTTAAAAGCAAGCGGCTAATATATTATGCATTTGCGCGCTCCAACTTAATCAATTGCCTCTCTTACCTGTACTTACTTAAACAATACACATTAGTTTTCAATAATATAAGAATTTAATAACATTCCATTCATTAATCTTAACCAAACATATCAATTTCATAGTTTAGCCAAGCGACCTTCATAATTTAACAATGTTAACCATATTTTATCAGTACTTCAAAGATTTAAATCACCGTTTTAAATTTCCTGACAAATCCAACTCCATTTTATTTCACTTGAATGATTTACATTCAAGCTTACTATCCTCAATCCATATTCACATCAATATGATTACATTTGTATTACTTGCATCAATTTACTTCAATTAAATTCCAAATTGATCCACAACCCAATTTTTTTTACTTTCAATTTGAAGAATTTGCATTTCTTTTATGATCCATTCTCATTCATATGTAAAATCACTTAATAAAATTTCAATCCATTTCCAATTGATTCAAAAACCAATTTCTTTTGCTTCTTTAAACCAACTCAATTTCGAATACAACAAAATGATCAATTCTTATACAAATTTTCATGTCATTCAAGCAAAAAAACATCACTTAAGCTTACAACCATTAAAATTAATTCCAACTTAGATTTATATTGATTATATTCAATTCTGCATGGTTCACAATCCAAGCATTCTTATTCCATTGCAGTTATTAAATCAAATCCTTATTCTCACTTCAAGTTCATCCTCCAACTTAGGTTGATATTAATATCATTCCATTCTGTATTGTTTAACTCATACATTCTTGTTTCATCACGACAATTAATTAAAATTCTTTTCACTTGCCTTCAATTTTATTATCTAAACAAACTTCATTCAAGATCATTTAGAAAGCTCAACCACAGTCATTTTCATTTTTTTCTTCTTTCAATTTGCTTAAGTTATTTCAATTTCACAATATTTCCATTTCTTCCTATATCAATTTTATTTTATTTTAATTTGATTCTTATCCAATCAAATTCCAATCCATTTACAAATTTTAATTCAGTTTGTTTATTTATTCAATCCATTTTAAATTTATTTCATTAACAATGAAACCACTTTAAATCATGTCACTCATTTGAATTTATTTACAATCAAACCATCACTATTATAATCTAATTCCATTATTCATTCACACTCTCAACTTTTATTGCCAAAATTAAATCCCATACTAGAACTGGGTTTTATTTTTCTTTTCAAAATTTTCTTAACAAACCACCAAAATTTCATCCATGCCAATACAAATTCCATGTAATTTAGTTTACACTAAATTCATCTTCATGCTTCTTTTTATTTAATTTAGCTTACACTAAATTCATCCTTAAACAATTCCTTTGGATTTAGTTGGGTAAAATTTTTATTCATACAATATCCTTTCAACTTAATTAAATTTTCTTTCAATTCAATTCTTTTCCCAAATTTAATACAAGTTTAACTAAATTTTATTTAGCCAACTTGAGTTTATCCCATTTCTTTTACCATTTTAAATAAGAATCTAATCCCATTCATTTTTATTCATAACACAATTGAATCTTGATTTTAATTAAATCCAACATTCAACTCAATTCCATTTAATCGAAGTTAAATCCAATTCAATCCAATTTTAATTCTCCATATACAAGTTCAAAACTTATTTACTAACTTAAGTTCATTCACATCTTTTATATTTTATATTTTCTTCACCTTATTTCAATTTACCTTTCATTTGAGATTAAGTTTGAATTCACCATACCATTCAACTATTTCCCATTTGTGATTATAATTCCATTTCTCTATTTATAAGTTCACCAACTTAATTACTTAAAAGTTTATATTGCTCATTTTAATCCATTTACAGCTTATAATCACAATTCCAGATTTTATACATATGTATCATTGAATTCTTAAGGATACAAATTTTCTTTCACCTTAATCCTTTGCAAATTTTAAATCCACAATTTCAGATTATAAGTACAACTTAGTTGCTTAAGGATACAATTCATTACACAATGACCCATAATTACCAAGTTATTTTACACTTCGATTTAATCTAAGTCAATTTAATTCCAAGTCCAATTCATTTAATTTATACCAAGTTAAATTCAACTATTTTATTCACTTCAATATATTCATGTTAAATTTTAAATCCAGAATTAAAATTTTCATTTCCTTCTTATTAATATCCACTTCACTTAATAAGTTCATTAGTTGATTCGTTTTAACCTTCACGTTATTTAAATAGAATTTTCCAGAATTCAATTACCCGGTTTTATTCCAAAACCATTTTGAAATAATAATCAACTCATAACTACTTGGTATATTAAATCAAATCTTCGGATTTCCAAAAAAACTTGGTTGTACCAAAATAATCTCCCTCTTTTGAATTTTCTAAAATTACTTGTATCTCAAACAAGTCAAAGAAATATCATAATCACTCAACATGGTAGCAATCCTTCACTTTAGAAACTCGAAAATGAATTCCGACGATGTGATCATCATCATCATCAGGATTATTTCCCAACGACTATAGTGAGTTCAGTGCTTTCTTACTTTCCCAAATTCATTTCAAAACAGTTTCCATTCAAAAATACTTCCCAAAATAATATTCCATTATTGCCTTCAAACACCATAGCAAACATTTTAAACTTTCCTAGGATTTTAAATTTCCAAACTTTTGTTTTCAATCATTTAAAACACTTTTCAAAATTTCCAGGATTTAAATTCTAGTTTAATTCAAATTTAGTTATTCTTCTTTTGTATAATTTATACTCATAGAATTCTATTCGGTTATTACCATTTCAAATTTTAGATTAAATTTTAGATTCTTATTTGATTAAGATATCCATATCCAAACAATCAAATATATATAATAATTTCAGAAAAATTATTTATTTTATATCAAAATAAAATTTTGAGTAAAATTATTTCATTTACCCACTTTAAAAACAATACTATGTCGGTTTATCTTGTTTAAGAGTTTAGAAACCCCTATCGATACGGTTGTACTTCCCGCACCGACCAGAATTCATAAACACTCAATCGATAAGTCAACACAATATAAAAACAATTTTATATTCACCAACAAGTACGCTCTCATATCTATTGATACACTCAACTCATTATAGAGTACTATTGACTCTGTATCTAATTAGTAATTTCCCCACCAAAGCCTAGGTTGTCGCCAACCTAAGCTCTGATACCAAGTGTGACGACCCGCCCTTCTCGATCCTCGAAAATCGACACAAAATACCCCACAGTATGATATGCTAACGATCAAGTGCCATAAAAGATAGATTGTTGAGGAAAAGTAAGAAGGTAGAAGAAAGAAGGAACTAAACAATAACAGAATCTCACAGTCGCATCGGAATAAAATATAATATATAATATCAGAACTTTACACAAAATGAAAACTATATCTGTTTTATACAATATATCATCAGAGTATCACAAACAAACAACATTTACCAGTCATCCAATCTCAAACAATCACAACAGCAGATATATATACAAGTACAGATAATATGTCTCGGACTCCAGCTCCTCTCCTGCTCTAAAGCATCCTGTCCTGAACATATAATACTCGGTCTGACCCGAGCATTATAATGAAATAACACCCGAGTCAGTCTGGAATACCATCTGATAATAATGCACCCAAATTGATTATTAAAGTTTCAAAAATCCTTTTGAAAACAAAAGCACTCATAAGACCACGCCATAAATAAACATGTCGGGTTTTTACCTTATGATAGCTAAAACACTTTTTATAAAAATCCTCTGATATTATAATAGGGTCTATATACAAATACTTATAAAATAGCCGAAATTGTTACATGATTAAATTCCAGCTACTAGCCACAGAGTGGGTAACACAAACAAACTCGTAAAAGGCTCGTAGGGAGAATGAGTTTCCAACTAATGACTATGCACTGGGGTACCACCTGTCATAGTACCTAGTCTAGATCAGTGTACAGAGGACCATGCCCGATCCTCTGCAATACAAGGTCGGGACTACCCCTTACTGGATAATCCCGAGTAAGATCACCCCACGGTTGGGATCAGCAACCGCACCACTAAGCCGAATAAAAAGGGACATCTAGACAGGGATGACCTCACCCTGAATGGGTGCTACCCACCTAGCCTTGCTGCATAACCCCTGATTTTCAGTCATTCCCGGTTGATGAGGCTTGAGGATAAGCATTACCTTTTAGATCGTTTCACTTAAAATGCCCATCACCCACCTGACGGTGTTCTGAAAGCATTCATCCATACAAGTCCGTCCCGGGTTCGAACGGAACCGAAGGCACTGCTCCTTCTACATCCATTTTGAAAATATCCTCAGGATTAGTAGCGATTATCCATTGCACTTCACTACTCCATATTCGACTCCGAACTTGTTTTTCCCACGAAAACGTACAAACCGGATCGAAGTGGTTTTCGAGAAATAAATCTCGATCTCGGGAAACGATCAACGCATTTGTCCAATATTGATAGTTGGTGATTTAACTATCAATTAACATTCACAAACATCCATCACACAATAAATAATTCCCCACATTATTTATTTTCTCAAAAATATCTTTGCGAGATATAAATCCATTTCAAAATCCCTTTGAAACACTTTTCAAATCCAATTCTTCTCATGGAATAGATTTCCAAATCTTTACTTCCTCTGAAACATCCAAGTACCCATATTTAAGGTTTAAAATAATTTAAATACTTTATTCTATATTTAAAACTTCTTAAATACTTATTTAATATATATATACCTTTAAAAATATCTCAAATAAAACTGGTTAGTAAAATATAAACTATTATCTTTAAAATAAAGTTAAGTCATACTATATCTTGAAATAAAGCTAAGAAACTCTATACAAGTTTCAAATAAAACTTTAATTGATTATCTTTAAAATAGAACCATTTATAAAGTATAAATGTTAAAAATATCCTTTTAAACATAATACTACTTACCATTAAAATAATTTCTTTTACATCTAATTTGATAAATGCTTACTTTTAAAATTCTTATAACTTAAATAATTTCTTGAAAACATTTTTTAATACAACTTCTAACCTTTCAAAAACTGGCTTTAAAAGCGTACTTGGCTTTTTAGGGAATATACTTCTATTCTAGGATAACCCAAATAATACTTTTTATAAATCCTACACGTTTTATCCCATATCAATTTTACGTTCACCCCGTAACTTTCTTCTCCATACTTTAAAAATAGCTCTTTTATTTTTAAACACATTGTTATTTCCTGGAAATCACTTTCAAGTATATGTTTAAAATATTTAAAATAAAGCTTCTAGAAATTATTTAATTGAAAATAATACTTAAGGAAATACATAGAGGTTTCCTAAGTAATTTAAGTCAAATTTAACCTTTAAAATAAAGTTATTAAATCAAATATTATTACCATAATTTGCTTTAAAGAACTTAATACTACTTTACTTTTTAAAATAATTAAATACCATAATTACATAATCAAATATTTGCTTTCACTTAAAACAATTTAAAATAATATTTCTTTCTAAATATTCTCAACATATTTAAAACTGCAGATTTATATTTGAAAAAAATTTCTTAAAAACATACTAAAGTTTCCAGAAGGAAGCATACTTCCCATTCTTTAAAAATAAATCTCGCTATTCTTTTAAACAATTCACATTTCCTTTATAAATCACACTTTCAAACATTTCAAATTATCAACCAATCTCTTGAATTTAATTGTTTCTAAATTCTTTACTTAGGAATTTCTTTAATATCCTTTAAACCCAATTCCTTTATTTATATTTAAAATTTTCAGGTTGTATTCACCCAATCACAACACAACATAATTAAATTTTCAACTTAATCTATCACAATATATAAATAGAGCTCAGCATAACAGGATCTAAATTAATTTAACACAGAATATAAATGAGATATATCACAGAATATAAATAAATTTCTATTTGTGAGGAATCCAGTGGGAACCCTCCAACCCGTTTCCCTGCATCCACAGATATTAGCACAACCAATAAATATCGATTTAATTTGATAATAATTGTCATATTCAGCTAAACAACCAATCGAACATTTTAATACTAGCTATTTAAATTACTGGTAGCCAAATGTGAGTGAGAATAACTCACCTTGGGTTTTCGACGAGCGTTCAAATTTAAATTAAATCGAACGGCGTTCGATTTAACCTAAAATTTTACTTGCTCAGAATGATTCCAGAAATGCTCCACTGCGTAGATCGCGTCGCTGCAATTACGGCGTCGCTAAATTCGTCGAAATCTGATAACAAACGCACGAGATATGAATTTTTAAATTTTGAGTATAAATTTGAAAATAAAATTTCTTCTTCTTTTTATTTTAATTATTTTTACCAAAACTTAATCAGGCCGTCACTTTCCCTCTTGTGACGCCCCACCTCTATACCCACGCTAGCCAAGAACAATACGGTGAATGCTGTCAACTAGCATGGAGAATAAGGCTGTTGAGGAGCGACCATCCTTGTAATTGCTTTGTGCGAGCATCGATATGTCAGATAGTATAACATGCATTTCTTTATCAAGAGGAAATCCGACATACCGACACAAACTCAAAGCTACTACACAGTGACTATAATATCTTCAGAAACAAATATAGAAATAAACATAACATAAATCAGTCATAGATAATTCATATCACAAAGGCGGAAATAGATATGAATATTACAATGAAAGTGTACATCAGAGTAGTGGTCAAACAAGATCCACAATATCGAAAAGAATAGATACAAGTGCTAGACAAAAGAATAAGTATACATCATAGAGTCTGTATCTCAAATGTATACAACAAAAACTACTAAACTAGAGTAGTTAGCCAAAAGTCAGAAGATGGTTCCAGGTAGGAAGCCATGAGGAAGCACCTGTAATATCTCAGTCTGACCCGAGTATTATTTAATAAGAAAATAATAAACGGATCAGTATAGCTATAAATATCAGATAACATGATATAGAATTAAGAGATGTGGCATAACGTATAATAATCACAAGGCCAAGCTGTGATAAATAAGTAATTGAAAAATCATCAAGAGATTAATCAATATCACAATAATCTACTCAAGATAAAAAGGAATGTCATACTCCTAATTTCATTCTCCAAGCCACAATAAATGACATACATATTCATGCCAATCGTAAAAGTTGGTGAACCATAAATTCCAGAATTCAACACACGAAATCCAGAAATCACAATCAAAGGGAACAACGACGTCGTACAGCGGGACATCCGATGAACCAAACCACAATCAAAGGGAACAACGACGTCGTATAGCAGGACATCCGATGAACCAAATCACAATCAAAGGGAACAACGACGTCGTACAGCGGGACATCCGATGAACCAAATCACAAAGACATTGCACGATGCTAGTCTAAAACATAAAATGATCGTCATGATCAAAGAGAAGTGTCGATTATAGTAAGCTAGTAAATATATGAGCTTAGCATCATGTCCCATAACCACTAGCTTAACTTAAATATTTACGAACAAATTGTAGATCTCCACTAGAAAATTGTCACAAGAGTTTCCATCGAACAAGTCCAAGAATTAACCGACAAAGTAAACGCAAGCGTTTCATACCACTCGTTTTACTAAGTCGTTTAATTAAATTTCTCATACGAGTGAGGTAAAGGTTTGTATATACTAATAGATTGGAAAACGGTTTTATAAACGAATTTGGTATTAAAATAGTATTGAAATCGTTTGAGGATTACTACTAGTATAGAAAACCTTTATATTTTTAAAGTGACAAATCACAAAGAAGATTGTAGGAAAAATCAATAACTAAGATTCACATTCAAAAACGTGAATAAAATCCAAAGAAATCGATACAAAATCCATCAAAGTGGATATATCTAAAATTCCCAAAGAAAAGGTCATCAACGTCGATAATATATGACAACAACAAAAGGGAGACAACACGAATCGATTAAAGTTGGATCTTCAAACGAATTAGCAATATAGGCTAATATGGCAAATTTGAGCAGGTCGGTCGACCGGACTCGCAGAGTCGGTCGACCGAACCAGAGGTTGGAATGTGCTCGGGGCACCAGGTCGGTCGACCGGCCCAGGGGGCTCGGTCGGCCGAAGCCTGTAACCAGCACTTCCAAACCTACAGGTCGGTCGACCGGCCCAGGGAGCTCGGTCGGCCGAACCTGTATATTTGCACTTCCTCCCCTATGTCAAAGGAGGTGCAAATCTCGATCTAATTGCAACCGCACGAGCAACGACGCTAACGGTTTATGCCAATTGACTATCCGGCCCTATAAGCTCCTCGATGCATCACCAAAAACATGTTCAAACATCAAAATTAGGATTTTTAAAGAATTGATCTCAAAACACTAAAATTGGAATATTCACAAAAGCAATCCAAACCAAAATCAAATGCACATGAATAAGTGTTAGGAATTCATACCTAACAATAGAAGAGAATTATAAGCATAGATGTGAGATTAAAAATCTCACCTTTGAACCCAAATCAATGAAGAAGAAGCTTGAAAGCAAATGGAAATCAACCACACTTCAATCTCACACTAGAAGCTTGAATCTAAGCTTAAAAGAAGAACATTACCTAAGTTAGGTTTAGAAAATTTCTGAAATTCAAAGAGAGAATGAGTTGGAGAAGAAGAAGGAGATGCTTACCAATGGGTTCTCATAGATTTTGGAGCAAGAACTTGGATTTTGCTATGGAACTAGGGCTTGGAGTTTTAATTTCCACTTCCACTCTCCATTAACATAAAAGCTTGAGTATTAGGAAAATAGAAAAGAAGTGAATGAAGAGGAGAGGGTTTGAACTGAGTTAAGTGGGTTTAATGGGCTCAGCCCAAACCAAAGCCCTAAGTAAAAAGTAGCAAAAATCAACTTTCTCCAAACATATCGAAGCTTATACTCAAAAAGGTCGCAAACGTCATTTTGAACTCAATGGGGGTGGTCTCGAGTCCCAATTCGACTGTTTGCACAAAGTAGCTTTTCGGACCAAAATCCGATGAACGGTGAAATATTTAAATATAAAATCGATAAATATGCGGGTTGTTACAGACTCCCGTCCTTAAAGAAATTGCATCCTCGCAATACTTAAGAGGAAAATAAGAAGTAACAACCATGGAAGCATATCAACACAAAAGAAAATTTGAAATAGGAAGTTCACCATAAAGTGCACGAAAGAGTTAGCAAGAAATCTGGTGAAACTTCAATTTCCACAATATTACCGGGCTCAAGAATGAAAACCGGAATCCCTAAGGCATTTCCGTAGATAAAAGACGTGGGGAACGTCAAAATTACAGAAAATTGAGCCGGTGCAACGGCGTAGTACGAAAACGGTACGCCTGAGGAACTAGAAACTCAAATAATTTGGGACATCGGCGTAGTACAAAAACGGTACGCCCAATGAACCAAAGCAAAGACATTGATGTAGTACAACGATACATCCAATGAATCAAATAGCAAAGACATTGATGTAGTACAACGGTACATCCAATGAATTGAATAGCAAAGACATTGATGTAGTACAAAGGTACATCCAATGAATCAAATAGCAAAGACATTGATGTAGTACAACGGTACATCCAATGAATCTAACAGCAAAGACATTGATGTAGTACAAACGGTACATCCAATGAATCAAAAGCAAAGACATTGATGTAGTACAAACGGTACATCCAATGAATCAAAAGAAAAGACATTGATGTAGTACAACGGTACATCCAATGAATCAAATAGCAAAGACATTGATGTAGTACAAACGGTACATCCAATGAATCAAATAGCAAAGACATTGATGTAATACAACGGTACATCCAATGAATCTAACAGCAAAGACATTGATGTAGTACAACGGTACATCCAATGAATCAAATAGCAAAGACATTGATGTAGTACAAACGGTACATCCAATGAATCAAATAGCAAAGTCATTGATGTAGTACAAACGGTACATCAAATGAATCAAAAGCAAAGTCATTGATGTAGTACAAACGGTATATCCAATGAATCAAAAGCAAAGTCATTGATGTAGTACAAACGGTACATCCAATGAATCAAATGAGTTGGAACATCGATGTAGTATAATAACAGTACATCCGATGAACCGAACACCATAAAAGAACACCGAACACTAGTCCTTAAAAAGAATGAGATAAAGCTCAATAAAACGAAGTACATCAAAACGCCCGATGAATTTGATAAAAAGATAATTCCCTCAAGACATCATCAAAGAATCAACCACTTGTTGCCTACGACAAAGCGCATTGGCAACACGATTTCCCTTCCGGGAATAAAAGAATATCAAGATCACAAGATGCTAGGAACTCGAGTCAACATGGAGTTCCATATGAGAAAATAATTATTCCAAAGATTTATGATCGAGGTAGAGAACAAATTTCTCATCCAAATATGATGATGCCAAATTCCAAAAGTAAAAACAATAGCCGAGAGCACCAGATCATGAGTGGCATATCTAGTCTCGATAAGCTATAATGATCTAGAAGCACAAGAGATAGCACGTTCTCCTCTGCAAGAGAACGACATCCAAACCAATACGACTAGTATCGATACAAATAGCAAAGTCTTGGTTCCCCTCCAGGAATCACAAGAATAAGAGTATCGAAAGAAAGAACTTCTTTTAAATAATCTTCTTTCCCGAAAAGTTAAAAATTTCGAAATTACATTTACCATTATGTAATAATCATTCTAGAAAATTTTACTATTTTCAAGTTAATATACTTTGTCTGATTGTCTCATCAAAGCGTTTAGGAAATTCCTATCGATAACGTTGATCAAGCGCATCGACCAAAATTCTTAAAACACTAAATGGGCAATACAATAACAAAATCGTATTCTATAGGATAAGTAAGTTTCTCAAAAACTTCTAAGAATATTCTTTGTTCGTTTTAAGAACAAAAATCCGGTTATACTTCTAAATAAATCTTATGAAAAAGATTTTGCAAAATTTTAAATTGCTATTTTCATCCAAAAATCAATAAATAAAAGAATGGTCTCATCGAAATATTCATAGAATATTTGATATATAAAATGGATGAAATAAGCTGGACAAATTGAATGACAAAATAAGTCATTCATTAGAATCATAACGATTGCGGAATGCATTAAGTGGAATGCTAACTTTCGCAACTCGTAGCAAATGAAAACCGGTGGTAAGGTCAAACTGAAAAGACCTTAGCACTACTCAAAAGATTGCTTAGGTGATAATCCTAAGACAAGCTCAAAAATACCGGAAAATTTCTCAAACTATTTAGATAAGAGAAACAACACTTTCCTTATAAGTGGGCTTAAGGAATAAAATGATGCCATCAAGTTGGAATCGAAATCATAAAGGAAAAATAGAAATCTTCTTAATAGATTGAAAATGTCGAAGAGGAAAAGTCCACACGAGAAAATAGGATATGGGCTTCACAACGATCAAGTCAATCCTTACAAAAAAAATCAATTCCGAAGCCTAAGTAAAAATATCGGCTCGGAAAGATAAATCACATAAAATAATTCCGACATCAATAGAAAGCAAATTGAGTGTTGCAGATCTACCATCCGGATTCGCAATCCTCAAAGAAGTCAACAAGCCCAAAATATTCAAAGAAAAAGAATCGACAAGTTCTTTTGATATAAAATAGTGAGCCATATCAAAAAGAACTCAAATAGAAAGTTCACGAATTAAAACAATGCCATCAAGGATTGAATGAAAATACCTTGACCAAGAGAAGAGTTGCCAGGGGCCTGCAGCTTTCCTTCTCACTTGCTTGGAAGCTTAGGGCATGAAGATAAAAGATGACCCAAACCTTTGCAATAACGACAAAAGAGGGGTTTCGGGCACTCCCTTACATGGTGGTCTGTGGAACCACAATTGTAGCATCGTCCACGACTAGAGGTAGGAACTTTTGCTACCAGAGTTTGTTGCTTTCCTTTCTTATTAGAATCGGGGCCTTTGAATTTGATAGGCCTCTTAAAGTTATTGTCGAAGTTTTGTTGGGCACGCACAACTTCAACATCACCTTCATTATCGGCCTCTTCAAGACGAAGAGCGATATCAATAAGCTGATCAAATGAAACCTCAACTTTCAGAAGTAATGGCTTCTTAAGATTCTTATTCAAGCCATAGACAAATCTCTGATTTTTCTTCAATGGGGTATTAATGTACTCAACCCCGTATTTGGACAGAGATTCGAAGGATGCGACATAGTCTGTCACAGAAGATTCACCTTGAACAAGGTCTATGAAACGCCGGGCTAAAGTTACTTTTTCAGCCTCCGACACAAATTTCAATTCGAACCTTCCCCGGAATTGCTCCCAAGTGAGATCCGCTTCAACGATTTCAGAAATTAAAAGCTCATACCAATCTAATGCTCTTTCTTGGAGCATGCTAGAAGCCACTTGGACTCGATGTAGATCAATAAGGTTCATGCGAGAAAAGATGTGATCGCATGATTTGAGCCAAGCTTGAATTTCAATAACACTCTCGGATCCCTTGGATGGCCTTTCACCCAAATCGGTGTAGTCTCTGCACAAGCGTGCAAAATCGGATCTTGGATGAGTAGGCTCTGGATTGGGTCCGGCAGCTTGAGCATTCTTCACGAGATCCAAAAGCTGCTGAGGAGACATGAATACTCCATCCTGAGGAGTAGCACTAGATTGACCTGCGCTGGAACGGCCTGGTCTAACCATTTCTCTTCTTTAAGAAAGAAAGAAAGAAGAGGAAAAAGTTATTCTCAAAATGAATATCAAGCAATCTTGATAGATAAAACAAGGAATCATAAAGAAAATAGGATGAATCGGTACGAAGACTCGAATTAAATCCTAAAGCACGACTCCTAAGAAAGACTTAGGACGATGATCCTTGTTATAATATTCCATATTGTTCCGAAGTTTGGCTCTGATACCAAGTTGTGACGCCCCACCTCTATACCCACGCTAGCCAAGAACATTACGGTGAATGCTGTCAACTAGCACAGAGAATAAGGCTGTTGAGGAGCGACCATCCTTGTAATTGCTTTGTGCGAGCATCGATATGTCAGATAGTATAACATGCATTTCTTTCTCAAGAGGAAATCCGACATACCGACACAAACTCAAAGCTACTACACAGTGGCTATAATATCTTCAGAAACAAATATAGAAATAAACATAACATAAATCAGTCACAGATAATTCATATCACAAAGGCGGAAATAGATATGAATATTACACATGAAAGTGTACATCAGAGTAGTGGCCAAACAAGATCCACAATATCGAAAAGAATAGATACAAGTGCTAGACAAAAGAATAAGTATACATCATAGAGTCTGTATCTCAAATGTATACAACAAAAACTACTAAACTAGAGTAGTTAGCCAAAAGTCAGAAGATGGTTCCAGGTAGGAAGCCATGAGGAAGCACCTGTAATGTCTCAGTGTGACCCGAGTATTATTTAATAAGAAAATAATAAACGGATCAGTCTAGCTATAAATATCAGATAACATGATATAGAATTAAGAGATATGGCATAACGTATAATAATCACAAGGCCAAGCTGTGATAAATAAGTAATTGAAAAATCATCAAGAGATTAATCAATATCACAATAATCTACTCAAGATAAAAAGGAATGTCATACTCCTAATTTCATTCTCTAAGCCACAATAAATGACATACATATTCATGCCAATCGTAAAAGTTGGTGAACCTTAAATTCCAGAATTCAACACACGAAATCCAGAAATCACAATCAAAGGGAACAACGACGTCGTACAGCGGGACATCCGATGAACCAAACCACAATCAAAGGGAACAACGACGTCGTACAGCGGGACATCCGATGAACCAAATCACAATCAAAGGGAACAACGACGTCGTACAGCGGGACATCCGATGAACCAAATCACAAAGACATTGCACAATGCTAGTCTAAAACATAAAATGATCGTCATGATCAAAGAGAAGTGTCGATTACAGTAAGCTAGTAAATATATGAGCTTAGCATCATGTCCCATAACCACTAGCTTAACTTAAATATTTACGAACAAATTGTAGATCTCCACTAGAAAATTGTCACAAGAGTTTCAATCGAACAAATCCAAGAGTTAACCGACAAAGTAAACGCAAGCGTTTCATACCACCCGTTTTACTAAGTCGTTTAATTAGATTTCTCATACGAGTGAGGTAAAGGTTTGTATATACTAATAGATTGGAAAACGGTTTTATAAACGAATTTGGTATTAAAATAGTATTGAAATCGTTTGAGGATTACTACTAGTATAGAAAACCTTTATATTTTTAAAGTGACAAATCACAAAGAAGATTGTAGGAACAATCAATCACTAAGATTCACATTCAAAAACGTGAATAAAATCCAAAGAAATCGATACAAAATCCATCAAAGTGGATATATCTAAAATTCCCAAAGAAAAGGTCATCAAAGTCGATAATAAATGACAACAACAAAAGGGAGACAACACGAATCGATTAAAGTTGGATCTTCAAACGAATTAGCAATATAGGCTAATCTGGCAAATTTGAGCAGGTCGGTCGACCGGACTCCCAGAGTCGGTCGACCGAACCAGAGGTTGGAATGTGCTCGGGGCACCAGGTCGGTCGACCGGCCCAGGGGGCTCGGTCGGCCGAAGCCTGTAACCAGCACTTCCAAACCTATAGGTCGGTCGACCGGCCCAGGGAGCTCGGTCGGCCGAACCTGTATATTTGCACTTCCTACCCTATGTCAAAGGAGGTGCAAATCTCGATCTAATTGCAATCGCACGAGCAACGGCGCTAAGGGTTTATGCCAATCGACTACCCGACCCTATAAGCTCCTCGATGCATCACCAAAAACATGTTCAAACATCAAAATTAGGATTTTTAAAGAATTGATCTCAAAACACTAAAAATTGGAATATTCACAAAAGCAATCCAAATCAAAATCAAATGCACATGAATAAGTGTTAGGAATTCATACCTAACAATAGAAGAGAATTATAAGCATAGATGTGAGATTAAAAATCTCACCTTTGAACCCAAATCAATGAAGAAGAAGCTTGAAAGCAAATGGAAATCAACCACACTTCAATCTCACACTAGAAGCTTGAATCTAAGCTTAAAAGAAGAACATTCCCTAATTTAGGTTTAGGAAATTTCTGAAATTCAAAGAGAGAATGAGTTGGAGAAGAAGAAGGAGATGCCTACCAATGGGTTCTCATAGATTTTGGAGCAAGAACTTGGATTTTGCTATGGAACTAGGGCTTGGAGTTTTAATTTCCACTTCCACTCTCCATTAACATAAAAGCTTGAGTATTAGGAAAATAGAAAAGAAGTGAATGAAGAGGAGAGGGTTGGAACTGAGTTAAGTGGGGTTAATGGGCTCAGCCCAAACCAAAGCCCTAAGTAAAAAGTAGCAAATATCAACTTTCTCCAAACATATCGAAGCTTATACTCAAAAAGGTCGCAAACGTCATTTTGAACTCAATGGGGGTGGTCTCGAGTCCTAATTCGACTGTTTGCACAAAGTAGCTTTTCGGACCAAAATCCGATGAACGGTGAAATATTTAAATATAAAATCGATAAATATGCGGGTTGTTACAGACTCCCCTCCTTAAAGAAATTGCGTCCTCGCCATACTTTAGAGGAAAATAAGAAGTAACAACCATGGAAGCATATCAACACAAAAGAAAATTTGAAATAGGAAGTTCACCATAAAGTGCACGAAAGAGTTAGCAAGAAATCTGGTGAAACTTCAATTTCCACAATATTACCGGGCTCAAGAATGAAAACCGGAATCCCTAAGGCATTTCCGTAGATAAAAGACATGGGGAACGTCAAGAATAGCAGAAAATTGAGCCGGTGCAACGGCGTAGTACGAAAACGGTACGCCCGAGGAACTAGAAACTCAAATAATTTGGGACATCAGCGTAGTACAAAAACGGTACATCCAATGAACCAAAGCAAAGACATTGATGTAGTACAACGGTACATCCAATGAATCAAATAGCAAAGACATTGATGTAGTACAACGGTACATCCAATGAATCGAATAGTAAAGACATTGATGTAGTACAACGGTACATTAAATGAATCGAGTAGCAAAGACATTGATGTAGTACAACGGTACATCCAATGAATCGAACAGCAAAGACATTGATGTAGTAAAACGGTACATCCAATGAATCGAAAGCAAAGACATTGATGTAGTACAAACGGTACATCCAATGAATCAAAAGCAAAGACATTGATGTAGTACAAACGGTACATCCAATGAATCAAAAGCAAAGACATTGATGTAGTACAAACGGTACATCCAATGAATCTAACAGCAAAGACATTGATGTAGTACAAACGGTACATCCAATGAATCTAACAGCAAAGACATTGATGTAGTACAACGGTACATCCAATGAATCAAATAGCAAAGACATTGATGTAGTACAAACGGTACATCCAATGAATCAAATAGCAAAGACATTGATGTAGTACAACGGTACATCCAATGAATCTTACAGCAAAGACATTGATGTAGTACAAAGTACATCCAATGAATCAAATAGCAAAGACATTGATGTAGTACAAACGGTACATCCAATGAATCAAATAGCAAAGACATTGATGTAGTACAAACGGTACATCCAAGGAATCAAAAGCAAAGTCATTGATGTAGTACAAACGGTACATCCAATGAATCAAAAGCAAAGTCATTGATGTAGTACAAACGGTACATCCAATGAATCCAATGCAAAGTCATTGATGTAGTACAAACGGTACATCCAATGAATCAAAAGCAAAGACATTGATGTAGTACAAACGGTACATCCAATGAATCAAAAGCAAAGACATTGATGTAGTACAAACGGTACATCCAATGAATCAAATAGCAAAGACATTGATGTAGTACAACGGTACATCCAATGAATTTAACAGCAAAGACATTGATGTAGTACAACGGTACATCCAATGAATCAAATAGCAAAGACATTGATGTAGTACAAACGGTACATCCAATGAATCAAATAGCAAAGACATTGATGTAGTACAAACGGTACATCCAATGAATGAAAAGCAAAGTCATTGATGTAGTACAAACGGTACATCCAATGAATCAAAAGCAAAGTCATTGATGTAGTACAAACGGTACATCCAATGAATCAAAAGCAAAGTCATTGATGTAGTACAAACGGTACATCCAATGAATCAAATGCAAAGTCATTGATGTAGTACAAACGGTACATCCAATGAATCAAATGAGACGGAACATCGATGTAGTATAATAACAGTACATCCGATGAACCGAACACCATAAAAGAACACCGGACACTAGTCCATAAAAGGAATGAGATAAAGCTCAATAAAACGAAGTACATCAAAACGCCCAATGAATTTGATAAAAAGATAATTCCCTCAAGACATCATCAAAGAATCAACCACTTGTTGCCTACGAAAAAGCGCATTGGCAACACGATTTCCCTTCCGGGAATAAAAGAATATCAAGATCACAAGATGCTAGGAACTCGAGTCAACATGGAGTTCCATATGATAAAATAATTATTCCAAAGATTTATGATCGAGGTAGAGAACAAATTTCTCATCCAAATATGATGATGCCAAATTTCAAAAGTAAAAACAATAGCCGAGAGCACCAGATCATGAGTGGCATATCTAGTCTCGATAAGATATAATGATCTAGAAGCACAAGAGATAGCACGTTCTCCTCTGCAAGAGAACGACATCCAAACCAATACGACTAGTATCGGTACAAATAGCAAAGTCTTGGTTCCCCTCCAGGAATCACAAGAATAAGAGTATCGAAAGAAAGAACTTCTTTTAAATAATCTTCTTTCCCGAAAAGTTAAAACTTTCAAAATTACATTTACCATTATGTAATAATCATTCTAGAAAATTTTACTATTTTCAAGTTAATATACTGTGTCTGATTGTCTCATCAAAGCGTTTAGGAAATTCCTATCGATAACGTTGATCAAGCGCATCGACCAAAATTCTTAAAACACTAAATGCGCAATACAATCACAAAATCGTATTCTATAGGATAAGTAAGTTTCTCAAAAACTTCTAAGAATATTCTTTGTTCGTTTTAAGAACAAAAATCCGGTTATACTTCTAAATAAATCTTATGAAAAAGATTTTGCAAAATTTTAAATTGCTATTTTCATCCAAAAATCAATAAATAAAAGAATGGTCTCATCGAAATATTCATAGAATATTTGATATATAAAATGGATGAAATAAGCTGGACAAATTGAATGACAAAATAAGTCATTCATTAGAATCATAACGAGTGCGGAATGCGGTAAGTGGAATGCTAACTTCCGCAACTCGTAGCAAATGAAAACCGGTGGTAAGGTCAAACTGAAAAGACCTTAGCACTACTCAAAAGATTGCTTAGGTGATAATCCTAAGACAAGCTCAAAAATACCGGAAAATTTCTCAAACTATTTAGATAAGAGAAACAACACTTTCCTTATAAGTGGGCTTAAGGAATAAAATGATGCCATCAAGTTGGAATCGAAATCATAAAGGAAAAATAGAAATCTTCTTAATAGATTGAAAATGTCGAAGAGGAAAAGTCCACACGAGAAAATAGGATATGGGCATCACAACGATCAAGTCAATCCTTATAAAAAAAAATCAATTCCGAAGCCTAAGTAAAAATATCGGCTCGGAAAGATAAATCACATAAAATAATTTCGACATCAATAGAAAGCAAATTGAGTGTTGCAGATCTACCATCCGGATTCGCAATCCTCAAAGAAGTCAACAAGCCCAAAATATTCAAAGAAAAAGAATCGACAAGTTCTTTTGATATAAAATAGTGAGCCATATCAAAAAGAACTCAAATAGAAAGTTCACGAATTAAAACAATGCCATCAAGGATTGAATGAAAATACCTTGACCAAGAGAAGAGTTGTCAGGGGCCTGCAGCTTTCCTTCTCACTTGCTTGGAAGCTTAGGGCACGAAGATAAAAGATGACCCGAACCTTTGCAATAACGACAAAAGAGGGGTTTCGGGCACTCCCTTACATGGTGGTCTGTGGAACCACAATTGTAGCATCGTCCACGACTAGAGGTAGGAACTTTTGCTACCAGAGTTTGTTGCTTTCCTTTCTTATTAGAATCGGGGCCTTTGAATTTGATAGGCCTCTTCAAGTTATTGTCGAAGTTTTGTTGGGCACGCACAACTTCAACATCACCTTCATTATCGGCTTCTTCAAGACGAAGAGCGATATCAATAAGCTGATCAAATGAAACCTCAAGTTTCAGAAGTAATGGCTTCTTAAGATTCTTATTCAAGCCATAGACAAATCTTTGATTTTTCTTCAATGGGGTATTAATGTACTCAACCCCGTATTTGGATAGAGATTCGAAGGATGCGACATAGTCTGTCACAGAAGATTCACCTTGAACAAGGTTTATGAAACGCCGGGCTAAAGTTACTTTTTCAGCCTCCGGCACAAATTTCAATTCGAAACTTCCCCGGAATTGCTCCCAAGTGAGATCCGCTTCAACAATTTCAGAAATTAAAAGCTCATACCAATCTAATTCTCTTTCTTGGAGCATGCTAGAAGCCACTTGGACTCGATGTAGATCAATAAGGTTCATGCGAGAAAAGATGCGATCGCATGATTTGAGTCAAGCTTGAATTTCAATAACACTCTCGGATCTCTTGAATGGCCTTCCACCCAAATCGGTGTAGTCTCTGCACAAGCGTGCAAAACCGGATCTAGGATGAGTAGGCTCTGGATTGGGTCCGGCAGCTTGAGCGTTCTTCACGAGATCCAAAAGCTGCTGAGCAGACATGAATACTCCATCCTGAGGAGTAGCACTAGATTGACCGGCGCTGGAACGGCCTGGTCTAACCATTTCTCTTCTTTAAGAAAGAAAGAAAGAAGAGGAAAAAGTTATTCTCAAAATGAATATCAAGCAATCTTGATAGATAAAACAAGGAATCATAAAGAAAATAGGATGAATCGGTACGAAGACTCGAATTAAATCCTAAAGCACGACTCCTAAGAAAGACTTAGGACGATGATCCTTGTTATAATATTCCATATTGTTCCAAAGTTTGGCTCTGATACCAAGCTGTGACGCCCCACCTCTATACCCACGCTAGCCAAGAACATTACGGTGAATGCTGTCAACTAGCACGGAGAATAAGGCTGTTGAGGAGCGACCATCCTTGTAATTGCTTTGTGCGAGCATCGATATGTCAGATAGTATAACATGCATTTCTTTATCAAGAGGAAATCCGACATACCGACACAAACTCAAAGCTACTACACAGTGGCTATAATATCTTCAGAAACAAATATAGAAATAAACATAACATAAATCAGTCACAGATAATTCATATCACAAAGGCGGAAATAGATATGAATATTACACATGAAAGTGTACATCAGAGTAGTGGTCAAACAAGATCCACAATATCGAAAAGAATAGATACAAGTGCTAGACAAAAGAATAAGTATACATCATAGAGTCTGTATCTCAAATGTATACAACAAAAACTACTAAACTAGAGTAGTTAGCCAAAAGTCAAAAGATGGTTCCAGGTAGGAAGCCATGAGGAAGCACCTGTAATATCTCAGTCTGACCCGAGTATTATTTAATAAGAAAATAATAAACGGATCAGTCTAGCTATAAATATCAGATAACATGATATAGAATTAAGAGATGTGGCATAACGTATAATAATCATAAGGCCAAGCTGTGATAAATAAGTAATTGAAAAATCATCAAGAGATTAATCAATATCACAATAATCTACTCAAGATAAAAAGGAATGTCATACTCCTAATTTCATTCTCCAAGCCACAATAAATGACATACATATTCATGCCAATCGTAAAAGTTGGTGAACCATAAATTCCAGAATTCAACACACGAAATCCAGAAATCACAATCAAAGGGAACAACGACGTCGTACAGCGGGACATCCGATGAACCAAACCACAATCAAAGGGAACAACGACGTCGTATAGCGGGACATCCGATGAACCAAATCACAATCAAAGGGAACAACGACGTCGTACAGCGGGACATCCGATGAACCAAATCACAAAGACATTGCACAATGCTAGTCTAAAACATAAAATGATCGTTATGATCAAAGAGAAGTGTCGATTAGAGTAAGATAGTAAATATATGAGCTTAGCATCATGTCCCATAACCACTAGCTTAACTTAAATATTTACGAACAAATTGTAGATCTCCACTAGAAAATTGTCACAAGAGTTTCAATCGAACAAGTCCAAGAATTAACCGACAAAGTAAACGCAAGCGTTTCATACCACTCGTTTTACTAAGTCGTTTAATTAGATTTCTCATACGAGTGAGGTAAAGGTTTGTATATACTAATAGATTGGAAAACGGTTTTATAAACGAATTTGGTATTAAAATAGTATTGAAATCGTTTGAGGATTACTACTAGTATAGAAAACCTTTATATTTTTAAAGTGACAAATCACAAAGAAGATTGTAGGAACAATCAATCACTAAGATTCACATTCAAAAACGTGAATAAAATCCAAAGAAATCGATACAAAATCCATCAAAGTGGATATATCTAAAATTCCCAAAGAAAAGGTCATCAAAGTCGATAATAATGACAACAACAAAAGGGAGACAACACGAATCGATTAAAGTTGGATCTTCAAACGAATTAGCAATATAGGCTAATCTGGCAAATTTGAGCAGGTCGGTCGACCGGACTCGCAGAGTCGGTCGACCGAACCAGAGGTTGGAATGTGCTCGGGGCACCAGGTCGGTCGACCGGCCCAAGGGGCTCGGTCGGCCGAAGCCTGTAACCAGCACTTCCAAACCTACAGGTCGGTCGACCGGCCCAGGGAGCTCGGTCGGCCGAACCTGTATATTTGCACTTCCTACCATATGTCAAAGGAGGTGCAAATCTCGATCTAATTGCAATCGCACGTGCAACGGCGCTAAGGGTTTATGCCAATCGACTATCCGGCCCTATAAGCTCCTCGATGCATCACCAAAAACATGTTCAAACATCAAAATTAGGATTTTTAAAGAATTGATCTCAAAACACTAAAAATTGGAATATTCACAAAAGCAATCCAAATCAAAATCAAATGCACATGAATAAGTGTTAGGAATTCTACCTAACAATAGAAGAGAATTATAAGCATAGATGTGAGATTAAAAATCTCACCTTTGAACCCAAATCAATGAAGAAGAAGCTTGAAAGCAAATGGAAATCAACCACACTTCAATCTCACACTAGAAGCTTGAATCTAAGCTTAAAAGAAGAACATTCCCTAAGTTAGGTTTAGGAAATTTCTGAAATTCAAAGAGAGAATGAGTTGGAGAAGAAGAAGGAGATGCTTACCAATGGGTTCTCATAGATTTTGGAGCAAGAACTTGGATTTTGCTATGGAACTAGGGCTTGGAGTTTTAATTTCCACTTCCACTCTCCATTAACATAAAAGCTTAAGTATTAGGAAAATAGAAAAGAAGTGAATGAAGTGGAGAGGGTTGGAACTGAGTTAAGTGGGGTTAATGGGCTCAGCCCAAACCAAAGCCCTAAGCAAAAAGTAGCAAAAATCAACTTTCTCCAAACATATCGAAGCTTATACTCAAAAAGGTCGCAAACGTCATTTTGAACTCAATGGGGGTGGTCTCGAGTCCCAATTCGACTGTTTGCACAAAGTAGCTTTTCGGACCAAAATCCGATGAACGGTGAAATATTTAAATATAAAATCGATAAATATGCGGGTTGTTACACCTCTCGTCACGTTCGCACACAGGCAACAAAACCCAAAACTGCCGATGTAGGTCATGAGCCGCCCCTTACTCCGATCATCACGCAATCGATCCATCGAGCCCACCACGAAGCCGTTCATCGCCTCAACCTTCACACCAAGTATCACGAAGCTCGGCCTCCTCAAGTCCTCGAAATTCGAACTCGAACACTAACCCTACATGAGCAACTTTTGGCCATCTCGTCGAACTACGCTACACTCCACTGTACTGATGTGTAGCTTACGTCATGCTCTTTGATCTACTAGTTGAAAGCTTTCGAAAACATCGCGTGGATTGATTAAAAATTGAGGAAGAAAAGTAAGCGTTTTCGGCCATTAAAAAGAAATAAGCGGCGACCGAAAACAATGCTAGGGTTTCCCTTGAATAAACGTGAATATAAACGTTTATTTATATTATTTTAATATTAAATCCATTTAAAGCAACTTTTTCACACGATCTCCAAACGACGCGTGCCGACAGGCGATTATAATGTTTTGCCCGCATTCCAAACACAATGGAACGTGTTTCGAAGACTAATTTGGTCGTATGCATAATTTACGGAAATAAACGATCAATTTTATATTAAATCGATTAAAGTATTTTCTATGCGTTTTAAGCCGCCAGGGTCAAACGACAACTCTGATTGCTACGAAAATTGAAATCTGATAATAACTAACTATTATAGATCAAATGGAACTGGTTTCGTCAAATTCCGAGACTGTGCCCCGGAAGGCTATTTTAACTTGTCGATTATTTCGAGCGATTTTCAAAATCGTCGAAATCACTTAAAATTTCACTTTTAAAACTTTACAGACTTAATAATAAATCGTATAGGATTTATATTCACATTAGAAATCATTATGATTCATTTTAAATCAAAATTTGATTATTTGCATTATTATATTATTAAATTCCATTATTAAATTAATATAAAATTCCAAATCTTAAACCTATCGACTTCTAATTCCATCCAACAGTCCAGTATTATAATTCAAATCCAAATAGACTTAAATTAAATTTTAGAATCTATTTACACCCAGAATCACCAATTATCCCAATTCTAATATTAAATTATTATTATTCAAATTTCAATTTAATTCCCGTATTTAAAATTTAACTAATTCTATTAACTTAACCAAAATCTTTTTATTTCAAAATCAAATTATAATACATATTCGACATTTAAAATGAATTAAATGTTCAAATCTAGCGACCTAAAATTCCGGGTCGTTATAATTTAGATATTAAATTTCATTTAATTGCAATTAATCTAGTTATTATCGTTCAAATCCCAATAAATTGGTAAATTTTATTTCCATTCTTTTAAATTCCACATATTTTCATATTATAAATAGAATTGACATTATTTCCAATTATTTTCTTAATTTACACCAACATAACATTTAATTTAGATTTATTGCAATTGATTACCGGTTTTAATTTAATATACTAAATAAATGGTTAACTTATAATAATTGTTACCATTAACGTTTAATTCCACTTATACGATATTATTAACAACCAAATGTTGCCATTGATTTAGATCTAATTCAATAAATTAAATGAATGGGTAAACGATTAATAATTATCATTATTGCCAAATTTACTCACATTCATACTTAAATATCAACTAACAATTATTATAATTACTTATCTAGCATCGATTCTATCAAATTGCTATTTATTATGTATTATTTCATCAATTAATATAACTTTTGAATTTATTTCCCAATTCACTAATTTCAATCAATTATAACCTTACAATTGTTTCAACTAATAGGTATTGAACTAATTTAGTTACTTATCAACTTGCATCAACCTTATTACATTAATTTACATTCAGTTACTATTAATCAATATATTATTCCATTGGTTGTTCAATACCCTTACTCTTATTCATACTTTTATAAGTTTTCATTTCCAAACAATATTATAATTACTTACAGGACATTGATTTTATTTAATTATTATTTATTATTATTAATTCATTAATCAATTCACTATTTGTCTTTGTTTTCTTATATTCAATTCTTAGCCTAGTATAACAATTTACATTACTTCAATTAATCGTAATTTCATTTCAACTTTTAATACTTAGCATTAATTTCCATGGTTGCATTTCATTATTAACATTTGCTTTATTATAAATTATAAAATTATTATTTCTTTCTAAATTTAATTACAAAAATTTTATTAAAATAACCCATTTAATTATCAAAATTTACGGGTCGTTACACTCTCCCCCACTCAAAACTTTTCGTCCCCGAAAAGGGAAAAGAAGGGAAAAGAAGAATTAAGAAATCAATATATCTTACTTAAAATATTAAATTTATAAACAAATAAATTTACAAAATTAATTAATTTAGATAAAATATACCAATTTATAACCATTAAATCTTTTTATACTCAAATTAATAAAGTTTGAAAAATATTTTCAAAATATTTTCTAAGTCCAAAAATTACGAAAAATTTCGACAGAGTCTCCTTTCCACGAAGAGGCTCGGGAGAAAATATAATATCAAATATAATAATATACAACATACATTTTTCAAAATAATATATATCCCAACACGGGAAAATAATATAATAACGCTATAAACCGTAATCCGAAAATGTACCTATTTGTCGGGCAAACACGCTTAATTATGAAACCAAAAGCAGTAGCAATTTCTTCCATAACCTGTATTTCACTTATATAATCTAAAAGAGTTAATAATTATATAAAATGAAAAATTTAAGGTTGTTCAACCACTAACAACTAATCAATAATAATCACTTGCAATCACAACATACAACCATTATATAGAATCAACGCCAATCAATTATCCATTCATATCAAACAAAACAAATAGTTGTTCGGTTTTAAGAACTTTAAATTGTATAGAATGAAAATAAACTACTAAGTGCATCATTTACTCAACGGTCTTAGATGAAACTAAATAGATTATTCATACATCCAAACAATTTCAAAGTATCCTTGCCCAAACAACCATAAACCAAACAAACAACGATTTCAATCAACAGATTAAGTTTATTCTTATTAATTCCATTCATACATTTGTTGTTTGATTTCTTTTTCATTCATATAATGGTTTATCTTTTTTATTTTACATTTATTTTTGCAAAATTTCAATTTTCATTCTTTCATTTACTACTTAATTTCATTTATTTACAATATTCATTTATTACTTAATTTCATTTATTCATAATACTTTCCTTCAATTTTTAGTAGCCTTTCAATTATACTTAAGTTTATAACAACTACAACATCCAATTCTTATTTATTAAAAAATTTCATTAAATACTTTCATATTTCGAATTTTACTTGTCAAATTTCCTATTACATTTTCTTTTAACATTTTAACTTTTACAGCTGGTAAGTTATATGTATATATATATATATATTTATATTTATATATATATGTATATATATATATGTTAAAGAATGCAATTGACAATTTATACAAGTTTCTCATGTCTTTTAACTAATTAACGTTCAATAGTCATTTCCTTTGTTTTATAGGTTACAATTTCAACTTCTTTTTCATTACGTTTATAACTTAGCATTAAATCTCTTATTTCCTTTAGAGGTTTCAATTATTTATTAGTTACATTCCATTTTTCTACAATAATTGAAAGTATTAATTAATGGAAACTTAAGAACTAAATACCGGGTTAAATTTCAAATCATTTTAAAATAATAGATAAATATATACTTTCAACTTATATATCCAATTATATTTAAAACAATTTAAAATTTATATTTGTTTATCCAAATAAACCTGCAGTAAATCTACTACAGTGGCCTTCCCACTTTGAAACTCGAAAATGAATGTCAATGATGCGTGCACTCATCACCGAAATTATTTTCCAGCGACAAAGAAGGGTGTACATAACTTATTTCTTTTCAAAATTTTCTTCGAAATAATTCTTTCAAATCTTATTGGAATATTTATATCAGAAAATACTTCTAAATAATATTATTAAATTTCAAAATTCTTTGAAAGAGATTTCCAAAAATCCCAAAACTTAGGTCCTAAATTTCCCATTTTCATTTATTTTATTTTCAAATCCTACTTTACTAATATTTATAGATTACACTACCTAACAACCAATATATTAAAACCAAATATAACCTTTATAAAAAAATTATTTTATATACAGAAAATTAAATAGGAAAAATTATTTCATTTACCTATATTCATAACAAGTATTGTGTCGATCTGTCCTATTAAATATTTAGAAATCCCTATTGATGTCATAGTGTCCCATGCATCAACCAGAATTTATAAATACAAAACGGAACAAATTAACACAATATTAAAATCTTTTTATAACACTAACAAATACGCTCTCTCATATATATACACTCAGCGACTCATTATAGGGTATTACTACCCTATTAACAAAGAGTCAAACCCCCACAAAGCTAAGGTTTATCGCTAAACCAAAGCTCTGATACCAGATGTAACATCCCGCCTTTTTGTACGCTTTAAATCAACGATAAACTACACATGTCGGACTTAAACCATACAGAAGGACGGATTGTTATGCGGTAAATAAGAAAAAGGAAGAAAGAAATGAAACAAAACAGAATCTTGCAACGGAACGATAAAATATAATAATCAAATATACAGTTCATGAAGCTGTTTTACAAAATATTCGATTATACTTACACAATACATATCAGAGTTACACATACCAGAGAACAATATGTAATGCAGCAGAACAGTATGAATGTAGTGGAATATAACAAATAATAGTAATATAGATCTTTGTCTTCATCCTCCAGAATAAAATCTTCAAATCTTAAACTCGGACTGACCCGAGCGAATTGAAAAGACAAAACACTCGTGTCAAGACTAAAAGATCTTATGTAAGTTAAATCAACTATAAAATATGAGTGGAACGACGTCAGAGATATTTACAGGATTTGACATCTTCTATCCAGTGTCTAACGTGAGTGCAGTAACTTAAGAGATGCTCAGGATTCACATCTTCTAAGGATCTGTTAAACTATTTACTATGTAATAATATTTCGCTATTATAATAATGTTTATAGTAAAATAAACTTACTTTTAAATAGCGTTAAGGAGTTACCCAATCTCCCCCTTAAACACAATAAGAGTCCCAGTAGTCCATCCAGTATCGGCACATCTCCAGATCGGGAGACTACCCTAAATACTCCATAGGCTAGGGGAGAAAACCAAACTCGTACAAGGCGCGCTAGGGTAGGTGACACCGAACAACTAGGCAATGCCAGGGTAGATATACCAATTACGCTTCCGAGTCGGTGGTAACGCGTAGCGCGCAGCTACCGCCCACCCCGAGCCACACCCCCGAACCAAAAAAATCAAAAGTGGCCATCGAATTAATCCAAAAGTCAGAGTATAATATCAAAGGGATGAGTCCGATAAGAGGTGCTACCTTCTTAACCCATCAATCGCTCCTGTTTTAGCCACCTTATGCCAACTCACGGGAGTCGGGTCCATTTATATATCTCAAGGAACGTCGCCACCATCCTACTTCATTCTGCAATCTCCACCGCATACACGGTTGTTAACGTGGTTTTCACAGTTGGCAGGGAGTAAGACAACTTTCGATTCCGGTTTCTTTAACAACCAAACGTTATTATAACATCGCGGTCTTTTCAAAATAATTATACTTCAAAACCCGAGTATAGTATTCATTTCAAAACCATATAAGTACGATATCATTTTTGTTTTAAAAACCAAATCAATATGATATCATTTTAAAATCATAGTATTTCAAAGTTATAACATTTCGAAACCAAAGACTTAAAACTAAAATACTTCCAAAACGTAATACTTTGAAATTTACAACTTTAAACATAACTTCCACCCCTTACATGGTTTAAATATTAAAATATTTTATAAAATAAACCAGCTTCTTAAATTCCACAAATCAATTTCAAAACAACCCGAATTTCTAAATTTTAAATTTAACCAAATCCCTAAATCATAAATTTCAATTCAATTCGGTTTTCAAATAGACCATTCCAAATTATATCGATTTCAGAACAGATTTGATCCATAAAATAAACCATTTCAAATTCAATATATTTCAAAGCTTAAATATTCAATATTTCAAATTAAATTTTATAATTCATATATATATACATATACCAAATTTATTTTACTATTATTTAGTTTGAAATATTTGCTTAATAAATCCAATATCCTTTAAATAAAACTTCAAATTTCAATAACTGAATATTCCTCAATTTATTTAGACTTGATATATTCACTTAAATCACCTGAAACCCGTATTAAGTTATAAAACCAAATTCTTTTAAAATCTCTATTTTAATAAGTTCCAAATGAATTGTTACTAAGTATAACTCTTAATTAAATAAAATCTCAAATTAATTTCAAAACTATCTTCTCAACCTTGATTTGTAAAAATCAATATAAACTCTATATTAAAATATAATTTAAGTAAATACTTATCCATATTATATTTTAATAAATTCAACTTTATTATTAAACTTATTTTATACTTTAAACAATTTTATACATAGCTTAAAAAAAGAATTTAACTATATATAAAATAAAATTTATAAATATCCAAATCAATATCTCATAAAATCATATATTTCTTTACAAAACCATAGAAAATCATTTAAAATATTTTTATATATAGACCACGGTGTTTGTATATAATTTTCTACCCTATGGTCAAGTGATACGGATATTTATCATTTCAATCCGTAATTAAAAATAAAATATGGTTATATATCATTTCAAACTGCAATCCCGAAAATAAAAATGCATAAAAACTTGCAGTTTATAACAATATAAAATACAACATCCATTCACCCAATATCAATCATCAACCATTTATCACAATCATCATCCAATTCAAACAATAATATCAATATATAACAGATAATAAACAACAGGTATTTACTGGCAGTTTATATTTAATAATAATTTAATTAACGATTTAACTAGCAGTTTATATGGAATAATAAATCAATAATTTAACCGACAGTTATATGCAATAATAAATTAAATAACACTTTAATCCAATAAATCCAATTTAACAAAGATGATGATTAAAATACGCGAAACAGTCACAAATAAATTTCTAATCACATCAAAAATTAATTTAACAAACATAATAAATTTTAGAACTTGTTAGTGGGCTAAAACACTCACCTTTTGAATTTAAATTCAATTTAAATCCAATTTAAACCCAAAAATTAACCAGTCTCTGATTCGTCACAACCAGTGCCAAAATGTACGGAATTCCAATATGAACCTAGCGGAGAAAACCGCGTGTGAATCGGACCTCATATGCAATAGTTATATGCGTTAGAACATTCAGATTTCAAAATTTTAATAAAAATAAATAAAAAGGAATAAAACATACTCGTGTATGCCACGTCAACATGCTTTGACCATGCACGAAACCCTAACCAGCACTCTCGCGTTCGATCCTATCTGAGCCGCCGCCAAATCACCCCCCCTTCATCGACAATTCGCTGGCACTACGTGACCTTAGGCTACGATCAAGTCGCGCCGCCCACTCCTCCACATCAGGCCTCCACGTCGATACTCCATCACCACCTCCGGACCCCCCTAGCCGAGAACGACAACCGGCCACCTTTCCAAGATTTCTGTCAAAATTCTATCTTCTTGAGACAAGCGGTTACATCCTCGCGACCTGCTCGTCGAGCTCTTCACAACGGCACCAGCCGATCGTCGATTGGTCGACGATCCACTGTTGGATCGTCGGAAATCCATATGAATAGCCGAAACTGATTTGCGATTATAGGACAAATGATGATTCGAATCCAAAAACGAATCGCAAATATGAGATGCGTTCATTAAGAGCTTCGATATATAATTTTTTTGAATTTTTTTGAGGAGTTTGAAATTTCAATTTGATTTTTGAATTGCAATTGGATTTGGAATTGTCTACCATGAAATGAGGAGGTGAGAAGGAATTGTACGTACGAACAATTTGCAATGAGAAACAATTAGAGTTTGTAACAGGGTATTTATAGACAAACTGAAATTAGAATGGACTGGATCGATTGGATGTACGCTTTGAACGATAAAATGGCCCGAAAAGCCCGCTATTAAATATTTTTAAATAGATGTTTTTAAATATTTTAAATGCGATGGAATAGGTCTCAAGTTAAAATTTCATCGTATGAAGAAGTTATGCTCAAATCAAGTTATTTCAAATTGATTTCAATTAATTTCAATTTAATTGATTTTTGGGCGTTTTGAATCCGTACGATCAAACGACAAGTCTGATCGTTACGAAACTTGAAATCCTACAATAGTTCACCGTTACGGATCCGATGAAACTAGTTTCGTCGATATCCGATTCAGTGGCCAAAATGGCTATTTTTACATTAATTAAATAAATAAATTAATAATTGATTAATTAAATCAAATTTTCAATTTCAACTCTATTATTAACAAATTTCATCATTTTATTCCTAAATCATTTATAATAACTTAGGAAAAAATTTAGATACCAATTTAAAGTTGATTTAAACCATCGATTGTAGTGTTAAATTTCAATTTTACTATATTCAGAAATTATAATATAAAATCCCCAAAACCCATTTATTAAATTTTTAAACCTTGTTATTCACATCTCTTATCACCATAAGGATGCAACTAACATTGGTTCATGATTTATAACATTAAAATCTCCAAATTTCATCTTAGTTTCAATTAACGTAATATTTAGATATCAAATTTCATTTAATTGCAATTAATCCAATTATTATAGTTCAAATCCCAATAAATTGATAAATATTTATTTCCATTCTTTTAAATTCCACAAATTTTCATATTATAAATAGAATTGACATTATTTCCAATTATTACCTTAATTTACACAACCATAACCTTTAATTTAGATTTATTACAATTGATTGCCAGTTTTAATTTAATACACTAAATAAATGGTTAACTTATAATAATTGTTACCATTAACGTTTAATAATTAAATGAATGGGTAAACAATTAATAATTATCACTATTGTCAAATTTACTCACATTCATACTTAAATATCAACTAATAATTATTATAGTTACTTATCTAGCATTGATTCTATAAAATTGCTATTTATTATGTATTATTTCATTAATTAATATAACTTTTGAATTTATTTCCCAATTCACTAATTTCAATCAATTATAACCTTACAATTATTTCAAATAATAGGTATTGCACTAATTTAGTTACTTATCAACTTGCATCAACCTTATTACATTAATTTACATTCAGTTACTATTAATCAATGTATTATTCCATTGGTTGATTCAATACCCTTACTCTTATTCATACTTTTATAAGTTTTCATTTTCGAACAATATTATAATTACTTACAAGACATTGATTTTATTCAGTTACTATTTATTGTTATTACTTCATTAATTAATTCACTATTTACCTTTGTTTTCTTATATTCATTTCTTAGTCTAGTATAACAATTTACATTACTTCAATTAATCATAATTTCATTTCAACTTTTAATACTTAGCTTTAGTTTCCATGGTTGCATTTCATTTTTAACATTTGCTTCATTATAAATTATAAAAATTTATTTCTTTCTAAATTTAATTACAATTTTTTTATTAATATAGCTCATTTAATTATCAAAATTTACGGGTCGTTACACGACTGCAGCATCAGTGGCGCTTACCTTTGGACCTCTAGATAGAGGATGTTACAAAGTTAGAGGACTTAAAAGAATTTGATAATCAATTTTAAATAATTATTTTTTAAAATTTAATGAATTTGGGGAATTTTCCTTAATTGCTAATTTCGAGGATGAAATTCTTTTAAAGGGGGAAAAAATGTAATGACCCAGGATTTCAGTCATTCAAATTTTGGATGTTCCATTGATTTTAAATATAGAGAAGTTAATTTATTATGTTAAATAACTTGAATTTCAAATATAGCGATTTATTTAATAATCAAATTGTTAAAATGAATTTCTGAAATTGTTTAAACAATTGAATCTTGAATTTAATATGAATGAAAACAATTTCAAACCAGTTTCATTGGATCCGTAATAGTGAATTATTATATGCTGTCAAATTTTGTAGCGATTGGACTTCTCGTTTGATCGTGCGAGTCCAAAATGGTAGAAATTTATTAAAGGAATTTCATTTAGTGTAATTTTATTTTGAAAAGCTATCTTTGAATATGATGGAATTGGCTCCTGATATATATTCCATTATGTTGGAAATATGGGGTATAACATATAGAATGCCAGGCGGCACACTTTGTTTGGAGTTTGGAATTTTCACGGATGAATAGTGCCGAATTTATTTTCAATAAATAGCCCTCAACCTTCATCCATTTGCAAACCCTAATCCTAAATCTATTTCAGCCCTCATTAAAAACATTTCCATCAGCCAATCGATAACTATCGAAGCCTCTAGGAGTCGAAATAGCCTTCAATTTCAACTAGAGAAATGTAGAGAGCGTCCATACGAGCTTGCTCAACTGTCGCATCATTGAACGACGAGTCGAGGCTGTTGAAATTTGCTTGCATTTGTGACCAGCTATATGGGTTTCGTGGGTTTGATTTTTGCACGATACACACATGGCGCTGGCGCAAGGTTTTTGGCTTTGGGGGCTGGAGCGGCACGTGGGGGCGGCGGGTCGGTTGGTGTGGGAACGGCGAACAATTCACATTCGAGAAAGAAAAAAAACTGGAAAGTGTGAGCGCGCTTGTGAGCCTGGGAATGAGGAAGATATGGTTAATTTAAAACTTAAGTTAATTTATTTAGTTAATTAAATTTTATTTATCTCGAATGTTCAATAATTCGCAACTTTCTCGTACAAGGTCCATTTCAGCAGCAACAAGTTGTGTTGCGTTTGTATCAGCGAGCACTACGTTATGAAATTGGATTGGATGGATTCAGATCTAATTGGAATTTTGGGTTAAAATTTTGAATGTCCGTCCAATTTTGATTCAAAATGAAATGTTTTGGCGACTATTAAAATCAAAGTTTGAGTTAATCTCACCTTTTTGGTTAATCATAAAATATTATAGTCAATAAAAATTATCTATTGGATGTATGGATTTTTATTTTTGATAGTTATTGACTGTTTGGGTAATTTACTAATTATTATTAGTTGGATTGGATATATTCCCACCTATTGGAGTAGATGAGACCCTATTACATTTTCATATAAGAGCAGATAACCCTTTCTTTACGAGTCCCGCCTCGAAGCGGTTAATTTAGATTTTTATGAATATACTGTATGTGATGCAAGGGGACCGGTTGGAGGGATAAAAAGGGATTTCTCACGCTATTGATTTTATTTTCATATATACAGTGATATTTGACTTGTTGAATTCCATATTGAAGACATGGATATGACTTTGCTTAATTAGTGCTAATAAAACCGAGCTTCATTCTTGGTATTTTAAAATACTATAAAATAGTGATTTGATTTAAAAGGGATTTCAAGATGATTTTGGAAATTTTATATGTTTTAATATTTTTCCAAAAATGAAAGTATGATTTTGGATATTATAAATTGATAGTTTTTTAAAATATTCTAAATAGAGATTTCCGAGCTGTACAATATAGATTTTTAAAATCTTGGAGAATAAGTCTGTTTTTTATAATAAAGCGATATGCTTTAAAACGGAAATAGAAATATATTTAATAAAATATTTATTAATCGTTTTTTATAAGTGATATATATTATGATTTATTTATAAACGTAAAATTTATGAATGAGATTATTTATAAGAGTGATATTTTTAGAAAGGAAGTAAAGATTCATAAAATTGTATATTGTTAATAAAAATATGAATTTATGAATGGGGTTTATAAATTAAACGAAACTATCACCATTTAATAAAATGATAATAAATCAAACGGTGGATTTATTTTAAGATAGGAATGATATCTTAGAAATAGTTAACTCTACTTTGGAATTGAAGGTAAGGGTAAATTTGGAATGTTAAACAATATATTATAAATAAAAAGGGATTTATTAAAGGAATTTATCCATATGGAAGTAACGTTAAAACGAATGGTGATTAACATTTTAAATGAGATTTGTGAATAAGTGAGATTATAAAAGAAATAAAGTTATAAATAAAATTCATAAATAAATGGGTTTTATGAAAGGAAGTTTTATAAAATGGAAAGAGATTCTTAAATATAGTTTATAAATATGAAAATGATTGGGTTGAAGATTTAAGAATGGTTTTGTACCAAGGGAATATATATTATGTTCTAAAGATTGTTATTCATGTTAATATTGCTTAAAGTTGTTTGCAAATATTAAAATAATTTTGGAGGATTAATTGTTTAAAATATTAATATGGTTTGAAATTAATAATAATAATTATTAATAATGTTATGGTAATTTATTATCATTATTTATTTGGTAAACATTAACGACTGTTTTATTACTAATATTTTGAATTAATAATTATTATGTTTTAAGAGGCTAAAAGTTAATAATTATTTGATTATGATGTTTTCGAGTTTCTCCGTAAACAGACTTGGATTTTTATAAAAGAAGCTTATAAAATGGCTCGAAGATTAAGGAAGATTATTTACAAGGTAAAGAGGTCTATAAATAGATGGATACTTATAAACGAATTTTAGAAATGGGTTTAGAGATTTATATAAAGGAGTTTTATAAATAATTGCATGGTTTATAAAGGACTTGGAAAATAATTTATAAATGGTTTATAAATGGTTTTGGAAAATTATAAATGATTTTATAATTTTATATAAAGGAGATCTTCCTTAGCGTTTGGTAAATATACTTATACCGTTGAGATAAGTATATGGAATATTGTCTAAGTACTGAAAATATAAGGGTTTGTGAATATATCTTCGTAAAAGTATTTTGATATAAGCATTTACAAGGCAATTTTAATTAATGAAAAGATTAATTCAGGAGGCTTAGTGTTTCTTGATGCTTAATCAAATGTTGGTTTTTCATATGGAATTAAATCCCTGATTGAATGTTTGTTATTCGATAGTTAAATAACTGATTATCGGAATTTGGACTCGAAAGTAACTTTGAAAATATCTAGGAGAAACACGAGTTATGTGGTACACTCATCTCCGGTGACGCTGCATTGTGCATGTACATCTCGTTTCGTTCTTCTAGGACAATAATAAGGGAATATTGCAACACCGTATATTTTTAGTAACATTATTTAGGATATTTAATTGGTTAAATAAAATAAAATATGTATGATGATTAATGGATTAAGATTTATGATTAAATAAATGGTAGCCGTGCCATGTTACAACTGAACTAAAGAGCGAAAAGAGAATAAAAAGGTTAGGAAATATATAAGGGCAAAATAGGAACAAGGCATATCCTTATACCCTAAACCCCTTATGAATTCGTTCTATACGTTCATTCTATTTTCACAAACAAAAATACAGAGCTAAGGCCGACCACCGTTAGGAAGAGCAAAGAAGAAGAATTTAAGAGTAAGAATCAAATCACTTAATCAAGAAAAAATCTCACATCTTTAATCAAAAAGCCAAGGTGAATAATGACTACATCTCAATTTTTAATGGTTTTTGGTTTCTAGCATGAAATTCGAATTATTTGCAAATGTTTTGCCATGTTTTGGATGGTAAAATGTTTATCTATATGTTGTTGATGATTTATGCTAATTCACATAGATTTGTGACATGTTTTGATATGGAAACCCTATTATATGATATTTAATTACCTTGTAAATTTAAATATAGATCAGAAATGATATTTTTAGAGATGGGTTTCAATTTTCATAATTTTTTGAAATAACATGGATTTTATATAAAGTTTCTAGTGAAGAAAATTCTATTTTAGGTTACAAATTAATTACGGCCAAATTATATCAGATTAGGGTCTGAAATTTATATATGTTGGAAAACAAATTTAAAATGATTTTCTTGAATTTTTGTAGAATTTTCCTAAGTGTTTTGATGGATATATAAAATTATTTAAGGTATGGGACTTGAATGTTTTATATATTTATAAAAAAGAAAAGGGGTATTTTGTAAATAATCCAAATTCTTATTTCTGAAAAATAAAATTTTGAAACCAAACATAATTTGGCAAACAAGGCAGGCTAGGTACAAAGAAATAGTTTAAAAAATCAAATTTACATGCTTTTTCCCGTTTCAATGCTTTCGGCACCAGGCTTCCGACCCCTTACCTCCGCCTTTGACTCCATCGAAACCAATGCACATGGTTTCCGATACCTTGTACATAGTGAATTTGATATAAGTGGAAGGTATTAGGTTGAAATCAAGGTTTCGAAGGGATCAAATCACTACTTTGCTCTTAAATGAAAATGCGCCTGCTTTGCTTTCGACTGAATAGCTTTCGACTTAGTCTTATTTCGACTAGGTCGATGTTTTTAAAAGAATGGTTTTAAGAGGTTGTGCCTTTGTTTCAAAGTAACTACTTTTGACTAGGTCGAAACCCCTAACTGCTGTTTTTACCTTTTAACCCCGAATGGTTTCGAAAGGGTTATCTTGTTTTTAAAACCAAGCTGCTTCTCCAATGCTTTCGAAAGGATGGTTTCGACACCATCGCTTCTTTACTTTGAAAATGCTTTCAAAAGAGATGAGTTCTACTTAAATGTTTTAACAATACTTTTTCTCTATAAAAGGTAGAACCCAGATGGTTTCGAAAGGGATGGTTTTCATAGTTTTGAAAGGTGTTTCCATATGTTATAAAATTGAACTCAAATGCTTTTGAAAGGCTTGATGTTTTGATGCTTTTGAAAGGTTTTAAAGAAATGTTTCTAAGGGGTGGTTCCTCAATGGTTTCGAAAGGTTTTCCAACTATTTTGAAAGGTTTAAAAGGAAAGGTTTTCCAATGGTTTCAAAAGGCAACATTTAAAGGTTTTAAAGAAGGACGTCTAAGGTTTAAAGCTTTCAAAGGAGATGTTTTCAATGCTTTCGAAAGGATAAAATGAATGGTTTCGAAAGGTATGATTTCGAAAGGTCTGTTTTGGTCTTCATCCTAATGTTTTACTTGTGTTGAAAGGGATACTTTCAAAGGTTTCGAAAGGGGTACTTTCGAAATCTAGTCGTTTTCATCAACAAGGTTTTGTGTAAAGAATAAGTAGCATGGCAAGGTGATTTTAGTTAAGAAAAGAGTATATATGAATAATTTCCTTGTTTAAAGAATGATTTAAAGGTTTAAATCAATTGGAAAGAAAAGGTATTCAAGAAAATTTTTGTAGGTAGTTAATCCTAAGTAAAATGACTCAAGTATTAAAATACCAGATGAGACCAGTATAAGGTCACGCCCTATACTTTAGCTAGTAGCCCCTAGCTAAGAAGAGGTCTAAAATTCCAATGTATAGGGCTTTATCAGAAGTGAGACTAAAATTATGTTATACATATAAAGGGATCTAAAAAGGAAAGATAGGTTATTGGTAAGCCGGCAAAATCATTAAGATCAATTAGATTAAGTAAGGACAGTCCGTCCATAAGGGGAGTATCTAACAGTTGTTAGATTTTTATGTTTTTTCGGTAGGCTCAAGTCAGCCAAGTGTTAGTAGTTAGCTAAACAAAACTACAATGTATGAATAGATAGTCCATTTCAGCAAAGGGTTAGTAGTTGGCTAAACAAAACTATAGTGTATGGACAAATAGTCCATATGAAAACTGATATGTACATATACATGATGTTGCTTTACAGATTTAACCAGTTTTGGTTGCAGGATTATAATTTGCAAAAGATACGTTTTGAAAAGGATATTACTGAGGGGAAACCCATTCCACTATGCAGCGTGGTCTCACTTAATATAAGATAACCGAGATGTATAGTATTAGTCACACCAGGCTTTACGTCCAACTCGAAGTTTATTTCCCTTAAACTCTCGGGTGCCCAAAATTGATTTGAGTAGACCGAAAGTTGAGGTTTTCAGGTTTTAGTATGTTGGTGAACAAACTTCAAGCGGCGAGCAGGTGGGTGGCGGATAGCTAATTAGGATTTGCTGCTGTATTTTGGATTGATTCTGCCGTATTGTATATATAGTACTCTGGTACACCAACGGGGAATCATCGTATGCTGCTCTTGGCGTATTTATGTAATAACTATATTTTATCTGAACCTGGGAAAGCGATGGGATTATCGATTATGTAATGTGAATATGAAACATATTTTGTAAATGTAATCAGTATAATGTTGTTTTACTTGATTTTGTTTCATATTCATGTGCTTCTGATATTATGAATACCGTTATCATAGCCGTATTTATTCGTCGGAAGTTAATACTATGGATGACTACAACATCTATAATGCTTAGCTTTGGACCTCTAGATAAGGGATGTTACAACTCCATCTGCTAACGGTTAGTAGGTGATCTCCGATCTTATCTTTGACTGTTTATTTCCTAAAGAACCGGGACTGAGTTTACCGAAAACTACCGAATGTAGTTTCGAAGATATCGGGATTAGATATGTTATCCAAAAACCACATCGATCAAACTCAAGCGACATCCTGAAGATGATGGAATTGGAGGTGGAGTTCTCAATCATTTCGTTCAGTCGTAGAACGAACTTGCATGGATGAATGCTTATTTTGCATTGTTACCTGGAGGGTAGTGTCAGCATTTCTAAGTGGGAAGTGCTATATGAATGGTAAGAGCGTGGCCTCTTCGAGCCTCACACCCGGGAAATGAATAAAGAAGGGATATACAGTAGGGCTAAGTGGGTTGCACCCAAGTAGGGTATGATCATCCCAAGTTTAGAGCGATATTCATGTATGCTTCGAGATCGCATTGAGTGGTTGTTGATTGCAACCATAGGGTGTTCATATTCAGTGCTACTCGAGAAGGGGATAGTGCCTGTCCTGAGTAGCGTAGGTGCAACGTGTTGTAGCCTCCCGCATATTTTATCTAAAGGTGTAAGGATTTGGTGGGTAGATCCTTACCCTTTCATAGTTGGTATCCAATAAGAGCCTTCAGTTTTGGTTGCAGAACCTAATATGCTGGAATTTAATTAATATAACAATTTCAGCTATGATTAATAAGCACTTGTATATTAGACACTATTATAATATCAAAGGATTTCATATGAAATGTTTTGGTTATCGTAAGGTAAAATCCCGTCCATGTTTATATGCGGCGTTGTCTTACGTGATACCTTTTATTTTTGAAAGGTTTCAATAACTTTAAAAATCGAGTTGGGTGTGTTTTCTCACGCTGGTTTTCCAGACTGATTCGGATGTTATTTTATTATAATGCTCGGGTCAGACCGAGCATATTTACAGATTGTTTAAGATGCATTGGAGTGTATGAGACAAGTCGGAGGTCTTCAAGTCGTATTCTCTTATATGTTTATTTTTCACTACTTTATTATTTAGATTATCAGAAATTGTGAGGATAGGATGTTATAATTATCCAAACTGATGATTATGATTGTGGTTGTACTCCGATCAATGTATGTATATAATATTTTCTCTTCTGTAAAGATCATTGATATTATATTATATGTTGCTCCGCTGTGATTATGAGATTCTATGTTGTTTTTAGTTCTTTCTCTTCTTCTTTCTTCTTTCTTTCCTTTAAATATCCGTCTTTCCATTCAATTTGGATTGGACATGTGTGGTTTATTATTAGCTTGGATTTAAGTTAGCTCTATAATACCTAGGACAGGGAGCCCTATGGTTACTCATTTGCAAGTAAAGAAAGGCCTAGGTATGCAGGGTAGAGTGATTGCCAGCTGAGGAGTTTCAAAGGGTTTCTTCTCCGGAGTGGATAGGTTTCACAAGGGGTATCAGTATCGAATATACACGAGTAAGCCCTATCCTAGTCAACGCAAACTAAAGGTTGAGCTTTCTTATCCAGGCCTAGATAACGATAACTAGAACGTTATCCAAGCCTCCAGTCAAGTCTCTAAGCCAAAGGTCTTCTCCAGCTAAGTGACAGGGGAGATACACTTCTCAAGAGAAGTCCAAGGCATTTGTTTATGGTCTCGCTACCTACCTTCTTTAAAAGCTACCATAGGGATTCCACCTAAGTCAGAGGTAGCAGCAAGGGGTTGCTGTCAAGGTTCTACTTTCTCTGTTCTAAGGCTTGCATAGGTAGGAGCTTATATGGCATAATAGAAGGTGATTCCAACTTCACTTGCCTCTATGGTCCTACGCACTTTTCCATAGGGGATTCGATCTTTTCTTGAAGGAATCTTGATTCAATCCACAGGAGAAGCAGCATGGTAGCTCAATAGGCTCATTACCTTGATGTAACAAGTGAAAATCCCATCCTTGTATCAGCTAATATCCAGTCTTCTCTCTTATTTCCGTATCTATCCAACGCGCCTGAATACCCCAATGGTTAGGAGACTTTTTTTATTAGTAATGAGTGCAAAGCTGAGGCGCTTAAATACCCCAAGGGTCTGGAGGGACGTGCGTGGTATATTCATTAAGGAGCGAGCGAGATGAGTGGGAAGAAGTGAGGTGGGAGTTCTGTTGTTTAAGGAAAGGAAGAATATTCCTTTGACTCGAAGCTTGCCTTATTTTCTTGACTTGTTGACTCGAAGCTTAATGATTCATGAGGGCTCATTCTCTGCATCAAAGCACTCCTCCTTTAGTTGTCCTATAACATCCCCCACTTGAAGGTCCAAAACTAATTTCTACGGATGTTGCAGTCATCCATAGTTATTAATCCTCGGTGACCAAATATGGTAATGTTAGATAAATTGATATACCAGAAACACATGGATATGGAAAAAGGTTTAAAAATATCAAAACAACTTTCACATTCCATTCTAAAAACCCATTTCAACATTCTTTACATAATCCCACAACGTTAACCATATTCAACAAAATATAATTATTATAAAAAACTTCAAGTGCGACATATGAAGATGCCCCTTGATGACCATGGTATATAATAGGTAATAAACTACTTTGCCTAAACAAAACAATATAGCGGAATCATATGAGAGAGAACTCAATTAACTACATACCTCCTGAATGTCATTGAAATCTTATTCGTCTTAAGAGGTACCTGGAAACCTCAAATCTCAAGCTACTCAATAACAATTGAGTACCCAAGAGTTTAAGGGGAAAACATAAACTTCAAGTCAGACATAAAGCCTGGTATGAATAATAATTTTCCATCTTAAATTATTTAAATATCCAGCGAGACCACGCCGCTTAGCAGAACGAGTCTCCCCTCACTAGTACCTTAAAAACCTTTATAAACTATTTTCTGTTCTCCTGCATCCATAACGGTTAAATCAATTCAAGACATTATTATGCGATAATATGCAAAACGGTTGAATCAATTTTGGGCTACCCATCCCCATTCATTTCGGCTATCTGCCATAGTTATAGTTTCTACGATTTGCTATTAACCTAATAGTTTTCATCGGCTGACTAATAACCAGTTAAACATTTATGGACTCCCTATCCATTTATATAGTTTTTATGACAATCCATATTTTGGAATATTTAAATCGACAATAATTCCACACATGTTTGACTTAAACAATCTGGAACATAGATAATAAATGGGATTAATTAAGAAAAAAATAAGAAAAGAAGAAGAAAACAAGCATAAAATCTTGCAGCGGAACGATAAAATATAATAATCAAATAAACAGTTCATGAAGCTGTTTTCTATATATTTGATTATAATTTATACAACATTTATCAGAGTTTGCATATACAACAGAACAAAATAAAATGCAGGAGACAACATGATGAAGGAATAATAATAGTAATAATATACCAAATCTTCGTCCTCATCCTCTAGAAAAAATCTTCAATAAGCTGAAAACTCAGGGCTGACTCGAGCGTAATGAAAAGACAAAACACTCGAGTCAGGACTAAAATATACTTATATAAGTCAAATCAATATCGCATATAACATGAGTGTTATGACATCAGAGATGTTTACGGGTTTTGCATCTCTTATCCGATGGATAACGTGCGTGCAATAACTCAAGAGATGTTATGAGATTTTCCATCTCTTAACGGTCCGTCAAAATATTTATATATATTAGAATGCACTACATACATATGTCTAGTCAGTAAAATAAATATTAAAATAGCATTAAGTCTTTACATTGACCACCCTTAATGCGTTTTTAAGCATCGTTGTACAATTTCCATTTGACACCACTAGTAGCACATCGGTAGTCAGGGATGTGTCGTGATACGACAACACTAAACCAAAATCATAGGGGTCTCATATAAGGATAAAATATGACAAGGCACTTGAGGCAATGCCTAAGGCAGGATACTACCATTTTACCCTTCCCGACTGGTGGTAACGCATCATAGCCATGATCGCCCACCGCGTCCAATACTCTCATAATCTGAGAGTGCACACCAATCAATCACAATGTAAATGATGGTAATACGAAGAAGTGTGTCTATTCGGGGTAGCTAGCCCACTTGACCGGTACGGCTCCTGTTTTAGTCATTTCAATTTGGCACAAGTGCCAGGCTAATTCATCATCATTCTCTTTCTTCAAATCCAGCAAGCAATGCCAAATCCAACCATTTCGTTCTGTATCGTCACCCCACATACATAGTTGTTAAAGTGGTTCCAATATTGACAGAGAGTATGCCAATAAGAGGTCTCAATCTCTTTAACAACCAAACGTTATTTTACACACCAGTTGGTTCTTTTACATTTCGAAATAATTCGTATTTGATATCAAAATATCATATTTACTCAAAGTATACCATTTCATTTCAAAATCATTTTCGCCTTAATATTCCAATTTCGTTTCCAAAATCATATTAGATTTCAATTTAGGTTATAACATCATTTTAACCCAACTCGTATTTAAATCCGTGATTTAAATATAAACACTCCACCCTTTTTGACTAGTTTGAATTTTAGAAAAATAGTTAGAAAATTTAGATTGTTTAAAAACAGTTTAAATAATTAAAATAGTTTGATATAAAATAATTTAATATTTAAAATGTTTTATAAGTTAAAATAGTTTGGAAAATCAAAATAAATTTAATATGTAAAAAGAGTACATTTTAAGTAGTTTATATTAAAATAATTTATTTGAAATAATTTCAAAGTCAAACTGATTCAATTTTCCAAATCTTCTCAATTCAAATCAATTCAATTTCCATTTCCATTTAAATTGATTCAATTCCAATTCGAATTAACTTCGATTCCAATTTTAATTCAAATCAACTTCAATTTCAATTCCAAATCAATTCAGTTTCGATTTCATTTCCAATTTTAAACCATTTATATTTATATGAATTCGAGTTCGATTTTCAAAATATCGATTTATATCACTTAAATCAAATTTACCTTAATATCCAATTTAAAATCCAAACTTTCTAATATAATTCGATTCCTATCTCAATTTTGAAATATCGTTTTACATCACTTTTACTAAGCAATGTTTCAAAGTTCGAATAAAAGTCCAAACCTTTAAAACAACCCAATTTATGAAATTCAAATCATATCTTAGTTTTAACTTCAAAATCTTAAATGTGATCTTTTAAACAATTTCCTTTAATAAATTTTAATTTCATATTTTAAGCATGAGTTCGAAAACAATTCGGTTTCCATAAATTCAATTTTTATTTCTTTAAGTCAAAGTCATTTAAATAATTTCAAATAATTTTTTAAAAAGTCATTTAATTTAACCGATCCGGTGTCCGTATATAATTTTCTATCCTATGGCCAAGTGATCAGTTATTTCAATTTAATTTCAGGGATGGATATATATCATTCCAATTCAAATCATAGTGTCATAGGTATATATCATTTCAACCTATTTTTAATTTATTCGAAATAATTTGATTTATAATTTTAAATACGGTAAATAATTTACCTGGTGACAATAGGATATATATATATATATATATATAAACATCCCAATCATCCAAATATCAATCAATTGGCATCCGTCACAATCAATCATCCAACAGTCGAAATAATTCACAATAATTTCATAGTTATTAATATCATGTATTTTACTGACAATTAAATTCCAATTTCAAATTTAACTGTCAATTTTAATTTCTACAATTAATTCAGATATTAATTTATACGTCAATTTAACCATCAAATGACAGTCAATAAAATAAATAACTTCATGATATCAATTTATTGAACATCAGAAAATTTAAGTACGTTGTAAGTGTTATAAAACACTCACCTTGAGTTTTAAATTTTAAATCAAATCGAACGACGTTCGATTTAACCTAAAATTTTAGTAAGCTCCAACCGTCTCTAAATCAGTCTCTGAACGTAGTATTCGTCACCACGATTCCCCCCCGCTTTTTCATCCAATTCCGACAACATATGAAAAAGATATACATTTTTAAAGTTTGAAAACAATTTATATAAATAAATTTCTTTTTTTATACCATCAGAGAATCTGGGCCGCATGATTTTTGCTTCAGGAAATCAAGGCCATTGCTTTCTTCTTCTCGCATACGCCTAGGTTCCTTCACGAACCAACCACGTCGTTCAACCCTCAAATCGCCGCGACCACCATGACGCCCTAGAACTCGATCGGCCAACGCCATCGCGTGCGCCCACGCGAGCTCCACCAATTCCCCGGAGCATGAGACACTCGACTCCTCCCATGCTTCTAGATTCATGCACAAATGCATTTCCTTTACCATTGATTTGCCACTGACGTGCTCCACCATCGACGATCTTAACCGTTGGATTGATAGAGGTTGGCGAGCTCTTCGATTGCTTAGTTGGAATTTTTCGAAAATATGGAATGGATTGGGATAAAATGGAGGAGGAATGATCGAGCTTCCATGGACATTGAACCCTAAGTGGCTGCTGGAAGATATAGAATTAGGGTTATGGGAAAAAGGATACGCGTATATATACGTGTATACGTAATATTTTATTATTATTTTCCACTATTCACATGCTTTTTTGGACGTAATCCAAATGAGGTGTGTCGCTTGGCGTTTATAATGTTTTACCACTATTCCGAACATAATGAAACAAGTTTTGAGACCTAATTCGATCGTATGTGGAAGATAGCTTTGCGAATCAAATCATAACATTAAATCTTCGATATTTAATTCAACACGTTTCTATCCCGTATATCCCCTATGACCAAACGGTAACTTCAAACGCTACGAAACTCAAAATACGATAATAATATACTATTACGGATCCAATGAAACTAGTTTCATCGAATTCCGAGACTGTGCCCCGAAATGCTATTTTAACGCGTTGATTAAATCAAGCGATTTTGAAAATCGATAAAACTACCTGAAATTCAAATTTTTGAAAACTTACCAACTCCATTGTAGTTCAAATAGAATTTATATTCAAATTAGAAACCATTTTGATTCATATTAAATCACAATTCAATTATTTACACCATTTCGAATATTAAATTTTCACTATTAAATTAGTATATAAGATTTACAAATTTTAATTTTTCGACTTTTAATTTCATTCAAAAGTCCACTAACATCGCTCAAATTCAATAGATTTAAATCAACTTAAGAAACCATTTTCGTTCACATTTAAGTCTAGATTCACATATTTACCCAATTTCAATTATTAAATTTACTATTCATCAAATCCGTTTAATAGATATGTTTGATAATTTTAAATTGTCTCACCAACTTATCCAAAATTCCCATATCCAAAATCAATTAATATTTCATATTCAATATTAAAAAATAAATTAAACGTCCAAAACCAACAACCAAAATTCTAGATCGTTACATTCTTCTCCCCTTAAAAAAATTTCGTCCCCAAAATTGCTAAGGTAGGAAAAATGCTCCAAACCCGTTTCTTTTCGAAACCCCTTTGATTGAACATCTGTTACTACCTGTGCAGTTAATGCGCTTGGTAGATTCGAAGCGGTGAGGTGAAAAAAGTCATAGCGGGGATACAGCGAGGATATAGCGGGATATAGCGGATGGCTCTAAAATAGCATATAAAACTTGTACTTAATGTTTTTACAAATAAATAAATGGTAATTAAATAGAAAATTATCATTCAACTGAATTATAAATAATACATAAATAATTTTAAATAAAAACATGTGTGAATATACTTTAAATAAACGAAAAACTGTTATATCTGCGACTACGATCGCTTCTCAACTAACTCCTATTCCTCCGGTTCCGCCCCTGCTCCTACTCCCTGACCCACAGCCTTCTAGGCCTCCAGATTATGCACCTCTGCCGCAGACCATTCCTCCTCCTTCCCCGAGTCAAGGTGAACGAAAATGGACTTCTTTGTTTAAGCATAAACCCAGAAATGCAGGGAAGTACATTCCCGTTGACCTTACTCCTGTGTATGAAGAAGATGTACTAGTGCCTCCACAGAATGTTCTTGATGCCGGTGCTGTGATTTGGACTGACTCACTAGTTGGTTTCTTCCTTGACAAGCCGTTATCGTATACTGCTGTCAAACAAAAGCTCAAGTTCATTTGGAAGCTGAAAGGCTGTGCTAAAGTTAAATCGGATGGTACTGTTTTCCTTTTTAACTTCTCATGTGATGATGATAGATATAAAGTTCTTCAGAGTGACCCCATTATAATGAATAATAAAATGTTCATAATAAAACATTATGATGTTGCTGTCAGTAATATCACTGGCTCTGTTACCTCAGTTCCAGTTTGGGTTCATATGTATAATCTCCCTTTATTTGCTTGGTCGCCTTTAAGGATCAATTGGTTGTGTAGTCATTTGGGTAGATTATTGTGCATGGATGAAATGACCGAGAAGCAAAACAGGTTGAGCTACGCAAAATGTTTAATAGAAGTGAAACCGATCAAGGAGCTAGCAAATGAGTTTAAAGTTAAACTGGTGGAAGGTGGCTATCAGAAAATATATGTTGAGTATCAATGGAGGCCAGATGTATGTGTTTTGTGCAAAAAATTTGGACATACAACTGAATGCCGTGATAATAAAATTATGAGTAAATCTGAAAGAAAATGAAATAAGAAAGAATGGAAGAAAAGAAAACAAAGTGGATACTACAGGAAATGTACAAGTCAATAAAAAGGTCAAACCCTTTCAAATGCAGATTTCAAGGAAATGGCAACGAGTAAATAGAAAGAAAACAGTAACAGTTGTGAATGAAACAACCAGCGAACAAAAGAGAGGAGGTAATGAAGAAGTAGTGAATGAAATAGTTAGAGACAATGATGCAGATGAAAAGAAGGATAAGGAGGGTGATAGACATGAGCAGGGTAACGGGCGAGATGAAATGAATAAAGAAATTAGTGAAGACATATCTCAAACTGTAGAAGCCAACTATCAAACTATTACTGAAGATGTAAGCAGAGAAACAAAGAAAACTGAAAAGTCAACTGATGAGGATTCAGCTGAAAAACTACTGACATATAATAAATATGAAGCACTACTTGGTTTGGAAGATACAGAGTTTATAGTTGACATGAATGATGCAAGTAAAAATGATAGTGGAAAGAGTAGTGGAACACTGGGGGAAAATAGGGTAACTGTAACAAATAATGATGAAAATAATTTAAGGCAAAGGGAGCAGAGCAACAAAACAACGAGACAAATAAAGACATCACATACTATACAAATGCAACAAAAAGAAAACAATACTAAAGGCAAAGCAACAGTTAGTGAAGGAAGTAATGAAGATGCAACAAAAAATGAGCGTGCTCGTGTTGAAAGAAATAGTACTAGTGGTGGAAAAAACAACAGGAGTAAAAACAAGAACAACAAATACAATAGAGCAACTGATATATGTGGTGACATGCACAAGGATGAAATAGAATGCACAACAAAACCAACCGATCCCCCAGACATTGTCAGACCACAAAATGCAACTCCTCCACAAATATACTCCAATATAAAACCACCTTTATCCTACAAACCTCCACCCAATTCATCTCCTCTCAATTCCCCATCCATTCAACACTCCTCTCCACCCTTCCTCACACTAACCCAAATGGCCTCCACCCCTCTGGATAATGGAACAGAAAGCAGTGAAAACACCCCCGTTTCGGCAACAATTCCAAATTACTTGTCCTCTACGTAGGCAGTAACAAGGAGAATGAAGATTGAAATACTTAATGCCAGAGTTCTCCAATGATGTCACACATTGGAGCATGGAATATACGAGGGGCACACCATGTCATCAAGCAAGATCAGTGTAAACAGCTCATTGCTACTCATCAATTATCGGTGTTGGCGATACTTGAAACCAAACTGAATCTCACCTTAACTACTAAGGCAGTTGAATACATAAATCCTGACTGGAAGCTTATCCACAACCTAAACGAATCTCTCTATGGTAGAATCATGATTCTATTCAATCCCCATCATTTTCAAATTACTCCTATCCTCTCCACTTCCCAACTCATTCACTGTCATGCTCAAGATATTTCTGACAGTACATCCTTCTATATCTCGTTCATATACGCATCCAACTTAGCTGCTGTTAGAACCTTGGTGCTCTCAGTCATTCCATCTCTGAGGCAGTCCACCCATCCCTGGATAATATTTGGTGACTTCAACTGCTGCCATACACTCTCTGATAGAGTGGGAGGAAATCCGTTGTCCCTTAATGAGATTCAATCACTCAGTAATGTGATAATTGATGCTGATCTTGTTACTGTAAAATCTGTTGGTATGATATACTCATGGAATAACAAAAGAAGGCAAGGTAACAGGACTTTTTCTAGGATTGATCACTCCTTCACCAATCAATCTGCCCTAACCAAATGGCCCCTCCTTTTCAACCATCTCCCCCCTCCTCTGCTTTCTGACCACTCCCCTCAAATAATACATCTTCGTGGAATGGACACGAGAGGAAAAGCAAATTTTAAATTTTTTAATTCATGGGTTCGAGAACCTGACTTTAAATCTACTGTATTAACTGCATGGAGCAAAAATAAGAATGGTAATCATCTTTTTGTTTTGCAAGAGAAAATAAGAGAAATGAAAGATGTATTGAAGCTGTGGGAATTTAAAAAATTTGACAAAGGAGATAAAATGAGCACTAATATTCTGAATAAGCTAGTTGAGGTTCAGAAGGCTATGATGGATAATGTTCAGGACGCTAGTCTATCTACTTCTGAAACTACATTGTCTCAGCAGTACTATGATGCACTAACTCAGGAAAGTGATATGATTAGACAAAAGTCGAAAATTAAATGGTGTGAAAAAGGAGACAAGAATAGTGCATACTTTCATGCTAGTCTCAAGAACAAGCAGAGGGGGGAAAATATTATCACTATCTATGACATGAATGATGATCTTCAAACTGCTGCTGAAGGTGTTAAGGAAGCTTTTGAGCAACATTTCACGAGTATATATAGCAACACAAACAACTTCGTTCCTAATATTGATGACATCCCAACTGATATCTTACCCAGGCTTGTGAGGAAAAATACAACTTGCTATTCTCTGAAGTTACCCATGAAGAAATTGAAAAAGCAATGTTTTCTCTTAGTACTAACTCATGCGGTGGCCTAGATGGGTTGAATGCATATTTCTATACTACATGCTGGTCGATTGTATCTGGAGATGTGTGCAAAGCTATTACACTATTCTTCAAAAAGAGTAAAATTTATAGGTCGTTCAACTATACCAACATAGCATTAATCCCTAAGCACAAGAATGCTCATCATGTTAAAGACTTCCGTCCTATATCTTGTTGTAATACTATATATAAATGCATCTCAAAAGTCATTGCTACAAGACCGAAGAATGTCCTCCCATCAATTGTACCCAGCAACCAGGCTGCATTTCTACCAGGTAGGAATATTCTAGACCACATCCTTCTTGCTCATGAGTTAATTAAAGGATATAAAAGTAGAAATGCTACCCCTAAAGCTATGATGAAGCTTGGTATAATGAAAGCATTTGATATGTTACAGTGGGACGGTATTGTTCGCATCATGGGGTACATGAATTTCCCTCCTCATTTTATTGCATGGATTTTTGAATGCATCTCTTCACCAACTTATTCAATCAATGTCAACGGTACTACTAAAGGCTTTTTTAGAAGTAACCAGGGTATTAAGCAGGGAGACCCCCTATCTTCTTACATCTTCATTCTAGTCATGGAATTACTAACGAGAATGATAAACAGAACTATACAACAAGGGAAATTTAAATTACATCCAGCTTGTAAACACCCTCAAATCTCGGCGTTAATGTTTGCTGATGACTTGATTATGTTTTGCTCTCCTGACATCGACACAGTTAAGAACATAATGCTAACCCTACAATACTTTTATACTATGACGGGGGTAAAGGTAAACGTTCAGAAATCTGATATCATTCTAGCTGGAGTTAGCATAGCTCAAGCAGCTCAGATAACTCAAATAACTGGTTTATCTCGTAACCTTTCAACTGTATCCTACCTTGGTCTGCCACTCACAACATCCAGAATCACAACAAACCAATGTCTACCGATGTATGAGAAGATCACTGCTAGACTTAATTGTTGGACCACTAGGAAACTGAGTCAAGCTGGTGATTAACTTTAATTAAGCCAGTTACCTTTGCAATGCAAGTGTATTGGGCCAGAACTTTCGTTCTCCCATCTAAGCTTACACACATGATTAGAAGTGCTATTATGCGATTTCTGTGGTCTGGCAGAACTATGGGCAGATTTACTGTCCAACTAAGTATAGTACTGTTGAGAAGCCTTTGAATAAGGGAGGCCTTGGTATAATAAATTTAAAACAGTGGAATAGGGCAGCATTTGCAGGGCATGTTGACACCTTGTTTAACTGCCCAGATAGTCTATGGGCTGAGTGGTCCAAAAGAAATGTGTTAAAATGCAGGAGATTGTGGAACATGAATAAACGGCAAAACATGAGCTGGACTTGGCAGAGCATGCACAAGACAAAGGAACTCTTTCTTCCTCTTATTCAAATGAACACCAATCACGTATACAATGTCAGCTTCTGGGATGATTCATGGCTTGACAAAGGATTCATTCTTCGAAGGCAACTTACCTACAGTGAAATTCAACAAACCGGAGTCCACTCTAAAACGAATGTCAGAGATGTTCTCGAATACTTTCAGAAACGAATGTCAGAGATGTTCTCGAATACTTTCAGGGGCTTCATACATTTTCTTCTAATCAGAGAGTACAAAAACTATGGGATAGTATCAAAAACTTTACCCCACTGCCTACTACTTCTGATAAAATGGTATGGGGAGAGAAAAAAGGAAAATTTAAAATTGGTGAGGCATATGAATTCTTGATGCAAAACAATGCCAATCAAAATTGGAAATGGTGGAAGAGAACTTGGAACAAAGATAGTAGCATGAGAGAAAATTTTACTTTGTGGAAGATTTTGAATCGTTCCATACTAACCAAGGCTAAGCTTGTCAGTATTGGTATGAATGTTAACATATACTGTTCTTTCTGTTGTGCTCAACCTGAAACTGCTGAGCATTTATTCTTCGAATGTTTAGAAATTAAGCTTCTGTGGTCTGAAGTTATGATAAAACTACAAAGCAGTTGTCCCTTGCATGATAATCAAGCTGAATGGGAGCAAATATACGCAAAGACAAGTAACAAGCAAAAAAGAAAGAGAATTTTTTGTGTCACATTGAAGAGTTTTATATATGCAGTGCGGAGAGAGCGTAATTGTAGAGTTTTTGATGTCATCAATGCTAAAACTGCTGCTAACTTCAGACTTTAGTTAATTCATGAAATTGAGTCTTCCCTGAAGATGCTTTTCGCCTTCGACCCTGGAATAAGGCTGACCTTTTGTATGTAATTGTTTGTGTTTTTATTTACTTTTATTATCGTCTGTTTTTTCCTTTGTGCTTGTAGCACCCTGTTTTGTCTCTGTTTTCTTTGAGCTTTGCTCTTCGTTGTTGTTTGTGTCCTGTAATCTCCGGTGCTGCAATAAAATGGTCGGGGACCATCCAACCCCGTCGGCCTTGCCAAAAAAAAAGGAATTTGGTAGAATATTAGAGTATTTTCATTTCTAAAAATATATTAAAAATTAAATCATAAATTAGTTTCATAATTTTATAATGTCTAAATGCAATTTTTCAATTCATTTTATTAAAAAAGATATAGCGGGAATAACGGAATATAGCGGAAATAATGGGATATAGCAGAAATAACGGGGATTAAAGCGGAAAGGCTATATTCTGGGGCTATATGGAAAAATCATAGCGGTAGAAATCTACTATGAGATATAGCGGGGTTGTAGTGGGGTAATAGCTGGGCATTAACTACACTGGTTACTACCATTTCCTAAATCTTTTATTTCCACCCAAGTCCACTAATTTCTATTTATTCATCAAATTCCATTATTTCAAGTTATAATTCCAAATCACATTTAGTTAACATTTTTTTTCAAAGTTTCCAAAAATTTCTAATACCCTTAATTTTCGAATTTTTTTGACAGAGCCTCCATTGTACAAAGAGCCTTTAACAATATCACAAATATGACAAATATAATATACATCGACCCACACAGTCGGAAATATTATATATATATATATATATATCAATGTTTATCTCATTTTTTCTTTTAATGCGTAGGCGTACCTTATATTCGCGTTATTAAGCGAATTCACTTAATTTATGTACAATTACGCAACCAAAATCTATCCCAATAGCACCCTGTACCCGTACTTATTCAAATGAAGCACGTAAGTTCAATGACCATGAAATTTTATAACATTCCATTCCTTTAACGAACTTAGACCCATGTTTTTATAGAACAAACATATTATAACATGTATATTTCGAATGCGTAAACAAGTACAAGGTTCAAATATTCAATTATCCATTTCCAATCAATGTATATTCAATTTTATTCAATTTCAAATTGATTCACGTTCACTTATTTACATTCATTGAAATCAAATTTCTCTTACATTCAATGATCAAAGTTATTATATTTAATTTAACATTACAACTTAAGTTCATTTACATTTTGAATCAAATTCTATTTTGTTTGACTCATTTTGTTAATTTATCCCTTTACGAATTTTGTTTTTTTCATTTCCATTAACTTCCCTTAAGTTAAATCAAATTTCATGTCTCATTTTAGATTTCTTTTTCATATCTTCAATGTTCACCAATTTTATTTACTTATATTTATCAATTTGTGAGTTGCAAGACTTACATGTTCTCACAAACTCTTCAGTTGTAACATTCATATTTTTTCCTTTACATTTAACTTCATAAATTTTCATTTAGTACTAAATTCATTCATGAAACATTTCATTTATCATTTCCTTAGTCTATCACTATTTTATAAAGGTTCGTTTCTTTTTATTCCAACTTGTTCAAGTTTATAATTTTCACAAAAAGTTACAACTTAATCTACAACATTCTTTGCATATTGACATTTAATTCTATAAACAACTTACAAGATATTATTTCATTCGCTTGCCTACTCTCTTAAGTTCCATTTACTTGTTCAATTTAATCATTAATCATTTCAATATAAACTAATCAAGTAGATAACATTTATTATAACAACTTAAATTTCATTTATAAACATTTTAATTACTTAAGTATCGATTCACTTGTATAATATTCCATTACATATCCTATAAACTTATTAACTTCTTAAACATTTATGGTAAGTTATTTTGATGCTTTAGAATGTAATTGAGTATTATATAAATTAATCTTATTCATTTTATTTAAGCTTTCATGGGTTAAACTATATTTATTTACGTCATTTCACTAACTCAATTAATTTAACATTTCTTAAGTTAATATTTTTCTCATTTCTTAAATTCAAATTTCTTTTATTTGCTTAATCAAAATATTCAACAATTTTTAAGATTTACTTTACCTTTCTGTTCAAATCTATAAGTTATAAACTTATTTTTATTTATACTATAATTTATAAGTTCAAAACTGTTTTTATATATTTATCAAATCATACTTGAAATATTTTTCACAATCAAAACTTGTTTTAACCGAAAATAAAATTTTCCTTTGGTAGCATTTCTCGCTCAGAAACTCAAAAATGAATACTGGCAATGCTGTAGTCATCTCCAAAACAATTTCCCAATGACCAAAGTGAGTTTAATGCTTTATTTCTTTCAAAAACCCTTTCAAAATATTTTTCCAGTCAAAACTCTTCCAATTAATATTAATATTAATTTTGAAGGCTTTGAAAATAAATTTTGAAAGCAATAGGTTATGGATTCCAAATTCTTGTCTTTTAAATTCTTTATATTTATAAACTATATTATAAATATACTTATACAAATTTCATTACATTATTGTCAAAACAATATTTTAAACAGTTCTTACTGCAACTAGATCTCAGTTCAATTTAGTTGTTGAATACTTCATAAAATAGAATTCACAAAGTACTCGTTTTTAATTTAATTCGACCAATAATTGATGATAACTGAATATTATCATCCCCTAACCAAAAATTCATTAAAATTATCATTTTTTATAAGTATAATTTAGGTAAAAATATTTTTTTACCATATTTTAAAACAAAATTATGTCGACTTGTCTCGTTTAAGTGTTTAGAAACACCAACGGATAACATGGCGTCCCGCACATCGACGAGAATTCATAAACAACTCAACGAATAAGTAAACACAATATAAAACAATTTATAACACTAACAAGTATGCTCTCTCATATATACACACTCAAATAGACTCATCCTAGGGTATTACTACCCTATCTCAAATGAGTCGAACCCTACAAAGCTAAGGTTATCGCTAAACCAAAGCTCTGATACCAACTGTGACAACCCATATTTCAAAAGGTTTAAATCGATAATAATTCCACACATGTCCGACTTAAACAATCCGGAACATAGATAATCAATGGGGTTAATTAAGAAAAAATAATAAAAGAAGAAGAAAACAAACACAGATTCTTGCAGCGGAACGATAAAATATAATAATCAAATAAACAGTTCATGAATCTGTTTTCTATACATTTGATTATAATTTACACAACATTTATCAAAGTTTACATATACAATAGAATAAATAAAATGCAACAGACAACATGATGTCGGAATAATAATGGTAATAATATACCAAATCTTCGTCCTCGTCCTCCAGAATAAATCTTCAATAAGCTGAAAACTCAGGGTTGACTCGAGCATAATGAAAAGACAAAACACTCGAGTCAGGACTAAAATATCCTTATGCAAGTCGAATCAATATCACATAGTGTTATGGCGTCGGAGATGTTTGTGGGTTTTACATCTCTTATCCGGTGTATAACGTGCGTGCAATAACTCAAGAGATGTTACGAGATTTTCCATCTCTTAAGGATCCGTCAAAATATTTATATATCATAGAATACGCTACATACATAATGTCTAGTCAGTTTTATAAATATTAAAATAGCATTAAGGCTTTACATTGATCCCCCTTAACGTTCTAAGTATTGTCGTACAGTTTGCATTTGACACCACCAGTAGTAATCTGGGATGCGCCGTGATACGACAATACTAAACAGAAATTGTAGGGGTCTCGTATAAGGATAAAATTATGACAAGGCACGTGAGGCAATGCCCAAGGTTTACCCATCCCGGCTGGTGGTAACCACGTCATAGCCATGATCGCCCACTGCGTCCATCACTCCCATAATGCGAGGGTGCAGACCAATCAATCACAATGTAAATGATGGTAATACAAAGAAGTGTGTCCGCATGGGGTAGCTAGCCCACTTGATCGGTACGGGTCCTATTTAGTTATTTCAATTTGGCATAAATGCCAGACCAATCCATCCTTGTTCTCTTTCTTCAAATCCAGCAAGCAAAGCTAATTCTAACCACTTCGTCCTAGATCATCACTCTATGTACACAGATGTTAAAGTGGTTCCAATGTTGACAGAGAATGTACCAATAAGAGGCCTAGGTATCTTTAAAAACCAAACTTCGTTTTACACACCGGTTGGTTCTTTTACATTTCAAAACATTTCTTATTTGATATCAAAATATCGTATTCGCTTAAAAATCAAATCCAATTTGAAATCAATATACCATTTCATTTCAAAATCATTTTCGCCTTAATATTCCGATTTCGCTTCCAAAATCGTTTCGAATTTCAATTTAGGTTATAACTTCATTTTAACCTAATTCATATTTAAATCCGAGATTTAAATATAAATACTCCACCCTTTTTGACCAGTTTGAATTTTAGAAAAATGGTATGAAAATTTAGATTATTTAAAAATAGTTTAAATAATTACAATAGTTTGATATAAAATAATTTAAGTATTTAAAATGTTTTGTAAGGTAAAATAGTTTGGAAAATCAGAATAAATTAAATATGTAAAAAGATTATATTTTAAAAAGTTTATAATAAAATATTTATTTGAAATAGATTCAAAGTCAAACTGATTCAATTTTCCAAACCTTCTCAATTCAAACCAATTCAGTTTCCGTTTCAATTTAAATTGATCCAATTCCAATTTCCATTTGAATTAACTAATATTCCAATTTTAATTCAAATCAATTTCAATTCCAAATCAATTCGATTTCGATTTCAATTCAAATTTTAAACCATTTAGATTTATATGAATTTGAGTTCGATTTTCAAAATATTGATTTGAATCGCCTAAATCAAATTAACCATAAATATCCAATTTAAAATCCAAATTTTCAAATATAATTCAACTCGAAGCACAATTTTGAAATATTGTTTTATATCATTTTTACTTAGCAATAATTTGAAGTTTGAATAAAAGTCCAAACCTTTAAAACAACCCAGTTTTCGAAATTCAAATCATATTTCAATTATACCTTCAATATCTCAATTGCGATCTTTTAAGCAATTTCATTTAACAAATTTAATTTCACATTTCAAGCTCGAGTTCGAAAATAATTCGATTTCCATAAATTCAATTTTTATTTCTTTAAATCAAAATCATTTGAATAATTTCAAATCAAATTTTTTAAAGTCATTTAATTTAACCAATCCGGTGTTGGTATATAATTTTCTATCCTATGGCCAAGTGATCAGTTATTTCAATTTAATTTCAGAGATGGATATATATCATTTAAATCCAAATCAAAGTGTCATAGGCATATATCATTTCAACATGTTTCTTAATTTATTCAAAATAATTCAATTTACAGTTTTATATACTATAAATAATTTACCAGGTGATAATAGGATATATATATATATAAGGATAAATTAACATTCAATCATCCAAATATCAATCAATTGGCATCCATCACAATCAATAATCCAACCGTCAAAATAATTCACAAAAATTTCATAGTTATTAATATCGGGTATTTTACTGGAAATTAAATTACAATTTCAAATTTAACTATCAATTTTAATTTCTATAGTTAATTCAGATATCAATTTATACATCAGTTTAACCACCAAATGATAGTCAATAAAATAAATAACTTCAAGGTATCAATTTAATGAACATCAGAAAATTTTAGGACGTTATGAGCATTTTAAAACACTCACCTTGAGTTTTAAATTTTAAATCAAATCAAATAACGTTCGATTTAACCTAAAATTTTAGTTAGTCCAATTGTCTCCAAATTAGTCTCTAGACGTAGTACTCATCCCCACTATTCCGTTGCCGCTTGTTTTGTCCAATTCTGACAATGTACAAAAATGATATACATATTGAAAGTTTGAAAACAATTTATATAAATTTATTTTTTATAACATCATAGAATCTGGGCCGCACGATTTTTTCTTCAGGAAATCATGGCCATTGCTTTCTTCTTCTCACATATGCCCAGGCTCCTTTACGAACCCATCATGCCGTTAGACCCTCAAATTGCTGCGACCACCATGACGCCCTAGAACTCGATCGGCCAACGCCATCGTGTTCGCCGACGCGAGCTCCACCAACGCCCCTGAGCACAGGACATTCGACTCCTCCCTTGCTTCAAGATTCATGCAAGAACGTGCACCCTTTACCATAAATTTGTCGTTGGCATCGTCCAACATCGACGATCTTAACCATTGAATTTGATAGAGCTTGGCTAACTCTTCAATTGCCAAATTGTAAGTTTTTGAAAAGATGGAAAGAATTGGCATAAAATTGAGGAGGAACGATCGAGCTTCCATGGCCGTTGAACCCTAAGTGGCGGCTGGAGATATAGAATTAAGGTTTTGGGAAAAAGGATACGCATATATATACCTGTATACGTAATATTTTATTATTATTTTCCACTATTCACATGCTTTTCTAGACGAAATTCAAACAAGGCATGTCACCTGGTATTTATAATGTTTTACCACTATTCCTAACACAATGGAACAAGTTTTGAGGCCTAATTCTACCGTATGTGGAAGATAGCTTTTCGAATCGAATTATAATATTAAATCTACGATATTTAATTCAACGCGTTTCTACCCCGTACGACCAAACGGTAACTCCAAACACTACAAAACTTGGAATCTGATAATAATATACTATTATTTATCCAATGGAATGGGTTTCGTCTAATTTCGAAACAGTGCCCTGGAAGGCTATTTTAACGCGTCGAGTAAATCGAGCGGTTTTCAAAATCGACGAAATTACTGAAATTCAAATTTTTAAAAACTTACCAACTCAATTATAATTCAAATAGAATTTATATCCATATTAGAAACCATTTAAATTCATATTAAATCACAAATTCGATCATTTACACTATTTTAAATATTAAATTTTCACTATTAAATTAATATATAAAATTTCTAAATTTTAATTTATCGACTTTTAATTTCATTCAAACGTCCACTATCATCGCTCATCAAATAGAGTTTAAATCGACTTAAGAAACCATTTCTGTTCACATTTAACTCCAGATTCACATATTTACCCAATTTCAATTATTAAATTTACTATTCACCAAATCCGTTTAATAGATATATTTGAAAATTTTAAACGATCCCACCAATTTATCCAAAATTTCTATATCCAAAATCAATTAATATTTCAAATTCAACATTTAAAAATAAATTAAACGTCCAAAACCAACGACCAAAATTCCGGGTCGTTATAGTTTTCATGGGATTACTATAAACCTATTGATAACTCCAGTATCATTTCTTTTATCCTTGTTTTCTTGGGCTGACTAGGAACCTATTGACTAACTATCAATATCTTTCTTTTACCCTAGTTTAGATGGGATAATCAGGTACTTATTGACTATCTATCAATGTTCATTATCTTATCCGGATATAGTTTTCATGAGCTAACTATAAACCTGCCTAACTGATATCTTCAATTATACATAGTTTTCATAGGCTTACTGTGAATATATTGGCCCCTGCCAATATCATTTTCCTTAAATGGGTTTCATGGGCTTACTATGAACCTTTTGGCCCATGCTAATATCTTTAATTCATACTCACTGTTGGTCGACCTAACTGATTATTCTGCTTGTTCCCAAAATATCGGTTTGGGTTCGTAACAAAGTGAATATATACATATATGAAGAAGTAATTATAATAACTTGGTTAATCCCTTTATCCCATTTATAATTCTTCAAAAACTTCATTTCAAATTATTTTGTTTGTTAATATGCCATGGTTTAGCTTTTAAATGAGATCGGGTTATTAATTTTGAAAATTATACTTTCGAAACATTCGAAACTTTGCTTTCGACCTCACAAGATAACCGCCTTCGAAAGCATATATCTCTTTTCAAAACATTAGGCTTTTGCCTTTAAAAGAGCTTTAAAATCCTTCTTTTGAAACTATTTGAATATAATAAAGTGTTACTTATTAATTATTGGAAGCATAGCTTCGAAACCATTGGAAGTATCTCTTCCTAAAGCATTGAAACTCCCCCTTTGGACATCATTGGGTTTGCCTTTAAAATATCATTTGGGTCCAACAAAATATAAAAACGAAAGTATCACTTTCGAAACCATTTTTATTATATAATAATATTGGAAAAATTTTGATGACGTCCAAACCATCCCTTTCGATAGAGTCAAAAGCATACGTTTAAAATATTGAAGGATAGCTTCGAAACTCCTTTCGAAACCATTGCCCTCGAAACCCATAACCCTTTCCGAAGCATTTAGAAAGCGGCTTAATATGGCTTTAAAACAAACAATACCTTTTGACAGCATTTATGACTTCAATACACTCGAAAGGAAAAAGAATCGACAGAGGTTCGACTAGGTCGGAACCCCTTCTTTCGAAAACATTGATTTATAAGGAATTCTATCGAAACCCCCTTTAAAACAGATATGGCAACCCCTTCGAAATATCTTATAGAACTCCTTTTGAAAACATAAGTATCGGCTAATTCGAAAGCTTAGTAAAATAAAGGCATACACATATCTTTTTAAAACAAACCGAGGTAACTACCCCATCAGAAGGTATCCTTTCAACACCATACATTTTGCCTTTCTCCAATCCACTATGATCACCTAGATGATACCCTATGTATTGAATTTATCTTAATAGGGTTTTGACATAGTGGAAGGCAAAAGGTAAAGGGAGAAAGGTACTATGAACAGAGGCGAAACCTGTTTTTCTATTTTAAATACTAAATTAAGCAACTTATATAAACTAACCTACCTATGTGCAAATTTATTATTGGTTGCCTTAAATTTTCCCATGCTTATCAAAACTAACTACCCTTTTATTTTGGGTAAGTATCAAGCTTAAACTTTTGTAGATAAAACCTTCCTTTCAATTTACACATAAATCAATTTGATCCTCTTCTCAAAATAATTTATTTTGTATATCAAATCACTTAAGAAAAATCCCCAAAAATCAGAGAAATTTACTTCGATCATGTTATCTAACATATCAAAACTTCAAATCCAAATTGTCAATATATTTTTCTGAAATAAATTATCAACCCAACGTATTATATCTTCACTCAAAAATTCAAAATAATATTTCCATAGCTTGGAAAATTATCAAACTTAAAACCCAACTCTAAAATCATGTTTTGCATAACGTAAAATTTTTCCATGGCATTTAAACATCAATATCACACTTTTTTGATCTAAAACTGTATAAACCATTATTTAAACAATTTCGTTTAAATTTAAACAAATCAAATTTGAGTATATCATCATCAAACATCATATATTCAGCAAATAAAGATGGAAATTATTATTCACCTTAACCTTTGATAAGGAATATGGATTGAGATGAGTTTGATTCCCATTCTTTAATTCCTTTTCTTTCTTTGAATTTCCTTTCTTTTTACTCTTTAACAGTGGCCGACCTCTCCTCTTAAACTTATGTTTTATTTTTATGAAGAATGAAAATGTGTACGTGAATGGCCTAAGGAATATATATATATATATATATATTTATATATATGCATATATGTAAAGGATATGTGCAGCTAATTCCCATTATACCCTTTTTATTTATTCATTATCATTTAACTCTTTAAGAGCCTACTTAAATAATTAATTAAGCATGGCCTTAATATATTTATTCAAATCTCAATCCCCGTACTACTTAACATTTTCATTATACTATTTAACTCATCTAATTGAATCTCCTGAATAATGTTATTAAAAATTAGAGATGTTACAGGCTCCCCTCCTTAAAGAATTTCATCCTCAAAATTCAATAAGGACGAATACTAAACATAGAAATCATCTGTAACAACACTTAACTACCATACTGGTCTATTTGACTAGCAACTATCTATTTTAATCTAATATAGACATACTCTCAAAACAGTTTACGATAAGTATCTCTAACCCTATCTTCTGTCTCCTAAGTACATTCCTTCTCATTATCGCTCCATTGAATTTTCATCAACTTAACTTGGATCTCAATCTTTTCTCATCATTTTCCACAACCCGAACTGGTTGTCTAACAACAGTCAAATTAGGCTCTACTACCAAATCTTCCAATTCTATTAGTGGAACTAGTCTCTGGATCATGCACATACTTGCAAAGACGAGACATGTGGAATATACTATGAACCTGCCATATTGCTCGACAACTCTGCTCTATATGCGAGCTTTCCAGTCCTTTCCAAAATCTGGAATGGACCAACATATCTCAGTGCCAGTTTTCTTGACCTTTCAAATTGTATCACACCCTTCATTGGTGACACCTTAATAAAAACCCTATCTCCAACTGAGAGCACTAAGTCTTCATGCCTTCTATCTGCGTAACTCTTTTGTTTGGATTGAGCTTCCTTCATCCTTTCTCAGATAAACTCAATCTTCTCTGGCGCTTCTCTAACCATATCTGGACCTAAGACTAATTTGTCTCCAGTCTCTAACCAACATGACAGTGATTTACATGGTCTTCCATATAAATTTTCAAAAGGCGTCATTCCTATACTAGTCTGAATACATTATTATAGGAAAATTCAATCGGATGTAGGTGATCTTTCCAAGGTCCACCAAAATCAATAACACAAGCTCTCAACAAATCTTCGAGTACTTTTTTGACTCTCTCGGTCTGCTCATCCATCTGTGGGTGATATGTGGTAAACATCTTGAGTTAGGTATCTAATACTCTCTGTAGACTTCTCCAAAGCTCTCTAGTGAATAATGCATCTCTGTCGCTGACTATGCTACTAGGAATTCCATGAAGTTTAATTATGTTCTTTATGAATAACTTAACCAAAATAGGTGTCGTCCTGGTTGACTTGACTGGAATGAAATGTGCGCTTTTGGTCAACTTTTCCACTATAACGCATATGCTTTCATTTCCCTTGTTTGACCTTGGCAGATCATCCATAAAATCCATGGATATAGAATCCCACTTTCAAACTGGAATCACTAAAGGCCGAAGCAACCTACTCGGCTTTTGGTGTTTGGCTTTCACTTGTTTGACAGTTGGCACACTACCTAATCCATAAGCCAACACCCCTCTTCATGCCTTTCCAATAGAAGCTCCTCTTCATATCTTGATACATCTTAGTTCCCCCAGGATGAATTGTAAACTTGGATCAATGACTTTCTACTAGAACTTCTCTTCTTAAGTTCTCTACATTCGAAACACATAAGCGTCCATTCTTCCTCAACCATTCTCTCTAGTCGATGTCAAAATATTTAAGATCATAGATCTCGGATCCTGCCTCGAGTTTTCTAATCTTCTCGACTAATTTTATCATCTTTATTCTTAGAAGCTATCCTCTCGATCAGCACTGGTCGAACCTCTAAATAGGCTAACATAACTATATCTTGACTAGAACCAGCAGTCGACCTTGACTGTATACTACAAGTAGTCAAAGCTTCCAAATCCTTCCATTCTGTCAACATAGCTAACACCACATTCTGATGTTTTCTGCTAACGGCGTCTGCTACCTTATTTCCTTTCCCAACAGTATATTCTATACCAAAATCATGAGCAGTCAAAAACTCCAACTACCTTTTCTGTCGCATATTCAACTCTTTCTAAGAGAATAAATATCTTAATGACTAATGATCAGTGTATAGCTCAAATCTCTCCCTTAAGAGATATTGTCTCCAAATCTTCAATGCGGAGATCACCGCAGACTACTCCAAATCTTGAATAGGATATCTCACCTCATGTATTCTAAGCCATCGGAAAGCATAAGTGTTTGCATAAAAAATGGGCAAACACCTCCAAGTCGTACGATTTAGTTGATTATATGTTGTTCTTAACGATTTGGGTGATTTATGCAAATATATAAAACAGATGGACTAAACTGCAAAAGACACACAGATTTATAGTGGTTTGGCCAGATTGTGCCTACGTCCACTTTATATGTTATTCTCCTTTTCTGTTCAGATTACAAGTACAAAGCTTTGATTACAAGAATCTGAAAGTTGTTTGAAAGTTCTATCCGTGCTTGAGCTCTCAAACTTGTCTGCCATTGTTGTATCCCTGCCCCTCTATTTATAGAGTGAGGTTGGGGACAGGGGTCTTGGACATATATAGCTGCTGGTGGGCCTGGGCTGATGTATTCTGGCCTGGTGTCGTTGATCCGGTAACACCTTCCTCACGTTGGTTCGGTAGTGGTGGTATGCCTCTGGTTCGGTAGTGAATGGTATGTGGGTTGGTCCGGTGGTGTGGGCGTAGCTTGGTCCGGTGGTGAGTGAAGTAGGTTGGTTCGGTGGTAGGTGAAGTAGATTGGTTCGGTGGAAGGTGAAGTAGATTGGTTCGGTGGTAGGTGAAGTAGATTGGTTCGGTGGGCAGGGGGAGTGTGTTGGTTCGGCAGTGCCTTAGAGGTGAGAAGTAGGTTGATTCGGTGGTAGGTGGCTCGGCGGTATCTCCTTGCTTTTGGCTCGGTGGCATCTTCCCCCTCTCTGGTTCGGCAATACCGGTCTAGTGAAAACACGCCCAACACTTGCCCTCCAAAGTGGGGCATATGCTTGCATATACCGCGCTTTATTTTAGCTTGGACATTCTCATCCGGTCCTGTGTGCCGAACCAGTTGTCCGGTCGCTCCCATTTGCCAATAAGTATAGGCGTCATGCTTTCGTTATTCCCTACCGAGTTAGATAGCCGAATCAACTGAGTGCCGAACCAAACTTGACTGTTCCAAACAGCCGAATCAACCGAGCACCGAATCACACTTAACTACCGAACCAGGTGAGTTTGCTTTTGCCGAATGAACTTTTATGGATGGATTACCGAATGGGACAGGGGGTTCGAATACCGAATGAACTTTCATTTTTGAATTGCCAAATGAAACTTGGGGATTTGAGTGCCGAATGGACCTTATATACTTGAATTTTTATGTTTTGAGTTACGAGTGAAATTCCAGACTACATATACTTGCATGTTTATACCTTCCGTTTTAAGGATGTACTTTCTTGAGTTGCAGATAAATGTCTCATAAAGTGGAAACTCGATCAGATAAGAGGAAATCTATGGACAGAAGAGAGTCCCTCGTTGTGCCCCCAGCCCAGCCAGTACCGGGACGATAGGGACCCACCCCTAGATCACTAGTGGATGGATATGGCCCTCAGGAGCTCTTGAACTCTCCTCCTGACTGCTTTCCTAGCTCCCTCAAAGAGGAGCAGCTTGATGTTATATCTCGTTCTTTCGGGATTGATAGAGCACTCATGGTGCTGCCAGGGAACGGAGTCATGCCGTATGATCCCCCTGAAGGATATTTTGCTTACAGCAGATACCATTGTATGTGTGGGGCCATTCCCCCGATCAATGCTTGGATAGTCAGCTTCATCACCTACCTAAAGGTGACCCCTTTCCAGCTTCAGCCCAACTCTTACGCTATCTTGTTGAGCCTATTTATCATTTTCCAACGAAAATACGGGCGCCCTCCTTCCAACCGGGAGATCTGATATTTGTACAACTTGAGGGGCTACAAGAAAGGGTCTCCGTACATTATCTTGGAATCGGCCGTGTCCTTCAAGACGGTCCTGGACTTATATTCGAAGTTCACCATGTTCAAGAAAGAATGGTTTTTTGTCAAGAACGACTCCGTTTCTATCCGCCGCTTCACCTCCGGCTGTAAGTTGAATCTTATTTATAATTTTCGTTCTGATTGAAATGCTTCTTCTTATGTGTTTTTATTTCTTGCTAGCGACAGGTGGCTTTGCGGTCGTGGAGAACGATCACCTGGTTCAGATGGCCGCGAAGATAGAAGCCATTTCGGGAAGGGAGAGGTCAGCTTCTTACCTGATCAAGAATGCTACTCTTCTTCAGCACAACTTGATTCTACCACGTCAGTCTGTGGTCAAGCAGAGAGACACGGCTGAGGAAAGGGTTGCCAAAGCCAAAGGAGGGGCCACGGCAAAGAGCAGCAAGAGGAAACCCTTCTCGATACCTCCAGTCGTCGGGGGGAAGAAGCTCAAGTAATCCAATGGACCCTCCCCTAGCACATGTCCAGATGTCCCAGAGGAGGAAAATGTAGAGGAGGAAAGAGGCAAGGAGGAGAGAGGAGGTGATGGAGAAGGTGATGGTGGTGATGGTGGCGAAGGACAGAGCGGTGACGGCGCCGGGGCTTTGTCTTTTGGGCAAGCAGGGGAGATCCAAGAGTGGACGGATGGTGCTTTCCGCCAGGCTTTTGAGGTGTTGGAGGAAGGATCCGCCTTGGTGGAGAAGCCAAAGAAAACTGATAAGGCCGGGACTGGTGTTGGTCCGTCTTCCGAGAGCATTTCGGCTAGGGCAACCCCGGCGATTCAAGGTGAATTTTTGACTCTTCTTTTAACTTCACATGTTTCTTGGATTATAGTCCCATGCATGCTTGTAGCACTTGGTTTTTATTCCAGGAACTGGTAAGGCAGCTAAGACATCAGACATTCGGCACCGCCTCGAACAATTCAAACTCCTCAAAGCTTCCACTAAACTAAAGCCTCCGACCAACCGTCACCTGGACCTCAGCCCCCAACCCATCCTATTCATGATATCACGGGGGAGGATACTGAGTTCATACCCTCTACGCATCCATCAGAGAATCCTACCATTACTCACATTGACCGTCCCAGCTTGGCTTGTAATCCATTTGCAGGTCATCCAGATCTGGATCCGGGTTCTCATGATATTTCTTTTGACGAGGTTACTGGTGAGCACCTTCTCCCCCGCAATCCTATGGTAAGGGTGCTTGATGAGGCCAAGTCCCTGGACCTTGATTTGCTTACTACGTGGATTATAACTATAGGGGATGAAGCCAAGGCAAATATCGACCGGGTTGCTGAGGAGGCTAAGAAGTTGATGGGGCATCACGCCCGACTGGTCAAGGCCAAGGAGGAAATTGGGAGTGCCAACATAAGATTGCGGCTAGTGGTTGCCGACCAGGCCAAGCAACTCGCCGATCAGGCCATCCAGATCTCTCAGCACGAGGCTGCCTCTAGACGGCTGAAGAAAACTATGGAAGAGGCTAGCAGAGCCGAACTGCGAAAAATGGAGGCTACCTGCAAGGAACGGATCGATATGGCCATTGCAATGGTGGATGAGGTTCAGAAGGCGGATCTCGAGCGGATAGAGGAGTTATCTAGGAAGTTTGAAGCCACAGAGCTTGCTCAAGCCAAGCTGAAGGAGGAGATGGAGGCGATGAGGAAATCCCTTCAGGCTGACCGCTCGAGATATCCATCGGAAAGAGATGCTGCCGTTGCAAGGCTGTCGGTTTCCGAGGTCCGGATGAGGGAATTTGAGGAGAACGAGGGGATGATGGATGAGATGCTCCAGGATATGTATTTCCGTACTTGGAAGCAGGGCAACTTATCCTGGACGGATGATTATCCCTGGATCATGGCCAGGATTCATCTCCGGGCTTTGGAGGAGGCCAAGGCTGATGCGAATAAGGAGGGTGGTGTGGCTTTCAGAATGGATGTGGTTACGACCCAGTTTACGGAGGAGGAGAAAGTGGCAGTGAAGGAGGGCATGCGGCTGCTTACCGCTGAGAAAGTAGGTGTGCAGCTGGAGGATGATGACCAGGAAGCAGGTGTTGGTAAGTCTTCACTTTTAGTCTTTTCCTGACTTGATTGCTTATCGTTTATCTGATGGATTCTTCTCTTGAATTGGATAGGTGAGACTTCTGGTCAACATGCTGGGAGTTCTGATCCTGCGATTAAGTAGATCTTGGAGGGCCAACAGGATAGAGGTGGAGTCCCTATGCAGCTGACTATTTTTTTTTGGCCTACTTAACACTCCTGTATATACTAGTCCCAAAACATTAATGTACTTTTGGGCTGTAATTATGTCATTTGTAATGAACGACTTTATTTTTAACATGTAATTTTATAACATAAGCTGATTCTGTCATATTTAAATGCTGTCGTTATTTTGATGTGTTGCATAAGAAATATAGCCGTGCATGTGCTAGTGAGTCAACTGTGTTTGGCGCTAAGTTTTTGCTTAAAATATAATTTCATATATTGCAATGTTAGTGTGATGTGCGTAGAAATTATAGTTACATATTTATGTACAAGGGAAGAAAGTACCGCCCTTCAAGTTTTTACTATAGACGGTAGCTTTGAATGCCTTGTGTAATTGAATATGGAACGCAGCTGGATAACCTGCCATCCAGCTGGGAGTTCTTATTCCCATTAGTGAGTGTCTCCTATTTTGTGTCCTGTACTTTAATGATCGTTATAGAGGATAGGAGGAAAGTTTTTATAAATAAAATGGAAATATACAAAATAGTAAAACTTCCAATCACGGAAGGCCTTCGATGTGTTTAAGTTCGTGGAAAACGGGTTTTGTAGTCACTTTCCCTAGCTGTGGGTCTTGGAGACGTTTGTCACCCATCTTACGCCTCCGCGGGGAGTTTTCTTTTTTACCACAGCCGTACTTAAGACACATCGGAGCTGAGATCGCGCACAGTAACTACCCGGGCCATTAAGGCCCGTAATCGTGGGTATTATTCGATTTACCATGGCCGGCTAGCGTGGGTGCCGATCGTCAACTGTGAACTGCCCCTGGCTGGCCACACCTTATGTTGGGGCTTATAATCGGTTCACGGTTGCCGGCGAGCCGAACACCGTAATGAGCTGCCTCGGCTATAGTCGGCCTTCTCGGTGGCTTATAATCGGCTCATTACAGTTGGCTTGGAAGGCCGTCGCGAGCAATGAGTTAACCCGCAGCAGAGGGATGCTGGAGCAAAAGTGTCTCATTGGCGAGGGCATAGATTCGTATAGTACCTGTTAGGTCTTGTCCAGGTGAGGTTGTGCCGTGAAGTGTCCAGAATGGAAATGCCGTTGCACAGGATTTTTTTCAACAAAAAAGGATAAAGCTTAACAAGCAGCCAAGATATAAAGGAACAAGTTAAAAAGAGATAAGATTTTTAAAGTGGTTCGGCACGAAAATGCCTACGTCCACTGATTCTCTTTGTTAATTCACTTCATATAGGCAGTACAAGTTAAGAAAAGTATCGACGAAGGTGTTGGATGTTCCATGCCCTCTGGAACACCTCTCCGTCCACTGTTGACAAAATATAAGCTCTGTTGTGGAGATCTTTATGAATTACATAGGGTCCGTCCCAGATTGGATTGAGCGCTCCGGGGCGCGGGAAGATTCGCTTGAGGACAAGATCTCCTTCTTGTAAGCTGTGGTGCTTGACTTTGGAGTTGTATTGTGCTGCCACTTTTCGCTTGTGAGCTGCCGCTTTAAGTGTTGCATCATTTCTTCTTTCTTCGATTAGATCCAAAGACATGTGAGGAGCTCTTCGTTCTCTTCTGGGTTGTAGTGGATCCTACGGTAGGATGGCACTACAGTTTCAACTGCGAGCATGGCCTCCGATCCGTATGCCAAAGAGAAAGGTGTATGCCCTGTTGATGTTCTGAAAGACGTGCGGTAGGCCCAGAGTGCCGTAGGAAGTTCATCCACCCAAGCGTCTTTTGACTTTTCAAGCTTCTTCTTGACGAGAGTTTTAAGAATTTTGTTGACAGCTTCGACTTGTCTGTTTTCCTGAGGATAAGCTACAGATGAGAAGCTTTTGTGAATTCCGTGCTCTCGGCACCAGTCGGCGAACTCCTCACTGTCAAACTGAAGTCCATTGTCCGATATGATTTTGAGTGGAACCTCGTACCTGCGTAGAACATTTTTGATCAATAAATTAATAACTTTTGCCAAAGATATTTTATTTAAAGGTTCCGCTTCCACCCATTTGGTGAAATAGTCGACTGCCACTATAGCATATTTGGCTCCGCCTCGGCCCATCGGCAGTTCGCCAATCAAGTCAATTCCCCATACTGCAAAGGGCTGGTCATTTGAGTAATCTCATTTGTTGGTAGTTAAGGAATCTTAGCAAATTTTTGACATCTGTCACATATTTTGATGAAGTCTAAGGCGTCTTTGTTTAAAGTGGGCCAGTAATATCCATATCGGAGTATTTTCTTTGCTAGAGTCTGCCCTCCAGTGTGATCTCCGCAACTTCCTTGATGGATGTTAGACAAGACTTCCTTGGCTTCCCTTCCAGCGACACACCTTAATAAGGGGTTAGAGAAGCCGCACCGATAGAGGATGCCTTCTTGTATTGTGTAGCGGGAAGCTTTCCTCAAGGTTTTCTTAACTTCGTTACGCCCGTCGGGCAGTGTGCCACTTTGTAAGTACTTCCGGATGGGAGTCATCGAAGTTTCCTCTTCTATTGCAGCTATCAAATTCATTGGCTCGAAACTCGGGGCTAGTTGCTTTGAGATGGTTATTGTTCCGGAAGTGGTATCGTCCTTCATACTAGCCTGCTTTGCTAGTTCGTCGGCCTCCTGATTCTCTCCTCGAGGAATGTGTTTGATTAAATAGTGATCCAATAGATTGAGCAACAGCTTGGTCTTCTTTAGATATGCTGTGAGTCGTTCTCCTCGAGTCTGGAATTCTCCCAGTATTTGATTTACAATAAGTTGAGAATCACTATGGAGACATAAAGAACCGACTCCAATCTCTAGGGCAAGTTCTAATCCGGCTATCACTGCTTCGTATTCTGCGTCGTTGTTGGTGGCAGCGAATTCCAACCTTAGGGCATAGTGCAGCTTTCTTCCCCTGGGGGTGATTATCATAATACATGCCCCCGAGCCTTGTTCGTTTGATGCTTCATCTACAAAGAGATTCCACTTGATATTTTTTGTTATTTCAGATCGATCTTTACCTTCGTTGGTAGTGAATTCGGCAATGAAATTGGCCATGACTTGTCCCTTGATTGGCGGTGTGAGGATGGTAGGTGATATCATATTGACTCAGTTCAACGTACCATTTAAGTAGTCGCCCAGAAGTGTCGGGACGATGGAGTACCTGCCTTAACGGTTGATCGGTTAGAACTCTGATGGAATGATATTGAAAATAGTGTCACAATTTTCGTGATGTGATCAGTAAACAATATGCTAACTTCTCCAGTTTGGGATATCTGGCTTCTGCCCCCATGAACCTCTTGCTTACAAAGTATACTGGCCGCTGCACGCGGTTATCTTCCCTTACCAAAGCGGCGCTTAGAGCATGAGATGACACAGCAAGGTATAGGTATAGCTCTTTGCCTTCATTTGGATTTGAGAGTACTGGTGATCTCTGGAGGTGTTCGATTAGGTTGTAGAAGGCTGTTACGCATTCATCAGTCCATTCGAACTTTCCCTTGTCTTTCTTTATAGCTTCGAAGAAGGGACACACTTGTCAGTTGCTTTAGAGATGAATCTGCTTAGGGCGGCCACTTTCCCATTTAGGCTTTGCATTTCTCTTCGAGTGGAAGGTATCCTAATTTCTTTCAGAGTCCGGACTTGTTCAGGGTTCGCTTCAATTCCTCTGGCATGGATGATGAATCCTAAGAACTTTCCCGACGATACTCCGAAGGAGCACTTCAGAGGATTCAGCTTCATTCCATATCGACGAAGTACTTGAAACATCTCGTCCAGGTGGCTTACGTGACCGTTGGCTTTTCTTGACTTTACTAGCATGTCGTCCACATAAACTTCCACGGTTCGTCCTATTAGTTCTGCAAACATCTTGTTGACGAGGCGCTGATAAGTAGCTCTGGCGTTTTTAAGTCCAAAAGGCATTACTCTATAGCAGTACAATCCCCGGTCAGTGATGAAACTAGTGTGGTCTTGATCGGGGGCGTGCATAGGAATTTGGTTATATCCTGAGTATGCGTCCATAAAAGATAAGAGTTCGTGCCCGGCTGTGCTGTCTACAAGCTGATCGATTCGGGGGAGTGGGAAGCAAACCTTCGGGAAATCGTCATTTAAGTTGGAGAAGTCAATACACGTTCGCCACTTCCCATTAGCCTTCTTTACTAGTACCGGGTTGGAGATCCACTCTAGGTAGATGGCTTCTCGGATGAAGTTATTGGCAAGTAGGTTCTTTACTTCTTCATCGAGGGCTGCTGATCGTTCTGCCCCCATACTTCTCTTTTTCTGTTTTACTGGCGCCTTGGTAGGATCGATGTTTAGTGCGTGGCATGCCACATCTGGGGGGATTCCAGTCATGTCAGCGTGCGTCCATACAAATACATCCAGGTTGTGGCAGAGAAAATCAATGAGTCGATCCCTCAATTCTGTTCTTAGTTGAGATCCGATTTTCAATAGTTTACTTGAGTCATGTTTGTCTACAGATACAAACTCCATAGCCTCTACAGGCTCGGCGGTGGCCTCCTCCTCTTTGTCCCTGGGGTCTAATTCGTTGAAAGGATCACTGGTATATTGAAGAGGAGGGGCTCTCTTTATTTGCTATGCTTCCAAGCTTTTCATGCAGAGAGTAGTCTCTGCATTCTTCCCTTTATCCCTTCTGCGGTTATTGCGAAGTTCAGTTACATAGCAGTGTCGAGTAGCGTCTTGATCTCCCTCTATCTCTCCTATTCCACTGTCTGTTGGAAATTTCATCTTTAGGCACCACGGGGCCAAGAAAACTTGGAAGTCAGACAAGGCTGGTCTTCCTAAAAAGGCGTTGTAGGCCGAGTGGTTTTCTATCAGCACAAATGTTTGTTTCCGCACAACGAAGCGGAGATGACTTCCTATTTCGACAAAGAGGTCCAGTTGCCCGAGGGGCATCTTCGCATCCCCCGTGAAACCGTGTAGTGGTTTGTTGCAGGGAGACACATCTTTCATTGACAGCTTCATTTTGTCGAAGGCATGCTTAAATAGGATATTTATTGAGCTGCCAGTGTCTACTAGAATTCGAAAAACCTTGGCTGGGGCCGAACCAGGCAGAGATGACCATAGGATCCATGTGAGGGTACTGCCTTCCCTCTAGATCACGCCTTCTGAATGTGATGTCATCGTTCTCTTTCCGCTTCGAGTGGCGTTCTTCCATCACAGAGTTAATGAACCCTTCATCGTTTCTAAGTGACTTACCATATCTTTCCATCTCTGCCCAGCTTCTGTCGGCGATGTGTGGTCCTCCTGATATGGTGTGGACCTCTATCTTCTCTTGACTAGAGCCGCTGGTGTTGCGATTTCCTCTGCCTACTTCTAGGAGGGGTAGCCCTGGGTTCTCGCTGGCAGGAGTTGAAGTCCTGTTCTGACCTTTCACATAGCGCTCCAACCTCTTCCTTCTGATGTGTTCTTCAATTAAGTCCCGGAGGTGATGGCGTTCATTTGTGTTATGCCCATGAGATTCATGGAAGCGCAGAACTTTCCAGACTTAACTGTGTTATCTGATTCCTTCTTGTGTGGGGGGCGCTTGTATCTAACTTCGTCTTGGGTGGCCAAGAAGATGTTTTCGATTGTTTCATTCAAAGGAGTGTAAGAGTCAAATCTTGATCCTGGCCTATATAAACGCTTTTCTCCCTTCTTGCCCCCAGCATTATCTCTGGAGTCATTTCTTCAAACGTCCTTTGCTACTACGGGTGCGTTGCCATGAGCTACCTTAGTTCGTTGCTCTGTCTGCCTTTCAATGGCAGTGTCTTCAAGTCTCATATATTTTCGGGCTTCGTGGAAGAAATCGGGTAAGGTAGCTGGCTTTTCTTTCGTTAGTCTCCTAGCAAATTTAGTATCCGGATGCACACCACTGCAGAGGGCCATTAGGATAAGTTTCTCATCGGCATCTTGGACTGCGGCCGCTGCGGCATTGAATCGGGTTAGATATTGTTGCACTGTTTCCCCGGGCTTTTGTTTGATATTGTATAAGGAATAAGCGTTCTTGGGTTGTTCCACATGAATGCGGAATTGGCTGATGAACTTTTCTTTCAACATTTCCCATGAGCTGATGGACCCTTGGGGTAGATGGAAGAACCAGGAGGTAGCTAGATCGGCGAAGAAGAGTGGAAAGCATTTACACAATACTCCCTCTGTCGCTCCGCTCATGAGCATATGCTGTGTGTATCTCTGTAAGTGTACAACGGGGTCAGAGGTTCCCTTGTAAGGCTCCATTGTTGGCATTTTCTATTCTCGAGGGGTGACGGAAATCTCGATATTGCGGGTAAAGGGGCTGGTTACTCTAGCGCCTATCCCTCGATCTCTTTGATCCCGTCGGACGCACTCTCCGAACAATCGCGTCATCCTTTCATCAGAATTTGGAGCAGATAGAAATGAGTTTGCTTCTTCCCTACAGGATTGATTCCGTCCAAATGACCTGTAGGGATGGTATCGCTTATCACTCCTAACATTCTCCAATGGCTGCCTTTGGTCTTCCGGGGGCACGCTGGGGTCAGCCATAGTTGGCCTTTGCCTTGATCTTCCCCTGTTGGGTTCTGTTCTCAGCACTTCCTCGGGTCCAACTTCGGGCTGGACTCCAGCTCGGCCCCGTCTATTGGTGTTTCCATGGTTAGGTAGCATGGCAGGCTCAGCTACATCCGACCCCTGCCTGGTACCTCCCCCGTTGGGTTCGGTTCCAAGTGTTTCCTCGGGTCGGAATTCGGTCTGAGTCCACGCTCGGCTCCTACCATTGTTGTTTCTGTTGTTAGCCTCTTCGAAGAAGAAGGACCTTTGTCATCTCCCAGATCCTCCAGACCGAGACTCACCCCATGATTCAGTGTTGCGGTTGGATTCTTCAGCATCCCTTAAGCATGACATGAGTTGGTCCACCAAGGCTTCTTGTTGAGATGTGAAGCGGTTAGTTACTTCAGCCACAACCCTATCCAGATCTGTCCTTGTAATTGGTTGTTCCATAGCAGGGGCTGTCGGATTTGCCTGATTTCCATTTGCTGTTGGAACCGGACGATTGTCTTGATCTCTGATCACTGGATCTGGGATACTTCTAGTTGCGATGTTCTTTCCATTATTAGCATCTTTCTTCCGTCCGAGAGGCATGTTTTCCAAGCAATGAACGATGCTGATAGAAAAAGGGTTAAGTGGGAGAAGCTGAAGCTTCGAGCTCCTGTTCTCAGTGAAAGCACCAAAAATGTTTGCACAAAAAAGGGCAAACACCTCCAAGTCGTATGATTTAGTTGATTATATGTTGTTCTTAACGATTTGGGTGATTTATGCGAATATATAAAACAGATGGACTAAACTGCAAAAGACACACAGATTTATAGTGGTTCGGCAAGAATGTGCCTACGTCCACTTTATATGTTATTCTCCTTTTCTGTTCAGATTACAAGTACAAAGCTTTGATTATAAGAATCTGAAAGTTGTTTGAAAGTTCTATCCATGCTTGAGCTCTCAAACTTGTCTGCCATTGTTGTACCCCTGCCCCTCTATTTATTGAGTGAGGTTGGGGGCAGGGGTCTTGGACGTATATAGCTGCTGGTGGGCCTGGGATGATGTATTCTGGCCTGGCGGCGTTGGTCCGGTAACACTTTCCTCACGTTGGTTCGGTAGTGGTGGTATGCCTCTAGTTCGGTAGTGAATGGTATGTGGGTTGGTCCGGTGGTGAGGGCGTAGCTTGGTCCGGTGGTGAGTGAAGTAGGTTGGTTCGGTGGTAGGTGAAGTAGATTGGTTCGATGGTAGGTGAAGTAGATTGGTTCGGTGGTAGGTGAAGTAGATTGGTTCGGTGGTAGGTGAAGTAGATTGGTTCGGTGGGCAGGGGGAGTGTGTTGGTTCGGCAGTGTCTTAGAGGTGAGAAGTAGGTTGATTTGGTGGTAGGTGGCTCGGTGGTATCTCCTTGCTTTTGGCTCGGTGGCATCTTCCCCCTCTCTGGTTCGGCAATACCGGTCTAGTGAAAACACGCCCAACAATAAGCAATGACTTTACCATTCTGCATCAATACAGCTCCCAATCTCGATCCACATGCATCAGTGTACACCACTAACCCTTGGTTTCCATCTTGAATCACTAAAATTGGTGCATTGATCAACAAATGCTTTAACTTAAGGAATCCTTCCTCACATTTGTCGAACCAAAAGAATTTCACATCTTTCCTGGTCAACTTAGTCAAAGGTGCTTCTATTGTGAAAATTCTTTAATGAATCTGCGGTAATAGCCAGCAAGTCCCAGAAAACTTCTAATCTTGGTTATCGTCTCTAGTCTCTCTTTCGATTTGACAGCTTCAATCTTAACTGGATCTACTACCACACCCTCCTTTGAAACTACATGACTAAGAAACTTGACCTCTTTTTTCCTAAAATGACATATGAAAAGCTTTGCGTTTAGTTGATGCCGCCTCAGCGTCTCAAGCACTACTCTTAGATGATCCTCATGCTCTCTCTCATCTTTCAGGTACACCAAATATCATCTATGAATATCAATACGAACCTATCCAAGTACTCTCAAAAAACTCAGTTCATCAAATCCACAAAAATAGCAGATGCATTTGTTAACCTGAATGGCATCACTAACCATTCATATGAACCATACCTAGTCCAAAATGCTGTCAACGGAATGTCGTGCTCTGCACTCTCAACTGATGGGACCCCATCACCAAATCCAATTGGGGAAACACTCTGGCTCCACTCAACTAATCAAGAAGATCATCAATTCACGACAAAGGATACTTATTCTTAATCGTCCTTTCATTCAGCTTACGATAGTCGATGAACGTCCTCAATGACCTATTTGACTTCTTCATGAAAACTGCGGTCGCTCCCCAAGGCGAATTGCTTGGTCTAATAAAATTCCTTCCTTCTAGATCCACTAGCTGCACCTTCAATTCTTTCATCCCAGTCGATGTCATTCTGCTAGGTGGTCTACTGATAGGTTCATATCCTGGTACTCGATCTATCCGAAACTCAATAGCTCGTTTTGGTGGTAGTCATGTAATCAGCTCAAATATATCTGCAAACTCTCTTGCAACTCGAACCTGATATAGCTCCTCCGTTGCTTCCAAGGCACTTAACACAGTACATATACTTCAGTCAGAATTCTCTACTAAAAAGATGACTCGGTAATGACTATTTGGATGCCTTAATGATATTTCCTCGTCCTGGCAAAATATCCTTGCCTCATATCTACTTAACCAATCCATATCCAAAATGATCTCGAAATCTACGAAATCATAAACATACAAACTACATGCAAACGTATGACCTAATAAATCAAGTTCTAACTGGTTACATCTCGTCCCTAGAGTTGCATGACCTCATATTGGATATGCAACCCTTAAGGAAGAAACATGGCAAGTGGTTTCTAAGCATAACCTATTGACCAAATTCTGAGATATAAATAACTGTGATGCACCGGTATCAAATAGTATCATAACTGGTATACCTTGAATCAAAAATGTACCTTCCATCACAGTCTTTCCCTTATATGCTGTAGTTGATCTTGAAGAAGACGGTGGTTCAATAGCAAAAACCTTTTATTTTTCTACCTTAACTGGATCTGGACACTGGTTCTTGTAATGCCCAACTTGATCACAGTTGAAGCATTTCACATTCTTCTTATCTACAGCCTTCTTCTTCCCCTTGCCTGACTGGCACTCATTTGCAAAATGTCCCTTCTTGTCATATTTGTAGCAGACTAAATCAGCTTTTGACTTCTTGGTCGAATCTTCCTTTTGGACTCCTTTCTTTTTGAAGAACTTCCTTTTCTTCCCCTGAGTGCCCTGGGATTCAACTGGTTTTCTCTAGCACAAATAGGAAGCATTTACTCATGAAGAATTGTCATCTCTACAACCTCATTACAAGGATCATAGATATGTGCCATAGTTGCCCTTATAAGCTCGGGCCTTAGTCCTTTAATGAATATTTCATTCCTTTTGATATCAGTGTCTATAATAGCATATCCATTTCGTGATAGCTCATCAAATCTATTTGCATTTTCGATAACTGACATATCTCTGAACTAAATCCATAAATCTTCTCATTAATGCTAGCTTGGCAACTTCAGAAATGAACCTCTATTCGAATCTCCTTCATAAATCATCCCAAGTCAACTCTCCCTCCGAAACTCCAGCAGTCACACTATTCCACCAATGAAGTGCCGACCCTTTCAATTGCCTAGAGGCCAACCTTCTCTTCTGCTTATCTTCTAAATCAAAATCGACAAATATTATTCCATAATGCAACAACCAATTCTCCACTTCGACAGCATCCTCCATTCTCATAAACGACTATCCACCTAAACTAGTGTAGTCTCTGCTCAGCTTGGCATAATTATTCCCAATATGAGCCATAAAATTAGCTCCTCCAATATTTCCAGCAGCTCCTGCTTGTATCAAATTAGCAAGTAACCGATACATCATCCTCTCATCTATTGGTGGATTACCAGCACCCACATTGGCTTTCGTATTTTGATTAACGTTAGCATGTCGACCTTGGTTCCTTCGAGTATTAGGTCGAGCATTTGCATTAGTTGTGGTGCTTCCTCCACCTAGATTTACTCTTCCGTTTCCTGCTTCCATATCTTCTTTCTCATAAATCTATATACAAGCCTTAGCAAGATACATAAGAACGGTTTAAGAGAAAAGCGGAATTACGTACTTATATATATACACACCTATATATATCAAACACAAGTACATTACTATAGCATTATCCCAAACCCCGATCAAATTTCTGATTCATTGGATTGTGTTTTGAAAATAATTTTAGGTTTTAAATTGCTTAAGTTTTCATAAACCTATGCTCTAATGCCAACTTGTAGCATCCTCCAGTTGGAGGCCCAAAACTAACTGCTATGAATGCTGCAGTCATCCATAGCCATTAATCCTCGATGACCAAATACGACAACATTAGATAAATTGGTATGCCATAAAACATGGATATGGGAAAAAATAAATCTCAAAACAACTTTCACATTTCATTCTAAAAACCCATTTCAACATTCTTTACATAATCCCACAACATTAACCATGTTCGGAAAAATATAATTATTACAATACACCTCAAGAGCAACATATGAAGATGCACTCTTTATGATCGGAGTATATAGGAAATAAATAACTTTTCCTTAACAAAACAGTACCGTGGAATCATATGAGGGAGAACTCAATTAACTACAAGCCTCCTATACATCTTCGAAAGCTTATTCGTCTTAAGAGGTACCTAAAAACCTCAAATCTCAAGCTACTCAATATCAGTTGAGTACCCTAGAGTTTAAGGGGAAAACATAAACTTCGAGCCATATATAAAGCTTGGCATGAATAATAATTTTCCATCTTAAATTATTTAGATATCTAGTGAGACAACGCCGCTTACCGGAACGGGTTTCCCCTCACTAGTATCTTAAAAACCTTTATAAACCATTTTGTGTGCTCTTGCATCCACAATGGTTAAATCAATTCAAAACATTATTATGTGATGATATGCAAAACAATTGAATAAATTCTGGATTTCCCATCCCCATTTATTTCGACTATCTTCCATGGTAATAGTTTCTAGGATTACTTTTAACCTAATAGTTTTCATGGGCTGACTAATAACTGGTTAAACATTTATGGACTCCCCATACGTATAGTTTTCATGTGATCACTATAAACCTATTAGTAACTCCAATATCATTTCTTTTATCCTAGTTTTCTTGGGCTGACTAGGAACAAATTGACTAACTATCAATATCTTTCTTTTACACTAGTTTTCATAGGCTAACTAAGAACCTATTGACTATCTATCAATATTCCATTATCTTATCCGGATATAGTTTTCATGGGCTAACTATAAACCTGTCCAACTGACATCTTCAATTATACATAGTTTTCATGGGCTAACCATGAATCTATTGGCCCCTGCCAATATCATTTCCCTTACACAGTTTTCAGTGGCTTACTGTGAGCCTATTGGCCCCTGCCAATATCGTTAATTCGTATTCACTACTGGACAACCTAACTGGTTATTCTCCCATTTCCCAAAGTACCGGTTTGGGTTCATAACAAAGTAAATATATACGTATATGAAGAAGTAATTATAATAACTTGGTTAGTCCCTTTAAACCGTTTAGACTTCTTTAAAAACTTCATTTCAAATTATTATTTTTCGTTAGTATACCATTGTTTAGCTTTTAAATGAGTTTGGGTTATTTATTTTAAAAATCATACTTTCGAAACATTCAAAACCTTGCTTTCGATCTCAATGGATAGCCTCCTTAGAAAGCATATATCTCTTTTCAAAAAATTAGGCTTTTGCCTTTAAAAGCACTTTAAAATCCTTCTTTCGAAACCTTTCAAATATAATAAAGTGTTTCTTATTAATTATTGGAAGCATAGCATCGAAACCATTGGAAGTATCTCTTCCTAAGGCATTGAAAGCCCCCCTTTCGACACCACTGGGTTTACCTTTGAAAATATCATTTGGGTCCAAGAAAATATACAAAAGAAAGTATCACTTTCGAAACCATTGTCTATCATATACTAATATTGGGAAATTTATGATGGCATCGAAACCATTCCTTTCAACAGAGTCATAAAAACACATTTAAAATATTGAAGGATAGCTTCGAAACCCTTTCGAAACCATTTCTTTCGAAACCTATAACCCTTTTGGAAGCATTTAGAAAGTGTCTTAATATGGCTTTAAAACAAACAATACCTTTTGATAGCATTGATGACTTTAATATACTCAAAAGGCAAAAGAATCGACGGTAGGGCTTCGACTAGGTCAGAACCCCTTCTTTCGAAAACATTGGTTTATAATTAAAGGAACTCTTTTGAAACCCTTTTTCTTTTAAAACAAACATGGAAACCCTTTCGAAAGCTCTTATATAACTCCTTTTGAGAACATGCGTAAAGACTAAGTCTAAATCTTAGTAAAATAAAGGCAGGCGTGTATCTTTTTAAAACAAACTGAGGCAACGACCTCACCAGAAGCTATGCTTTCGACACCATAACTTTTGCCTTTCTCCAATCCACTATGTATCACCTAGATGATACCATGTGTATTGAATTGAGCTTAACAGGGTTTCGACATAGTCGAAGGTGAAAGGCAAGGGTCAAAAGGTACTCTAATAGAGGTGAAACCTGTTTTTCTAGGTTAAATCATAAATTAAGCAACTTATATTAACTAACCTGTCTACGTGCAAATTTCTTATTTGTTGCCTTAACTTTTCCCATGCTTTTCAAAACTAACCGCCTTTTTATTTGGATAAGTATCAAGCTTAAACTTTTGCAGATAAAACCTTCCTTTTAATTTACACGTAAATCAATTTGATCCTCTTCTCAAAATAATTTATTTTGTATATCAAATCACTTAAGAAAAATCCTCAAAAATCAGAGAAATTTACTTTAATCATGTTATCTAACGTATCAAAATTTCAGACCCAAATTCCCAATATATTTTTCTGAAATAAATTATCAACACAATGTGCTATATCTTTATTAAAAAATTGAAAATAATCTTTCCATAGCCTGGAAAATTGTCAAACTTAAAACCCAACTCTAAAATCATGCTTTTCATAACATATAATTTTCTATGGCATTTAAACATCAATATTACATGGTTTTGATCTAAAACTATATAAATCATTATTTCAACAAGATTGTTTAAATTTAAACAAACAAAATTCGAGCATATCATCATCAAACGTCATATATTCAGCAAATAGGGATGGAAATTATTATTCACCTTAATCTTTGATAAGGAAAGTAGGTTGAGATGAGTTTGATTCCCTTTCTTTAATTCCTTTTCTTTTCTTTTCTTTGAATTTCCTTTCTTTTTCCTCTCTAATAGTGGTCAGCCTTTCCTCTCAAACTTATGTTTTATTTTTGTGAAGAATGAAAATGTATACATGAATGGCCTAAGAATATATATATATGTATGTATGTATGTATGTATGTATGTAAAGGATATGTGTGGCTAATTCCCATTATACCCTTTTTATTTATTCAATATCATTTAATTCTTCAAGAGCCTACTTAACTAATTAATTAAGCATGGCCCTTAATATATTTATTCAAATCTCAATCCCTTTATCACTTAAAATTTTCGTTATTCTATATAATTCATCTAATTGAATCTCCTGAGTAATGTTATTGAAAATTAGGGATGTTACATGTCCAGTGAGTTGACAGGAAGTGTGAGGTGCAACATTATAAAGGAGCGAATGAGTGGATTGGTTTATTTACTGAAGGTCGGGGAATGAGAAGCAGTTTTTCTGCGAGTTCTGAGCCTGGTGAGACTAGAAAAATTTGGGGACGACTTTGTATACTAAGCTCCTTAAGCAAATCTGGAGAAATTCTTCTAGAGTGGAATGCTAGAGAATCATATTGGTGCGAACCATCCATCCTAAGTATACTAGCCTTCAGACAATGGGAAGTACGACCGTCTTTGCTCTCTTTCCTATAAATATTAGGTATGTCTGTGTTCATTTGGGTAGTGAATTGAGCGATCCAGTATATAAGAGCTAATAAGGTGCATACCGACTTTTCTAACTATGTCTAGTAGATGAGGTATGTCTGTGTTGACTAGGGGCATGGAGTACTTTCAAGTCAATAAATTGCTTCCCTACATGCTACGGAGCCCTCGTAAACTGATCTAATTTGTCTTAAGCTCTATGTTGTCCTATCCCCAGAAGAAGGGAAATCTTTCAACAGAAGCCCCCAACTAGAGAGAAGAGGAGGGAGGTTGATTCAACAGATAGAGTTCTTCTCCAGAGCAACACCTATACTTATTGTGCATGCACTCCCTGCGATTGCTTTTTAACACAAGTTGTAGAGTCTTTTCTTTGTAGCATAGTCCAACAAAACAGAGAGATGCTCTTTCTAGATGAACTAGTTACGTCCGCATGTCAACCCTTCTTTCTCAACTGAAGCTGTCTTCTTCCCCATAACCGAGCCTTATATAAGAAGGCACTAGCATGGAACTTGACCGGTTTAATTCAAACGACTGAAGGAGCCACATAACATAGAGTGAAGGCTTCCTAGCTCTTCCCTAGCTTGACGTTTCGATTGTTAACGGCTTTGCAAAATAGCTCAGATTGGTTTATTTATTAGGCAAGTTGAGTCGGATGGGAGAAAGAGGCTTTCTTTATCTATGGAGGGTCATCTCTAGGTGCGTGCCCATGCATATAATTTTCCTATGCGCTCGCTTAAGAGATTGCTTTATCTCAAGAAGAAAAGGAGGTATTCTTTTGAGTCCGTAGACCGAAGCTTTCTATGAAGGCTCTTATCCCTAGATCAACTCCTAGGGCCCTCAGATGCTCTAGATTTTGTGGTTCGAGAGTGTTCACATAAAGCCAAAAGAGATTAGATTGAACCGGTATATTAATTGGATGGATGCTTGCTTATGTCAGGAATAAGAAAGATTCAACAGAAAGAGTTCTTATCCCGTACATAGATACTTCATGTCACCCTTGGGGCTAACTAAAGGGCAGTTATTCCTATACACCGGAAGAAAGATTCTCTAGGAGCATAGGCTCTCAAACTTCCAATATATGATCTACCTGCTAGTATATTAATGAGGGAGAAACGGAAGAGATTGATGCAAATCAAAACCAAAAGTTTTATGAAATGAGATTCTATTAATGGGGAGAGAGAAGTAGATTGATTGCAAATCTTCCAGATAAAGATTATGGCGAATTGATTGATGAACTTCCTGGGGTAGAGTAATGAAAGAGATTATGGCTAATTGATCATCTGGAAGATAGTTAGCTAATTAGCAATTATCAAAATCTTATCGATTTTGGAAAGGAGACGATTCCCAGGTGCGGAGCGACAGCGAAGAAAGAAGAGAGATTCACTAGCCGTAAGGGTAATATATTCTACCAAGAATCATTGGCTTAGTCCCACCTAGGGCTGGATCAGAACCGAGAAAGTAGGCTTCAGGTCGACTTTCTACCTAACTTAAAGGCTTGGTGCATAGGTTACTTAGTTGCACCCAAGAATCAGTGTTACCTCGCTTTGTGATTGGATGGTGGTATTAACAAAGGAAACCTACCCAGATGGCTAAGCAAGCAGTTCCTAAGCTACCTAGTTGTTCGCTACCTTATTTAATTGATCGGGATCGCCTTGCCCGTGTCGAAATGGATATCTCTTTGTTCCATGCATCGAACTCATAGTTTGTTACTGACATTGAATCCAGGGCCAACGGATGGTAATTTTTCCCTCGTTTATCAGTTACTGCCTATTTTACTTCTTACCTCCCCCTCGTCTTAGGCAACCTCTTTGAACTATAGGAGCCAATAGTGCTACCAATAACTATAGTAATCCCTCTTCACGAAGGCAGGACTAAGGCACCAGTTTTGATATACGTGCGATTTCTTAGCGTCGGAGGAAGACTGATATATATCAGCGGATCTAGGGTTGAAAGAGCGAAAGGGTTCACATAGCAGAGTTCATAGGAATAAGCTAATACTATGGTCTGGGTATCGAGATCGATGGTGTATTCAGGGAAGTGGTAGTAAATCCTGGCTTCAGACTTTTAGGCGTCAAATTAAACTAAAGAAGGGACTTCAGTTACGGAAATTTACACGATGAGATCCTCCGTTGATGCATTTCAAAGATATGGTGCTCTTCTTTGTTAGGAATTACTTGAAATAGTTTCATTAGAAGTCTTAAATACTAATTAACCAGTGCAAGTCCAAACCATGGCAAGTCAAATAGTGCCTTCAGCTGGCTCAATAATCGTTCAATCTGCATCTTCAATCATTTAAAAAAAGAGTTTACCTAGCTTTCCGTATTGCCTTCCCGTTATCGTATACCTAAACAAAGAAGAATAGAATTCGCTTTCAATAGTAGTGGAAACAGCTTATGAGTTTGTTGGTCTAACTCTGATCTGCGAAAACATGCGATCATGAGCACGATAGATAGTAAGGTATCAGCTTACGTCGGACCACTAGTAGGTCGATTGGTTGCATGTCTGGCGTATTATTACTGATTTCAACAATAGAAAATGAGATAAAATCTAGATTTTGAGAGAGTAATGTAAAATCAAGATGCCAAAAAGCAGAAAAAAGGCAGTTGGGAATGAATCCATCAAGGCTACGGGAGCTCGCTGTCATTGAATCGGTCAGTGATCGATCTGCTATGGGATCGGTGATTCAAAACCTTATGACAACTCTTATTCTAGGTCATCCTTTAGGAAAATCCTCCACAGGATATAATGCGACTTGTGCTGCCATCAGTTGTTATTCTATCAGACCAGGTTGAGAAATAATTAGTTTAGGTCTAGGTTTTCTGGTAGATTCTTTCCTGGCATCGATAAGAGATATCCCACATCATATTGATGAAATCACTCTTAATGTGTAGTTACCTCCTTATCCCCTTTTGTTGCTCTTAATCTCTTTCTTTATCCATGTCAGAAAGAAGCCATTAGTTAATATACCATTAACTACCTGACATCTCAGCTTCCCTAAGATGCTCATGCATATTGATAATAGGGGTATGGGAAACTAGGCCAACAAGTCAAGTCAACAAGTCCAGTGCCTATCCTATGTTTAGATATCCCATATGTTTCATAAGTCAACTCATAAGTCAAGTCCATTCATAACTCATAAGTCCAGTCAATTCCGGGTGGTTCGCTTGTCATAGAAAAGATGGAATGCCTTTACCTAGAGCGAATAAGGGATGGCCCTTTCTTACGATTATCATGCATTCTGTTCTACGTTGAGCACCTCAAGTAAAACATAAATTCGAGCATAAACATAACTTACTGAGATCTCAAGTTCCATAAGATTTGCTTTCAACACCTTGGTTCCCATGCTGTTTCACTAGCCTTAACAAGAAACTTTCGCCCAATTAATATACTGGCCTTTCTTCGGGTGCCTGTTGCCTAATTCTAGCCTTAAGAATAACTAGCCGGACAGGGCATTCTACTCGAAATAGAAACAAGATAGGCACTAACTCCTGGTGGTAAGGAAGGCCTTTACTCCTAAGCTTCACAGGTATTATATTACAGTTAAGGAATATAAGAAAGAATAAGATAAGGTAGATAGCTTAGATTCTCTTTTTCGAAGTGTCATTATGCCTATAGTTATCTAATGCCAACTTCAACTCTAGCTGCAAGGAAAGATTCCCACTCCTTAGAATTAGAAGGACATCGGCACCGTAAGTTGTTATGGACTATGCGTAGCATCTATTCTCTTCTAGTTAAGGAACAACAGATGACCTAAGACTCGGTAGAACCAACCAACTCTCGGTCGCACAATCATGCTTCATACCTTTGATTCCCTTCTATATTATTGGGTATCATATATCCTAGCTATAAGTAAGGAAAGGTGGTTCGCTTGTGAAAGGGTGTAATATATATTACAGAATGCTAGGTAAGATTGTCCCTTAAGTTACTTAAGGCCATAAAGAGCACCTTATCCCTTATGGAAAGGCATGTACTGTAAGTTATTCTTGCCTACGCTTCTCATGCATTAGCTATAGCCGAGCTACTAATACTACTTACTGCGTAGCTTTGCAATCCTTAGGTTACCAAATTCATCTATATACTAGGCTGTGTTAGAACATCAATGCTTTGGGAAGAAAGAGTACCAACTCCCATATGGAAAAGCATTCATGCTTCAAAACTATGATTCTCATTTATTTCTATCAGCAGATCTCAATGCTAAAGAATGGGCACCATACCCCGGTCTGACAATCACTCTATCCCTAGATTCTCGTGCATTAGCAGAATGAGTAACTTCTAAAATCTTAGCTTCTCACTCCCTAGAGTCTCTAGCACATATTTCTAGTTAAGGAACAGAGGAACGTTAGCTTGGCAAAGAAGAATAGAGATTCTCTTTGTCGAATTGTCATTAACTAAGGCCAGAAGGACGGACTTAGCACCAACCTCATGGAAAAGCATGCTTCGCACCTACGATTCTCATGCATTAGCTATAGCCGCCGAGCTACCTATATCTAAAAGCTATGATTCTCACTCCCTGGGTTCTCAACTTAATATACTGAGCTTTTCTATCCTATCTAGCTAGCGCCTAAGGATATATTATGGGTAAGTGATTAGCTTAGAAGACATTCTCTTTCCCAATGGTTTTGAAGAGGGCAACAATACTTACTCGTTATGAGAGGGTAGCACATAAGAACTTAGCACCAACCACATCTCGGTAAGGAACTCACTCTATCCCATTGTTCTCATGCATTAGCGGACGCCGAGCAACCTAATCTATATTAGATCTCTGCTTCCCTAAGATTCTAGGGTATACATTAATAGGGCTCGTATGCGCCAAATGTCAAACAAATAAGTCAAGTCCCTAAACCTAAGTTATCTAATGGGTCATATGCAACTAGAAGTGCCTAACTTCAAAGTCATATCTAAGTTATCTAATGATCCAAGTCTCTAATTCAAGTCATAAGTCAACTCAACTAGATTTTTAGCCACCTGTCATGTAAGTGATTCTTTAACTCAACTAAGTGGTTATTTACTAACCTTATACCAGCGTTTAAGATCAATACCCCATCAGTAAACCGTTAAGCGGGAAAGAAGATCTCTCTCATCTATTGCGCTCGGAAATGACTGATAAATCTTCCCTTTCTCTTCGGGTAGCCCACATCTTATGATTTCCCACTTCCAATCAATTACGTAGCTATACCTCCTCTTTTAAGCTCTTCTTTTATACTAATAAGGATCCTTCATACTGGTATGAACATATTATACTTTTCTTAACCAATTTGATGGCCTTAAAGACTCAAATAGAATAACTAATAATTGGTAGAGAACTATAATATGATGGAATCAAATCTACTAATAAAGAATCATTCTTATAAGGTATTCCCATATTGAACTTTAACCAATTATCTAGAATCTAATATGACTCTAATCAACTAATCTGATGGCATCGAATCTAAGTTACTACCCTTAGTGGGGCAGTGAATTAGCACTTAGCTTCTTCTTAATTTCTAAGGTAAAGGATAGTTGTGATTCTGGTAAAGGTTTAGAGTCATTGATGGAATCGAATGTTAAGATGAATTTTCTTAGTGAGCTTATAATACCCCAATAGCCATTATGGCAGGGACAAAAATTCTCAAATTAATATACTTGGCTATTTGACTAGCTTTAAAATTCGCCCAATTAATATACTAGCCTAAGCGTTTGTTTAACTAAGATAATATAACTGTAATCGAAAATAGGCTTGATCAACGGTAATTGGAAGTGATCGGTAGTTGATTATGTGAGACCATGGAAGCAATAGTAGGGTGAGAGATGGTCTATAAACAACATGGGTGTTTATCCATGGTACTATTGAACTATTTTTTTGGCTTACGAAATTCCTTTCTCATTAGAGAAATTAAGGATGGTCTTATCTATTGCCTTACCAAAAAGATGGTCTTTTCAATTAGTTGGATCAAATGGAACAACTATTTGATGTTCCCAGGCCTATCCTTAGTTTGGTAATGATATACATCTGTATCTCTCTCTTTATCTTACTTCTGGACAATATAGTCACAGGTTTTCACAACTCAGTGAGTGAAAGATTTGTCCCCTGGTGTACGACTTCTATCGTAGAACTAATTCGAGAGGCTTTATAAATCAACCGGAGTCGAAGTCTTTAGGATTTTCACCCGCTAGGAGAACGGAGATGCAAAATCTCTTTTAGAACCTGACCATAATCAAATCCATTCTATTCTTTTTGTCAGCCCCAGTAGTTGCTATAGCAACATACACGCCTAGTCGCTATCATAGCGACATATTTATTCAGCATTATTTCTATTTCGGTTTCATAGTCATCTTCGGTAGTATCATAGTCATCCATATGGAACGTAAGGACGCATTTCTAGGTTAAATAAGGTTAACTTTCCTATAATATAAAGGAAAAACAAACTCCTGTAGTAGGTATTTAGCTAATTTAGATTCAATACTTGCTAACGGGAAGGTCTCCAGTCCCCAAGCTTCATGAAAAATTCGTTATCCGTACTCAACTCTGGGCTAGTACTTAATTGGGGCAGTTCAAAATGGGATCAGGATTGGGGTTTGGGACCTCTCTAGCTTTCTTTCACCCCGGTTTTCAATCGAAATTCTTGCCAAGTGCTAAAGTATTGACAAATGTGTTATCCCTAGGGGAATCTGGGACGAAGGGAGAATCTTACGTCACGAACAAGTACCGAACGAAGTAAGTTAAAGTGTGATTAAATCATTCTTGTCAAAACAAAATAAGTTAAAGAGAACTTTGAATATCGGACCTTCTTCCGCAACTCATCTTGATTCCAATGAAAGTGGAGAATATCCTAGTTCTTTTATAGATCTTTCTTCCATAGCAAGTAGTGAATCATTCTTGTTGTGGGAGGTGCACAGCGAAACTTCTAACCAAAAAGACTGGCGCTCAGTAGCTTAGGAGGAACTCTCAAACGTATAAGAGAAGAGACCGAAAAGATGAGTTCTTTCTTTACTTGCCATATGATGTTTCTATCTAAGGTGTTTAATCAGGCAGCCTACCAACAGCCTAAAGCTGCTTATCAAGCTTGGTGAGTTTGTGAGGCGACAACTATAAGCTACTTAGCTCCTTCCCATCTTAAGCCACTCCCTCTTTGAAATTTACATTAGTCGACCTATCAAGAATTGTCTGCTTGGGAATCATTAACTGGCCTCGTCGGTACTCGAGTAGGGTACTGAATTTGAATCCCCTCGGTCTTCAATCGAAAGTAGCATTTGAGAAGCATTACTAAGCACTTGGCAACTGGGATAATGGATTCCTCGCTAGTATTGCTCCCAGGGAAACTCCATACACCCGTGGTTCTACCAAGAAGCTCTACGTCTATGTGTTTGCTTTGCCAGGTAGTCCGCATGTCCTTGAATTATGTAGCTGAGTGAATTGATACCGATTTCTTATCTTTAGGTTCTGACGAAATTATTAGTTTGGACTTGGTATAGTAGGATAGCAATAGTTTGGATTGGTCCCCCGAAGTGAGAGACCTCTTACAGGGTCTCCTATGAATTTTTTTCTTTGACTAGACCACGTCACGATGTCGAATTGCCTCGTCGGGCGAAGTCCTTGTTTGAAAAATAAAGGGAGGAGTACTTGATGCTTAATCCAGTTATGCGGTAAAGATGATGAGGCAACTATTAGGCATTTCTAGCTTTATGCATGCATGGGAAAGGAATGCCCTAAACATATAAGGTAATGAGGCATGTTATTCTTCCAAAGTCCAAGGTAGCGAAGTTGTTTTCTTATTCCTGGTAGCGAAGCATGAGTAATGGTATTGTTGCTATCGGTCATCTAGAAAATCATTGACTACTCATTCCATTGACTGATTTATATACCATAAAAACTGGAAGTCAATATGTAACGGTAGGCTGGTACCATTGGTAGTGTAATAACCTAAGTGAGGTGCGTTGCTAGCATCGGCGAGACTCCTATAGTCAACCAGTAGACAGGCCCCTTTACGACTGATAGTCCAACTTATTGCCGCTCATATAGCTGATGGAACGAACCATAACATCATTCATGGCTTAACCGAACAACACTCCTTGATGAATGTACAAGTTCTCTTTCTTTCAGTCCTAAAATCATAGTCAATATCGTGCATGGCTAGACTCCTCTGAGAATAAAGTCTGAGACTAGTAAATATGGGCATCATTCCCCTACAGGAGTACTACCGCTCCATAGGTAATCTCGATAACCTAGCTCTGCATCTTCATAGATAAACTACAAAGAGCCTTTCATTAGCCACTCGATCTGTTCGACAACTGGTGACCAACGGGACAACCGGGAGGTAGCATAGATGTATAGTATACTTCGAGCAAAGCTCATTATCTAAACTTATCCTTGCATTTGTTAAGAAAAATTTGAAAAGAATCTATAATATATTAATAAGTTTGGACTGTGAACACACTTCAAGCTTGTACCTTGAAGGAACCTAGATTAATATACTTAGACCCCTATCCTTGGCTACCGCTTGCTTGCTCACTGCTAGCTTTCTAGCTACTGGACTACTTTCTTGCAGTTGAAATTGGCTAGATATGCTACTCATTTTGTTTTTCTATCAGCAGGACTACAGCTACGACTACATATGCATCTAGTGCAATGGCTTGGAAGCAAGCTACCTTGACCACCTTTCGAAGATCTAAATAATCTACTGATTAAAGGCTTATGTCGTGGTCGACTCTACATTCATCCATGCCATTGTGACTTCCGTAGCGCTACAGACGGGACGAAATCCAGTAGCCAATTACTGGCTCTGACTAACCAGCAATAAGCTCAATTCTTCCATAACATAATGGAGCGATGTTGCGCATGAGCAAAGTTACGTAGATGCATAAGAGTACTTCGCACCACAACCACCTCTTTTTTATAGGTTCTACGTACCGATGCCTACTGCTCCATCTAATAGAAAATATTCATAAATATGCCTGTAATTAGAAGGAAGAACCGCTTAAAAATCTTCCTCAGGTATCATCTGTAGCAGAACTATCAATGGGAGCTAGCAATCTAAACCGTATTAAAGAGTTTCCTGAGACACATCATAGGAGAGTCAAAATATTTTTTAGCGAGGTCTAAGAATGAAGAAGGGGTAGAATTACTGAATGAATACGAGCTGTGGCTAGTACCCGATGCATAAAAGACGCATTTTCTACTGGATCTCAAAACCACTAGCTATCCCGACCTAATTTATGATGAGCCCGCCAACTTCCTGGCGAGATGCCTATGGTTAAAAACAACCGACATGTCAAGATCCAAATTCAAATTGGTTCCTAGTCCTGGTCAGAGACCACTGTCTTCATGGTTCGACAAAGAGGCGGGCACCTGAAGGAAGCTCACTTTCCATTATGAATAACAAGCTTCCTATACTCCCTCCCCGTGTCCATTAGTGTTACTATTAGGAGCGAAGAGAAGGTGAGTGTTAATGAGGCCCAAGAAGGGGACGGAACATGATCGATGATTGGGCCCTTCCGAATTAATATACCTCTCCAATTTATATACTGGCACCTCAATTAAAAAAGCCTTTCTTCCAAGGTATCCTTTTGGATCAAATTGGAAAGTGCCTGTATTTAAGAAAGCATTTTGGATAGCTTATCCTAAAGTGGTTTCCGCCCACTTGTCTATTGGATAGATTTATAAGAATACTACCGAATGCAACGTCCTTAGTCTCTTGTTATTCTTCTTGCTATATTTTATGCATGCCACACTGTTTAGTTGATTTGCGTGGTCTAACCACGACTTTTTTAGGCATAAAGGTTTTTGAACACAACCACGAATCAATCAACAGATTTATTACCTGTCGAGGGTTAAGTGGGGTCGACCCACGTTAGGAGGCCTTCCTTGCCCTTTGTATTTGACTTTATCCTTTTAGGAATCCTTTCACTCTTATTACTTGTGCTTCCTTGCCAATTCATTGAGGCCCCAAAGTAAAACTTCCACAATGAAAATGAGATGTTCTCCTTTAAGGGATCACTCTCGTTTGACTGGGGTGAAAGAATGGAAAGGGGGTTGATGGGGTATACTCCATTAGCGGATTTCTACCATGTCCATTATCCCTAGATCATTGCAAATGGGAGTCAATGGGGCTATTTTGAAGGTTGAGAATTGAGGACGATGAAGTCTAGAAGTGCTAGCCAGATTTGAAGATGCTAGGGCTCGTGGGGGCTCTGTGGTAGGGAAAAGTGGAACCCTTGAGGGAGAATGCAGAGCTTAAAGCTTAGAAACTTTTCTCTTCAAAAGTAATCCTTAGGAAGAGCTCATCTTAGAGGTGTGATGAAAGAAAGAAACAACAAGGTATGGTCCCTAATATACTTAGTCCATTAACTCTGTATATTTTCCAATTGTAGATCATGAAGGGTGTAGAAAATGAAATCCCCACTACAAGGCCTCCCATTATCTTAATTAGAGGTCCAGTACACTTCGCCAAACTATTCTTGCTCTAGGCCAAGTAGTTTAATCCGGTAAAAGGCTAGGCGCCTGTAGGTTTTCGGGTGAGGCGCCAGTATATTAATTAGTGACCAGTGGGTCCAGTCTATTAATTGGTGCTAGTATATTAATTCAGAATGTTCCACTTGTTGAAAGTAGAGAGCGAGGAGAGCTCTATAACCAGTTCACTTTGAGTGAGAAAGAACAGTTACATTTAGGAGCAGAGCGAACAGGCCCTCAACCAAAGTATATACCACCTACTCTGTTGACTTGAATCTCTAGTTCACTAGGTAAGGTCTTTATTTTCAGTCTTGTGCCATATGCTTGATGAGGCGCAACAGAGCTAGTTTTGATAAACCCCTCGCTATTCCATTTTCGATGTTCCTTACTCGTAGTGGTATCCATCGATGCACCACAGTGTTTCATAAAAGGATAATAATAATACATCATGATGCTAAGACAGATCAATTAGTAGGGGCTCTCACTATTTTCACTTTTCAAATGAATCAAAAAAGAATTTTGAATTTGAACCGATGGTCAAGCGTCGCTTGTTCCGGTCGAATTATTAACTGACTTTAGAGCGTGCTGTGTCAGGTTGGGGGATGTCTCTAAGTTGTTTGAAATCCCTATGGGGTTACGATGGGAACCTATATGGACGTCTTCGTCTCTTTATTACTCTAATGTCCGGTGGACTAAAGATACTCTCTGTCGCCCATTCCATCGTGTGATATTGGAATTCTTTTCCATAGAGATTTTGACAAGCAGACTATCCTGGGCGCGACATCAGACGGATGTCTTGATAGTCTTTCTCGATGTTGGCCCTTTCATTTGAAAAACCTCGAGTGCCAATGATTTTCTAGTTTCTTATTTCCATGTATCAACTTCCCGGTGAAGATGACCCCTTTTCGCGATCTTTTTCGTGGTCAGTCTAGCAATCGTCGGACAGATGTTTTTTGATGAACTGTCTCTAAACAAAAAATAAAGAAGAGAATGAACTGGGAGTTGGCGCATATATAACTAGTTGCTTGCTTACCAAGTCATCCTAGCAAGCTCCTCTAGTTCGATTATTATGCTTGACTTGACTTATTATTAAGAAAACAACTCACTATGAAAATAAAATACGATCTAGAATCTACCCAAGAAGATAGAGAGTCCTACATATGAGAAAAGGTCACAAATGGAGTTGAACCAAGTAACATTGCAAAGGCATAATGATAGTAGGGTTGAGATATCGTCGCCCTCCGAACAGGGTCTCCCCTCATTCCGCTTTCCATAGGGGAATCTCCACTCACCGCTTCCCCTAATATCCTCCCTTTACCTAGTGGTAGAATGAGGGTTTACAGGAGATTCCAAAGGCTCGGCACTTGCATTTCCACTAGCACTATAAAAAGTTCCAGTCTTAACGCCCCTACGGAAGCTGTGCAGCCTTTCCTCGAGTTCATAGAGTTGGGTTTCCAATTTACCCACAACGGAGGAGCAACCCCTACTAGGCAGGCGGCCATGGTTCATAACACACTGTTTGCACAATAGATCCACTTTGAAGTTGACTTATTCACTCAACCAATCGTCGGAATGTGTACGAGATACCATAAGGGCCCAATATTTCATTAGCATCCTTGTCTAAAGCTTCAAATGAGACTGATATCCGAAATGCAGGAATAATCTGACTAGAAAGACTTTCAATACTTGATCGAAGAACCAACATTTATTGAAGAAGCATTAAAGTCGATTATAAAAATTACTAATTTGAAGGGATCGTTTGGAATTGACATGCTATGGGATTTACATTATATGCTAGAGAAGCACCCGAAGTACTAAATAGAATAGGTATTAGTTTTGTAATGGGTGGAGCAGCCAACTCAGATTCGGCAAGAATCTCATTTTTAGGTAATATGAAGAGGAAATTGGCCCAAAAATGGGATAGAGGTAAAGACACAGCCAAGGGCTTACTCAAGTTCCCCCCAAATAGGACGAAATTGTGCCTATTACACGGTTCGCAAACTTTGACCAGGGTGGGGATGCCTATTATTTTTCGATGGTACGATGCACGCAGGGCCTCGGTTTGCTGCATGGATTTCCTATGCATTTCCTACAGAGTGCAATGGAACCAGCTCCACTGAGCCAAAAGGAAAAAACTGGCGGACGATAGAGTATAGCCAAGAGGCTTTCTTCGTCCGCCTTCATATTAATATATTGGACTTGGAAATCTGTATTTTCGAAATTATAAAAGTGATGCTTTCTTTGAAGCTTTCCTCTTTGATTACGACTTCTGTAATCAATGTTGGATCTCTATCTGGAAACGCTTTTCCAAAATGACTCCATGGTAGACTGCTTTTTCGAAGTATGGTGGCCAGCTTTCAGTTTTGTTAAGCCAGGAACCTTTTTTTTGAAAGAAGACTACATCATACTGGTATAAGAAACCATGGCCGATAAACTATGGGAGTTGACATGGAATCCTAAGGTGTTGACATATTACGACAAAAAACCTAGTCTTTAGATGTAAAAAGATCCAAGGAACCGATTCCCCTATTCCTATTCCTATCGTATCGATAGGTACAGTTACTAGTAGCAGTTAGCTTCCATTCTGTCGATCCTAAGAGCATCCTTGATAGTTCAGTTTAACATGTGCCTCTCTAGCCTTTGCTTTAGGTGCTGCACTATGCTGCTTGAGTGCCTAAACAACGATTATGCTACTTGTGAAGCCATTGGATTTGACCCCTTTTTCCACGTCGGGCTTGCATGGATCTGGTTCCATAGGCCAGCTTGTGATCATGAAACTTTTTGGCGGTCCCGGGTCTGGCACTTGAGAGACTAAATCACACTTATCTGTTACTGAGGATGAGCATAAGGATTGTCTAGGTTTGGCTTTCGTCATTGAGAATATCGATCCCAGGAGAAAAAGAGACTGATAAAGCGGTAGCTTTAAGCTAGTTGGAGTAGTGAATTCAAGGGATTATGTTTCTATTTTGTTAAAGAAAGAGCGAATTCTCTTATGTTCGTTACGGTCGGCCTTATCTTTGATAGTGCCTCCCCTCCACTATCGAATCAGTTCCTTAGCACAAGCGCTAAGCGATAAGAATTCTTCCTTCCTACTGGAAAGCTAAGGACCCAATAATAGAGGTTTTAAAGGGAATAAGAGTTCATAAAAGGGGGTTAATAGGGTTGAACCCCACAAACTATTTTTTCCGTTCTTGGCCATCAATCGAAGCATTCTAATCCAACTAGCACTGACTAATCCCATTCTAGCGGGCCTCCATCTAGAGAAGCTACATCCAAAATGTGTAGACCCGATCCATCTTATTCCTCCAAGCTTTCCTTTGAGGAAGGGGAAACTCAAGTAATGGCCAGCTCATTTACTATAATTTGGTTGGGGCACGACGGGTATTGAACATTTAAGTGTGAGCCAGCTATTGATTCCTTATTCCTAGGAACCCATGGTTATAAATTGGCTTGAACTAATGTAAGAACCCATTACATGACAGGGAAGAACTGATTTTCTAATCTTAAGAACAAAGAAATAAGGACAAGAAAGGCATTTTGACTACATGGACGAGGAAGCTCTTGACACCTCGAATATGGTCAGTTTAATTAATATACGGGAGTAGTTCGCCTAATCGAAAATGACAAGCATACAATACATACCATTAGCAAAGGCCCAAAGCAAACCTAGGGAAGTGAGAGATAAAGAACCATAGTTTAAAGCGAACGTGCTTTTAGCGAGGCTTCACCTACGCTTGAATTTGACTGGACAAGTGGTGTTTCACTTCAGGATGCCTATCGGCTTAGGTGTTGGGCCAAGGTTTGATGAAGCATGGGGACATGGATAAGACTCTTCTTGGGTAATTCAAGATTCTAGGATTAGAAATCCATAAAGGTTCCCAGTCCTAGAAATTCTAAGAATTCAAAATTATGGCTATATGTCTGACCAGAGAAACCAACGTTTCACACTTCTCATTGGTAGGATTGGATTATTCATCCAAAGGGATTTTTTATCTCCTCAATCCAAATCTCGTTTGATGAAATGATTCTTACAATTCCGTTAGTGAGGAGCTATGTTCCGCTTTAAGCCTGACAAGCAGGCAAGAGAACTAGCCCTAAAAGTAGGCAACCAAGAGAGGTAGGCATGGAAGGAAGTGCTTCCGGTCGATTGAAGCAGAAAAGACTCACCTCATTAGAAGACATTCCCTTCGGCCCTATATTCCATTTCTGAGGATGGGGATAGGGATTTGGATGCTTCAGTGGAACCTCTGAAGCCATCTATTCCATCAACTAGACCTCCGTATTGATTGATTCGACTCCATCTCCACCATCTGGCATTCGGAATTATAAGAATAGTGAACTAGAGCGAGCCTATATAATAGAACATAATAAAGAAAATTGAAAAATCCTAGCATTGATCATCAGAGGGATAGTAGTGGACAAGACAAGCTCCTACATCTATAACAGATCCTGCATTTTCAGCTTCGATGCCAGCGGAAGGGAAGGGTTCCAAACCAACCTTAGAACCAATCTTAGACCGAACCTAGAAGCAACTAGAAGAGAAAGTCAAAGACCCGCACCCCTAGAAAAAGCGAAAGGCTCTTGTTCGACCCTCCCTATAAAGACTTTCCTTCATTTAAAGAAAGCCCTCTCTATGAGCTTGACAACGAGTCAGCATTCATCGAACTATTTTGGTCCATGATTCATCGCACCGGTCTTTAAATGATAGGATTCCTTTCTACTGACATCAGATCCCCTTGGCTTAGGTAACCATACAAGCATCTGCACCAAGTTTCGCAGTCACTACGCACATATAAGGCAGCCAGAGTAGCACCTCCATTTATGCAGGCCTTATCAATAAGGAAACAATGGCTAAATTAATATGGCGGTTGTGACTAAGATATATTTTTATGGGCGCTTGTCAATTGCGCTTACACCCTTTGCAAAATTTTAAGGAAATCTTCAAAGATTTCAATTAATGACAATCTTTTGGTTAAATGGGTCTAGTGGTAGGTTCAGGACTTCTCGTTTCCACAATCTTGTTGCCTATACCGCCAAGTTCCACGAACGAAGAGAATGAATGATTTTGTTTGATTAATCGCCTGAACCTACCTTTCTTTCTTTGCCGGGAGGGTTGGCCTAATCACTAATATATCTCTCCATGAAGGCCTTATTCTGTCTAGAAGAAATCGCTTCGGCGAAACCAGTTGATTAAGTCGTTGTGTCTATCGATGCCTACGCACTGGGAGTGCGGGTAAGGACTCACTTATTGATTGTGTCGTTGCATGCTTTTGGTTAGAGCCAGCCCACACCTCCCATGACTACATCCATCATCAGGATGGTACCTATAAATGTATAGGCACTGGTTCATTTAGTCAATAAAGCTACAATCAGTTCTGATGATTATGCTATTTATTCGGTAGATAAGTCAATCGGTTCGGAAGTTAGTTTAGCAATAGATGTAGTCGATTGGGTAGAAGGTCTGCAAATACTCGTTGAGCTCCTGATTGCCCCAATTTTCTCTATAGGCTTCCTACTCTACCAACGCGACAACTATCCAAATCAATTAATGCTTCTTCTCACTGAGCAGCTCCTCGACTTCCGCTTTAGGTTTGGGAGCTCCGGCATGGGGACTTAAGTCTCAGAAGAACCGATTACAACTTCTCTCTTCATTCCCTCATCTCCAGGGTCCTCAAGCTAACTTTCTCGGTTGAAAGAGCAAATGTAACCTCAAGCAGTGGTTGGGCAGTGATCGTTGTGGGTGCAGGGGTAGCACTTGGAAGGCTAGCTGGGCTTGTGTTCTTCTAAGAGGACGAGGTCGGCTCGGTGACTGAGGGCTTGTATGGAGGTGACATTGTGAAATATTAATAAAGATTGGACGTCACTTCTGAATTTCTCTGCTTGCTTTATGGATGGTCCTCATATATATCGAACGGATTTACAATAAACAATTATCAAAGGCAATTGAAAAACATAAAAAAAGAAAGGGCTTATGACGATGTAGGGCAGGGTGTTATAGAAAGATGCTTGATGGTAGTGGCTGTAAGTTCAAAGTGTTCTTTCTTACTCGAGTGAGGAGGTTAATAAGATGTAAATAAGCAGAAAAGGAAATAATTTGGGTCTATACTTACGATCTCTATATGGAGCAAAAGAACCTATTACTAGAATACCTACAAAGAATGATTGGCCATCGCCATGCCCAACAAAATGAAAATTTAGGACCCTTCCATCAAAGAAAGCCTTATTGAATGAATTTCTAATTAAGAACAAATTTCGCTCATGAGCTACTCCGTACTTGTGCGAATTGATGGGCTATTTGCAAGGAAGTTCAGATACCATGTCAAAGGACCTAGCCTAAACGTGATAGAAGCATATAACTATCTAGTTTTTCCCACTTTTCTAGTTACTTAGAGAGAGGCTAAGTCTGCAGTTCACTTGTTCACTTCGTTCAAGGCACAAAATACAAAGTCTTAGAGGCGTAATTAATATACTGGGCCCAACTATTGAATTGAAGATGTTGTTCCATAAAAAAGAGTAGAATGACTACCCCCGAATAAGCCGTTAAAGAGTCCATTGTTCCAGGGAGGTCAAGTATACTTTGACCAACATGAGGTTCTTAAAGACTCGAACCATCACATGGTTTCATTCGTTGGACGGCTAAGGCTTGAGCCATTGTAACCACTACAAAGCCAAAAGCAAGAGGTTCGTAACAGCGTAATAGGTAATTGTAGTATGTGGCTCACCTTTAGTTCCTTAATTCGTTGTTAGTTAATTCATAGGTACCAGCTTATTCATTCGCTAGGCTGGTTTCAACTTTCCTTATAACATCGTTCTTCGCAATTAATATACTGGCCTTCCTTATTTAGACTAGTGCGAAAATTAGTAAGTAGAATAGTTCCACCTTTTCATGCCCTGTGTTAAGCATAATGAGTGTGCTAATTAATATAACAGAGAAGAAATATTTTTATGAAAACCCATCCTTTTGGATTGTTTTTGCCCACCGATTTTTCGAAATGAGGTTTATTAGGAGACACACTAAAATGTAATCGCCTAAAAAAGAAATTTTTTCATCCAACATAGATCAAAAATGATCAATTTTCCAATTCCCTAAGTGCTAGTATATTCATTCCCAGTATATTCATTGGGAATATTAGATTCATTTCATAGCTAATCTTGTGCTACGCACCTCCAGCTTGAGTAGCTCAAAAGCTTAATATGCACTAATTAATATACCAACCCTCCTGTTAGTCGCACCTTACTAGTTAGAGGTCGCCAATGTTTATATTGGAAATAGAATGGATTGTCCCCTAAGGTCGGAGTTATTTATACCTCCCTGACGGTCTCCCGATCAGTCTAGTAATCCTCTCTTTGTTATGGCATTTCTTCGTGTTAAGATTCACATACATAAAAAAATACATCTCTCCACATAGATGCATAGTTTCCTCCTCATAAGAAGGAGGGAACAATAGACGTCAGAGATAGCATGAAGCCACATCTATAATAGTTTCTTTTAGTTAACTAGCTCCATGCCAATTATGTTGACCAATAGTCCGTTAAATTATCAACGGGGTCAATCACTGACGCAATGCCTTAATCAATATGCATGGAGAAATGGGAACAGACCATTCTATGGGGATGTAAAACCTTATTTTCTACTCCTTCGGTAACCTTGGTGTAGATCTTTCATTCAAAACACCGGAGTGACCTCGCGGGTCTATGTAAATAAGTTTTTTGTGCACCAAGCCATAAGGCCAATGATCTACGGAACCTCTAAAGGAGACTAATGGAGAATACCAAAGAGATACAGGGAGTATGGGAATACTAAAGGAAGAACCAATCATAAGACATGTTGATCAACTGCGGGAAAGAACATAGAATTTCGTGTCGAAAAAAATCTATTTTTTATGAATCGTATCTATTTCATCTAAATGAAATACTTCCTCTCACCTACTAACTGAATGAGAAGGTAGCGAGGATTCGAAGTAGATTGTGGTAGTTGGGAAAGAGCTTATTGATAGATATAATCAAGCGTGGTATTAATTGGAACTATTTCACGAGTTCCATGATAGACATCACTTGACTGAATTTCCTTTTGAATTAGTAGACCGAACTAATTGAACAATGACCTGATATCCCAAAGAAACTAGGGGCTATTAGATATGGTTTTCAAGATTTCTCTAAGCGAAAAGGAGAGTTTACCCAGTTTTGAATGAGCAGGCTGTCTCATGTAGAAGACCAGAATAGCTCTTCTTCCTTCATTTCACAAACCATGATAGCTTCTCGAATGAGCTACGAACCTATATCTCCATAGTCAATAGAACCATTCTCTTTTTTATTTAGTATGACAAGCTCATTATTCTTGCTAACTGGTTATAGAGACTTGCTTATGAGTCATATAACAAGCCTGATTTTTTGTCCATAAAGTCTAATTCCCAATTGGTAACCTTCCACTTCTTCCTCGAGGCGGTCTTTTAAGGGATTAGACTTTAGATAGCAAAGTGACTTTATCGCTCTCTATTTCTTATGGGGCAATTATCATTTTCACTATTTTGAGGCGCTAACCGCTATATATTCTATGGGACGTACCCAAAAGAAGCAGAACGAAATCTATCGAAATTCTCACTTTGCTTCTTGCTACATATTAGGTAATCTAGATTGCCTTGGGAAATAGAGAAAGCCCAGTTACCACTCGTTACTTCTTACGAATCGTTAAAAACACTTGATTAGTTAGGGGTAATTGAACTAAAGAAAATCTCATTACTGATAGAGATTCCAGTTGGTTGATCGAATAGTCAACCATGCTAGTACCTAAGATTGTGAGTCAATTCCTATAGTTAGATGTCTTGAATAAGAGCAGAAGGAAAGCAAGCAACAAGTGTTGTCCCACCTCAAGGACAGAGGTTCTAAATAAGATTCCAAGAAAGGGCCATTGAGTTTTAGAGACCTAATAAGTTCCAAATGTCTTTGGTCAAATTTTGATAGGCAAGAGAGATAGAGAGGATTGCGTTAGGCAAACAAGAATTGATACGAAATCCGCATTTGAAGCAACCAGGGTCATCCTAGATCGTTTATGAAGTTCTTTGCGTATGAAGTTGCACTTGAGGATTGATTTTCTCACTTCCAGTACGTCTTTCAACAACTTGGACATCTAATATAGAGTATCCAGATGAGATTCTTTCCAGTAAGCACTTCCCCAGTCCCTATATCGATTGAAGAGGTGACTGATCCAGTATATTATGAAGAGCTTAAAGAACTCAATCAACTAAGAGCATATAAGGATCAAACCATCGATCCAGGGCAAGCGAATAAGTTACAGAAGCAAGTATAAGAGAGGGAGAGAATTCACATTACTCTCTTGTCTACTCCTCTTTGGATTGGAGGGATTAAATAGAAAGAGAAAAAATGAGTGAGTTAGTAATAGTACATAATGTTTCTAAGATATTAAAGATCTTCTAAGGTTGGCAATGAGTGAGAATTTCGTTGGTCTACAGGCATCCAACCATAGGGAGTAAAGAGGGTCTTTTCTGTGCATAGCTAGGTTAGTATGAAAATTCTAATGAGATTGCTTAGGGTTAGGTAGTTTTCTTTTAGTCCAAACTTAGGCCTTCCATTTCTTAGGTACGCTAGTATCGAAGTGAAAGACCACTTTCTTAGCCAACCAAGCAATCTGACTAATCTCTCTGAATAGTTTGGATCTGTCCCCAATTAATATATTGGACTCTCCTCCCGCTATGAACCAATTAATATACTACAATCAATTTTCTAAGAGTAAGAATCTTTTAGAAACCATGGCCCTTAGTTCTAACTCACTGTAGTCACTCTCTCCCACCGGGTTACTTCTTATAAACCCCAACTAAACTCTCTCGTATTAGCTTAGTCACTTTCGTCTTAGCTTGCTTTGCACTCTTCTCTTTCTTATGTAAATGAAATGCATGATCATCAATGGAAAAGATCTGATAGTCTCTAAGCAATCATTAAAGGCATGAATTTGAATTAATATTATAGTGGCTTTAATAAAATGGCTCTCTGATCAAAAGATTGAATCTGACAGTAACTACAAAGCAAGGATTTCTTCCCTCACAAGGCCATAACGTCTTCTTTTGCTCCTCTATGCTTGTGATCTTTTATAGATCGAACGCACAATAATCAATGTTATCGACATTGGATGAGAGAGTAGTGGGCTTACCAACGATGGCTTTCGTTAAATAAAACGGTTGTCCTAATGAAAGATTTTCATTGATAGGAAAGGAAATTAATAAAGACCTTTCATTGAGGTCTCTCGATCCGCTTCCTGCTTCACACCTAGCCCTAAGGGCATAGGATACTCGCTCTGATTCCCTTAGGATCCCTTAACTGATGCATAAAAATTGAGAGAGAAGGCTCAAGAACTATCTCGAATAGCCAATCAATCTCCACCAATCAATAAGAACTATTGACCTAATTTGCACCATTTCATAGGCAATACCCATAAGCCTATCTCCCTAAATCTTCTTTCCTAATTCAACGTTGATAGTAGCATTAATAACATTCATTGTAAGTATGCTCGATCACAAGCATCTCTAGCATGTTGTACCTGAGTGAGTGTGGGCCATGGAAAGGAGAGAAGCAATTTATACCAAAGAGGGGCTTTTATCTATTTGCTTGTTTATCTTGCTCAGCTAGGAACATAGGCTTCATGCCTGCCCTCTGTGTAAAATATTTACATCCATTGGTGATTCTAGTCGCTTCAAGACCTAAAGGCAGAATCAAAGCCTAAATTCGATGTAAGTGGATGCCTCTTCCAATTCGTTCGAAGAACAACCCTGAGGTCGCCTAGCTTATAAGAATACGGTTGGCCTAATTCAGCCAGCCTCATGGTGTTCATATGCTAAGGATATTTGTGGCACAGCCAGAGCCCACATACAACTAGTTTTAAAATAGGGATGAGAGAAAGAGATGGGGTCCTGTATTGTTGTAAATAATATAAATAGCGTATTGTCGTAAATGAAACTCTAGTAGTGCTTGTAAATTGATTAGTGTGATAGATTACTAAATAACTAACTGCTCAATCTCATCCCATTGGTCCCCTTAACACGAAATGTACTCTCCAACATCTGATTAGTACGAATCTACTGATTGAGAACAATCAGGATTATGAGCCACACAAAAATCTTGATTGAGAAGTCTAGTATTGTTCACTTTTTTTCACAACATTCTCTATTGAGTAAGTACCCGACGTATTCTCTTAGGTATGTGAGGTTGGTCGATGTTTTGATTGTGGTGTAGAGCGGTAGCTCGCTTGGCTTATAACCTTGAGGTCACAAGTTCAAATCATGTCCCCGTGTAAGTGGATTGACGTGCTTGCGAACTCGAAGACAAAGAGAACCAATAGAAAAAGCAAAATAAAATATGCTCAAATTTAAAATGTTCCTGTGCATGTTCGCTATCCTGCTTCTATCTTAGATTGTTTGCATGTTCGTTAGTGCCTATCTATCAAGTGTGAGTCTTTTCATGTTCTTTGTGTGCAGTTATTTTATTGCACTTCTTCTGGTTCCTCTAATCCTGTTGATTCATCAGGTAAATCTGTCATGTGGAAGAGCTTGATAAATACACTCGTGTAGATATTAAAGCTTCTAAAGTTGGTTTTATATCCACCGATGGATCGAAGTCATCTACTACTTTGCAAGTCGATCATAAAGATGGAAGTCTTGCTTCAGGAACTCCACAATCGGGTTCTGCTGCTATATCTACTCTTTTTGTCGTCTTGGTTACTCTCCTACTAGTGTCACTACCTTTAGCTTACTTTGGGGATTCCGAACCAAGGCAAGAAGTTCTTAGTTAACTAACCGGGATGGAAATAGCGGGGTCCTTAGCCTTGCAGCAACATACCAATGAGCTTATTTTGTGAAATATTCATGAGAGAAAGGGGGATCTAGAGGAGGGTCAAAAAATCGTAGAAGTCCATCAAATGGTCAAGGAAAACCTCCACATAGAGAACAAGATTGATGAGTTTCAGTTGGTCAAACAATTAGAAAGGGAAAAAGAGGCAAAAGACGCACCTTCCCTGGCTACTAATGTTGTGTTCAATGAGATCAAAGACTACACAGCCAAAATCAAAGATGGAACGGGTGGTGGTTGAGACGCATGATGAAGCTTTAGGAGGTACGACGGTGGGGACTTTGACTTCTCGAAATCAAGTCTTTTTCAATGTATAAGGTTCCAATCATGCTGAAACTAGAGAAATTCATGTACTTTTCAGAATTATTTTGGTTATGTCTTCTACTTTCTTCTTTTTATGTTACTATATGTAATGATGAGGATGGCATACTTGGAATCGGTAGAATTCTCAAGCTGCACAGCCTACTTCTTTCATAGCGGGAGAACCCAAATCCTAATAAGGACCCTAAGAGCTTAGAAGATGTCTCAATCAAAAGTTTTCATATAGATCTCTTGTATATAAAAACACTTTCTTCGAAGTCGAACAATGGTGTAGGAAAAATAACCTCTTGGGAAAAAGGGGTAAAATCACTTTGAGCTCTTCTTTCGGAGAAATAAGTTCCTTCGGAGAAATGGAGAAAAAGCTTCCCTATTTGATTGCGAACTCATCAACTCGTACAAGTGAAAGTCGAATCCCCTGTGTAAATGAAATCATGCTCATCCATCTCCTACACGGACACATTATCATCTAATCAAGTACACTCCCTCGCCCCTTAGGACTTGAGGCATGGAACCCTACTAATTCATAACTATTGGGACTTCTTGTTTTGGTGGATGTATTACAGTCAATAAGCATGATCTCTCTTTTGAACTACAAGTGATTTGAATTAAACTTGGAGCCTATTAATTTACTGGTAAATGAATACCTCTCTTTATCATCTCATGTCGCAAATGCCTTATTGCTTTCTTCACACCGGACTTCATGAAATCAATCCCCAAATATAAGGGGTCAATCGCCCCATTCTATAAAGAGTAAGTTATTCTATCCCAGCCAAGATCAATCTGTCTATGAAATGCTAGGGCGGGTGAAATTTACATTTACTTAACATAAGAGAAACAAGTGAAAAAATGAATCATGCGAGTGAACAAATGTAGCGAATTCCAAGTCCTTCACTGATAAGTCAAAGTAGATTGCCTAATATACTATTGGTGAACTAAGCTAGTTTCTGTCTACTGAACTAGCAAACAAATGCCCTCTACTAACTCTCGGGTATCATAGCATGTCATTTACCATATCCTTTTTGTTTAAGTATCCTGGTAAGTGAGAGCGAGAGTCATTTCTTTCAATAGAATCCCCTGCAGCTTCTTAATGCCATTTGACACGAGAAGAAAACTTCTTAGGTTAATATATGTAGATGTCATGGTGAATGGCCCTAGCATGTGGAGAAACGCTAACCTTCTTTAAGCTCTACTCCTTTCCTTCTGTTCTACTTGAAGCAATAGCTATTAGCCCCTTGCTTTGGAACTCGATTTCGAACCTACCTTTTCAAACTCAATTCGAGCCATGTAGTAGATGAGGAATCTGGGCAACAAGTCAACCCTCTATAATTCAGTCAAATAATCAATCAGTTGACAGTGGCGTAGCGAAATATGCCTTCATTTGGGAATTGACAATTCTGGCTCTATTAAAGCTACCTAGGCACTCTTTCTCTCACTAGAAGGCCCACAAAAGCACAAATGAGAGATATAGTGAACCGGGTGCTAGACTACAAGGTTGGAAAAGTCAGCGAACTGTAGTATAACTGGCGCCCAAAAAAATCAGTAACCGTAGGAATACCAATCACATGATGAGCAACTTCAAGCTTCCTATCTACACAATCAATCAATTCTCTGTCCTGCAGCATGATTTGGCCCCAAGGTGAAAATGAACAAATCGACGCACGTTTGCCCTTTCCATTCGTTCTCTTACACTCAAAAATTCGGCCTTCCAAGTGAAATGGCTCTAAAGGCTTCTCACATGTACTGCGGCTTTATTTACCAAATAATGAAAGAAAAAGACTTTATCGAGACTGGAGCCTAAATACTCGGCCTACTCTTCTTGGAAGTCCATTTATGTCAAAAAGCCAATTCTCTAAAGCTCCATAGTACATATCATTGGTGACAGCAAGGACACCAACCTATGGAAATCTACGGCTCAATGGTTATTCCCCACGTGACCAACCAGGATCATTCCTTCGGACAACGACCTCTTACTCCCAGCCCAATCTAAGTTGGTCCATGGATCCAATTGATGAGATGATTCACTTACGGGACATTTGGAAAAAGGCGCAGCAGTGGAACTGCTATGTAGTGTTTTGCAAGTTCGAGTCCCTCTCTTTTTGTACACCCATCAGTAGCTAATTCACCGACAACCTCAATGTATCAAATAACAATTCATAGGTCGATTTTCAATTTCACGTAAAAAAGAAAAGGACGAAGCCTAACAAGGATAGGGAAGGCAGTGCCCTAAGATCTACGAAAGTGGTATTTTAAAGAGAGCTAGTTCGTAAGCGAATAGCTACTAAACATGCCATAGTAACCCAAGGCTTACTTTAACCTTCTTCACCCACTAGAATCAATTCCCGCTTGATTTCGTAGTTCTTCATTTTGTTCCTATCTCCGGCTTCTAATTTTTAGAAACTCCTCCTACTCAATTGTTCTCTCGTCCTTCACACTGTGCTGAATTTTTAAAAACTATACTACCCCTTAGGACTAAAGGCTTTTTAACTACCTAATAGGAGAAAATGTGCATGAGATTGAGGGGTGCTGATTCAAGAGTGTGGGAATTACTTAACCTGCCCCATAGGGCCACGGGTGATCATACTTTTGAATGATTCAATAGACTCTAATAATTCGTTTTCAATCTGAAATCACAGTTCATTTTCAACTACTTCTAAGAAATTGGACTGTTCTCTCTCGCCCTTGAAACCCGGGTTACCTAGTTTACTACCTGCATAACAACCTCTTTATCTTAGGCCTCAAGGCTAGTCTATGGTACCACACTTCCTTTCTAGGGTCGGCCCTAGCTAATTGCCTGAACGATCAGTGCATTAGATGATAGGAAAAAAGGAGTCTTGCCCAACTGGATCAAGCATTGTCCATGGAACAGAGAGCATGTGGGTGCTATGATTATTGGACCGATAGACTTACGCAAAAGTGAGTGTTAGAAAGACATCATGGCTCCCAAGGAGCATGCCCGGGTTCCATTGTTATACATAGAAAATAACCCCTACTTCGTATACTCAAGGCACTATGAAAAAAACAACTTATGAGTCATGTCATAGACTATGAAAAGTAAATCTCTAAGGTTTTTTCACTATGTTAGATATGTATTGATCGATTAATGCCCTTGTTGAAATCATTGTCAACCTGACTAGTACACCATCGCATAGTCAATACACAGGCTTGTTGCTCGAGGTGGCACGCTAGTGATATGTTATCATAGTCACTTTTAGGGTTTGAATTTACTCTCGAAATAGTTATACCGGCTTAGAGGGATTGACGCAGACATAGTAGGAATACACATTGCCCAATACAATTCGTTTGAAAAGGACGACCATATTCATTTTAAGGACACACTTTGCTTGGCTTGCGTCCAAGGTAACAAATAAAGTAATCCTCAGCTTCTGAGGGTCATTTCTTCATCTGTAGTGATTGGGAACCAAACAATGTAGTAATATATTATATAATGCGCTCCCTGGTTTGGTAGTAAGAAGATCGCTTCCTTTTCGGTATGATGCTACACTTATTGAGATCTATAAGAGAAAAATGTTAGACTATCAGTTATTCCCACACGGCAACATCACATTGGTTATGCTCCTCACTTTATGTCGACGCCATAGATTATGATAGGCCCCTTTCTAAAATTGGAAAGATGTTTAGCTTCTCATAACTAATGAGTATACATGATGTCTGAACAATGTTTAATAAAACAACAGATAGGTCTAAAAACAATTCATAAGTGAAGAAAGTCAGGTAGCAAGATGACCCCGATCAATTGAGGGAGCTAGTATACTTCTCAGTATATTAAATGGGTCCAGTTTGCTGAATGACTTATCTTACTAATGAACCCTATATACTTATAGCCTTTGCTTCTTTCCACGTTGATGGCCAGCATACTTATAGCGTTTGTTTCTTTCTTAGCTAATGGGGAGGGTTAGAGATTGACTTGACTTTGAAGTTAGGGAATTGACTCTGCATATGGGACTGAATGGGAACTGGAAGTCAAATATCTTTTTGGTTGCTCGGCTTGCACAAATCATGTGCTTTTAGTAAACAAAACAAGTAGAATAGAGAATGCTAGAGAATCTAGGGAGTTACTTACCTTTCTTACTAGGAGTTGGTGCATATTTTAGGTTAGCGTTCCATAATGTCGAGGAAAAGAAGCTTCTTGAGACCCCATAAGCAGCACCAGAATGAGTGCTATGCCTAGGGCTAAAGGAAAGAGGAGTTACATATAGGGATTGAGCTTTAACCCATATGCAATTAAAGAATCACTTACCAGACATATGACTAGAGTTATGAGTTGACTTGACAAATAACCACTTAGTTGACATATGAGTTAGTCGACTGATAGAGTTACTTGACTTGACATATGAGTTAGGGACTGAAAAGAAATCACTCTCTCTTACTTCATTTATGAGTTGACTTGACTTCAAAGTTAGAGACATAAGGAGCCAAAAGCCAAACAGATGCATGAAGAGGAGGGGAAGGTTAATTCTGTAGCGACCCAAAATTTTCGATCCCGAAAATTCTAGATAGTTATGAAAAAAAGAAGAAATAGAAGAAAAAGAAGAAAACAGAAACATCAAAACACAGAAACCTCATATTCGCAGCGGATCAAAACATAATATCACATAAATAACAGTTTTGCAAAGAAGAACTGTATCAGTACACTTATATTTTTATACATCAGAATTACAACCATTACCAATCTCTGGATAGTTTAAAATCACATGTCCTAGTTATACAATAACATATCACAGCAGGAAACAATCCATACGTTCCTGCCCTCCAGCTCGCCTCCTGAGCTCCAAAACCCTTACCTAAAAATCTGTAATACTCGGTCTGACCCGAGCATTACATCAAAGTAACAACCAGGTCAGGCTAGAAACCAGCGTGAGTAAACCCATTTAACATGGAATACAAAAGCATACAACTTATATGAACCCGGGGTAACTTATATCAATTTACAACTTCACAAGTGATTATAGACATTAATTATTTCACACCTCAATTTCTAAGTACCAAAACTTAGAATAAATGGTTCAATTCACTTAACTCATTCCATTACTGCCTATTGATTTCACATATCAAATCTATATAGAATTATTATAGATTATAAATCAAAGTGGTTTCGGGTATTAACTAATACCCGACTCCGGTCTCTTCGAATCCAATGTCATTTTAACCCAAGTTATTCAAGTGAAATACAATTCAACTTTAAATACAGGGTGTCACAGTAATACATCATTCATAAATAACCTCATCATCACAGCTTAAATCAAACATATCATATCAATAGCATCACGAATCACATATTAGGGATAACAATTAAACCAAGACTTTCAATATCATTCGATCATCCATACACAAGGTTGATTAGCATACCATTCTAATTAAATTAATTACTTCCATCATCCTTAAATACTACTTACTCAACAATAATTAATTACAAATCAATTTATTAATCATCCTCTAATTATCTTCTTAATTAATCGTTTTTGATTAATTATTCTTTAATTACAATAAGTAATTAACTCTTAATTAATTACACAAATTTATTATCCTTTGCCCATCCATATTAATTACATTGATCCTTAATTAATCACTCAAATTAATTATCTCATAATCACTTCATTGATCAATCATCCCTTAGTTAATCATGTTCATTATTTAACTAATCATTGATTAGTTTCCTTAATCAAACAATCCTTAATTAATTATACTAAGCAATTAATCCTTAATTACCTCCATCAAGTAATTAATTAGTCACTAATTTAATTAATTAACCTCTAACTATTTATTAATAAAATTTAAACGTTATTAAATTAAACCAATTAATTACTCTTAATTGCCTTATTTAATTAATTAGTCATTAATTATCCAAATCTTAATTATCTCTAAAGATAAATCTTTATTATTATTATTTTCATTAATGACTAACTTATCATTAACAAAAATTAAATACATTTCAAAACATTCCACTTTTAAATTAAACTCATTAATCAATTATTTAACAATCCTAGTTAATGACCTTCATTAACTATTAACAATTCTTAAATTACTTCTATTATGTAATTAACCTTTCATTTAAATCTCATTCCTAAAATAAGATAATATAATTAATAAAAAAAATTGTTTAACTTTTAAAACTTGGCTAAAATATTTTCTTTGCCTTTTTAAACCAAGTACAAATTCACTTATAAATTTTTTTTTAAAAAAAAACTGAACATAGCTTATCTGTAAACTTTAAAACCTGATCTAAGATTCTACTAGATTTTTTTTAAAACCTGTACAACTTTACTTCAGATTGAAATCCAATTACCAACTGTCAGACCCGAGCCCACCACAAACTTGCTCGAACAAAACTCGAGCAAATCCTCTACCTTCCCGAGTCCTTTTTTCTTTCTTCTTCCTTTATATAAATCTGTTTGTACCTTAAATTTAAAATTACAATATTATCAAAAGCTTGCAAACAACATGAATACTGACTCGAGCAACAAACCAAAATCCTCGAATTCATCTTTGAGTCCCACCCCAATCTCCTTCTTCCCAACCTACAAACACACCGCATATGCACATACACGTGCACAGATGATCGGAGCTCCTCCGATCATCGCCTCCACCTCCCACAAGTTATCATTGACCCTCTCGACCCAAGCAGCCACCCAATTCCGACCTACCGCATCGAAAATCAAAACGAATCTCTCGAATCAAACTGGAACCAACACATTCGCCAAAAATCCTCTGTCGTCGACGATTCCGACCTTGGACCCACTCACTGACCTTCCCGAAGCTAACCTAAGCTCTGATGAACCCGTCACCACCCTCGCGATCAATCCTGATACCTTCTAGACGTCGAGATTACCTCAGCAACCAACACCCCAAAATCAACACTTAAAACCCTACTTTGCCGACCTCAGACCACCACGGTCTCTGATAAATCTCCACACTAATTTTCTGAGTTCGACAACATCCCGACCATCTCCAGTCCAAATCTCACCGTGCCACTCATCGTCGCTCAACGACGATTGACGAAAATACAAAATCTGGTCAATCCAGAAATTCCCAAAATATATGAACTTAATAATCCAGATTTTTATATTAAAATTCATATCTTGCAAGATCGAAACGGGTTATATAATCAAAACAATAAATTTTGAACATTGATTTTATTGACTTTGATTCATTTTAACTGTAATTTCTATTTTCAGAAAATTTCCTCAAATATAAATCCTTGCAACAAATTTTAAAAATGATGTTTCGTTATTACAGATAATTTCCTTTTAGAAAACAAAGCTTGAATCAATTTAGATAGAATGATATGAATTTAAGATGTAGTTCTTTGGTATTATGAAACAACAGAGAGGTAACACCAGGATATACACATGCATTTCATTTATCTATATACACATACATTGCAATCCAAGCATTCATGTTAACATTAAAATTTTCACACATGCATCAAATATAATTCTAGATTTATAACTATTTTAAAATTAAATGTTTACTCACCTTATATAGAACAGAGCAGATTTGAAAATCTGAAAACTGAGCTTGAATTTTGATCAATTAATTGCTGTTGATTATGGTCTGTACTTGATTAAGTTGATGTTGAATCAGCTGTTGAAGCTCGGTTGAATATTGAAATAAGCTGAAGCCTTTTTGAGAAGATTCTCTAGTTTTGGAAAAAAAATTGTTTGCAGGCTTGGAATTTAGTTTGAATATTGACAGGTTTTTGATTTAAAATTTCTTTGTCTTAGCTGAGAATAGAAAAAAAAGAACTGGAAGAGAGGAAGTATATGTCTTTATAAATTAAATATGATTTATTAAAAATATAAAAGAAAGTAAAATTAAAGGTTGACACATGTTAAAAAAAACTTACATTTGTCATTTACTATTTAATTACATTACACATATTCATATATTTTTACAAGGGTCTTAAAACCACCTTAATATGTTTACAAGTGTTAAACTTCTTTTATTATATAAAATTTTTCTTTTTATTAAATTATTTAAGTACACATGCATTTATGTTTTACATTTAAATGTATATAATGTTTGTCTTTTACTCTACTTAACTATTTAACACATGTTATTAAAAAGGCTTATATAACAACACTTGTAATTAGGCATGAGTAAATTAGTTTTTAAATGGTTAAAAAGCTTTTATAATTAATTTCCTAATTAATAAATACATATCTTAATTTATATAAATTAAGAACTTTTAAAAGAAAATAATATAAAACAACTATATTCTAAATAAAATCATAAAAATATATTTAAGATATATATATATATATATATATATATATATCCATTGAATTTCAATATTTTAATCCAAATTCAAATTCAATTTAAATTCAATTCACATATTAAATTTTTAAATAATAATTCTATTTTAAAATCTATTTATACCTATATTTAAAAACATCACATTACTATATTGTTTGAAAATAACAATTTTGTCAAGTCTAAATAATTTATAAAGGAGATTATTAAATAATTATTTTTCCCAAATATGAATAATTCAATTCTTATTATATTTCCAAATTCATTTACACATCCAGATATCTATTATTATCAAAATTTTATCTGTTCAATTGATTAAAACAGTTAATTACCCATTTATCAGATGTCCAAAGCCCGGGTTATCACATTCCTCTCCCTTAGAATCTTTTCGTCCTCGAAAAGGATCGAAGCCAAAATTTATTAAAATACTTCATATTAGTTAAATCACTTTTGATCATTTTTAAAACATTTTAAAATCTATATAATATTGCCAAAATAGTTTACTTTTATAACTCGATGTTTCCACAAGTCCGTCTATGTTCTCACTGAAATTCGGTCATACGTTGATCAGGCGTAGGACTGAAGATCTATAAGTACTTAGCAGACCCATTTTCAACACCCAGTGAAAATACTTTAGAAAATAATTTTATTAAAAACATAGAAAACATTTTTGAAAATTAGAGAGAATATCTTTGGTGAGAATGCTTTGGAAATCATCAACCCCATCCATGGTAGCAGTTAACCCGATGGTTACGTTGCCATCCCGACAAAATCCATAGACAACTGTAGGCCTCCGCGCCACTCGATTACACCATGTAACCCGCTACAGATCGCAGCTACAACTGGGGTTACGTTGCCATCATAGCAAAAACCCGTATAACTGTAGGCCTCAGCGCCCTCGAATTTCACTGCCAAAAGAATGAAACTTCTCCACTCCACTCGACCATAGATCGCAGTCTACCGATGTTACGTTACCTTCCTGGCAAAATCAAGCGTAGACGTTGACACTCACCTTCACACGATTTCCGTTATGGTCCACATAGTAGATCGCAGCGACATCGAGTTACACTGTCGTCACGGCATAACCCAAATGCCTCTGTAGACATCAGCGCCCTCGACTTTCGCTACCCAATAATCCCCAGGAACTAGTTTGTCCGGATTCCTCATAGGATCAACTTTAGAACCCCCCTTAGGGTTCAAGGCAGTACCAACCTATGGCACTCCTGAGAAGTTCATTTCAAGGGAGCGCCTTTTTTCCCAGAGCCATTTTCAAAACACTTTATACCATACACATATAGTATCTTCCAAATCATACACCTAGTATGAATCTCAAATAAATCTCCTTTCTCAAAATCGATTGTCCCAGAATCGATAATTCTCAAATTAGGCTTTTCCAAATTCCAATATTGATTTTACTCAAAAATCAAAAAGCCTTTTCAAATCCAAAGGTTCCAAAAACCTTTCTTCCAAAATCATTCTCACAAGATCCTTTATATATATATATATATATATATATATATATATATAACCTTGAAAAATCTATGGATCATTTCAAACTTGTATAAAATCCTTTTTTATACTTTAAATACTCTTCAAAAATCCTTTTCTTTTGGCAATAGATTCAACAAGGGGAGATTTATCTTATATAACAAAGATATATAACTTTATTTATTCCAAATCAAATATTTAAATTTGATTACTCTATAAAGTCATTAACCATATTACTTACTTTCATAAAGCAAGTTTCTACCATAGAAATATCCAATTTCTGTTTTATTTCATCATATATTTCACAAAATATATTTTCCACTTCAAAATCCATTTATAGTTCCTATCCACAAACTCAGTATCAATTTCATTCCAATCCATACGATATACACAAATCATTCGTACGCAATATCAATCTGATTGCTTACTCGATCACATAATTTCCCTTCCGAACTAGTATCGTCCACCCGACTTACTAGTGCGGACTCAAATCTGGTTTCTTGATCAGAAACCGTCATTCTCCTTGCATAGCCATAACTATGATAGAGAATATCCAGAACCAATCAACAATCCATATCCAGGTTCGCTGTCGAAAATCGAGTGAAAAATCCCAACTCGAATCAATATAATTATCCTGAAATTCTATGCTCGAATCTGGATCAAACCACTATGCGAATAGAATAATATACGTACATCCTACGTATTTATCTTCATTGATTATCAACTAAATCAATTTCTCCTTTCTATTCACATCCACTTTTGATTTCTATTTACTTATTCACATTTGCCTCAATTTCATTTGGATTATCACTTTAATCCTGATCTCAAATGGATATTCAATCATAACAGTTTGAACTCTGTCCAACTTAAATTTAGAAAATAGCTTGAAATTTTTTAAAAGAGATAAATAGTTGAAAAAAATAATTATTAGTTTTGTAAAATAATTGTAAAATAGTTAAGTAATGATAAAATAGTTGGAAAATAGTCAAATAGTTATAAAATAGTGAGATAATTACAAAATAGTTTAAAATAGTAATCAATTATAAAACATCTGAAAAACAGTAATTAGTTTATAAAACAGTTGTAAAATAGTTAAATCGTTCCAAAAATAATTATAAAACAAGTATAACATAGTTTTAGGTTTAAAAGAAAATTTGTATAGTAAATAGTTTGAAAAAAAATAGATTTATATTAAAATAATTTATTTTGAAAATAGTCCAGAGTCAAACTATTCAATTCCCAACCTCCATTTCCAATCAATTAAATTTAAATTTCCACTTCCATTTAAATTGACTCAATTCCAATTTAAATAACTTCAATTTCCATTGAAATTGATTTATCCCAATTCAAGTTGAATTAATCCTGAATTTTTTTCCTAAATTCAAATCAAATTCCATTTGAATTTACTTATTTAACTTTAATTACAATTTCAACTAATTCAAATAAAATTTCAAATTGAACCAATTTCAATTCATATCAATTCCATTTGAATTAATCCCAATTCCCATTTGAATTTAAACTCATTCAACTTCAATTTCATTTCAAATCAATCCAATTCAAATTTCCATTTGAAATTTAAAACTTATCCATCTTCAGTCACAATTCCAATTAATTCAAATCAAATTCAATTTGAACCGATTCAATTCAAATTCCAAATTTAAACCATCCCGAATAAATTCGAGTTAAATTTTTAAATGCTGATTTAATCCTTTAAATCAAATCAAATCAACTTATATCTTTAAACCGTTTAATTGTGATTCCAAGTTCCATTTTTAACTTTGTTCAAAGTTCAAATAATAATTCAAATCCTTTTTAAACAACAAAATCTTTGAAATTCAATTTATCATCAAATTTCAATTTTGAAACCAATCCTTTGAAGTTTTATCTTAAACATTCAAATCTTAAGTCCAAAATGATTCCATTTTATCTTTAAAATGGATATATTACCACACCCCATTTCTTTATTCATTTAAACAAATCCAATTTCAATTTAAAGATTATTAATAACAACAGGATGATATCATTCAAATTATTTTAAAACATCCATCCATTTCCAATTTTCAGATCCCAACCCCATTTTGAGATCACACAAACTCCCAAATCAAATTAACCATTTAACTTCCCATGTTAAATCTTAATTTCATATTGAAATTTTCAAATCAAGTTGATAATTCAAACTTATTTAACTTTACATTAATAATCTTTCCACTTACAAGTTCAAAAACTTATCACTTTGGGTTTTACATCACATTCCAAATTTAAAACCCAACATTTAGAGTTTATTTCAAACCATCTTTGATATTATGTATATCCACACATATATACATATTTACTTCTTGGCCCACCAAGCCAAATTTTAAAATTTAAACCACCCTTGGTTTTAATTCAAACAAATTCTTTTAAAATTTACAAACAATTTCTTATTCTAGAATAAGATTACATTCAAAATAGTTCGAATAATATTATTTCCTTTAAAATTTTGAAAACAATTTTTAAATGTTTAAATTTAGAATTCAGAACTTCACAGTTTAAAACCCACTTCAATTTACATGTCATACTTATTTAAAGGTTACCCCCTTAAAACATTTCATTTTTTCTTACTCATTAATACACATTTTATTATTAAACACAACAATTATTTATGATAATAACCCAGATTATCATACCTGAAAACCAATATATTATTATCTTATTCTGAAACTCTTTCCAAAATTCAAGATTTTAATTTCAGTTTGAATTCATTTCAAACTTATCTTTATTTAATTTCAATTTGGTTGTATTTCTATTACCACTTAATCTAATTCCAATAATTTAACAACCAATTACCTTAATATTTATTAGAAAAAAATATTGCTTTATATGTCAAAATATATTCTTATATAAAATCATTTAAAATCTATATATAAGAAAATAACAAGTACACGCTCATATATATACACTCAACTCATTCTAGAGTTCCACTGACCCTATCCTTAATGAGTATCATTTCCCACCAGAGCCAAGGTTCTCGCTTAACCTTGCTCTGATACCAAATGTAACGACCCGAAATTTTCAATCCCGAAAATTCCAGATAGTTATGAAAAAGAAGAAGAGATAGAAGAAAAAGAAGAAAACAGAAACACCAAAACACAGAAACCTCACATTCGCAGCGGATCAAAATATAATATCACATAAATAACAGTTTTGCAAAGAAGAATTGTATCAGTACACTTATATCTTTATACATCAGAATTACAACCATTACCAATCTCTGGACCGTTTAAAATAACATGTCCTAGTTATACAATAACATATCATAGCGGGAAACACTCCATACGTTCCTACCCTCCAGCTCACCTTCTAAGATCTAGAACGTCCTTACCTGAAAATCTGTAATAATCAGTCTGACCCGAGCATTACATCAAAGTAACACCCGGGTCTGGCTGGAAACCAGCATGAGTAAACCCATTTAACATGGAATACAAAAGCATACAACTTATATGAACCCGGGGTAACTTATATCAATTTACAACTTCACAAGTGATTATAGACATTACTTATTTCACACCTCAATTTCTAAGTACCAAAACTTAGAATAAATGGTTCAATTCACTTAACTCGTTCCATTACTACCTATTGATTTCACATATCAAATCTATATAGAATTATTATAGATTATAAATCAAAGTGGTTTCGGGTATTAACTAATGCCCGACTCAGGTCTCTTCGAATCCAATGTCATTTTAACCCAAGTTATTCAAGTGAAATACAATTCAACTTTAAATACAGGGTGTCACAGTAATACATCATTAATAAATAACCTCATCGTCATAGCTTAAACAAACATATCATATCAATAGCATCACGAATCACATATTAGGGATAACAATTAAACCAAGACTTTCAATATCATTCGATCATCCATACACAAGGTTGATTAGCCATACCATTCTAATTAAATTAATTACTTCCATCATCCATAAATACCACTTACTCAACATTAATTAATTACAAATCAATTAATTAATCATCCTTATCTTCTTAATTAATCATTTTAATTAATTATTCTTTAATTACAATAAGTAATTAACTCTTAATTAATTACGCAAATTTATTATCCTTTGCCCATCCATATTAATTACATCGATCCTTAATTAATCACTCAAATTAATTATCTCATAATCACTTCATTGATCAATCATCCTTTAGTTAATCATGATCATTATTTAACTAATCATTGATTAGTTTCCTTCATCAAACAATCCTTAATTAATTATACTAAGCAATTAATCCTTAATTACCTCCATCAAGTAATTAATTAGTCACTAATTTAATTAATTAACCTCTAACTATTTATTAATGAAATTTAAACGTTATTAAATTACATACTCTTAATTGCCTTATTTAATTAATTAGTCATTAATTATCCAAATCTTAATTATCTCTAAAGATAAATCATTATTATTATTATTTCCATTAATGACTTACTTATCATTAACAAAAATTAAATACATTTCAAAACATTCCACTTTTAAATTAAACTTATTAATTAATTATTTAACAATCCTAGTTAATGACCTTCATTAACTATTAACAATTCTTAAATTACTTCTCTTATGTAATTAACCTTTCATTTAAATCTCATTCCTAAAATAAGATAATATAATCAATAAAAAAAATTGTTTAACTTTTAAAACTTGGCTAAAATATTTTCTTTGCCTTTTTAAACCAAGTACAAATTCACTTGTAATTTTTTTTTAAAAAAACTGAACATAGCTTATTTGTAAACTTTAAAACCTGATCTAAGATTCTACTGGATTTTTTTTTAAAACCTGTACAACTTTACTTCAGATTGAATCCTATTACCAACTGTCAGACCCGAGCCCACCACAAACTTGCTCGAACAAAACTCGAGCAAATCCTCTACCTTCCTGAGCATTTTTTTTCTTTCTTCTTCCTTTATAACTCTATTTGTACCTTAAATTTAAAATTACAGTATTATCAAAAGCTTGCAAACAACACGAATACTGACTCGAGCAACAAACTAAAATCCTCGAATTCATCTTCGAGTCCCACCCCAATCTCCTTCTTCCCAAACTACAGACACACCGCATATGCACATACGCGTGCACAGATGATTGGAGCTCCTCCGATCATCGCCTCCACCTCCCATGAGCCATCATTGACTCTCTCGACCCAAGCATCCACCCAATTCCGACCTACCGCATCGAAAATCAAAACGAGCCTCTCGACTCAAACTGGAACCAACACATTCGCCAAAAATCCTCTACTGTCAACGATTCCGACCTTGGAACCACCCACCGACCTTCCCGAAGCTACCCTAAGCTCCAATGAACCCGTCACCACCCTCACGACCAATCCCGATACCTTCTAGACGTCGAGATTACCTCAGCAACCAACACCACAAAATCAACACTCAAAACCCTACTTTGCCGACCTCAGACCACCACGATCTTTGATAAATCTCCACACAAATTTTCCTGAGTTCGATGACATCCCGACCATCTCCAGTGCAAATCTCGCCGTGCCACTCATCGCTGTTCAACGGCAATTGACAAAAATACAAAATATGATCAATCCAGAAATTCCCAAAATATATGAACTTAAAAATCCAGATTTTTATATTAAAATTCATATCTTGCAAGATCGAAACGGGTATATAATCAAAACAGTAAATTTTGAAAATTGATTTTATTGACTTTGATTCATTTTAATTGTAATTTCAATTTTCAGAAAATTTCCTCAAATATAAATCCTTGCAACAAATTTTAAAAATGATGTTTCATTATTACAGATAATTTCCTTTTAGAAAACAAAGCTTGAATCAATTTAGATAGACTGATATGAATTAAGATGTTGTTCTTTAATATTGTGAAACAACAGAGAGGTAACACCAGGATATACACATGCATTTCATTTATCTATATACACATACATTGCAATCCAAGCTTCATGTTAACATCAAGATTTTCACACATGCATCAAATATAATTCCAGATTTATAACTATTTTAAAATTAAATGTTTACTCACCTTATATAGAACAGAGCAGATTTGAAAATCTGAAAACTGAGCTTGAATGTTGATCAATGAATTGCTGTTGATTATGGTCTGTACTTGATTAAGTTGATGTTGAATCAGTTGTTGAAGCTTAGTTGAATATTGAAACAAGCTGAAGCCTTTTTGAGAAGATTCTCTAGTTTTGAAAAAAAAATTGTTTACAGGCTTGGAATTTTGAAGTTTGAATATTAACAGGTTTTTGATTTAAAATTTCTTTGTTTTAGCTGAGAATAGAAAAAAAAAGAATTGGAATAGAGGAAGTATATGTCTTTATAAATTAAAATATGATTTATTAAAAATATAAAAGAAAGTAAAATTAAAGGTTGACACATGTTAAAAAAACTTACATTTGTCATTTACTATTTAATTACATTACATATATTCATATATTTTTACAAGTGTCTTAAAACCACCTTAATATGTTTAAAAGTTTTAAACTTCTTTTATTATATAAATTTTTTCTTTTTATTAAATTATTTAAGTACACATGCATTTATGTTTTACATTTAAATGTATATAATGTTTGTCTTTTACTCTACTTAACTATTTAACACATGTTATTAAAAAGTCTTATATAACAACACTTGTAATTAGGCATGAGTAAATTTGTTTTTTAATGGTTAAAAAGCTTTTATAATTAATTTCCTAATTAATAAATACACATCTTAATTTATATAAAATAAAACCCTTTAAAAGAAAATAATATAAAACAACTATATTATAAATTAAATCATATAAAAATATATTTAAGATATATATATATATATATATATATCCTTTGAATTTCAATATTTTAATCCAAATTCAAATTCAATTTAAATTCAATTCACATATTAAATTTGTAAATAATAATTCTATTTTAAAATCTATTTATACCTATATTTAAAAACATCACATTACTATTGTTGTTTGAAAATAACAATTTTGTCATGTCTAAATAATTTATAAAGGAGATTATTAAATAATTATTTTTCCCACATATGAATAATTCAATTCTTATTATATTTTCAAATTCATTTACACATCCAGATATCTATTATTATCAAAATTTTATCTGTTCAACTAATTAAAACAGTTAATTACACATTTATCAGATGTCCAAAGCCCAGGTTATCACAAATTCACTTGACTTATGAGTTGACTTGACCTGTTTATTTTACTTGGTGCATACTACTCCTATTATCAATATGCATAGGAACCTTGGGAGTAAGATTCTAAGCTTTCAGTAAGTGATGTTTATGACGATGATCTAGCATCACCTGCTATTAGAGATTATTTAAGATAATATTCGCATCAAAGGAATAACAGCACATAACTAAACCCATTGGTCCTTGTTTCGATGAATTCTAATGTGAAAAACAAGTCTATTTTGATTCTATTGAAGAAATGCTGTCATGTATCTAGTTTACGTATGAAATTCTCTACAAAATTAGGTCTACATCATGCAATCATGCATATCATGGTGTATGACCACCAGTATAAACAGCCTTTGGCTTCTCGAGAAGTGTTTCATTGGACACGTTTGGTTACACACAAGTGTTTGTTGACATTGTTTCATCAATGCAGTGAAAACATAGGATTTTGTTCTTTCGACTGCCCATTTATGCATCTCTCACTATAGCACTAGCATAAAGCCAGCTTAGAGCTAGCGAAATCGCGTGTCAATCGATTTTCCATCCACATGTGAATTGGTTACTTAGGGTGTCTGGTCATTTCATAATTTTTTTGGTTATATCAATAGTTAAATGAAAAGAATTCAAAGAATTCACCGTTCCCTTGCCGTAGTGAAGAATCCGCTACAAAAAGGTCTCCCGTATGATATTGGCATGATATATCTTGTGCGAGTTCAGCTTACTTCGAATGGAATCCGAAACAACCATGTATAAAAGCCGGATGATTTCACTTATCTTCCCTCATCCTCCCACATTCTTAAGGAAAATGGCTATTAGGCCTAATCCCATGTTATTCACACCGCGAGTGCACTTTTGCTAGTTTTTATCTAATGAGCTACTTAGGGAGCTGATCGAAAGAGGTTTGCTTCTTTTGATTCAGGTTGTTTATGTTGTTATGATTTCTAGTAATGATTAACCCTCGGGTCATACCTATTCCAATTGGCCTAGCAAAAGATGCTTATAGTGATGTACTGATAGGAAAAAATAAAATTCTCAGTAGTATATTAATTATGCTATGAACTTGCATAAGATATGTCATGCCGATGCAAAACCAATCAGAATATACACATCCAAACTACTTAAGATAATAGATCTGTTGGATATGCTGACTCAAATAATCACCTATTCCACCGTCTGCATAGCCTTTTACTGTAGAAATGTATACATGTACACTAAAGAGGCCATTCATGTACTCATAGACCAAAGTCGGGAAGAAATAATGTATCATTCGATTCTCACCCCATGTCATCTTTGTGATGGAACACGATCCTCACACAAACAATAAGAGCACCTAACTGAATCTTTCTCTTTTGAATGAATTCGTGGGTTTCAGCAGATTTCTTCTTCTTATTATTTGTATGTGACCATCTAAGCGAACTGGTCACCTACTGTTGATCCACCCTTTAGCCGTCTAGAATATATGGGCTTTTCACTTGCCCGACCTTGATTCATCAATGCCAATAATTCACTACCTTCCAACGCCCTTACTAGTTTCTAGGTAGATTGGAGAGAGAACTAGCGAACAGCTTTATTTTGAATCCAAGGCGAGCGAAGTGAGCGAAAGGCTAGTATATTAATTAAGGCAAAGGTTCTTGCCATCTTATGAAAGAAATGATCTAGTTCGGTTATTTCTAACAGATAGATGAATCAGGATCCCTTCGTGAACATGTTATAAAAACATCTCCATAATCCAAGTTTTTGTTTTCTGATGTCATTTCTTTTTGATCAATATCAATCGAGCATCGATGCTTTACTGTTTCTTTGGGTATTGAGAATAAGAATGATTTTATTCCCTGTGCTCGTCCCACTACCAAAAGTTCAACGCCAATTTCTTTCCTTATGTGTTTGGTTTGCATATGTTGTATAGATACCCATGAATATTCTTTATTGCTTTATTTCTTTGGTTTTCTAGATGGAAGACATTAGGCCTAGTCGAGAAATTAAGGAGGAGTAGCCGAGCCTTGGCGTGAGATAGGAAGTAGCTAAGCCCAGTCCTATTCATTCGCATTCGTTATTCCAGTCTGGTTCTATAGACGGATTTACCTCTTGGAGGCAGATTTACTGTGTTTCCTTAGGCCACTGGAAAGAAAACTATCTATATGAGGCTTTGATCTTTCAAATTGACTCGGGTGATATTAAATCAATGATTTAGACTGCCTTCTTTCAAACCGACTATATATCTCTATCGGTTAAGGATGGGACATCAATTGTCTCAGGTGGTTTAAGCAAATAATTCAATAGGAATTTCCTAACCCCACAAGCCAATCCGGTGTCTATTTATACCTCCACCTCAACCTTACTTGTGATTCAGATTATAAACCCATGATCGTCGATCTCATGACGAAGCGGAATACCGAGACCTCTCCTCTATCACAGCCGACTTTAGATATAATTATGTTCCGTCACATTCCATACCTAAAGGGTTTGCTCCATTTTTCATGATCTCCATATCTCTATCTCGCTACCTATATATCTCTTTTGTATTAATGTGAGTGCGACTTACATGGCGGTGAATCTTGTTTTCCATGCTTGAACCAAACACATTTAAATTGATTATCACTTCGTCAGGAATGTGTTGCTTGTGGAACTCCTAGGGTTTTCTTTATCTCCTCTGATCATCAGGCTGTAGATGTATTTACCAAAGGAATCTCAGTCTCAAAGTTTCGGTATAAACAGATTGTTCATCGACAGATCCACAAATGACAATGAGAAGGAGTCGGAATCGTAATAGCCACTCCCTATTAGACTCGTTCGGTCTTCAATGAGATAGATGAAAAAATAGGTCGTAAGTTGCTATCAAAGCTTTCACGGCAATGGGCACCCTCCACTTTGGGAACAGGACGAAATCAACTCATTTTTTATCATTGACATGGGAGGCGGGGATTACTTTACGACAACCATTTTTTAAATAAATAAATGATCGTTTTGATTCTTTGGGTTCTCGCTATGAAGAAGTAGCTTATCAGGCAAGAATGGGGAATTAGGCAATTATTCAATAGAGGTACTATACCCTCGAAAAGATCAAGCTCTGTGGAAGTGATCTCACTATGAAATGGAGAATCGGATTTGCAATAGGTACTGCTACCTTTCTCTTGCAACAGCTAAATCTTAAAACTTTTCTCTGGCCCCTTAGACACATGCATTCCACCATTATAATGAAAGGCACTGCTACAATGAAGACACCACTTATCAAGGGTGCCAAAGCAATGATTCAGAGTGACAGGTTTTATTTTTTTCTTTTGTCTTGTCCCAACTCTAAATGGGTGTCCCTCGATAGGGCACACCGTGGCATACATGGGTCCATTTCCACCACTGGAACAAAATACACCATGAAAAACAAAACAAAGGAAGAAAGGGTGTATAAAGAAGAAGAAAGGGCCCTAAGTCGGCTAAAATAGCTAAGTGTAATGCCAAGGTTTTTTTGTTGGAGTGAAAGAGCGAAGGTTGCAGGTGGAGAAATGAGAGAGCCTCTTGAACCTTTCGCTTGTTTTATTGATTTAAGATCAGCTATTATTGGACTCATTCCTTAACGAGAAAGGTTAGTAGGGAAAGTAGCCCTTTTGATTAAATTAAAGGACCAGGGGTCTAGCGCTTTTGTTTTGTGGAAAAACCCGCCTTTGAATATGGATATCAATTATTAACTCTTCACATTGGGCTAGGCTAAGCTCGAAAGAAAAATAAAGGGAGATAGATCCAAGAGTGAATTAGAGACATTCTCTCATAGATGAAAGAAAAGAGGTCACTTGTTTAAGTCAAGCAGTAGATTAATAGGGAGACCGAGAGAAGAGTTTTCAATGAAAATGATCCCTTCACAGGCCTTTTAAAGGCAGAACCAAAGAGAATAGTGAGGGGGAAGAGGAGTTCTCAAACACAACTCAAGGCCTAGTAGATCTATTCCTGCTACCTTACTTACTACCCTAGGGGTGGTTGAGTTGAAGAAACCATGACAGAACAAGTTGTTACAGAAATCAACAGCTATTAAACCCCATCGGTTGGAAAAAGGGCTACTGGTAGTGGTTCATCTTATCTTATTAGCAATGGTCGATGGGAAGAAACTAGACCTGGCTGTCAAGCATGAACTAGGTATTGGAATCAGCTAGAGGTCTTGGATTTGACATTAGCGGTCCTAGCTGAGAGATGCCAAGAAAGGTGTCAAGTCTGGAAGCCAAGGCGAAGCAAGAGGATGCTAATAGAATGAAAAAATAATGCATGTTGATGGGTGGGACCAAGGGGCGTAGCGGACGTGTCGATAGGATTCTTATGCACAGTAAGCATTCGATGAATTCAAATATGAAGGCTTCCAAACAAGGAATGCCTATTACTTATACTTAAGTCTTAATTGTATTTTCCCACATTCAATCAATTCTTTCTCCCATGCAGACTGACCGGTCGATACGAAGCTACAACTTTCGCTCATTGGCACTTTGCTTGTAGAGCCAATGCATCAATAAGGGGAATATCCTATATACGATCTTGCATATCTTCGGCACCCAAACAACCAGTTGAATCCATCTTAGTTGGTTCATTAGTGTAAGACTCTCTCCATCAATTCGATTTACATATGAGACTCGCATCAAGACATCCTTGCCATAGAATTTTCTATGCTGCCTATGGTGGCCTTGTTCTTTCAACAGTTTTGATCCTGCACAAGAGGAAATCTTTAGAGTCAATCTATAAAGGGCTATTTACTGATGCTTTGCCCCCACTCAATGGCTTTCTTTGTCGTATGGATTAGACCAGCTATTGACTGATGCTTTCCACAAGGCTGGGTTGTCTGCATTAGCATAATAGGGGAAACAAAGCATGCCATTGATCTTAACTTCTATAGAAAGCGAGCTCTGTGAGCCTCGTGAAGGAGAAGATTAGACTCCGTACGATTGAAGCTTGAAATTCTACAAGCTGATCTATCTAAACTGCTAGGATGTCCAATCAACAAAAGTAAGTACCCACGAGTCAAAGAATTGAGAAATGGTATAGGACCGCCATACATAGGCCTAGCCTTCCTCAAGAAATAGATATGATCCTCCTATTCTAGTTTTCCTCGCCGTTGTTATTATCTCACGCTGCAGGTGGGTGTTGACTCAAAGTAATAGTTATTTATAGAATTGTAGCAGCAAGAAGTCCCATCTAACCGCATCCCATCATCCCATGCTCGATCGAAGGCTGGCTTACGATTAAAAAGACACAGGATGAGGGAAGGACATAGCACACATCTAATCAAGCGAGGGCCAGGTCTCACTCAGTAGGCACACTACTTCATAGAGAAGGTACGTACGTCGACTCTCTTGATTGAGTAAGCATAAGCAATTCGAGCCTCTTTCGTTGACCTGTACGATTCAAAGGGAGGTGATTCTAGTTTTAGGAGTCTAATCTGCTGTAGTGGCCTTTCTTTCTACTTAGCATTAGTAGGGTACTCATGTTAAGTCCAATAAAATAGGCGAAATCTCCTTTCAATATAGTATAATACACCTCCATGCATACCCTTCCGGTGCCTAAATACCTAGCTGCGTAGCAAAGGGGCGGAACCTAGTCATAAGCAAAGTCCATTCGTTGATAACCGAACTCAAAGTAAGTCCCTCGGATCTCTTCAGAAGTAGTTAGTGGAAAGTAACTGGCTATGCAAGGTAAGTAGATGATTGCCTAGTAGATCTGATTAGCCTTATGAACCTACTCGTTCCTCTTAGGAGCTTAAGAAACTAAGGGTACCGATGGGCTTCCTTCATTGATTTCTAGGCTGTGATATTCGACATTGACTTCCCGCCTTCACCTTTGGGGTTAAATCAAACCAGGTGAAACCAGAGCAAGACCAGCCCTATAGCAAGGATGTTTTTATATAGCGAGTGAGGCCTTCTCGACTTCTTTCCTTGGCCATATTTTTATGTAGTAGAGTAGCACGAGCCTAATAGGTTCTAAATTACGATTGCGTTCAGCTGTCTATTCTCATTCGGATCTTTACGTAATTAATATACCATGGCCTACTAATACGAAACTCCAAAAAATTGGGTATCCAAACTATTCCAAGTAGCTACTTATTTGGGTGGGGCAATTCCATACCTTTACTTTCAGGGAAGATATAGTTTTGAAAGAATGTAGTAAGTGTTGAACGAAGTTTCCTCGCTCGTTAGAGAAAGTGAATGGTGGCTGTAAGAAGGAAGAGAGGAGTCGGTCCATGCTTGGGTATATTGAATCCACGCTTACTTAAGCAATCAGGCTTTACATCCATCTTATTATACTCTTCGACAATAGAGATGATAGATGCTAGAAGCAGGTAAGGGGCGGGAAAAGAGTTTGAGATTTATTAAGCGTCCCGCTACACACCTTGGATGGGACAAACAAGCTATAGATAGAGTGGCAAGGAGAGCTTCGTTATGGGATACATGTGACAATAGAGACCTTCCTGTATTACTCGGAAAGGGAAGGTATGGAATTGCTCTAGCTAATAAGTAAATGAGTGAATACTGCGAAAGTGAACAGAATGCTGCTGGCATCTTTGAGCCAACTTGGAGTTCTTCTTTCGATATGACATATTGTAGTTCGTAGGCTAAATGAAAATGGGGAGCTATGGCTGACTAAAAAGCAAAGATGGGCGCACAGTTCAGTGATCTATCAACGAAAGAGGGAACTCGTAGAGATTATGATCCACTTCTTTTAATAAGAAAATGGGAACTACAGTTTGAGTGAGCGGCAAAGTAAGCAGAGCAGCTTCGCTACCTCGAGTTATGTATATAGAACTAATAATCAGTCTTCTCACCTTTAAACCACCTAAGTCCTAAAAAAGCTACCAACCTTCTTGTACTTCCAGGCAAGTAAGGAAAGCCAAGTGCTTGTGTTGAGTTAAACAAACAAACGGGAGTCAGATAATAAGAAATGATAATACTTTTAGGAAAAACCGAAAGAGATATATCAGGATAAAGATTTTATAACTTGCTTTCTTGTTAAAGGTAGCGCTAGCTAAGGTCAACTTGAGCTACTGACTTAAGAGGCAGCTAGTCGCTTAGCGGAGCTCGTTCTACGGACAAGCTTGAGTTAGGCATCGATTGAGGAGCAAAGAAGAAGGCCAGACGGTTGCCAGGCGGACAAGCTGGCTTTGAATACTCCAGCATCTCCAGTTTCAGGATAAGATAGTCTTCTTTACCCATCCGAGGAGTTTACTTCTTGACCTATAGGGGAATGAAAGCATAAATGACCATTGATCGAAGAATAGGCACTGATCGGAGCCAGTTCACAACAATTGATAGCTAAAGCTACCTTGCTTGAAGACATGGGATTGCTGTAAAGTCATATGCCAAGCAAGAAATTGCTCCTTTCACTTCCCTAACTGTAGATTGAGCAGGGCGTACGAACGAACTAGTGTATGCAAGCTAGCGATTCCCAAGTGGTCGTTATAGATAAAGGTTGCTTTAGTTATCTCGGGAAAGATGCCAATACCGAAGACATCGCATGCTAGAAAGAATGTGCTTTGTACACGTCATTAGGGTTACTTATTCACTAGCAATCTGGTCATAAAAGATCCAACGTCGGTAACAATCTCGATCAATTAGAGTAACAGAGAACTCATCTCCCACAATAAGCAACCAAATAACTCTAAGGATTGTGTCATACTGCCTTTCATTGTGTAACTTCCACCAGCAATATGACCTTCTAAATACTGCTAGGTTCGGGCCCCATTCGATTCCTTTTCTAAAGGAACTTTTATATAAAAGGAAGCCCCGAATTAATATACTGGGATCTTAGACTTCACGGTCTCTTAAAATTCCAAATATCAATAAAGCCAACTGTCATTTTGAAAGTTGAGTCTTTGAGAGGTCTACCGCATTCATAGACCCTCATCCTTTCTACCTTCTATAGGTCTGCAGATAGCTGCTTGGGGCGAGGCATGCCTACCACTTACTATCTGATGGACAAAGGGGCCTACTCCAAGACCCGGACAACACAATGTTTCCTCCACTCCGAAGGTCACACTTGCCCACTGAAAGCCATTCATGAGAGGTCGCCCACTATACTCTCTCTCGCTTCGAGCCTTTATTCACAGGAGGATGGCTTGAGACCAAGATCCCACCCCTAAAGGCTGATATCACGTAAGCAAAAACCAACTGCTGGTCTGAGCCCACCAGACATCCAATTCGATTCCATTGCTTTATTTCTGAGATTCGAGCACTTTCCTTGTTCCTTAGAATAGTTATCCATTCCGGATTGCTCATTCATTAAATAATAATCAATCTTTTGGGATGATCAAAAAAGAATTATTGCTTCCCTACGATGTGGTGGTAATATCCTAAGTCTGGGGATAGCTGATGCAGGAACGAATTCATGCTATGGAACTTTCTTATAAGTTCTTTGACAGAATTCCCCATTTTAGGACCTAGTCAACTGCACATTCATCTCTAAAATAAGAAGGGCTTTTGGAAGAGAAGACGACCTTTGATTGAAAGGCAACTAGTGATGATGCATCGAAATGTCCTATTTAAGAGGGTGAATGGATAGGAATAGAATCCACAAAGTAACAAAGATGAGAAGAAGCGGTTAAAGGTCATTGATTTTCCACAGCTAAATCTAAATAAGTTAAGATCTTGGCATTCCAAAGGAAAAAGGCCTTTATGCCCAAACCAACGAGGTCAAATGTCACGATTTTTTATTAAGGGAAAATGAATTGAGGCTCAATCTTCGCATCTAGGCACGAAGGCCTTAGCTTAAAAAATTATTACAAGGTATCATCCTATAAAAGAAAGAAATGCCACATCTGCCCTATGAATGTTGAATCAGAATCGAACAAGGGATAAACGTGCTAAATCTTTCCTTTATTGCTTGCTAGGCTGCTAGACTAGAAGAATCCCCTGCATATGAAAAAGCGAAAGAGGTGGAGTAATGGCTTTGAGGGAGAAGCCAAAATTAGGATAGCCTTCGGGGACATGATTTGGCGCAGATGTCTGTGTTAGTGCACCATTATGTACTCCTTTGAGATAGCACTTGGTCTTAGGATTTGTACCGATGAAGTGATCATAGGGAAAATGGGTGCAATATGCTAGACCTAAAACTTCAACAGGCCTAATCTTTTGGTAAAATTTTGACTACCAATCCCTCTTCTGGAAAGAGAGTTCCTCTCTCCATTACACCCATAATGGAGTACGCTAATTTTTATATGAGCGTGAAGGTACTCAATTTTACTGGACCGTCTGACTTTTCTTATGAAAGAATAATAACTCCCCTTGAGGGTCTAAAGCTATTAAAACAACTAATAAACTAAATGAAGCACTATGGCAGAAAATGCTTAGGTCAAGGTGCCCTCTTGGCAGACTATGACCAATTGGATGGTTAGAGAACAGGGCTCCCCATCGAACTTTTGGCCTTTCTTTTGCCAGCAATGGCTCATGACTCTTAACATTTCTCATTGTCAAGAACGATGTGGGTGGCATCTACATCTCGGATCAACCACTCTTTTTCATTTATGGTTAGGTATCTCAACAAGTGCAAAGATAGCCAGATTGAGGGGCCCTCTGGGGTTATCGTAGGGAAATAGGATGTATTCCTTAATGTCTTGATATTGAGAAATCCTTGGCCATTGGCTACCTGTAGTATAGGATTCGTGAAGACTAGGCACCTATGATACTCATAGGGGCGAGAGGCTTCTATTGAATTATTCAGAGGTTGTACTGGCCTTGAGCCTTTTGCCAAATGATTGAAAATACCTTACAAAATATCTCAAAGTGCAATGATTACCAGGTACTAGACCTCTATTCTTTGACATTGGAAGAACGGGCAAAGGCAACCACAGGATCTGTTGATACTGGCCCTAACCTTAAGAGAGATCTGGGGCCTCACGTACGTAGCACAAGGCAATTCAACCAAACATTTAGATGTGGCTTAGGCTGAGTACGCCTGTTGACACAACTTCACTAGTAGTCTAGGCGGAATAATTCATAATGCTTGTATTCTAATGGATAATACCTCCGGGTGTTTAAATACGGGACTAGAAGGGAACTTAAGGAAGGACCAAAGGTGCATGAAGACCTCTCCGATTGATCTCAAATCATGCATCATCTTGGGAGTTGAGGAAGGAAGCCTCATATGGCTCTACTAAATGAAACGAAACTAATAGTTGTGCGGTGAACCTAGTTTCAGTCCTATCAATATTTTACATACACACACAAAATACATGCATGCATAGCTTATGTATGGATGTATGTATAAGTCTCAAATCAAGGGCGGGCGAGAAGGGTTAGTCAGGAAGGTAGTACCAAAGAAGGATCATTTGGCATAGGCAATGAGCCCAGGTTGGTGGCTGACTCGATGTACCCATAGTTGCTTGTCAAAGGTTCCTTCCGTACTTCACATTCTTATGCCCGGTATATTAATTGGGGTATGACCACTACGGCGACACCCTTTTTGATGATACATCCTCTCTTATCCATTGAGAGTTTTACACTTAAATCTTTCAACATGACCGCAGTGCTTCGCTCGTTTGGCTAGGAAAAGGATGATAAAAAATGGGTTGTCTTCTTCATTCGTATGGTCCCCATGGAGTAGTAATGACATGATCCTAGGCTTTCCTTTTTCCTTTTCTAGGGTCCCTCAAGGTATCTGCTCTTTGCTCGCTTGGTACACCCAGAACTACTTGCTACGCTATCGCTCTGTTCACTCCCTCTGGGGTTTCTATCTCATCTCATCGGTCAAAACTCTCGATAGTTGCATGAGAAAGAGCAAATGAAACTTAAGACGTTGATGGTTTTGTTTACAAGTAGTAAAAAAGGAAGATCATTTTCCACAACAAATTCCATACATTAATAATTCACCGCAGAGTAAGAATGGTTTGGGGATCGGTCCTCTCGCTCACTTTGCTTGCCTTGCACACGTTTGGACCCAAACCCCGAACCATAGCTAAGAAAATGAGAATCTCTCCCTCTATGCTTTACTAGAGCAGTTTCCACAAAGACAGCTTATCCTGTAGCTTGACAACACCTATTAGCAGTGGAAGGTGCTTGCGCCTAAGTCTGCCAAATCTAGTAAAGAAGCTCTTGATTCTAAACTCCATGGTTCAGATCAAAACCCGCTTTCTTTCTTCTCTTAAATCACAGGATAGAACGAAATTGGTAGTAAGGATAATCGTTCTTCCCTTCTCTTTCCACTAAAGAAATATGTTCATTTGCTTCTACTTTCTATTATATGAAAAAAAAGAAATGTAGTTAGCCTCTTATTATAGTGACGCTTCTTGCTCTGATCGGACTGTCTTTGGTTGAACGAACTAATATTCTGAGTTGAACGAACTAACATTCTGAATCAAGAAATTGCCTGCCCCAATTAATATGCTGGGAACCCATGGGCCTCTTTCCAAAACTGATTGATAAATGGAATTATTCTAGTGGTACTAGAGGGGTGAAGTAATGAATTCAAAGGCCCATGATATCTCGACACTAGTCTTCTTATTAGGACTGATTTCTTAGAGGATTACCTATTTTATTTAGTAATCCTACGCAGATGCCTTCTTGTTTGTCCTTCTTCATGCCACTTTCTTAGGAAGAACCTATCAAATTCTTTCTTGGGGGCATGATGTATAATTATACCAGTCGAAGGTGTACTTTGACCTAGCTAGATCGGTTGCAAAGGGCAGCCTATAGCTTCTTTGTTATGGGGCAAAGCCAGCCAAATAAATGGAAGATCTTTCTATTGCATCGGGTTATTAGATGGCACTACGCACCCGCGACATGATGATATAACTCGATCACTTTTAGCTTTCATTGGTTGAAAACAATAAACAAAGAGCAAAAGCAGAATTAATGGATGGTTAAGATAGGGCTGAAACCCTGCTTTTACTTTCATAATACCTATCCAACATTGAGGATTCTTACTAAAGTATGTTGTTCTTTCCACCTGTATATACATATATTGGCAATCTCATCTCTTCTCTAGCCATTCAACACTTTCAGTAGGCCAAATACTAACAGGATAAAAAACCTCTCATTCTCTATCCACCAGTATATTAATTGGCCAGGAGCGTAGCGTATCACAAGAAAATCGAGTATAATCCATGGCTGAGTGAATGAAGTAGGAATTCATTCTAAGTCTTTCTGAGAAACCGAACTAGATTTAATAATTGATTAAGGATCAATGAAAATATTATTCGTTGTGAAGTGGCAATAGTCATTCTCAATTTCCCTGAAATGTTAGGGAAGAATCTTTACACGAAGTTCTCCCTATAGCCTGAAATATTGGGGTTTCCATAACATATATACAACAATAGAATGGATCTATCCGAAATTAATATACTAGGCTCTCCTAAATGTTCAAAAACATATCCCTTTTCGTTAATAATATACCGAGGGAGCGTAGCTAAACAACTATTTGATCTAGCACATGGGCATAATAATAGCAAAAAGGGATATTATTACAAAGGTGCATAGCGAGCTAAGCAAATAAAGGTTATAACACTCCGGTCGAATGGGTAGATCAACCTAGCCAAGAATGCACACGAGTCAGACATAAATAATCACTCTCACTAATACACCTTTCGTTTCCAATTAATATATTGGCGGGCACCTTAGAAAGTCATCTTTCTCTAGATAGAAAGAATTGATGCTTGGCCAATAATTTAGTAATGCTTTAGTATCTCATATGCCCACTTAGAATACATAGATCCTTGCTTCCCCATAAGCTGTTGTTGGCTGCTACCATAGCTCCTATGCCTTACAAATAACAAGGCTTTCTAGTCATGTGTAAACTTCGCTGCGCCCCTTCCTTCGTAGTTTGTTTGAGAACAATGATCCTTTTTTGTCCGCCCTATCATTTATCATAGGACCACCTCACCAATTAATATACTAGGAAACCTCAAAATAGGCTTTGGTTAATTGCAATGTTAAATTCCAATACAGGCTTTATTGCATTGTAAGAACATTCTCTTTTTTATACCAGTCCCCCAAACTAGAAATCAAGATTCAAAACTAATACAATTGGGGCAAGGATTATTGACTTACTTCTAATTGACCGGACATCTCTGGTTTCGTCATATACCATGGAACCTCTCATCTTGATGAATTGCACCAATCATTTGAATTGCTTCATTATTCCCATGTTAGTCGCCATATAACCCTTCCCGCCTTCGTCTAGTTCCCCTGGCCAATCAATCATATTCGACCATTTTATTGCTAAGCAGTTCTTCCACCATTGGCCTGAGCAAACCTATTATCTGCTTCCTTCAAGCTAAGAGCGGAAGCGGGGAGGCCTAATATATTAATTGGTACCAGTATAAACATTGGCGCCTAGTATACCAAGTCCAGTATAAACATTGGGAATCCAAGAATTAATATACCTGGTTGACACAACTCACTTAAACAAGAGGATCTTTAACTCACATTTATCTAGGGCACGATAAGTTGATAGAAGGAATGAGGACAAAGCCTTAGCTATGAACATTTCCACCCAACTAACTAGGTAATCCATCCTCGTCTTGTTGGTTGTCGCATAATGGTTCTTAACTACTATTGCATGGGGAAGGATTTTCTCGCATGGTTGATCGGGCAACAGATCCAGCCAAAGGTTGTCCTGAGTCTACAGCTCAATTAAGGTATACTCAGTTTTCTATTGAGCAACAATGATGTCTTAGATTTAGCGGTACTCTACTTAGTTTTCCCTACCTATTCGGTAAGTCGGTTATGTACTTAATTAGACCTTAATTAGCTCGAAAGCACAAAGTTCGTTGGAACATTCTTCACTTGGTGCCCCTTGAATTAATGAAGCAGTTCACTCCTTCCTTCCGACCGGACTCATACATAAGCTTCGTTTCCTGATAACTAATAAGTAGATTCCTTAAGTCTACTATTACCGAGTACCACTCAGTTTCCCACCCAATTACTCAAGAGTAAATCGATACATTTTCACTTAGACCAAAACAGAAAGAGGTCAGTAATGACTAGGGTTTTCCTATCCAATTTAACACTTTTATTGAATAAATTGGACATTCAACAAAGTAAAGCATAATTTGCAAGGAAGAAATTTAACTGAAAGCTTGAATAATTATTCGCACAATTAGTTCTTGGTAGACCTATCCACAAATAGACCATGGTAAGAAGGACGAGCAACCAGATCATACAATAATAAGTGAATATGCCTCTTCCTAATTTGACCTTTCAATTCCCAATTGATATTATGGCAAGAGCGCACTTCAATCGACAAAGGGGCAAGTGGAAAGGTAACGGGTTTTGGTACCGGCTACCGGCATATGCCAAGAGAGAATGCAACCAAATTTGTTGCCTCAATCGTTTATTGACTGAAGGATTGGCATGGCACGAATCAATCTATACCAAACTCGTGCTAACTATATGAAATCTTTGAGTACCTTCGTTTGGTTATTGGTAAATCATATGCAATATTCTATTCTAGGCTATTTATTATAAGAAGCGGCCTATTGTATCCTAGAGCTTTGATTCATTTTGAACATCATTCTCTTACTTACAAGGGCTAGAACGAAAGGGTCAATGAACTAGCGATGATAGAATGGGTCGGTACCCTCACTAGGATTACGGACTAGATCATTTATTTCCTTTTTTCGGCTAGTATATTCATTACCCGACTCCGCAACCAATAGTTGTTCACTTGGCTACTTTTTATCTATCTGATCCAGGGACAGGGCTCCCAACTAATATACTGGATGTTTCACGGTTTCTCGGTATATTAATTGATGAGGTGACCAAATAGGAGAGAGAGAAGAGTAGCCGAAGGGAGAAAGAAAATGGCTGTACTTCTACCTATTAGCCCTATCGCTTTAACGGCTTTCGCTCTTGTGCTACAGGATTTGAATCGTTTAGCGCTTGAGATAAGGAAGCCGTAAACGTACTGTCGTTAACTCTCCATCTTTTTCTATCCAAATACGAGGACACAACTACAGAGAAGAGCGACGGCAGATGCAGGTGTGTAGGAGAAAGAAAATGGTTGTTTGTGCTAACGGCTTTAGCGCTGGTAGTGTGCTCATCTGTTGCTTGACAACTTGATTCTGAGAAGGAGTGAGGACAAAAGCAGCATATCCGTAGCTAGGTGAACCAAGATGGCGATACGGTCATCTAAGTGAGTCCTTTGTTACTACCAAGAAGCTAGTCGCGTAAGAAAGAGATTCATTCACTTGCGTCGTGGGCTGATTGAGGTACGTGATGGGGAATCTAAGTACAGGTGGGGTGAAAGTCAGATACAAACGACTGGGCTTTCAAGTATTAAAGGAGAAGATACTGTTCCTTTATCTAGTGAATAAAAGATAAGCTAGTTATGACTAGTAATAGTGCATCCCATGCCTGTCAAGCCAAGTTCATGCTAGAAATCTTAGCTTAAGCAAATAGAAATTAAGGTGCTTGCGTAGGCATTCTATCGAGCATGGAAAGTGACAACAAACCCGTACTAAGATAAGAAAGAAGCAAGTCTTGTTTCATCTCTTCCATTTGTTACCGGTTTTAATGAGAACCTGGTCTCATTTCTATTTTTAGTAGTTCATCCAGTGGAATCACTCTCTCGATAAGGAGACTCGGTCCTCTTTCAAGACCTATCCTCATTCGTTGTAACATTGCCCTTTCTCTGATTGTCGTGCTCTCCCGTACGTAAGCTTGGGACAAGCCTAGCCGGGTATTGTATGGAAGATTCTCTGGCCTAGGTGTTGTTTATTCTACCTTATTATTTTATTATCTGGCTCTAGCTCAGTTGTTGTTGCTACTTAGGAATTTGATTGAACTGGTATCTCAACAACACTTGTCCTTGCATGGGCCTCATCTCCCATTGGTGCGTTGGAGCATGTTCTTTCTGTATCTTCGGCTTCCTTTTCTTCTTCAGCTTCTTATTCGTCTTCTACTTGAAACACTCACTGCTTCGCTACCTTGTACATGTTGGTAGACACCTTTCTCTCCCCATAGACAAGTGCTTAGACCGAGTCCATTTAGCGTCAAAGAAACCTTCCCCAAGACTTATACCAGTTTATGAGACGAAGCGCTTCCTCTCCCGAGCTAGCTATCGCTTCCTACATGAACTGACTAACAGGACACATGGAATATGCAATGTCCAGTCTTAGTTTCAGATTGACGTCCACCAGCGTGTGCATCCGGCCATTCCGAATTTTGCAAGCACGTCATTGACGTACTTACACAAGCACAAGCGAAAAGCTTCCCTCAGAAGACGAAGGTTCTTGTAAAGTATTCGATACACCAGCTTAAAGAAGCCATCAATCAAGGGCATCTAAGAACATTCGTTCTAGTGAAGAAAGATAGAAGTGCCCTTATACCTATAGAGAAAGGAAGATTCCAATTCATTTTACTTTCTCTTATTTTAATGCGATATCATTGAGATCTACTTAGTCAGCCTTGGTTTGCCAATCGTTCAGAGTGCTACTTGAGTGAATGAGAGCATAGCGCAGAAAGAGCGATCTCGAATAGGAGACTGGTAAGAGCACATAGATTGACTTAAATGAGATTGGATGTTTCTCAATCATGATGGGTTATAATTTATGAGATGCTAGTGAAAGAAAAGAAGTTAGCTAAAGAATGAAAAAGGTAAATGCCTAATTCTTGCTTGCTGAATAAAAATAGTGCCTTTCACGTGCTTGAAGCCTTGCAGCCCTCTCCGATCGAACTAAGAAGGAAGGAATTTGCCCTTGACATAGCCTTGACTGGACCAATTCCCCAAAGCAAAAGCCTAATTTATTCCCTAGCGAAATGAAAGTTCTCTTTGAAAGCCGCCCCAAGCGGCTAAGAAGAGGATGTATCTTGCTTGGTGTTTGTTGTCCACTGTTCTATTGTTCCGTTCTCATACATTGGCTTTAAAGTTTCACTATATGAGAAGTCTCCTACCTAGCTTACTACCCCTGACTTAACGTTACACTTCTTTATCAAACTCCTAAGTGATTTAGGATACCGGGTTCGCCTGCCCCATGCCAACGAAACCCTGGCTCATAGAAAAGTATAGTAGTTGGTGTCGTACCTCAAGGAAAACTTTGGTTGATTGATCAAAAGAGAGATATGACGGCTTGATAGTTGGACAGAGGATAGGTGCGCTCTTGTTTCAATAGAATGCACTTCTTTCTCTAACCTAAGGCGACTAATCTAGTACTAAATTCTAGTAATTGGAGAGGGCTATATCTCTTAAACCTCTTCTCTGTTCAACCCCCTACTATTATACATCCATCCCTTTTAGTAAGATGTATGGCGAAGGTGTGTAGTGACTCAGCAAAGAAAGAACTACTCTTCCTGCATTCTCACTAGTTGTTAATCATCTCCTCGCACATAGGCTGTGTGAGCTAGTGTGTTAGCCACTTAGTAAAAAAGAGAAAGAACAACCCTTCTCAAGCTTGTGGAGGTTTAGCAAACCAAGGTCGAATCGAGACACTAGCTTAAAAAATGGAATATTTATATGTAATAGGCTTGTAAGTTAATGGTCCGATCATTCCCCTTCCGCCTACTCTCTATACCATTTATGTGGTTAAAGTCTCCCCTAGAGGGATTGTCCACTACCTTGCACCTATTTGGTGGCTCTATCTACTCACAATGGTGAAAAATCTCATAGACTATAGGCGTCATGGTACTATGAAGTACCTGGCATGGACCGGTCGATCTAGGTTCAGATTGCATATGGGGTCTGACCAAAAATAGGGCGAGTCCCCGGTTGGCACTATAGGATCATCGTAGGACAGGATCCTAGGTTCTGTAGTGTTGATTTGGGTACTTAACCCGCCTATCTACCTGGTTAGTTGAACTGAGTACATAGTCCAAAGGAACATAGGTAATAAAAGGGCCTCATACCTAGTTCACTTTGGGTGGGTTCTGTTCTGAGCACTTCCTCGGGTCCAACTTCGGGCTGGACTCTAGTTTGGCCCCGTTCATTGGTGTTTCCATGGCTAGGTAGCATGACCGGCTCAGCCACAGCCGACCCTCGCCTGGTACCTCCCCCGTTGGGTTTGGTTCCAAGTGTTTCCTCGGGTCGGAGTTCGGGCTGAGTTTGGGCTCGGTTGCTATCATTGATGTTTTTGTTGTTAGCTTCTTCATAGAAGAAAGATCTTTGTCGCCTCCCAGATCCTCCAGACTGGGACTCATTCCATGATTCAGTATTGCGGTTGGATTCTTCAGCATCCCTTAAGCGTGACATGAGTCGGTCCACCAAGGCTTCTTGTTGGGATGTGAAGCGGTTAGTCACTTCAGCCACAACCCTATCTAGATCTGCCCTAGTAATTGCTGCCGGTTGTTCCGTGGCAGGGGCTGTCGGATTTGCCTGATTTCCATTTCGTACTGCTGTTGAAACGAGACGGTTCTCTTGATCTGCGATCACTGGATCTGGAACGCTACTAGTTGCGATGTTCTTTCCTTTGCTAACATCTTTCTTCTGCATGGGAGGCATGTCTTCCAAGCAATGAGCGATGCGGTCGGGAAGAAGTTTAAGTGGGAGAAGCTGAAGCTTCTAGCTCGAGTTCTCAGTGAAAGCACCAAAAATGTTTGCACAAAAAAAGGGCAAACACCTCCAAGTCGTATGATTTAGTCGATTTCATGTTGTTCTTAATGATTTGGATGATTTATGTAAATATGTAAAAAGCAGGGACTAAACTGTAAAAGACACACAGATTTATAGTAGTTCGACCAGAATGTGCCTACGTCGACTTCATATGCTATTCTCTTTCATTGTTCAGATTACAAGTACAAAAATTTGATTACAAGTGCATGAAAGTTGTTTGAAAGTTCTATCCGTACTTGAGCTCTCAAACTTGTCTGCCATTGTTGTACCCTTACCCCTCTATTTATAGAGTGAGACTGGGGGTAGGGGTCTTGGATGTATATAGCTGCTGATGGGCCTGAGTCGACGTGATCTGGCCTAGCAATCTTGGTTCGGTAGTGCTTTGGTTCGGTGGTGTCTTCTTTGCCTTGATTCGGTAGTGCCTTCTTTGCCTTGATTCAGTAGTGCCTTCTTTGCCTTGATTCGGTAGTGCCTTCTTTTCCTTGATTCGGTAGTGCCTTCTTGGCCTGATTCGGTAGTGCCTTCTTGGCCTTGATTCGGTAGCATTGGACCGGTGGTGGTTGGAGGGGTTTTGGTTCGGTAGTCTTTGGAGTGGTTTTGGTTCGGTAGTGGGTTGGTTAGTGGATTGGTGTGGTCGGTCCGGTGGTTCCTTCGTTGGTTGATTCGGCAGTGCCTTTGTTGGTTCGGTGGTGGGTTGGTTCGGTGGAAACACGCCCAACAATATTGATATAGTAAGATAACTTTAGAATACTTAAACGAGATTATCTAAGGGAATAGGGTACTAAATCAAACATATCAAAGCTGATCAAAATAATTTTATCATATATATGTATGTATGTATGTATAAAAATTACAAATACATGCTCTCAAAGACAAAACTAATTATAAGGTATTACTAACCCTATATCTAATGAGTAGACCCCAACCAAGGCCTAAGTGTTTTCTCAACCTAAGCTCTAATACCACATGTAATGATTTGCCTTTGTTAGTCCTAAGACAACACTTATTACATCCATAATATCCATATACCGATCATATAGGTTTCAGAAGGACAAGCCGATAGGGTAAAAACAAAAGAAAAGACAAGAAGAATAAACATAGAATCTCAAAAAACAAGAAAATCATATATAATAGAACATAAGAGAGTACATATGGTCACTTCCAAAATGAAACATCAAAGTCACTATAGGTACTAACTTCAGCCAGGGACAGTTATAACTGCCTACCACCAGAATGCTGATACATAATACACACGGCAGAAATAAAATAGATAACTAGATAACGTTTAAGCCTTATGCTCCATGCTCCTCCAAACTGTATCCGTAAGAACCTGGACTACTTAGCTACTCATACAAATTTGAGTACCCAAGAGTTTTAGGGAAAGAAAAAAAACTCTGTGTTAGATATGGGTCTGGTGTGAGTAAATTCCAAACAACTGATTCGTTACACTTGTAAAATCCATTAAAAGTAAAGGTATTTTGTAAGACCGCACCGCAATAAACATGGATGAGTTTTTACCTTACAATAACCAAAACCTTTAATAAGAAATTTTATGGTATTATAATAATGTCTAGGGTTTTAAAATAAATATTGAACCATAACCGAAATGGTTACATCAATTACATTCCAGCATATTAGGTATACAACTAAGTCCATAAAGGCACATATTGAAAAATGGATTCCATACAATGACAAGGCTATTAGGGTACCACCTGTTATAGTACACCTCTAGATAAAATGTACTAAGGAATACGTATGGACCCCCTATACGGAAAGACCGACCAAAACTTATTGGATAGTACCGTTATGTCACCACCCCGGTGGTAATCAAAAGCCATACTCAGGTCGCTAGCATACAAAATATGGAAATATCGATCTGGATTGGGTGATGATCATATCCTAATGGGAGCGACACTCATAGCCTTGCGGCATATGCCGTGTTTTAGTCATTCCCAGTTGTAAGGCTTGAGGCTATGTTTTACCTTTTTATATAGCAACCTCACTTGGTATGCTAACATTAACCTCCAAGCAACAATGCAATGCCAGCATTCGCTCATACAAGTTGTTCAGGATATGAACAAATCGAAGGCATTACTCCTACTTCATCCTTTTTAGAATCACTCTCATGATTAGTAGCAAGTAGCCCTTTCACTTCAAGATCTTCATCTTCGATTCCATCATCTTCAAGGTGTTTCCAATTTGAATGCTTACGTTGGTTCGACGTGGATTTACGATAAATCATGCTTATTCGATCTCGGTCTCTACGAACCAGCAATCCATAAATTTAAAACTGGTCAAGTTATTGATAGTGGATAAATCCACTATCTCGGTGTAAGTATAGATTTTCATATGTGTAGTAAGACATCTTATACTTATCTCCAATTTATGATTTCAAACGGTACTTTCCCTTGATTACCATTGAACTCGAACAAGTAAGAAAAGCATCCTTGGGTTGACGTACATTCTTAACTATCGGAATAGATACGAGATTCCATAACTCGGGATTTGGTGTTAAGTACACAATGAAGTATCTTCCATAAAATTAATTAATCATGACCCATTTACCAAAATTAACTTCTTATAATTATCACGTTTCCAACATTTCAACTTCTTCATCCCTCGTCAAGAAAATCTGGTTTTAGATCTTATGGATAGAGAAAGTCTTCTCATTGATTTTAGTACCAAATAAAAGATGACTTACTTTCAATAAAACAGTCAATGTTTTAGCACTACTTATCATATTTATTTGGCTATTTAATGGCACAGACAAAGATATCTCTTTCTTTTAAAACATTTTTCTTAAAAATAGTTGTTTTAAACAAAACCCGATCCTTGGAAATAAAGCGATTTAAAGATTAATTTTTTTGTATTTAAATTATTAAATAATAATTTTATACCTTTTCAAATAATTAAATAATAATTTAACACCTTTTATTTCAATAATTAAATAATAATTTTAAACCATTTATTTAAATAATTAAATAATTATTTTTGAAAATATTTTTAATGTTTAAATAAATTCCTTTTTAATACTTATCGTATTTTTTAAAGACTTTTCAAAAATGCCTAAGTAGAAACTCATTTTCTTTTACATAAAAATTGTCGATTTAAAAACTGCATTCATAACGATTATCGCTATATGGACCATAACTTTTTAATTTGTTTTATAAATCAAAATAGCCTTTTAAAGCCTTTCCTTCTATATTTAAATTACTTAAGTAATTTTGTATAAAGATTTTGAAAACAAAAGCAAAGTTCGAAAAACCCTTTAAAACTTTTATAGAAACCCAGAAAGTAAACTTTGTTTTAAAAGGGCATGGAATCTCGATGTCGAAACATAACCAATTCAAATGTTAACTTTCCAATAAACGTACAATCATCCATATAAGTAAGCACAAACATATGTATACAAATGTAAATGACATCCATAAAGCAAGGAAAGATCATTACTTTTAAATAAATACTTAAGCACTTCGACTACATTTTAAGTCATCAAGAAAACATCACATATACCATCCGCTTCAAGTAGGAACCAAACCAAACAACATCACTTTCAAACACTTATAAACATAAGCAATTAACTAATATTATTATCACAAATAATAAATTTTAAATATTTGGTTTTAAAAGTGATATTTATTCATCAAAATCAACGCAAATACAAATCAAAGTTGCTACAACTTTACACCAACACATAAACTTTGTTTTCCTTTTCTAGAAACATGCTTTTTAGAACTTCGAGAAGTGGAGTTGGGTTGGCCTAGGTATGCATGGGTTGGCGATGCCTTTGAGGGGTTATAAGCTAAGTTTTAAAATGAGTTTTTGGACTTGTTTTGAAAGATAAGAGGAGTAGAGGGAAAAAAAGATGTTTTTTGCTATGTTTAAGGTTTAAAAAGTGAAAAAGAAAAGATTTTTAACTTGAAAATTTTAAAGAAGCAGTGGAAAGGAAAAGGAAAGCTTGGAAAAGAAGGAGGCAAGAGTTTTAAAATGAACAAAGTGAAATAAAATAAGAAGTAAAAAAATGAAGTTGTTTTTATTTGAAACAAATAAGGGAAATTACAAAAATGCCCTTGATAATTAAAATGTAAAATGCCCTCCACACCATGATGCCACATCATCCTCTACTCCTTTCCCCTTACATACCAAACCTATCATCCCCTTTTCATCGCCATCACTTCACTTCTTTTTACATGAATTTGATGTGTTGTCAGTTTGTAGCATTTTCTTTTTAAAATTTAAAAGAAAAGTCAAATTTCTTTTTAATAAATTAAGTTCAAATTTAAATTTATTTGACTTTAATCACTTCTTTAGCCAAGGCATATACTATATATATATATATATATATATTTGTATGTATGTATGTTTTACCGCTTTTTGACCAAGAAGTATATCATAAAAGTTGGCTAAATGGCTTCTGTGATCATCAAGGCAGAAAACCAAGGGAGATGGTTATTAGGTTTGGAAATCGATTATATTAGAAACTATGGGCAATAGTTGGGCGGATTCGAACTAGGTCACATTCAAGGTGCAATCAACATTAAGTGATAAGGAAGGCTCTATGAGGCCACATTTCAAATTTCAAGTCAATCGGAGTTCGTATGTCGAGTTATGGGCAAAAGAAGTATTTATATGGATCGATTGGGAATGATCCATAAAATAGCGTAAATCGACAAAGATCGATCAATAGCTCAAAATCTACAAAGTTAATGCACTTGAAACTTTCGAAGTATTATATTGAAGAGTGGAGTCTACAAAAATGACCGCATGACAAACTCCCAAATCTTTGAAAAGAGGCCGATCGTTATTTGAACCATTGTACAAATCAGCCATAACGATCCATGGTTTTATGGAAAATGCTATATCTCACAAACGGTAAGTAGGTACTGCACGAAATTTGGAGGGTAAGTAAATAATATAATGGAGCAACCCCATGATCGACCATAGCTCAAAAAGATGAAATCTTCGAAATTAGGCCCATCGTTATTGGAACAATCGTACAAATTAGCATAACGAACCATAGTTTTACGGAAAACATGATATCTCACAAACAGTGTGTCAGAATTGCACGAAATTTAAAGGAAAAGTCTCTTACATCATGAGGCACCCCCATGATTGATCGCATCTCAAAAGAATGAAACCTTGAAAATTAGGCCGATCGTTATTGGAACGATCGTATAAATCAGCATAATGATTCATAGTTTGCAGAAAATTCAATATCCCATAAACGGTATGTCGGAATTGTATAAAATTTGGAGTGCAAGTAGTATTATCATGGGGAACCCATATGATCAATTGCAACTCAAAATAATGAAGAATGGAATGATCTCCTATGATCCAATTTCTAGTCAAAACAGCGAAGATCGATCGATATCTCACAAACGGTAAGTCGAAATGGCACGAAACTTTGGGAGCATGGACTAGAAGCATGGAGGGACCTACAAAAGCGATCACAGCCACATTGGAGTTAGTATGAAATGATCGGCTAAATTATTTTTTGGTGTCCAATCAATCCCAAATTTTGCGGGTTGGGTCATATGGGCCTGAAGGTTCTTCTACCGAAATTTCAGCCCGATCCATGCACGTCTTCACTTATAAATACAACAGAATTGGCTTATTGCAAGGGACTTTTCGCTTGGCACTCCATCACTTCTTATCTCTCCCTCCACTAATTGTCTAAGGCAAAAAAACTGTACTTATAATCTTACAGTGTTAATAAAAGATTATTATAGTGGACGTAGGCCGAAGTTTGCCAAACCGCTATAAAACTCGTATGTTCCTTTACATTTTATGTTATTTATCCTGTGATCTACGTGCTTATCTTTCTATTTGGATTTTTTTGGAAATTAGTGCTTTCACATACAACTAGGTGTTTGTGACAATTTTTGGCACAAACATTTTGGTGCTTTCACATATAACTAGGTGTTTGTGACCATTTTTGGTGTAAACATTTTGGTGCTTTCATTGAGAATGACTCGCATCCGCGGATTTGGAAACTTGGTTCTAGGAAGCAATGTCTAGGCAATCAACAAGGAGACCATTAGCAGATAGGAGCCATCATGGAGGGAGTCAGGAGGCTTCTTCTGGATTTGGAGAAAATCGGACATCTATCTACATCCCCAGAGATGAAATAGGAACAAAGATGGATGCTATGCAGGTGAGGATGCTAAAGAGACAGAAGGAGATGTTGTAGAATCTACTCCGATAGATTGGACAAGGTAGAGCACAATACCAAAGAAATGAAGTAGCAGGAAACGCTGTAAATATGGATCACAGAGCTGGAGTAGCAGGTGTTGGGGAAAACCAGAATCAGGACCAAGAAAATGAAGCTCACAAGATGCGGGATGGAGTGGAATAGCTAGGAGCGGCCCCTGACCAACTAAGAACGATCAGTGTTGATCGATCCATATTTGGGGGCATGCCCCTTGGTCACATAGATCCATCCCAGGCAGGATACCAAGCGGTGTTGTGCAATTTGGCGTTGATCAGAATGCGTATGCTCATCCAGAAGTGCATATTTCAGGATTCCCCCATGCGAGGGGGGAGGGGGAGGAGGTTGGAGATAATGATTGAAGACTACCACTGGATGACAATGACAGGTTGGCAGAATGATCAAACGGGCTATAAGAGGAGGGTTGGTAAATATGGATCTGGATGTTGTAAATAGGAGTCCATTTGCTCCTAATATCATGCAAGCTTGGAATCCACCGGAGTTTAGACTTCCAACGCTTGAGAAATATGATGGAAAAACGTATTCCAGTGTTCATCTGATGAGATATATGAGACATATGGAAGTACTGGAGGGCATCGGAGGAAGTCTTGGCATGGTGCTTCCCCTTGTACTTAATGGATACAGCTGCACTATGGTTCAGACTAAAGGTGTTACAGTTGCGGTAACCATCGTTATTAATACCCACGATAACTGTAACCATTGTTGACGGTTATAAATTCATATAATCGTTATCACAACCGTCTATGATGGTTAACCATCGTATTTTCAATTTGAAGCATGTCGTCCATATGTTTTCAATTATATGCAGTATTGATGATAAATTGATATAGCTCTAACTGTTTTTTGCAAAAAAATTTTATATAAAATGACCAGTATGCATGCATATGTTATTAGTTCATTAAGGCACATATTATTAATGTACAAGCTATTCCTTTAACTTAGATTACTACTTTTTATACTTTAATGTTAAATATTACATAAAACAATCATGTATGGTTGGTATGGTTAACCGAGGTTTTCAAATTCTTCAACCGTTACCATTATAAATAGTAACCGCATGAACGGTTGGTATGCTTGAGCGGTTGAGCGATCCAATCGTAACAGCCCTAGTTCAGACGGTTAGAAAACGGCTCTATCAGCACATGGACAAAATTGATCGAAAGGTTTATGAGGTAATTTCAGGTCCACATCACATCATCCAAGAGTGTGATGACTTTAACATCGATGAAGTAGTGGAAATGAGAATCACTCAAGGATTTCTTAATCAGGTTCAATGCGGCAGTAGCTTTGGTGGATTGACCAGATCCATTGATGGTTTTGATGGTAGCAGTGTCAGGGATTAGAGTAACTTGGATTTAAAGTATCGTTGGAACAGGATTCACCAGTGGATCTCGAGGAATTTTACCATGAAGCAGAAAGGTTTCTACGACAGGAAGATGCGAAAGCTGATAGCGAGGAAAGAGAGGAAGTGGAAGTTTTGCGGTTAAAGGTGGAGGTCCACCCGGGAAAGGTTCAAACAAGGATAAAAGAAAACGGAAAGCAGAGGATAGCTCTGATGGATCGAAGCAACCACGAAGGGAACCGAGATTCACCTCTTACATCGAATTGACTGAGACATTGGAACACATATATCTAGATACCGGGGGTAAATCCCCTATCGAAGGCCAATGAGGAGAGAGCTTACAAATAATGAAAACAAATCAAAAAAATACTGTCTGTTCCATGAGATGGACGGCATAGTACAAACGACTATAGGCACTTAAGGGATGAGATTGAGGAACATGTCCGGAACGGAGGCTGCTACAATACGTAAGAACTCGGGCAGCAGTAATGGAACAGAAGCAACCACCATCCGCATCGAACGTGAACCACCTTGGTTCGAGGCGTCAACTTGTCATCAATTGATCGAAATGGCAAAGAATAAGTAATAAACTCCAAAATAAAACATCTAAGTCACTTACACATGTACGGGATCGAGAATGGTCCCTAAGCATGCTCTAAGATGACAATGAATTTGTTACACTAGGAAATGCATGCATTGTAGTGTTTAGTTTTAGTTTTTGTTTCTCTTTTAGAATTTGGACTTAATTTTACTAGTTGAATATTTTGATTATTAAACTCATTCGAACGTGAAATTTGACATTAATAATTTTGAGTCCCATCCGGACAATCACATTTCGCCTCGAACAGCTCTCGATCTCGAAGATAACATTTCATCTCGACCGGCCCTTGATCTCGAATGATCATATTACGCCTAGAACAGGCACTCGACCTTGAACAATCAAATTTTGCCTCAAATGGCACTCAATCTCGAACGATCTCATTTCACCTAGAACGGCACTCGATCTCGAACGATCACATTACGCCTCGAACAGGCACTCGATCTCGAATGATCACATTTTGCCTCAAATAGGCATTCGATCTCGAACGATCGCATTTTACCCCAAACAGACACTTGATCCCAAGCCATCATCATCATCCTAGGATGGCTATGAATTTGATTAACGGTACCGAACGACCACTACTAATAATCAATCAAGATCAAAGATTTGTTCACAGGTTATCAACGGGTTTCGAACATTAGACTTAAGGTAATTCAAAATACGCCTTCCTAACGCAAGGCATGTTTTGGAGGAAAATGTTATACCGCCTTTTGGCCATGTAGTATATCAAAAAAGTTAGATAAATGGCTTCTGTGATCATCAAGGCAGGAAACCCGAAGAAACGGTTATCAGGCTCGGAAATCGATTATATTAAGAACTATGGGAAACAGTTAGGTCGATTTGGGCCGAGTCCCAATCAAGACGCAATCAATAGGAAGTGATAAAGAAGGCCTTGTGAGGCTACATTTCAAATTTCAAGTCAATCGGAGTTCATATGCTCAAGTCATAGGCAAAGGAAGAATTTATATGGAGCGATCGGGAACGATCCATAAAATAGCGTAAATCGACGAAGATCGATCAATATTTCAAAATATACAAAGTTAATGCACTTGAAACTTTCAAAGAATCATTATATTGAAGAGAGGAGCCCACAAAAATGATCGAATAATAAAACTTCCAAATCTTGGAAAAGAGGTCGATCGTTCTTGAACGATCGTACAAATCAGCCATAACGATCCATAGTTTTACAGAAAATGCGATATCTCATAAACAGTATGTCAAAATTGTACAAAATTTAAAGAGAAAGTAGCTAACATCATGGAGCACCTCCATGATCGATCATTGCTCAAAAATATGAAATCGTGGAAATTAAGCCAATCGTTATTAGAACGATCTTACAAATCAGCATAACGATCCATAGTTTTACGAAAAATACGATATCTCACAAATGGCATGTCGAAATTGCATGAAATTGGAGGGAAAGTTTCTTACATCATGGAGCACCCCTATGTTCAATCGTAGCTCAAAAGGATGATATCTTGGAAATTAGGCCGATCGTTATTGGAACGATCGTACAAATGAGCATAACGATCCGTAGTTTTACGGAAAACGAGATATCTCGTAAACGGTACATTAGAATTGCAAGAAATTTGGTAACAAGTAGCTAATATTATGGGAAAACCATATGATTGATCGTAGCTTAAAAGGATGAAGCAAGGAATGATATCCTATGATCCAATTTCTAGTTAAAACAGCGAGTATCGATCGACATCTCACAAATGGTAAGTCGAAATGGCACAAGACTTTAGGAGCATGGACTAGAGGCATGTGGGATCCCATAAAAACGATTCTAGCCCCATTGGATTTAGTATGAAATGATCAACTAAATTATTTTTGGATGTTCGATCGATCCCAATTTTTTTGGGTCATATGGGCTTGGAGGTTCTTCTGCTAAAATTTCAGCCCAATCCATGCACGTCTTCACCTATAAATGCAGTAGACTTGGCTCATTGCAAGGGACTTTTCAGCTGGCTCTCCTTCATCACTTCTTATCTCTTCCTCTACTAATTTTCTAAGGCAAAAACAATTGTACTTGTAACCTTACAGTATCAATAAAAGTTTATTGGAGTGGACTTAGGCTGGAGTTTGCCGAACCACTATAAAACTCGTGTATTCCTTTACTTTTTATGCTATTAGTCCTATGATCTATGTGCTTATCTTTCTATTTAGATACTGCTTTTGGAAACTGGTGCTTTCACATACAATTGGGTGTTTTTGAACATTTTTGGCATATGTGCACTCTAGTGTATACATCATTTTCTGATAACTTCTATATGATGAAAATGCAAAAATTCAAAAAACGATTTTCGGTCAAATTTTTTATTTTTCTCCGAACTAACTATTTTTTAAACCAAATTTCAAATCAACTTTACCATCATCTTTTATTACTTAAAAGAAGTTTATTTGAGTTATAAAATCCATTGATTAATTATTTAAAAATATATCAAATATTCGTATTTAAAGTGATCAAATTTACGGGTCATTACAAGACCTTACAGGATTACCAATTGAAGATCTACATTAGGTCCAAATAAGGGGAAAGTGTCGATATGTTGTAGATATCTGGAGGAAAAACTTTCTAAAAGAAGGTGAGTGGCAATCATTCCAAGATAATAGTTGGATTTTAATATTTTGGAAGAAGATGAGTCAAAAGTAAGTGGAAAAGAAGAAAAGTCCAAAAGAAGGGACAAATAAAAATCCGCTCTGAGTCCGACCCTATTTGAAAGAATTTAGTACAAAAGTTGAAATGATTTTAACATAAATGTTTGATAAAAAAATAAATATTTGAAAAGGTTTATGAAGGAATTATTTAAAGGCAGAAAAACCCTATTTTAAAAAGGTAAGTAAATATTAAATTTTGAAAAAATATATATCCACATTTTGTTTAAATAAAAAGCTTGAGTAGAAATAAAAATTAGTTAAACCAAAAATTTCAGTAAAGGAGTTTTTATAAAAATTAATTGTTTTGAAAAAGTATATAGTAGAGCGTATCGCTTATCGATTTTTATGAAATGAAAATTTTTATGTTGTAAGTTTGTTTTAGGGGTGGACAATAGAAAGTTGTACAAATTAAAAATGGGGGAAATATAATAGAAAAGAAGTTTAAAAAAAATAAGAACAATAAAAGCGATAGACGGATGCTCCGCGATAGGTAGATAGAAATTTGGGTAGAAAGGAATTTCTCAAAGCAAGCAGAGCAAAGAGAGAGAAGACCGGGACAGAATGAAGCAACATCATGAAGCAACATTAGTTAATAAATAATAATTAATATTCAATTTTTCCCAAAAAGGTCCTCACCCTATCCCAATTAGACATGAGCGGTCGACCACATAGGTACGACTAGCAGCAGTCGATCAATTCAATACTAGCAGTCTTTTGATCACGGACTTAGGACATATATTTCCACGTCTAAGTCAAGCCGCTTCATTCTCACCAAACTCCTCTGCTGGATCATAGGTTTTGATTGCTGACATGAAACAACAATTCACGAATCTACGACTACGACAACATTCGGATTCAACGACTCAAAATGTGGTTCATTTAGTTATATATTTTTTTAACAACAGTCATCAAATATGTATGTAAAGTCTAGTTTAGTGCTTTGTTAAAATCTTTCCTCAAGAATCATCATTCACATTCAAATAAACTTGCATGCATATTTTTAATCAAAATCAAGTTTTCAAAAAAAATGCATGGAGCGAGGCTCGAACCCAAGTCACTAGTTTAGAAGGCAAGCGATGTAACCTAATGAGCTATGGTGATTTTTGATTATTAATAGAATTCAATCGACTGAACAAGTCATTCAGTCGATTGAATATCTATAACAGCCTAGTAAACTTGTGTAAAACTGTGAAAATTGCATACAAATTGCCAGGTCAGTCGACTGACCTGACAATTTTTGTGCAACATGCACAGGTGCGCAAATATTCAAATATTTATTTAAAATTCGTTTGGATATTCAATCGACTGACCCAGAGGTTCAGTCGACTGAATTTCTATAACAGTTATTTTTTTTTTGAAAAGACACGGTCATTTTTGAAGAGTTACGAACCTCTACAAAGAGATTTGGACACAACACTTCAAGCAGAACTCTTCGCCAATGGTCGCTGCTTTTTAACGTCTATAAATACATATTCTAACTTGATTTCAAATTACAAAATCTGCTTTTCTCTCTTATCTAACTTTCTTGCATACTTATTGCTTAAATCAGATTTATATATTCTAAGGAATATTATTCTTTTCTAATCTTCATAAACTTCAAATATACACATCATACTTGAGGAAAAGATTATAGAAAGGGTGTACTATAAGTGACAAATCCGTGTTATCAGAACACACAAAAAGTCAAACAATCTTTTGTATTTGTTGAAGTCATGTTCTGCTGCTCAGGCTTGTGAAGTCCTCTTCGGCTGCTAAGGCGAAATCATGTTCCGCTGCTCAGGTCCCTGTTCGACTGCTCAGGGGTTGTATAGACTTGTTCCTCCAGGTTAAGTGAGGGTTGGTTGTTTTAGTGAAACTCCAGAAGGAGTCTGTGATTGAACATAGGATGGTGCTCCGAACCAGTATAAAAATCTCTGGTGTCATTTTACTATACTGCTTTTATATTCCACACTATTTACAGTATTACTATCATCACTATACTCTGTATTATCATATATCCATATTACACGATCCATAGCGCACTTTTATCCTCCTCTTCCCAAAATAAATTGCAACCCCCTCCACCTCCTCCTCTAAGCTATTGATCACCACTTAAGAAACTTAACATCAACGGCATTCATCTCCAACAACCCCAAGCAGCAACGCGACAGCTCCATTACCCAAAAATCAACCAACTCTTAAGCCCTAGATCCAGATATAAACCCAAATCATGGCCCCTCCATGCGGTAGGCTCTCCGCCTAACACCCAAGGTTGACCTAACAAGAGATTGCATGGCTTTAAAGTCATGAAGATATTGTGAAAAGCTACAAAGAATCTGCAAGCTTCACATTGTTATAAGGATGCCCGGTGAAGTTCGAGGACTTTGCTGCCTATCATTTGGAGAATCTATTCGAGGCTATAAGATTACTATAGATCCTTTGCCATGATGTGTTCGAGTAGGAGTGTAATTCAAGATGCACGATACCGATTTGACGTCAAATTGGTATCATGCTCGACGAGAACGAGACTAGTTTCACATCTGAAGTCAAAGAAGTAGAATTCTAATGATTGATGAGCAGTTTGGTGGGATTCTACATATCTTCGCAGTTGAAGAAGACTTGAGGACATCGATACCACCAATCCCTCTATACTTCAGCAAATCTTTCATCAGGGGATAGGCATCTGACAGATAGAGAACTTATGGGCCAAAGCCCGTTTGGTCACCCACATCGTCTAGCACAACATCATCCCTAAGACTGGGAGCTATGACCATATCTACCACCTCATCCACAGGCCACCTACACCAATATAGATGGTATTCAAGTGAACTTAGCCAAGGCAATCATGGTCCATTATGCAATCCCAGAAGTAGGGATCCGGAGGAACTACCTGTCATACCATCACCTTTTCACTTCCGTCTTGCGATAGTATGGAGTTCGCATCCAACGAGAGCCGATACAAAAGAAGATACCTCGACCGTGGATAGGTCCTTCATCAGGAGGATGAGAATAGAGATGCCACTTTTGGATTTTAGAGCACAATAGTAGCAGGAGGCGGGTCCGAGGGATATAGATTGGGACCCTTAGCCGGATTCGTAGGCCGTAACGTAGCAATAGTAGGCCTTCGAGAATGGAGAGACCTAGGACTCCTGGATCCGGATGAGGGTGAGCTGTAGGAGTTTTCTTACAACATTTCCCATCTCTCAGTCCTTAAGTAGCAGTAATTACTTTCTTACAACATTTTTTTCTTTTAGGTTTGGGTTGTAAACATTAGTTGTTTTGTTTGTATAAAATGCGTACGATATTAGTGAAATGTTCCTTTTAATTATTTTCTATTTAGACCACAGTATTATTTTAAAAACACTAAAACAAAAAAAAATTAGGAAAGACACTTAATTAATGCGAAAAAATAGAAAAAGGTTGTAACTTATAAAATAAATTAGGAAATTCATTTAATTAACTACTAAAAGAAAAGTTAAGTTGTGTCCCAAAAATTAGTAAAATTTCTGGAGATAAATTTTAGTGAATAAAGGACAGGGAAAGGTTGTTGCGGAATCACAAGTCACTATCTCTACGCCTTAAAAGATGAAATTTATAAATGAACTTGTATGTTGATTGTTATTCTAAAATAAAATAAAAGATTTTGAAATTAACATTTATCTTGTAATAGAATAGAGTCCATTGTGAATGTTTATGTAACGACCCCACCGCTATGCCCAGTTTAGCAAATAACATTACAAGTAATGTCGTCTACTAATCTAGAGAAAACGGCTTGTTAGAGACGATCGAATGTGAATATATCTTCTACTAACACTAACACATCATTTATACCTTTTCACTTAATATCTGAACTAAATTTGACGTGTATAGTATTAATACAAAATAATAAACACACCGATTTCTCAAAATCAAAACTATATATATATATATATCATATAAATAACAGTCATAGATCACAGCGGAGTAAATTTCAACTGATACATATACAAATTTTTAGTTTACACAATGAAATACTAAACCTGATTGTTATACAAGTTTTACAATTTTCTAATCTCACTTGTACACCTTATAAACTTTTTCACAAATTTCCTAACCGAGATAAACTAAAAGGTCAAAAATGTTTATCCCCTCGCTAGCCCAAACATCCAAAGGTCAACTTGTCCTATAACCTGAAAAGTCTCGATCTGACCCAAGCAAAATAACACCTGAGTCAGACTATCTCTAAATATCTAAATAGGTTGAGAGCAGAATATAACACAAGAATAAACAACATATAAGTAAATACAAACGGTTGGGATATAACGATTTAGGGAATCAATTTAACTTAGAACATGTTATAAGTTAAAGTCATAGACACGAAATACTCACTGAAAACATAATAGAATTAACTTAATTTAGCATCCATCACAAGATGCAAAAATATATATATTTATTTCATGAAATAGATAGTCACAGAATTCGAATATCCAAAATCCAATAGATCTTACTCAAAACGATCAAAATGATTATACATAGAACCTTAGCAAATAAACAAACAACTTTGTATCACATGAATCGATCTGATACTGAGGATCGTACACAGGACAAGAATCATAGGATAATATGATGATCTCAAGGATAGCAGCCACGACCGAATCTTTCAGGTTTCACTACAACAAAAAGACCATATTACAACATCGATTTTACAACGGTCCAAAAAAAACCGTTGTAATAGGTACATATTACAACGGTTTTTTCAAGCCCGTTGTAATAGACGTCAGTTTGCAGCGCATATCACAATGGTTAAAAATAACCCGTTGTAATAGACATCTATTACAACGATTTTTCCCAGCCCGTTGTAATAGACATCAGTTTTCTACAACGGTCCATAGGTGCCCGTTGTAATAGATATCTATTACAAGGGTTTCTTCTAGCCTATTGTAATACGATCCTATTACAACGGTTTTTGGCCAGTTGTAATAGATACCGATTCTCAGCTCTACTTTAATGGTTTTGACCCATTGTAATATAGATCTATTACAACGGTTTTTGGTCCGTTGTAATATAGTCCCATTTCAACAGTATAATTAATGATTTTAAATAAATGATTCATAATTACTAAATATTATACATAATTTATAAGTATTGATTATATTTAATAATTTATTATAGTTAATTATTAATAATTAGTAATTTATATTTAATATTTATTAATTACATTTAATAAGTACTGAATAAATTAATAATTATTAATCAATATCTAATAAATAATGTTTAACCTTAATATTTAACAATTAAGAAGTAGTATTTAATATTTAATAATTAATTTTAAATTATTATTAATTAATAATCACTATTAAACAATTAATTATTGATAATTATATAATAATTAAGAGTAATATTTAATAACTTATAATAAAATTTAATAATTATAGAGTGATATTTACTATAATAATTATTTAATAATGAATATTATAAAATTAATAAATAATCAATAATTAAGAAAAATATTTGATAATTCATATTTAAAATGAAATATTAATAATTAAGAAGTAATTAACATTTAGCATTTAATATTTTATCATTATAATTAATAATTATGTTTAATATTTAATATTATCAACAAATTGAAATTAATAAATAATTCAGTCTATTCGATAATTAATAATTAACAATTAATCATTTTTAATAATTAATGATTTGTAATTAGTAAATTGCAAAAACCAATATTAACTAATTAATTAATTTCATTATTAATATAATTAATGAAAGAAGGAAACAAAAAATCTGATATATCCAGATTCAAAAATACGAATATTATCCGATATCCGAAAAGTGAATGCTTATATCAAAAAAAATTCGAATGCGGATGTGACTATATTCGTATTCGAAAAATATACGTTCGATCCGAAATTAAGTGCATTTATTATTATTCTATTTTAGAAAGACATAGTATAATTTGACTTCAAACTTTTTCTCATATCTAAATATTTTGGCTCCAAACTTTTCCACAGTGCTAAATATTTTGGCTCCAATCGTTACTTTTTACCGATCGCACGCCTCTTCCTCTTTCTTCCCATTTCTCATTTTCGTTTCTATTTCTCAAATCCCCAAATCCTAAATCTACATTCAATCCCTCTTCCATTCTGTAGATCTTGCCATCTCTACTCAATTCTGAGTTAATCCCAATCCCTTCATCAATCCTTCACTAAACCCTTTCACGAAATGATGTACGGGTTGCAAGCCCTTCATCAATCGTTCACTTCGGCATGTGAGTGGAGGGTAGCGGCTGCTTTTCTGGGTGTTCGATAGTGAATGTTTGAAACCATGAAAATAGGGTTGGGGAAAATCTTGGTGTTTGATGCTCGATTGGAAGAACGGAGGTCGTATTTGAGTTCGAGGAGGATTTTGGCACCATGGAGGATGAAATAGTGGAGCTCGGCTTGGGATGGGGAGGTGCAACCTGATGTGTACGGGCTGGAGGATGCAATTTTCTAAGGGGAGGTGGGGCCTACTTCGATGGGTGGAGGTGGAGGAGCGTTCGAAGAGGAGGTAAACTCTCTATGTCCTTTTAACATGAGTATTCATAGTATTTGTGTGAATAAGTTGATTGGCCTGATTCCAATGATTTTTGCTATTCATGGTTGTTTTGTATTGAGCATTGTTTGTATTCATATAGTGATCTAGTATAACCAACAAACCACTCTATGTTTTACTACTAAATAATTTATAGACAGTATTTTTGTTAAGCTTGTTGTATTAATCTATTCACAGTTAGAATTTTTTAATTTGGTATGTTTGCAGTCTATCTTTTTCCAGTTAAACTGTTTTTGAATAGCATAGGTGATAAGAGTTAACCATTTTTACAATTTGCAGTATTATCAAATGTTTATGTGTCTTGAAAATGAAAAGGCAAATAGAATGGAAAAAATCATTATTGATGATCATTGCATGATCATATTTGTAATGTAATTTATTATTCTTCTGTAATGGAAACGAATTTATTAGTTGATCCGAATTATGTAAATACTTTTGAGCCCTGCTATCCAGTTTTATTCATACCCATTATCATTATATCTTGATTTAGACTGCTTATTATCTTGTAATTGATTTCAAATTGGCCTTTAGTTTCACAAAAAAAGAATGACAAATGAAACTAAAAATTGATTGCAAAAGATTATCAAATAAAATAATAAATAAGCAAACAACAAAAGAACCATAACTAAATAAGAGGACACAAATGATGTATTGTTGTTTGAAAATGGCACTGAAAATTTTGTGTTTCAAATAAACTGATCGATTTTATACCTACAAAAGAAAGTACATATTCCAATGCATGAGCATGGTTTTTTCTTTTTCTTCAAGTTAGATCAACAACTGTATGGAAGAGAAACTAAATTAAATTTTTGTCCAGGGCCTAGAATAGCCTAGGATCGGCCTTGCTTAGAAGAACAGGGGGAAGATCAAAAGCGCATGAACTCATGATGCAAATAAAAAATGAAGTATGCAGCTAAAGATGTAGTGTCAGTGCTTCAATGAATTTTTTAGTAAAAACATAATTCAGAAGTCTAAAAATTCATCTCTGCTAAAAGAGATTTGAATAGGTAAAACTTTGCCTGTTATATGGCAAAGAAGTTCTTAGTTCATGCGTAAATCCTATATTTATTACATGGTAAATGCATAATAACATTATGTAATTAGTTCAAGCATAATGAACTTGCATACCTTTGCCTCGGGATAATAAACTAGTAGCACGGACTCTGGAATGATCCTTAATGTAGACACCAACTGTCATAACAAATAATTTATTGACAGATGAGAAGCAATATCAGTTCTAAAGTATTTGATTACATTACTAGGTTACTACACGTTAGACCTCAATGCAGTGGAATTCAGCATACCTGTAACCACATAGCATCTGTCAGAAGACGTTTTTCCCTTCCAAGCAAACACTCTTTTTCAACGTGTCCACTCATCGCCTTAGATAATCCAGACACTGTAGCACGAACAGTACACTATGGAGAACAAGATTAAAATTACAACTAAGATTAGTGCAAACTTCTTGACAACAAGCTTGCATGATGACACATGCAACAACAAATATGACAAGTAGACCGCAAAAGCAGAGGTTGTACTATTAATTAGCAAATAGGATAATTATGTTTACAGTGCTAAAATAGAATTACACGTCGAAAAAAAGTACCTGCGAATTTACCCTCATAGTTCACTGCATTAAAACAGTGCGCTTAAAAACTAAAATTATCTTTCCAATAATCCACATTTTGAAATTAAATTTTGATGCAGCACTTTTGGGTATATCCAACTCAATATTTTAGATTTGAAATTGTTATCATAATCTATTATATTGGTGGAAAATAGAAATACTTGTTTGCATATTCTTAGTTACATAACTTCCGTAGAATACTAAATTTTACTTGTGATAACCTTCCACATTTAGGTATGTAACTTCTAAATAACATCGGTGTAGCATATTTCGTTAATTTCGAAGTAAGCTACTGTAATTTGTAGATGTGTAACGTCCCGTCTTTTCGCACGCTTTAAAACGACTCACGTGCCAATTCAAAGCATACGCAAGGGCGGATTGTTATGGGGTAAATAAGAAAAACAGAGAAGAAATAAAACAAAACAGAATCTCACAGCGGAAGGATAAAATATAATAACAAATATACAGTTCATAAACAGTTTACAAAAGCTTGATTTTACTTATACAATGAATATCAGAGTTACACATACCAATACAACAATGCAGCGGAATAGAAAGAGTGTGTGGTGCAATACTATAAGTAATAATAATACTGAATCTTCGTCTTCGTCCTCCAAAGCTAAAACCTGCTATCCTGAAACGCTCGGACTGACCCAAGCGAATTTGAAAAGACAAAAACACTCGAGTCAGACTAGAAAATCTTATGTGAGTTAAATAAACAGAAATAAATATGGGTACAGTAACTCAAGAGATGCTCGGGATTTACATCTCCTAAGGATCCGTTAAACTATTTACTATGTAGTATATTGCGCTATTATAATAGTGTCTATTTATAAAATAAACTTACTTTTTAATAGCGTTAAGGGGTTACCCATATAGCCCTTAACACGTAATAGTCCCAGTAGTCCATCCAATATCATAGTCCCTCCTGATCGGGAAGCCACTAGAGGATACCACACGGGCTACGGGAGAAAACCAAACTCGTACAAGGCGCGATAGGGTAGGTGACACGGCACAACTAGGCAATGCCAGTGTAGATATACCAATTGCTATCCAGGCTGATGGTAACGCGCAGCGCGCAGCTGCCGCCCACCTCGAACTAACTCCCCCAAAAATCAAAATATAGAAGTGGCCACCGAATCAATCCAAGTCAAAGTATAATATCGAAGAGGAGCGTCCGATCAGAGGAATGACCTCATTGGCCTGAGAATCGCTCCTGTTTTAGCCACCTTATGCCAACTCACGGGAGTTGGGTCCACGTATTTACCTTACAGGAAACGTCGCCACCACCTACTTCATTCTGGGAACTCCACCGCGTACACGGTTAGTCAAAGTGGTTTTCGGTATCGACAGAGAGTATGTCCATATCCGATCCCGGTCTCTTTGCCAACCAATCGTTATTATAACACCGCGGTCATTTAAAAATTGTTTATACTTTAAAACCAGAATATAATCCATTTCAAAACCATAATATTACGATATCATTCCAAAACCCAAAACCATATTTTACCACTTATTCCAAATAAAATTCCTTTCCAATAATTAAAAGGCTTTAGCTTCATAATATCTGAAAATCGAATATTTTCAAAGCTTAATATTTTTGGAAATCCATAATTTCAAACCATAACTTTTAAACTCAAATGGTTTGGATATTCAACGGTATGCGAATTAAAAAGGTTTAACTTTACTGTTGCTTTATAAAGAATATATTACACGGCTTTTCAAATATTTCTTCTTTTAAAGTTAAACCAAAATCCAAAATATTACCTCAAGTCCCAAAACCATTTCAATTTTATATATATTTATATCCATCTTTGAGCATTAATATTTCAACTAAAGTTGGATTTTTATCCTTTCAAAATCAATATTCTATTAATTAATCTTGACCATTCACATAAAATCCATAATTAATGAAACTTCAATTTCTAGTAAAATATATATATATATAAATTTTCCAATTCAATTTTTACTGGAATATCCATTTCTATTTATTTTGGGAAAATCCAATTTCAAATATCATATCTTAAAATTTTCAACTTTACATTTAAACATAGGATATAAATTTACCAACTCCATTTTCTAAATTTCTTCCATTTCAATAAAGAAATTTATCCACCTTTTTAAATTCCTAAATTTTAACTTCATAAGTATATAAATATGGAATAAAATATTTATACAATATAAAATTTAAGATTTATAAACCGTATTCAATCCAAACCATAGAAATCACATTAAAATAGTTATATATAGACCGCGGTGCCTGTATATAATTTTCTATCCTATGGTCAAGTGATACGGATATTTATCATTTCAATCCGCAATTTAAAAATAAAACTTTGCGGTTTTATCATTTCAAACCACAATCCCGAAAATGTAAAATGCATGCTAACTGGCAGTTAATGATATCCACATAAATCATCCATTCAACAACACATCCATCACCCAATTTCAACCATCAATCAATATCAATCACTATCAACCCATATCAATCAATAACAATATTAGTTCGATAATATGCAACGGGTAATAACTGTCAGTTTATTCAAATTAAATTTCAACTATTAACCTAACCATTTATATTTAGAGATAATTTATATAACTGTTAACTAGCATTTCATATGCAAACAAAATTCCTAACAGCAAATTAATACGCAATTAATCAATTTAATTAACAGCTAAATTCAATAAATGCAATTCAACAGATATGGATGAAATAACATGCCAAAAGCTCATAAATAAATTTCTATTCATTTCTAAAATTTATTTAACAAACATAAAAGCTTCTAGTAATTGTGAGTGGGTTAAAACACTCACCTTTTGAATTTAAATCGAATTTAAATTCGATTTAAACCCAAAAATTCGCCCGTCTCAGAATTCGTCCAAACCAGCGTCATCGAGTCCGGAATTAAATTACGATCCTAACAAAAAAAAATTCGTGTGAATCCGACTTCGTATGAGAAAGTTATGGCGAAAAATGGTGATTGAAAACAATTTAAAATGAAATACAAAATGGAACACAATCACCTCCATTGCCACGTCAACACACAAATCAACGCACGCACAGTACCTACCTCCTCACGCGTTCAAAGCAGCAGCCGCCTAAAGCATGAAACCCTATTGAATTTTTGCCGCAAATCTGACCGTTGAACTGCCAAACAAATTACATAGATGCGCTCCCCATCGTCCTCTCTCCAATACCCAGAAACCGTTTTCCGATCCGACGAAGTTTTGCGCGACGATGATGAACGGTTTTGGGGCTGTTTGAATTTATTCTGGATGAACGACAGCTCCAATTGAAAAACGAATTTCACCAGTATTTTACGCGTATCGAATACTTCAACATATATTTTTTTCTGGAATTTTCTGAAATTTTTGAGTTTTGACTTTTGATTTTGAACTGTGGATGGATCTGGAATTGGATCTGAGATGTATGCATTTGGGGAAGAGAAAAGAGTGAAGAAATGAACGTACAGCAAATGAAAAAGAAAGGAGCTAGGGTTTATAGATGTATATTTATAGATAGGCTAGAGGTAGGGTAGCTAGACTGGATACGCGAACGTGCGTGACAAACCATGGTCCAAAAAGCCCGCTATGCCTCCGGAGTCGGATTTGTTAAAACTATATATCCAAATAGGTGTTTTAAAATATTCTGAACGCAATGGAAAAAGTTTCGCGACCAAATTCGATCGTATGAAGAAGTTATGCCAAAAAAACAAAAATTTCACATTGATTTCAAAATGCGTAAATTTCAAGGCGTTTCGAGTCCGTACGATCAAACGACAAGTCCGATCACTACGAAACTTGAAACATTATTATAATTCACCGTTACGGATCCGATGAAACTGGTTTCGTCGAAATCCGAGTCCGTGACAAAAATGGCTATTTTTAATATTTATTAAATAAATTAAAATTAATCATAAAATCCAAATTTTCTTTCAACTTTAAATATTGGCCAAATTTCATTACTTATATAATCCAATCAATTCCAAATAATTTAGCAAGCTTGGATGTGAATTAAAATTTATAAGTATATAAATTTCGCAGTGTTAACCTCTGCGTTTTCTTATTATTCGGGAATTATAAATTTATTCTCACAAATTACCTAATCTTATACTTATACACTCTCATCTTAAACCAAATTAAATAAACAACTTGATTTCCATCTCAACTTACTTTTAATTGCAGTTAACCCTTTTCACCGTAATTAAAATTCCAAATTATAAATAAATTTTTATTCCCATTCCCTTAATTTTCTTAACTATTTATTTATTCAAATTTTCAATATTCAACATAAATAGTTTGGTTAAGTTCATTTATTTACCTTCTTCCTATGATTCACAGTTATGGATGTCAATATGATGAAGTTTACATTAGTTAAGATTTCACTCAATTGTTCTCTAAGTCAAATGTTTACAGCTTTCATTTAACTTTAATAACGTACTAATTTACGTTAAATTCCATTTTTAAATGAAGTAATTACCATTCGTTGAATCAAATACTCAATTCATAAATAAAGTCTTGTTTTCAAAAAGTTATATCACAAATGGTCAACTAAAATTTGAATAAGCTTTACTAAATTCTATGGTATTAAATGTTGCAATAAATCCAAATTGCCATGTCTTAAATCCAAATTACTAATTAAGTCTTGATTCCTTTATTATTCCTTTGGTTTTCAAATAAGTTTTTATGATGAATGTGAATTCAAATGAACAATGGAAACCCATTCCCATTTGATTTCACTATTCCATTAAATATCTTCATATTCCAGCTAAATCAACTAACGTATGAATTAGCTATTTCAATCTTCATTAAATTGCGGTTTTTATACAATAGAAATTAAATCCCATTAACATATAAATAAAGGTTGATATCCATCTATTTACATTATATCACACTTGTGCTTCTATTTAGCTTTGTATAAATGTATGAATGCGGAGTCTTGCCTATTAACGTATTAAATAAGCCTTAAAATCAATTAATGCCCCTCCTTAATTTAACCTCTTTTTATCCGTATTTATTTTTAGAGTAACCCTTGGATTAAATTCCCAAATCACCAATTCAATTAATTATACCTTTCAATCCAAATGTAAATCTTCCACCTTTGAATTCTTATATTAAATGAATTTTATTCTAGGCAATATTTTTTTACAAATGTTTACTGATTCCACATTTATAGGTTTCTTAAATTTTACTCCATCTAAATGTGACACATTTTTATTTCATTTCAAACCAATATATATATTCATTCCTATTCAATATATATATTCATTCCTATTCCTTTCATTTGGTTACTGCATTGAAATCTATTTATTAGCTAATACTACGTTACTATCATTAATTAAATTTTGGATTATATTCCAATTCCTATAACTAGGCCTTAAGTCACCATTTTACATAGTTTTAATTTAGCGTTTATTTAAATCTTCGTTTATCGTTTAGAATTTCTACTAAATTGAAATGCACAACTTATGAACTTTAACCAATTTAGTCCACCTAATAAATTTTTCAAATGTTTGTGTGTATGTAATCCAATTCAGTTATTGTTACATTAATACCATTAAACCAACAAATTAAGACTTATAACTACAACACAACTTTCAGTTATTTTCAAATCTATGTCATATAACCTTTTAAATCTCTACCTGTAATTACAGTTACTATCTAACTCCTACATTCATCCTTTTAAAATCCTAAGACTTTAATTTTATACTGGATTAAATTAGCAAACATATAAATTAAATTTATAAAAATATCATAAATTTATCAGGTCGTTACAATCTCCCCCACTCAAAACTTTTCGTCCCCGAAAAGGAAAAAAAGAAGGGAGAAGGAAGAATAAACAGTACTTTTTATTTCAATTTTTAATTTATAAACAATATTTTCCTGGATTAATCCTCCTAAATGAAATATTCCTGTTTTATAATCATTATATCCTTTAATACTTGAGTTATTAAAGTTGGAAAAATATTTTAACAAAATTCTAAGTCCAAAATTTTCGAAAATTTTTGGCAGAGTCTCCTTTGTACGGAGGGACTCTGGAGAAAATATAATATCCAAATATACAAGTATATTACATATATAATCAAAATATTATATCCCAACACGGGAAAAATATATAAAACCGCGCTTTAAACGTAATCCGAAAACGTACCTATTTGTCGGGCAATACGCTTATATTTTTTTTTGGAACCAAAAGCAGTAGCATTTGCTTCCAACACCTGTATTCACTTATATACTCTAAAAAGTTAGATGTTTATAATACAGCGAAATGTTTGGGTAGATTCAATCATTCATATCCAATCAAATGCAACAACCATACATTTTAACAAACAGCACACACCACAAACAACAATCATTCAATCAAACAAACAATCAGTTGTTCGGGTTCAAATTTTGAAGTTGTACGGACGAAGAATAACTATCAAGTACATCCGTTGCTCAACAGCCTTAGATGGAACAAAGGTAGATTGTTTGTTCATCCAACAACTCCACAACTCCTTACCCAACAAACATACATCAACCAAGCAATTCAAATCAACACCAAATAGCTTATTATACATTTATTTCAAAATTCAGTGTTTTGATTTTCATTCCTTCATTTATGGAGGAATTTCTTTATTTCTTACAAGTTTTATTTTTCAATTATCCCAAATTTATTTCAATTGTATTTCCTTTTTATTACTTAAGTTTATAAAATAAATTCCCATTAGTAACAACAAGTATTTTGAATATCTTCATTTCCTTACTCTTCACTGGTAAGATTTCCCTTAAATTCTAAATCTACTAACATTCATTCTTATAAGTGGAAGTTTTTATTTATTCATCAACTATTAATTTCAGTCATTTCAATTTTCCTACTTTCCACTATATTGGAATAGGGGAGATTAAAACATACTTAAGTGAATAATCATATAATAAATTCTTATTTTGAATTTCATGTTATATACTCAGGTTCATATCATCTATTAATAATCCTTAACTTTAATTTCAATAGAATTTTAATTATCACTTAAGTTTATACCATTTAGTTCTTATTTGTATGGTAATTTATTGAATACTTCATTATTTCTAAAATTCCTACTTGTAAAATATCCAATTCTAGTTCCTTATTTAACATTTCAACTTTTATATATATGGGTAAGTTATTTATGTTAAAGAAAATTGCAATTGAACTTATACAAGTTAAGTCTCCATTCTTTAATTAAATTTAATGTTTATCCATATTACTCTTTGTCTCATATGTATGCAAATTCCTCTTTATAGCTTTGCAATTATTTTCTTATTTAAATTAGAGGTTTCAATTCATTTATTACTTAACTTTTATTTCACTAACAATTTATTAATGGGAGATTTAGAATTAAATTCCGGGTTAACTCTCAATTTATTTCAAAATAATAAATAAATAAGTTCTTACACTCAATATCTCTAATTATATTTAGAACAATAAAGAAAATTTTTAGAAATTTCAAAATAAATCTGCAGTAGAATTTACTACAGTGGCCTTTCCCCTTCGAAACTCGAAAATGAAAGTCGATGATGCGGCCGCCATCACCGAAATTATTTTCCAGCGACGGAGAGAAAAGTACATAATTTATTTCCCCAAAATCTTCTTTTAAAACAAATTTCCCGAATTTAAAACGGAATATTCATATCGGAAAATATATATATGACAATATTATTATACTTCCAAATTATACTTTTTATATAAGAAATTTCTTATAAACCAAATCATTATTTTTCATAAATTCTTTGAAAGCACATTTCAAAAATCCCGGACTTAAGTTCTAGAATCTCCAATTTGGTTTATTATAATTTTACTTAGCTTCAATTTATTACAAATATTCTATTTCCTAACACCCAATCTATAGCAACCAAATATATATATATATATCTTTATAAAATATTTTTATATATAGAAAATATAATAGGCAAAATTATTTCATTCACCTATATCAAAAACAAATATTATGTCAGTCTGTCCTATTAAGTGTTTAGAAATCCCTATTGATGACATAGCGTCCCATGCATCAATCAGAATTCATAAATACAAAGCGGAACAGATTAACACAATATTAAAATCTTTTTATTAATACTAACAAGTACGCTCTCTCATATATATACACTCAGCGACTCCCATAGGATATAACTACCCTATTAACAAAGAGTCAAACCCCACAAAGCCAAGGTTTATCGCTAAACCAAAGCTTTGATACCAGATGTAACGTCCCGCCTTTTCGCACGCTTTAAAACGACTCACGTGCCAATTCAAAGCATACGCAAGGGCGGATTGTTATGGGGTAAATAAGAAAAACAGAGAAGAAATAAAACAAAACAGAATCTCACAGCGGAAGGATAAAATATAATAACAAATATACAGTTCATAAACAGTTTACAAAAGCTTGATTTTACTTATACAATGAATATCAGAGTTACACATACCAATACAACAATGCAGCGGAATAGAAAGAGTGTGTGGTGCAATACTATAAGTAATAATAATACTGAATCTTCGTCTTCGTCCTCCAAAGCTAAAACCTGCTATCCTGAAACGCTCGGACTGACCCAAGCGAATTTGAAAAGACAAAAACACTCGAGTCAGACTAGAAAATCTTATGTGAGTTAAATAAACAGAAATAAATATGGGTACAGTAACTCAAGAGATGCTCGGGATTTACATCTCCTAAGGATCCGTTAAACTATTTACTATGTAGTATATTGCGCTATTATAATAGTGTCTATTTATAAAATAAACTTACTTTTTAATAGCGTTAAGGGGTTACCCATATAGCCCTTAACACGTAATAGTCCCAGTAGTCCATCCAATATCATAGTCCCTCCTGATCGGGAAGCCACTAGAGGATACCACACGGGCTACGGGAGAAAACCAAACTCGTACAAGGCGCGATAGGGTAGGTGACACGGCACAACTAGGCAATGCCAGGGTAGATATACCAATTGCTATCCAGGCTGATGGTAACGCGCAGCGCGCAGCTGCCGCCCACCTCGAACTAACTCCCCCAAAAATCAAAATATAGAAGTGGCCACCGAATCAATCCAAGTCAAAGTATAATATCGAAGAGGAGCGTCCGATCAGAGGAATGACCTCATTGGCCTGAGAATCGCTCCTGTTTTAGCCACCTTATGCCAACTCACGGGAGTTGAGTCCACGTATTTACCTTACAGGAAACGTCGCCACCACCTACTTCATTCTGGGAACTCCACCGCGTACACGGTTAGTCAAAGTGGTTTTCGGTATCGACAGAGAGTATGTCCATATCCGATCCCGGTCTCTTTGCCAACCAATCGTTATTATAACACCGCGGTCATTTAAAAATTGTTTATACTTTAAAACCAGAATATAATCCATTTCAAAACCATAATATTACGATATCATTCCAAAACCCAAAACCATATTTTACCACTTATTCCAAATAAAATTCCTTTCCAATAATTAAAAGGCTTTAGCTTCATAATATCTAAAAATCGAATATTTTCAAAGCTTAATATTTTTGGAAATCCATAATTTCAAACCATAACTTTTAAACTCAAATGGTTTGGATATTCAACGGTATGCGAATTAAAAAGGTTTAACTTTACTGTTGCTTTATAAAGAATATATTACACGGCTTTTCAAATATTTCTTCTTTTAAAGTTAAACCAAAATCCAAAATATTACCTCAAGTCCCAAAACCATTTCAATTTTATATATATTTATATCCATCTTTGAGCATTAATATTTCAACTAAAGTTGGATTTTTATCCTTTCAAAATCAATATTCTATTAATTAATCTTGACCATTCACATAAAATCCATAATTAATGAAACTTCAATTTCTAGTAAAATATATATATATAAATTTTCCAATTCAATTTTTACTGGAATATCCATTTCTATTTATTTTGGGAAAATCCAATTTCAAATATCATATCTTAAAATTTTCAACTTTACATTTAAACATAGGATATAAATTTACCAACTCCATTTTCTAAATTTCTTCCATTTCAATAAAGAAATTTATCCACCTTTTTAAATTCCTAAATTTTAACTTCATAAGTATATAAATATGGAATAAAATATTTATACAATATAAAATTTAAGATTTATAAACCGTATTCAATCCAAACCATAGAAATCACATTAAAATAGTTATATATAGACCGCGGTGCCTGTATATAATTTTCTATCCTATGGTCAAGTGATACGGATATTTATCATTTCAATCCGCAATTTAAAAATAAAACTTTGCGGTTTTATCATTTCAAACCACAATCCCGAAAATGTAAAATGCATGCTAACTGGCAGTTAATGATATCCACATAAATCATCCATTCAACAACACATCCATCACCCAATTTCAACCATCAATCAATATCAATCACTATCAACCCATATCAATCAATAACAATATTAGTTCGATAATATGCAACGGGTAATAACTGTCAGTTTATTCAAATTAAATTTCAACTATTAACCTAACCATTTATATTTAGAGATAATTTATATAACTGTTAACTAGCATTTCATATGCAAACAAAATTCCTAACAGCAAATTAATACGCAATTAATCAATTTAATTAACAGCTAAATTCAATAAATGCAATTCAACAGATATGGATGAAATAACATGCCAAAAGCTCATAAATAAATTTCTATTCATTTCTAAAATTTATTTAACAAACATAAAAGCTTCTAGTAATTGTGAGTGGGTTAAAACACTCACCTTTTGAATTTAAATCGAATTTAAATTCGATTTAAACCCAAAAATTCGCCCGTCTCAGAATTCGTCCAAACCAGCGTCATCGAGTCCGGAATTAAATTACGATCCTAACAAAAAAAATTTCGTGTGAATCCGACTTCGTATGAGAAAGTTATGGCGAAAAATGGTGATTGAAAACAATTTAAAATGAAATACAAAATGGAACACAATCACCTCCATTGCCACGTCAACACACAAATCAACGCACGCACAGTACCTACCTCCTCACGCGTTCAAAGCAGCAGCCGCCTAAAGCATGAAACCCTATTGAATTTTTGCCGCAAATCTGACCGTTGAACTGCCAAACAAATTACATAGATGCGCTCCCCATCGTCCTCTCTCCAATACCCAGAAACCGTTTTCCGATCCGACGAAGTTTTGCGCGACGATGATGAACGGTTTTGGGGCTGTTTGAATTTATTCTGGATGAACGACAGCTCCAATTGAAAAACGAATTTCACCAGTATTTTACGCGTATCGAATACTTCAACATATATTTTTTTCTGGAATTTTCTGAAATTTTTGAGTTTTGACTTTTGATTTTGAACTGTGGATGGATCTGGAATTGGATCTGAGATGTATGCATTTGGGGAAGAGAAAAGAGTGAAGAAATGAACGTACAGCAAATGAAAAAGAAAGGAGCTAGGGTTTATAGATGTATATTTATAGATAGGCTAGAGGTAGGGTAGCTAGACTGGATACGTGAACGTGCGTGACAAACCATGGTCCAAAAAGCCCGCTATGCCTCCGGAGTCGGATTTGTTAAAACTATATATCCAAATAGGTGTTTTAAAATATTCTGAACGCAATGGAAAAAGTTTCGCGACCAAATTCGATCGTATGAAGAAGTTATGCCAAAAAAACAAAAATTTCACATTGATTTCAAAATGCGTAAATTTCAAGGCGTTTCGAGTCCGTACGATCAAACGACAAGTCCGATCACTACGAAACTTGAAACATTATTATAATTCACCGTTACGGATCCGATGAAACTGGTTTCGTCGAAATCCGAGTCCGTGACAAAAATGGCTATTTTTAATATTTATTAAATAAATTAAAATTAATCATAAAATCCAAATTTTCTTTCAACTTTAAATATTGGCCAAATTTCATTACTTATATAATCCAATCAATTCCAAATAATTTAGCAAGCTTGGATGTGAATTAAAATTTATAAGTATATAAATTTCGCAGTGTTAACCTCTGCGTTTTCTTATTATTCGGGAATTATAAATTTATTCTCACAAATTACCTAATCTTATACTTATACACTCTCATCTTAAACCAAATTAAATAAATAACTTGATTTCCATCTCCACTTACTTTTAATTGCAGTTAACCCTTTTCACCGTAATTAAAATTCCAAATTATAAATAAATTTTTATTCCCATTCCCTTAATTTTCTTAACTATTTATTTATTCAAATTTTCAATATTCAACATAAATAGTTTGGTTAAGTTCATTTATTTACCTTCTTCCTATGATTCACAGTTATGGATGTCAATATGATGAAGTTTACATTAGTTAAGATTTCACTCAATTGTTCTCTAAGTCAAATGTTTACAGCTTTCATTTAACTTTAATAACGTACTAATTTACGTTAAATTCCATTTTTAAATGAAGTAATTACCATTCGTTGAATCAAATACTCAATTCATAAATAAAGTCTTGTTTTCAAAAAGTTATATCACAAATGGTCAACTAAAATTTGAATAAGCTTTACTAAATTCTATGGTATTAAATGTTGCAATAAATCCAAATTGCCATGTCTTAAATCCAAATTACTAATTAAGTCTTGATTCCTTTATTATTCCTTTGGTTTTCAAATAAGTTTTTATGATGAATGTGAATTCAAATGAACAATGGAAACCCATTCCCATTTGATTTCACTATTCCATTAAATATCTTCATATTCCAGCTAAATCAACTAACGTATGAATTAGCTATTTCAATCTTCATTAAATTGCGGTTTTTATACAATAGAAATTAAATCCCATTAACATATAAATAAAGGTTGATATCCATCTATTTACATTATATCACACTTGTGCTTCTATTTAGCTTTGTATAAATGTATGAATGCGGAGTCTTGCCTATTAACGTATTAAATAAGCCTTAAAATCAATTAATGCCCCTCCTTAATTTAACCTCTTTTTATCCGTATTTATTTTTAGAGTAACCCTTGGATTAAATTCCCAAATCACCAATTCAATTAATTATACCTTTCAATCCAAATGTAAATCTTCCACCTTTGAATTCTTATATTAAATGAATTTTATTCTAGGCAATATTTTTTTACAAATGTTTACTGATTCCACATTTATAGGTTTCTTAAATTTTACTCCATCTAAATGTGACACATTTTTATTTCATTTCAAACCAATATATATATTCATTCCTATTCAATATATATATTCATTCCTATTCCTTTCATTTGGTTACTGCATTGAAATCTATTTATTAGCTAATACTACGTTACTATCATTAATTAAATTTTGGATTATATTCCAATTCCTATAACTAGGCCTTAAGTCACCATTTTACATAGTTTTAATTTAGCGTTTATTTAAATCTTCGTTTATCGTTTAGAATTTCTACTAAATTGAAATGCACAACTTATGAACTTTAACCAATTTAGTCCACCTAATAAATTTTTCAAATGTTTGTGTGTATGTAATCCAATTCAGTTATTGTTACATTAATACCATTAAACCAACAAATTAAGACTTATAACTACAACACAACTTTCAGTTATTTTCAAATCTATGTCATATAACCTTTTAAATCTCTACCTGTAATTACAGTTACTATCTAACTCCTACATTCATCCTTTTAAAATCCTAAGACTTTAATTTTATACTGGATTAAATTAGCAAACATATAAATTAAATTTATAAAAATATCATAAATTTATCAGGTCGTTACAATATGAATCTTCAATAATGGTTTCTCAGTTTGCCTAGGATTTTATGATATTTTATTTCTTTTCACATCCACAAAATATATTATACTTATTATGTTTGTTTATTGAATGTGGATTGTGATACAATTTTACCATTTGTTGATTTTTTTTAAAGTAAACATGGTTTAGTGGTATTTATACCAATATTCCATACCTCTTTTGTGCCTTAAATAATAATTTTGTTTGACCTTTTAATTTTATTTCTCAAAAATTCACAGGGCTTTCTATCTTTGATCGCTGTCATAATATTTACTGTAACTTGGTATTATTTTTTTTGCTTTTAGCTGGACATAATTTGTAAGGATATATAAGAGTCACTGATATTAGTGACCTAAATTATATTGTGGATATAGGATTAACTGATACCATCATTTATTTTAACAGATAGCCTTCATAATTCATTGTAAAATTGTAAATTGTGCTGCTATATTGCGTTTATCGTATTTCATGCAATTTGAAAATTTGATTGAAGTGAATAATGTCTCTAAAATGATCTGCAGGTTTTGGGATATGTGCATGATGCTGACATTGTCCATTCCTGAACCCGTTCATGGTCTTTTAAGGTATAGAAATAAATTTTCAGTTAACACTTTTGTTGTTACTTGATTGATATTTTAGATCATAGGTATGCTATTCATTGTTATTTGCTTGTAGTGAAATCCAACATAATGGCTACAACGTATTTTTTGGTATTCCATCAGGAAAAATAATTTATTAATATTTTGATCATATATTTTTATGTGATTTTGGAAGTATATAATTTATTAATGGTATAACCCCCAAAAAAACCTAGAATCGCTGGGGTAGAGTATGAGTGTATGTTAATGAGAAATTTAGACCTGTTACAAATAAAAATGACATGGATAAAAATAAAATAAAATAAAATAACAGATTATATAGCTTAAATTATGATGCAATAATAATGGTTACGTGAGAAGAAATAATTTTATTTACTCGTTTATTTTTGCCATGTCCATTGATTGAGATTACATAATGGTTACATGAGATTACATGAGAAAGTGCAGTAATAATGGTGTTCTTGACTACAACCTATAAAATTGAAATGAAGTAAACTAATAAATAAATAATTCCGTAGATTAAATATTGCAACTAGATTACGCTGCACATTTGGGAATAAGGAGGCATATCCTATTCATATATGAGCCAGAAATGCATATTGATTGAGATAATGTCAGGTTTTAACAATTACCTGAACATTCTAAATATATGATTGGATGTTTTATTCCAACTTATATAACTACATTTTATTGCTTAGTTCAATACACAATAACATAAATAAATGAAATTTCCAGCTTATGTACTTAATTAGAAGCGAATATCTATTGGTATGCCGCTCCTCACGTTTTAACCAGAATTTTGCCCTTTTATAGCATTTTATTCTTGAAGAAGGCATGTTGGAAGTCGACTGTCCATGTGTCACGCCCGAAGTTGTACTTAAAGCATCTGGCCATGTAGAGAAGTTAACTGATTTTATGGTTATCATGTAAAAACTGGTCACTGTTATCGTGCTGATCACTTGCTCAAAGTTTTCTACAAAGAAAAGCTAGAGAATGATCATGCATTAACATCCGAGAAAGCAAATGAACTGAAGCATGTTATGGCTGTTTCAGACGACTTATCTTTGGAGCAGTTAGGTGCAAAATTAAAGGAGTATGGTATTACTGCTCCAGACACCAAAAATCCTTTATCCGATCCTTACCCATTTAACCTTATGTTCCAGACTCCAATAGGTCCAACTGGTTTCATCCTAGGGTAATTTCAAAGTTAACTTCAGATTATTTGTGCAATTTTATTAGTTCATTTGGAATGGTTTGATTCTTGCATGTTGTTACATTCTTTTTATGTAAACTAATTTTCACTCTGACATACTGACAAAATCAGTATTTTTATGTTGTCAGATATCTCCTCGCCAATAAATATATTCATGTTGTTTTTTTAATAAAAAAAAATCTTTATTCTGATACTCTTATATGACATGTATCAAATATTTCATGCACATGCAGGTTTTATCCAAGAAAGTGGATACACTAATCAAAACCATTGAAGTTGAGGCTAGAAAAATGAGAAGAGAAGTTGTTGCTATGGAGAAAGAGGTAGCTGCAATGAGAGCAGACAAGGAACAAGACAACAGAACAAAAAGGCTACGAGGAGGTTGTTCCAACGGTTCAAGAACTACTGCACAGATGCTTCTTAGGAGGTATGTAACGCAGTGCACTGATTGTAGAAACATCACCCAAAACTAAACTCTTGTTGTATTTGCTGTAAGGTGACTTACTACATAATTCCATTTACTTGGTTGTTCACTATTAAAGAGGCCGTTGGATCAACCGTCGCTTGGCTCAAAAACTTCATTTCCTTGTCCTAGTATGTATGTGTTAGTACTTAGAACTTGATATGCATTTTTTGGATTAGTTGTTATGTGTCGGTGCTTTTTAACACTGGCTCTTATGTATATATGAAAGGATTATGTGCTTAGAACTCTCTATGAATGTAAACTTATATATATTTTTTAAATGTGTTAGGACTTTTTCAATGTGGTTTTATTCAGTCTTTTTGTATATGTGATTTTGGTTGTTTTATGATAATATTTATTAGTTATTACATATTGGTATAGGTGTACAGTATGGAAGTCCGTGCAAATTGATTTTTTTTTCGCACTTATTTTGCAACGGTTTAAAACAGTTGCAAAAGAGCAAAAGATAATGGTCATGGTTTGTTGTAGATGGACCTTATTACAACGGTTTATACCTGTTGTAGTTGAGGCCTATTACAACGGGTATTGACCGTTGTAAAAGGAACCCATTACAACGGTCAATACCCGTTGTAAAAGATCCTATTACAACAGGGATAAATAGTTGTGAAAGAGTCAGTTATGGTTGATACCTGGCCTATTACAACGGCTAATAACGGTTGTAAAATAGCCTATTACAACAGTGATTACAACAGTTATAAACCATTGTAAAATGATTAGACCCTATTACAACGAAGCCTATTACAACGGGCGCGCGTCCGTTGCGAAACCCCTATTACAACGGGTATTACCCGTTGTAAAAGAGGTATTTTATTGTAGTGTTTACTTTAGATTATTACACTTGAAATGAAATCCAAGAGTAAACTTTCTAAGGATCTAACAGCCACATGCCACACACCAAAGGAGAGTAAACTCTAAATTGCCACATACTACCACTTTTAGTAATCTAGAACTTAACCAATACGTCATATACCGTATGGTGAAATCCTAGTATTTACTAAAAACTAGTAAATATCACTTATTACAGATACCATTAAAAACCTGAACTACGCTCTTAAGGATCTAGCAACCACATGTCGCACATCAGAAGAGAATACAACGCTAAATAGTTATGTACTTTCCCAAGCTAAATAGTTATGTACTTTCCCAAATACGGTCACAACAATTTAACCAAGGCATCACATACTACCAGGTGGAAATCGAGTATTCGCTAATGGGTTGGTAAATTCCACTCAAACATTCTATTCAATGGGTTGTGCCATATTCGATGAAGCGTGATTCGAAAGCGTTTAAACCAACTGATAACACCAAGTCGAATATTAATATTCTGCAAATTATAGAATTTAAGATTCTCAAAACAATTTATTTTTAAACTTTTCTCCAAATCCAAAAGTCATTCAAATTTACAAGGATAGTATTTAGATAGCCAAGTGCTAAATCTAACGAAAATCCGACAAAGGTTTATAGTTTTGAAAATAATTAATATGATATAATATAAAGAGAATAATTTCTAGAACCCTTTATTTAAATAACTAGATTCAAACCATTCATTTTAAAAATTCACAAACTCCATTTTTTCTCAAGTGTGTGCGTGTGTTCCAAATTCTTGTTTAACGATTCTATAGTTTATCAAACAATTTTCCTAATACTCATATTTATGAATATAAATTTAGATTTTGTTATTACCAAACCAAGTTAAGAAGACTAAAAATGCAATCAACGGTGCAAAACAAACTGATCAAGTCAGAATGAATTACAAAAGTCAACGTAAGCATCAAAGCAAAATTACGAAAATAATATATAAAGCAAAAAAAAAAAAACGCTTGAGTTTGGCCATGTCCATGACAAAGTACACATTCACAAATTTTTGTACAAAGTTGCTTATACAAGTAAAGGAACTGTCAGGCTATTGATATGCACAAAACAAGGCTATTATTTCAAAAGCAAGGTATCAGGTTATTAATATATACAAAAACATGGACAGCTCACGTCCTTTGTGCATTTAAAAATGTCAGGTGGCTAAATAAAACATGTACTAAGTCAAACAATTTATATAAATTTCCCAGGTCTCAAAGAAATTTAAGAAGAATTACATTACTTGAAAGTAAGCAACATAACCTGACAAATCAAGACTCAACTCTGTCCAGTCATCCATACAAAAGTAAGTAGAATAAGGCTGCATACCACACAGCCATGCAAATGACACAAAATAAGACTGACCGTACAACATAGCAATTAAAAAGACACAACACAATAATGCGAGAGATGGGAGCAGTAGACTTGAATGCACACCCAGGCGTACTGACCGGTCCACCGGTGTTTAACCATCGGTCGACTGGTCCTTCTGCCTAAGGCGAACGTGCCTAGGAAGCAGTCCCCGATCTTGCTTTGCTTCGAGCTTTGATGACTTTTGTTTGCAATTCTAGAACACTAATTCAATGCATGGGTTTCTAAGCTAATATATTACAACTAATATAAAAAGATATGGTTAGGGGTTGTGCAAATAACTGTTTACAATAAGTTTGTTTAGGCAGAAACGAACTATATGTCATTTTATTCATAGAAAACAAAATCATCACTTCGAGTCCTAAATACTTGGTAATAATCCACTTGTATACAATCTACAATTAATACTTCACAATAGTGAACTCACTTTGCACTAAGCAATAACTAGGCTTTCACAAACATCAATCATTCAAAGCAATATTAATTGTAGCAACAAGCATATGGATATAGAGATAGATTGCGCAAATTCTTAACTCACCTAAATCATTATTGGTGAATTCGCAGCCGCCTCCATGCCCTAGATCACCAGCGTCCATTCATTGCCTCATCAGCCGATGACCAAGTCTACCTCTGCCATGCTCGCAACCCTCCTTCATTGCACGGAATTCCAAGTCACGTTGCCTGCGTGCACACAACCCTCCATCATGAACAAACCTCCTTTTGCATGCTTCATCACAGCGCTGCCACTTCATGGCGGGCATCTTGGTACAAAGGCTATGCAGGAGCGAGCCTTTTCCTTTGACTTCCTTGTACGTTTTTTTTTTTTTCATTGACTAAAATTTTCGAATTAGGGCATAGGCAAATCGATCGGGTTTGTTTCGGAGAGGAGGGTCTCCGCTGTCACGTGAAAGAGAAGAGTAAGGTATCTTTGTTTAAAATGCTGAATGATGAATACTGAAGGCTGAACACTGGATGCTGAATAACAATTGCTGAATGCTCATGGCTGAATGCTTAAAATATTGTTTGTTTAGGAATTTGTTTTGTGAACATAACTTAATACTTTGACAATATTACCCCTCAAAGATAAAATTAATTATTATTTCATGTAACTGTCATACAAAGCACACTAAATCATCTTATTTTATACCTTATATTTTATGTAAAAACAAATGCTTACATGTATAGGTACTACCAAATCTACAGAACATATCGAAAATAGTAAATTTGATGACGTAGATATATTTTATAAAAGTTTGGTCGGGAAGAAAATATTTTATTATAATAAATTTGAAGCTTGTGGTGTTTTCAGCACAAACTTTATTATAATGAAAAGTTTGGATTATTAATTAATTTTTTCAGCACTATGTATATATATATTTATTTATGTATGTGCGTGTGTATGTATGTATATATACGTGTGTATGTATGTATGTATATATTTGTGTGTGTATATTAAACGTATCAAAATAAATTATTATAAAACGAACAATTTTGTCCAACTTTTCATAGTTATTTAAATGTTGAGTTTCCATATATGTATTGCATATTTTATTTAAGTTTTCATATATCTTAATATAAATCGGTAATGTTCAGCTTGTCGAAATTATTTGTTTATATTTTTTCACACTTGTGTTACATATTTCATTTTTTTTCCATCCTTATTAAACAATTTATAAATTATCATATTTTAACTTTCAATTATATGCAAACACTGCTAGATGTCATCAATTTTTTATCACTGGTTTTTAGTATATTTCTACTGATTGAAAACTATATTATAAAATTAAAATCAAAACAAAATGAGGAAAATTTACCTCACCATAGAAGGGGATAGAACTAAAAACAAAATTGATATTATCCATGAACTTTTCTAAATTTTTGATATAATTAGAAAAAAGTTTATAAAATAGTTACATGTTATGTCGCATATGGGTATAACTGGAAATTGCACTGCAATAAGTGATCAGCACTTACAATAAGCATTGAAATTTTGCTTATTCAATTAAGTGAATAAAAGAGCTTAATGAAACCACTTATTTAAAAACAAACAATCTAACAGGCTCTTATCACTTATTTAGTTAAGCATTAAGCCCTTTTTTTTTCTAAAAACAAACGCAGCCTAAGGGTATATGGGTTTGGGGAAATAAAGAGGTGTGGTTTTGAGTTTGCACGGGTTGGGCCTTAAAATATATACAAATAATTATTTTCTTTTCAATTCATTACCATTTAAACTCTTTTACTTTATGTAAGTATATTACAATTTAGTCGAAACTGATTTTTATTTCATTTTACGAAATATAAATATGTTTTGACAACTATACAATTTCATACAATCCAATACCGTTCACTCTATTTGATGGCACATTGAATTGATATAAATTAATTTATTCATTTTATTTATATTTTCAAATCAATCACCTGAACACATATTTAATTTTTCAATCAAATAATCAATCAATTATTAATCAAGTGAATAAATACAGGGTTATCGCAGTTAAACTACTGACTAACCCCTGATTGCATAGGATGTGGCATGAAATGAAAAAATACACACAAACGCCCATTTGTGAAAAGTCTCGAAAAATGGTTATGAGATTTTAAATTTTAAAAAAAATTCCAAAATTTTCCAAGTTAAATGTAAAAGGATTTTGAATGAAAAAAGAGGGAAAACATTATTTTTGAAATGCCACATGCTTAATAAGGGAAGAAGTCGATGGTTAGAAAGTAGAAATTTTACTATATAGCAGAAGTGACAATAAAATAAGATATAGTCAGCGACGAAGGAAAATGTTGTTTTAGTTATGGAATCACTTTCTCCATACCTTGTCGACAGATAAACTAAACTAACTTTAAAATAATTCTATTTTAAAATTTTAAAGATTTAAAATAAAATTCACTTTTGTGGACTGTACATGGGAATATTTGAAATAGGAGATCTGGGCATAAGAGAATGTTCCAAGGTACAATGAAAAATATACATAAGAGAAGGGTGGAAATATGGAATTTTTCATCTAAACCCACTTCCGATATAAGAATATAGGATTAGAAAACTAGATTCTAAATTTGGATGTTAGAAATAGTGGGCTATGATTTTGGATTGTAGAGATTGGATGCAAAATTTGTGGAACTATACTTCTATTTATAGAAGTGTGGGAAAATTTGAATGTAAAAACAAAAATTTTGATTTCAAAATTTGCATACGTATAGAACTACCAGTATATATAGGTTGTTTGCATCATATTTAAAAAAATTATTTTAAAATTTGCATTCATATAGGGGGTGCAGATTTAGAATTGCTCAACATGCATATCAAATATACTGTGATACACCATGCACTTATACATGATTGGTTGCAAAATTGGTTGTGCACTAATTTGTTGAATAATTTAGTATGGTTGCACATTATGTTATGTGATTTTGTCCTTAAATAATTTCAAGGATGGAATTCTTTTAAGGAGAGAGGAGAATGTAGCACCCTATAATTTTAACGATAATTAATTAAGAAGAAATTAATTAATAAATAATAATATCGAAAAATAGAATTTTTTACAAACATCAAAATTTGACCGCGAAACTTGCCCCATTGGGTTTCTGGCGATTTTCTGATTAATTTTCATGTATAAAGTTTTACAATCCGAGTTTAAATGAAAAAGTTATTAACGTTTGAAAATGTTGAATTAAAATAATTAAAAATGCAATTATGAAAATTAAAACTAATTAACATTAATAAATAATTAAACGTTAAGCATGATTAGCGTTAAATTGTATTAGGTAAAATATATAAAAGTAGGAAACAAATAACATAAACCAGGCAATAAAACTAAAGACTCCAACCGGTTGACACCCTCACTTCAATCATAGGGTGAGAGCTGGTGTAGATTAACCATCGTCTAGAATGGTCGGGATTTAAAATATAAGTATATCACAGTTGGCACTGATTCAAATCCTGATAACTACGAGCCCAACTCCTCACTTTTCTTTCCATATTTATAAAGCAACCATGAAGCTCTACCATTTTCTCTTCTCCATAAATTCTTAAACCTAAATAAATCTATATTTGATATATGCATATACAAATGGAGAATAACAAAGGATAATAGAGAATAATAGGGCTGAATCAAATCGTCGAAACCAATGCAAACTATAAATACAGATCTAAATCTAAGTTTAATCCAAATCTCTTCTCAGATCAAGATTTCTAATAGATAAATATACACTATGGAAAAAAAAGCATCAGACGATAGATATGCTTCGTTTTCTGATTGTTTATCTATTTGCCATTAAATCCCATGCCATCTCATTGCACATCAGATTATAGATATGCCCCATCGTCTGATGTGCACCAACATAACAACAACAAAAATCATATGTTATCTGATGTTATAATATCATTTCTAGAATTTCCTATTAGACAACATATAAATATTGACTGATATGAATAATTGTTCACATAATGAAATAAATATTTGTAAAATGAAATAAATGTGTTGCAATTTTATTTAGACAAATATTTTATTTCAAATCAAATTCAAATATAATACAACTTTCAAAATAATTCTACTTACATTTTCAAATACAGTACAACTTTCACTATCACTCTCATGTGTACAAAATTTCTCTACACTTTCGTATATAACATTTTTTTACTCACACTCATTCGAGTTTGTTTTTGATGTTGATCTTGATTTGCTTGCTCCAGCTTGTGTCCAGCCATCTCTTATACCTGACAAATAACCAACACAGTAAAATGGAAAAGGAAACAAACCTAAATTACAAAAACAAAATTGAATTTGAATATTAATATTGCCTTTGGTTTGTTTTCTCTTCATGTTTTAGACATGGACAAATATATCCATGCACGGGAAACTTATGTTACGCACAGTGTATCACTATGAATATCGCAAGGCCATGCATCCATTAAATCTCACGGACTGTCACAAAGGTCAAGCTCGAAGGCACAACATAGTGCAAATGTGCACAAGATCAAGCCCAAGCCTCCTTGGGCTCAACTCAGGTGCACGTATATACAAGTACAAACCAAGCAGCAAAACAATCACAAGTATCTCAACAATATCTTGAAATGGGTAGCAAACCAATCAAAAGTTTCTTAACATTACCTTGAACCAGGCAGCAAAACAATCAAAGCAAACCAAGCACATATACAAGTACAAGTATAATTACAAACCAGTTGCAAGGGATTCAACCAACAGTGCGCACACACATTGTGATCGAATTAGCAAACATTCACATACTCATCATGAAAATGCACACTTACACATTGAAGAAATGCAAACAAGACAACTACAAGATAGTGCACGTAAACAAGCTTAGGCAAACAACAAGTGCAAATGCACATAAAATGGTGTAGAACTGAATTCAAAATAGTGCACATAAACAAGCTTAGGTAAAACAACAAGTGCAAATGTTTATAAAATGGTTCAGAAATTCAAAATGGTTCAGAACTAAAATCAAGATAGTGCACATATACAAGCTCAAATATAAAATGGTTTAGAAACTTAAAATGGTTTGGAACTGGATCAACAAAAGCAACATGGACCAGTGTAATATACAAGTTCAAGTATATACAAATGTATACAAGTATATGCAGAACTGGACAAGCATACAATTTCAAGTATATACAAATGTATACAGAACCGAACCAGCAAAAGTAACAGAAACTCAACATGGTTTAGAAACTCAAATTAGTTCAAGCTCAAGTATATACAATTATATGCAAACAACTCACAAACAAAAAGCATGTATAGATGAATAAAGATAACATAGCAAGAAATGGACTAGCAAAAGCTACAATAAATGCAACATGGACCATCATAGCAAAAGCAACATGGACCATCAAAGTGCACAAACAGGGAATCACTTGCGTGCACTGCCTTAACAAGGCAGTGTTGTGCACTGTATTGTCAAGGCAATGCATTAGCTTATCATAAATTAAAACAAACAAGTGCCACAAATTTAAACATGGCAGTGCCACAAACATTCATATATATATATATACACACACACATATACATAAATATGTATGTATCTATATACATGAAAGTTCAAACTATCAAGAATACAATAAGTACAAGGCAAGGACAAGTGTACAAATGAACTTAAGTGCACACTAAGTCGGACATGAACTCAAATGCACACATGAACTCAGACATGGTAATGCAAGTGGAAACTCAAGTGTACACATGAACTATCAAACAAAATACATATATGTACATATATGCACATATATACACATATATCTCAACATAGTTTAAGCATGTAGCAGATTAAGATAAAAGATTGAATTTTTCAAAATCAAATACACAAACGAATAACCAGGCACACTAATATACATATGAGATGTAATACATGTATATATGTGCATAATGAGTAGAAAGGCACTTAACGGCATGGTTCAGAAACTCAAAATGGTTCATAACTGAATAGATTCAAGCTCAAGTGTATATAAGTATATACAAACAACTCACAAAACAATAACATGTATGGATGAACCAAGACAGCATAACAAGAAACCAACAAAAGCACTTGGACCAGAAAAAGCAATATGGACTAGCAAAAGCAACATAGACCATCACAGCAAAAGCAACATGGGCCATTAAAGTGTATAAAAAGGCATCACTAGTGTGCACTGCCTTGACAAGGCAGTGTTATGCACTGCCTTGTTAAGGCAGTGTACAGACTTGTCACAAATTAAAATAAGAAAGTGCCACAAATTAAAACAGAAAATGCCTCAAACTAAACAAGGCAGTGCCATAAATTAAAATATGACAGTGCCACAAATCATACGAAGATGAACAAGAAAATTAAAACAGTAGAGAAATCCATATCTGATGTAAAGATCAGTAAACAAATCAACAACCAAAGTGCAGTCCAGGTTCAAAGTTTCGAGGCATATATATGAAGAACAAGTTAGTAAAGCATAAGAACCATTTCAAATAGAAATCTCAAAATGAAAATATAGGAAATAAAATCATATATAAGTACCCATAACATCTTCGATATAATTGTAGATCGAGTTCCAGCAAAATCAAAAGGTAATAAAAAATCACGTACCAATCGGTAGTAATCAATTTCTATTAGGAACCCTAATTCTAAAAGGCGTAAGAGATCCCAAATTGAGAGTGAGAGAGTATCGGATTTTCTCAAAGACGAGAAGGAGACGACTTCAATTTCATAAAACCCTGAGTTGAAGATGAGAAGGAGACGAGCATTTGCATTGTATCGAGATATGGACTAAACAAAAATAAAAAGGGGAAACAAAAATATAAAGAGGGAAATAAAGGTAAAAGGAGGCCATGAAATAATTGAGAGGGAAAAGATGGAGCCAAATCTAAAAAATTGGATAACTTAAATCAGAGGATAAAATATTGTCTGAATGACAAGCATTTTCATAAAGACTTCATAGGCTATTTAGACAACGGATGAAAGATTTCAGGGGATCTTCAGACAATAGATGGTTTTTATGCGTTGTGTGAAAAATTGGGATAATAGAAAATCTACTTTATGTCGTGTGATCGTTGTTGTCTGATTCACTTTATGGCACAATGATATATATATATATATATGCCTATGGTATATGTATTCAAATAGGAAGAAATAAGGAGATTCAAACTGAATAACAGGGATTAGATCTGAAAATTTAGAAAGGTAAAACGCTGAGTGGCAAATCATATATTTTATATAATATTGGAATCATATCGTCGTAAATCTATTTCTATATGCCTAAATATAAACCTGGAGTTGGATAAAATTATATGCATGTAATGAATTTATAAATCATGCCCACATATTATATGATTGATAACTTAATTTTAATATTGCACGTATGTGAACCCATAAAGTATTGGGTAGTAGTAGCAACCCTTGAAATTTGTAAATTATGTGGCAACTCCAAATTTGTAGGTTTAAATGATTTATGCAAGAAAAATGTAAGTTAGAGTTATCATAATAAATCATTAGGATTTAGGTAGTATTTTAATTCATTGGAATGCAGAGTGTTGCAATGTAAATTTCTATAGATTATTATCAATTTAAAATTCATAAATAGAAGGATATCATTTGAAATAACAAGGAATAGGCCTAAAAAGAAACAAATGCATAAATAAGGATATTTACCAAATTTTGTACTGTCTATTTCAATAACTAAAAAAAAGATAATTCCTTATAATTCCAAACGTAAGGCAAAATTTTCTTTGGATAAGACGTAGACACTTACAGTGTTAACCTTTGAGAGAGAGTAATTCCAATGCATTAAAGTGTAGAAATCCTCCAAGATAAATTAATGAATAATAATTGTTATAAGAATAACGTTTGAGTGAACAATTGATATATATGTAGTAGAGACAAGATAGAAATCAACAATGATAATGAGAAGGTAGGCAAGTAATAATTTGAAATAAAAATAGTATGGAAAATCCACTAAATGATGGAGGGTAGTAAATGTTAAAAAGGAAAAGAAATAAAAATTCAATAATAAGAAAGGAAAGTAAATAGGAAAAGTTTGTAGACCTTTTAATGAAAGCAGTAAATGACATTAAATTAATACTAATGGAATAAGAAGTAAACAGATGAAAAAGTAAAGGAATATTATTAACAGTTGAACATTGGAGGCCTAATAATTAAATAAGTATGAATACATACACACACATACATACATGCATATATACATATCCTTGAATATGCGTTTACGATGGGTGTGAATTAGTAAAGTTAGAAAATAGCTTAGATCGGATTAATGGAGTAAGAAGTAAACACGTGTAAACGTAAAGGAATATTATTAATAGTTGAACATTGGAGGCATAGTAATTAAACAAGTATGAATACACACGCATACACATACATACATATGCATGCATACACACACACCCACACATATACATACATAGCCTCGGGTATGCATTTATGATAAGTCTAAATTATTAAGGTTAGGAAATAACTCAGATCAGAGGAGAATGAGATGGTCTTTAAAATGGTTTGGAATGCGAGGTTAGTAGTGTTACACAATAGAAGTATGCCCACTACAAGGGGCAACCGGCACTTATGTATACATTATACTAATGTGGGACATATGCAACTTTAGGACCCATGGAGTTGTATACATTCGCGTATAGATGAGGGATACTCAAGCAGGAAGGTTTGCCTTGGTCGAAGTGTCAAAGAACAAGTAGAGTCTACTTCAACCTTTTAGGGGTATTAAGTAACAAGTGGTATTACTTTGATTACATTAGGCATCTAAATGGGACGGTAAGTAAGGCTCGATGCTATGTCAGTATGTGATTGGTACCATATTAGGGAGTAGGAGCTGTACATAGGTCGAGAATGCCATTAGTCCTAAGTCGTTAATAAAAAGACAAAAGTTACGCCTAAAAGGCAACACCTGCAACTAGTGCAGATCACTTTTAGATCATGCACCATCAAAGTTGTTTGCTATATTGTTTGTTAAGGGCTAGGCTAGATAACCATTTATGGAAGTCTTCCAAATACAAATAAAATATGGCTAAACAATTGTGGAAATGTTTTAGGCACTAAAGGAGTTCCTTGTTATGCATGGCAACGAGGATGTGATACTGCATTGATGATGGATTTGACGAGGTGCTAGGCTATGAGTACTAGCAAGGGTAGTATATTAGTCCAAATGGGGATTGTGGTACTTATATATATAGATGTATGCAGTTTTTATCTACCTAAAGTAGATGAGGTGTATTGTATGCGTATGAAGATTCAAGACGACTAAATAAAAATATGAGACATAACATGTAATGGAAGGCAATCGGCATAAACCATTGTTATGTATAAAGTGTGTTATTTACCAATCACCAAAACGTTATTCTGACCCCCCTCCTCATTACAACCCACAAGATAGCTTACAGGGACATGTACCGATACATGGTAGGAACAGTGGAAGTTCAGGTTTCCTTATTCTTGCTCGGCACTGAAAAGGAAGTGGATATTAGAAGTGTCAATCTTGGTCAGTTACTATATATTTTTATTAGACTTTTTTATTTCGTTGTGAGTTTATATCAATAGTGCTTTGGTATGCATTTATTTAATTGCATGATACCATACTCAATGATCCATACGTTAGTGGGCTTGGATTTCCAATTTAGCTAAATTCGGGTCCACTTGAGTGCGGGTTGTCACACTATCTTTGACTCGGGAGACATGATAACTTTCTTCTCAAACTCATCTTGATTTTCACTTAGGTGGTTAAGATCACCCTTTTATAAGTAGTGGTGGTGGACTACAAGAAATTGAATTTTCGATCACAGTTCCAAGTAGTTTATTAGTATAATTTCCTATATGCCTTTAGTAATGGAACATCTTTTCCTTTCGGTAAAATAAATTAAAAATAAGAGAGTCAATGGTGTATAACAAAAGTAAATTTTCTTTGATCTTTCATGTGAATGTGGAGAAAGAGAATCGATGTAGAAATCAGTTGCACTTCATTGAAATTTTAAAGAGAATGAGAGAGAAGAGAGGGATAAAGAAAGTAATTAGAATTACTATTAAAAATTCAAAATCAAAGGCTTTTAAATAGAGGTTGAAGAGTTGAATTCATTCTTAAAAGGACGGCGCCAAAAGATTGCTTCTTTTGAAAATTTAAAAATATTTCAATGGTCTATTTTCGACATACAAATTTTGTATACGCTGACATATATATGCTAAATTATATAATTTTTGAAAAGATTTAAATATGCTTGAAAATAATTTTTTTCATAAAACTCTACTAAATTTGATATAATAAATAAATTAAATATTATACTTTTATAAAAACATTTGTGTGGAATATAATTTTCGAAGTGTAGATAGTCAAAGATATTTATACTACTTAGGTCTTTAATATTTAACCTAATACTCTATAAAGTGCTGACAGAAATGTCTTGAGCTCTTCGTATTTTTATTCTTGAATTCTTCAACATGAATCTTCAAAAATATCTTAATCAACTCTTGATTTATACTGATCAGTTCTTCAAGATGTTATTCAATCATCACTTTTATAGACCTGATAAATATTCTGGATATCCTGTACAATATACTATATAAAACATTATTAGTAACAATATTTATATAGTTGTCATCATTAAAGTCAATACGTTGGGTATCTGTAGGAAGTCTTTCAAAGTAGAAGCTTCTTTATTCTCCACCATTTACCAAAATCCCTTTGACTATTGGTTTCACTCACCAAATCCATCAACACTATATCATCTCTTGGGTCCTTCACCTCCGTCACGGCAATGTTGAACCTTTTCAGAAAAAATTTCATTGTATCTCTAGACTTTTTGTACAAGTTAGCCATGGACATTGCATCCTTTGGCTACACCAAATGTATTATAAACTACTCCATAAAATTTTCTACTAACTAGGCAGAAGACAACATGGATCTGAGTTCAAGTTGGTAGAACCTTATTATGGAAAGTCCCTCCAAAAGAGAGGAAGCCTACATCTCACAATGTCATCAACAAGTGCATTATACATGTGCCATCCATATTTCATTCAATGTTGCATTGGGTCAGTCAAACCATTGTAACTCTACAATATTGGATGACAAACTTCTTTGGATTTGGAGCATCTTTAATATCATCAGTAAATGGGCTTCGACTAGCCATGGAACCTCGTCTATCTTCATATTGTTGCCAATTTTGCTACAACAACCCCTTTACAGTATCAATAATCAACTCCTTATTTCCTACGTTTCTCCCTAAGCAGCGACCATCGTGTGTATCGCCATGTGTCCGACTTAGTAAATATTCACATTTAGCATGATAAGGACGAGGCTTCCCTACCTCTAGGAAGTCCACTCGCTCGGTTGTCCAGCAAGTTTTACGCAGACTACATCCTCTTCTCGAATTTCCAACTATGTTCGCTTCAGAAATGCCATAGAGGACCAGCTTTCTGACTATCATCATCCGCATAAGTTTCCTAGTAGCTTCCTTCAAATCACTTGAATTCACTTGTTCACCAAATCGATAGATCTGGTCCATCTAGGTCGATCGGTATCGATCAATGGTTGAGTCGGAGTAATCTCCCCGGCTCTCACACTCTGTTTCTTTGACACTCCAACACCCCCATTAATCTTATGTTTTATGTTCCTATAACTTTGATCTTATGAACTTCGTTCTATCTTTGGGTCGCATGTGGGGTCTTGCTTATTGTGAGGGTTGTGCCATCAAAGCGAATTCTTTCATCATCTCCTCCATATTGGACACCTGACTTGCCATCTTCTTATCCATATCAAACATCATGCAGTCGAACTCTACCTTCATAAATTTTTTGGTTAATTTGAAGTCTCTCCTTAATTAACATCAACTTCATGCTAAGATCCTTCTGATTTTCGAACAATTATTTCAGATTTGCTTTGTGCCTTTCTTGGGGCCATTCCTTCATATCTGGGTGGATATTTTCTTTATATCTTAGTAGCAATCACAATGCTTGATTTTCTTTCTCCCAATGGAACAACTAAAAAACGTTTGCACATGAAATAAGCAAATACTTCCAATCAAGTGAAAACGAAACCAAATAGTATGAAATTAGAGAAGAGAGAATACACAATTGTTATAGTGGTTTGGTCAAATAAGTCCAATTTATATTTTATTTTTGCTAGATTTTGTAATTACAATCGAATTACAACTTAATTTTAGATCTCAAATTGGTTGATTTCAAATTTGACGGTAGCTCCACACAAAATCCAAAAGGAATTCCTTTTCCATGTACTTTCAAATGCCTATTTATAAATGAATTTCCACACCAAAATCACTGAATCATTAGTTTAATCACTTAAACATGTAGATTTAAGATTCTAGCATGAAGAATAGGTAAAAACTTGCATGTTTCTAAATAATCAGATCGATTAGTACTAACCAATATGGATCGTTACTGCTTGAGATAGTGACCAAACCTTTGCATTTTATTCAATGTTACTTAAGTCTTCAAACATTAATTCTTCAAGGGAAAATTTTCAAAGATTATTGGTCGATGTTGATCGGTGTCACGTCTCCTAGACTTATCTTTTTCTTCAATCGTGCATGTAGAGTTGTAGATAGAGCAAAAGAGACCCATATCAATCGCTGGATTGATCGATATTGATCGATATGCTTTACTCTCTACTTAGCCAAATTTTTTAGGATCTTCTTTCTTGATATTTTCCAAGCTACTTGATTCATTCTTTCATTATTTCATAGTCCATTCTGTCAGAACATAGATAGTTTCAAATATTAGATAATAACACCATAATAGATTCATGCACTATGCAAGGTCTAAGGTCTAAGCTGTGACGACCCGAAGATTTTAACATTTGAAATTGAAATATTTAATTAATTTTAAATGTTTGAATGATAGTTTAACTTGAATTTCAAATATCAGGATGAATTAGCAATTTAATTATCAAATTAATTATAGAAATTTGGGTAAAATTGTAAATCTTCAATTTTAAGCTTGGTAAAAATAATTTGCTAGCTTAGAAAATTTATATCGATAATACTGAGGTTTATGCAAGCTTCATAATTTGATTTGGAAATACTTTGTTTAGTTTTGAAATTATATTGTTTAAATCGATATTTAAAAATAGCCTTACGAGGCACAGTCTCGGATTTCGACGAAACCTGTTCCATTGGATCCGTAATATTGTATTATTATCGGATTTCAATTTTCGTAGAATTCAGAGTTGTTGTGTGATCGTACGGTTAGCAAACGCGTTGAAAATTTAATCGAATTTTAAATTAATAACTGGATCCAAAGAGCTATCTTCTCCATGCGATCAAATTTGGACTCGAAACCTTTTCCATTGCGTTCGGAATGGGCGTATAACATTTTAAATACCTAGCGGCACGTCTCAATAGGAGATCGAGTTTTTGAGTTGCGTAATTTGAAACGATTTAAATTTTGGATTCAAATTTAAATACATGTTTCCTTTTCAATTTACTTTAGACACAGCAACACTTGTCAACTTGTAAAGCACGTGTCACCTTATTTTACATGCATCTCATTTTTTTCAGAAATTTGTAGCCGAGCATTTTAGGGGCTAAATTGAATTCATTTTTTTATAAAATGAAAAAATTATTTTTGTTCGAAATAAAATGGCAGACCGATTCAAGTTACATTCGAAAAGAAAAAAGTAGAGAGTATCGATTGCCTCGTTCCCAATTTCGTTCAAATCAGCTAGGGCTTCGTGAACTTTGCATGGCAGCGGTTAAGGGATAATCGATTAAAGCATCGCAAGTGGGCTGCGAAGGCGGCGAGGCAGGTCGAAGGGTGAAGGTCAGGATCGCGATGGACTCGAGCTCGAGCTCGCATGTGGCGAATGGCGAGGCTTGTCCATAGTGGCCAGCGATTTGCAAAGCTTGGGGAGGAGCTCGAAGGCGCGCTTCTCGAGATTTAGAGTCGTATCGCGATTAGGGGTTTCTTCGTCATCATCGTCGGCGTCGAATGGGCAGCAGGTAGGCCGCGTTCGTCAACAAAGATGGAGGCAATGCATGCGATGGTTTGTGGAATTGATCGATGGGTGGATGCTCGGCCTGGCCCTGAGCAGTGGGGTAGTAAGGTATTTTCTTTCATTTATTTTCATATATTTATATGAGAATATATATACAGGGAAATATGCATATCAGTGAGTAAAAGTACAGTAAGATAAAGATAGATTTGTTAATAAAACTTATTAAATTTTTAGTTGCCAAAAATATTTTATTATAAAGAAATTTTATTACTGTTTGTTTAATTACAGAAAATAAAATACAAATGTATTGTTTAATTGACTTATCTAAAACTATTTAAATTACTAAAGAAAATTAATTATAAAGGGAATTTAGTTTTGACTTTAAATTTTATTTAAATAAATTTATTAAAAAGAGCTTGTTTAAAATTAAAAGTATTAGTTTTAAATAAAACTATTAGATAATTTAAAATATCAAAATGAAATTGATTATTCGATTTATTCGAATATTAATAAATTTTATATATGTAGAGGAAAAAAAAACATATACCTATAGGATTTTGATTGACATCCAGGTACAGAACAATTTAGTTGTTCAGTTTAAAGATTTATATACATATATATTCAGAAAGTAGAAAAAATACATTTACAGATAAGTATAAAAACATTTCTATTTGAATATATATAAATAAAGAGTTTAAAACAGAAAATATACTCGTATACGCATTTTAAATTTACCACAAATTTTAAATATATATATATTAGTGATTAATTTGTTAAAATAGACTGATTTAATTTATTTATGTTACAAAAAGGTTTTAAAAAGGGAAATTATCAGTTTGAATAAAAAGTATCAGTTAATCTTATTGTTTAATGGCAAGTGATTATTAAATTAGTTCAAATATTTTATTAAAAGAAATTTTGTTTGAAATTAAATTAATTAGATAAAATAAAATTTATTAAGTAGAAAATGATTTGTCTAATTGTTCAAATATTAATTAAACTTGAAATGTTGTTACAAGGTCTAAAAAATCATAAAGGAAGCAAGCCGGAGTGGAAATGGGTTGCATGCATAAACAAAGATGAGATCTTCTCACTCAATCAAATATCTTTCTGATTTAAATTTTGAGTAGTTAGATTTAAAATTGATTGATTGTGTGTTTGGATAATTAATTTATTATTAGTTATATTAGTTTAGACCCTATGCGCCGCATAATAGCGGAGGTTATTATATTAAACTCGTATACCGCGATATTCCACCTCGAAGTGGAATTGGTATTATATATGTATTTGGAGTTGTTGATTTCCCGCATTATATAGCGGATGAGAACCTATTGCGCCGCATAATAACGGATAATATTTTATAAATCTCATATACCACGATATTCCATCTTGAAGTGGAATGGGTATTTAATTGTTGTGCTAACGTATGTGGAAGCAGGGAAACAGGTTGGAGGGATCCAACTGGATTCCTCAAATATTTAATTTGTCTCGTATGTTGTGTGTTGATTATTTTTAATTCGTGTGACTATTTGTGATTGAAACTGTGGAAGGCTATAATTATCCGAATATATTTTTGGTATCGTAGGATACCAGAAATAAATAAAAATTTGATTTTGAAATTTGGGTAGAAAATTTATAATAAATTCACTCAAAGGAATCGGGTGAATATTAAAAGAAGGAAATTTAAATAGATAAAGTTTTATCTTTGAGAACTTATTGAATGAATTCCAAAAATATAGGAAAATATTTTAATAAAGGAATTTCGAGTAATGTTGTTTAATAGTTGAAGGATTTATTTAACATACGTATTTTAAATAATTGAAAGAGATAAAGAAATTTATTTCGAAAGGAAATAAATTTAGAAATTAAATTTGGAATTTAATTTGGAGTTGAAATTAATTTTAGAAATCGATTCGGGAATTAATTTGGAGTTAGAATAAATCTTAGGAATCGATTTGGAAATTTTGTTAGGTGTTTTGAAAATAACTTGGGAAATCAATTTGAAATTGATTTGATATTGGAAAATTAATTTGGGAAATCAAATTGGAACTTGATATTGTGTTTGAAATAAATTGTAAATCAATTTGGGATTTGATTTGGTTTGAAGGTGATATTTGGAAAACGATTTAAAATTCATATATCAGTTGATTTTTGGAAATGAAAATTCACAATGGAAATTTTATAAAGAAAAGGGAAATTGTTTAAAAATAAATATTGGTTATTTTTAAAGTGTGAAAAGGAATTCACATATTTGAAATGTAAATTAAAATAAATCAAGAAGATTTATTAATTTATTTGAATGGACCATTTTGTAGTGGAAAAGAATTCTTCCCTGGAAAGATGTGTACATTTTTAAAATAGCTTTTGAATAAATTTAAAGGTTTAAGATTTGGTTTTAAGATAATATTGTTGGAGAAATTTGTTTAGAAATTTTTTAAAGTAAAATTTTATGTAATTAATTGTATAAGGATTATTTTAAAAGATTAAATTGATTTTTGATTTAGAAAATAGTTACTTAAATATTTATACTCTATCTACTAATTTTATTTTAAAATTAGTTTTTGGACTTGAATTTTATATGAGATATTAGTATAATATTTTTCATAACTAATATTTAAGCAAATATTCTAAAATAGTTTATTTTAAACGTTTCCAAGTATATTTTGAAAAAGTATTTTATATTATTTTAAAATATTTGAAATCGGCAGATTTCGGTGGAAATGCATAAATATTGGAAATATTTTCCGCGTAAGGGAAAACTGATTTGAAATTTATTTTCAAAGGATTGAAATGTGAAAAATTGATTTGAATTTGTTTTCCAAGTGTTTAAAAGTGAAATTTTATCTTGCGAAGATATATTGAAAATAATAATAATTGGGGGAAAATTATTTGAAATCCAGCGACTGTTGTGAATGATGATTGATAGTTAAATAACCAACTATCAATATTGGCCTTAATCGGCATTTGAATTTTGATGCGACCGGGAGTCGAATTCCAACTGGATATTCGAAACCCACATCGAACCTTTGTGATTGTGATGGATCTTTTGTTTAAAAGATCAAAGTGAAATTGTTGTGATTTGTTTGAATCTGAATGAAACACTTATTTTTAAAATAAGCGCTCGTTATTCATATTAGCCGAGAGAGGCCCTTATGTCATAAAACCCATTCCGAATAACGATACGAAGAAATGGGATTGCATTTGAAGATGGTGTTGAAGACCGGGTATTTTCGAAAATGAAATGATTACCTGTCGAATGTCTCTGCACCGGGTTGCTCCGGTATAGAGATTTTATCACCCTTTGTGATGGGGATTCCGGACGTGATTAGTGAATATTCGGATTTGCAAGGGCTTCTATTGAAGTGCCTTAATTCCGTTCGATCCCGGAACGGACTTGTATGGATGTGTGTCTGAGTTACACTTTGAGATGTAAAGCTGGTTTTTATCAAATACATTTCTGTTGGTGGCGGAGAATTTATTCTCTTAGCTTAACACCCTTCTTTGAGACTACGAGCTCAGAGGTTATGTAGTTGATGGTTAATAGTGATACACTCCCAATTTGGTAATGTGGCATACGAAGTGCTACTGATCATTTGTTGATCAAAGCATGGCTTTTGTAAAGAGCGTAGCTTTGTGGAGGAGACTTCGTCGAACCTCACATCCCGGAATGGTCAAAATAGGAAGGATGCGGCAAGGTTATAGGGGGTAGCTCCCCTTAGGGTATGTGCATTTCCTTCTAGATAGAAGTGGTATCATGGTATGGAGCCCGGATACTTAACTTATGTGAATATCACAAATATATATTACTTTGTGATCGTTGTTGTTAAGGATCCTCGGATAAAGGTTGTTTACAACCGGGGGATGGCATACTCGTGTAGTACTTACCTATTTTTGCAGAGGTAACCCGGCCTTGTGTTGGCAGAGATCCGGTTAGGTTCTCGAGGCGTCCCTGCAGAGGCGTACCCATGTGGCAATGGGAAGTTCCTTGACCTGACCATTTGTCGGAAATCCAATTCCCAATACACGCCTTGTACGGTTTTAGTTGTATAACCTGCCATTTACTTATGGTGGTCACCACTGTTTAGATGGTAGCTATAGTAGGCAAAGTTCGGAATGTCTATGCTGGCTAAGATTAATATTATACTTTTGAAATATTTTCCACACTATGCACTAATAATAATATCAAATGATTTTGCGTATCAAGCATGTTTGACTATCATAAGGAGAAATCTCCTCCAATTCTGTGTTTTCATTATGTGTGTGGCGGGAGGCCTTACAGTAGTTTCATTTTCCAAAAAGCATTGCGGATTTCTTTTAATTCCTTTGTTTTCTTATGGTTAAAAATAACTATTTTTAAGATCTCACACCAGTCTCATGACTGACTTGGAGTTTATTGTTCCCTTCCTAAACTCTGGGTGCCCATAATTTTCCACACGGGCAGCCTAGAGTCTGGTTATCAGTTATTCGGGAGCGAAGTCAGAAAAGAGTTGCTGAGGAGATCAGGGTTAAAGCTGGATGGCGAGATGTATCTCTTTACTATGTAGTGTCCGTTGCGTATGGTTAGTGCAAATTAGTTTTTATATAGTCAAGTTATAATGACTGTCAGTGATGTATGATGTCGTTGTAAACTCTGATGTTGTATTGTATTAACAGTGACGAGTCTTTGATTTAAAGATTATTCATTTATCTATTATATATTGTTCCACTGTGAAATGTGAGATTTTGTTATTGTTTCTGTTCTTCTATCTTCTTCTTCTTTAACCCTAACGGTTCGGTCTTCTGGCATTCGACTGTGCGACATTTGATACAGTGGACGTATAAATGTCGACTTTCGGGCATCGTAAAATTAGACCGTTACATTTTGTTATCAGGGCATTTGGTTAAGCGACAACCTTGGCTCTGTTGGGTGTTACTCATTAGAGATAGAGTCAGCAGTACTTTAGAATGAGTTTGAGTGTAATAATAGATATGAGTACGTATTTGTTAGTGAATATAAAATAGTTTTATATTGTGATGATTGGTTTGTTGAGTGGTATATGGATTCTGGTCGATATAGTCCGTACAACTCTATCGATAGGAATCTCTAAACACTCGTACAGAACAATTTGACACGATATTGTTTTAAAATTAGGGTAAATGAAATAATTTTACCCAAACTATTTTGTATGTAAAAGGAAATAATTTTTGTAAATTATTATAGTATATGGCTGCTTGTATGTTAGGAAGTGATAATATTAAATTATTATCATTGAAATTGAACAAGAAATTGAAATCATAATCAAAAATGTAGAAATAAAAATCCATATACAAATGAAATTTGAGAATGTAAATTATAAATATGACTTATAATTAGGAATAGAATTCCAGAAATGTTTTTGGAAATGTTTTTGAAAGGATTTGGAATTTTGGAAATTAAATTCTATTGAGTTTGGAAATGATTTTTAAAGGTTTGGAAAATGTTTTGAAAATACAAAAGCTCTAAACTCTTTTAAGTCGCTGGAAAATAACTTCGGTGATGATTGCAGCATCATCGATGTTCATTTTCGGGTTTCCAAAAGAGGAATTGCTGCCAAAAGATTTTAAATGAGAGTTGTTTGGAAAAACTGGGCCTGGAAATTCAAAAGATAATTTGAATTGATTTCAAAAATGATTTTTGAAAGTTTGAAAAGACTCTTGAATGTTATATAAAATATTTATGAAATATCATTAACTTGATAACTGGTAAGTTCTAAGTTGTTAAAATAAAAATCTAACTTAAAAGAGAAGTTAGATAAAGGTAGACGTGGAGACAAAATAAGTTGGAAGGAAAATTTAAATCAAGTGGAATTAAAAATGAAAATTTAATAAAAAAATTAAGATTGAAAAAAATTAAGTCAAATAAAATGATGATATGGATTCAAAATGAAATTGAGATTGAAAATTTGAGTTAATTTGTATAAAAGTGAATTTGAGAAGTCTTATAGACTAAACGATTGGAATAAAATTTATTCAGATGGAAAATAAAATTGGGAATGAACAAAAGAATAAAACTGGAATTGAAACTGAATATTGAAAACCAATTTAAATTGTGCGAAATAAAATGAATTTGTAAAATTAGTTCGAAGTGAACTAAAGATAATAAAGGTGAAAAAAATGGGTTGAGATAAAGTGAATTGGAATTTGTAATGAATTAGTAAAAGAAACTAATTTAAAATAGCAAGATGAATCCATTGTGAATGAAAGATAATTGATAAATTCAACATTCAGAAGGTAAACTAAATCAAAATAAAATTGAAATTGTAAGTTGAATTCAAATGAAAGTGAAAATGCAAGATAGAATAAAAATGAATATATAACTTCAATAGTAAACTAAAGATGGTATAAGAAGTATTATTGAAAATTTTGTAATGAAATGTGCAAAATGATATTTGAATGTTGTAATTGGATATTATGGCTAGCAGGGTATACAGGTGTATTAAAGGAAATGGAATTGGGATTTTGATTCGAAGATAAAATTGAATTGTTCGACAAAAAGGTATGTATTTGAATTTCAGTATGAAATTTGATGATCTTCTTGTCTAGCCGCTTGGCCTTTTCTTTTCTTTTTGAAATCTGGGGGCCGTGGTGCCATTTTTGTAGTTGTACCGAGCTAGCCGCGCAAAGAAGATGCTGGCAAATTTATTTGAAAATTTGGGGAGTTAGAAAAAATTTTGATAAAATTTTGGAAATTTAAAATTTGAATCTAAATTTGAATGGTTAAGAAAACAATATTGTTTGGAGTTTATGGTTGAGATTGGAAAGTTAGATGAAATGATAGTGGATCTCTAATGAAAAGATTTGTTTTGGGCAAGTTGATAAAACTATTTGGTTTTGGGAAAATAATGAACGGGTTAAGTTCCATTCTTCTTAACTAGTAATTTCAGGACGAAATTCTTTTAACGGGGGAAGGATGTGAGGACCCAAAGATTTTAACATTTGAAATTGAAATATTTAATTAATTTTAAATGTTTGAATGATAGTTTAACTTGAATTTCAAATATCAGGATGAATTAGCAATTTAATTATCAAATTTAATTATAGAAATTTGGGTAAAATTGCAAATCTTCAATTTTAAGCTTGTTAAAAACAATTTGCTAGCTTAGAAAATTTATATTGATAATATTGAGGCTTATGGAAGCTTCAGAATTTGATTTGGAAATACTTTGTTTAGTTTTGAAATTATATTGTTTAAATCGATATTTAAAAATAGCCTTCCGAGGCACAGTCTCGGATTTCGACGAAACATGTTCCATTGGATCCGTAATATTGTATTATTATCGGGTTTCAATTTTCATAGCATTCAGAGTTGTCGTGTGATCGTACGGTTAGCAAACGCGCTGAAAATTTAATCGAATTTTAAATTAATAACTGGATCCAAAGAGCTATCTTCTCCATACGATCAAATTTGGACTCGAAACCTTTTCCATTGTGTTCGGAATGGGCATATAACATTATAAACGCCTAGCGGCATGCCTCAATAGGAGATCAAGTTTTTGGATTGCGTAATTTGAAATGATTTAAATTTTGGATTCAAATTTAAATACATGTTTTCTTTTCAATTTACTTTAGACACGGCAACACTTGTCAACTTCTAAAGCATGTGTCATCTTATTTTACACGCGTCTCGCTTTTTTCAGAAATTTGTAGCCGAACATTTTTGGGGCTAAATTGAATTCATTTTTTTTATAAAACGAAAACATTATTTTCGTTCGAAATAAAATGGCAGACCGATTCAAGTTACATTCGAAAAGAAAAAAAAGAAGAGAGGATCGATTGCCTCGTTCCCAATTTCGTTCAAATCAGCTAGGGCTTCGTGAACTTAGCGTGGTAGCGATTTGGGGATAACCGATTCAAGCATTGCAAGTGGGCTGCAAAGGCGGTGAGGCAGGTCGAAGGGTGAAGGTCAGGATCGCGATGGACTCGAGCTCGCATGTGGCGATTGGCGAGGCTTATCCATAGTGGCCAGCGATCTGTGAAGTTTGGGGAGGAGCTCGAAGGCGCGCTTCTCGAGATTTAGAGTCGTTCGCGATTAGGAGTTTCTTCGTCATCATCGTCGGCGTCGAATGGGCAGCAGGTAGGCCGCATTCGTCAACAAAGATGGAGGCGATGCATGCGATGGTTTGTGGAATAGATCGATGGATGGACGCTCGGCCGTGGCCCTGAGCAGTGGGTTAGTAAGGTATTTTCTTTCATTTATTTTTATATATTTATATGAGAATATATATACACGGAAATATACATATCAGCGAGTAAAATTAATGTAAGATAGAGATAGATTTGTTAATAAAACTTAAATTTTTAGTTGCCAAAAATATTTTATTATAAAGAAAATTTTATTACTGTTTGTTTAATTACAGAAAATAAAATACAAATGTATTGTTTGATTGACTTATCTAAAACTATTTAAATTACTAAAGAAAATTAATTATAAAGGGAATTCAGTTTTAAATTTAAAATTTTATTTAAATAAATTTATTAAAAAGAGTTTGTTTAAAATTGAAAGTATTAGTATTAAATAAAACTATTAGATAATTTAAACTATCAAAATGAAATTGATTATTCGATTTATTCGAATATTAATAAATTTTATATATGTACAGAAAAAACATATACCTATAGGATTTTGATTCACATCTAGGTATAGAACAATTTAATTGTTCAGTTTAAAGATTTATATACATATATATTCAGAAAGTAGAAAAAATACATTTACAGATAAGTATAAAAACATTTCTATTTGAATATATATATATATATATATATATAAAGAGTTTAAAACAGAAAATATACTCGTATATGCATTTTAAATTTACCAGAAATTTTAAATATATATATATATATATGTGTGTGTGTGTGTGATTAATTTGTTAAAATAGAATGATTTAATTTATTTATGTTACAAAAAGGTTTTAAAAAGGGAAATTATCAGTTTGAATAAAAAGTATTAGTTAATCTAATTGTTTGATGGTAAGTGATTATTAAATTAGTTCAAATATTTTATTAAAGGAAATTTTGTTTGAAATTAAATTAATTGGATGAAATAAAATTTATTAGGTACAAATTGATTTGTCCAATTGTTCAAATATTAATAAACCTAGAAATGTTGTTACAAGGTCTAAAAAAATCGTAAAGGAAGCAAGCCGGATTGGAAATGGGTTGCATGCATAAACAAAGGTGAGATCTTCTCACTCAATCAAATATCTTTCTGATTTAAGTTTTGGGTAGTTAGATTTAAAATTGATTGATTGTGTGTTTGGATAATTAATTTATTATTAGTTATATTAGTTTAGACCCTATGCGCCACATAATAGCAGAAGTTATTATATTAAGCCCATATACCGCGATATTCCACCTCGAAGTGAAATTGGTATTATATATGTATTTGGAGTTGTTGATTTCCCGCATTATATAGCGGATGAGACCCTATTGCGCCGTATAATGGTGGATAATATTTTATAAATCCCATATACCACGATATTCCACCTTGAAGTGGAATGGATATTTAATTGTTGTGCTAACGTCTATGGATGCAGGGAAACAGGTTGGAGGGATCCAACTGGATTCCTCAAATATTTAATTCGTTTCGTATGTTGTGTGTTGATTATTTTTAATTCGTGTGACTATTTGTGATTGAAACCGTGGAAGGCTGTAATTTAGCCGAATATATTTTTGGTATCGTAGGATACCGGAAATAAATAAAAATTTGATTTTGAAATTTGGGTAGAAAATTTATAATAAATTCACTCAAAGGAATCGGGTGAATTTTACAAGAAGGAAATTTAAATAGATAAAGTTTTATCTTTGAAAACTTATTGAATGAATTCCAAAAATATGGGAAAATATTTTAATAAAGGAATTTCGAGTAATGTTGTTTAATAGTTGAAGGATTTATTTAAGACACGTATTTTAAATAATTGAAAGAGATAAAGAAATTTATTTCGAAAGGAAATAAATCTAGAAGTTAAATTTGGAATTTAATTTAGAGTTGAAATTAATTTTAGAAATCGATTCTGGAATTAATTTGGAGTTAGAATAAATCTTAGGAATCGATTTGGAAATTTGGTTAGGTGTTTTGGAAATAACTTAGGAAATCAATTTGAAATTGATTTGATATTGGAAAATTAATTTGGGAAATCAAATTGGAATTTTATTTTGTGTTTGAAATAAATTGGAAATCAATTTGGGATTTGATTTGATTTGAAGGTGATGTTTGGAAATCGATTTAAAATTCGAATATCAGTTGATTTTTGGAAATGTAAATTCACAATGGAAATTTTATAAAGAAAAGGGAAATTGTTTAAAAATAATTATTGATTTATTTTTAAAGTGTGAAAAGGAATTCACAGATTTGAAATGTAAATTAAAATAAATCAAGAAGATTTATTAATTTATTTGAATGGACCATTTTGTAGTGGAAAAGAATTCTTCCCTGGAAAGCCGAGTATATTTTTAAAATAGCTTTTGAATAAAATTTGAATGTTTTAGATTTGGTTTTAAGATAATATTGTTGGAGAAATTTGTTTGGAAATTGTTTAAAGTAAAACTTTATTTAATTAATTATATAAGGATTATTTTAAAATATTAAATTGATTTTTGATTTAGAAAATAGTTATTTAAATATTTATACTCTATCTACTAATTTTATTTTAAAATTAGTTTTTAGACTTGAATTTTATATGAGATATTAGTATAATATTTTTCATAACTAATATTTAAGCAAATATTCTAAAATAGTTTATTTTAAATGTTTCCAAGTATATTTTGAATAAGTATTTTATATTATTTTAAAATATTTGAAATCGTCAGATTTCGGTGGAAATGCATAAATATTGGAAATGTCTTCCGCGTAAGGGAAAATTGATTTGAAATTTATTTTCAAAGGATTGAAATGTGAAAAATTGATTTGAATTTGTTTTCCAAGTGTTGAAAAGTGAAATTTATCTTGCAAAGATATATTGAAAATAATAATAATTGGGGGAAAATTATTTGAAATTCAGTGACTGTTTTGAATGATGATTGATAGTTAAATAATCGACTATCAATATTGGCCTTAATCGGCATTTGAATTTCGATGCGGCCGGGAGTCGAATTCCAACTAGATATTTGAAACCCACATTGAACCTTTGTGATTATGATGGATCTTTTGTTCAAAAGATCAAAGTGAAATTGTTGTGATTTGTTTGAATCTGAATGAAACACTTATTTTTAAAATAAGCACTCGTTATTTGGATTACCCGGGAGAGGACCTTGTGTCATAAAACCCATTTTGAATAACGATATGACGAAATGGGATTGCATTTGAAGATGGTGTTGAAGACCGGGTATTTTCAAAAACAAAAGGATTACTTGTCGAATGTCTCTGCACCGGGTTGCTCCGGTATAGAGATTTTATCACCCTTTGTGATGGGGATTCCGGACGTGATTAATGAATATCCAGATTTGCAAGGGCTTCTTTTGAAGTGCCTTCGGTTCCGTTCGATTCCGAAATGGACTTGTATGGATGTGTGTCTGACGATACACATTGAGATGTAAAGCTGGTTTCTATCAAATACAATTTTGTTGGTGGCGGAGAATTTATTCTCTTATCTTAACATCCTTCTCTGAGACGTACGAGCTCAGAGGTTATGTAGTTGATGGTTACTAGTGATACACTCCCAATTTGGTAATGTGGCATACGAAGTGTTGCTGATCATTTGTTGATCAAAGCATGACTTTTGTAAAGAGCGTAGCTTTATGGACGAGACTTCGTCGAACCTCACACCCTGGAATGGTCAAAACAGGAAGGATGCGGCAAGGTTATAGTGGGTAGAGCCCCTTAGGGTATGTGCATTTCCTTCTGGATAGAAGTGGTATCATGGTATGGAGCCTAGATACTTAACTTATGTGAATGTCGCAAATATATATTACTTTGTGATTGTTGTTGTTGAGGATCCTCGGATAAAGGTTGTTTACAACCAGGGGATGGCATACTCGTGTAGTGGTTACACATTTTTGCAGAGGTAACCCGGCCTTATGTTGGCAGATATCCGGTTAGGTTCTCGAGGCGTCCCTCCAGAGGCGTAGCCATGTGGCAATGGGAAGTTGCTTGACTTGACCATTTGTTGGAAATCCAATTCCCAATACGCGCCTTGTACAGTTTTAGTTGTATAACCTGCCATTTACTTATGGTGGTCACCACTATTTAGATGGTAGCTATAGTAGGCATAGTTCGGAATGTCTATGCTGGATAAGATTAATAATATACTTTCGAAATGTTTTCCACACTATGCACTAATAATAATAATATCAAATGATTTTGCGTATCAAGCATGTTTGACTATCACAAGGAGAAATCTCCTCCAATTCTGCCTTTTCATTGTGTGTGTGGCGGGAGGCCTTTTGGTAGTTTCATTTTCCAAAAAGCATTGCGGATTTCTCTTAATTCCTTTGTTTTCTTATGGTTAAAAATAACTATTTTTAAGATCTCACACCAGTCTCATGACTGACCTGGAGTTTATTGTTCCCTTTCTTAACTCTGGGCGCCCATAATTTTCCACACGGGGAGCCTAGAGTCAGGTTATCAGTTATTCGGGAGCGAAGTCAGAAAAGAGTTGCTGAGGAGATCAGGAGTTGAAGCTGGATGGCGAGACGTATCTCTTTACTATGTAGTGTCTATTGCGTATGGTTAGTGCAAATCAGTTTTCATATAGTCAAGTTATAATAACTGTCAGTGATGTATGATGTCGTTGTAAATTCTGATGTTGTATTGTATTAACAGTGATGAGTCTTTGATTTAAAGATTATTCATTTATCTATTATATATTGTTCCGCTGCTAAATGTGATATTTTGTTATTGTTTCTGTTCTTCTATCTTCTTCTTCTTTAACCCTAACGGTTCGGTTTTCCGACATTCGACTGTGCGACATTTGATACAGTGGACGTATAAATGTCGACTTTCGGGCGTCGTAAAATTAGACCGTTACATAAGCTATCAACCAATGTACTTAAAATGAATGAATGAGATTCACCCATGTCAAATAAAGTATGAATAGGTGAATCAGGTTATTACAACACACCCTTCATCATGATTCGCTTTCCTTCTCTTGAGCAGATAATAGGACAATACTAGCACTTGGGAAGACACCCAAAGCATACACCTTAACAATTTGGCTTCCTTTGGAAAAGTCAAGCATTCCTTCTTTATAATACCCAACTGCTTATAGTTATTGCATTTGATCTTTGAAAGGTTCACTCTATAGTCCTTTTATATGTAACCCTTCTTATGGCATCACCTAGAAGTAATCGCTTAGTTCTTACCATGTCCTTCTTGAGGTCCATTCGCTTTAAGCTTCCTATTTTTTTAATTGATCTCCTTCTAGGTCGATGCCTAACCATTTCTCCATTAATAGAATTTAGCAAAGTTTCCACCACTAACCCTTTGAATATAGCACCATAAGGAATCTAGTTGAGTGCTAACTCTTTAAGTGGAGAATTCAATCCTCTCACAAACTTCATCGCCTTCTTATCTAGGGTATTAATCAATTCAAACTAAAGCCTTATAGGTTAATTAAACTTGTTCAGTATTCCATAATGGATAACTCTCTCTTTTAAGATAAATGAACATCTCAAACATATTCCTCATCTCAACCCCCGAGAAAAACTTAGGTAGATTTACCCACATGACATCCTCCATGCAGACTTCTAAAATAACAATCTCCCACTAGTTCGTTGCTTCTCCTCATAAGTGCCATAGAGCCATCTTGCAATATCACTCAAGTCTAATAATTAATTATCTTCTGACATGTGCTTAGCCATGCCCCTACCTCCGCATAAGGTTTAGTCCCAGCATAGGGTTTATCGTCAGTTACTTGTAAAATTTCCTCAGTCTCTAAACGAACTCATATAATTGAACTAGACTAAGGAACAATGATAAAGTGAGTGCAAACCACTTGGAAAAGAACACAAGACGATGGAGTGGAACTTTACAAACAAAGGTAGCTAAAACTTGTCTAAGCTTCATAACTCGGAGCTTACAAGTCAAACCCGAGTCATTCCCAAGGTGAGTCCTAGGAAAAATAATAGAGAACCTAAGAAAAAGTTGAATAAAGTGATGAAAAAATAAAGATGCAAAATAACTTCAAGTTAGGCTCGAGTCAAGCCCGAACAAAACCCTAACTCGACCCATGTCAACCTCAACACAACATTGATTTGAGGTTCACAACTTGAATCCAACTTGTAATATTGGGTCGAATTGACCTTGATTTTTTGGGGAATGACATATGAACATGGGGAACGCACTGCAACGTTTTAGTTTAGGAGTTATTTCTATGATTTCTGTCTATAAATATGAGGAGAGGTTCACTTCAAAAGGACGTTTGGGCTTCTTCTTCTTTCTAAACTCTTGATTACGACAAGTTCTGACATATACTTTTTAATTACACTTTGTTGGATTCATACTGTGTTGTAAGCAATCAAGTTGTAAAAACAGCTTTGTAGAAATAAAGGACAATTAACTAAAAACCATTAAATGGACAAAGGCCGGAGTATTTACCGAACCACTATAAAAATTGTGTGTTCTTTTCTTGCTTTACCCTTTTTTCTTTTCTAATTTTCATATTTTGTACGGCATTGGGTGTTTGTGCCATTCTAGGTCCAAACATTTTAATGGTTCATTGAGAAAAGTAGGATTTAATAACTTAAAACTCGAATTGGAAGGGATGTAGAAACCATCTACCAGAAAAGCTATGATTACAGAAAGTTAATAAGAAAAAGGGGCAGTAGGAGGCATCCTTAGGATCAAACACCCTATCCATCTATGCAACTAGAGAAGAGATAGAGAGAACGATAGAAGAAATGCAAGATAGGATGGTGGTTTAAATGAAATTATAAATAGATTCTTCAAAAGGATGGAACAATAAACAACAGCCATAGTAGCCAGTGTTAGGAAATCAATTCTATAGTTTCAATGACGACAACTATACAATGGAAATCGAATATGCATATATATTTTTGTTCATAGGTAATTGCTAAAGTAACATCATTAAAGAGACAAGAACAAGACTCAAAGAACGTATCAATAGGCTACAAGTCGATAGAATCAGAAGAGCAATGACACAAACACAAGAAAAGAATCATGCACATGATCAGACATCTGGGTGCACTAGCCAGACGTCTGAATGAATTCTCTGGTTCACAAATCAGATAGAATCATACGTCTGGTTAATGTACTCAGACGTCTGAAAAGTTACTGTATACAAAATAAATATAGAGCCAAACGTCTGAGACATATTCCAGACGTTTGAAATTGAACTCAGATGTTGACATTCAAATTACAACTGCCACAATTGAAAAGACACTTTCGCTCCTCTTGGCTGCAACTCTTCATCACCATTAAAAGCGACCATTGAACACTTGTTAATGGATGAAACTACTCAAGGAATCTCTCTATCTCTATAAATAGCATCAAGAATCCAAGAGAAGATCTTACCTTACTTACTTGTGCTCTTTACTCTTTTACTCTGATATATTCTTGATCTCTAGCAATCATACATTTGTATTCCACTCTTCCATATATACATAATTCTTCAATCAATATCCTCTAAATATATATATTGGAAGCATTTGTACTTAATAGTCAATATTCGTGTTATAGAACACACACTTGATAAGAACAAGCTTTTGTAACCAAGCCTATTCCTCCGGGCGAAGTGAGGGTGTTTGATAGTCGAATTCCGAAGAGGAGCTTCGGGACTGGACATGGGACGGGAGGTCCGAACCAGTACAAAATCCTGGTGTGCTTAGTTTATATTTTACTAAATTAATTTTATATTAGTTACATCATATAGATAGTCACATATACTTGCATATATGCACTACACGATCCATCATATAGACTTTCAGCTAGAACCAAAATTAAAGGCCAGAGGGTGGAACAAGTGCACCGGAACATGGAGCGGAAGGAGCTAAAGCCAACCTCTTGGAAACTCTACAACTAGATGTCGACCCAAGGGTTCAACTCGGTACTGAGTCAAGTGTACAGAGGGACATATTGGATGTAGAAGTTGGGTGAGAAAGAGCATTCCTAGGAATGATGTAAAGCTAAAGAATGAAGATCAAAATGCGAATGTACAACATTAAGAGTCGGGGCAAGGAGTTCCTTTTAGAAATGAGAGACATGATAAAGATATAGATCGAAGGCTTCGGATGAAAACGACAGAATAACTGAGATGATTATGTGGGTGCTAAGAAATGGACCCTAAGAATGGTGCTTAGAGGATGTGAATAGGAATCCATTCATCCTAAATATCTGATATGTAAGGAATCCACCTAATTTCAAGCTATCGGCGTTGGAAATGTATAATGGAAGGACAAAACTACCCGTTCACTTGATGGGATATATCCAACATATGGAGGTGTTGGGTGCTTCTGAGAAAGTAATATGATGTGTTTCCTGTTATATTTAATAGATTTAGTAGTGATGTCGTTCGGATTAACTGGAGAATGGGTCCATTAGCACGTGGACTAAGTTGGTAGATAGATTAATGAAACAGTTCGGTGTTCATATTACACAACCGAAGAAAGATACTTTCGAGCATAAAGCGGAGCGTTGGTGAGACCCTATAGAGTTGCCAGACTAGATTCAGTGATATAGTTGCTATAGTCCATAAGACGGTCCTATCAATAGTTATGATGGCAGTGGTTTCAGTAGCTGCAAGTAAGACTAATTTCATAGTTTCCTTTGAGAGAGATCCAATAGTGGACTATAGACTTTTAATATCAAGTGGAAAGATATTTGCGTTAGGAGGATGTAGAAATTGATGATGTTGATGTTAATGTTATGCATGATGGAGACCCTAAAAAACAAGATATATAAAGGATAAAGGAAAGCAGAAAGATGATGATGGCTTCGGAGGACCAAAGCGGATGAAGAGGGAAAGAAAGTTTTCCACCCACTCTGACCTAATAAAGTCGCCAAAGAGGATCTATCTAAATACTATGGGGTAGATACCCTATCAAAAACTATTGAAAAGAGATTTAGGGATTGGGGGAAAGACCTTAAATGTTTCACTTGTTCTATGAGTTGGACAAGAATGAAATAAATTAGTGTCGGCATCTGCAAGAATTAAGAAGAAGGTTTGAAGAAACTAGCTACAACAATATATGAGGAATCAAACAATAATGGCTCGGCTGGAACAACCACCACCAACAGCGGATGCATTACAATATGGTTGTGGTTCTGGGCTGAGAATGATTATCCCATGGTCGGATGGATTGGAATCATGTTCGATTCCCACACTTTGCTTTTGTTTTGAGTAAATGGTGTAGGATTACTACTAGTCAGCTTATACATGTATGGGTTCTCGATCACTTCCAAGGCAAGCTCTGAGATGGGAATCTGGTAGTAATCCCCGATTGGATGGACATCTTGGATGTTTTTTTGTAGCTTTTGATTTGGATTTTGTGAATAAATGACCCATGGATGATTGGATTTGGAAATTGTTTAAACTCGACAACTAATATCGATATTATAATGGAATATCGATAGAGATTGGTTACTCCTTAAAACTGATATATAAATTGATTGGACATGATTCTCCCGATAGGAGGCACAAGGCAATGAACCGTGAAGTGTGGGTTCCCTTGTCAAAGAGGACTGGATGGAATTGTATGGGATAATGGGTCCCTTTATTGAAGAGTAAGTACATGGATAAGCTTGAAATAAGAGTCACTTTGCCGAAGAGCGAGTAGATACTCATACTAGATGACAAGTCCCATTACCATAGAGTAAGTGGATGGACACACTGAGATAACGAGTCCCTCACGGGAGAATAAGTGGATGGACATGCTCGGATAATTGGTCCCCTAACTGAAGACTGGGCGAATAGACTTGCTTGGATATTGGGTTCCCTCGTCTGTAAGCGAGCTGATTGGGCTCAATCTGAATTTATGATTCGAAGAGATCAGAAATAGTATAAGATATATAGCCCGGAGAGACCAAAAATTTCAATATACGATCCGGAGAGATCAAAACTTGGACTGGACATTGATTATATGATCCAAAAAGATCAGAAACTAGACATTAGGATTTAAATGCCACTTGAATTTAAGACGATTTGATAACGATTATTGGATTACATCATTGCCTCGATTCGGTTGGATTAACTAACAATGGGATGTTGGGCAATATTAGACGACTTATAAGTAATATATCTAGTCTGTGGCAATGTGCAACAATAATTTGTGCTTCCTGATAGCATGATATGTGATAGTTAAATCCCAGATAAACACAGAATGACATTGATCTTAATATGTGATAGTTAAATACCGAGCGAACATGGGACGATATTGGCATGGATTTATGATAACCCGATCTAGATCGAATGCGGGATAAGATTGATCTATGATATATGATATGATATGATATGATAATTTTAGAAGAACATGAAATATTTGTGATTTCTGACTAATAATTAAGTAAGGACTTGACTACATAGTAATGGTTTGGAACGACCTTTGATTTACAGGTGAATATGAAGGAACCGGATGATTCGCCACAACTGGTTCAGTTGATAGCCAAAGGGATCAACTCTTAATGGTTTGCCAACTTTGATATATGTTCTTAGATAAAGCACACTTTTTATTTACAAAGCATGCTTTAGGGAACAAAGTATTACCAGCAAAATTCCACGATCCCAAATGGACATGAATGATTGAACTAGTCTAAGGAACAATGATAAAGTGGATGCAATCATTTGGAAAACAACACAAGATGATGGAGTGGAATTTTACACAAGCTATCCAAAGCTCAACTAAGCTTCACAATTTGGGTGCAAAAATAATGCCTAAGTCATACACGTGGTGGATTTTAGGAAAACTAATGGAAAACCCAAGTAAAAGTTGAAGAAAGTGATGAAGATAAAAAGATGCAAAACAACTTTAAGTTCGACTCTTGTCGTGCCCGAACAAAACCCTAACTTGACTCGAGTCAACCTCAGCTCAGCTCCAAGTTAAGGTCCACAACTTGTGTCTGAGTTATAATGTTAGGTCGGGTTAATCATGATTTTTTGGGGAATGATGTGTGTACATGGAGAATGCGCTGGAGCATTTTTATGGGCTTATTTTGGTGTTTTCCACCTATAAATAGAAGGAAAGGCTCACTTCGAAGGGACTTTTGGGCATCTTCTTCTTTCTGAACTCTTGATTACGATGAGTAATGAAATAAACTTTTGAATTACACTATGTTGGATTCTTGCCAAGTTGATAAAAAATTTGTCAAAATAATAAAATTATTAAGTGGATGTAGGTTGGAGTATTTGCCGAACCACTATAAAAATTATGTATTCTTTTCTTGCTTTTACCCTCTTTGCTTTTCTAATTTTTATATTTGTTATTTATATGGTGTTTGTGCTATTTTTGGTCCAAAAAACACCCAAAGAAATCACTGCATAAGTTTAGGAGATCCACAACCCATGGTGGTCGAACACGAACCATACCTTGTGTATTAGGCATAGGAACTGTGGGGTTAACACTGGTCTGGCTATTTACCTTCAGATATCAACAGGACCATATGGGGATCTTCACTTTAGGGATATCTATGATATCAACTCTAGTGCCATTTCCAGTCCTAATTTCAAACCCACCAGTATTAGTTTCCATTCTAGTTTCTATCCTCATTAAGTTACTCATTCTCGACTATTTATAAATGGGATTCATTAGAAACTCCCTAATAGATAGTTAACAAAACTGGAACAACAAATGGTGTGTGTATTATGTACTCAACCAATATTTTATATATATACACATTTATAAAAATACAAATATGCCATTTGAGTATATCTTAGTCCTTAAATTAGGATAAGTTTTGCACTGATACCGAATATAAAAACTTTCCTTTTTTGACCCTCTAATTTAATGCCCAAAAAAACATTCAAACCATGAAAGCTAATAACAATGGATCATTCTGGTAAGTGAGATAAATATAATAATATTCTAACTACATGTTTAAGACCTCATAGTGGAAGGAACAATATATAATATCAAATACCCATATATTCAAACCATAATCATATATCCATACAATACCAATCCAATAATCCACAAATTAGCACAATAAATGTCAAATGTCAATATATACAATATGTACATAAGTAAGTCTCAGTTATCTACAGCTATAACATCACTACACCAGATGACTCCATGCTTCATCAACCTATCAATAACAGATACAAAGAAAAATACGGAGAAGGGTTTGACATAAGTCTAAACTGTTCCTTACAGAGAGTTGGTTGCCTCCATGAATGATATAAATATTGCAATTGCATTAGCTTTAATCATTCCCTTAGCATATTTTTATGCAAGTCTTACCAAAAAAGGATTGGCTTAGAAAATAAATTCAACCAACTCCAAATCTTTTTAGCAGTTAATGTCCTAAAAGGTTTCACAAAACCTTTATCTCTAAGTTTTTGACTTTTGGAGAACATATTAGCATTTTTTTTTGTTTCTTTATCAGTTTTAGTAGTTCCTATGTCTGCTATGTTTCTTAGATTATTTACAAGCATATTCAAGCTTTCATTTTTGCAGCTCTAGTCATAAATGAAACAAATCTATCTCACATATACTACAAAATATTTATATAATATCCTATTTATCTAATACATATGTAAATAACTTTAACCTACATTACCTACATTCAAAAAATTTGACCAACAATATATATTTATGGTTCACTACTCTATTTAGGCCATGTTACATTCAACTATGCAATATATATACTAATGACACGATAGTCGATTCCCTTCGATCATTATTTATTCAACCTTTGGACATAGTCACAAATGCAGTCCGTTAAAGGATGTAAAAACCTACAATGTGGACGTCTCTATTCCTTATAGTCCACATACTGAATATGTGTGACTCACGATTCCATGGTAAGTCATAAAAGGAATAAATAAGATAAATCATTTGATGCAGTCATCAAGTATAACACGAACATCCATACATACAATCGAATATATGTCGCATCATATCAAGGTCATACTAGTATATTCCTCTTTGAAATTGTTTTATGATAACATACAAACTTGACCTGTTAGTTTTACCCATTTGAGTTGGCCCTGGCTGGGTTTAGACGGTCGACCACTTAGGCTTTTGTTGGCGAATGCAATAGCCTCCTATGTTTTATTTTGTTCTACGATTTATTTTCCTTTGCGTCGATTTCTTCCATTCGTCATATTTACTAGTTTAGTCTTTTATACTTCGTTTTATCATTCATTACTACACCATTTTTCAACCATTTAACGATATTTTATGCGATTAACCATTTCATATTATTTAATATAGTCTACATACCAATTTCATATCATTTATATCTACATTTTAATCATCTCCATATAGATAACATTTATATTTTATATAAATCATTTATTAACTTCTATAAATCTCTGATTTTAACATTTTATTATGTACACATTATATCATCTTATACATATTATTAACTTAAAAAATGGATCAACATCGAGAATCAAATGAAAGCATCAATTTAATCAAAATAAAAGAAAAAGACAGAAAAGTAAAATGAGACACAAGAATTAGTGGTTCAGTGTAATCTCCGGCCTATGTCCACTTCAATCTTTATTATTAGTAATTATCTCTCTAGATTACAACTAGTTATCTCAGATCTGACCGCTAATAAATGGATTTTATAATTACAATGGAGTTTTTAGAGTGTTTTTGAGGTAGACGGTAGGAGTGAAGAAGAAGAAGGAGTTCCAGATCCAAAAGCTAGAGAACCGAAGAAGATCCCGTTTTGGTTGCAGGTAGGCTGGAATTTATAAGGAAACAAGTGTGCTAGTTCAAAAGCCGACTTGTAGTGAAGTCCAGAAGGTGGCTCAAAGTTGCATAAGTGAAGTAGAAGACCCATGAGTCAATAGAATAACTCGGTACCGAGTCAAATAACATGGTACCAAGTCAAATCACTCAGTGCTGAGTTATTTTTACTCGTCCTTATTGAGCTTCGTCAATTTGCTAGTTTTTCTATCTCCTTCTTGAGTTATTCCAAGCTCTTTTCTTTCGATTTTGAGTTGATTCTAACGATATTTCTCTTAGCTTTTTCTTTACTTTCTTCTTGTTAATCCTTGGAATTTCTCATTCAAATCACTAGAAAATCACTTGAACATGGTTATTGGAGTATCACAAGAGGTATATGGTGTTCAAGAAACAATAAGAGTCGACGGAATAGGTCGATGCCGATCAAAACAACTTAGGGCCGAGCTGTTCCCTTAGCTAATTTTCCACTCAAACTTCTAGAGTACAATTCCCTAGTCCTTTTGATTGTGTTTCCAAGTTTGTGAATCATTTCATCCTAGTTTCATCTTCTAAGTCTAGCTGGAATCCATTTTGACTCAACAATGGGTTTGCACGTATATAATTCCTTTAATCAATATCATCAATTTCTACGACCAAAACCATTTTATATTATACTATGAATACTCCATTTATATGGATCCATTTACTTTCCCGTCAATTATAAATAATAAACGGTACATAATCATCTTTAATTCGAAATTTACCATAGATTTAGATCAAAAACCATGATATATAAATATAGTTGTATTACTTGTAAAAGAGACAGATTCCACTCACTAAAAAAACAATCAAGGCCTCCATTTTGATAATAATACGCCAATCTCTCCAACTATCCCGAATTAGATGATATCATACATTTCCAACGGTTGAAGCTTGAAATTTGGAGGATTCCTTACATTACGGATATTAGAAGTGAATGGATTCCTGTCCACTCCTCCAAACTCTGGTCTAGGTGTCCATCTCTAACTACTCTTCTAACCATCTCAACTATCCAATTGTTGTCATCTAACGAAAATCTTAGACCGTCAGCTGCATTCGTCCCCCAGCTCCCATAGAGGATCCCCGATATATTTTATGGCACATACTCCATTGGTTGCACATTAGCATTCTAGCCTGCTCCTTTGGTAACATTTTGTCCTCCACTCCTATGGAGAAGCTCTGGTATATGTTCCTTTGATCTTTGGTCATTCATGTTTTGATTCGCGTTTCTAGTTCTAGCATTACCATTCCTGGCATCCCAATGGCCACTCGACATGCCCCTTGTATCGTTCTCTTAGTACCAAGGTGATTTAGTTTGATACTAAGTTGTTCTGCTTTTGGAGGCGTCGCTTTAGTTTACTCCACTCCAAAATTTGAATCCATCTCCTAAATAATGTTTTGCATAACATATTTAATCCTTTGGCATTCAAAACCCAATTAGAACAATTTTAGCCTTAAAATCGAAATGAACATTTATCAAACAAACTCATTTGAATCAACATATCATCATTAAAATCATCATATAAGATTTAAACTTAAACCCGAAAGCAAATGTTCATTAAGAACGAAAGGGAGATGGTTTTGACTATTATTCGCCTTGATTTAGATATGGATTTGAGATTTAATGTTGCTTAATTCTTCCGCTTGATTCCTTAGCTTTTACTTGATTTTTTTTCTCTTATGTAATGTCCGGCTTGAGCTCCTCTTTGTTTATGTTTTAAAGTTTTGAACTTGTGAAATGAGAATAGGAATAAGGGTTTAGGGGTTAAGGATATGGTGGACGGTTATTCCTTATAATGACCTTAGCCTTATTCTCTTATTAGTTATCAAAAACCATTTACATAAACCCATTCATTTAAGTTTACATTTAGTTAAGCACGACCCCTAATTCATTTTCAAATCTCAATTCCCTTATCTCTCAAATCTTTACATTATTCTATTTAATTTACGTAATTAAATCTCTTGAATAATGGTATTTAAAATTAAGGGTGTTACGGGCTCCCCTAATTCAATAAGGACTAAATACTAAACATAGTAATCATCTATAACATCTCCTAACTACTATACTAGCCTACCTGACTAACAATAGTCTATATAAAGCAAATATACAACATACCCTCATAGTAGATCAGGATAAGTATCTCCAATCCTGCCTTCTATCCCCTAAGTACAGTCCTTCTCGTTGTCGATCCACTAAAATTTCACCAACTTAACTGTCTTCTTCCTTAATCTCTTCTCATCTCTCGCTACAACCCGAACTGGTTGTCTAACAAAAGTCAAGTTTGGTTCTACTATAAAATCTTCTAACTCCATTGGAGGAATTATAGTCTTTAGATCATGCACATACTTGCGAAGGTAAGATACTTGAAATACATTATGGACCCCTTCCATACTGCTCGACAACTCTATTCTGTATGCGAGCTTCCCGATCCTCTCTATAATAGGGAATGGACCAACATATCTTGGTGCCAGTTCCCTGAATTTATGAATCGTACCTACCTTTCATCGGTGATAACTTAATGAAAACTCCATCTCCAGCTGAGAATTCTAGATACTTACGCTTCTTATCTGCATAGCTCTTCTATCTAGATTGAGCTTCCTTAATCCTTTCTCGGATCAATTCAATCTTCTATGTCGCCTCTCTAACCAGATCTGGACCTAAGACTAACCCGTCTCTAGTTTCCAACCAACATGCTGGTGATTTGCATGGCCTTCCATACAAAAATTCAAAAGGCGTCTTTCCCATACTAGTATGATAAGTATTATTATAGGAAAACTCACCCAAAAGTAGGTGAGCTTCCCAAGATCTACCAAAGTCTGGCACACAAGCCCTCTATAAATCCTCGAGTATCTTATTCACTCTCTCTGTCAACCATATGCCTGAGGGTGATATGCAGTACTCATCTTGAGCTTGGTACCTAATACATCTTGTAGACTCTTCCAAAATTCACTAGTAAACAAAGCATCCCTATCACTGACTATACTATTAGGAATTCCATGGCCAGTTTAACTATGTTCTTCATGAACAACTTAGCAAAAACGTGTGTCGTCCTGGTTGACTTAACTGGAATGAAATGGGTGCTCTTGGTCAACCTATCCACTAAGAACCATATACTTCGATTTCCTCTATTTGACCCTGGCAACCCGTCTATAAAATCCATGGCTATCGAATCCCATTTTCAAATTGGAATATCTAAAGGTTGAAGCAATCCACTCGGCTTCTAATATTTGGTCGTCACTTATTGGCAGTTCACACACTGCCTAACCTACAAGCCAACATCCTTCTTCATACCTTCCCAGTAGAAGCCCTTCCTCATATCTTGATACATCTTGGTTCCTCCAAGATGAATTGTAAACTTGGATCAATGACATTACCCATCCTCCATATTCGGAATGCACAATCGTCCATTCTTACTCAACCATCCCCTCTGGTCAAGACTAAAATCCTTTAAATCATCGATCCCTATCCCAACTTCAGACCTTCTAATCTTCTTGGCTAATAATGGATCATCTTTCTGCTTAGAAGCAATTCTTTCTATTAATACTGGTCGAATTTCCAAATGGGACAACATGGCGGTGCTCTAACTAGAACTATCAGTCAATCTTAACTGCACACTAAAAGTAGTCAAAGCTTCTAAATCTTCCGTTCTGCCAACATAGCTATCGCCGCATTCTGATATTTTCTACTAAGAGCATCCACTACTTTATTTCATTTACCAAACTTATACTTTATACCAAATCATAAGCTGCTAAAAATTCTAGCCACCTTTGTTGTCTCATATTCAACTCCTTCTAAGAGAATGAATTCTTAAGGACTTATGATCTATGTATAGCTTAAATTTCTCCCCTAAGATAATGTCTCCATATCTTCAATGTGAAGATCACCACAGCCAACTCCAAATCATGAGTAGGATATCTCACCTCATGCGATCTAAGCTGTTGTTAAGCGTAGGCAATAACTTTACCATTCTTCATCAACACAGCTCCTAATCCAGTCCCACATGCATCAGTATACACCACCAACCCTTGGTTTCCATTTGGAATCATTAACACAGGCACATTAGTCAACAAATACTTTAACTTAAGGAATGCTTATCTATCAGACCAAATAAACTTCATGTCCTTCTTGGTCAACTTAGTCAAAGGCGCTGCTATCTGCGAGAATTCCTTAATAAATCTCTGGTGATAGCCAGCAAGTCCAAGAAAACTTCTAATCTCAGTCACCCTCTCTGGTCTCTTCCAATTATTAACAACTTATATCTTATCAACTGATAAACCTTTCTTTGAAACCATGTGACCAAGAAACTTAACTTATTTTTTCCAAAAATGACACTTGGAAAACTTCGCTTTTAGCTGATGCGGCCTCAACGTCTTAACTACTACTCTTAGATGATCTTCATGCTCCCTTTCATCTTTAGTATATACTAAAATGTCATCTATGAATACCAAAATGAACCTATCCAAGTACCCTCGGAAAATCTGGTTCATCAAATCTACGAAGAAAGCTGGTGCATTCATTAACGCGTATGGCATTACTAGCCAATCATACGAACCATACCTGTGTTGAAATGATGTTAACAAAATACTATCCTCTACCACTCTTAATGATGGAAACCTATTGCAAAATTCAATCAGAAAATATTCTGGCTCCACACAACTAATCAAATAGACCATCAATCCTTGGCAAAAGATACTTATTTTTTCTTGCCCTCTCGTTTAGCTTATAATAGTCGATACACATCATTAACGATCCATCTAGTTTCTTCACGAATACCATGGCGCACCCCAAGGCAAACTGCTTGGCCTAATAAAATTCCTCCCTTACATAACCACTAGTTGCACCTTCAATTCTGTCATCTTGGTCGGTGTCATTCTGCTAAGTGGTCTACTAACAGGTTTTTCTCCTGGCACAAGATCTATCCGAAACTCAACGGCTCGTTTCGATGTTAATTTTGTAATCAGCTCAAAAACATCTGCAAATTCTCTTGCTACATGATCCTGACTTAACTCTTCCTCTACATCTATAGCACTCAACAGAGTACAAGCACTCCGGTTATATTCACTTATTGAGAGTATAATTCGGTTATGACTATCAATGTGTCTTAGCGATATTTCCCTATCTTGGAAAAATATCCTATCCCCATATCTACCCAACCAATCCGTACCCATAATGATCCTGAAACCTATGAAATCAAAAACATACAACCTGCATGCAAACTCATGACCTAACAAGTCAAGTTCTATTTGGTCACATCTCATCCCTAGAGTTGCATACCCTCCTATCGGATTCACAACCTTAAGGAAGTAAAAAGGTATGTAGGTTCTAAACATAGCCTATCAACCAAACACTGTGATATAAATGAATGCGATGCACCGGTATCAAATGGTACCCTAGCTGGTATATTATGAATCGAAAGCGTACCTTCTATTACAAACTTTCCCTTCTCAGCAACAGTTGGTTTAAAAGAAGATGGTTCCAATGCAAAGTGCTTTCCCTTGTCTGCCCTGACTGGCTCTGGACAGTGGTTCCTACAATGCCCAACCTGGTCGCAGTTAAAGCACTTCACACCCTTCTTATATGTGGCCTTCTCCCCCTTTCTAGTTCGGCATTCATAAGCATAATGACCTCACTTGTCGCACTTATAGCAGACAAGTTAAGCCTTTGCTTTCTTAGCAACTTTCCCCTTCTGGGTTTCCTTCGTCTTGAAGAAATTCCTCTTCTTACCAAGAGAACTCTGGGTTTTAATCTGCTACACCTTCCTATACATGGCAAGCATTTCCTCATGTTGGATAGCCATTTCCATAACAACATTATAAGGATCTCCAAGATGTGGCAAGGTCGCACTAGTAATGTTGGGTCTCAACCCCTAAATAAACTTCTCATTCCTCTTGATGACGATGTCAAGCATAGCATATCCATATCTGGATAACTCATCAAACTTTACAGCATACTGAATCATCAATATCTTGTCTTAAACCGAATCCATGAACTTCCTCAACAATGCAGACATAGCAGCTTTAGACAAAAACCTATCCTCGAATCTCCTATGGAATTCCACCCAAGTCAATTCTTCCTTGGGGACTCTTGCTGTAACACTGTTCCACCAATAAAGCACAGTTCCCTGCAACTCCCTAGAGGCTAGTCTCCGCTTCATCTCATCATTGAAATCTAAGTCTGCAAATATTCTCTCACAATGAAAAAGCCAATTCTCAACTTCTATGGCATCCTTAGTACCCAAAAACGGCTTCCCATCCATACTGGTATAATATCTGCTCAACTTAGCATAGTTGTTTCCAACTGGAACCACGGGATTAGCTCCTCCAACATTCCCAGCCAATCCTGCAGCTACTCTAGCTTGCATCAAATTGACGAAAATATGATGCATCATCCCCATAGCCACTGGTGGATTTCCAGAATCTACATTGGCATCTATATTTTGATTAGCATTTTCCGGTCAACCCTGGTTCCTCCTGGTATTAGGTCGAACATTTGCATTTGTTATGGTGCTTCCTCCATTAATATTTTCGCTTCCATTTCCTGCCTCCATATCATCCTTTCTCGTAGATCTACATACGAGCCTTAGTAAGATACAGAAGAACGGTCTAAGAAAGGGGAATACATGCTTTTATATATATATATATATATATATCAAATACAAGTACATCACTATAACATTAACTCAAACCTCGATCTTATTTTCTAATTCATTGGATTATGTTCTGAAAAAGCTTTTAGGCTTTAATGCTTTCTTTAGTTTTCATAAACCTATGCTCTGATACCAACTTGTAACATCCCCCACTTGGAGCCCAAAACTAATGGCTACGAATGCTGTAGTCATCTATAGTTATTAATCCTCGGTGACCAAATGCGTAACGTTAGATACATTGATACAATAGAAACACATGGATATGGAGAATGTTTAAAACTATTTAAACAAGTTTTCTCATTCCATTTCAAAATCATTCTAGATTCATTACATAATCCCAAATTCGAGAACCACGTAAATAAAAATATAATTATTACAACATACGCCAAGAGCAACATATGAAGATGCCCACTTAGATGATCAGAGTATATATATATAAGCAATTAAACAACTTTTACTTTACATCAAACACTGCGGAATCAAAAAGAAAAGATCTCCTATTTAGTTAACTAGCCTCTTGCTCGTCTTTGGAATCTTATTCCTCTAAGGAGAACCTGAAAAACCCTTACCCTCAGCCTACTCAAATTAATTTGGAGCACCCGAGAGTTTAAGGGGAAAAACATAAACTTTGAGTTAGAAATAAAGCCTGGTATGAATAATAACCTACCATCTCGTACCATTTAGATATCTGGTGAGACCACACCGCTTATCAGAACTGGTTCTCCTTCACCAGTATCTTATCAAAAACTTATAATAATCATATACTATGCTCTTGCATCTACAGTGGTTAAAAACATAGGAATTGAGAATATTATGATGATCAAGTAAAATATCTTGGATTTCCCATCCTCATTCATTTGACTACCTGTCATAGCTATAGTTTCTAGGGTCACTATTAACCTATTAGTTTTCACGGGCTAACTAATAACTTGTTATAGTTTATGGACTACCCGTCCTATTTTATAGTTTTCTTGGAATCGCTAAGAACCTATTGGCCCCTGCAAATAAATTCATATAATTATTTCATGGGTTCTCCCTGAACCTATTGCTCTCTCCAATAACTTTTCTTTTCATAGTTTTCATGGGTTGATTATGAACGTATTGACTTCTGTCAAAAAATTAATCCGGATATAGTTTTCTTGGGTTCACTACAAACCTGTTGGACCCTGCCAATAACTCTCTTTAAACATAGTTTTCATGGATTCACTATGAACCTGTCTCTACTGACAACTTCTTAAATAGTCTTTGGGCATCCTATATTCTGGTCTACCTGACCTCTTGGATGCAATTCTATTCATTCAGGACTTACTTAGTTTATATTTACTACCGGGTTAACCTACCTGATTATTCAGCCCTTACTCCCTAAAATACAGTTATAGGTCCATTACATCGTGAATAAATTTATAGAAGAAGCACACCCAAAAATAATACCGACATCTTTGGTTTAATATTTTGAAATCATTTCCCCTTAGAAATTTGGTTAATCCCTTTAACCCATCAGTTTTATCAAGGAAAGCTTCTTTGAAAACTCCAATTTAAAAGTGTTTAAAAGCTCTTTTATAATGCCATGTGTTTTACTTCTAAAAATTGAGATTGGGTTCTTTGTTTTGAAAACTAAGGCTTTTAAAACCATAAGCCTTTACTTTCAAAAACATTGAAAAACTTCTTTCGAAAGCATTCAAATCTTCTTTTCAAAACACTAAGCATATGTTTTCTGAAACACATTAAAATATCTCTTTCGAAACCATTGAAAGTACCCTTTTCGAAACCATTGGGTTTAATCTTAAACATATCTTTTTGGATCTAAGTGAATACAAGCAAAAGTACCCCTTTCGAACTCATTAAAATGCGCTTGGGGAAAAAGATGGCTTCGAAACCATCCTTTCACAAGCATTTATCTTTAAGTTAAAATAATATGAAGGATAACATTGGAACCCCTTTTGAAGCCATTTCCTTCGAAACCTTTGATATAATTGCTACTGGAGCCCTTTCTAAAGCAATGGGAAGTGGCTTGGTATTTTTATAAAACAAAAGCTAACTTTTGAACTCATTGATGATTTCAAGCCTTTCGAAAGGTATAAAGACGGCAGGGTGGTTTCGATTAGGTTCAAGCTACCTTTTCGAAAGCATTGATTTAAAAAAGGCAACTCATTCAAAAGCTACCTATTAAAAACAAGAAGGCAGAAACCTCATCAAAAGGAGTATTAAACCTTCCGAAAGCATTCTTTTAAAAATAAGGCAAGCGACATTTCTTTATAAATAAAAGCAAAGGCTTCAACCCTTTAAAAGCTTGGTTTCAACTCCATACTTACCGCATTTCTTCAATCCACTATGTACCAAAGCTTTGATACCTTGTGTATTGGTTTTGACATGGTTGGGGCGAAAGTATAGGGTTGAAAGGTAGCTATTGAAAGTGGCAAAATAAAAAATTTATACAAAAACTATTTTGTTTCCTTTTTAGGTAAACGCTTTACAACTCCTACTTGTAAAAATATGATTGGTTGCCATAAACTTTATCAAAATCTTTTCTAAAAGACTACCGAATTTATTCAAAAATTAATTGAAGTAATTAACAAAATAGCCCTTCCCTTTAACAAAAAATTAAGACATTTAAATCCTCCTTCTTAAATAATTTAATTTACGTAATAAATTACTTTGGAAAAATCCCCAAAAATCATAGGAATTCACTTTTTATATGGTAACTAACATATATAAATTCTGGACCCAAATCTTTTATATAACAGCCGAAATAATAATTTAAACCTAATTATTCGTATCTTCCTTTGAAAATTCATAATAAACTATCCATAGCTTGGATAGTTACTAAAATTTGAATACATCTCCAAAATAATGTTTTACATAACATGTTTTATCCTTATGGCATTCGAAACCCAATTGGAACGATTTTGGCCTTAAAATCGAAATGAACATTTACCAAACAAACTCGTTTGAATCAACATATCATGTAATCCAAGCATGTCTTCATTAAAATCATCATATAGAATTTAAAATTAACCCCAAAAACATATGTTCATTAGAAACAAAAGGGAGATGGTTTTGATTATTACTCACCTTGATTTGGATAATGACTTGAGTTTTGATGTTGCTTAATTCTTCTAACTTGATTTCTTAGCTTTTACTTGATTTTCTTCTCCTATGTAATGGCCGGCTTGAGCTCCTCCTTGTTTATGTTTTAAAGTATTGAACTTGTGAAATGGGAATAGGAATAAGGGTTTATGGGTCAAGGATATGGTGGATGGTTATTCCCCATAATGCCCTTTGCCTTATTCTCTTATTATCAAAAACCATTTACATAAACCCATTCGTTTAAGTTTACATTTATTTAAGCATGACATCTAATTTATATTCAAATCTCAATCCCCTTATCTCTCTAATCTTTACATTATTCCATTTAATTTATTAAATTAAATCTCTTGAATAATGTTATTTAAAATTAGGGGTATTACATGTTCCAAGCTCTTTTTCTCCAATTTGAGTTGATTCTAACGATCGTTCTGTTAGCTGTTTTCTTTGATTTTTTCTTGTCAATCCTTGGAATTGCTTATCCAAATCACTGGAAAATCACTTGACCATGAGTTATTGGAGTAGCACAAGAGGTGTATGTTGTTTGGAAAGCAAAAAAGGGAGGAATAGGTTAGTGCCAACCTAACAGCTTGGCGCTGAGCTGTTCCCATAGCTAATTTTCCACTCAAACTTCTAGAGTATAATTCCCTAGTCCTTTTGATTGTGTTTCCAAGTTTGTGAATCATTTCGTCTAGGTTTTAGTCTTCTATGTCAGTTGGAATCTGCTTTGGCTCAAAAGCAGGTTAACACATGTATAATTCCTTTAATCAACCTCTAGCATCATCACTTTTATGACCAAAACTGTTTTTATATTATACTTTGAATACTTCATTTATATGGATACATTTACTTTCTATAAATTATACATATTAATAGTAGGTAATCATCTTTAATTTGAAATTTACCCTACATTTAGATCAAAAACCATGATATATAAATATAATTGTATTATACGTAAAAGAGATCGATTCCGCTCACTAAATAACAATCAAAGCCTCCATTTTGATGATAATACGCCAATCTCCTCTGCTACCCAGAATTTGACGATCCATAAATCCTCTCAATTTTATTTGAGATTGGTATCCACGAGCAGCCTTTGCATTGCTCATCGATTTTATATAAAGTTTGTGCAAAATGGTGAATAAGTGGGAAAGTTATTGAGTTTTTAAGTTGACAGTAGAAGTGGGGTTACGAGAGGGAGGGGACGAAGAAATTTAAAAATGAATTTGTAAGTTGTTCTTAGAGTTATATAATTGGAGGGTATGGCCTTTCAATTTTGAATTTGAATTGTTGGCTTTCAACATGTTTAGCCCGCTACAAACCTGCAAGGAAAAGCGTCTTTATCTCCTTCATATAAACTTTAATTCAAACATTCATATAGTCGAGATTAATCAAAAAATCTAATATATGTGATGGTGTAACTCCCGTCGCTAATTCTATTGTTTTTAAGATCGTAATTTTACCCCTACTAATTAAATTTACTAAAATATCCTTTAAATTTAATTACCGAAATGTACGGGGTGTTGCAAATTTCAAAGTTGAACTCTGAAGTCACTTATTCGATCGCTGACAACTATTAATTAACTGAATTTACTCTAGCCATAGATTTTGGACTTTGAGTCAAAATCCAATTATGGTGACATTAACTTTTTATATAAAATGAGAAGAATTCTCTCTTGCGTAGAAATTGATTTCTTGCACCACATCAAATGCCAAAAAATGGTCGTAACTCGAACCAATAATCAGTGAAACTTCCATAATCAAAATACGTAATTCATGTGAAAAATCCATGATGCTCTCTAGTCAAAAGATTACTACACATCATCACATGAGATCTTTCGCTTTGACTTAGATACAGTTGATCTATAGAAGACTTCTCAATGTGTCATGCTATAGTTAATTTGCAACTTCTTGGTATACCGTAATGATTATGTGTAAGTAACCGTCCAACATTTAGAGAGCACTACGTACACTAGTATCATAGGTGTATCGATATCCCTTTCTCAAAACACCTTGACTAAGAACATTAAGGATAAAAATTCACTCATTTATTTAATCATTTCAATGCTCATGAATACTAACGCTTTCGTAATCACTATTGATTTATATATTTAGTCCTAGGGAACTAATATTGTATGTATTCAATATGATCATTAACATTATTATATATATCAATATATTTACATGCAATAGAAACAAAAACTATAAAATCAACTTTCATTTTAAAAAAGGTTCTTTTATAAGAGCTAAGTGTACAATTATACAATCGAAAAATAAGATACATGCCCTAAGGGCTTACCCTCAACTCTATCATTCTCCATTTGCACTTTGGCCCAATTATGGTACCTCAAACCATACCTTTCAATCAGTCTTCCTATAGTAAATTGAGAAAGTACCTTAGTGAGTGGATCTGCAATATTATCCTTAGTATATATTTACTCGATGACCATTTCTCTTCAACTGATAAATAGTTTTATCATGCGATACTTACAGTGACTGTATCTGAACTTCTATGAGGGCACAAGTTCCTTTTGCAATCCAGTTGCTTCATTAAAATTACAATAGACAAATATTGGATCTTCAAGTTCGAAATTTCTTAGCTCTCAAAAAATTCATAAACATACTTCCTCCTTTGTTCCCTTATTCCAAGTGGTGTACTCGGCCTTTACAGTTAAATATACTACAACTTCTTGTTTGGTGCCGTTATCAAATTATGGCACCTCTATTGAGGATGAAACCAAATTTCAAGATTAATTTGCTTTTATCTATGTCACTATTATAACATGGGTTGGAATACTCCTTTAAAAGGGGTTTTGTTATCTCCAGTTTAATGATTAACCTTACTACCTATTTGTGATTTCATTTGGACTTGACACACACACACACACATACACACACTTGTTGCACCAAATGCACAAGATACATAGGTTCTTAGGACAATATTGTATATATAATGGATCTTAATGTCGATGCATATAGAATCCTTCTTGTATTCTCCCACTATTTTCATTTTAAATGTTTCCTATAAAGGAAAATTCCAAATTGCATAGGAACATTAGCTTTCTTGGGATTTTATACTAAGCATTTTAATATGGAGTTTTGTACATAGATTAGGACACTCCTTATACCTTACTCGACATCGGTACACTTAGTATATATAATGCCTTGTGTAAATTGTATATCAAAAGAAATCATGTGTAGCTTTAGTTTAACCAATTATAACATATGTACACTATACCAATCGATAGTAAATCGTTTACATATTGTTTCATTAAAAATGTCATAGCACTTTTTCATTTTATTTCTTATAGGTACATGCTTCCTCTATATTTCGACTTTGATCAAACAATTTTATTACCTTATAAAAAAATAGTTGTTCCAACTCCGATATTCTTATTTAAGATCATGAGAAGATCTAACAAGTCTATAAGCTTTGCTAATACTCCTACTGAACTGGAGAACCTTTGGCTACGATGTTCATACAACCGCTTCTAAATCATAAATTCCATATATCATAGTAATAGTATGCAATAGTTGCAAATAGAATCTGAATGGAAATAAGAGAGCGATCGGTGAAAATGTTTTGTCACAATTGACATTTTGAAATTTGAATTTTTTTTTCTCATCACCCTTGCTATGCAAGTCTATACTTTCCACCTGAATTAATCTTCCAACTTTAGATCCACTTGCAGTTCTGTGGGTATCATCCCCTTTGAGTACATTTCCAAAGTTAAAACTTTGTTAATGTACATGGAATTCACTTTGGAATCGTAGCATCAAGCCATAAGGCATAGTCTATACCTTCCATAGCTTATCGAACACAAAGGGAGTTGTCATCATAATCCTCTTTCTTTCCATTGATGGAAAAATTGTATTTTCTCTTTGATGTGTAAGATAATTATTAAACCTTCCGATATGGAATGTCGCTTGGGGTATAATTGAATTTATATCATCACCTTGATTGAATTCCATATTAGATTTTATGATTTTATCCAAGTTTACCATACTTCCATTGATTTCACTTGTAATGATCCACTTTTTCTTATAGTTTGAGCGGATAATCAATTATACATGACCCACTAAAATTGAATGGATAGACAGATGGTTAGCGGAAACGAAATGGAAAGAAGGTAAGAAGAAATAATGCAACACAGAATCTCATAGCGGAATGAATAATCTATAGTATACAACAAATGTTTACACAGAAGAAAATTGTAATACACATACACACACAGAGACATCAATCAGAAAATGCTAACCTATTTTAGCCCAGAAAGTTATAACAAGATGTCCTCATAATTCCCGATAAATACAATAATGAATGTAGCAGAAAAATAACCATATATATGAATACGTCTTTGGGCCTCCAGCTCAACTCCTAAAGTTCCAAAGCATCCGAACTAAATCTGTAATATGCTCGGTCTGACCTGAGCATTTAAGAAAAAAAGGCCTAGGTCAGTCTGGTAAAAACCAGCGTCAGAAACTTAAATCGCAAGGAATTTTATTTATTTTAATATGTTAAATCTTTTAAAATCAAAGGTATCTCGTAAGACTCTGCCACATATAAACATGGATGGGTTTTTACCTTATAATAACCAAAACATTTCTATAGAAAATCTAGTGATATTATAATAGTGCCTAAGACACAAATACTTATTAATCATAGCCGAAATCATTACATTAAATAAATTCTAGCATAGCAGGTATACAACTAAGACCGTAAAGGCATATATTATAGAATAGATTCCTTACAATGACTGGGCTACTAGGGTACTACTCATCACGATGCATCTCTAAATAAAATAACATCGAGGACCTCGTTGGGATCCCTTGCCAATACAAAACTGGTCAACCACTTGACTAGCAGTACCGAATATGTTCATCCCTCCGTTAATGGGCCCCGAAGCATATAAATGAGAGATAATGTTGACTCTAGATAGGGATGATCATACCCTAATTAAGAGCGACTCACTTAGCCCTGTTGCATCTCCAATGTTTTAACCATTCTCGGTTGATGAGACTTAAGGCTACGTTTTACCTTTTTGAGTAGCAAACCCACTTGGAATGCTACACTACCTTCCAAGCAGTAATGCAGTGCCAGCATTCATTCATACAAGTTCAATCTGGGATTGAATGAAACCGAAGGCGCCACTTCTACTACATCTATTTTGGAATCACCCTCAGGATTAATAGCAAGCAGCATTTGCACTACGAAGAGCTTTGTCTTCTATTCCATCATCTTCAAGATGTCTTCACTTTGCAATGCTTGAGTTGGATCGAAGTGGTTTTCGGACAACATATCTAATCCCGATCTCATCGAAACAACTTCGATAATTTTCGATAAACTTAACCCCGGTTCGTTAGGAAATAATTGTCAAAGATAAGAGCAGAGATCACCTCCTAACTATAAGTAGATGGATTTCCTTATCATTTGTCCTAGAAGTACGAAATGAGCTTATACGTACAATATAGCACCACCAACGGTAACTGTACCATATAATCCCCATGTTTCTTCTAGATATTTCCAAAGCTACGTTTTGGTCCTGATTTTTGATAGTCGAATTTAACTATAAAATGAACAAACATTCCAAACAAAGATTACATTTCCTGGTGAAATCACTAAGCCTCATTTAACTAAATTTCCGTTAATTCGATTCTCTTAATCTAACCATTCATATACTTATCTCATCGAAATAAGTATATTCACAAACTATTTGTTTCAAAAATGCTTGAAAACTCTTCAAAATGGATATGGAAAGAATCATTCAATATTTACCATGGATCATAGTTTACACGCTGGTTACATCGCTATCGCAAAGAAAACATCATAAAGTGTAGGCAATCTCCACCTCATGAATTACGCCATGGAAACCGACCATTTCTTCTCAAACTCTCTCTTTATTTCATACATAGTCCCCAATTTATTTATAAAGATTCTTTATAAAATTCCAAGTTAAATTTAGAGCAACACTCTTTATAAATCTCAAATCATTTATCAAATTTCCCTATTCAAATCGTGAAACCACATTTGTAAATCTCTTTTCAAAAGTCATTCAAAACCCAGCCTTTTTTTCTAATTCAAAAACCTCTTTACAATTATATAAACCCCTTTGATGAATCCTTTTTGTTAAATAAAACCCTTTTTAGAAACCTTTGATTAAATAAACCTTTATAAGAATCTTTCGATGTTAAACCATTCCCTTTTAAAGTAAACGGTTTATTATTTTTAACCTTCTTCTTATTAACCATTTATTATCTAAAACATGTTTAACAAAACAATTCCATCACCACCTAACACATGTCACATAGTGAGTTACTATTAAAACACCATTTTTATTTAACTATCTTTAAACCTTAAAATAATAACTTTAGAATGACACAAATAATATATCGAATCAACTTTGACCAATATTATAATAAGGATATATTAACTTTAAAATATAATAAAATAATTAATTATTAATAAAAATTAACTTATAAATAATAATTAATTTAGAATCAAACTGTTATAAAATAACTTTAATTAAATAATTAGTTAACTTTTAAACAAATAATTATAATAAAATTAAGCATTTTAAAACAATAATTAAATAACTTGGAAAAATGTTCTTAAATAACATTATGAAATACTTTAAAGACTCATAAAATTATTAACCTTTTATTTTGATTAAAAACAATAATCAATTAGCTTTAAAAACATTATTAATAAGTAAAAATTATCTTTAAAGTCTTATTAAAAATTAATAATTAATAACGATCATCTTTAATATAACTTTATTAAATAATTAACTTTCCAAATTAGAAAGAGGCCTAGCATGCCAATGGTACTCAATCAAGTCACTATTTATTCCATTACTATTCAAATTATAATCCAGGTATTTACATCACATCCCATATGTAAATTAAACTCATAATTAACAATTGATTATGAATACAACACTTATCCAATATTAATCAATTGGAATGTAATCAAGTGTCTAAGCTAATGTAATAGCAGAATAAGTTTATTTTCTGCTAAAAAATGTCCAATTTTGATTTAATTAATGGAGGTGTTTTATCCCACTTGATAAATATCTAATTACCATATTTAATCTAATTTAACTCAATGGTATTTTATTTGGCCAAATAAATATCAATAATTAAGGTATATGAATTTAAACAATACTATTAATTAATATAACATAATTTAAATCATGTCTATTTTCGTATGTCATAAATTTATACTTTTCTAAACTATCAATAAGTTACACTGCAATGTATTACTCGTTAATATGAGTCCAAGCAAAAATCCGCATGTAAAACGGATTTCATATGAGCAAGATAATCCATTTTTTAATCAACGCCTTATTTCATATAATAACTAAATGAGTTTAAAGGTTTCTCACCCAAGAGCTAAATGGGCCGAGCCCACTTGCTCCCACCCAAACCCGCATGTACAATCTTATTTCCCAAATACGTTTATCTATATATACCAAACTCCCTGAAGCCATTTGCATGCACGAGTCCTCGCCTACCTATCCCACCAACAGAGAGCCTAAAAGGCCACCTCGTTAAGCTCCTCCGCACGATCACTATGCCATCGCCATCGACTCCCTACAGCAGATTCCAACCTAGTAAAATCCCCCCAAGGCAATAACGCGCAACATTTTTTAGCTCCATTCCTTGCCAAACTTTGCCAATTGGAGCCACATTCGACCACAACCATCATGCCAAGTTTCAAATCTTCAATCAATGCTCAAATCGAAAGAAAATACTATGACGACCCGACTTTCAACGACCAGAAAGTTGTATCATCTTTAAGAAAGAAAGGGATAGAAAAGAGAAAAGAAAGAAGAGAAAGAAGAAACAACAACAGAATCTCAACAGCAAAACGAATAAATTATATTAATAACATAAGTATTACATAGTATACAACAACTATCAGAGTTACATAGACAATACATCACATACTAGACAGTTATAAACACCTGTCTAGTTATTACAACTCTATACAATACAAAGAAACCACTCAAAGATACCAACACAGTGGAACACTATATATCTACACGCAGAAGCCTCCTGCTCCATTGCTCCTCCATAATTTGTCAAAGCTGACCTGAATCCCTTGGCCACTCGTAAAAATTTGAGTACCCAAGAGTTTAAGAAAAACAGAAATAAACTCCGGGACAGACATGGGTCTGGTGTGAGTAACATGTTAAGGTTGCTTAACTTTGAAAAACCTTTGGAAAGAAAAGGTATCACGTAAGACTTCCCACACATAAACATGGAAAAAAAATTATCTTACGCTAACCAAAACATTTGATAGGAAATCCGGTGATATTATAATAGGGTCTACGGTTTTCAAGTAAAATACAGAAATAGATGGAATGCTTACATCTCACGTTCCAACATAGTTGGGAACAACTAATACGTATGACACTTATTGGAGATTGGATTCCATACAATGGCAGGGCTACCGGGGTACCGCCCGTCACAGTACGTGGCCTAGATCACCGTACCGAGGATCACTCCCAATCCCCTGCAACACAAAACCAAAACCATTCCTTACTGAACAGTCCCAAACAAGACCACCCCGCAGTTGTGATCAGCAACCGCACCACACAGCCGAAATAAAAGGGACATCTAGACAGGGGTAAATCTCGTCCTAGTTGGGCACGACCCACTTAGCCTTGCTGCACCTCCCCTGTTTTATCCATTCCCGGTTGATGAGGCTTGAGGCTATGATTACCTTTATAGAACACATCACTTAGAATGCTCATCGTCCACCTGATGATGTTCTGAAAGCATTCAATCCATACAAGTTCGTTCCGGGTTCGATCGAAACCGAAGGCATTATCTCATTACACTCATTTTGGAATCACCCTCAGAGTTAACGACGATAACGCTTACACTCTGAATCTTCATCTTCACTTGAGATTCATGACCTATCATTAATTTGGATCGAGGTGGTTTTCGGATATCCAAATATGGAAACCCGATCCCGGTCTCACCGAAATCCAAAATGTGTCTTTTAAGGCCAAGTTGTTTTAAAGTTTAAAACAATTTCAATTCATTATCTATATACACAGAGATAGATAATTCACAAATTCACAATGGATCATCAACATTATCATCGTAAGCAGATAATTCATATCATCAATATAAACAGATAATCCATATTATCATCACCAACAGATAATTCAAATTATCATTACAATGCAACCAAAGCATCCATATTACACAGCATTACTCATCTCATAGCTGAGATTACAAACCATTCAAGGCAACCAATTTCATCCATTCATACATAAGCAATGATTTAATGACCACACCATCTATAATTAATTTAAAGTAAATTAAATTAATTACCTTATCTCTAATTAATTTAAAATGAATTAAATTAATTACTTCATCATTATAATCCTGTCTAACTTAACCATTAATTAATTACAAATCAATTAATTAATCACTATCTCATTATTTTATTCAATTAATCATTCCTGATTAACAATTTTCTAATTACAATAAGTAATTATCCTTTAAATTAATTACACAAGTTAATTATATTTAACACTTTACAATAATTAACTTCTAATTACTTAACCAATTAATTAACTAAAAATTAATTACATTAATCCTTTATTAATTAATTACTTCATTTATTAATTATTCCTTGATTAACCAATTCTAAATTACACCATTAATTCATTAATAAATGATTTCTAAATTTCATTTTTAATTAATCTCTCTATTTAAATTAATTACATTAAGTAATCAATCTTCAATTAAACCACATATATTAATCACCCTTGATTAATAACATCTAGATATTAACTACCCTTAATTACTTCATTTCAAAAATTAATTATCTCAATCAATCCTTTGATTAATTACAAGGTAATTTAATCAAAATTACTTCCATTATTAAACCATCTTTAATTACATCCAGTAATTATCAAGTAATTACTTCCCTAAGTAATTACAATTCCATTAATTACATAAAGTAATTATTTATCAAATCATCAAGTGTTTAAATTAATTAAACTTAATTAATAAATCTAAACTAATCACATTAAACTCGACTAATTACATCAAGTAATTAATTCATTAATTACTTCATTAAGTAATTACACATAAACAATTAAACAAATGATTATTATTAATTAATTAATCTAATTAATTATTAAAATTAATCATATTAATTAATTGTTTAATAATCTTAAGTTAACGACCTTCATTAACTATTCTTAATTACTTTATTAAGAAATTAACTTAGATTAATCATCAATAATTACAAATTAATTAATATTTAATTAAAAATTAATTAATCTTTAATTAATAAATTAATTAAGTGTTAACTACACTTAATTAATTTTTAATTACTTGATTAATTAATCTTTAATCATTAACTAAAGTCTAATTAATAATCCTTAATTACATACTAATTAACCTTAATTAATTAACCTTAAGTCTTAATTAATCAATTTAAAAACTCTTAATTACTTAATTAATCATCCATATCGTTAATTAAATAAATAATTATTCAACTTAATAATTTAATGAATCCAAATCATTAAAATTCTATTCATCTTTAAGATAAACATTTCTTACTTAATTAAGCATTTAAAAGCAATTTGATTTCAAATTTACCTTAAATTCCATTTAAATTTCATTTAAATTTGAGATTTTAAAATGAACACAAATTTAACTTAACAAGGTTTTAAAAACAATTCAAAACCTTTTTATCTCACATGTTAAAGAAATAACCATTTTATAAAATAAGTTTAAAATAATATAAAACAAATTCATTTTTTTAATTGAAATCAATTTAAACATACACTTTAAACATTCCAAGTTATTTAAAAACAAATTTCAATTCAAAAATTTCCTTTAATTTCAAAACTGAAATACAACCTTAAATCTTCATTCCAGATTTAACTTAAATTTTAAAAGCTTTCCTTACATTTCAAATCTTCATTTTAAAATTCAAATAGTTTAACAATATTTTTAAAGTAATTAAACAATTTTAAATTTAAACTTTATTTTATTTTAGAAAACTGAGATTCAAACCCAAATTCTAGATTTTAAAACTAGATTTAAACTTGTTTTAAATTTTCTATTTAACAATTTAAACTTTCAGTTCAAATTCAAAATCAAATATACCTTTACACTTAAAAGTTTTTAAAACCAAATTTAAATTTCAAAATTCAAATTATTTCAAATCTCAGATTCAAGTACTTGAATTCATATTCTAACTCAGGTTTTTAAAAACTTAGTTTAAATTCCAGTTTACATTTAAACTTGCTTTAAAACTTTAAAACAGAACAGGTTTTCTGTTTTTGTTAAAACCTATAAACAATTTTCTACTCGAGCCAATTCTAAAAAGACTTCGAGTCAGATCCTAACCCGCTTCGAGCTACACCCTCAACTAACTCGAGACGAACCCGAGTAAACAAAACCCCACAAACCAAAAAATCATCCTCACCAGAAAATGATGCACAGTGCATGCACCGGCCATCGACCTATCTCCGATCAACCCTGATGACTGGAACAAGTCATCGATCACCAATGCATCCCATATCCATCACCAGTACCCTGTTTCCCCCTCGAAATCAAAATCGAGATTAAAATCCCAACCTGGAACGAAACTGAAATAGGCAGCAGCACCTACTTCAACCAAAACCTATCAACTCTCCCCCTTGAAGCTCCGACCACCGTCGCCTCTGAAACTCCGGCGAAGACCTCGTCAACCCACCATCTTTCAATACCCAAGATATAGTTGAACTAGATCGACTAAAATGGCCGAAATGATCGATTCTATCAAACCCAGTAAAACTAGGGTTCCGAAGCTTCAAATCACAATCAATATCTCCAATATGAATTACACCATAATTTGATAATTTTCCCCTCACCCCAGATCACTCATCTACCTCCAGAAGAAATTCCAACCCATTCGAAACTATAGATCATCAGAACTTTCCTAGTTTCCATTTCCAGTTCAAACATAAATTGCACTTAACGCCTATTACTAAAAATCTTAATTTTAGTTTTAAAATTCATATTTTGGTTCAAGGATTTCACTGATGTTTCTGAATTTATGAATTTAGAAGTTTAAATTTTCCACTTATACTATTTTGCTCTGTTATTTTTATTTCCAGGCAATACAAAAATTATTTAACTTATATAAAATGTTTTAAACTTTACTTTATCATGAAATAAACAAGTTTCATTCAAATACTAAATCATAATAGCAACCAGATCAAAAGAAAAAGAATTTTTTTCTTTATCAACTTTAACTTATACTATACACAGTCAGAAACATGGGTGAAACAGACATGCATTCATTCATACATATAGGTATACTCAACAATGTATTTGACAATATATATAAGCCTACTTATTTCCATGGATAAATCAAGCAACCATATTTTATACTTCAATTTTAAAATTTAAAGTTACTCATTTGAATTTTGATGAGCAGAGCACAGGTTTTTGAATAACCCTTGTGGATCTTTTGAAAACTTGCTTTTAAAAACTTTAAACTTGTTGCTTTAAAATGCTTCCAGCTTTAAAAGAAAATGCAGGCTTTTGTTTTGGAAATATACAGGTTAGCTCCAGATTTTGAAGAAGGGAATGCAGGTTTGCTTTCTTTTGAATAGGGAATGATTTTGCAGGTATGAGGATGAAGAGTTTGATTTTAATTTTGAAAATGGACCAGGGATTTTGATATGCATTTTTAAAGAGTGATTTGCAACTTGTTTAGAAGCTGAGTTGCATGCAGAAAATGTTACAAGGAATTTGATTCTCAGATTTGTATGATTTGCATTTTTTGAAGATGGTTATGGGTAGGGATTTTATCAGAGTTGTTTGATATGAGGAGTTTGTTTAGTGATTTTGTAGGAAATGAAATGAAGATTGTTTTTAGAGTGCAAAGTTTCAGCTGAAAATTTCTTAGTTTAGAAATGAAAATAAGAAAAGAAAAGGAATGGAAGAAAGCAAGTTTATATAACTAAATTTATGATTTATTTAAAATCAAAGAAAAATAAAAATTAAAACATGGAACTTGTCTAAAATATTCACACTTGTTAATTTCTTTGTTTGTTAACTTAACACATGTTAAACGAGGCTTTTATATATTTACACTTGTCTTTTAAGTAGCTTGTATTTATAATTAAGTGTTAATAAAAGCTTTTAACAAAATTAATTAGTTTATAATACTTAGTTAAATATATAAATATTTTTTAAAGAATAAAACCAAGTATAATTATAAATAAAATAATACATATTACTTTATTATTTGAAAATAACATTTTAGATAATTTAAATAAAATTTATAAAAGAGGTTATAAATTACTTGTTATTTATATGAATAAATGTTTCATTAATTAGTTGTATTTTAGACTTCATATCTAATTTACAAATCACATTTATTAATCAATATTTAAAAAAATAAAACAAATCTTATTATTAATCTTATTTAAATTTAAGCTAAAATCTTTTTTTTAATAATTAAACATTTATTTTATGTATTTAAAATCATATAGTTATCTATAAAATAGCTTTGAAAAGCTAAACATTAAATAAATCATAATTTTCGAATTACCAAAATATTGGAATTAGAAAATATGCTATATTAATTAAATTCAAAACCAAACTCATCCATTTAAAATATATACAAATATATATATACACACAAAATATAAATCAAAACAATTTATTGGCTTATTAAAAGATAAATTCACTAATTAAATATTTAATAAAAGAAGATTATTAAATCAATTCAAATTTATATTTAAAAATTATCAAATCAATTTAAATTTAAACACAGATTATTAAATTGATTATTGCCAAAAAATTTGGGATGTCACAAATATAAACCCTAGTTTTTCATGATCGTCGATCATCATCGCCAAGCACCATCGAAATCTCAACAAAAATCCTATTACTCCATATGAATCCAACGACACTTACGGCGTCGACTAATTCTTCATGGATTAAGAGAAATTAAATTTTGAAATTTATGAATAAACTTTCCCTCTTCTGAAATTTAGCAATTTCTCGATCGACATCGATGAAATCGAGTGCCGTCAATTTCTAAAAATATATGGATCGATACGAACAACTTTCATGTTGGTCACTCCAACGAATTATGATTAGATTAGAAGACAGTGGTTTTTGAAGATGAGAAAGTGTGGAAAAAAACTTGTTTACAGGGAAGTTTAAAAATGAAGAAAAAAGAAGAAACTCCCCATTAGATACATACATACATACATACATATGTATGTATGTATGTACACTCATCCAGTTACAGGCCCAAATCAAATCACTAATAAGGGTCCATTCCCATGTCAAAATTAAGGGAACAATGTGGTAGCTTGGATAAAGGAAAATATGAGGTAGATAAAAGGGAAAAGGGAACAAAAGAACAGGACTGTGGCTGGGTATGGTTGTACTGTGTGTGTATATAGGGTAGATTTGGTTTTGGGTTTTGGATTTTTTCCCATATTCCGTCACACTAAATGCGTATGCATATGAGCCACAAACAATAGAAAATTAAATACAATCATGCAGAACAATGTAACATGACCTCAAAACAAAACATAAAATAGAAGAGTTAACTTATTCGGTTAAATTTCAAAAATTCCAACATTTGTCGTAAACTACGTCAAAGGACAATTATATATTTTCCAAAATAAACATTACAGAAAAATTCTATAAGTTAAACTAAAAATACATCATCAAAAAATCAGATCTAAATTTGAAACATATAATTTATCATAATTTAATTACAAATTAAAATATTTAAATAATTAAAATACTCAAATTCAATGACTCCAAAAATACGGGTCATTGCATCACCATAATGAAATTTCTTCGTTTTAGAAGGTGGCTTTATCTTAAAAGAATTGCATTTTTTGGACACCCAGGTAAACCATATGCCTATTTAGCGAACCATCTGCAACATTCTGAGGAAGTATGCACCTACCCTATAACGCATACTTAGGTAAATCAAAGGAGACTACGTCATTAAGATTCGAACTCATGTCAAGCGATTTCTCTATAGGTGTCTTACCCATAACACATACTTATAAAAACTACGTATGTTCTATAATATGATAAGAAAATTATTCAAGTATAACCTAAGATATTAGACAAAATTAATTTAGCTTCGATTTTGTTAATGTTTACGTTCTTTAACACTAATTGTACAATTTATACCTTATACAATTTACAAAATGGTTTTTTCTGATTCCATATTTATTATTGATTCGAAAGCACTGTTTCAAGTCTCGTTTATCTCACCCGAGATCTCACTCGAGATATCACTCGAGATCTCATTTTTGAACTTGAGCGAGACGAGATTTAGCGAAATGAGACATTAAATTCTATTCATATATTATTTGACACTCATCTTGTTTAAGATATTAAGATGATCTCAAGCGGAATTTGAGATAAATCTCAATAGAAGGTCTTGTTCGAAGACATTAAATTTTGTTTATATCTTTTTTGATATTCATCTCATCTAACATATTTAGGCCTTAAGCAGAATTTGAGACAAATCTCAATATAACTCATTTGAAGATGTTTTTCATTTACATATTATTTTAACTCCTTATGTAGGTCCAAAAGAAATTGCACTCTAATTATTTTTCTACTAGCTTTCTATTTTTATTTTTTATTTTTTAACGACTGAGAAAAAATAGATGACCTTTTGTTTATTTTTTATTTTTAATATTCAAAATAAGTGGAATCTATTAATCAATACCAAATCAATCATATAATCACTCTTCTTTAAAAATAAGGATTAATATTATTGTTGTTTATGAATTATTTATGTTAATAAGTTTACATTTAGATATCAATTATCATAAAAATATTTCAAATATCAATTTTAGACTCTTAACTTACTCCAAGATAGTCCAAGATGGACTTTAAAAGCTAAGATGTCAATTCGAGATGTACACCTGAGGTACACCCATCTCACCTGAGATCTCATATCATATCAAATATTGGATTTAGAATTTTCGAGATGAGACACGACCAAATTTCGAGACTTAAAACCTTGGTCGCAAGCATATATTAGATAATATTTTATTGTACTTGTACACTACAATCATTGGCACGTATCCCCTAGGTAAAGATCTAATTCGACTTCACTCATCGTAAATTGAACCATGTCCAACAAAGTTCAATTTCTTCCTTATGAAATACAATTGAGTTGCAGAGCATGTGGACGAATAACTTAAGAGAGAATTGTAGTAAACTTTAGATACTACTGGAGTCATGTCTAGGATACTCAAATATAACCCCCCATATTTTCATTGATGTTACTCAGGATATTTAATTAGTAAATTATAATATAAGAAGATTAATGGATTGAAATTTAATTTAACTAAGCAGTAGCCATGGCATATTAATGAATAGATAAATGAATTAATATGGAGTTAAGTGTTAGGAAATAAGGGAGGGCAAAATAGGAAATAGGACGAACTTATACCCTAAACCCTTAGAAAATCAAACACACGTTCATTTCATTTTTCTCAAGCAAAATACCCTAAGGCCTGCCACCATTTTCAATCCCAAGAGAAGATAAAGCAAGGATTTTCAAGAGGAAGAAATAAATCAACATAATCAAGATCAAACTCATATCCTTAATCACAGAGCTAAGTGAATAATTACTACATCTCATTTTCACATGATTTTCAGTTTTAAGGTTAAATCTGAACTATTTGCAAGATTATGCCATGTTTTTGGATGATTAAATGATATATATGCTTGTTAACGATTTATGCTCATTCATATTGACTTTTATGATATATTTGATATGAAAACCCTTTTAAATTACATCTAATTACCTTGCGAATTTAAATGTAGATCAGAAATAATATTTTGGAGATGGGTTCCAATTTACATAATTCTTGAATTAATGTGGAGTTTATATTAATTTTCTAGTGAAGAAAATGATTTATTGGGTTATAAATTATTTACGACAAAATAAATAATTATTTGGATGATGACTTATATACGTTAGAAAAATGTTGAAAAGGATTTTCTAGAATTTTTATAGAATTTTCCCAAGTGTTTTGATAAATATATAAAATTATTTAAGATATGGGTCTTAAATGCTTTATATATTTAATTAAGGAGAAAGGGTATTTTGTAAAATCAATTATAGTTTAATTCTGAAATTATGGCAGCATTTTTAGAAAAAAAAATTGTAACTAATAAGAGTTTGACAAACAGGCAGGTTAGGTAAAAAGTTTACTTAAAAAGGTTTTAAATCAGAATTTCATGCCAAAAGAATGTTTCACCTATTTTGGTTTCGCCAAGATAGCTTTCGACTAAGACGCTCCAACTCCTTCCACAGACCAATGCACATGTATCAACATGTTGGTACACAATGAATTGGACAAAAGGTTGGAAGGGAAGAGTTGAAACCAAGGGGTTCCAAAAGGGTCGAAGCACCTTTTTGTTTAAAAAATTAAAGTAGTGCCTGCTTTGCTTTCATAAGGAGAGCTTTCGACTCGGTTGGCTTTTGACTGATTCAAATGTTTTAAAGAAAAGGTTTTGAATGTGTTGCACTCTTTTATTTTAAATAATGCTTTCAAAGGCGTCAAAACCCCTAGCTGCCGCCTTTCTACATTTTAAAGTAAATGGTTTCGAAAGGTATACTTTGTTTTTAAGTTAACAACTTCTCCAATGCTTTCGAAAGGATGGTTTTGACAACATCACTTCTTTACTTAGGAATAGGTTTTGAAAGGATGGCTTTCGACTTAGATGTTTACAAATGACCTTTCTGTTTTGATTGAAGTATAACCCAATGGTTTTGAAAGAGAATGGTTTCGACTTGAATGGTTTTGAATGGTGTTTTTCCACATGTTTTAAAATTAAACCCAAGTGCTTTTGAAAGGTTTGAGTTTCCAAAGGTTTAATACTTTCGAATGGTTTTGAAAGTGGTTTCGAAGGGGTGATTCCCAAAGGGTTTCGAAGGAGTCGAATGGTACTATTTTCTGATGGCTTCAAAGGGGTTGAAATAGAAGGTTTTCTAAAGGCAATATTTTGAAGTGTTTTAAGATATGATGTCTAAGGTTTTAATGCTTTCGAAAACAAGGTTTTCAAATGAAGGGTTTACTTTGTTTCTAAAGAGATGATTTCAATGGTTGTGAAATGGGTACATTCAGTGGATTTGAAAGGGGTACTTTCAAAGGTTTAAATGCTTTCATTAACAAAGATTTGAGCAAAGTGTATATATATATATATAAAACATGGCGAGGTGATTTTGAGTAAAGCATAATATAGTATAAATGTTTCCTTGTTTAAGTTTGGTTTAAAAAGTTTTAAATCAATTTCAGATGAAAAGGTTTTCAAGGAAATTATGGGAGGGTATCCCTAAGGAAAATGACCTAGATATTAGAATACGCCAGATAGTCCGTTTGTTACCTGATATGTATAATGATGCTTTAACAGTTTTAACCAGTTTTGGTTGTCGGAAAATATTTACAAAAGATATGTTTTAAAGAGAATGTTAGTGAGAGGAAACCAGTTCCGCTAAGCGGCATAGTCTCACTTAACATTAATAACTGGGATGTATAGTATTATTCACACAAGGCTTTATGTCTGACTCGAAGTTTATGCTTTTCCCCTTGACCCTCAGGTGCTCAAAATTTATTTGAGTAGGCTAAGGATCAAGGTTTTTCTAGTTTTAGTAGGATGACGAATAAAGCAACTTAAGGCAAGCAGGAGGCTAACGGATAGCTATTTAGGAGTTGCAGTTTTATTTTAGTTTTTTATTCCATTGTGTATATTATGTCAGTTATCACAATATTACTCTGATCATCCAAGGGGACATCTTCATATGTCGCTCTTGGCGTATGTCGTAATAATTATATTTTATCGTTGCCTAGGAAACGTTTGGGATTTGTGATTTGGATATGAAACATCTATTTTGAAATGCAATGAAAAAAAATTCTGTTTTGAAATTTGTCATTTGTTTCATATTCAAGTGCTTCTGGTATTATAGATACCATTACCATAGCCGTATTTAGTCGCCAAAAGTTAATACTATGGATGACTGTAGCATTTGTAGCGCTTGCCTTTGGAACTCTAGATAAGGAATCTTACATTAACTCTTCGATTTGATAGAAGTATTTTATTATTCTACATGTTTTATTTTTCTACTTCCATAAATATTTTCAAATTTTTCATAGACTGCCAATTTATGTTTCATAGGACACCATATCTATATCTTAGAGAAAATTGGGTAAATGTGGAGAAGTAAATGGATCCTCTTTTGGCACTTATAGGCTTTAGACTATATACATCTATATGTATTAGTACTAAGAGTTTAATTACTCCTTTATCGCTCTTATTGAATGGATACCCACATTCCTTTTGAGACATTATGTATAAGCATCATGTGATTCATGATTAAATGGGTGAAGATAACTTTCATTTCTTCACTTGTGCAATCATTTTTCAATGGTATGGTCTAGTATGTAGTATCAAAAGTAATTGTAGTTTATTTATATGATTTTGTATTTTCAATGGCTAGCACATCATTGTTGTTTAGAATGAAAATGCCATTATTTAAGTGTACCAAAATAGTTTAAAAAAAATGAATATTCATAATATTCTTGCTAAAATAAATCTATATCCATATTTTGTCAAACACTAAATGAATATTATTTCACAGATAATTTTGTCATATTGTGACAATAATTCATTATTTAGATGTATTCATCGGCAAGGGGTTCATGGTACTCTCCCACTGCTCCAACTACTAAAGTAGCACCATTAGTAATGTGAAATTCCAATAAACCTCTCGCCTTAGTCTTTCTTACATTTACACTTCAATAACAATTACATAAGTGAGTTATAGATCTAATATCTAAAATGAGCGAGTAAAAGTTATAGAAAATCAAACTTCTATAAGAAAATAATTTTAGAGGGATAATTGAATTCTTTCTTCCCTATAGAAATCATCAAAATGTTTCAGATAATTCTGTTTCATTTTCCTTTTCTTTGATAAATAGTAAGTCGATGACAATAACGATTCTCTTCTTTTTTCCCGTATGTGCCTTTATTAGTACCATCTTAAACTTTTTCTTCCTGTTCTTGGAGGTCAAACATATTGAGGAGTATAACCACTTGATGAGACTTACATCCAAAAATGCCTTTGATCATCCTTCACAATTCTGGTATATTGATTATATTACACTTTAGTAAGTTCACTAATATGAACGGATAAAACTAAAGTAGTAATGATCCAAGGATTCCATCTATAGGTCTCATTCTAGAGTAGTACTCAACTTAGCAAGCTTCATAGTGTAATTAATCATATTAAGCATTTGATCATACACTTCGATTTCTTACCCATGTTTGAATGAAATAATTTATCCAAACCCACATACCTTCTGGAATAAGATAGTTCACCATACAACTATTGTAAAGTGACAGAATATGGAGCTAACATCCATATCTCGTGTCACTCATAATAGTCAACACATAGCATTGGGTAGGTTCATAGTTGAATGACTGAGACTCAAAAGTTTTAATCTTATTAATAATGGTCGTATTATTTGGCTTTTGCATTGGCATTGAGTGGCAACATGCTAAAGTATAATAGGCAAGTACTATTTTACCTTTCTTAGTATCTTGTATGGTTCAGAATATTTAGTGTGTTATCTTTTAAGAAACAATTTCTCACAAATTTATTAAGTAGATTGGATAATAATGCATATGTTCTTATACTTATTAGAATGGTTTAACGTGTTTATATAATAAGGTTTCTATTATATTTCCCAAATATTCCCAAACATCAAGGAAAATGAAAGAATTCTTTAAATACTACAAGTTGTGTTAGGACCCACTTATCATGTTTTCCATGACCTTGAGCATGCTCAACAAACCATGGTATCTATAAGTGGTGAACAGGTCTGACGTTTTGGTAAAGCGTGAAAAGCTTGGGCTTTGGGCCGCATAAAATTCTTGGGCACCAATATACTGCATGTAGCATCCATACAAAAAATTACATAGTAAAATACACACGATGAGAACCCAAACTCCATTGGATAGCAGTGACTCCAGAATCCAATCTCCAATTACGGCTCTAACTCCATCGTCGAACCAAGCACGCAACAGCTGTAGTACAAGTGTCTAACAATTAAATTCTTTACCTTGAAATTGGAAAGGTGTTATTCTCTAAAGTCCAATTTGGAATAATTCATAATTATAGCAATGGATAATTATTAACTGATACAATTCATAATGCAACGCATTGGGTAGCAATTGAGCAAGGGATAACTTTGATTTAAGATAATTCATAATTATTTGTTATTTTGGAATGATTATTATATTGGAATAATTGTAGAACAAAGGTTGATTTAGTATAATTGTTAATCTTTAAGTACAAGTGTGGTTTTTCTAATGGTTCGTTAATATAAATTTTATTGATAAAGTTAATGAGATTTTCATCTCAAAAATACCCAAACATTTTTTATGAACTGATACTGAATGCTTTCGTGATTTTGAATAAAAAATAAGTAATATTAAAGTTCCCTTGAAGAAGATTAATTATGTTGCTTTAAGCTTACATAATTATCAGAGGAAATACTTGAATTAAGAGGAATCAATTCGTTAAACCAATTTGTCTCAATTCAAGCACTAAAAAAACTAGAACAGTAAAATAATGTACTGAAAGCAATAAAGGACATAGAGAGTTTATGTAGTTCAGATGTCAATGAATCCTATGTCTATGGGTAAAATATTTGTTTCTTCTCTCTTGATTCTTAGTACAAACAAAAATGGTAGAGGGTACAATTTTCGATTTGTGTCTAAAAAGAGTAAAGTAAAATCTCCACTTTTTTCTGCTACAGTGCCATATTCATTTACAGTTGTAACGACCCAGAATTTTTATTAAATTAAAATTTGAATATTTAATTAATTTTAAATATTAATAAGTGAATTTATAAGTCAAATAAATTTTTATTTGAATTTTTGGATTTAATTGGATAATTAAATCGATAATTTAATACGTTAAATTATGGAAATAATTGGAAATAGAGTTAAATATGATACAAAATGATTAGTAAAATTTTATTTTATCATGTTGAAGTTAGAATGATATTTTAGAACTTTTAAAATCGAATTTAAAGTAAATTTGTGAAAATTGAATATTTTAATATTTAATAATCGACTGTAAAATAGTCAATTTTTGAACAGTCTCAGAATTGAACGAAACCAGTTTCATTGGATCCGTAATAGTTAGTTATTACCGGATTTCAATTTTCGTGTCAATCGGAGTTATCATTTGATCGTGGCAGCTCGAAACGCATCGATTTATTTTTAATTTAAATTTGGCGAGTCAAAATAGCCATTTTTCAAAAAGTCTCGGATTTCGACGAAACCAGTTTCATCGGATCCGTAATGTGATATTATTGTAAGGTTTCAAATTTCAAGTCAATTGGATTTACCGTTTGTCCGGTACAAATTAAAACGCCTAGAAATCGGTTTAAATCGGTTTAATTTAAATTGAGCGTTTTCAGCCATAACTCGCACATACTTCCGAATTAGCTTCCGAAACTTGTTCCATTGTGTCCGGAACGCGGGATAAACCCTAGGTACGCTGGTTACGACACCTAAATCGGAGTTCGGAATTCCCGGGATGAATAGTGTTTACGCTTGCTCGTTCTTATAAATAGCACCATTCACAAATAAAAAAAAAAAATAACAACCAAAACCCTAATTTCATTTGCCTAGCCGCCAGTTACATTTTGAAGGGCCAGAAATTCACAAGCTTCCTCCCTCAAAATCTCTCAATCCGTTCATCGATTCACGAAGCCATCAACTACAAAGTTATAGAGCTTCGCAAGATCTTGAAATCCATACGGATTTGATGATGTTTGGAGCTGTGTGGTGGTCGTGGGGGAGCCACGAAGGCAGGCCGTTCGGCCTCGTAGTGCGTGCTAGGGGGGTGACCGAGTTCTATGGCTTTAGGGCCGAAGGTAGAGGATGTCGTGCTCTTCGAAGTGGCGGTGTTGTGATCGAGTTTAGGCGAGAGATTGAGGCGAAAATCAAAACCCTAGCTAGCTAATTGGGTTCGGCCATAATACTGCACGCGTGATCAAAAAGGAAGAAGGGGGGGGGGGGGTTTGCGTCCTACGGTGATGATGTAGGGGAGGCTAATCTAGCGGCCTGTGTTGATTTGGTATAAAATATAGTTAAATTTAGTTGTAAATTATATAATAAAAATCGTGTAACTTCAAATATTTATAACTTTTTCATACGAGGTCGAAAAAATGCAAACTCAGTTGCGTTGGAATCGTATGGACGAGCACTACGCGATGGAGTTGGTTTGGAGTCGTTTGGAGTTAGTGAGAATTTCGGGTAAAATTAAACGCGCGTTTAATTTTATTCGAAATAAAAGCTAAAACGGAAATTAAAACCAAGGTGAGAACTTCTCACTCAATCGAATAGATTTCGATTTTATTTTAAATAGTTAGATTTAAAATATTTGAATGCATGTTTGAATGATGACTGTAAATTATTGATTGTTAAAATAGACATTATGCGCCGTTAGTAAGCGGATGTTATTTATAAAAACATATACCGCGAATATTTCATGAAAAGTGAAATTGGTATTATATATAATATCAATATATATATATTGGCATATGTATATATTGCAGTTGATTGATTTCCCGCATTTTTTGTTTAGCGGATGAGACCCTATTACGCCGTTATTAAGCGGATAATATTTAATAAGAACATATACCGCGATAATTTCGTACTGCAGCGAAATTGGTATTGTGCTAATGTTTTTGGATGCAGGAAACAGGTTGGAGGGATCCAACTGGATTCCTCAACAGTATTTATTTACTTTCAGATATTTTGATATTTGATGGATTATCATATTGATATATGATATCGTTGTTGTCGTGATTGACTATTTGATGTGTAGCATCATTGGACCCAGATTTTGGGATTTTAAAATGATTTTAAAAGTGATTTTTGAGAATATACTATATTTTTGGAATTGATCCATTATAAATAAATAAACGTTATAATTTTTAAAGTTATAAAAATTATGGTTTTTGTGAAATATAGTTAAAAAGCTGATTTTTAGAAATACGATTAAAAGTCGATTTTTGAGAAATATGAACTAATGATTTTATAAAATAATTTAGATTGGATTTTTGAATATATGATAAAAGTTTAAATATAGGATTTATAAAATTTGATTATTTTATAAATCGAAATGATGAAATTATAAAGGAAATTAAAGATGTTTTAAAGAATAATATTAATTGATTTATATTAAGAGATTTATAAACGGATATTTATAAATCGAAATATTGACATTATAAAACGAGTCTTTATAAGTGTTTGAATGAAGTGAAAATGAAATTCATTTATGAATGAAATTTATAGAATTATATAACGGTGAAGTTATAAATGGAATTTTATAAACAATAGGTTTATAAAATTTGTAAAGTTCAAAGGAACGATTTTTGCAAATAAATAAATTATAAGTGTTTGACTTATAATTTGGACTTTTGGTTTATAATTAAGATTATAAATCGAATAGGTAAATAAAGAAGATTTATAAAGGAAGTTGTTATGAAATAAATGGAAATGGAATTTATAAACGTTGTTTTATAAATTCGCAAACGACTTATTTTGATAAGTTAATTGTTATAACCTATTAATGGAGTTATATTCACGTTGTAAACAGTGAATAATCCTTTAAGTTAAAAAGAATAGAAATAATGGAATTTGTGAACATAGTATATTCACGTTTTTGAATAGTGAATAAGACGTTAAAGAAATGTTTTGAATGTGATATTTTAAATAGAATTAAAACGATCTAACGATGTTTTGAATGTGTTGAGATTCGAAACCATAGATTTCAACATTGATTGTTGAAATAGACGTTTTCGAGAAATAAAAGAAAATAGTGGACTATAACACTGTGGTTATAGTAAATGATTTCCGAAAGGAAATGTTTTTGTATAGTATTGGGATTTATATATCTATTTTAACTTCGAATCCCTATACTAGTGATTTTGGGTTGTCGTAACGATGTTTTACGCAACATTCGTTTTGGCCCAAGTAAATATGTTTAAGTGAATAATTTCCTTAAAGAATGAATTATATACTTAATTCGATTTAAGCATATTGAATATTTTCTAAGTGTTGAAAATAAAAGGAACTTGTGAATTACTTATGAATAAATAAGTATGGAAATGTTTTCCTATATGAAGTGAATAATTAGAATTTATCTTTTTCTGAAGATAAATTGAAATGGATTATTGAAATCGAATATGCATGGATATTTTGAAATATAAATTCATTATGGAATTTATGAATGAAAAGTGGAATTTGTATAAAAATAAATATTGATTTATTTTAAAAGTGCGAAAATATATATCTTGTAAAGATATTTTGGAAAATAAATAATTTGGGAAATTATTTGGAATCTGGTGATGTATGCATATCCATTGATAGTTCAATAACCGACTATCAGTATTTCCCTTTGAATGGGTTTTTGATGTGAATTGATTGAATTTGAATGCACACTTATTTTTGAATAAGCGCTCACTATTCGGGTTAACCGGGAAAGGACCATGGGGTCGTATAACCCACTCCGAATATGTGATACGTCGTTGTGAATTGCATTTGAAGATCGGTGTTGAAGACCGGTATTTGCGAAAGCGATAGGATGAACTATCGATTGACTCTGCACCGAGTAGCTACGGTATTGAGTTCTCCATATGTGATGGTGAATCCGATCAGGATTGTGAATATCCGGATTGCAAGGACTTCTTTGTAAGTGCCTTCGGTTCTGTTCGATCCCGGAACAGACTTGTATGGATTGTATGCCTGACATTACAATTTGAGATATAAAGCCGATTTCATTCAAATATATTTCTGTTGGTGGCGGAGAATTTATTCTTTGCTTAACACCCTTCTTTGAGACGTACTAGCTCAAAGGTTATATAGTTGAAGTTATCAGCGATATATCCCATTTTGGTAATGTGACATGCTGAGTGATGCTGAAATGATCATTGTGTTGATTATTTGTGATAGGATCGTTTATTTGATCGTCTATCCTTGTGATCATTGTGTTGATCATTTGTTGACCCAAAGCATGGCTTTTGTATAAAGTATGTTTTTGTGGACGTGACTTCGTCGAGCCTCACATCCCGGAAATGGTCAAAACAGGAAAGATGCGGCAAGGTTATTAGGGGTTGCTGTAGCTCCCCTTAGGGTATGTGCATTTCCTTCTGAAAAGGGGTGGTATCATGGTATGGAGCCCAGATACTTACTCATGTTGAAAACACTCTATTTATTATGGTGTGATGTTGGATATCGAGCGCTCGGTTGAAAAGGTCCTAAAGGACCGGGGAATGGCGTGCTCGTGTCAGTAGTTACCCAGTTAAGGGGTAACCCGGCCTTGTGTTGGCAGAGTTCCGGTTTGGTTCTCGGGGATGTCTTTCCAGAGGCATTCTCAGTGGCAATGGGAAGTTCCTTGGCCTGACCATTTGTTGGAAATCCAAAGAAACAATACGAGACTTGTACGGTTTTAGTTGTAGAACCTGCCATTTAATATGGTAGCTATTAGTAGGCATAATATAATGGTACCTATGCTGGCTATGATTTATATTCTACTTTCGAAAGGATTTGTTCTACACTATGCACTAGTAATAATATCAAATGCTCTTTTTAAATGCGTATCAAGCATGTTTGACTATCATAAGAAGAAATCTTCTCCAAGTCTGCGTTTGCATTGTGTGTGTGGCAGGAGGTCTTATGGTAGTCTCATTTTTAAAAGCATTGCGAATTGAATTTAAAAATATTATTCTATTTTGATTTTAAAAGTAAATAAACTGTTTTGAGTTCTCACACCAGTCACATGACTGACTCGGAGTTTATTGTTTTCCTTCCTAAACTCTGGGTGCCCACCAATTTCCACACGGGCAGTCAAGAGTTAGGTTTATCAGGATATTCTGGATATTGTGGAGTTGCTGGAGGCCAGCTGGATGGCATGGCGTATTACTAATATAGTATTTCTTTTTCCGCTGCACTGTTTGTTGTTGTATGTTGTTGTACACTCTGATGATATGATGTAATGAAATGAAATGTAATGTAATAAACGATATAGTTCTTTGTTTAAAGATTATTCATTTATTATTATATGTTGTTCCGCTGCGAATTGTGAGATTCTGATGTTGTTGTTCTGTTATTCCTTTCTGTTCTGTTCTATTTTTAAAATTCTTCTATTCTATCTTTCTATTTTAAAATTCTCTGTTTTCTAAAAATTGTCTATCTTCTTTTCTCTCTATTTTCTATCTCTTCTTTCTTTTCTTTTCTTTTTAAAACCCATAACTATTCGGTTTTTCGGCAACGAAAAATCTAAGCGTTACATTTGGTATCAGAGCTCTGATGGTTAAGCGACAACCATGGTTCTGTAGGGTATTACTCATTAGAGATAGAGTCAGTAGTACTCTAGAATGAGTTTGAGTGTAATAATAGATATGAGAACGTATTTGTTAGTGAATAAAATTGTTTTATATTGTGTTGACTTATCGGTTGATTGTTTATAGATTTCGATCGATCTAGTCTAGCTAACTATCGTAGATAGGGGTTTCTAAACTCTTAAACAAGATAATTCGACATAGTATTGATTTTAAATTGGGTAAATGAAATAATTTTACCTTGATTATATTTTATATATAAAAAAGAATAATTTTTCAGAATTATTAAAGTGTATATAAGTTGATTGTTAAGTTGTTTGAATAATCTAAATAAAAGAGTAATTGTATAAGCAAGAGAATTATAAGAATTGAATTATAATTAATATGATTTACAATTGTGAAATAAATATATATATATAAGAAGTAAAATTATATGAATATGAGTTGTAAATAAAGGTGAATTACAAGTTAAATGGAATATAACTTAAGAGATATTGAATTAAGTTGATATTGGTATCGAAGTAAATAATCAAGTGAGTTAAATGAATATGAACTTGAGTTATATAAATGAAATTCAACTTTTGAAATTGAATTGAATTAATGGAATGAATGTTAATCAATTGAATGTGAATTAAGTAGATATGAAATAATGAATGTAAGTATTAATTCATTTAAAATCTAATGTTACTGAAAGTTAAATAAAATTGAATAAGAATGAAAGTGATGGTGTTAAACCAAGATGAATATAAGCAAAAGAAATTTGGTTATAATTAATATACTTTGGTTGCTATATGGATGTTGTTTAATTGTATGTAATTCATTAAGTGTTAATGAAATTGAAAGCTATGAAATTGAATTCAAATTGAAAGTAAATAGATTTGAATAGAATTGAAGGTGAATTGGATTTAAATTAGTAAATGATAACTAATTGAATTGAGAAGGAATGTTGATAAAATCCAATGTAAATAAATTAAATGTAATTTAAAGTGAAAACCAATTCATTGTATATGAATGAAAATATGAATGAATATATTGGTTATGAATTTGTTGAATGGTAATTGGATGATGGTTGAATATATATTGCTATTGTTGCATTTGCTATGTGATATATATAGTTGATATGTTACTATATGTTGTATATTGAGATTATTTGCATATGTGCATGTTCTCATGTTGTTTGTTAAGTGTTGAGTAGGTGCGGATCGCGTTGCTTCGCATTTGGAGCTCGCTTTTGCGCTATATTAGCCGTATATGCTTGCTAATAAAATATAAGGTACATATCTCGGATTAAATATCGCACTTTTATACTTTTTTCCCTTCGGGATGCCTCATTACTTGATGAGATGTATATTTGTGATATATATACTGTCATTTTTTTTTCGGATCGAGCCGCGCAAAGGAGACATGGCGAATTTTTCCGGAAATTTAAGGCGTTAGAAAAATTTTGAGAAAATTGGGAAAATTTTGGAAAACTTTAACTTTGTTTTAGAGTTGAAAGTTAAATGATATAATTGTTTTTGAAAAGATAACTAAGTATGATTTGAAAACTTAGTAAAGTATTGTAAGAAGTTTAATTATAAATTTTGGAAAGTTAATAGATTCTGTAATCTTCTTACTTATAATTTCGAGGACGAAATTCTTTTAAGGGGGGAGGATTGTAACGACCCAGAATTTTTATTAAATTAAAATTTGAATATTTAATTAATTTTAAATATTAATAAGTGAATTTATAAGTCAAATAAATTTTTATTTGAATTTTTGGATTTAATTGGATAATTAAATCGATAATTTAATACGTTAAATTATGGAAATAATTGGAAATAGAGTTAAATATGATAGAAAATGATTAGTAAAATTTTATTTTATCATGTTGAAGTTAGAATGATATTTTAGAACTTTTAAAATCGAATTTAAAGTAAATTTGTGAAAATTGAATATTTTAATATTTAATAATCGACTGTAAAATAGTCAATTTTTGAACAGTCTCAGAATTGAACGAAACCAGTTTCATTGGATCCGTAATAGTTAGTTATTACCGGATTTCAATTTTCGTGTCAATCGGAGTTATCATTTGATCATGGCAGCTCGAAACGCATCGATTTATTTTTAATTTAAATTTGGCGAGTCAAAATAGCCATTTTTCAAAAAGTCTCGGATTTCGACGAAACCAGTTTCATCGGATCCGTAATGTGATATTCTTGTAAGGTTTCAAATTTCAAGTCAATTGGATTTACCGTTTGTCCGGTACAAATTAAAACGCCTAGAAATCGGTTTAAATCGGTTTAATTTAAATTGAGCGTTTTCAGCCATAACTCGCACATACTTCCGAATTAGCTTCCGAAACTTGTTCCATTGTGTCCGGAACGCGGGATAAACCCTAGGTACGCTGGTTACGGCGCCTAAATCGGAGTTCGGAATTCCCGGGATGAATAGTGTTTACGCTTGCTCGTTCTTATAAATAGCACCATTCACAAATAAAAAAAAAAAATAACAACCAAAACCCTAATTTCATTTGCCTAGCCGCCAGTTACATTTTGAAGGGCCAGAAATTCACAAGCTTCCTCCCTCAAAATCTCTCAATCCGTTCATCGATTCACGAAGCCATCAACTACAAAGTTATAGAGCTTCGCAAGATCTTGAAATCCATACGGATTTGATGATGTTTGGAGCTGTGTGGTGGTCGTGGGGGAGCCATGAAGGCAGGCCGTTCGGCCTCGTAGTGCGTGCTAGGGGGGTGACCGAGTTCTATGGCTTTAGGGCCGAAGGTAGAGGATGTCGTGCTCTTCGAAGTGGCGGTGTTGTGATCGAGTTTAGGCGAGAGATTGAGGCGAAAATCAAAACCCTAGCTAGCTAATTGGGTTCGGCCATAATACTGCACGCGTGATCAAAAAGGAAGAAGGGGGGGGGGGTTTGCGTCCTACGGTGATGATGTAGGGGAGGCTAATCTAGCGGCCTGTGTTGATTTGGTATAAAATATAGTTAAATTTAGTTGTAAATTATATAATAAAAATCGTGTAACTTCAAATATTTATAACTTTTTCATACGAGGTCGAAAAAATGCAAACTCAGTTGCGTTGGAATCGTATGGACGAGCACTACGCGATGGAGTTGGTTTGGAGTCGTTTGGAGTTAGTGAGAATTTCGGGTAAAATTAAACGCGCGTTTGATTTTATTCGAAATAAAAGCTAAAACGGAAATTAAAACCAAGGTGAGAACTTCTCACTCAATCGAATAGATTTCGATTTTATTTTAAATAGTTAGATTTAAAATATTTGAATGCATGTTTGAATGATGACTGTAAATTATTGATTGTTAAAATAGACATTATGCGCCGTTAGTAAGCGGATGTTATTTATAAAAACATATACCGCGAATATTTCATGAAAAGTGAAATTGGTATTATATATAATATCAATATATATATATTGGCATATGTATATATTGCAGTTGATTGATTTCCCGCATTTTTTGTTTAGCGGATGAGACCCTATTACGCCGTTATTAAGCGGATAATATTTAATAAGAACATATACCGCGATAATTTCGTACTGCAGCGAAATTGGTATTGTGCTAATGTTTTTGGATGCAGGAAACAGGTTGGAGGGATCCAACTGGATTCCTCAACAGTATTTATTTACTTTCAGATATTTTGATATTTGATGGATTATCATATTGATATATGATATCGTTGTTGTCGTGATTGACTATTTGATGTGTAGCATCATTGGACCCAGATTTTGGGATTTTAAAATGATTTTAAAAGTGATTTTTGAGAATATACTATATTTTTGGAATTGATCCATTATAAATAAATAAACGTTATAATTTTTAAAGTTATAAAAATTATGGTTTTTGTGAAATATAGTTAAAAAGCTGATTTTTAGAAATACGATTAAAAGTCGATTTTTGAGAAATATGAACTAATGATTTTATAAAATAATTTAGATTGGATTTTTGAATATATGATAAAAGTTTAAATATAGGATTTATAAAATTTGATTATTTTATAAATCGAAATGATGAAATTATAAAGGAAATTAAAGATGTTTTAAAGAATAATATTAATTGATTTATATTAAGAGATTTATAAACGGATATTTATAAATCGAAATATTGACATTATAAAACGAGTCTTTATAAGTGTTTGAATGAAGTGAAAATGAAATTCATTTATGAATGAAATTTATAGAATTATATAACGGTGAAGTTATAAATGGAATTTTATAAACAATAGGTTTATAAAATTTGTAAAGTTCAAAGGAACGATTTTTGCAAATAAATAAATTATAAGTGTTTGACTTATAATTTGGACTTTTGGTTTATAATTAAGATTATAAATCGAATAGGTAAATAAAGAAGATTTATAAAGGAAGTTGTTATGAAATAAATGGAAATGGAATTTATAAACGTTGTTTTATAAATTCGCAAACGACTTATTTTGATAAGTTAATTGTTATAACCTATTAATGGAGTTATATTCACGTTGTAAACAGTGAATAATCCTTTAAGTTAAAAAGAATAGAAATAATGGAATTTGTGAACATAGTATATTCACGTTTTTGAATAGTGAATAAGACGTTAAAGAAATGTTTTGAATGTGATATTTTAAATAGAATTAAAACGATCTAACGATGTTTTGAATGTGTTGAGATTCGAAACCATAGATTTCAACATTGATTGTTGAAATAGACGTTTTCGAGAAATAAAAGAAAATAGTGGACTATAACACTGTGGTTATAGTAAATGATTTCCGAAAGGAAATGTTTTTGTATAGTATTGGGATTTATATATCTATTTTAACTTCGAATCCCTATACTAGTGATTTTGGGTTGTCGTAACGATGTTTTACGCAACATTCGTTTTGGCCCAAGTAAATATGTTTAAGTGAATAATTTCCTTAAAGAATGAATTATATACTTAATTCGATTTAAGCATATTGAATATTTTCTAAGTGTTGAAAATAAAAGGAACTTGTGAATTACTTATGAATAAATAAGTATGGAAATGTTTTCCTATATGAAGTGAATAATTAGAATTTATCTTTTTCTGAAGATAAATTGAAATGGATTATTGAAATCGAATATGCATGGATATTTTGAAATATAAATTCATTATGGAATTTATGAATGAAAAGTGGAATTTGTATAAAAATAAATATTGATTTATTTTAAAAGTGCGAAAATATATATCTTGTAAAGATATTTTGGAAAATAAATAATTTGGGAAATTATTTGGAATCTGGTGATGTATGCATATCCATTGATAGTTCAATAACCGACTATCAGTATTTCCCTTTGAATGGGTTTTTGATGTGAATTGATTGAATTTGAATGCACACTTATTTTTGAATAAGCGCTCACTATTCGGGTTAACCGGGAAAGGACCATGGGGTCGTATAACCCACTCCGAATATGTGATACGTCGTTGTGAATTGCATTTGAAGATCGGTGTTGAAGACCGGTATTTGCGAAAGCGATAGGATGAACTATCGATTGACTCTGCACCGAGTAGCTACGGTATTGAGTTCTCCATATGTGATGGTGAATCCGATCAGGATTGTGAATATCCGGATTGCAAGGACTTCTTTGTAAGTGCCTTCGGTTCTGTTCGATCCCGGAACAGACTTGTATGGATTGTATGCCTGACATTACAATTTGAGATATAAAGCCGATTTCATTCAAATATATTTCTGTTGGTGGCGGAGAATTTATTCTTTGCTTAACACCCTTCTTTGAGACGTACGAGCTCAAAGGTTATATAGTTGAAGTTATCAGCGATATATCCCATTTTGGTAATGTGACATGCTGAGTGATGCTGAAATGATCATTGTGTTGATTATTTGTGATAGGATCGTTTATTTGATCGTCTATCCTTGTGATCATTGTGTTGATCATTTGTTGACCCAAAGCATGGCTTTTGTATAAAGTATGTTTTTGTGGACGTGACTTCGTCGAGCCTCACATCCCGGAAATGGTCAAAACAGGAAAGATGCGGCAAGGTTATTAGGGGTTGCTGTAGCTCCCCTTAGGGTATGTGCATTTCCTTCTGGAAAGGGGTGGTATCATGGTATGGAGCCCAGATACTTACTCATGTTGAAAACACTCTATTTATTATGGTGTGATGTTGGATATCGAGCGCTCGGTTGAAAAGGTCCTAAAGGACCGGGGAATGGCGTGCTCGTGTCAGTAGTTACCCAGTTAAGGGGTAACCCGGCCTTGTGTTGGCAGAGTTCCGGTTTGGTTCTCGGGGATGTCTTTCCAGAGGCATTCTCAGTGGCAATGGGAAGTTCCTTGGCCTGACCATTTGTTGGAAATCCAAAGAAACAATACGAGACTTGTACGGTTTTAGTTGTAGAACCTGCCATTTAATATGGTAGCTATTAGTAGGCATAATATAATGGTACCTATGCTGGCTATGATTTATATTCTACTTTCGAAAGGATTTGTTCTACACTATGCACTAGTAATAATATCAAATGCTCTTTTTAAATGCGTATCAAGCATGTTTGACTATCATAAGAAGAAATCTTCTCCAAGTCTGCGTTTGCATTGTGTGTGTGGCAGGAGGTCTTATGGTAGTCTCATTTTTAAAAGCATTGCGAATTGAATTTAAAAATATTATTCTATTTTGATTTTAAAAGTAAATAAACTGTTTTGAGTTCTCACACCAGTCACATGACTGACTCGGAGTTTATTGTTTTCCTTCCTTAACTCTGGGTGCCCACCAATTTCCACACGGGCAGTCAAGAGTTAGGTTTATCAGGATATTCTGGATATTGTGGAGTTGCTGGAGGCCAGCTGGATGGCATGGCGTATTACTAATATAGTATTTCTTTTTCCGCTGCACTGTTTGTTGTTGTATGTTGTTGTACACTCTGATGATATGATGTAATGAAATGAAATGTAATGTAATAAACGATATAGTTCTTTGTTTAAAGATTATTCATTTATTATTATATGTTGTTCCGCTGCGAATTGTGAGATTCTGATGTTGTTGTTCTGTTATTCCTTTCTGTTCTGTTCTATTTTTAAAATTCTTCTATTCTATCTTTCTATTTTAAAATTCTCTGTTTTCTAAAAATTGTCTATCTTCTTTTCTCTCTATTTTCTATCTCTTCTTTCTTTTCTTTTCTTTTTAAAACCCATAACTATTCGGTTTTTCGGCAACGAAAAATCTAAGCGTTACAACAGTACACAAAGATTCATGTGGATTGCCAATATCATTCTTCTGCCCTTTTGATTCCTATCTTTGGATCATGCCACATTTTGACCATTCATCTTGCTTATTTGATATGCATGGATTGCTAACGTAACCTTCAGGGGAAAATTGTAATTTGAGCGATTGAATTTCGAATTTAGGAAGGAAGTTTGAAATTGAAGCGGGAAAACTCAATTTTGAATGGACTATGACGTGATGACTTTATATGTCTTCAAACAACTAGACTACACATATGTGTAGGTGAAACTCTGTTAAAGGATTACCCTCATTTTAGAAAGACTGCGATGTTGTAAACACCCCAGAACTTTGCTATTATGAATGGGCCATTGAGAATTTTGCCTCTGTAGTTATATAGGGTGACTATATTCCACGGCATCTGAGTTTCATCAAATCTCTTAAAGCTATACTTAACTTACGCTTAGCAGTTTTGCCCTTATTGCATTTTCCATTAGGTCTTTGTATTTGTAGGTAGTATCTTCTTTGAAATTATAGCACAGTTCTTTCGCTTCAACATTAAATAAGCATGGCAGCGCATCTTTATAGCTTTATTGATGTTGATACAAGATAGCGACGTGGACCTGCCACTTTAGATGTTAGTTTAAGTTTGCGGCACATCCTCACACTTATATTGTTGCGTTAAGGGTTGTGTTGTAGTTCTATATCGTTAGTGTTCCTTTTGGGGCTGCAACATAGTTTCTATATCTTGTTGATATTTAAAGATTGTACCGTAGTTCTGACTTTTAAAAAAACTTACATTTTGGAACCATAGTACAATCGTTATTTGGTACCTGAAAGCTGTGTCGTATTCCCACCCATCAAATTTTGTATTATTTTGTAGATTAGCCTCTATACGTTGTGGCCATTTCAGGTTTCCAGCGTAGTATTATAATGTTGAAGTTATGTTCAACGGGAATGTGTAGTCTTTATGTTTTGCCTCAGACTCGGGATTTTGGTGTAGTACTATTTGGATTTTGGTCTCACTTCCTTTCCATATTTCATTTCTAGTTGTAAGAGCAGTTCTTTCGACCTGATGTTTGTATTAATTTCACTTTGACAATGTTTGGGAAACATGGGTCTAACACTTGCCCCCTATAGCGATTGTAGATTGGTGTGGACTTGTCTCTACTTCCACACTTTCCATGCAACCCATTCACCTCTTACATTTCTCTTTCTTCTTATTCAAAAACAAAAGAGTCTTTATTGTTGTTCTGCATTTAATGCACAAGTACACATGTCACTTCCTTACTGGCCGATCTTCTTGAAAGTTGTACCTTTGGTCTTTTCGACTCCTAAAAAAATCTGTATTATTTCTCATGTTAATCTTTCTTTTCATTAATCAGCTAACGTCTTTTGAGTACTTTCATCATTGCAATTGTGTGGATGAGATTCTAATCGAGGTAAGTATATATCTTTACCCTTTCTTCATCTTTATTTCTTTACCTGCTTTCGAAAATCCTAATTGTCAATATCATCTTCACCAAGAACCATTCTTTTCCATGTAAGGTCGTTCTCTTTTTTGTAGTTTCCTTTTCCTATGTCTTAGTGGTAGCTAATACGACAACCTCTTCTTCCTCTCCCTATTCCTTTTCATCTAGAGTAGATGAATTGAGGGAAATAGAAGGCATTATATATCACTTTGGGTTTGAGATTTATGTGTGTAGAGTACCAAAGTCTCATGAACGTATTCATACGCCCCAAACTAGTTTCATTTCTATTTCCCCAAAGCATATTTGATGTGGACTTTACCTCTCTCATAATAAAATTCTTCCCCAATGGATAACAACCATCAGTGGTGTCCCTATTAAACTTGCTCCCTTTTCTTATACTCTTCTAATCGCTACATTCATTCATTATGTTGAGAATAGTATGCCTCCATCATGTCAAGAACCCCAATTCTTATTTGATATCCATAAGAGTCCTTCTATAGGTGATTTTGTGTTTTTCTATGCCCAAATGAAGAAATCGCTTATTTCATTTGTTCCCTATAAGACCCTAAAGTTGAAGGATCAATACTTCTTCATTTCGAATCTCGATGACTTCCCTTCTTCTTTCCAACCACATCATAATTGTCCTATCTTTCTGATGAAGCTACCAATTCATACGAATCCCATAGGAATAACATTCTCAATTTTGGTAAAGAAGAAACGAAAACAAAATTATTTTTCATATAGTCGTTGCCGCTAAAGTACCATTTTGTGCATATTAGGCACAACTTTTGTCACTCTATCTTTAAATTCTCTTCATCTACAGACAAATCGAGGGGTATAGTTTAATGAGTTGGACAATTAAGTTTTCACTTCCCCTTTTTTAAAGGCGATTTCCGATCCTAATTTTTTATGCAGGCAAAACGGGTGATGATCTCTTTGATTCGTTTCTTAAGGATTCACCATCTAAGAAGTTGGAGATGTCGAAGTAGAGGAAGAGAAAAAAAGGAAGAAAGACACCGCTAAAGCTCTAGTCAACTCTTTGAGAAACCGCATACGCCTCCTCCTCCATTTCCTTCCTCGGACGCACTGCATGTCTTACCTCTCTAGTCATTACGTGACCCAAGTATCTGTTTTCTACGTCTGCCCAAGGGTACCATTGCCAATCTTGTTGAGAGGTTAGGATGCATCACCTTAGACAACATATCTAACATTGCTTCTGCTCCATAGTCCTACATATTATTCTTCCATTGTCTACGCTCCCCTTCTGCGAGCTTGCTATTGAACTTGAAAGATCTTGGACCTACATAAGTGTCCACTTCTCCTTCCCTATTTGATGGAGATTTTCTTTACCAATTCTCATCTTATTTTCCCTTGCTTTGTAACAGGTAGGGGCCTTGGTAGCCGATGTTCAGAAGAGGACAAAGGACGATCAGTCACACCCATCGCATGTCCTACTAAACTCAAGGTAGACCTTACCGTAGTATATTCTAAGAAAACTAGAATAGAAGGGGAGCTTAGGGCTCAATGGGAGAAGGTAGAAGATATAGTGAGGGCAGTCGACGAGGCCGTAGCATTGAAGGCTCAGGAATTTGGGGAGAAGGACAAGTTATTGAGGGAGAAGAATAAGGAGCTGGAGGAGAAGGAGGTAGAGAAGTTTAGAGGTAATCTCAAGTGGATCGCCTATCAGCTGCTTTACAAGATATACGCTACGGTCAAGCATCGATTCTTTGCTAACCGCTTAAATGATACTACTGCCAAAGTTGACCTTAGTTTCTTGGGTGACTTCGCAATGGTTGAAAAGGCCCTTGCCTACTGCATGGCTGAACATGATAAGGAGATGGTCACGAAGCATGCTTCCCCTTTTGCTTTCCATGACACCTCCTAACAATAAGATGATGAGGATGCGAGGTCTAATGAGGTTGAGGTCGCCTCTACTTCTCAAGCTCATATAATTACTTAATCTCTTGTAGATAACCTCATTGTTTCTTATATAAATAAAATAAATTTGTTTCTTAGATTTGTTGTAGCCATTTTCTTTAATTTACTTGTTATTTCATCATGACATTAAAAATGACCATGTTATTTTCACTTCTTTGTTCTTTATAGTCTTCTAAGGAAGTAATATTTACTAAACACTTGAAGGGAAGCATGGAAAAAACTCCAAACCCAGACCATCGATCGTCTTGGTCTTGGTGCGATAGCGATTTGCAAGCATGAAAAGGAGTTAGAAGAGTTGTTCATGCAATTTAGAAAGGAAATCCAAGAATTGCTTTCTAAAAATGATCAATGGTTAAATAAAAAGAAGCACTTAATGATTTTGTACTACGTCGGTAACGATATACTTTAGAGATCGACTCCTTCCTACCCGATAGTCCTCACTTGGAATGGTTTAGGCATAGGCTTTGTAATTTAAATAAGGAATTAGCGTTGTATTTTATTGTTATTTTTTCTATGTGAATTTCGTAGATTCTCCATTTAAAATTGGTCTTTATTTGACATGCTTTTCCAAGCTTAACTGTTTGTAAATGACTACTTTTAACTATCAACTACGTCGACCCTCATGGGCCTCCTTTTGAGTCATCTGGGGCTTTTGAGTCTAGTGAACCTTTGGTTCCCATTATTTCTGGTTTGGTGACACAGGTGTACCTAAGTTTGAGGTTGTGACTACGAATTCTACCGTAGCCTAAGAAGTAGAGAGTCTCCATTTAATGCTTACTAATGAAGGGCTTGAAAGAGACTTAAAGAATGCCCTTTCTAAGCTCAAAGAAGCCAATGATAAAATTGAGCATCAGCATCAATACAATGTCATGTTGTGCATCATGCTAGGTATTACGAACTCTAAGGTGATCGAACTGTGGCAGACACTGAAGGAAGGTGAAGTGCTTTACAGGATCTCGATGAAGATTTGATTAAGGATTTAAAAAAGACTATGGAAAACATGTCTCTTCTGGCTGCCGATCAAAATATGGGAAGAAGTGGGCTAAAGGAGGGGAGATGATTGATGGGCTTAGCTTGGGTGCTGACCCTGCTCCTCTTGCAAGCATGGATACCTCATTGGTTGATGAGTGAAGGAAGAAATTGGAGTTACATTACCAAGGTAAACTCAAAGGGCAGGAAGCCCATCAAAAGCAATAGATAAAGCGATAAGTGTTGGAGGTACTTCCTCGCATATATAGGATGTGGTGGAAGGTAGATGCTCTAAAATATTTTGACAGTTTTCCAAGATAGTCAAAAAAGACAAGGGCCGAGTTGATAGATATTGCAGAAAAGACGAGGGAGACTGCCATGCTTAAGATTTATGAACTCAAAAATCAATTACAAGAAGCTCAGGCTACCCAAGTGTTGCAACTGCACCTACTACTGTACCAGGGTAGGATTGAGTTGCCAATCTTAAAGAGAATCTTAGGAAAGTGAACGTCGGATGTAAGATAAGGCAGATCTCTTCACAACAAGTCATAGATGTTTTTAATTATTTTTACCCTACACTCGACTAGAGCTTTCTTTATAATAGGAAGGCTTCATGGTGACCATGAAGGATCCGATAGACCATTGGGTGGGTACCAATTATGACCTAGGAAAAAAATTTGTCAGAGCGGACCATCCTCTGGCAAGCATGCCTTAGATTAGGTGTTACAAGTGCTATATTTTAGGATCTATATTTTTTTATAGGAACACGCTATAAGAAAACATTCTTTTGCAAATGATTATAAGTACTTTGTGGGCTTTAGCTTAATTTCACTTCTTTTAATTTTTCTCATATGTGTTTTCTTGATTTTCAGCCTTGTACCACTAAACAACGTTAGAAGATAGCTGAACTAAAGAAGAAGCTTAAGTTCACTTTGATCCGAATTACCAAACTGGAGTGATTATTGAAAGATGTTGAAGATGTATATAAGGTTTTCTATAGAGATAAGATCAAGATACTGAATGACAAGGTTGAAGAATTATCTCTTCAAGTTGCTAAGCAAACTAGAATTGAAGTCGATCCTATTATGTCCTTGGCCCCTGATGTTGTATTGAGGCCTAGTGTTGTTCCTTCACCTCTGTCGAGGGCCGATCCCAATGTTGTTTTCCATTAGAAGGAGGATTTAAAGAATTATTACGAGGCCAAATTTTGTGAGTTGAAGAATTACTACAAAAAACAGCCATCCCTAGTTTCTTAGGCAAGGAACGGTTCTAGTTAACGGCCTACGTTGAGTGACTGTAGATCTCGTGGTTGCGAAAGAGTCATAATCAATGATTCATCTAGCATAAAATTAGATTTGTAGCATAGTTAGTTTTATTATAAGCCGTAGTTTCAAGCTTTAATTTTTGGTGTAATTTTATGTTATGGTTACTTGTTATGTATGTTTTAAATGTGAGGAATATTCAGATGCAAGTAGATTTCAGTAAGTACTAGTAGATCTCCGTTTTTAATATTTATTTGATAAGATTAATGTATTTTCTTTGGATGTACTCGATTTGTAAGCAGCACCGCCTCCTATGCCTTATCTTTTCTTGTTAGTTTTGATTGATTTGTCACATAGTTCATGCTTTCTAAATTTGATTTTTGGCATTCAGGCTCTATTACGCGCTTGGCATGGTCTGTCTTGCTATTTGGGGCAGATTATTTTATGACCGTGAAGTCGGGTTGTGTATTTACAACCTTTTAATTCATGCGCATGGTTTTCTGTACTGGTTCAGGCTGTCTAATATCCTTCTGTCCAGTGTAGTTATTTTGCTAAGAAGTCGAAATGTGTATGATATAACCTAGTGTCATTTACTACGTTAGAGAAATTAACACAGAAAGATTTTTATATTGGTTTGGGCCATCCAATATCCCTACGTCTAGTTCATTTTATTACTATTTTCCATAACAATTACAAGGTTTGTTATACAAGTAACACTGCTTATACAAAATAAGGCATGAGATGCTCGGAATTCCATGTTCGTGGAACCAGATTTCCATCAGGCCTTAAGAGTCGGTATGCCCCATTAGCTAAGGTTTCCACTATAACAAAAGGACCTTCACAATTCGAGCCAAAAGCCCCATTTGTTGGGTCATTGGCGTTGGCTACTACTCTTTGCATTACTTGGTCTCCTTCGCAAAAGTTTCTCTCTTTGAGCCAAGCATTGTAAAAAAATTCCATCCTTTGCTGGTATCCGACATATGGAACCGCAGCCTCATCTCTTCTCTTATGATTAAGATCGAGGGCAGCTTCTTTTAATTCTCTATTCTACTCTACTACATATAATATTCTTCTATGTAATGAGACTTGTGTTTAGGCAGGGAGCATTGCTTCATAGCCATAGGTTAAGGAGAAAGGTGTATAGCCGGTTGAGGTTCTAGATGAGTATCTGTAAGCCATAGCACTAAAAATAACTCTTCCACTCATTTTCCTTTAGCCATTTTTAATCTTTTTTTAAGCAACTTCTTCATGGTTTTATTTACTGCTTTGACTTTCTCGTTCGCCTACGGATGCGCGATTAAGGAGAAACTTTTTACTATTCGGTTCTTTTCACAAAGCTTTGTGAACTCCATATTTTTAAATTGGTTTTCATTATCTGAAATTTATATGTGGGGTATATTGAACCTAATGATTATCTTTCTTACTACAAAAGTGACTACCTTCTTTTCGGTGATTGTGGCTAGAGGTTCTACTTCCACCCACTTAGTGAAATAGTCCATCGCCACCGTGACATACTTTGCCCCTCCTTTTGACATGGGAAGTGGACTATCAAATCTATGCCCCATATATCAAACGGCCATGGCTAATGGGATAAGGTCATAGGAAGGTAGTCTTGGGATACTTGCAAATCTTTGACATTTATCACACTTCGTCATATATTCTGGTGCATCTTGAAGTGTAGTGGCTAATAGTATACATACCTCGGTACCTTCTTTGCTAATTTGACCCCTTCGAGTGATTCTCACATTGCCCTTCGTGTACTTCACTCATGACTCGTATCCCTCTTCTTTGGAAATGAATCTAAGACAAGGGGTAGAGTATCTCTTATATACTATTCCATCAAAGAAGGAAAATACGGGGTCTGATATCCTATTTTTTGGGCTTCATTCCTGTTTGGAGGCAAGACTCCGTTTAATTAGAATTGTTTGATAGGAGTCATCCATGAGTTTTCCTCTGTCTATTGAGGAGTAGGAATATTAAGAGATTGCTCTTGAATTTCATCTATTTCTTGATTTTGGGCTACTCTAATTGATAGGTCGTTGTGCTGTAGTTAAGTCCAGTATTTGGTTGGCTTCAGTAATGCTTGGCTCGGCTTAATATCCTATTGGGATAGCTTTTGTTTTCTATGCGGATTTAGTACTTGCCAGTGTGGCTAATGAGTACATAAAAGAATTGTTTTCTCATGGAATTTACTCTATGTCAAATTGATCAAAATGCTCTAGCAATCTTTTGGATGATTATACATATTTAGCTAAGGTTTGCTCTTTTATTTAGTAATTTCCTTACACTTGATTTACAACTAGTTGGGAATCACTATGAGTCTTAATATAGGTTACCTTCATTACCTAAGCCATCCTTAAGCCTGGGAGGAGAGCCACCTATTGTGCAATATTATTTATAGCTTTTAACCCAAGTTGCACTTCCTATATAGTTTCAGCTCATCTAAAGTAATCAACACGTATCTGATCCCTGCCTCTAGTTCATTCGATGCTCCATCCATAAATAATTGCCAAAACTGCAGAGTCATCGTTTCTTCCTTAGGTTGTGGCTTATTAGGTAGTGTGCATTCCATGATGAAATCTGCTAGTGCTTGACATTTAATTGCCTTTGTTGGATAGTAGGAGATATATTGATTGAGCTCCATCACCTATTTTAGCAAGTGACCCGATGTCTTTGGTTTCTACAGTATTTGCTTTAGCAGTTTGTCATGAGGACTTTGATGGAATGTGGTTTAATGTATGGCCCTAGTTTCCTTCATCTTCTCTAACCACTATAGCACTAATAGCTTTATCAGTTATATCTAAATGCACATACAAGTCCTCACCTGTTGCTGGTTTTGATTGGATAGGGGTATTGATCAGATGGTCCTTCAAATTTTGGAATGCGATTTGTCATTCCTTGGTTCACTTGAATTTTTCCCCTATTCACTTGGTTGAAGAACGATATGCACTTGTCGGTTGCTTTAGAAAAGAATCTTTTCAGACCAACCACCCTACCGTTTAGGCTTATGATATCTTTTGGTTTTTCTAATACTTAAGTATTCCTTATGGCCTCAACCTTCTCTGGGTTTGCTCTAATGTCGAGCGCTCACTATGTATCCTATAAACTTCCCTAATTGGACAGCAAAAATACATTTCAAGTGATTCGGCTTCATATAATACTGCCTCAGTTTCGCAAATGTTTCCTCCAAATCTTATACATGAACCGTTCCTGCTTTTGACTTGACTAGCATGTCGTCCATATAAAGTTCAATGATGAATTTGATCTAAAAATAACATATTAACTAACCTTTGGTAGTTTTCTTTGGCCTTTTTAATTCTGAATGACATCACTTTGTAGCAGTACAAACCTTTGTCCATTACAAAACTGGTGCGCTCAAACATAGTTACCTGATTGTAACCCATGTATGAGTCCATGAACAAGAGCAGTTTGTGTCTGCTAATTGCATCCACTAATTAGTCAATTCTAAGGGAAATCTATCCTTTAGGCAGGCCTTTATGAGGTTATTTTAATTTATGCAAAATTCTCCATTTTCCGTTGGACTTCGTTGGCGATCCACTTTGGCGGCACACTTCCACGATGAATCCATTTTCTTTTAACTTTGTAACATTCTCCTACTTGGAGGCCCAAAACTAACTACTACGAATGCTTCAGTCATTCATAGTTATTAATCCTTGGCAACTAAATACGACAATATTAGATACATCGATACACAGAAACACATGAATATGGAAAAAATTTAAAACATCAAAAAATCACGTTCCACTTCAAAACATTTCCAATTCATTACATAATCCCACAATCGTCTATCACGTTCAGAGAAAATATATTTATTACAACATATGCCAAGAGCGACATATAAAGATGCCTTCTTAGATGATCAGAGTATATAGGCAATGTAGCAGCTTTGCCATTAAAAACAACGTAGAAGAATCAAAATAAAAGAGAACTCTAGATAGCTATCATGCCTCTTGCACGTCTCCAGAAGCTTTATTCGTCTAATGAGGTACCGGAAAACCTCAACTCTCAAACTACTCAAAATCAATGGAGCACCCAGAGTTTAAGGGAAAAACATAAACTTCGAGCCATACATAAAGCCTGATATGAATAATAATCTGCCATCTCAAATCATTTAGATATCTAGTGAGGCCACGCTGCTTAGCGGAATGGGTTTTCCCCTCACTAGTATCCGAAAACCTTTATGAAACCATATATTATGCTTCTGCATCCACAATGGTTAGAACATCTCAAAATAATGTAATATAATGATATGAAAAGCAAATTAATCAATTCTGGATTACACATCCCAATTCATTTTTGACTATCTGTCTCAGTTATAGTTTCTAGGATTACTGTTAACCGAATAGTTTTCATGGGCTAACTAATAACCAGTAAATTGTTTAAGGACTCCCTGTCCAATTACATAGTTTTCATGGGATCACTATGAACCTATTGGTAACTCCAAAATCTCTGATCTTATCCTAGTTTTCATACGCTGACTAGGTCCTATTGATAACTCCAATATCCTTTCTTCTTATCCTAGTTTTCGTGGGCTAACGAGGAACCTGTTGACATCTGTCGATATCTTAATCCGGATATAGTTTTCATGGGCTAACGTCAAACCTACTGGCCCCTACCACTATCAAATCATAGTTTTCATGAGCTTGCTATGAACCTATCTTTCTAACATCTTCATTTATACATAGTTTTCATGGGCTAACTATAAGCGTATTGGCCCCTACCAATATCTTTTCCTATACACAGTTTTCATGGGCTTACTATGAACCTATTGGCTCCTCCTAATATCTTCCTTTAATATTTAGCATCGTATATTCTGGTCTTTCTGACCTTTTGGATACAATTCTACTCATTCAAGGGTTATCCTAATTTATATCCACTACTGGATCAACCTAGCTGGTTATTCTACCCTTGCTCAAAATATAGTTATGGGTTCAATACAATATGAATATATACATATATGAAGAAGCAAACACAACAACTTGGTTAATCCCTTTAATCTTTTAATCAAAGAAAAATTCTTCAAAAACTCCTTTTCAAAACACTTTATTTATTTATGTCATGGTTTTACTTTAAAATGAGATTGGGTTATTTGTCTTGAAAAAAATAAGGCTTTTGAAACCTTCAAAACCTTGTTTTTGACCTCACTGGATAATATCCTTCAAAGGCATATAAATCTCTTTTTCAAAACATTAAGCCCCTTCCTTTCGAAACACTTTGAAACCTCTTTCGAAATAGTTCGAATGTAAAAAGTATTACTTATTAACTCTTAGAAGCATAGCTTCGAAACCTTTGAAAGCACTCCTTTTAAAACCTTTGAAATTCGAAACCTTTGAAAGTATCCCTTTCGAAACCTTTGGAAGTATCCGTTCCGAAACCATTGAAAGTCCCTCTTTCGAAACTATTGGGATTATACTTAAAAATATTATTTGGGTCTAAGTGAATATAAACGAAAGTATCTCTTTTGAAACCATCCTTTATCATATAAAAGTATTGGGGAAAGCTTGATGGCGTCGGCACCATCCCTTTTAAAAGCTTCAAATCATTTAAACAAAACACTGAAGGATAGCATCGAAACCCCCTTTCGAAGCCATTGCCTTCGAAACTCTTGGATCCTTATGAAAGAATTTAGGAAGTGTCTTAGAACATCTTTAAAACAAAACTATCCTTCAAAGGCATTGATGACTTCAGTATACACGAAAGGCAAAAGAACGGCAATAGGGCTTCGACTAGGTTGGAACCCTTACTTTCGAAAGCATTATTTTTATAACTAAAGAAACCTATTCGAAAGCTTATTCTTTAAATTATAAGAAGGCAACCCCTTCGAAAGCCTTTAGAAAACCTCTTTTTAACGAATATGCTTCAACATCTTCGAAAGTTTTAACAAAACAAAGGTAGGCGCTTCACTTTTTAAATAAAAAAAGGTATCGACGCCCTCGGAAGCAATGCTTTCGACACCATGCCTTCCATCTTTCTCCAATCCATTACGTACCATCTAAGTGATGCTTTGAATATTAATTTCGGCTTAGTGGGGTTTCGACTTAGTGGGTTTTCGACTTGATTGGAGGCGAAAGCTCTAAGTCGAAAAGTTCTTCTACTAGAGGCGGACCTGCTTTTCTGAGTAAAAGCTGATTAATGCCAATTAAAGCAAATTTTTATCCAACTAACCTGCCACGTGTAAACATATGATTGGTTGCCTTAACTTTTCAAATTCTTTACGAAAATAACTACCGCTTAATTCCAAATCTAAAACAAGGTAATTTAACTAGTAAGCCTTCCATTAAGCAAAATCAATATTGCAAATAAGTCCTTCTTCTAAAATAATTTAATTTCCATAGCAAATCACTTAGGAAAAATCCCTAAAACTTTTAGAAATTCACTTTAATCATGTTATCTAACATATCAAAATTTCAGGCCCAATTTCGTCCTGAAATAATCAAAATTAAATTTAAACTCAATTTTATCATATTTTCCTTTGAAAAATCATAATAATCTTTCCACAGCTTGAAAAATTACCGTAATTGAACCCCAACTCCAAATCATGTTTTACATAACAAAAAAAATTCCATGTCGTTTAAAGATCATTTTCTATCAGTTTTGCTCTAAAACCGCATATATCTTCATTTAACAATCCTGTTTAAATCTAACAAATATGATTCAAGCATATCATCCTCCAATTCATCATAAAAAAAATTAATCTTAAATCCAAAAACATATGATCATAAAAAAAATAGAGATGGTATAAATTATTATTTACCTTGATAATGATAAGGAGATTGGATTGAGATTGAGATTTACTCCCCTCACTTTAATTCTTTAGCTTGATTTGAATTCTTCCTAGCTAAAGCCTGCTCCTCTTGATTTATGTTTGTGTTTTGTGTTTTGGTTAAATGAGAAAATAACTGTGAATGGTGTAAGGGACGTGAATATGTATATAAGGATAGGGTTATGTGCGACTAATTCTCAATATACCCTTATGTAAATTAATTAACCTTAAGCCCATCTAATTAAATTGAGCATAGCCCCTTAATTATATTCATATCTCAATCCCCTTATCACTTAACATTTACATTATTCTATTTAATTTATCTGATTAAATCTCCGGAATAATGTTACAAAAATTAGGGGTGTTATAAACTTCTTAACTTATTCAGTAGTACCTTTCCTGGTTTAGAGTCATGTGCTTTTGCCTAACTGGTCAAGCATTGGGATTGATGTTGAGTGTATGACATATGATGGCCGGATCTATCCTGACCTTGTCTGAGTATGCCCATGTAAAAATATTTGTTGATCTCTTCAAAAAGTCTACCAATTCAATTCTAGCTTCTGCATTGAGGTTTTTTCCTATCTTGAGAACCCTTGTGGGGTCTTTAAAATCTATTTGTACATATTCAAGATCATATAATGGCTTCAATTCTCTCCTTATCTCACTTAATCTTGGGTCTATTTTGCTATCTTTTTCTCTTTGGGTTGAGAGGTGATGGAGAATGCTATGCATAAACTGAGTTATGCTCATTAGTGCCAATCATGTGTATACACTTTCTCTTTTCTTTCCTTACTAACATTGTGGTCGTAGAATGACATGTTTCACCATTAGCCTTGGCACTTTATACCGATGCAGTTTCTGAAACTAGCTTAGTTTTTTGTCACCACATCACGATTATTAGAAGAGATAATATAATAGTTTTGAAAAAAGTTTTTGCTAGAATTAAGGTTTACATTGTATAATTCTCGAGCTAACAACCGTTCTCCCTTAATAAATCCTATCTCGAAAGGGGTATTGAATATCATAAGCAAGTCCTTTTGAGAAACTACTGCTCCTATACAGATTAGTACAGGTCTTCACAAAATTCATTGTATGGAGATGGTTAATCAATGACCAAGAAGCTGCATAGAATGATTTATGAAGAGGGGTAGTGCCCGTGGTGATAAGAAGACGCATTGATCTACTAGGTATGGTTGCAGTGTTATTGAAGCCATAGATTGGATCGACACTTGGCTTCATTATCTCTACTGGAAGCTTTAGTTTGCTGAATGCTTATTTGAAAATAACATTAACTGAGCTCTTAGAATCCACGAAGACCTTCTCTATGGTGCAATTTGAGATTTTCACCATTATTATCAGGGGATCCTGGTGTAGAAAAACTACCCCGGCAGCGTTAGCAATAGTGAAGATTATATCATGAGCAGACTTTTATTTTATGTGGAATATAGTCCTTTGCTCCACATTGGCTTATTTCACATACTGCTCCTATGCCTTTTTGCGTTTCCCAATAAGGTGTGGCCCTCCGTGGATTGAGGCTATGAGATTGAAGGGGTTTCCTGCCAGGCCTTCTTTTGGACTGGATAGAGATTCCTAGTTCCCATAATATTGTTTTCCTTCTGATGGCTGCTTAGGTACCCTTTTTGAACCAATCTCTCTATTTCATCCCTTAGGTGCCGGCAGCTATCAATGTGGTATCCGTTAGCCTTATAGAAGCGGTAGTATACTCCAGCTTTATTTTGCTCTGTTTTTTCCCATTGTTCGGGACATCATAGGCTAGCTCGGTCCTGGACATCTCGTATAACTACCTAGGAGTATGGTTGAGGGGAGTTTTCTCTATGAAGTTAAATTCCCTCTGTCACCTCATTGACAGATGGTATATTTCTGCCATTACTTTCTTCTAATTATGGGAGCAAAAGCTCTCTCAGATTGTGCTGCAGACCTGGCTTCCTCCATTCTGATGTAGTTGTTGGCTCTTTCATAGAAATCCTTTGTGCTATAGCATGGCCTTTCTACCATTCTTATCCCATATGGTAGTACCCCTTCTTATTCCAGCATGCACTGCCATTGGTAGCGCTTCTTCATAAGTAGCCCTAATTTGGAGTGCCTCGAATTTGAAACTTTTATGAAGTTGTGTAAACTTTCATTTTCGCGCTGCTTCATGTAGGACATGGTGTTTGCATCTAGGGAAGCTTCTCTCCCCAAGTTGAATTGTATTAGGAAATTTATGGATAATTGCTGCCAAGACCAATCTTCCTCTCCTCCATATCTCCTAATCCATCTAGAGCCTGCCTTGACTAGATATATTGGGAAGAGCTTGCACCGAGACATCCTTCTCACCTTTAGAATGTCCATATAGCACTCAAATGTGCAAATATGGCCGTCTGGGTTTGTGCTTCCATCAAATTTAGCAATCGATGGGGCATTAAAGTTATTGAGGAAGCCTGCTTCCATGATGATTAAACAAGGAAGAACCTTCTTACCTTACTTCTTCTATATTGTTTTGCTGGCAAAGTTTCGCCAACTTCTCCATGCATGCCTTTAATTGACAGACCTTGCCATCTCTGGGATCCATTTAGGATGAACTGTCCCTGTAAAGGGAAGTAATATCATTGCCATCGGGCGTAGTTTATGCTTGCTTTTCTAGCAGTAATGGGTTGATGTTTGCAGGCTTTAATTTGATTTGGGGATTGATCAAGTTTTTGCCTTTGAGCTTGGCATCGGTTTTGGGGTCAGCATCACCGTTCTCATTTTTGAGATTGTTGTTATCACTCACATACTACATAATCAGTGTAGTTGGTGAATGGTGGCGGTGAGCTATGGATGGTTGAGGAGGGATTGGTCTAAAGGCAATGTTTTAGGCCATGGATCTCTCTAAGCCCTCCATATGTTGATTTTGGTTTGTGAAGGCTTGAAGAGCAGCTAGGACAGGATCGGGTGGAGTCTGTAGAAGCTTCTGCCTTGATTTGGGCTATAGAGGTAATGTGCTTTCTTTTGGGATTTTCAAGTCCATCTGAAGTTACTCTTGGATAGGAGTGTTGGAATAGGTAGGATTCATTGTGTTATAGTGGGGATCAAGGAAAAAATGTCTCTAAACTTTGCTAGAGAGGAAATAGTCTGCCCTCCTTCTAATGTCGAATATGTTAATGATATTTTTCATCTTAAAAACACCCAAGTATCTTTTATGAAGCAATCACAACGATGAACGCTTTCATGATTATGAATCAACAAAATTAAGTGATATTAAAATTGACTTTAAGAAGAGTAATTATGTTACTTTAAAGCTTGCACAATTATGAGGGGAAATATTCCAAGTAAGAGGAATCAATTCGTTAAACGAACTTGTCCCAATTCAAGCACTGAAAACTACATCAGTAAAGTAATGTAATAAAAGCAATAAAAGAACATAGAGAATTTACATGGTTCAGATGTCAATGAATACTATGTCTAGGGGTAAAATGTCTATTTCTTCTCTCTTGATTCTTAGTACAAACAAAAATAGCAAGAGTACAATTTTCGATTTGTGTATCCAAAAAGAGAAAAGTAAAATTCTCCCTCTTTTCTGCTACAGTGCCATATTCATTTATAGTATATAGAGATTCATGTGGATTGTCAATGTCATTCTTCTTCCTTTTTGATTCCTGATTTTGGATTGTGCCCTTTGTCAACCATCCCGCTTTCTTATTTGATATGCATGGATAACTAATGTAGCCTTGGCGGGAAACTGTAATTTGAGAGGTTGAATTTTGAATTTGGGCGGGAAGCTTGAAATTAAAATGAAAAAACTCGATTTTGAATGGACTAAGATCTAATGGCTTAATACAGTATTCTGATCCATAGACTGCACATATCTGTAGATGAAACTATGATGAAGGATTGCCCCAATTTTAGGCAGACTATGCTACTGTAAACACCCCATAACTTCACTACTGTGAATAGGCCATTGAGAACTGTGCCTCAATAGTTATGCTAGGTTACCATATTCCATAGCATATAAGTGCATCGACTCTTTTAACCATGCTTAGCTTGTGGATGAAGAGCAATTTTGCCCCCATTGCCTCATCCTTTGGGTCTTTATATTTGTCATTATTATCTTCTTTGAATTGCGGTGCAGTTCATTCACTTCAACGTTGAATCAGGGTGGCAGTGCATCCTTGTAGTTTTTTTATGTCGATACAAGATTGCAGCACAGACCTACCGCTTTAGATGTTAGTTTAAGATTACAGTGCATCTCCACATGCACATAGTCAGTTTAAGGGTTATGTGCAGTTCTATATCGTTAGTGTTGCTTTTGGGGCTATAACATAGTCTCTACATCTTGTTGTTATTTAAAGATTATACCGCAATTCCAACTTTCTAAGGCTTAACTTTTAGAACCGTAGTATTGACTTCATATTTGGTAACTTAAAGCTGTGTTGCAGTCTTGCCCTTCGAAGTGAGTATTAAGGTTATAAATTGGCCTCTGCACTTTATGGCCATCTCAGGTTTTCGATGCAGTGTTATAATGTTGAAGCTATGTCCAACGAGAATGTGCAATCTTTATGTTTTGCCACCGATTAAGGATTTTGGCGTGATACTGCCTGCATTTTGTTCTAGCTTCCTTTCCATATTTCGACTCCTGTTGTGAGAGTAGTTCTACCATCCTGATTTATAGTAATAAATATATATATGTTTTTTTGTAGAAATTTGTGGTTAATGATTTATAGTAAAATCGACGGTAAAGAGAATTTTTGATTAAAATTATTATATGCAAACATTTCTAATAAATCACGACTAGTAAATAAGATAATCAATTATTTTCTATCTTTTAATATAGCGATTTTAACGTATTTTTTTTCTTTTTCAATAATTATTAATAAATGATATTTTTTAATGCTTTATAGTGTTAAGAAATGAACAAACAAGAATCTAGACATGCTAAAAGGGTTAGAAAAGGAAGGTTAGATGGGTTTCCTAATTCACAAAAATGCACTCTCAATAAATTTTTCATCAAAAACAGTCAAATAGGAAATTCAAGCTTAAATGTAGATAACTTAACTTTTACTGACGAAAATGATGATAATATTGATGGTGATATTTTAATTAGTAAACATAACAATGAAAATATTAGCGAAGAGGAAGAAAACATCTGTTCATTGTCATAAATGGAGAATGATAATGTTGTGTCAAACGACCCTCGTGTGTGGTAAAAAAATTGATAAAAATTAAGAGACTTGCTTGTTGGAAGGGTTCCTTTTAGAGTACTAAAGATAACGACTCTCATTTTCCAAAAAATACTGTTAATAGGCTTTTTCTTCAAATTATATGTCATTTTCTTATTAGGATAAACAAGATAGAAAATGGTTGGTATACTCAAATTCATTTGAAAAAGTATTTTTTTAATGTAAATTATTATTGAATCAAATAATGCCAAGTCATCTTACTAAAAAAATTAATGATTGACATGATCTTAGTTTTAAGTTGAACCAACGTGAAGGAAGTAGAGATCATCTTATGAATATGAGCAGTTGGGAGTTGGAAACAAGATTAACAGTCAAACAACCACAAATAGAAGTATACAAGATCAAGTAAATAAGGAAAAAGACCGTTGGAAGAAAGTGTTGTTAAAAATATTTTTTTATGAAAATAATTGCTACAAATAATTTCGCATTTCATAGAAATAATGAAAGGATTTATGAAAAAAATATTGTTTTTTTGTAAATTAATTGAAGCGATGGCAGAATTTGATCCAATAATTCATGAACTTTTTGGTGGGTTGATCAAAAAGAAATTCATATACATTACCATGTCCAAAAAATTTAAATAAGTCAATATTGACGTTCGCAAATGAAATTCTCAAGAAAATAAAAATGATTAAATATTCCTCGGTTATATTAGACTGCACTCCAGGTGTTAGCCACGTTGAACAAATCTCTGTTGTAATAAGATGTGTTAATGTTTTAACTAATCCAACAAAAGCAGAAGAGTTTACTATTGAATTTCTAAAAGTAGATGATACCACTAGACTAGAACTTTTAGCAATCCTAAAGATGTATTAGAAGCTACCAAGCTTGACATTTATGATATAATAAGAAGAGGTTATGATAATGGATCAAACATGAAAGGGAAAAATAAAGGGGTGCAATAAAGACTATTAGAAATTAATCCAAAAGCTTTCTACATACATTGTGGCTATCATAGTCTTAATATTGTGCTATGTAATATGGCTAAATCACATACTAAAGCATCAAACTTTTTTGGTGTCATCTAACGACTATTTATTTTATTTTATTCATCCACATAGAGCTCGCAAGTTTCTAAAGATCATGTCTTAGATTTTACCCCCAAAACATTATAGGGCACAAGTTGGGAAAGTCATATTGAGGCGGTAAAGTTTATAAGATATCAAAGCATGGAGATAAGAGATACTCTAGTTTCCTGTCAAATAGCACTAAGATTTTATGGCAAAAAGTGAAGCTAGAAGTCTTATGACAAACAAGATTAAAATTTTAATTCTTATTTGGATTATGCATTTAGTATGAAATACATAAAAACATAATATTATTAGTAAAATTCTTCAAACTGAAGACATGAAAATTGATGCTGCTATCACTCGATTTTAAGAGCTTGTTGATTTTTTTGGAAGATTTCAGGAAAACTAGATTTTATTCTCCAATGATTGTTGCTAAAAAGATAGTCCAAATATTAGGTGTTAAACCAATTTTTCTTCAAAATTAATTATTCATAGAAAGAAATAGTTCAGTGAAGATGAGAATGTTAAAGAACCGACGCCAACATCAAAGGAGTCCTTTTGAATTAATTACTTTTTGCAAATTATAGATATATCTCATATTTCATCGATGACTCGATCTGAGCAATTTAATGAATATGATGATAAGTTTGGATTTTTATTTGATTTAAAGAATTAGCTTATGCAGGCGATAAGAATATGATGATAAGAGATGCTCTAGTTTTCTGTCAAATAGCACTAAGATTTTATGGCAAAAAATGAAGTTAGAAGTCTTATGACAAACAAGATTAAAATTTGAATTCTTTTTTAGATTATGCATTTGGTATGAAATACTTTAAAACGTAATATTGTTAGCAAAATTATTCAAACTAAAGACATGCAAATTGATGTTGTTATCACTCGATTATAAGAGCTTGTTGATTTTTCAGGAAAACTGGATTTTATTCTCCAATGATTCTTGCTAAAAGGATAGTCCAAATATTTGGTGTCGAACTAATTTTTCTTCAAAAAATAATTATTCATAGAAAGAAATAGTTCAACGAATATGAGAATGTTAAAGAACCGACGCAAACATCAAAGGAGACCTTTTGAATTAATTATTTTTTGCAAATTGTGGATATATCTCATATTTCATCGATGACTCGATCTGAGCAATTTAAAGAATATGATCATAAGTTTGGATTTTTATTTGATTTAAAGAATTAGCTTTTGTAGGTGATATGAATCTAAAAGCTCATTGTCTAAAACTTGAGGGATATTTGAAACATGATTTGCATTCTGATATTGATGGAAGAGAGTTATTTTCAAAACTAAAAGTTTTGAAGCTTATTTTGAGGAAAAAGAAAAAGCAATTGAGTTGCTTAATTTCATATATTCTTGTTCAAGGGAGTTAAATTTTCCAAATGCTTGGATTGCATATAGAATAAATCCAACAATACAAGTTACAGGTGCCCTGGTTGAAAGAAGTTAAGCTATAATTAATAAAGTCTTATCTTTGTTCTGTTATTCCACAGAAACGATTGAATGGTTTAGCACTACCACCATTGAATAAGATATTGGCTATAAACTTGAATATGAAATTTTGATTAGTAGTTTTACGTGTTAAAAGACTAGAAAAATATTCAAATGCAATTAAAATAAATTTTATATTATAATTTGTATTATTATTAAGAAAAAAATTATTGCTTTTTGTTCCTATTTTCATTATTTGTAAACTGCATAAATTATTTTATTGATTTAATATGGGATAATGGCATTAGTTTTTGTACAAAGGCCTTGGTTTACAACTAGCTTTAGGTTCCAAAATTCCTAGGACGGGCCCTTCAGGTGAATATGCATTATTGACTATATCATATACAACTCAAAATGTATAATCATTGCTCATAGTCCTTGTGATGTTAAGTGTGCTAAAAAATCTACATAGTATAGTAGAGACTCACGACCTATCATTTCATGATGCGTAAGTACAAGTATATGGCCCTTCGGTGTGCTCAATAAAACCGTATAGTACTATCTAAATGACATATAAAACTTCCCCATAACATAAAAATGGCTTGAGTTTGCTCAACAACCATTCATATGTCCCATTACATGACCTTGCATGTAAATGATACAAAGTAACCTTTATTTGTAAATTCATAAATTATGAAATGAATTGAGTGTTATAGAATACAAGGTATGATCAGTATATAATAATCGATGACGTGTCATTTAGAATATAACATACACAACCCTTATATCTTATTAAGTTTATTTTCCATAAATTTCAATTTTAACTATTGAAATTATTTATTCATAAATTCAACTTATATCATTTTGTAACTTTTATTTTTATTTCAAACAATTTTACAAAAATTCTTATAAAATTTACTGTTTGTTAACTCGAAAAATGGATCAATGTCCAGAAATCATGTGAAAGTTCCAGTTCTTTTAAAATAAATGTTAAAGCATTAGAGATCCAGATCAAGCAATTAAAAGATAACAGAAAATTAAAGAACATACAAGAATTTTTATAGTGGTTCGGCAATCTTTGGCATACTTCCACTTTATAGTTTGTTATTCATTGTCATCTCTCTAGGTTACAATGAATCATATCATATCTGATCACAATCTAGTGGATCACGGATTTGCAATGAAGTTCTTATAGTTTTTGAAAGGCAGAGGATAAGAGTGAAGAAGATGGAGAAGTCTCCAATGCTAGAGAGATCAGATCCAAAGTGAAAAGCTGAAGATTAAGGAAGAGATGAAGAAGAAAGATGCCTTATTGGTTGTAGATTGGCTGGTATTTATAGAGAAACGGTCGTGGTGGCTCAGAAGTTCACTTGGAGGAGAGTCCGAAGATCAGCCTGAAGTCATGTGCCAAATTGCAGAATATATTGAGTTAATCAAACATGTCGGTACCAACATGTTTCCTTTGTTCGAATCACTTCGAACTTTCTTGCATCCTTGTTTTTGCTTCATTTTGCGGCATCCTATGTTGTTTCCATCGATCTTTAGTTGATTTTGATGATCGTTCCTTCATGACTTGGTTTATTTTGTTGTTTTAGCTGTCGTCTCTTCAACTCTAGAGATAGGTCGTCCAAAACTCATGAAAACCACTTCATCACATCCAAAGGAGTAGGCAATAAGTCATACGAATTTGAAACGGAAGAATATGGAGCATAACCAATTCAACAATGACATGAACAAGTCGGTGTCGTCTTGTGTACTTCATATATCTTGGGGCAAAATTTCTCCAGCTATTCCTTTACTCTATCTAACCGTGGTTGTCAATTTTCAAGTTGTTTCATCCACGTTTTGATCTTCTAAGTCTAGTGCTTTGGTTCAACAACAGGTTAACATTTGCCCTCCAAAGTACGCCTTTCAATTGTAAGATATGTTTTGCTCAAGAATAATTTTACGTAATCAATCTACAATAGTTGAGCTATCCAGCTATCCCTTGATCTTAATCTTGGTGAATCATCTGGTTCCTTTGGATTCTCTTGCAATTCATAGGTCATTCTGAACCCTTATAACTAAGGACTCTAACTCTTGCATAATCGTTGTTCATACATCAGAATCATTTCAATTTTATTTGCATTTATTACATCATATATCAAAATCATCCCATGTTCACCTGGGATTTATCTATTTACTCAAATACCAGGTGTTCAAATCCTTTTATTAAATCTATTTCCATTCTAAGGTTTGATCTCTCCAGATCATTTTACATTTGACTTAATGTGCAATCTCTCTGAATCATTTATCATTTAAGCTAAAGGGACAATCTCTCTGGATCGTTTAACATTCTAATTAGGAGGCAATCTCACCAGATTTTTTGGCTTCTAATTTAGGGTTTTGGTCTCTCCGAATCATTGTTAAATCCACTCGCTCTCTAGCAAAGGAATTCAATGATCAAACAAGCCCATCCGCTCAATCTTTGATGAGGGAATTTACTTTTCGTACATGTTGATTCACTTGCTCTCGAGCAACCAAGCTTGCACGCTGCACTCCAGTCCCGTCTCTCCAGACATGACTTAAAGTGATTAATTTTATGCAAATCCATCCGCTTCGCTCTCCGACGAGGGGACTTGCACCTTGTGCTCCGGTCCATATCGGTCTTCAATTCAATGTGGCTTTCAAAAATCAAATTTCCATATCAAAACAAACAAGAAGAAGTCATAATTATCCATCTCAGACATCTGACTCAGAGCATGCCTAAGGACCAATTTAGGTCCCGTACATGTGTAAGCAGTCCGAGGTTATTATTGTCCTAAATTGTCACCCTTAGACATTCGACTCAAAGCGTGCCTAGAGACCAGTCTAGGCCTTGTACACATGCAAGCAGTCTGAAGTTATTATTATCTTAATTATCCAAAGTAAGAAAAAGCGGAGTGAGGGAATCAAACTTGACTCCAGGCCATCCCGTTCATGGGATTCCGAGTCTCAGACTAGATCCCATGGTTGTTCCTTGATACATTCGCTATAGATGGTGGTTGCTTCGATCGCACCATTGTCGTTCTGTTCCTCACATACTATTGTAGCCGGTTGCTTCAAATTAGTTCTTCTATCAAATCATGAAGGTCTCGGTACTTGTTTGTTCGATGCTTTTCTAGCTCATGGAAGATGAAAAACTTTCCAGATTATTTCTCCTAATCAATGGGCTCTCTCCTAGCCGGCTTTTGATAAGAGATACTCCCCCTAGTGTCCAAATATATCCTCTTTGGGGTCTCTGTTAAATCAGTGTAGAAGGAGAATTTTGGCTCCCTTCTTTGTCATTTCAATTCCCCGAAGTCATCACTGGCTTCTCTTTCCTTTGTCCTTTCCATTCCATGTTCCAGACATCCTCTGTCATCCACAGCGTTAGTTTCAACATCCTCAGCTTTGATGTCTTCTTAATGCAAATATTTCTCAACTTCATGATAGAATTTCACAAGATCCATCGGTGGATCCCATTCCAGTAAAATTTTAAAGTCAGTCTTGCTTGTAACTTCGGACACCGTCACCATTATCCGGCTTATCGACTGTGGCTGCTACTGCTTTAAATCTTGTCAAATAGCTTCTCAAGGTTTCCTCAGGCCTTTATTTCATACTTGATAGCGACATCACATTCTTTGGTCGCGAGACATGAACCTTGAACTGTCTTAAGAATTTATTCACCAAATCGGTCCACGTGCTTATGGACCCATTCTCCAGTTGTTTAAACCACATTGCCGCCATGTCTGTCAAGTATAATGGAAGGCATCGTCCCGTTGCCTTTTTATAAGAATTCAACACTTCTAGATGTCGGATGTATCTCATCAGATGAACCGTGGGATCCAATTTTCCATCGTACGTTTCCAGCATCGGAAACTTAAAATTGGAAGGAATTCTTTCATTTCGGATATTAAAAGGAATGGATTCCTATTTACATCCTCCAAACTTTGGTCTGAGGGTCCACCTCTAACTATATTTCTTACCAATTCAACAATCTGGTTTTCACCATCCAATAAAGGTTTCAACCAAAAGTGATATTCTACCCCCTGATCCTATGCAGGAATTCCGGCACATATTCTGGCATGTACTCCTCTTGCTTCATGTTAGCATTCTAACCTGATCTATTGGTTTCATTATGTCCTTCGTTCCTACGGAGAGGCTTCAGCACAAACTCTTTCGATCATTGCCTATTCATATTTTGATTTGCGTTTCTAGCTCCAACATCGTTTGCTCCTGGCATTCCAACATGTTCGCAGTTCACACTAGTGTTTCCCTCGGGTATAATTGTCTCAGTACCAAGTTGTACTATTGGAGAAGGCATCGTTCCAGTTTGCTTCACTCCAACTCCAGATGTCCATGCATTAGTTCCTTGCACTTGGTTTTGAATTCCTATAGCTCTACTAATTCCTTATTATCTCATCCTTTGGAAAAAATCCTTCAAGCATTTCCCGTTGTCGAGTCATTAATCCATCTTGGATCACTTTCATCATTTTCTCCATCTTTCTCCGGTCCTGTAGATGGATTGATGATAATTTAAGGACATCTCCTGGCTGCCCTCATGCTTTGGTTGGCTTGCTCCAGCCTTAGATCTAGCGTTAGGTCTCTACATCTGCTCCAAATCTCAAGTTCATGCTTCAAGCCTTCAGATCTGGTTCTTTGTTTATGGTGAAAGCACCAAAATGTTAATCCAAAAATTGGATCAACATTCAAAAATCAGATGAAAGCACCAGTTCTTTTAAAATATATGTAAAAGCAGTAGAGATCCTAAATCATGCAAGTAAAAGACGGTATAAAAGTAAAGAACGCAAAAGAATTTTTATAGTGGTTCAACAATCTTTAGCTTACGTCCACTTTCTAGTTTGTTATTCGTTGTCTTCTCTCTAGGTTAATGAATTATATTAGATCTATCCACAATCTAGTGGATTTCAGATTTTACAATGAAGTTTTTAGAGTGTTCGAGAGGTAGAGGATAGGAGTGAAGAAGATGGAGAAGTCTCCAATGGCAAAGAGATCAGATCCAGAGTGAAATGTTGAAGATCAGGGAAGAGATGAAGCAAAAAGGTCCCTCTAGGATTGTAGGTGGGCTGGTATTTATAGAGAAAGGGTCATGTTGGGTTAGAAGTTCAATTGGAGCAAAGTCTATAGATTGGATCGAAGTCATGTGCCAAATTACAGAATCTCCCAAGTTAACCAAACATGTCAGTACTGACTTAAATGTGTCGGCGTCGACATGTTTCCTTTGCTCGAATCACTTCGAACTTTCATGCATCTTTCTTCTTACTTCATTTTGTGGCGCCACATGTTGTCTCGATTGATCGTTGGTTGATTTTGATGATTGTTCTTTTATAACTTGATTTATTCTGATGTTCTAGCTGTCATCTCTTCAACTCTTAAGATATGTCATCCAAAACCCTTGAAAACCACTTGATCACATATGAAAGGAGTAGGCAATAACTCATAAGAAATTAAAGTGGAAGAATAATGGGAAAAAATAACTCGTTGTTGACATGCACAAGTCGATGTTGACTTGTGTACTTCGTGTATCTTGGGGTGAAATTTCTTTGAGCTATTCCTTTGCTCCATCTAAACATCCTTGTCAAATTTCAAGTCGTTTCACTCTCTTTATGATCTTTTAAGTCCAGTCGAAATCTGCTTTGGCTCAAAAGCAGGTTAATATTGTTACATCTCATATAATTTAAAGCAAATTTGGATTTATTTATTTTCTAATTTAAACACCTTTAGAATTTAATTTTAATTCAACAATTTGAATTTTGCAATTATAACATTTATAGTTGCATTTTTAAATTTAAAACAATTTTAAGTTTGCATAAAATTTATAAATTTCTTATAAAATCAAATTTTAAAACATCTTAAATTTAAAATATTTTAAATTTTAGTTTATAACATTCATAAATTTAATTTAAATTTGAAAATAATTTTCAAATTTATTTTTATTTAGTTCAAATACGCATTTGAATTAATCTAAGACACAATATAATTTTAGGCCTTGCACTGAGGGCGTACCCAAGAGATAGACAACCTCGATGAGCCAAGTAAGGGCCAAAGCTAAGGAGGTTCTCCATTCGTAAAAATGTTTCCCAATTACAGTAACCTTCTCCTTAAACAACCTTTCTTATACACCAATCTATGGAATTTCCTTAAAGACTACCTTATGCATTGGCCAATTATTTGTAATAACACGTGATAGCTCTAATACAGCTGTTGGATCGATAGGATCATGCAGTGGAGCAAATGAGGTAATTTTGAAAAAAAACCTTTATTAATTTTGCATAAGGACCATTTTATGGTATTATAAATAAAAAAATTACTGTATTAGGTCGTATTGAATGCAATTTTCAATTTTTATTTAATTTAAAAAAATATTGTACACAAATTCATTATATAAACATAAATACCAATATACTCAACACTTACATTGCTAATATTATGTGAATATGATAACATAATAATACATATAATGTATATATTTATAAATGGTATAATATATATATACATAGTTATTGGAATTTATAACTACATACATATACATGTTATTAACTAGCACTACATGCATTTATACTCGGTATTTAATATAGATGCATAATATAAAGCAATGTGTATGTATGTGTATATTTAAAATATGGTTATGCATATCGCATACAATACATATAAAAACAACTGTTTAGTATACACTTTGACTATATTGTTTGTCGTATAATATAGATTTAACTAACTACAGATCATTGTTAAAATTGATCCCATTGACTAAGAATTCATTTAATTCAAATTTTAAATAACAATATTATTTAAATATATACCAATATATTAAATATATTTATATACATATATAAATTATTTTTCAAATACACACACATATGTAAATATGTACCCATGTTTCAAATATATTTATAGACATATATAAATCAATTGTCAAAAATACATTTATGTGTGTATATAAATCAATTGTCAAAATATTTATATAGATATGCATATATATGTGTGTGTTATTTTTAATATTTGTACATTTATAGTTATATTTATATATTGCTTTTGGTTTTCAAAATATTATATATTCTATATTTAAATGTATTATGTGTAAATATATGTATACTTATAAACATGAACATATGTTATATTTCATATATATATGTACTATATATATTTAAACTATTTAAAACATGTTAAACTAAAGTAATTATTTATAAATAACAAAACATTTAAAAAATGATTTTTTTCCAAAATATATATCATTTATTTTATTTGGGGTGAAGTGACATTCTTAAAATAAAATCAAGGGACTACTGGGATGACGTCGCCGATTTCATAAACGTCATAATTATAGTTCGACCTTTAAGCTGTTCTTCTCAACTCAAGCTTCGTTTTGTAACTCTAAAGTTTAAGGGTGGAATTCAATGAATAAACGAGACCTTGTGGGTCTTATTGTTGAATATGCGCTTATATGATTTTTGTTTGATGATAATAAACATATATACATTCGTTTAAATGTATTTGATAATATACTATTTTATTTTTCACAGATTAAATAAATATTTGCTGAATAAAATAAATAACACGAAATTTGAATTCAGATGAATATTTTATTCAAATAAATATTTATTACATCTTTGAATAGTACAATTTCAAGCTCTCACTATAACTATACAACTTTGATTACAATTACATCACATTACATATTTACAGTTCACCTGACTACATATCACTCACACTCGTATTTATCTTCAACTCCATTCCAGTTTGAATCCAGCATCTGAGAAATCTGCAAAAATATTCACTAACGCAGTAAAATTGAAAAAGAAATATTTTTGCAATATAAAATAAAATATGGTTTTTGAAAATAATTTTTTGCCTCAGTTATTTGGGTTGTTCGTCATCATTTATATTTGAATTCATCATACACGAACAACTTGTGACATACACAGTGTATTACTGTATATGCCACAAGGACGTGCACACCGAAATATACACTTGATCGATTTACAGGGACAAGTGAGCACAGGTCAAACCCAAATACAGGATTCAACTCAAGTGCAATAAAACAATGTCATTCAGCACAAGGTCAAATCCAAGCCGGATTCAACTCAGGTGAAAATTAGAAAAATAAACAAAATGCAAAGGTCAAGTCACCACTCAACTCAGTGCATCAACCAAGTTAAGGCGACGTGAAGTCAGCAAACTGCAAGTACAATGCTCAATGCACAGTAATGCAATGCCACAGCAAACAATGGTTCAAAACACTATATCAAACAGCAGCAAAAGCATGTACATTGATGCACACATCCATCAACACACTCAAGTGACTTAACAATGCACAAGTGACAGCGAACATGACAGCAAGCTACAGTGCATAATGGTCAACACAGCTACAATGAAGCAGCAGTAATTTGAAGCAACTAATCGACCCAAATCGAACTACAATAACCAGTGCAACAGGCCATAATGAAGACAATATCACTGACTCAAATGAATCAAATACCACCAAATAGACCATGGAATAGCAGGTGATCAAACATGAACACAACTCACCAAACAAGCCGCTGCATACCAGAGGTGCAAATAGCCAACATGATCAAAGTAGCATCTAACAAAAGCAAACAACATAGAAGTATGGATATACTCAATGCAACCCAGATAAACATGCACGACTTATGGCAGTGAAACTCAAACAAAGTGCAGAGGAAAACAAATGCAACAATTCAAATTCAAGACAGCTACTACCACAATGAATCAGTGACAACAAAGGTCAAACACAAATGAAAACACATGGACAACATGTCATGAATGAACTAGCAAAGGCTAGCCATCAACATAACAGACTCACCAACCAGACTATGATGCAAGAAATAACTCAAAGGACAGCAGACATAACAGATCAAAAGCAACTGTTCTTAACTGCAAGTTCAATTCAAATGGATGGAAGCTATAGGTCCAGTTACAACTAGACCAAGTGCAGCATCAATGCAGACAACATAATGATCCAAACATCAACAAAGGAGAAAACCAAATATGCAGTGCATTCTCAAGTACACAGTGAAATCACCACAGTCTCAAACTCGAATGACAGACCGAACCAAGATATCAGCAAGCAAGAACAACAGAGTTTCAAAAATCCAATGCTCAACATCATATGAATCCAAATCAACTGTACTGGACAATACAAGGAAAGAAGACTGCAGCAATATACAGAAATACAAAATGACCAGAGTCGAACCAACACTGCGGCAAGTTGTTAAAACATGCAAAACAAGAATGGAAAGTTTACAAAGTATCAAAGCCGTGTTTTTTACCAAGTCAAGATCAACAACGTGATGACCAAGGAGTTGAAATTGATGCCGTGAACATCAAGTAAGCAAGCATCACAAAATATATACGAAGTGACAAAGTTAGAGAGATCATAATCGTTCAAGTATAATCAAATGGCCAAAGCAAATCAGTAGACAAATTCAAACACGAATATACGAACGCAAAAATAGGATTTCGAATCCTATAAATAACCACAAATCATCATCGGCAATTGATTGAGTTCGAACTAGCCAAAATTAGAAAAGCAAAAGGATAAAATACATACCGAAATCACGAAACGAACTCGATCCAAATTGAAGAGCCGTGGGCAAAGCAAACAGCATCGAAGCATACAATCAAACTGTATCAAGCGGCGAACATCTTTTTGCACAACCCTAGTTTAAATCGCAAGGAGCAAAAGCAAATTACCAGAAGCCCTAATTCGCAAAGAGGAACGAAAAGAGGATCGGCCATACTTTCACAAAGCAAAAGGAACTGGTTGAAGAAGTGAATAAGGGGCCGGCCTGTGTTTATTAATTTGGGCTTATTTTTTATTTTAAGGGTTTAAATTTAAATAAGGGTTATTGTGTTTTAAATTGTTTTTAAATTGTATTTTTCTTTTAAACCGTTTTTAATTTTCTAGTCGTGTGACTATAGGACAAACTACGGTGTGTAGTTTGGGAATTCGCAACTCGGTGGTTGAGTTGTGGTCAGGGTTTTGAGCGTAGAGTTAGATTAGTCAATAGCGGGTATAGCGAGTTTACGTGTGTAAGCGAGGGACTATCTAATTTCTAGTAGAAACCTTGGGGGCAGCACGTAGGCAGGGTTTTGCCGAAGCTGGGTAAATTCTGTGTTGTTCTGTTCTATTATTTATATTCTGATATATCTGTGCTGCTATTTTGTGATCTGAATTTAAATTAATTGATAAGCTTCCGCGATTAATTTTTATAATTTACACTATCACCCTATTCACCCCCCCTCTAGGGTAAAATCGATCCTACAAGTGGTATCAGAGCTAGGAACAAAAGCCGTTTTTGTTTTAAAATTTTGATTTTACAAAAACCAATTTTTGTTTTAAAAATTCGTGTTTCAAAAATCAATTTTTGTTTTAAAAATTCGTGTTTCAAAAAAATCGGTTTTTGTTTTAAAAATTTGAATTTTTAAAATGGCTTCTTTTAATACTGCTTTTGCTGAGGGTCAATCCATAGTTAGACCACCAATGTTCAATGGTGAATAAGCTTACTGGAAAAATAGAATGCAAATTTTTCTGAAAACCATTGACGCTTGGAATATTGTTGAGACAGGTTATAGAATACCAACTATAACTGTAGATAATCAGGAAATAGAGAAACCAAAGGAACAATGGACAGAACTAGAAAATAAATTACAAAATACTAATGCCAAAGCTATGAATTCTATTATCTGTTCATTGGATCAATTTGAATTTAATCGTGTCTCACATTGTCTAACTGCGCAGGAAATATGGCACATACTAGAAGTGACTCACGAAGGAACATCTCAAGTCAAAGAATCTCGCCTTGCAATGCTAAGCAGCGAATTCGAGAACTTCAAAATGGCGAAGGAAGAAAATGTCAAAGAGATGTACGGACGACTCTCCAATATCGTATACAAATCAAAAGCTCTCGGAAAAACATACACCGAATTAGAAATAGTCCGGAAAATCCTCAGAGTCCTTCCACGAAGCTTTGAAGCAAAAGTAACTGCCATACAAGAATCGAAAGATTTAAAACAACTTAAAGTTGAAGAACTCATCGGAAATCTCACCACTTATGAGCTAGAAATGAAATTCAAAGAAGAGCGTGAAGGAGGTGACACTCAAAAGAAATCAATAGCTCTCAAAGGAACAACCAAAAGTGATGATGATAACGATGAAGATGATGGAGCAGCAGAATTGGAGTTGTTAATAAGGAAATTCAAAAAATGGAATCAAAAACATGGTAATTCAGCTCAAATTCAAAAAGCAAAAAGCAGAATAGCCAAAGCACTAGACTACTTGGAAGAACAAAAGTTTATTTGTTATAATTGCAACAAACCCGGCCATATCAAGCCCGATTGTCCGCAAATTAAATCCAGCCATGGAAAGAAACAGAAAAAGAAAAGTTTTGCAGCCACTTGGGATGAAATAGACAAGAATGATCAAAGCACTGGCAGTGAAAGCGAAAAGGCAGAATTGTGTCTTTGACGTGATACAACTAACAGTGACGATGACGAGCCAAGTGAGGTATCAAAACTTACCCATTCTGAGTTGCTTATATATTTTCATGAAGTAAACGGTTGTTTTGAACGACTTAGGGAAAAATACGCCAAACTTGAATCTCAAAAAGATACTTTGATAGAATGTAATAAACAACTTGATCAATTAGTTAAAACCTATCAAAGTAGGATCCCTAAGTGTGATAAGTGTCCAACATTTGAAAAGGAAATTAAAAAATCAGAAATCAATATAAAATCACTTGAAAATGAAATTCTGATTTTAAAGGAGAACGAAAATACTAGGAGAGAGAATTCTATTAAAAAGTGCACACAGTTGTTAAACGAAAATGAATCTCTCAAATCACAAGTCCAACAATTGTCAACGACTTTGGATAAATTTTCAAAAAGTGAAAAATCGTTGAATATGCTATTAGGAAAGCAAACTATTAATACGGTTAGACAAGGACTTGGATATAGTCATTCTAAAAATGTTAGAAATGAGATTAATCGAGAAAATTTAATGTGCACAATTTGTAGAAAATTTGGACACAATCACGATAATTGTTGGTATAGACCCAAACATGTGAAAACTATACCGATTTGGGTTCCAAAAGGCACAAATATAAAATCTCTCAAAGTTAAACAAATTTGGGTGCCAAAGGGAACAATTATAAATAGTTTTGGGTCTTTACAAAATTGTTTTTCGAAATATTCTGCCACTAACAATCTTGGACCTATAAAAACAAATAGGTCACATAAATCTTTCTTCGTGTAGGTGTGGTGGCAGGCTAAGGAACAACAATAGTGTCCTCTGGATTTTGGCTGTTCCAGAAACGCAACGGGCGACAAAGCTAAGTTCCTTAGCCTAGTATAAAGGTGACAGAATCACAATAGACAACATCGAAAAATATCGTAAAGGTAAAACAGGTAATGGTATGTTTTAAACGATATATTAAATGTGATAATCTGCACCATATTCTGAATTAAAATCAGCCAATAATGAGATGATGAAAAGATGGTGATTTTGACTTTGACTTATTCAACATGGTTGGCCAATTATATTTTATATGCCAAAAACACTACAAATTCTTGAAATACTTCACACAGATTAAATTGAAAAAATGATGGTGTTTTGATTTTAGAAAATTCACTGATTGTTGATAATACATTTGGCTAACTCTTTATTCACGGTTTTCGATTATTTACACGGCTTCATTTCAAAGTCAAAAGAATGTCATTTAAATTGCTGAAAAAATTGAGTTTGAAATTTTGATGCACACTTCATGTTTTGGTCTATAAAATTCAATTGATGATAATTTTTGAGTGAAAGAGAAATTCAGATGCAGATTACACTGGTAATCTAGTTGATAGAAAAATTACTAGTGAAACGTGATTTTTTGAGACATTTAGTAACTGCATCGTTTTTCAAAGAAAATATCTGCATATTTTTCATTTCAAATAATTTTCAAATAGCAGAAAATTTTCTTTTAAAAACCCCTTGGAGAAAATCATTTTTGACCATATTTTCAGATTATTCATTTTTGAAAAATTAATTTCATAATTATTTTTGAATTTGATTTTAAATGACTATTATGACTAATCTGACTCCCAAATGATTATCGAAAAGAAAAATAGTGATTGAAAAAGTGATGAGTGTTGATATTGATTATATATTATAACTCGAGAAAGTATAATTAGAAAATTTCTTTAGAAATGTAAACAAGAGTTATAAAACTTTTTGTTGGTAAAAATTCCATGACCATCTCTATACCTATCATATTTCTATCAACCATCACTCATCAAAATTCTATATAGTTTGTCGATATGTGGTACTTTAAACAGGAATCGTTCGTTTTTCATTTTCACATTTTTTTTAAAAAAAAATAATAAAAATAAAATAAAAATAAATACCAAAGTATTCACTCTCATTTAAAAGTCCTCACGGTTATGCACGGGTGAATTACTTGGAATTTGTTATGTGCTTCCATGCTCATTTAAAAGTCCTTATGGTTATGCATGTATGGAACGCATATCAAAAGTCGATTTTTTTTCTTAAAATAAACAAGTTGATTCTAATCCCATTTAAAAGTCCTCATGGTTATGCGTGGTTAGAAGATACTTGAATTCATTTTTTATATAAAAAAAATAATAAAATTGGAATACTACTAATCTCATTTAAAAGTCCTAACGGTTATGCATGGTTAGTAGATATTCAAATTCCTGGTATAAATATACCACAAATAGACACAACTGTATGGTTTTATATGATGACATCATTTCCATCATTCTAAAAGTGGAATATGCGCCTAACAAAATATTTATGATTTTTGTTTGATTTGTTATTGAAATTTAATATTTATATTCAATTGAGTTTTAATGTTGGATTGATATCATTTACTTTATCTCTATTTTCTCTAACACTAATATTCTTTTGCTGATAACAAAAGGGGGAGAGAAAAGTTAAGATTTTGTCAAATAAAATCAAGCAAAGGTCAAATAATTTTCTATTTGCATCTAGGATCATTTGCATATTTTTATTTGTATGCATATATGTAGGGGGAGCATCGTATAGAGAGGAAGCATTTAAATAGGGGGAGCAATTAGAATATATCAATGATCAAATACATTTAACATATTCAAAATCTTAAATATATGTTTGTTATCATCAAAAGGGGGAGATTGTTGAATATGCGCTTATATGATTTTTGTTTGATGATAATAAACATATATACATTTGTTTAAATGTATTTGATAATATACTATTTTATTTTTCACAGATTAAATAAATATTTGCTGAATAAAATAAATAACACGAAATTTGAATTCAAACGAATATTTTATTCAAATAAATATTTATTACATCTTTGAATAGTACAATTTCAAGCTCTCACTATAACTATACAACTTTGATTACAATTACATCACATTACATATTTACAGTTCACCAGACTACATATCACTCACACTCGTATTTATCTTCAACTCCATTTCAGTTTGAATCCAGCATCTGAGAAATCTGCAAAAATATTCACTAACGCAGTAAAATTGAAAAAGAAATATTTTTGCAATATAAAATAAAATATGGTTTTTGAAAATAATTTTTTGCCTCAGTTATTTGGGTTGTTCGTCATCATTTATATTTGAATTCATCATACACGAACAACTTGTGACATACACAGTGTATTACTGTATATGCCACAAGGACGTGCACACCGAAATATACACTTGATCGATTTACAGGGACAAGTGAGCACAGGTCAAACCCAAATACAGGATTCAACTCAAGTGCAATAAAACAATGTCATTCAGCACAAGGTCAAATCCAAGCCGGATTCAACTCAGGTGAAAATTAGAAAAATAAACAAAATGCAAAGGTCAAGTCACCACTCAACTCAGTGCATCAACCAAGTTAAGGCGACGTGAAGTCAGCAAACTGCAAGTACAATGCTCAATGCACAGTAATGCAATGCCACAGCAAACAATGGTTCAAAACACTATATCAAACAGCAGCAAAAGCATGTACATTGATGCACACATCCATCAACACACTCAAGTGACTCAACAATGCACAAGTGACAGCGAACATGACAGCAAGCTACAGTGCATAATGGTCAACACAGCTACAATGAAGCAGCAGTAATTTGAAGCAACTAATCGACCCAAATCGAACTACAATAACCAGTGCAACAGGCCATAATGAAGACAATATCACCGACTCAAATGAATCAAATACCACCAAATAGACCATGGAATAGCAGGTGATCAAACATGAACACAACTCACCAAACAAGCTGCTGCATACCAGAGGTGCAAATAGCCAACATGATCAAAGTAGCATCTAACAAAAGCAAACAACATAGAAGTATGGATGTACTCAATGCAACCCAGATAAACATGCACGACTTATGGTCTTTGGTCAAAACCCTAATTATATCCACACATAATTGCAAAGTTGAACTCTAAAGTCATTTAGTTCAATCGAAGAAAAATATCAATTAACTCAATTTACTCTTACTAGATATTTATTACTTCGAGTCAAAATCTAATTACTATGGCACTAACCTTCTATATCAAAGGAGATAAATTCTTAATTGAGTAGGGGTTCACTTCTTACACTTCAATGCATGCCTAAGAATGGTCGTGACTTAAGCCAGTAACAAGTGAAACTTCCATAATCAAAGTAAACATTTATGTAAAAGATCCATAGTGCTCTCAAGTCGACTACTGCACATCGTCGCATGAGATCTACCATTTTGACTTAGATATAATTAACCTATAAAAGACTTCCTAGTGAGTCATTCTATAGTTGATCCATACCAAATACAAGCATGTAACCACTTGGTGTTTCCAAAAGCCAAGTAAATTACCGTCCAACAATGGATGGCATTATGTACACTTTAAAGGTAAAATTACAATCGAATTGAATACTTTGTCCTAAAGATTTCATATTGTATGTATTTAATGCGATCATTAACATTAAACTTTATATTTACCAATATATGCACATATAATAGAAACTAAAACCAAGAAAACTACTTTCATTTCGAATAAGATTCATTTATAGGAGTTAAGTGTACGATTATAAAAAAATTAAATGATTGCCCCAAGGGCATACCGTCAAATCTATCTAGCCCAACTCTTAAGTAGTTTAAATTTGAAGGCCCGGATCTTAAGCAGGTTAAATTCGAATGCCCAGTTATCTAGCCCAACTCTTAAGTAGTTTAAATTTGAAGGCCCGGATCTTAAGCAGGTTAAATTCGAATGCCCAGTTCTTAAACAGGTTAAATACGAAGGCCTAGTTCTTAAGCCTGTTAAATTTGGGTCTAACCTTTAAGTGGTAAAATATGAAATTTAGCTCTTAAGCGGATTGTTTTGAAGGCCTAGCTATTAGTCGGCATGTTTACAAAATCAAATACCCTTTAAAAGTAGTTCGTTGGAAAAACCCCAACTATGTACCCTTAAAAAAGGGAATCAGCTGAAACCCCAAGTACCATTTAAAAGTAAGGTATAGAATACTTGTATATTCACTTAAAATAGGCAAAGAATATAAAGCTTAACCATTGTAAGTAAATTATGTACATGTCCCTCAAAACATTTATGACGTTGCAAATTGAGAGTTAAATAGCTAGAGAAATATGTAAGCTCGATCTTTTTACCTTCTATTTTTATTTTTCCATATATTTGATTTCTCATGAATGTAGTTATCCAACCCAAACTACATTACTTATTTAAGAGAGTAAGTTATGAAGTAGAATAGTGTAACCTTTGTGCAATTTTAGGAATAAAAACAAAAGAAGTGAGCGAAGAAAATATTCACTTAAGTTAGAAGATGATTAGGAGAGCCTAAAGATCATAAATAAAATTCGCTTCACTTAGCAGCACAAGTAAATTTAGGGAGCAATTGTTATACCCATAATTTAAAGATACTGGGAAGTCTCATATTTATAGATAATTATAAAAGGTAGCATAATTTATGGACGTGACTATTTTGGATTTAATTGAAAATTTGACAAAAGAGAGATTGAACTACAATTCTAAAATAAAGCAGATATACTTGGAGAAATATTCAAGAATCCATCTACAAGAGCATTGAAATTTAGCCGAAGAATGGCTCGAATAAATATTGTAAGAATAATGTGAAATGATATTTAAGTCAATATTCATCTCAAAATGAAGACCTGAGGTGCTCAAAACAAAAATTTGAATAGCTTGAGACATAGACCCAATGTTGGTCATGAGAAAAAGGACTAGAGCACTCAAAGGGTAACTATTGTGATTGAGCACTTAAAGCTAACCCTGAGTATGACTCAAGAGAAACCGAAGGTATGTAGCCAAAGTAAGATGGAAGTATATGCTCATACATGGCCAGAAGTAATCAAAACAAAGAGAGAAATTTGCTTGTTTTCCATATTTCCTAGTCAAAATAAAGAAATCTTCGCAAAAAAATTGGGATGACTGCTCTACACCATGGCACCTAATAAATTATACGATACACACTCTCGTATATATATATATATATATATATATATATATATATATACACACACACATGTGTGCATTCTCGATCCAGTCTAGGGTGATAGCTCATCCCCTATCTATAATGGATATCTAGTATCAGAGCTTAGATTACCCAATTAACCTAAGTTGGTACCGTGGTCCGGTAGAGATAAAGAAGGTGTTATCACCCTAGGCTAGATCGAGAAAGAATGTGTTTGTCTGTGTCTATGTGAGTGTGCACTTGTACGTTTTATTATGTTCTGGTAGTGTAGGGCAGTCGTCATAAATTTTCACAATTGGATCCGACTATAAATAAGAGCTTGTGATGAAGAATTGACAAGTCACTATTGTTCTTAACAAAATATATCAAAACATTGCAGCTCTCTTCACTCTACCATTTACTTCATTCCTTTATTAATAATGATATATTATAACTGAAGATAAAAATTATAAAGATAGGAGAACATGATGGATTAAGATAAAGAGGATGTGGGCCAACACTAGACTGAATCTTTATAAAAATCGGATGTCTCCTTTGGTTTCTTAGTTTTATTGTTCTCTCTTTATCCTCTATTTTCTCTATTTTATTTTTTACTTAACGATCTGAATGCTTTTGCGCTTTTATATTGTTTTATATGTTGGCTAAGGTGCATTGGCCAATTGAGTAAAATGGACAAATCATAAATAAAAATTCCTATTTAATTCATTATATGCTTCATCTTATATAGTTATTGACTATAAATTAACCAACTTTTAAATTAGGCTAACGTGTTTGTGAAAGAAAAAGTTGCTTGCTAACACTAGGCTCAAAAATATAAAATGAAGAGAAAACCAACAAATTAAAGTAAATGACACAAATATGTAGAGTGGTTTAGCCAAGCTTACGTTCATTGACTGTGCAGATCTCTTACTACGTTTCTCTCTTAATTTTACAGGGAATCACAAGAAAATAGTAATAAATTACACAGTTAAGACTAAAATGACGCTAATCTTAAGAGCTTTGAGAGATTTTCATGTTGTGTATTCTGAGCATATAAGATCAATGTTTCAATCCCTTTGATGTTGCATGGCAAGGAGTATTTATAGTAGCTAAAATGGATGATGGATGGCTGAGATTGCATGGTAAAATAGATGGGAAGCATGGGCTGATGTAAGATAGCTCTAAAAAATTTTGGAATGTGTGGCTGAGAAGTATGCAAATTGTCCATCTATAACAAGCGCATGCTTTGCACTTGATGTGCATCTAATATTGGCAGCATGCTACAAGAGTAGGCATACTTTTTGTTGATCAGCTGCAGTACCTCATATGGCTAGTTGAATGATTTGTCATTTACTTTTGCATATCTACGTAGTAGGGAACAAGTAACTTCTTTCGGGCTAAGATGGTCGGTCGGTTGTTAACAAAGCTTGTTTGAGGAAGCTGAGTGTCGTTAAGGACCAAGTTGTAAGGAATGTGTCGAGTTGGCACTAGGATGAAAAGATGGGATGTCTAGGACTAGTTGAAGGCGGTGCGATGACCACCCTATACCACCAACCAATAGTATACAAATAGTACGTTGTAGTCGCGCTGGACCAATATAGGATGATCATCAAGTTTGAAAATTAAATAAACAGAAAATATAACTAGTCGTATATCTTACAGTGCATGGACAAAATATAATATCACATATACAATAGAAGAGACGGTAATAACAACGTGAACCAATCATCAGAGTATATTATCCGTAGAGTTATACATCAAAAGTCATAGAGTATGTATAATAGAAACAAATTCAATACTTATCTCAAAAACACGTAATAAGATGTCACTGCTATGGACCCCTAAGGTTGCATAACAGAATAAGTGTAGAATCCATATGTATATAATACAAGATAGCTTCATCTAGCTCATCCTCCAAACAGCTACTGCGTCATCTAGATCTTCTATCTAGCCTACTCATTCAAGAGCACCCAAGATAATAAGAAGCAAAGCATAAAACTTTGGATCAGACAATAGTCTGGTGTGGGTAGTAAATGTCTCAAAATACTATACAGGTGAATATGGTAAGGAACAAGAGACACAAACCATATCTAAGCAATCCCTGCAACCAAAGAGTTATCACATAACACTACAATGTGCTACTCTACAATATTATAAAGGTACTGTACAACATAGTATGGTGGATGTTCCAACATCCCTATCTCCAGTACCTATTCCCAATCATATCCCCGAGCGATAGCCCACTAAAGAAAGCAACTATAGCGTCCATCAAGCAATACCCACTATCACTCATCTTTGTGCCTTTAATATATGATAAATCGTATGGCCTCCTTACTTCCAAGGACTAATGGAATTCCCTTTTTTTGTATACTTTCATATCATGCAGTCCAAAGCTCGATACGGGTCTCGTAGCCCAAAGCTAGGCACTAACCCAAAACCATCGGTCTAGGTATACAGGTCCCTCAATTGCCACATGGGGATCCCTACATACAATACCTTTGCTTCGAGTATACAAGAAAACACTCTAAGCATCAACGATTCCTTAGCATGAACTTATCTGATTCCTCCTTTGCTCAATCCAGTTTCCATTATTCAGGAATCCACCACTTCCTCATTCTGTGGCTCCCTCCTTTATCGAGCTACTATCTTCGGTACTTACTCCCATGAGGAGTCACAAACCAAATATTCTAGCTTTCATCATGCTGTTACATAGCCATATATGCCTAATGCGAATAAGCCAACACCTCCAGCACGATCTACAGACATTTACTCCAGTCCCCAAAAGTTCCACCATCACCGGACCCATAGTAATAACTCGATGCCGAACAATGCCCTTAACTCGGCACCGACTCATAGATTTATCCAACTTTTCTACATGCTGCCATAGACAAACTCTATTAGCCAAGCTCTAACCATTCATTAAGTCGACCAATCCATAGGAGTAAACAGCATATCTCGGCCCCAACCTATCCCTATAACTCGGCCCCAACTTATGACTTTAACTCCTCCTGAAGTGAGAGTTATCATGCAAGCTCCTACTAAGCTCCTGAGACATTCTTCCAAGTTTCATCCAATTCCGATCAACCATTATAACTCGTCGCCACCCTAACTTAATAACTCATCACCAATCTAAGTTGATAACTCGTCATCGAGTTATAACATTAATGCCTCATGAAATGAGACTTATCATGTGAGCTCCTGCTATGCTTCTGAGCCTCTCCTTCAAATTTTTTCCAATTTCGACTACCATTATAACTCATCGCCAACCTAACTTGATAAACCATCGTTGAGTTATAACCTTAATCCATCATGAGGTGAGAGTTATTACGCAAGCTCCTTCTATGCTCTAGAGTCTCTCCTCGAAGTTTTGTCCAATTCCGACCAACCATTATAATTCATTGCCAATATAACTTGATAACTCTCATCTAGTTATAAATTTAGCCCATCTTGAGGTGAGAGTTATCAAACAAGCTCCTTTTATGCTCCAGAGCCTTTCCTCCACGTTTCATCTAATGCCGACCAACTTTGCCTCTGATTTGCTTGATTCACCAACTTATCTTTCTAAACATCCAAAACACTGACAAATTACATCAAAGCACAATATATGGACACAGAATAACATGCATTCACATCCAATCACATAGGCAATACATAGAATTATAGCAATCAAACAATTTCTAAACAAAATCTAAGAAATCAGTGAACACGTGAATATGAATAAGGTGAATTATAAGGCTATTACTATAAATCATATTTAAAATTCATCAATTTAGGCCATAAACATATGTCAACATGTAATTTAGGTTACCAAAGGATTTTAAGGTTGAAAATCATGTTAAAACATATAATTCTACCATATAAATATGCATAGGATAGTGAGAAGACATAAGTCACTCGCCAGTTACCTAATTCAACCGATTTATCACTTGATCCAAAGCGGATAGCGACGAAAAGCACTTCAAATCAGCCAAATCGATGATCTCTACCTTCTAGTTAATGATATATTCATTAATCTTCAATCTAATTTGATTTAGAGAGTAAGTTAAGTGATTTTGAATAGATCTAGTGTTAATGGGGGTTTAGACCTGATTTGGGGGAGAGAGAAAATTTAGATTGTTTTTCTAGCCCTCTATTTATAGTGTTCCTTAAATTAGACTAATAGGCTTAATCAATTACACACTAATTCTGACCAATAACTTTTAAAACTTAAAGCATGCATAATTTTCTAATAGTAGGTATGTTTTTCTATTATGACCACTCCACTAAAAGGAAATGCATTATCCTGAAGCAATAGAACTAGTCTAAGATCCTAATTTGACTCATATCAAAAGTTATAGTTAAAACAAAATTTTCAGAGTTAAAACGGTTACATATAAATTCGAGAAAAATCATAGGTATGTAAAATGTCCATAAGAGTCATTTTATAGAATCATAGGACCTCACACAAATAAAACAAAAAAATTTACGATCCTTCGATACGTATGATACAACTACGTTAAATACAGGTTGTTGCATTCTCCCCTATCTTAGGAATTTCGCCCTTGAAATACCCATACAAGCCAATTTATAAGCAACCATAGTTATCCTGCATGCCTACCTGTCATAAGCAACCATCACACATATCAAACAAGCAACCATGCAACCAATAGTGTAGGTGAACTTACCCTAGCATGCAGAATACTAACCTATCAGGCATAATATACAATGATGAAAGTAGATACGATAAACGATGGGTCTTACCACTCAAAGAGCTCTGTACAAGTAATCCTCATGCTCTCCTTCGTCTCCCACATATAATCGTCATCACTTCAGCTCCATTGTACTTTTACTAGCTTCACCATCTTTCTCCTAATCTCTTTTGCATCATACCCAACAATACAAAGAGGCCTACGAGATCTAGAAACTTCTAGTTCAACCGTAGATCTTCTAGCTGATCTTATGTAATCATGCCGCTTGAGTCATTTACAAAATTTAGTAGATAAGAGGCATGAAAATCATTGTGCACGCCTGCTATCGTTTGAGGTAAATCGACCATGTATGCTAGCTTCCCAATCCTCTTGAATATCGAAAAAGGACCTACGAATCTTAATAGCAACTTCCCCTTTCTAAGAATCCAACTACATTCTTTAGAAGAGAAACCTTTACAAATACCTTATCTCCAACAGAAAATTACAAATCTCTGTCTTTTATCCACATAGATTTTCTGTCGATCTTGAGCAGTTTTCATTCATTGCCAAAAGATCTCAATCTTCTATGATGTCCCATTAATTATATTTGGTCCAAATATCAGTTTCTAACTTGCTTTCCACTAACATGAAGGAGCATTACATGGTCACCATACAATGCTTCATATAGTGTCGTACCAATACTAGACTGATAGTTATTGTTGTATGTAAACTCCACCAGATGTAGATGGTCATCCCATAATCCTCCAAAATTATAATGCATGCTCACAGGAGATCTTCTAGTATATGATTTACTCTCTCGGTCTACCCATCTATTTGTAGGTGATAAGTTGTACTAAGGTGCAGGTTGGTCCTAATACCTCTTGTAAGCTCTTTCAAAACCCATTAGCGAACAATGGGTCTTGGTCACTCACAATGCTCTTTAGCAATCGTGAAATTGTACTATCCACTTTACATACAACTTTGTTAGTTTGGATGTCATTCTATTTGACCTGACGGGTATAAATCTCACACTCTTGGTCAACCGATAAACTAAACCCAAATGTCATTCTACCTTGCTTGACTTCTTGGCTGTCCATCTATAAAGTCCATTGATACTTGCCTCCATTTACATTCCCAGAATCTCTAATCATTCAACAATCCACTAGGTTTCTTTTGCTCTGTCTTTACTAATTGGCAGTTCATAGATTTCGAGATGAATGCCTCAACATCCCTCTTCATTCCTTCCCGTAGTAATTTTTCTTCATATACCAGTATGTCTTATTACTACCAAGATGAATATTCATTCTAGAATGATGACACTCTCATAACACTCCATCTCGTAACCCATCAACTTCGAAAATAAATAATTTTCCATCCTTACGAAGCCAGCCTTCTCGATCGAGTTCATATTGCTTATATCTTTAGATTCTACACTTTCTACTATCTTTTGCTATGATCTCCGCTAGCCTAGCACTTGGCTTTTGACTAGCGCCGATCCTTTCATATTCACTCATTGTCAGTTGAACCTTGTCCAGCCACGGTAGTAGAGTAGGCGCATAATAAGTTTCTGCCCGCTTCTCAAAACTAGGAGTCCAACATTTTTCTCTTACAGATCTCAATAAGCGTAGCATCATGCCGGAAAGAAGGCAGTCTTCTTACTACCAAACCACGGAGCGCATTATATAATATATTACTACGTTGTTTGGTTCCCAATCACTAGAGGCAGCGAAAACTAAGCAATCAACATGAACAATTCAAATTTGACCAGATTTTTTTATATGTGTCCCATATTTAACTAGACATAGATTTTCACAAATAAATTGTCCAATGCTAATTATTGTGGATGTTTCTTCACAATAATTGTGATGTAAAAAGCACCAATTCAAATGGGATGGATTCAAAATGATGGTATTGCATTGGAGTAGGTCTGATCAACAGACTTGCTATCATATTTGGTTCTAGCTTGTAATAAGGTTGAAATCATTTCTATCTATACACTCAATCTGCTTCCATTCTAAGAACATTGCTCCAACCCAGCATGTCTTCTACTCAATGCATCGGTGATTGAATTCTCTTTTTCCTAGAATACAGAAAATACCAAAATCATAAGAGTCTAAGAATTCCAACCACCATTACTGACGAATGTTGAGATCCCTCTGAGAGAAAATGTAGTTCAATGATTTGTGGTCCGTGAATAGCACAAATCATTCTCCTAACAGATCATGCCTCCACATCTTCAAAGAAAAACTATGGCCGCCAATTCCAAATCATGAGTTGGATAATTCATTTCGTGTGGCTTTAATTGTCGACTAGTATAGGAAACAACTTTTCCTTCTGTATCAATACTGCACCCAATCCAGTGCTATAGGCATTTGTATACATTGTTAATTCCTCATATCCACAGCATTCTTAGGTCGATTCCAATCTTGGACCGCTGCCACCTTCATAGAATCCACTGCTATACCTATCCCGAAATGACATGACCTAAGAATATCACTTGTTCTCTCTAAAAGCGATACTTAAAGAACTTCGGTCTTAACTTGAGATTCCTTAATATCTCTAATACAATCCTCAAGCGTGTCTTGTGTTCCTCTTCAGTTCTGGAGTAAACCAGAATATCATCCACGAACACAAGCATAAACTTATTCAACTGATTTCTGAAAGTCGTAATTATGAGATCCATAAAGTATGCCAAAGCGTCGGTCAACCCGAATGGCTTCACTAATCACTTAGAAAAACCTGACGGCATACAAAACGTAATAATAAGCACACTCCCCTTTGCTACTCTCAACTTGTGAAATTTCGTTGCCAAATCCGTTTGAGAGAACACATTTGCACCATGGCGCTGATCAAACAAGTCATCAATACATGGGATTAGAAACTTGCTCTTCTTCGTTACTTTATTCAGCTCATGATAGTCTACTTAACCTCAAAGAGCCATCTGTCTTACTCACGAATACTATAGGTGCAACTCACTCAGATATACTCCTTCAAATGAACCCTCTCCTTAATAGATCATTCAATTACACCTCTAATTCCTTCTGATATCTAGATGCCATACGCCTCGAAGGCATAACTATCAGTCTGGCTTCCCTCACTAAGTCTATTCGAAACTCGATTTCTCGATGCGACGACAATCTGGTCACTCCCTTAAAGGTATTCGGATATTCTCTAGCATTCGACATAGATGACAACCCATCTTGTAGAACATCTAGCGAATATAGAAAGCTAACAACCACCCCATCTTCTTCTGGAAGCCAATCACTATCGTTCACCCTTCCATATCTCTGATTGTCACCAATAGCTTTTCGCAATCCACTATCACTACATACTTCTTAAGTCAGACCATTCCCAAGATAGCCCCGAACCCAAAAATAATCAAAACAAAGCAATCACATACAAAATAGCATCCATGACTTGATAAGACTCAGCCACTGCAAACCATGCATAGGCTAGTAGAGCCTCTAGAAGGATTTGTCACAATCAAGAGGCGATTTACTATCCCGGGTCTCAATCTTAATCTGTTTACTAAGTCACTTAAATAATGACTCACTTTTTCTTCTCCTTCACTGAGGGAGAGATGGACGAAGTCAGGACTATGACCAAAGCACATGCTTTCACAACCTGCTTATCCTTTATAGGTTCCAAGTAATCTTTCTTTAAACCTTGCCTTAAATTGTTCCTAACCGAACTGATCTTTAGACGTAGCAATAGATATATCATTCTGCCAATTCATGGCCCATCCCTGAGGTTGTTTAGAAGCCAACTTTCTCTTCATAGCGTCCTCCACTTCCATATCACTGAAGATGTGCTCACAAGTATCTATCCAATTTTGCACTTTTATAGCTGATTTCGTTCCACAAATTGGCTTTCCTTTTAAAGTACTCTTTCCTTAACTTAGCGAAATTAGCCTCGGGTGCTTGCATAGATGCACCTTCACCAATAGCCATACCAGGGTCATTGCTCATCATCATCTCCATCATAGCAGTGAATAGCTTGAAAATCAGTCATAGTAACTCCTGATCCTACTCCTTCTTCGACTCTTGAAACAGATCTCACAATATTCCTAGTATCCCAGATCATTCTTATTTGTAACAATAATGATCAGTCTCTTATAAAGAAAATTGTGTCTATAGTGCTCAAGCGCATGCTACTTATACTATATAATATATTACCATATAGTTTTGAAAATCAAAATATATAACAAGTATAAACTCTCTCATGTGTACACACTCTAGATCCAATCTAAGGTGGTAACTCCTTCCTTATCTTTATTAGATCGCGGTATCAACTCAAGTTAATCAAGTAACCAAAGCTTTGATACCAAATATGACGACCACTCTATACCATAGGCACCAATAGTATATAAATAGTGCGCTGCAGTCGTGTCCGACCAATATTGGATGATCATCATGGCTGAAACAAAATAAGCATAGCATATAATATGTCATATATCTCATAGTGCATGGACAAAATATATTATCACATATACAACAGAAGAGACGATAATAGCAATGTAACCTGATCATCAGAGTATAATACCCATAGAGTTATATATCAAATGTCATAGAGTTTATGCAATGGAAACAAACTCAATAACTGTCTCAAATATAAGTAATAAGTAGTCACTGCTAAGGATCCCAAGTGCTGCACAGTAAAATAAGAGCAGAGTTCATATAAGCATATAATACGAGATAGCTCAATCCAGTTCGTTCTTCGAACAGCTACTGCATTCCCTAGACCTGTTATCTTTCCTACTTATTTAAGAGTATCCAAGATAGTAAGAAGCAAAACATAACATCTTGGATCATACAACGGTCTGGTGTGAGCGGTAAATGAATCTCAGAGTATTGTATTAGTGAATATGGTAAGGAACAAGAGTACATGAACCATACTAGACCTATCCCTGCAACCAAAGAGTTAGCACATAACACTACAATATGATACTCTATAATATCATAAAGGAACTGTACAAAATAGTATGGTGGATATCCCGCATTCCTATCCTATCTCTAGTACCTACTACCAATCATATCATTGAGTGATAGCCCACTAAAGAAAGCAACCATAACATCCATCAAGCAATATGCACTATCACTTATTCATGTGCCTTGAATATATAATAACTTGTATGGTCTCCTTAATGCCAAGGACTAATTGAAATCCAGGTTTTCTATGTACTCTCGTATCATGTAGCCCAAAGCTCGATATGTGTCTCATAGCTGAAAGCCAAGCACTAGACCCAAAGCCACTAGTCTAGGGTATGCAGGTCCCTCAGTTGGCACATCGGCATCCCCACCAACAACCCCCATGCTTCGAGTACTTAAGAGAACACTTCAAGCAGCAGCGATTCCTTAGCACGTACTCATCCGAGTCCTCCTTTGCTCCATTCAGATATGAACCCTCCCTTTGCTCAATCCAGTTTCCATTATTTAGAAACCCACCACGTTCCCCATTCCATGGCTCCCTCCTTTATCGAGCTGCTATTGTCGGTACCTACTCCCACCACCAGTCACAAACCGAAGATTCTAGCTTTCATCATGATGTTACATAGCCATCTATCCCTAATGCGAATGAGCCAACACCTCCAGCACAGTCTACAGAACATTTACTCCCGTCCCTAGAAGTTCCACCATCATTGGACCCACAGTGATAACTTGATGTTGAACAATGCCTTTAACTCGGCACTGACTTACAGATTTAGCTAATTTTTCTACATCTTACTATAGACAAACTCTTCTAGCCAAGCTCTACCCATTCATCAGGTCAACAAACCCATAGGAATTAATACCATAACTTAGACCTAACCTATCCCCATAACTAGGCATCGATTTATGATTTTAATTCATCTTGAAGTGAGAGTTATCGTGTAAGCTCTTGCTATGCTTCAGAGCACTCCTCCAAGTTTCGTCCAATTCCAACCAACCATTATAACTTGTCGCCAACCTAACTTGATAACTCATCGCCAATCTAACTTGATAACTATTTACTAAGTTATAACTTTAACTCTTCCTAAAGTGAGACTTATCGTGTGAACTTTAGCTCTGCTCCTGAGCCTCTCCTCTAAGATTCGTCCAATTTCGACAATCCATTATAACTCATCGCTAGCCTAACTTGAAAACTCAGCACCAAGTTATAACCTTAACCCATCTTGAGGTGAGAGATATCAAGCAGGCTCCTTCTATACTACAAAACCTCTCCTCCAAGTTTCATCCAATTCCAATCAACCATTATAACTCAACCTAACTTGATAACTCATCGCCGAGTTATAACTTTAACTCGTCCTGAGACGAAAGTTATCATGTAGGTCCTTCTATGCTCCCGAGCTTCTCCTCTAAGTTTCATCCAATTTCGACCAACTATGCCTTTGATTTGCTCGATTCACCAACCTATCTACCTATGCAACCAAAACACTAACAAACTACATCAAAGCGCAACATACGAACATAGAATAACATGCATACACGTCCAATCACATAGGTAATACATGGAATTATAGCAAGAAAACAATTCTAATCCAAATCTAAGCAAACAATGAACATATGAATATGAATAAGGTGAATCAAGGCTATTACTACAAATCATGTTTAAAATTCATCAATTTAGGCCATAAGCATATGTCAACATGTAATTTAATGCAAAGGATAGTGAGAAGGCATAAACCACTCATTGATTACCAATTTCAACTTATCACTAGATTCAAAGCAGACATCGACAAAAAGCACCTCAAATCAACCAAATCGACGATCTCGACCTTCTAGCTAATGATCTATTCACTAATCTTCAATCTAAATTGATTTTGAGAGTATTTGGGTTATTCTGAATAGATCTAGGGTAATGGGGGTTTAGATTTGATTTATAAGAGAGAAAAGTTTTAATTTGACTCTCTATCCCTCTATTTATAGTGTTGCTCAAATTAGACTAATGGGCTTAATTAATTACATACTAGTTCTAACCAATAGCTTTTAAAACTTAAAATAGGCATAACTTTCTAACTGTAAGTCCGCTTTTATATTATAACCACTCTACAGGAAGAGAAACCATCATCATGAAGCAATGAAAATAGATTAAGACTTTAATTCGACTCCTATCAAAAGTTATAGCCAAAACAAGGTTTTTAGGGTCAAAATGGTCACTTAGAAATGCATTTAAAATCATAAGTGTATAAAATGTCCCTGAGATTCATAGCCCAAAATTATATAAACATACAACCTCGTATGAATGAAATAAAAATAATTTATGGTCCTCCAATATGTATAATATGGGTTCATAAAATATAGGTCATTACCGAAGGCTTATTATGAAGTTGGGCTAGAGATGGGTCACACTTTAGTCTGACCTTGTCTAATGAGCTGGCTGTTGAAACCATCTTGAGTTGAGCCAGTCGGTAATGAACTCAAAGTACTGTTGAGTAGGTGTGCTGGTTTGGAACTAGACTGAGTTTGGGCCTGCATGGACTGGCCAGCCTCAGATGTGTTGGGCCAGCATGGATTGGGTTAGCTTTGTTAATCGGCCAACTAATTATACTTGCAAGAAATTTGAGCAATATTTTTCCTCCTAAGCCCATCTTTGTGAACAGGGACAAGCTTGTCAAATCATAAAGATCATGTCAATCAGTTACTATGCATTTATTGCATGCCATAAGTAGTGGAACATCCTCTACTTCAATACTCAAAAATGAACATCGGTGATGCTGCAGTTATCACCATAATTATTTTCAACTGACAAGTGAGATCAGTATGATTTTTTTCCACGACATCAAGTAAATAAGGCAGCTAAATAATTTCATTACTTCCAAATGTTATAGAAAAGTCATTACATCATCGTTAACCCATTTTGTTCTCACGTAGGGGTAAATATGTAATAAGATATAAGTAGAGTGTCATGCCCGACATATGAGGATGCCAAAATGGACACATACTAGGTATAAATTTTTGTTCCATACAGCAGGATTCCAAAATTGCTTTTATTTGCAAAATAAGCCTCGTGCTTCATCTTCGGAGTCTTCGTTCGTCTTTTCCAAAAGCTACCCGTCTATACCATAAAATCAGCCTACTCGAATGAGTACCCATGAGCTTTTAAGAAATTGATAAAAACCTGAGTCAAAATAAAGCCTAATATGAGTAATACTTTACCCTCAGGAAACAATCATATAGCGAGACCATGTCGCTAAAGCTTGGAACTGGTTTTCCCCTCACTGTTCAACTTCATCAATTACAATATATGATGTAATAATATCAAAACATGATCAAACACAAATCATTAATTTGAATATAAGTGTGAGATTTCCTTCACAACATTTCTGACTAATTCATATTGCGAGTTCATTTTTAGATTTGCCACTCAACCTTACTCTTATCAGATTAACAAGGGTATTATACACTTAAGATTACCACTTAGGTGTTTTATTCGAATTTCTCTCAAATGTATCACGAACAGTTATTAGGTTGCCACCAACGCCTTACACCACTCATCATCGAATACAATGTCGCGTTTAGACAAATGGTTGCCATACAGACCTTACACCACCAATCATTAAATATAATGTTTATATAAATGGTTGCTGCATAGGCCTTACATTACCAATCATTAAATATAATGTCGTGTTTAGATAAACGGTTGCCGCATATGCCTTATGCCACCAGTTATCAAATATAATACCGTGTGCAGACATATTGGCGCCACAAAGGCCATATATTTACATTTTCATTATTTACATAGATTATTTTAACCTATTCTCAATTTTCATTCTTTAAGTAAGTTATTTCATTTTAATTTTTTACTATTTATGGTCATTTCATCTTTATGAAATTCTCAACCATATCTTAGGAAAGATGGCTTCCAAAGTGCTACAAGAATTTCATTTATCTATTTTAAAATTTCTTAACATCATCAGTTATCACGGGTTGTCACTATATGGTCATCGTAGGTTAAGGCTAAAGAAAATTGATAAGTTTTATAGCTATCTTAAGTTAACATTAAACAATAGCAAGTTGATAAGTTTTATAGCTATCTCAAGTTAACATTAACCTATATCCAGTTGATATCTCTAGTTGATACTAAGCTATCTCCAGTAGATATTAAGCTATCTCCAGTTGATATATCTAGTTAATATCAGTTACCTCCAGTTAATATTGGTTGTCTCAAGTTGACAATAACCTATCACAAGTCGACATCTTCGGTTGTCATTAAGTTATCATAAGATTAAGCTATTGCAAGTTAACATTCCAGTTGATATCAACAATCGCAAGTTGATATTAGCGATCCCTAGTTGCTACCAGCTATCTCCAGTTGGCGTTAAGTTATAGCAAGTTGATATCTCTAGTTGATATTGGTCATCTGCATTTAATGTTAAGTTATCACAAGTTGATATAAATTTATTGCAAGTTGATATCTCCAGTTATATCAGCTGTCTTCGATTGACGTTAAGCTATAGCAAGTTGATATCACCTATCTCCATTTGAAATAAGCCATCGCAAGTTGATATTAAGTTATCTCAAATTTATATTAAGCTATCGTAAGTTGATATCCCCAGTTGATATCAGCTATCGCAAGTTGATATTAGCTTTCTCCTATTGATATCAGCTATCTTCAGCTAACATTAAGCTACCACAAGTTGATATCAGCTATCGCAAGTTAATATTAGCTTTCTCGTGTTGATATCAGCCATCTCTAGTTAACATTAAGCCATAGCAAGTTGATATCTCCAATTGATATTAAGCTATCGCAAGTTGATATTAGCTATCTCTATTTGATATCAACTACCTCTTATTGGTACCAACTATCCCTAGTTGATATAGTAATTTGATAATTAGCTTAAAAACTATTTTAGTTCCATTCAAAAGATACATTTTACCTAACCCGGTTATATGTCGAATTATCATTTTTACCAAACATTATACAGTTTTCTTTTTAGAAATTATACCTTCTTAATTAATTAATTAATTAATTACTCTTTTCTGATTAGCTCTTCCCTTTGCCAAGTAATTCAAATAAATTCGAAAATGCATAGGAAAAATCCTAAAAGTTCATAGGAAATTCGTAATCATCATATTGTCCCATATAAAATTTTCAAGCTAAAATATTTTTCTTAAAATAATAAGTTTTAGAAACTAGGACTTTTCTTAACTTGAAAATTTTATATATAAATTATAACAATTTCTAAAAATTATGAAATTGAAAACCCACCTCCACGTTATTATTCTACACATCATATAAAAATTTCAATTGATTTGGAGAAGATTTATTTCACGTTTGTCCTTAAACACTTCATAAATCATCATCTTTATATTCCCAAACATGAACTGATATTTTCTAATCGTGACGACTGCCCTACACCATCGATGCTAAAATAATCAAATAGTGCGCTACTGAAGCATTCGGCTGGTGTAGGATAATTGTCAAGGGAAATAAAAGAGGAAAAGAAGGGAAATTGAAGAGAATATAAGAGAAGAGAAAGAAAGAAAACATCGAATAATCACATAACCTTTCGTATATCTTACAACGCATCAAATAAAATATAATAGTCATCACAGATATAAAACAAGTGAGATAGTAATAACTACATGAACCACAGAATCAGAGTACATAGACACATACAATTATACAAAATAGTAATAAAGTTTATATAATGATAAATAAACTCAACCGATAAACTACCTTTAATAATAATAAATCAACACCTTCAAGGCTACATAGTGACATATAATATAATATGAATAATAAGCCAAAATATAAGTAAGAGAAAGTGTCGCCTCATGCTAGTCCACCTATAGAACTCCTTGTGCCATTTATATCTGTTATCTAGTCTATCAATTAATAGTATCCATGGTATTAGGAAGCAAAGCATAAAACCTCGGATTAGAAAACAAATATGGAACAGATGGTATGGAGGATCATACCTGAGCTATCCATGCATCCAATGAGTTAGCACATAACATATGATATATAATGCTCTATTATAGTGTAATGACCTGGAAATTTCGATCTAGAAAATTCCAGATAGATAGGAAAAGAAGAAAAGAGATGGAAGAAAAGAACAAAAATAAGTCATAGAAACCTCACATTCGCAGCGGATCAAAATATAATATCACATAAATAACAGTTTTACAAAGAAGAACTGTATCAGTACACTTATATTTTTATACATCAGAGTTACAACCATTACACGACACTGGACAGTTTAAAACAACATGTCCTAGATATACAACACTATATTACAGCGGAAGCACTCCATACGTTCCTACCATCCAGCTCGCCTCCTGAGCTCTAGAATGTCCTTACCTGAAAATCCGTAATACTCGGTCTGACCCGAGCATTACATCAAAGTAACACCTGGGTCAGGCTAGAAACCAGCGTGACTAAACCCATCTAACATTGAATACAACAGCATAAAACTTACATAAAACCCGGGTAACTCGTATCAATTTACCAATTCTAAATTTGTTATAGACATCACTTATTTCACACATCAATTTCTAAGTACCAAAACTTAGATTAAATGGTCCAATTCACTTAAATCATTTCATTCTAACCTACTGATTTCACATATCAATCTGTAAAGAATCGAAGTGGTTTCGGGTATTAACTAATACCCGACTCCGGCCTCTTCGAATTCAATGTCATCCAAACCCAAGTTATTCAATTAAATACAACTCAACTTTAATTACCGGATACCCTTTTACACAGCAATTCATAGTTGATAGATAATCACATTACCACTGTCTATCCAACATATCATATCACAAAGCAATTCATATCAGAGATATCAATAAATCCAAAACACTTATCATCATTCAATCATTCATAAGCAAGATTGATCACTTTCATTAGTTACATTAATTATTCTTAAATTTCATTAAATAATTAACCTTAAACTTAATCAACCTCGATTAATCTCAATCAGAAATTAACTTTCCTTAATTACTCCATCAATTAAAACAACTCCTTGATTAATTATATTGATTAATCCTTTAATTGCACTGAGTAATTATCACTTAATTTCTTCCACCAAGTAATTATCCTTTAATTACTTCCCAACAATTTCCTTTTAACTAATTACATCCAGTAATTATCCACTAATTACTTCACTAAGTAATTACACCTCATTAATTACCTTAAGTAATTATACTTATCCAATCATCAAATGATTACCTTTAATTAATTAAACTTAATTAATTAACTAAAATTAACCACATCAACTTAATTAATTAAACTGATTATTTAATTCCTTAATTACTTACCCTGATTAATTATTCTATAGTTAATAATTAATTATCCTTTCATTAATCACATTTATTATTTAACTTTTAATTAATGCCTAAATTAATAAATCCTTAAATTAATCAATTCTTAATTAATTACACTAAGTAATTAATCCATAACAATTTATCTTTTAATTATTTACACTAAGTAATTCCCTTTGAGTAATTATTCTTCAATTACTTACATTAATAGTCTTTAATCAACAATTAATTAATTATTAATTTCCAATTAATTAATCTTTAATTATTAATGACATTAAGCAATTATCTTTAACTGAAGTAATTATCATTAATCAATTACATTAAGTGATTAATCCTTGATTAGTTATCTTTTAATTAATAGCTTAATGAATTAATCACATTAATAAGTCAATCTTTTAAATTGATTCCACAAATTAATTAACCTTTAATTAATTAGTCATACCCTGATTACATAAATAATTAACCATCCTTAATACATTAAATAATTTGTGCTCCATTTAATTACAATTTTAATTCACCTTAAAACATATAGGATTTAATCTATTAAATAATCACTTAATACAAACAATTTGAAAACATTTTAAAACTTTGGAAATTCATTTAAAACTTGCTTAATACTTTGTTTAAAACTTGATTTACATTTCCTTTGAAATTTATATAATTAGATAAACTAATTTAAAGATTCATGGAAAATTTAGTTTTAAATAATTTCATTGACTAACTTGTTTGATAAAAGCATTTAGAAAGTTTAACATAAAGATTTTACACTTGCTTTAAACTTGGTTACAAACTACATATATACTCCATAATTTAAAATTCTTAATTTATTAAGCGGGCTGAAGCCCAAAACAATGAAGCATAGTCCCGTCTTCCACCTCCAAATACACGACTCGGCTCCAGTTCCTTCACCAAGAAACTCAACGCAAAATCAAACTATAACAACATCGTTCAACTTGCCGTTCAACTCATCGAACAACAAATAACCTAGACAGAAAGCAAACCAGATCAAACCTAACCTCCACACCCAATTCAATTCCAGTTCTGATCCCCATCGTGCACGCTGCGTACATTCACAACGTCTCCTCCGACCATCATACAGATGGAACATTCAATCCCAATCTCCATCCTTCCCACGCACCAAAATAACCATTTCATCGATGCGCACAATTCTTATGATCGAAATTCGATCAAAAATCAACCCTCCAGTAACACCGAGAATCGATCTACCCTCACAAATCGACCACCTCAACGTCGACCGACCACTTCATCACCCATCACCTACCTAAATCAGAAGCCCACTCATACAACTATCCCCTTGCCAAACCCTTCGACTTTCGATTGCCCCATTGACATCCAGTTCTGTCGTGATTCACCCTCCTCATAAAACTTTCCAAAACCCTACAATCTACTCCTCCTCACGATCTAGGCCCAAAACCATGATTCTGCCCCGGTCGGCACCTCCCCTAGGTCCATCAACATTCCCCAGTTTTGGCCGCACCATTTCGTGGCGACGAGATCGCTAGAAATTAATTTCTGAACGAAATTCGTTCATCCCTCAAATTCTCTAAATTTACCAATCTAAAAATCATGATTTTACTCTTAAATATTCTTGTTTCCGAAATTGAATCAGATTACAATCTTGAATTAATGAATTATTACAGTCGAGTTTTTGTTATATTTAAGATTTTACAGTAATTCTTTAATCTGGTCAAAACTATCTTCGATTTATTCTCGAAAGCATTTTCAAAATTTATATCAAAATATTATTAACAAGTTGTTTTATACATCAAGGTCTAGAAAAGATCAAGTGAAGAGATATTGAATTTTTGATCAAAACTTGGCGCCTGTAAAGCTAATAGAGTGTTAAATTTTGTATACAAACATTTTCAACCATATATCCATATATATACAGATAACATTCATATTAGGCAAATAGATAAGCAGATATCATACTTTTTCCAAGTAATTACTGCATGTACAAGATTTTATAGGGATTAATTTATTGCATGTTGTTGAAAATGAAGACCAAGCCTTGTTTTTGATAAAAAGCTTTTGAATTGTAAATTTGAATGCTGAAATGTTTCTGATTTAAGAACTTGAATTGCTGAAATTGATTTGAAAACTTGAATGTTAGGATCTAAAAACTTGCTGGGACTGCTTTGATTTTGAGTTGTTGTTTCCTTATTAAAGCTGAAATGCTAAAGATTGCGTTAGCTTGGAAACAGAGATGAACTGCTTTGTTTCCAGGTTGAATAAATAATTCCAGTTTTGATTTTGAACTTGCTTGGCTTTAGTTTTAGATTGCAAAAGTTTGATATAATTTAGATTTAAATTTTTCTTTTCAGTTGCTTTGTTTTGGGTTTCAGTTTTGAAAATCAAGATGAGAAAAAAATATGTAAATTAGTTTCTCTTTTTTTCAAACCATGTTATATTTTTATTAATTTCCACATGTTATTTTGTTAGTTACCCTTGTATTTGCATGGTTGAAATTCTTTACACTTGTTAAAAATGAGTATCTTTATGTTTAAGTCCTCCATTTATCTTAACTTAACAATTATGCTTTAACCACTTTAAATTAATTATTTATTATATTTTTTAAAATATTCAAATGTATTATGTATTTGGACACTTGTTTAAACGCATTTTTTTTAAAAAAAATTTACAAATGTCAAGATAAAGTATTTTGTGGTTTAAACCCTTACTTAATTTACCTATTATATTTATATTTATAAATATTATTATGTTAAATTTCAAATATATGAAAGAAAAGAGTTTTAAATCTCTTTTTGTTAAATCCCATTTTATATACTTACAACCCAATTTTAGACATATATATGTATATAATTTCCAAGGATTTACTTGAGGTTGAGTTTATATTTCTGATACTAAAATAAGTATCTATATTTAAAAACAACCCATTATCATTATTGTTTGAAAACAATTTTTATCAATTTAAAATAATTTATAAAGGGAATTATCACATTTAATTTTGCTTGAAATTTTCGGAATATCACATTCCTCCCCCATTTGAATCTTTTCGTCCTCGAAAAAGGAACGAAGCCAGAATTTATTAAAATTCTTAGCATCGGTTAATTTTTTTCTTTGAACACATTTTTTTAAACACTTTAAAATCTATATAATATTGCTAAAATATTTTTTGTAAAAATATCATTTTATAACTCGATTTCTTCACAAGTTCGTCCTCGTTCTCACAGAAATTCGGTCACACGTTGATCAGACGTAAGACTGTAAATTTATAAGTACTTGGTAAGCCTATTCCCTACACGCAGTGAAAATACTTGGAAAATAATTTGTTGAAAATATAGAAAACATTTTTGAAAATAGAGGAAATATCTTTGGTGAGAATGCTCTGGAAATCATCACTCCCATCCACGGTCACAGTTAACCCGATGGTTACGTTGTCGTCCCAGAAAAATCCATAGATAACTGTAGACCTCCACACCCCTCGATTACGCCATGGAACCCGCTACAGATCGCAGTTACATCCAGGGTTACGTTGTCATCGTAGCAAAAGTCCATGTAATTGTAGGCCTCAGCTCCCTCGAATTTCGCTGCCAAAAGAATGAAACTTCTCCACTAAACTTCTCCACTCCCACATAGGTCGCAGTCTACAGATGTAAAATCAAACGCAGACTGTTGGTTCTCAGCAGCACACATGACTTCCGCTATGTTACCATAGTCGCAGTCTACCAATATAAAATCAAATGTAGACTGTTGGCTCTCAACGGCACACACGACTTTCGCTATGGTCTGCAGTAAGTCGTAGTGACATCGAGTTACACTGTCGTCATAGCATAACCCAAATGCTTCTGTAGGCATCAGCACCCTTGACTTCCGCTACACATTACACAAAATCCTCAGGAACTAGTATTGTACGGACTCCTCACAGGATCAACTTTAGAACTCCTCTTAGGGTTCAAGGCAGTACCAACCTATGGTACTCCTGGGAAGTTCATTCCAAGGGAGCGCCTTTTTCTCCAGAGCCATTTTCAAAACACTTTATACTATACACATATAGTATCTTCCAAATCATACACCTAGTATGAATACCATATAATCTCCTTTCTCAAAATCGATTATCCCAAAATCGATAATTCTCAAACTAGGCTTTTCAAAATCCAATATTGATTTTACCCAAAAATCAAAAGCCTTTCCAAATCCAAAGGTTCCCAAAACCATTTTCAAAATCATTCTCACAAGATCCTTTATATATATATATATATATATATATACATATATATATATACATACATACATATATATATATTTGAAAAATCTTTGGATTATTTCAAACTTGTATAAAACCCTTTTTATACTTCAAATATTTTCAAAAACCCTTCAATTCTGGCTAGATTCAATCAAAGGGAGAATTATCTTTTATAACAGATATATATAACTCTACCAAATCAAATATTCAAATTTGATTACTCTTTTATAAAGTTATTAACCATATTCCCTTTCTACCACAGAAATCCTTATTTCATCATATATTTCACAAAATATACTTTTCATTTCAAAAACCATTTTCCTGTTCTTATCCATAAATTCCCAGTATCAATTTCATTCAAAGCCGTACGATGTACACATATCATCCGTACGCTATATCAATCTAATCGCTCACTCGATCACACAATTTCACTTCCGAACTAGTATCATCCACCCGACTTCCTAGTGCGGATTCAGATCTGGTTTCTTGATCAGAAATCTTCATTCTCCTTACATAGTCATAACTATGATAGAGAATATCCAAAACCAATCAACAATCCTTATCCAGGTTCGACGTCGAAAATCGAGTGAAAAAATACCAACTCGGATCGATAAACTCTCTCGAAATTCTATGCTCGAATCCGTATCAAATCACTACGCCAATAGAATAATATACGTACATCCTACATATTTATCTTTATTGATTTATCAATCAAACCAATTCCATTTTCTATTCGCATTTCCTTTAATTCTATTCACTTACTCACAATTATTTAAATCCTCATTTGGATTATCATCTAAATTCTTATCTCAAATAGATATTTAATCATAAACAGTTTGAACTTTGTCCAGCTTAAATTTAGAAAATAGCTTGAAAACTTTAAAATAAATAAGTAGTTGAAAAATAATTATTAGTTTGTAAAATATCTGTAAAATAGTTAAATAATGATAAAATAGTTATAAAATAGTTAAATAATTGTAAAATAGTTATAAATAGTAATTAGTTATAAAACAGTAATTAGTTTATAAAACAGTTGTAAAATAGTTAAATAATTCCAAAAGTAGTTATAAAATAAGCATAAGATAGTTTTGGGTTTAATAAGAAAGGTTGTGTATAGTAAATAGCTTGGAAAGATTGGTTTATATTAAAACAATTTATTTTGAAAATAGTCCAGAGCCAAACTGTTCAATTTCCAATCTCCATTTCCATCAATTTTAAATTTCCACTTCCATTTAAATTGACTCATTTCCAATTTAAATAACTTCAATTTCCTTTGAAATTGATTTAACCCCAATTCAAGTTGAATTAACCTCAATTTCTTTCAAATTCAAATCAAATTCCATTTGAATTTAAACTTATTCAACTTTAATTACAATTCCAAATTATTCAAATCAATTTGGACAAATTTCAAATGAATCCACTTTAATTTCAAATCATTTCAATTTCACTTTAATTTCAAACCATCCAGAATTATATAAAATTCGAGTTAAATTTTTAAATGTTGACTTAATTCTTTAAATCAAATCAACTTATATCTTTAAACCATTTAATTCTGAATCCAAATTCCATTTTTAACCTATTTCAAAGTTCAAATATTAATTCAAATTCTTTTAAAACAACTAAATCTTTGAAATTCAATTTATCATCAAATTTCAATTTTGAAACTAAACCTTTGAAGTTTTATCTTAAACATTCAAATCTTAAGTCCAAAATGGTTCGATTTTATCTTAATAATGGATATATTACCACACCCCCTTTCTTCATTCATTTAAACAAATCCAATTTCAGCTTAAAGATTATTAATAACAACCGGATGGTATCATTCAAATTATTTTTAAAATATCCATCCATTTCCATTTCCAGATCTCAAACCCATTTTGAGATCACACAAACTCCCAATTCAAATCAACCATTTAACTTTCCAAGTAAAATCCTAATTTCATCTTGAAATTTTCAATTCAGATTGCTTGTTAACTTATTTAACTTCTCCCAGGTAAAATTCAATTTACTTAATCCAGCCATCCTTATCCAATTTGAATTCCCATTTCAAATTCTAAACTTCACATTAATAATCTTCCTACTTATAAGTTCAAAAACTTATCACTTTGGGTATCACATCTCAGTCCAAATTTAAAACTCAACATTTAGCGTTTATTTCAAACCATCTTTGATATTAGGTATATCCACACATATATACATATTTACTTCCTTTACACACCAAGTTACTTTTAAATTTTAAAGCACCTTCGGTTTTAAATTCAAAACAAAATTTCTTTAAATTTTCAAACAATACTTGTTTGAAACAGGACCCTTCATTCAAATACATTAAATAACATTATTTATTATTTCCTTATCACTTTGAAACAAATTTTAAATTCCGGACTTAGATTTAAATCTTCACAATTTAGATCATCTTAAGTTCTAATTTATAAGTCGTACTTACCCAAATGTTTTACTTCCTTAAAACATTTCATTATTAAACACAACAATCATTTATGATAATAACCAAGATTATCATATTTGGAAACCAATTCATTATTATCTTATTCTAAAACTGCTTCCCAAATTCAAGATTTAAATTTCAGTTTGAATCATTTTCAAACTTATCTTTATTTAATTTCAATTTGGTTGTATTTCTATTACCACTTAATTTAATTCCAATAATTTAACAGCCGGTTACCTTAATATTTATTAGAAGGGAATATTGCTCTATATATCAAAATATATTCTTATATAAAATCATTTAAAATCTTTATATAAGAAAATAACAAGTACGCTCTCATATATATACACTCAACTCATCCTAGGGTAATACTGATCCTATCCTTAATGAGTAATCCCACGAGAGCAAGGTTCTCGCTTAACCTTGCTCAGGTACCAAATGTAACGACCCGGAAATTTTGATCTAGAAAATTCCAAATAGTTAGGAAAAGAAGAAAAGAGATAGAAGAAAAGAACAAAAACAAGTCACAGAAACCTCACATTCGCAGCGGATCAAAATATAATATCACATAAATAACAGTTTTACAAAGAAGAACTGTATCAGTACACTTATATTTTCATACATCAGAGTTACAACCATTACACGACACTGGACAGTTTAAAACAACATGTCCTAGATATACAACACTATATTACAACGGAAACACTCCATACGTTCCTGCCATCTAGCTCGCCTCCTGAGCTCTAGAACGTCCTTACTTGAAAATCTGTAATACTCGGTCTGATCGGAGCATTAAATCAAAGTAACACCCGGGTCAGGCTGAAAACCAGCGTGAGTAAACCCATCTAACATGGAATACAACAACATAAAACTTACATAAAACCCGGGTAACTTGTATCAATTTATCAATTCTTAATTTTTTATTGACATCACTTATTTCACACATCAATTTCTAAGTACCAAAACTTAGATTAAATGGTCCAATTCACGTAAATCATTTCATTCCAATCTATTGATTTCACATATCAATCCATAAAGAATCGAAGTGGTTTCGAGCATTAACTAATACCCGACTCCGGCCTCTTCGAATTCAATGTCATCCAAACCCAAGTTATTCAATTAGATACAACTCAACTTTAATTACCTGATAACCCTTTTACATAGCAATTTATAGTTGATAGATAATCACATTATCACTATCCATCCAGCATATCATATCACAAAGCAATTCATATCAGAGATATCAACCAATCCAAAACAATTCAATCATTCATAAGCAAGATTGATAGAAACCAGCGTGAGTAAACCCATCTAACAACAGCATAAAACTTACATAAAACCCGGGTAACTCGTATCAATTTACCGATTCTCAACTTGTTATAGACATCACTTATTTCACACATCAATTTCTAAGTACCAAAAATTAGATTAAATGGTCTAATTCACTTGAATCATTTCATTCCAATCTACTGATTTCACATATCAATCTGTAAAGAATCGAAGTGGTTTCGGGTATTAACTAATACTCGACTCCGGCCTCTTCGAATACAATGTCATCCAAACCCAAGTTATCCAATCAAATACAACTCAACTTTAATTACCAGATAACCCTTTTACACAGCAATTCATAGTCGATAGATAATCACATTATCACTATCCATCCAACATATCATATCACAAAGGAATTCATATTAGAGATATCAATAAATCCAAAACAGTTATCATCATTCAATCATTCATAAGCAAGATTGATCACTTTCATTAATTACATTAATGATCCTCTAATTATTTACATTAGTTAATTATTTTTAAATTTCATTAAATAATTAACCTTAAACTTAATCAACCTTGATTAATCTCAAATAGAAATTAAATTTCCTTAATTACTCCATCAATTAAACCAACTCCTTGATTAATTATACTGATTATTCCTTTAATTACACTGAGTAATTATCATTTAATTTCTTCCACCAAGTAATTATCCTTTAATTACTTCCCAACAAGCAATTTCTTTTTAATTAATTACATCCAGTAATTATCCACTAATTACTTCACTAAGTAATTACACCTCATTAATTACCTTAAGTAATTATACTTATCCAATCATCAAATGATTACCTTTAATTAATTAAACTTAATTAATTAACTAAAATTAACTACATCAACTTAATTAATTACACTAAGTAATTAATTACCCTGATTAATTATTCTATAGTTATTAATTAATTATACTTTCATTAATCACATTTATTATTTAACTTTTAGTTAATTCCTAAATTAATAAATCCTTAAATTAATCAATCCTTAATTAATTACACTAAGTAATTAATCCATAACAATTTATATTTTAAATATTTACATAAAGTAATTCCCTTTAAGTAATTATTCTTCAATTACTTACTTTAATAATCTTTAATCAACAATTAATTAATTACTATTTTCCAATTAATTAATCTCTAATTAATTAATGACATTAAGCAATTATCTTTAACTGAAGTAATTATCATTAATCAATTACATTAAGTGATTAATCCTTGATTAGTCATTTTTAATTAATAGCTTAATTAATTAATCACATTAATAAGTCAATCTTTTAAATGGATTCCATAAATTAATTAACCTTTAATTAATTAGTCATACCCTGATTACATAAATAATTAACCATCCTTAATACATTAAATAATTTTTACTCCATTTAATTACAATTTTAGTCCACCTTAAAACATATAGGATTTAACCTATTAAATAATCACTTAATACAAACGATTTGGAAACATTTTAAACTTTGGAAATTCATTTAAAACGTGCTTAATACTTTGTTTAAAACTTGATTTACATTTCCTTTGAAATTTATATAATTAGATAAACTAATTTGAAGATTCATGGAAAATTTAGTTTTAAATAATTTCTTTGACTAACTTGTTTGATAAAAGCATTTGGAAAGTTTAACATAAAGATTTTTCTCTAGCTTTAAATTTGGTTATAAACTACATCCATACTCCACAATTTAAAATTCTTAACTTATTAGCGGGCCGAAGCCCAAAACAATGAAGCATAGTCCTGTCTTCCACATCCAAACACACGACTCGACTATAGTTTCTTCACCAGGAAACTCAACGCAAAATCAAACTATAACAACACCGATCAACTTGCTGTTCAATTCGTCGTTCAACTCATCGAACAACGAATAACCTAGACAGAAAGAAAACCAGATCAAACCTAAACCTCCATATCCGATTCAATTCTCGTACTGATCCCCATCGTGCACGCTGTGCACATGCACAACGTCTCCTCCAACCATCATACAGATGCGACACTCAATCCCAGTCTCCATCCTTCTCACGCTCCAAAATAACCACTTCACCGATGCGCACAATTCTTCGATCGAAATTCGATCAAAAATTAACCCTCCAATAACACCGAGAATTGACCTACCCTCACAAATCAACCGCCTCAACGTCGACCGACCACTTCATTACCCATCACCTACCTAAATCAGAAGCCCACCTATACAACTATCACCTTGCCAAACCCTTCGACTTCCGGTTCCCCATTGACATCCAGTTCTGTCGCGATTCACCCTCCTAGCAAAACTTTCCAAAACCCTATAATCTACTCCCCCTCACGATCTGGGCCTAAAACCACGTTTTGACACGGTCGGCACCTCCCTTAGGTCCACCAGCATTCCCCAGTTTTGGCCGCACCATTTCACGGCAACGAGATCGCTAGAAATTAATTTCTAAACGAAATTCGTTCATCCCTCAAAGTCCCTAAATTTACCAATCTAAAAATCATGATTTTACTCTTAAAAATCCTTGTTTCCGAAATTGAATCAGATCACAATCTTAAATTAATGAATTATTACAGTCGAGTTTTTGTTATATTTAAGATTTTGCTGTAATTCTTTAATCTGGTCAAAACTATCTTCGATTTATTCCCAAAAGCATTTTTAAAATTTATATCAGAATACTATTAACAAGTTGTTTTTATACATTAAGGTCTGGAAAAGATCAAGTGAAGAGATAATGAATTTTTGATCAAAACTTGGCGCTTATAAAGCTAACAGAGTGTTCAATTTCTTATACAAACATTTTCAACCATATATCCATATACACACACATAACATTCATATTAGAAAATTGATAAGAAGATATCATACTTTTTCCAAGTAATTACTGCATGCTCAAGATTTTAAAAGAGATTTAGGGATTGATTTACTCGCCTGTTGTTGAAAATGAAGACAGAGCCTTCTTTTTGATAAAAAGCTTATGAACTGTAAATTTGAATGCTGAAATGTTTCTGATTTAGGAACTTGAATTGCTAAAACTGATTTGAAAACTTGAATGTTAGGATCTGAAAACTTGTTGGGACTTCTTTGATTTTTGAGTTGTCGTTTCCTTATTAAAACTGAAATGCTGAAGATTGCGTTAGCTTGGAAACAAAGATGAACTATTTCGTTTCCAGGTTGAAGAGATAATTCAAGTTTTGATTTTGAAATTGCTTAGCTTCATTTTTAGATTGCAAAAGTTTGATATAATTTAGATTTAATTTTTTTTCGGCTGCTTTGTTTTGGGTTTCAATTTTGAAAATCAAGGTGAGAAAAAAATATGTAAACTAGTTTCTCTTTTTTTTTCAAAACATGTTATATTTTTATTAATTGCCATATGTTATTTTATTAGTTACACTTGTATTTGCATGGTCGAAATTCTTTACAGTTGTCAAAAATGAGTATCTTTATGTTTAAGTCATCCATTTATCTTAACTTAACAATTATGCTTTAACCCTTATAAATTAAGTATTTATTATATTTTTTAAACTTTCAAATGTATTGTGTATTTGGACACTTGTTTAAATGCATTTTTTAAAAATTACAAATTTCAAGATAAAGTATTTTGTGGTTTAAACCCTTACTTAACTTACCTATTATATTTATATTTATATATACTATTATGTTAAATTTCAAATATATAAAAGAAAAGAGTTTTAAATCTCTTTTTGTTAAATCCCATTTTATATACTTACAACCCAATTTTAGACATATATATGTACATAATTTCCAAGGATTTACTGGAGGTTGAGTTTATATTTCTAATACTAAAATAAGTATCTATATTTAAAAAGAACCCATTATCATTATTGTTTGAAAATAACAATTTTTATCAATTTAAAATAATTTATAAAGGGAATTATCACATTTAATTTTGCTTGAAATTTCCGGAATATCACATATAGTCATTATGGGTGTACTATACATTAAAGTACTAATGGGTGTTCGGATATTTATGTCAAAGATAATTGCATCATGTGACATCCCTAGAGTGATAAATAACCAAAGCAAACATAGCATCCATCCTCACATCACTCACTTAGTGCGTTAGATATATAATACAGGTATGCTCACCCCCTTACATTCAAGGACTACTCAATGTCTTGGTTTCTCGATGCTCGAATCATGTCACTCAGTAGGCCAAGAATTAGACTGCATCCCCGTTAAAAGCCAAAGGTAAATGGATCGACACATCGTGTAATCTGAGGCATCCCCATATGCAAGTGAGCATCCTCACATACCCATGCTTCATGAGTACACTTCAAAATCTACAGATATTAAATATCCCTTTGCATATGCCATCCATAGCAAAGCTCATCTAAGAACTATCCCTACAACTCATGTTTGAAGTCGCCGCGATTGATAACTATTCTAGAAAGTTATTGTTAGTCGTAGAATATCATCATTCATCTCACAGCCTTCCTCCACGGTCCCTTCAGTCCGGCTACTCTGCAAAATATAGTATAGCTATCCATCGTCGAAGCCATCATTTCCCATCATGGAATCATCATTGTTGAATTATGAAGTCATCGTGTTGAAGCACCACATCTTCGCTCCTTCGTTGAAACCACTCATCAAAGAGCCATAGCATCAATCAAATTTCGAACAAACAAATGAACGAACCATTACACCATGCTCTTTGAAGCTTGTTCATCATCCACGTCAAAATTGATCAAATCGACATTCGTCAGTAGTGGTAGATATCGACCATTCCAGAGTAGTCGATAACTACCACTTTGGTCGTGTACGTAGCCAAAATGGTAAGTACAAACCAAATGAAAACATCCGGCATTCATCCTGAAATCCAAAGCATGTATGCAAGTCCATCTTTCATGCTAAGATCAATCGGCATGCATGGACTATGTGCATGAAATATATTCTATGGGATATTTTCCAATACTATATCACCTTCAACCGGCGTTTTCAACCAAACTTTACAAAAAAGCATACATGCAACCAACAAGTATACAAATGTCTATAATAGCCTATATACTTTTGCAATAACACACATACAATACATTCAAGCAATCAATGTAGGATTAATATCAAAAATAGCCTAATTCAAGCAATATCGTCAAAATAGTGCGTTAATAGGAAAAATGTGATATTCGATTTAAAACTATTTTAAAATATTTTTAATTCTTTTTGTAAAATAAGATGTAGCTTAAATATATTAGAAATCGTGTTTTAAAGTTAGAAATTATTTAAAAACTTCATTTTAATACTATACTAACAATCATTATATAGTGAGAGAAAATATCACTTACCTTAACAAAAGCTAACCAAACTAATACCAAGTCCAAAAGCTCTCGATCATGAGCGCAACGTAAGAAACCTCATCCAAAATGGACCTCATATGCAAAAGATACACATAGTATAAGAAAGATATTATTAAATTAATTAACAAAATTAATTAACTTATTAATTACCTCCATGTCATCATCTTCTTCCACAAATACATTTTCCAGGCCATGCACATTTCTATATATGCATAAACTCATCCTTCCCCTCTTTCTCTCTTTAATTTCTTGCTCGATGGTCGATGAATCAACGCACCAACTTTGCCAATGAGTCCCCCCATGCATGAGCTTTGCAACCAACACCACGAATTTAAGCTTAACCCATCAACCCAAAATGCGACTTTTAGATGTCGCAAGCTATAGGGAATGTCACACGTCACAAGGAGCGACTGCACCTCCCCAAATCGACACCGCCTACTCCTCTTCGCATGAGAAACGCAATGCCACTCTCGAATCCGCCTATCGTCGACTCATTTTGCAGCAATGTCAAACCCTATGCATGACAGGAAATAATGGAACATCGCCAACCATTGTCACATGTCATCTCGACCTTATAAACACGAAGATGGAACAGTAACGGGTAAGAAGAAACTGATCTGTGTTCATCGCCTCATTTTTACAATTCTAATGCTATAAATTTCACCAGCGTCTAAGACAGTGCTTTGGGATGATAATTTCATGCATCTCGTGATTGTTTTGGCCGTCGGATCATCCGATCTTCAAAAATAGCGATGTTTATACTCATTTTAATTCGCATTGTCGATTCGAGCTCAACAAAAGTAGTCTCGAATCCTGATTCAATGTATATGAAAAATCATATTTTTGGAACTTTAAATAATTAACGATTCAATATTTAAATTAATTATTTAAATATCCTATCGTTAAAAAAAAGGTCGTTACATTCTCCCCTTCATAATGGATTTCTTCCTTGAAATCCCTAAAGTAAGGAGAACGTCTCCTAACCTAAAGGCTTTCAAAGCCCCTCATGTTTTGGAAAAATTCAGCAGCACCTCATTTGCTTGACTAGGTTTGAGAAAAATCTCAATGCAACATAGATATATATATATACACACACGTCTCATATCTAAGGCATCTCATTTTCGATGATAACCAAACATATATACCTAAATCTACACTACAGATGTTATGTGCCTCTTTAATAGTAAGAGCATTCGTTTAGATGCAAATAACAGAGAGTAAGCATCCAAATAACCAACACTAGCTTCCATGTACCTGGATATGTACTCAACAAGGAGGATTAAAGGCAAATGCAACATCATATATATTTAAGCATATTAGATCATATATATAGTAGTCGTCTCAAATAAATATTCTATATCAAACCAAAACTATCCCACATGCCTAACAACCATATGAGCAAAAGTGATCATATTAAATGCCAACAATCAAACACCAAATAGGCATATATAAGATCAAACATCAGAGAGTGACATCCATGCCTATCTTAACATGTAGGATGCTAAACTATCTAGCATAAGGCATCAAATATGATATCTGATATGAAAGCTGATGAAAAAAATGAAATCACGCCAAGTTAAGAGCTTCGGATTAGTGGTCCTCATTCTCTCATCAATCTTTTATGTGAAATCGCGTTCGCTTTCATTCTTCTTAACCTTTACTACTCCACTGCCTCCCTTCTAACCATTTTCGTATCACGTCTATAGGTACGAATAGGCCTATAAGGTCTTGAAGTTTTTGGTTAAGCCTTGATATCATCTAGTCAAGTTGGTGCCAAATTCCAAATGCCTCTTATAAGTGCTTCCAAAAACCACTAGTGCACAACGGGTTTCAGCCATATACAATGCTCTTGGCATACAATGGAATCACACTATCCATTCCACATATAACTCAAATAATTTGGATGTTGTTCTACTGAACTTAAAGAATATAAATTAAGCATTCTTCGTTAATCTATCAACTGTGATCCAAATGCTAACGTATTCTCCTCTAGTCCACGGCATTCCATGGATGAATCTTATCTATATCAACTCCCATTTCCACCTAGGAATGTCAAATGGTTGTAGTAACCACTTGGCTTCTTCTATTTAGCATTTACTAACTAATGATCCATTCATCTCGAAATGAGTGTCCAACGTCCTTATTTATTCCTTCCCAATAAAATATCTAACTCATATCATGGTGCATTTTATTGTCATTGGGATATATAGTCAATCTCAAATGAGAGCACTCTTATGGTGCCTCATCCCATAATTTATCGCCATCGAGAACAAATGATATCTCATCCTTACAGAGCTAATTGTCTCGGTCGAGTTCACACTGCATCACCTCTATGGACACTACTCATTCCTCTAACTTAGCCATAATCTCTACTAGTCTAGCTTTATGCCTCTGAGTACTACGATTCGCTAAATCAAAGTAGGTCTGATTATCAACTTGCCATCGTCTTTGGCCGTAGCTCACATCGAGTTCTGAAGTCAACCGGTAATAAACTCAAGTAATGTACACTCTAGGAATATCGCTCCGAAACTAGTATGTCTTCCACTCAAAGCATCAATAAATGCATTTCCCTTATGGGAATATAGGAAACGTCAAAGTCATAGGAGGCCAAGAATTCTAATCATCACTGCTAACAAAGTTTAAAAACCTCCTCGAAGAAGAGATAATTTAATGATGTAGGATCAGTGAAAAAACCGAATCTCTCTCCTAATAGATAGTGCCCCAAAATCCTAAAGCAAATATTATCGTTGCCAACTCCAATCATGGGTTGAATACATCCTCTCATGCCGTTTCGGTTGTTGATGAGCATATGCAGTAACCATACCTTTCTTCATCAATACTGCACCCAGTTAAGTACCACAGGAATGTATGTGTACCATCGATCCTCATTCCCACTCGGAATGACTAATATCGATGCACTCGTCAACCTCACTCTGGGGCTCATTAATGAATTCTTGCACCTCGCGTCTCAAAATAAAAGTATGTTTTTTCTCATTAAGTCCGTTGATGGTGCTGCTACCTTATAGACTTCCTTGATAAAACGTATATATCATCTCGCCAATCCAAGTAAAATTCTAATCTGTAGCACCCTTGGGTCTATTCAAATCATGGACTGCCATAACCTTCGTAGGACTACAGTGATGTCCTCTTTCAAAATAACATTATCTAAGCATCTCACTTCCCTCCTCCAGAATGATACTTTGAAGACTTCTTCATTAATATGTGTTTTCTCAACACCTCCAACACAATCATTAATTGTGTCTTGTGCCCCTAATTCAACCATGAGTAGAAGAAGGTATCAACAACATGCACAAGCATGGACTTACTCAAATGATCCCTCGAAACATAATTCATGTGATCAACAAAGCACGTCGATGTGTTGGTTATCCCTATTGGCATAACCAACTAATCAAAAGTCAAGGTAGCATACGAACCGCTGTGTTTGGCACATGCTCTCTGGTACTCTCAGTGGATGAAACCCCATCACAAGATTCAACTAAAAGAACACCTTCTCGCTATGGAGCTGATGGAACAAGCCATCAAAAAGTGGGAGTGGATACTTGTTTGTCATCTCATTCAGCTTATGTTAATCAACCTATAACCTCAAAGAGCTATCTGCCTTAGTGGCAAACACTATAGGAGCATCCTACTCAAATATGCTCCTACAAATGAACCCTTGCCTCAATAGGTCATCTGCTCGCACCTCTAGTTTCCCCTACTCATTGAACATCATATGCCTCAAAGATATAATTATTGGTCGAGCCCCTCTAACTAGATCGATATTTAACTCAATCCATATATGGTGGTACCCATATGACAACTTGTCGTGTGGAATATCAAGCAAATATAGAAAGCTAACCATTATCTCATCATTAGATGGGCAACCGAACACTGTCTTCCACTCATCGTCTGTCCCTGTTGTCACCAATAGCCTTTAACAATCGACCACTATTCCATACCCCTTCATCCATCCATTCTCGGACTATAATGTCGAACCCAATTAAACCCTAAACAAACCAATAACAAACTAAAAAACTTCCATGATTCGATAAGGCAAAGTCTCGACACACCATACATATGCTAGTTGAGCCCCTAACAAAGTTCGTCATGATTTAAAGGTCGGTTAACTATCTTGGGTATCATTACCAATCTATCTATCAAATCACTAGAAATAAAGGATTATGAAACCTCTACGTCAAATAAAACACATATGGAATCATCATAAATGGAAAGCATACCTCAAGTGGTGATGCCGTTTTCCGTCTCTTCTGCCGATGGAGCACTCAATGAAATCGAGACAGCGTTTAATGCATATGCATCCATGGTTTTCCCCTACTTAGGTTGTTCAGGACAACCCTTCTACACTGGGTGTAGGCTCTAACATTGTAAAGCCTTTTCGATCAATTTCTCGAAGATCTCGTTAGTATGACAATCAATCGCTTCCCAAGATGATCACTCAACCCAATGATAAACTTTTCATTCTTTTTGAGTGTAGTAACGATGAAAGATAGACCGTGCTTTGACATCACATTGAATTAGGCCACATACCTGACACAGATACGTCGCCTTACTTTAAGTCAGTGAACTTCCCAAACGACGTCGACTTTTGAGAACTCGAGATAAATTTCTCTTTGGTGTGAACTATGAACCGATCCTAAGTAAAATGATCCTTGGGATTCAAAGCTTTAAGGGAACTCCACCATTTTATTATTCATCTCTGGAGTAATTTAGAGGTCAACTTCTACCTCATTGCATCATCTAACTCCAAGTCATCGAAGATCCTTTTGCAAATATCTATCCTATCTGGTACCTCAATAGCTGACTCTTTTCTAAGGAACGGTCTGCCTCTTTGACTTGCGTGGTCTTTATGCAGCTTGGCAAAGTCGACTCTAGGCGTTTACACTTGAACAATATATCCATTTAGAGTAACTTATGTAGGATCGATTTCACCCTAGAGGGGGGAGAATAGGGTGAAACTATTAGTTATAAAAATTTAATGCGGAAGTTTATATAAAATAATTTCAACACAGGTCACAGAATAATAGCAGCACAGATAATAGCAGAATAAAAACAAAACACATAGATTTACCCAGCTTCGGCAAAGCCCTGCCTATGTGCTGCCCCCAAGGTTTCTACTAGAAATTAAGTAGTTATAAGCTTACACATGTAAACTCGTGACACCCGCTATCGATTAACTTAACTCTATGCTCAAAACCTTGCAAAACTCAGCCACTGAGTTGCGAATTCTAAAACTACACCACCATAGTTCGTTCCCTAGTCGCATGACAAGAAAATACAATTGTTTAAAAGAAAATACATATTTAAAAAACAATTAAAAAACCCTAATTTTAAATATTAAAGCCCAATTAACAAATATTATAACCGGCCGAAAGTTGTTTAAAGTGATAAAACCATCTTTTCCTTTTCTTTATTTCTTCGGCCTTTCTTTTGGCTTGCGTTCTGCACTCTGTGAAAAATTAGGGCTTTTGTTGGAAATTGAAGGTGCCGCTTTTTGTTGATCGATCGAATAGATGATTCTCGTATTTGCTTTGTCAGTCATTCGTTTTGCTTTTCTCTACACTCGGCTGCTTCAGTTTCGTCGAGTTCGTTCGGCTATTGCATGAATTGGTATGTTTTTTCCTTTTTCGATTTATACTATACTCGACTTTGATTCGAGTTGAACGATTATACTTTGTTGCTTGAACTCAAATGATTTTTGTAGCCGATGATGAATGAGTTAAATAGGAATCGAATTCCTTAATTTTTGTTCGTATATTTCATGCGAATTCGTCTGATGATTTTTCTCGGCCACTTGATTTTGCTTGAATGCTGATGATTTTTCCGACTTGTTCAAAATCGTGTATTTTGTTGCCTTGATTCTCACGGCTTTGATTTTGAACTGTTCCATTTCTTGACAACCACGACTTTAATTGTTTTGGAAATTTTTCTTGCTCACCACGGTTTTGATTTTCTGCCATTCAAATTTAACTTTAGTTTGAAATCCCCTATGACCTTGTTTTTGGTTTGAACTTCTGCATCACTGTATATGTGCTGTGTTGATTGAACTACGGCTTGGTTTCTAATAATTTGAAATCTTCTGCGATACTATTTTGGTTCGAACTACTACATGATTACTTTAAAACTGCAACGGTTAGTTTTCATGTAGCTTGATAGCATGTGATGTTCCTCATGAACTTGGCTCTGATTTGCATTTTGAAACTGAGTCTTTCAAATTACATTTTGTTTGATCATTAGCTTGTTGTTGCCTCTAGTTTCACTGCACATATATGTTCATGTTATACTACTCTATATATATGTACATGTTTTTGCATTGAGCTCTTGTGCGGTTTGGTCTGATATTGATTTATGGTTCATGTCTGAACCTTTCAGTCAGGTCTGGTAGCTTCATATGCATTGATCTTGAGTTATTTTCATGTTGCATTTTTTTATGTATATGTTGTGCACTTGTTTTGTACTCAATGTTGTCACATATGGAAGCTGCTTCATCGACTTGTATTTGGTTGTATGCATTTGGACTCCTAGCCTTGTCTCTTTGTAGTCTGGTACTCCTGCCTTGGTTCTGGTTGCATGTGCACTACTTTCTGTTGCAAGTGTTCATGTACATTTGGGTCTGGTCTCTGTAGCATTGACTCATGTGTTCTCGTACTTGTTTGTCTGGAATGTCATATATGTGTGTGTGTATTGACCCACGTAAGCTTGTGTGGTCTGATGCATTCGAATCTAGTTTGTAGCTGAAGCTCTGAATTGTTACACATATATGCATTAACTTCTCTTGAGTTTACGTTGTGTTCTTGAGTCATATGCATTGCTTCGTCATTTACTGTTGATATATGCACCACTTATGCACCATCTGGAGCTTGTTATGATATGCTAGCTCGAGTTATGTAGTTCCTATGTACATCACTGACGTTGTACATATCTTGCTTGTATTTACAATGCACCACTCCTTATGTACATGTTGCATATTCACTTATACTCGACAATTTTGTAATGCATCTGCGTTGAATCCAGCTTATAGCTCGGGTTTGACCTTGTGCTCGTATCATGACTTTATTTGTTTTTTGCTTGAGCTGAACCCGGCATTTAATTGGGTTTGACCTTGTGCTCACCTGTCCCTGCAATTTTATCAAGTGTACATTGGTGTGCACGGCCTTACGGCATCTACAGTGATACATTGTGCATGCCACAAGCTGTTCGTGTATGATGAATTCAAAATTAAATGATGGCGAACAACTCAAATAACTAAGGCAAATAATATTTTCAAAATCACTTTTTATTTTATACTGCAAAATATTTCCTTTTTCAATTTTACCGCGTTAGTGTTTATTTTGCAGATTGCTCAGATGTTGGATTCAATCTGGAATTGAGTTAAAGATAAATACGAGTGAATGAGTGATATGTGGTGAGGACATTTGTAAATGAAAAATTGTGATGCAATCAAAATTGTATTGTTTGAAAATTGTGTACGTAGTGAGAGCTCAAATTTGTACTATTCAAAATTGTAATGAATATTTGTTTGAATAAAATATCCGTTCGAATTCAAATTCTGTGTTATTTATTTTATTCAGCAAATATTTATTTAATTATGTGAAAATTAAAATAGTACATTAAGAAATACATTTAAACGAATATACATATATATATATATATATATATATATATATTTTTATATCATCGAAAAAAAATCATATACTTGCATATTCAACAATCTCCCCTTTTTGATGATAACAAACATATATTTAAGATTTTGAATATATTAAAAGTTTTTGATCATTCAATTTGCTCCCCCTATTTGAATGCTCCCTCTCTACAACAAAGCTTCCCCTTCATATATGCATGAATAAAAATATGCAAATGAGCCTAGATGCATATAGAAAATATTTGACCTTTATTCGCCAAAATCTTAACTTTTCTATCCCCTTTTGTTATCAGCAAAAGACTAATAGTGTTAGAAAAATAGAGATAAAGTGATAGACATTAATACAATAATAATACCTAATCGAGTATAAATATTAAATTTATATAAAAAAATCAAACAAAAATCATAATTACTCCGTTAGGTGCGTATTCCACTTTTAGAATGATAGGAATGATGTCATCATATAAACTATATAGTTGTGTCTATTTGTGGTATATTTATATCAGGAATTTGAATATCTACTAACCATGTATAACCTTTAAGACTTTTAAATGAGATTAGTAGTATTCTAAAGTTTTTAAAAGAAAAATAAATTAATTCAAGTATCTTATAACCACACATAACCGTGAGGACTTTTAAATGGGATAAGAATCAACTTGTTTATTTAATCAATCAACTTGGATATGCGTTCTGTACATGCATAACTGTGAGGACTTTTAAATGAGTATGAAAGCACATAATCAAAAATTCCAAGTACTTCACCCATGCATAACCTGAGGACTTTAAATGAGAGTGAATACTTTGGATTTATTTATTACAAAAAAATAATAAATTGAAAAATGAATGATTTCCCATTTAAAAATACCATATATTTACATACTATATTGGGTTTTGATAAGTGATGGTTGACAGAAATATGATAGAAATAGAAATGGTCATGGAATTTTTACCGATAAAAAGTTTTTATAAATCTTGTTTAAATTTCTAAAGAAATTTACTAATTATATTGTCTCAAGTTATAATATATGATTAATATCAACACTCGTCACTTCTCAATCACTATTTATCTTTTCGATAATCAGTAGGGAGTCAGATTAGTTAATGTAATCATTTAAGCTCAAATTCAAAAATAATTATCAAATTTTCTAAAAACGATTAATCTGAAACAAGGTTAAAAATGATTTTCTAGAAGAGGTTTTATAAGAAAATTTCTACTATTTGAAAATATTCGAAATGAAACATATGCAGATATTTTCTTTGAAAAACGATGCAACTACTGAAATGTCTCAACATAAATCTCGTTCCACTAGTAATTTTTCTATCAACTAAATTACCACTGCAAAATGCATCCGACACTCTTTTTAACTCAAAATTATCATTAGATGAAAATCGTAGACCAGATCATGAAGTTGCAACATATTCCTTAAAATCATTTTTAACAGCTTTTAAATGAAATTCTCTTGAATTTGAATTGAAGCTGCGTAAATAAACAAATAGTGACCATAGTGTCAGATCCCGAAGCAATAAGATAAGCAAATATATTCATGTGTATCGTGAGTAATCAGCAATCATTCAAACATCATCATTAGTCCAAGTAAATCTATAGTTTGAAGATGATTGGTCAACATTTTGAATAAGTCAGAATCAAAATCATCATTCATCTCTTTATGACATAACTGTCTGATTTAAACTCAGATTTTGGTGCAGACTATCACATTTAATAAATCGTTCAAGTAATATATCGTTGCCTACTTTACCTTTACATTAATTTTTCATTTGTCGTCTGCTGTGATTCTGTCACCTTTTTACTAGGCTAAGGAACTTTGATTTGTCACCTATTGTGTGTTTAGAACAGCCAGAATCTAGATAACACTGTTGTTGTTCCTTAGCCTGCCACCACACCTACACGATAAAAGAATTTTGTGACGTATTTGTTGTTATAGGTCCATTGTTGTTAGTGGCAAATGATTTTGAAAAATATGTTTGTGGAGACCCAAAACTATTTATATGTTCCTTTTGGAACCCAGATTTGTCTAACTTTAAGGGATTTTATATTTGTGTCTTTTGAAACACAAATTGGTATGGTTTTCACATTTTTGGGTCGATACCAGCAAATATTGTGATTGTGTCCAGTTTTTCTACATATTGTGCACTTTGAATTGACTTGATTAATTTTTCTTTTAACAGGTTCAGATTGATTATACCCAAGTACTTGTCTAACTGTATTAACAGTTTGTTTCCTTAATAGTATATTCAACGATCTTTCTCCTTTGAAAATTTTTCCTAAAATCGTTGACAATTGTTGGACTTGCATTTTGAGAGATTCATTTTCATTTAATAATTGTGTGCACTTTTTAATGGAATTTTCTTTCCTTATATTTTCACTTTCTTTCAAAATCAGAATTTCATATTCAAGTGATTTAATTTTAATTTTGATTTTTTAATCTCTTCTTTGAATGTTGGATACTTATCACACTTAGGGCTCTTTGTTTGATAGTTTTTAACCAATTGATTAAGCTGTTTATTTGATTCTATCAAACTATCTCTTTGTGATTCAATTTTGGCATATTTTTCCCTAAGTCGTTCAAAACAGCCATATATAAGTAATTCTGAGTGAGTAAGTTTTGATACCTCGCTTGCCTCATCATCATCGCTATCAGTTATGTCACCTTGAAGGCATAGATCTGCTTTCTCACTCTTACTGCTAATGCTTTTATTATCATCATCACTTTTATTCCACGTGGTTGCAAAACTTCTACTTTTTGATTTCTTTTCTTCGTCGAGTTGAATTCAAAGACAATTTGGCTTGATGTGACCGAGTTTGTTGCACTTGTGATAGATAATCTCCCATTCTTCTGGGTGCTTTGACTATTCTGCTTTTCAATTGTTGATTTGGAGCTGGATTTCTATATTTTTGGTTTCATTTTTTGAATCTCTTTATTAATAGTGTCAGCTCAGCTGCTCCATCATCATCATCCTCATCATTACTATATTTTATCAATCCTGTTAAGCACATTTCTTTAACTGAGTTGATTGTGGAGGATTTCTCATTGCCGTTGACTTTTGCACCATATATTGCATCAAAAGTATTCTAAATTTTTTGTGCATTTTCACAATGAGGGATAAAGTTAAAATTATCTTAATTAATATGAGAATATAGTATATGCATAGTAAGAGCATTAATCGAAGTAATTTCCTTGTCTGTTATATCCACCCATTTTCAGTAATATCCCAACAGTTAATATTAACAGATTTTAAATAAAATTCCATTTTTAATTTCAAATTTAGAAAATCTGCTCCATCAAAAATAGGAGGAATAATATTGGACTGACCCTTAGCAAAAGTATTATTAAAAGAAGCCATTTTAAAATTCAAATTTGTAAAATAAAATTGGTCGTTGAAAAATCAAATTAAAAAAAATGGCTTTTGAACCGGTTCTGATACCACTTGTAGGATCGATTTCACCCTAGAGGGGGGTGAATATGGTGATACTATTAATTATAAAAATTTAATGCGGAAGTTTATATAAAATAATTTCAACACAGATCACAGAATAATAGCAGCATAGATAATAGCAGAATAAAAACAGAACACAAAGATTTACCCAGCTTCGACAAAACCCTGCCTACGTGCTGCCCTCTAGGTTTCTACTAGAAATTAAGTAGTCAGATGCTTACACAGTAAACTCACGACACCCACTATCGACTAACCTAACTCTGTGCTCAAAACCCTACCACAACTTAGCCACTTAGTTGCGAATTCTCGAAGTACACCACCGTAGTTCGTCCCCTAGTCACACGACTAGAAAATACAATCGTTTAAAAGAAAAATATAAATTCAAAAAACAATTATAATACAAAACCCTAGTTTTAAATATTAAAGCCCAATTAACAAATATTATAACCGGCCCATAGTTGTTTAAATTGATAAAACTATCTTTCCCTTTTCTTTATTTCTTCGGCCTTTCTTTTTGCTTGTGTTCTGTACTCTGTGAAAAATTAGGGCTTTTGTTGGAAATTGAAGGTGCCGCTTTTTATTGTCGATCGAATAGATGATTCTCGTGTTTGCTTTATTGATCCATCGTTTTGCTTTTCTCTGCACTCGGCTGCTTCAGTTTCATCGATTTCGGTCAACTGTTGCATGAATCGGTATGTTTGTTCCTTTTTCGATTTATATTATACTCGACTTTGGTTCGAGTTGAATGATTATTCTTTGTTACTTGAACTCGAATGGATTTTTAGCCGATGATGAAGGGGTTAAATAGGAATCGAATTCCTTAATTTTCGTTCGTATATTTCATACGAATTCGTCTGATTATTTTTCTCGGCCACTTGATTTTGCTTGAATGTTGATTCTTTTTCCGACTTGTTCAAATTCACATATTTTGTAGCCTTGATTCTCATGGCTTCGATTTTGAACTGTTCCGCTTCTTGATAACCACGGCTTTAATTGTTTTGGGAATTTTTCTAGCAAACTACGGTTTCAGTTTTCTGCCATTCAAATTTGACTCTGGTTTGAAATCCCCGGCGACCTTATTTTTGGTTCGAACTTCTACATCACTGTATATGTGCTGTGCTGAATGAACTGCGGCTTGATTTCTAATAATTTGAAATCTCCCGCGACACTATTTTGGTTCGAACTGCTACATGATTATTTTGAAACTGCTAATGTTAGTCTTCATGTAGCTTGACTACACATGATGTTCATCATGAACTTGGCTCTGATTTGCATTTTGAAACTAGGTCTATCGGATTATATTGCGTTTGATCATTAGCTTGTTGTTGCCTCTGTTTTCACTGCACATATATGTTCATGTTATACTACTCTATATATATATATATATATATATATGTATGTATGTATGTATGTACATGTGTTTTCATTGAGCTCTTGTGCAGTTTGGTATGATATTGATTTATGGTTCATGTCTGAACCTTTCAGTCAGGTCTGGTTGTTTCATATGCATTGATCTTGAGTTGTTTTCATGTTGCATTTATTTATGTGTACGTTGTGCACTTGGTTTGTACTTAATGTTGTCACATATGGAAGCTGCTTCATCGACTTGTATTTGTTGTATGCATTTGAAATTGTAGCCTTGTCTCTTTGTAGTTTGGCGCTCCTGCCTTGGTTCTGGTTGCATGTGCAACACTTTCTATTGCAAATGTTCTTGTACATTTGGGTCTGATCTCTATAGCAACACAAGGCCGGAACCATCCCTTACTGGACAGTCCCGAACAAGACAACCCCAGTAGTTGTCGTGACCAACTGCCCACACAGCTGAATAAAAAGGGACCTCTAGACAGGGGAAAATCTCGTCCTACTTGGGCATGACCCACTTAGCCTTGCTGCACCTCCCCTGTTTTAGCCACTCCCAGTTGATGAGGCTTGAGGCTACGATTACCATTAGAGAACACGTCTCTTAGAATGCTCATCATCCACCTGACGATGTTCTGAAAGTATTCAGTCCATACAAGTTCGTTCCGGGTTCGAACGAAACCGAAGGCATTATCTTGTTACACTCATTTTGGAATCACCCTCAGAGTTAATGACGATAACCCTTGCTCTCTGAATCTTCATCTTCACTTGAGATTCACGACCTATCGTTAATTTGGAACGATGTGGTTTTCGAATATCCAAATATGGAAACCCGATCCCGGTCTCATCGAAATCCAAAACGCCATCTTTTAGGTCCAAGTTGTTTTAAAGTTTAAAACAATTCAATTTCATTATCTATATACACACAGATAGATAATTCACAACATCAATAAATAATCTATATTATCATCCTAAATAGATAATTCACATTATCAACACAAACTAGATAATCCACATTATCATCACATATACATAATTCATATTATCATCACACTTCAACCAATGCATCCATATCACACAGCAACACTTATCTCATATTTGAGATTTCAAACCATTCAAGGCAATCAATATCATCCATCCATACATAAGCAAGGATTAATTTGTCACATTATAATTAATTTAAAATGAATTAAATTAATTCCTTTATTGCTAATTAATTTAAAGTAAATTAAATTAATTACTTTTATCATTATAAACTTGCTTACATAATCATTAATTAATTACAAATTAATTAATTAATTATCCTCTAATTATCCACTTTAATTAATCATCCCTGATTAATTACCCTCTAATTACATTCAAGTAATTATCCTTTAATTAACTTCTCAAATTAATTATTCTTGACCAAATACAGTAATTAATCCTTTAATTACTTCATTAATTAATTAACTATAATTAATCACATTAATCCGTAATTAATTACATTAATTAATTACACTATTATCACTTATTATTGATTAATTAATCTTAAGTAATCAACCCTTAATTACATCATTAATTATATAAATTAATGAACCCTGATTACTTTTTAATTATTCTATTTAAATTGATTACATTTAGTAATTAATCATTAATTAAACCATATTCATTAATCACCCATGACTAATCTCATTCAATAATTAACTACCCTTAATTACTTCATTAAATAAATTAATTACTCCTTAATTATAATTAATCCCTTGATTAATCTCATCCAGTAATTAACTATCCTTAGTTACTTCATTAAATAAATTAATTACTCCTTAATTAATCATCTTAATTAATCCCTTGATTAATTACACAAAGTAATTAAACTCAAATTACTTTCATCAACAAATCACCATTCAATTAATTACATCCAGTAATTATCCATTAATTACTTTCCTAAGTAATTATACTTATCAAACCCTAAAGTGATTATCTTAAATTAATTAAACTTAATTAATTAACTTAAACTAATCACATTACTTTAATTAATTACATTGAGTAATTAATTCCCTTAATTACTTTCATTAAGTAATTATACTTAAAAAAATTCCACAATCGATTATCGTTAATTAATTAATCTAGTTAATTATTAAAATTAATCACATTAATTAATTATTAAATAATCTCAAGTTAATGACCTCCATTAACTATTAACAATTCTTTAGTAACTTTTTTAAGTAATTAACTTAGATTAATCATTATTAATTACAAAATTATTAACTTTAATAACTAATTAATCAATCTCTAATTATTTATTTAATTAAGTTTTAACTATAGCTTAATTAATCCTTAATTACTTGATTAATTAATTCCTAATCATTAATTTAAAAAAATCTTAACTTATCTAATTAATGATCTTATTTTCAAATTAATTAATCTTAATTAATTAACTTCAACCTTAATTAATTAATTCAAATCATTAAATAATTTAATTAATTAATTATTCTTTAATTACCTTAATAATTTAATTTATCCCAAATCATTAGATCTTAATTAACTTTAAGGTAAAACATTTTCCTTATTAATGATTTAATTATCATTCACAAACACATTTGAAAACATGTTACTTTCAACTTTTAAATTTCATTTCAAATATAAAATTTAAAATGAAAACAACTTTAACTTAACAAAGTTTAAAAACCATTTACAAACTTTTAAAATCATATGTTAAAGACATACTCATCATATAAAAGAGACTTAAAGAATTTAAACTGAATCTACTTTTAAATTCTTACCCTTTAAAATACACTTTATACAATTAAAGTTGTTAAACAAGTTAATTTATAAAACTTAATTTAAATTTTAAACTAGGATACAAACTCAGTTTTGAATCATACTTTAAATTAGGTTTTAAATTTTGTTTAAACCTGCTTTCAAATTTTAAAATCAAAATTAAAATTTAAAGGCAGACAGGTTTTAAAAACCTATAATCAAGCAAATAACCCGAGCCACTAAAAAAATGCTTCAAGCTAAACCATTCATTACTTCGAGTAAATACTCGAATTTCTTGAGAGTTTCTCAAGTCCAAAAACACTGCAACACCCCAACCTTCACTAAACACAACCACAGCACCGTGCATATGCACAGTGGCTCCAACCCTCTCCGGTCATCACTGATGGCATCACCACTTCAACGAACTTCCACACAACCCATCACGATCATCACATCGCGACCACCAACTCGAAATCGAATTCGAGTGTGCTATCCAAAACAGGAACCAAATAAGCGACGCCCGAAATCCACTCGTACTCCCATCGCTGATCACCAGAACACCATCGACTTCGGCCAAGACTTCGTCCATGCCCTAGCTACCCTTTTGATAGAGTTCCATCGAACTCGATCACCCAGAGGATCCGCGATGATCAAAAACTCCTGAACTATTCAAAACTAGGTTTAAAATCTTTAATCGGTCGCCGTCGCCACCAACGTTCCTTGATCGCCACCCTAAAAAATTTCCCATCATCACTGATCATCCCACTATCACCAGAAGAAACTTCAACCTCCTTGACTTTCAAGAACATCAGAGAACCCTCAAATACCAATTTCTAGTAAAACCATAACTGCTCATTCAATTTACTATTAAAATTTGCGATTTCATTTTTAAAAATCATGATTTTGCATAAGTATTTAGATTTTAATCCTGAATCAATGAATTCGAGTGTTTGAATTTTCCCCAAAACTTAAACTTCCCTATTCATTTTGGTTTCTAGGGCAATATCCAATATATTTCCACTCAAATAAATTTTTAAACTTTGATTTAAGATTAAACATTCAATTTTTGTTTATAACATAAATCCTAACAGTGACTAGATCCAGAGATAAAGAACTTTAAATCAAAGCTTGAGTTTTTTTCAAAAAAAACTAGGAACGGAGATATTTACTGATAAACATGCATATATCATACATCCAAAAATGCACAGAAATTCAACAATATACATTCACACAAAACATACTTATTTTCAGAGGGGAACATGCAACAGAATCATATACTTAATCTTTTAATTAGTGATGTTACCCACCTGATTAAAGAAGGCAGAACAGAGCACCAAATTTGGAAACAGCTTGAAAATGAAATGCCTTAGCTTTTGAAAAATTTTAAAACTGATATGCCATATCTTCTTTGAATCTGATTAAAAACTTGAGCGTTTGCTTGTTATAGAAACTTGCAGACAACTTCATTGATTTCAAGATTCAACTTGCTTTGAATTTAAACTTGAATTACAGATTTCTTTTTTATATATATACAGGTTGAAAGATGAATGCAGGCAGGCTTTGTTTTTGAAACCTGATTCTGGTTTGAGGAATGATGTTGTGCAGATTGTTATGGTCTTTAAAAATGTATAGGATTTGAAAAAAATGTAGGCTTTTGATTGAAGTAGGGTCTGCATGCTTGATTGAAATTCTGGTTTTGTGAGGAGTTTGAGTATTGAAAATCAGATTTGAACATGTACAAATTTTGTTTGAGAAATGGTTTGAGTTTAGATTTGGTTTTGAATAAATTTTCAGCTGAAGTACTTTTCTTAGCTTTTGAAAAAAATGAAGATTAGAAGAGAAATGAGAAAGAAGAAAACATGTTTTATAAGTATAAATGACTTATTTAAAAGAAAATTAAAAACAAAATGACACTTGTATTAGATCTTTACATTTGTCAATTTTATTCACTTATCAATTTACACTTGTTATAATGAGACCTTAATATAACAACACTTGTCTTTTTAGTAATTAGTGTTAATTTTAAATGTTTAATATAAGTATATACCTAATTAATTAGTTAATAAGTACTTTATTATTTATATATATATATATATAGGTAATTAAAACCAATTATATACATAAATAAAAGTTTATACTATTCTAAAATCCAAAACATTTTAAAATATTTACCTTTTGAATTTCAAAATTAATTCAAATTCAAATCCAACTTAAATTTAAAAATCCAATTTAAAGTCAATTTATAACAACATATTCAATTTAAAAATAGCAATTCTATATATATTAAAATCTATTTATATTTGAACATTTATTAATATTGTTTGAAAATAACACATAAATCAAATTTATATAATTTATAAAAGTGATTATAAATTACTTATTACTTATCTTCTTATATGAATTAATGTTTAATATGTAAATTGTATTTTAAACTTATATATATTTCAAATCATATTTGTCAAGCTATATTTAAAAAGAATATAAAATAAACCTTTTATTTAAATTTAAACTTAAGCTAAGATATAATTTAAACAATTAATATTTATCTTAAGTATTTAAAACCATATAGTTATTTGTTAAATAGCTTTGAAAAGTTATATATTAAATTAAATCATAAGTTGCCAAATTACCAAATATATATGTATATATTAGAATTTGAAAACATAATTTTATTTGTTTAAATTCAAATCAAAGCTTATCTATTTACAATATATATAAATATATATACATTACAAATTGAAAACATTTTATTAGCTTTTAAAAGATAAAATTCTACAATTAAATATTTATTTAAAAGAAGATTATTAAATCAATTAAAATTTTAATTCAGATTATTAAATTGATATTGCCTAAAATTCTGGGTCGTCACGATCCTCCCCCTTAATAGAATTTCATCCCCGAAATTTAAAAGCAATGGTAATTTAATAATCTATCTAAGATTTAATTTTAAACCATAACATATATTATCAACCATATGCTAACAACCATAGCAACCAATTCACTCAAACAAACAAATCTAACTATCCAGATAAAATTCTGGATAGAACTTCCTAGAGTTTTCTAGGTATAAATACCGGAATACTCGCTCTACAGAACTCAAACAACCTACACTACTGAGCTCCCATTCATCTAGATCTGAACAGGGTATCGACCACAAACAAGTCTGACTCAACAACCAAATCTCCCAGAACTGCTGGTTCCAAAACCAAACATAGATCTTACACGTACTCCCTCAGAGATACGTGAAACATACTAAATCCCAGTTATCCAAACTGGTAATTCAATTCTATAGACCAAACACTTATTCTCACAAGAAAACAGAAAATATCCAAAATACCTCGGAGCTAGCTTCCTAACATTACCCAAAACTTATAGATCCTTTGATCGAAGAAATCTTATCCAAAGTCAAATCTCCGACTTCGGAATCCAAATTCCTTCGATTCTTATCCACAAACTCTTCTGACAATCTTGGGCTGCCTACATCTTCTGATCAGCTCAACCTTCGCCGATGCTTCTCGAAACAAACTGGACCAAAAACAACCCATTAAAATGATCCTCTCACAATTAACCAAAATCAAGAACAAACCTCTACTCCTCAAATATCAGAAGACAAATCTTATTCCTCTTATCCGGAAATGATAAGACAGATGCACTCACAAACTGCTTCTGCTGCACAACTCTGACCTGGAGCAGAAGAAAATGCTAATGAAGAACACGATCACAGACTAGACAACACTATTAATCTATAAGATGATGGTTTTGATGAAAACAATCTTAGAATAGATTATAAAATATAAATACTAATAGTATAAGTTTAGATATATATATATATATATATATGCAGGATTTAACCATGCAGGTAACAAGAATGAAGACTGTACAGTATAGAAATTCAGGATATCAAGATTGAAGACTCATGAGTATCAAGATTATGAAGAATTCAAGTAATTTATTATTTTTTTAATTAGAAATTTTGTTAAAACTCATAGAAAAGCACTGACATCTTAAAATCCAATTTATTCGTGGAATGGAATCCACTTCGAGCCTATTGAAAGGATGGAACCCTAAGTAGGATGTAACCTACGAAAAATCTAGTGGAACATTGTTTTGTATCCGCCAACTTTTTATTCAAAATGATTTTTCAAAATTATATCTTGTTTTCAAAATGATTTCAAAACCTTCCTTTTAAAAGCATCAAAAAACATCTATCCTGATTTCAAATACTTTTAGCCTCAAAATAATCTTTAATTTCAAAATCAAATTATTCTTGTTTTTAAACTATCTTTTAAATATAATATATTTGACTTTTAAATATTTATACTTAGATTTTAAATATAAAATTATAGTAAAATTTTGTATATATTATTCTTTATATTTACTTATTTATTTTAATTATAGTCAAGTATATTTATAAAATTTCAAATAGTTTTAATATAAAATAAAGTTTATTTTCAAAGAAAATCAAAACACCAAAAATCCCTTTGGGACGTCGACATACTCAAGTACCCCATGTCGACATTGTGTCAGTTGAGTTCAAATTTAAATTTCAAAATAAGTGTCTATTCGTCATAACTCTTCACGAATGGACATGACTGTTGTTCTTCTATAAATAGGGGTTAGTGTCAACGAATTTTAATTCAGTTTTTTTGGGTTTTCACTCCTCTTCTTCTTCCACATTTCTATATATAAATTCTTATCATTACTCTGCCGAAATCAACATTGAATCTAACTAGATTATCTCTGGTTTGATTCTCTATCACTATCTCAACAGATCTTCAGTGCTATTCAGAGTTAGGCTTTTTGTAATCAACATAGCGAGAAAAGGTGTGATTTAGACTTGAAAATCAATCAAGCGAGATAAGGTGTGATTGTAGCCTTGGGAAATCAATTAGGTGAACTTGTTGCTCGGGAAATCAAGTATCTCTACCCAGAGGATTGTGATTTTGGAGGGTGTACCTCGTAGCCTTGAAATCGAGGGTGTAATTGTAAAGATTGTCTTTGAAAGGAAATCTGTACTTATGTGCGGGAGTAGGGTAACTCTGAACCAGTATAAAATCAGGTATGTTCTTTCCTTTACTGCTTTTACTTTATATTTGCATTTGTTTTTTATTCTGTGATCATATTTGTGTATGAATATTGCATACATTTGTGTTTAAATTAACAAAAACTCAAAAAGATTTAACAATTCTCTAAAACACTATTCACCCCTCTCTATTGTTTATCCTTAGCCTTAAGATCCTTAATCCGCATTTCTCACATTTGGTATCGGAGCAAGGTTTTCAAAGTTTCATAATCTGATTTTTGAAAAAGTTTTCAAAATGGCTACCAACACTGGTATTGTTACTAACACTAGTATCCCTGTCACTAGTTCATTTGTAGAAGGTCGGTCTACTGTTAGACCACCACTTTTTAATGGCAGTAACTATGCATATTGGGCATGTAGGATGAAAATATATTTACAATCATAGGATTAGACACTTGGAATATCACACAAATTGAATATTCTAAACCCACAACTGATTTTGCACAGTGGACCGTTGAGCAAAAGGCTATTGCGCAAAATAACTCTAAAGTAATGAATATTCTATTTTGTTCACTTGATAGAAATGAATTTAATAGAGTGTCAGTTTGTAAGTCTGCATATGAAATCTGGAAAACTTTGCAAGTAACTCACGAAGGAACAAGCAAAGTTAAACAGACCAAAATCTCCATGCTCACAAACCAGTTTCAATTATTTAAAATGAACCTTAATGGGTCTATTTCAAATATGTATAGCAGATTTCAGGATACTGTGCATTCTTTAATATCCTTGGGAAAGGAATTTTCTGAAGAAGATCAAGTCAGAAAAATTTTAAATTCTCTTATTCCAGAATGGGATCAAAAGACACTTGCGATCGAAGAGGCAAATGACATCAGTACCTTAAAGATAAAAGAATTAATTGGAAATCTAATGTCATTTGAAGTCCAAATGGTCGGGAGAAGAGAAAGCAAAGCATTTAAAAAGAAATCAATGGCGTTCAATGCATTGACTGATGGATTAGACTCAAACAGTGATAATGATGAAGAAATAGCCTTTATGACCAGAAATTTTAGAAAATTCCTTAAATACAGAAAGATGAATAATATCAAGAGAAACAACTATAAGAACTCTAGAAATCAGAATGTAGTGCCAAATATGTCAAATGTTTCAATAGTGATGAATCAGGCCATATTAAAAGAGACTGTCCTTATCCAGAAAAGCAGAATCCGCCTATGAACAATGATCCAGCAAAGAAACGAAAGCTTGCATTTACTTCTGCTCTAGATGATTCAGACTCATCCTCAAGTGATGATGATCAGAAAACAGATAATTCAAATTTGTGTTTCACGGCAGTTCACGACTCCGACGAATTCAGAGAAACGGATTCAGAAAAAGATACACATTTACAATATAATTGGTTGAAATTGCTTGCTTAGAATTAGATGCTTAATTTCTTGATTGATTGATTTTGAATTGATGTGTTGTTTGAATTTTAAAATTTATTTTCTATTTTTTACTATTATTTTATTATTATTTTTTATTATTTTTAATGGTATAATAATACCTTCTGAAATATACTATAAATCCAATAATATTTCAGAAATATATAGACATTAAAAATAATAAAGTGTATATATATATATTTATTAGAGAATTTAGGAAAAATAAATCACAAAAATTCACTAGCACATGTCGACATGGTCCCTACCATGATGCCGACATGGGTACTGGAATTTGTATTTCAAAATTTGAATTCAAATGTTTGAATTTCCCTCCACCTTTTCACTTCATTCAATTCTCTGAAAAGCTACCTTTTGACCAGAGAACATGTCCTTTGAGAATCTATTTATTCACTATCTTTTATCATATCTTTTCATTCTCATTTTCAAATTCAAACTCTCTCTTCAAAACTTCAAGCTCTCTACTCTCCACTTTAATGGCTTCTTTAAACAACCCCTCCACCATGAGAATTTCTAGAAAGATAAAAGAGCAACTCTTCAATGATCCGGAGGCAATAAAAGCATACATCAATTATGCTAATTACGCCTAAGTCCATCTCGGAAAAGTTTGCTATCATTTATGATTTTTCTTCTTGTGAAATTGATTCTCTTTTTGCAAACAATCAAACTCTTATTCTTATTGATGCTTCTCAACATGATCTTGTTTGCTATCCAAATCTTGTCAAAATTTTCTATGCAAATTTAAACCGTGGATTTTATAATGGAAATAAGGATGAAATTTGGAGTAGTGTCAAAGGCACTAGAAGTGTTTTGAATTGTGATCTTTTGGACACAATTCTCAATTGCAAGAGTACAGAAATGGATCTCTCTAATTTTAAAATCGATGAAAATGATCTAAGGCATTTCATCACATTTTCGAAGGGAATGATAATTTTGAATTCAAAAATCGAAATTTTCGACCAAAAGCAAGAATTGCCAATCTTCTTTTGCATCATACTTTGACGCTAAGATCGGGGAATTTTAACAATCCTACTTCAAAAGTTTGCAAAGCACTTTTTTCTATTTTTGGAAATTATGACAAAAGTTGGGCGCAAGTTATTTTGGATGAACTTCGTCCCAAAAATCTTCAAATGGATGAGAATACTTTGTATCATGGAATTTATCCAACTCGGATTTTTAACTATTTTGGAGTGGATTTCAAAGGCGAAGAATTTTTTCTAGAAAAGTTTTCAGTCATTCCAGCATTTCGCTTATGAAAATTCCATTTGTTTTTCAACCTTATGAGACTCTTGCCAAAAAGGAAGAGCGTTTGGCTCGTGAGGAAATGGAAGAGGAAGAAGTAGAAGAAGGGCATGAAATGGAAATTGAAGAAGAAGAAAAAGGTGAAACCTCTTTGGAAAGCATCGACTATCCTCCTAATCCATCCAACAAAACCCTTCTCAATAACCAAAAGACGATTGTTGAGAATCAACAGATTCTTAAACGATCCGTTAGTAAGAAGTTGGACAAAATTTCATCCAAGATGAACAAGTTCATTTCCAAAGTCAGCAAGAAACTTAGACTTTCTTCATCATCATCATCCTCTAACTAGTTCTACCTTTTCGTATCTCGTTGTATTTGTTTTTGTTTATTTTGATTTGAATGTTCGTGTGGTTCTTTATGATTAATCGTTGTATCATCTTAGTATGAAATGAAATGGAATTTCTTTCTGTTATCTAGCTTATCTTATCTCTAGAATAAATGTTAGTATAATATATAAATATATATATATACACACACAATTATTCACAAAATTAAAATATATCATCAAATTTCACTACACCATGTCGACGTACCCCCTATGACCATGTCGACATGTACTGGTCAGAAATGACAATTCATTTTGAATTTGAAATTTGAATATTTACCATATGTATATTCATTTCAAACGAATTTCTACACCTATAAATACCTATTTCTTCTAGAATTCATCACTAAAAACTATTTCTTATCTATTATATCTCTCATTCTTCTCACAAATCCAAATATGGCTAATCCAATTCATAACTTATCCGAAAATCTGGAAGAAACTCTTAATTCGTTCAAGAATATTCTCTCGTTCATTCTTCGTAACCAGCGGCACTTAGAATTGAGTCAAATGTTGATGATCAAGTAGCAAGAAAGGCATTTCGATGCAATACGATGGATAATTTCCTCCCTACACAAGGACGATAACGAAGCACATCCTCCAATCTCTCTCACCAACAACAATGAAAACTGGGATGCTATTAAGGCAGACCCTATCTTTGGAGAAGAAGGATGGGTGAAAGTTCCACGTAACGTTTAATTTTATTTGGTTGCTTTGTTTGAATTGTTTGCCTTGATTGATTTCATTTCATTTGCTTTGGCTTGGTTTGAATTTGATTAATATTTAGTGTGGGTTGATGTTTGTTGTACAAAACATGTATAATTATACATTGACATGTATATAATCTTTGATTCATTATTGTGACTATCAATTCTATATTCCATCGTATAAGTTTATTAATGCAGGTATTTTAAGCCAAGAATGAGGGGGAGTTATATATTTGGTGTTATATAGTTTAGAGTTAGTTTTTGTTGATGATAAAGGGGGATAAGTATAAAATAGGGTAGTTAGGCATAGATTAAAGGGCGGTTATTAGAATAGAAGTAATATTTTATAAACAATGGTTGTCATCATCAAAAAGGGGGAGATTTTTAGTCCGTGAGATGATGGTTTGATGACACCAACCTTAGAATAGATTATAAACTGTAAATACTAACAGTAAAGTTTAGATATATATGTATATGCAGGATTTAACCATGCAGGTAACAAGAATGAAGACTGTACAGTATAGAGATTCAGGATATCAAGATTGAAGACTCATGAGTATCAAGATTATCAAGAATTCAAGTAATTTACTATTTTTTAATTAGAATTTTGTTAAAACTCATAGAAAAGCACTGGCATCTTAAAATCAAATTTATTCATTGAATGGAATCCACTTCGAGCCTATTAAAGGGATGGAACCCTAAGTAGGACGGAACCTACGAAAAATCTAGTGGAACATTATTTTGTATCCGCTAAATTTTTATTCAAAATGATTTTTCAAAATTATATCTTGTTTTCAAAATGATTTCAAAACCTTCCTTTTAAAAGCATCAAAAAACATCTATCCTGATTTCAAATACTTTTAGCCTCAAAATAATCTTTAATTTCAAAATCAAATTATTCTTGTTTTTAAACTATCTTTTAAATATAATATATTTAAATTTTAAATATTTGTACTTAGATTTCAAATATAAAATTATAGTAAAATTTTGTATATATTATTCTTTATATTTACTTATGTATTTTAATTATAGTCAAGTATATTTATAAAGTTCAAAATAGTTTTAATGTAAAATAAAGGTTATTTTCAAAGAAAATCAAAACACCAAAAATCCCTTTGGGATGTCGACATACTCAAGTACCCCATGTCGACATGGTGTCAGTTGAGTTCAAAATTTAAATTTCAAAAGAAGTGTTTATTCGTCATAACTCTTCATGAATGGACATGGCTGTTGTTCTTCTATAAATAGGGGTTAGTTTCAATGAATTTTAATTCAGATTTTTTGGTTTTCTCTCCTCTTCTTCTTCCACATTTCTATATACAAATTCTTATCATTACTCTGCCAAAATCAACATTGAATCTAACTAGATTATATCTTGTTTGATTCTCTATCACTATCTCAACAAGATCATCAGTGCTATTCAGAGTTATAGGCTTTTTGTCATCAACATAGCGAGAAAAGGTGTGATTGTAGCCTAGAAAATCAATCAAGCGAGATAAGGTGTGATTGTAGCCTTGGGAAATCAATTGGGTGAACTTGTTGTCCGGGAAATCAAGTATCTCTACCCAGAGGATTGTGATTCCGGAGGTTGTACCTCGTAGTCTTGAAATCGAGGGTGTAATTGTAAAGATTGTTTTTGAAAGGAATCCGTACTTGTGTGCGGGACTGGATGTAAGGTAACTCCGAACCAGTATAAAATCCGATGTGTTCTTTCCTTTACCGCTTTTACTTTAAATTTGCATTTGTGTTTGATTCTGTGATCATATCTGTGTATGAATATTGCATACATTTGTGTTAAATTAACGAAAACTCAAAAAGATTTAACAATTCTCTAAAACACTATTCACCCCCCCTCTAGTGTTTTTCCTTAGCCTTAATATCCTTAATATGCATTTCTCACAAACACATCGCAGAAATATGGTTCAACAGATCCATAAAGGAAACTCAGAAATTTCACCAAAACCTAAGCTGCTTCACTAAACTCTATCTCTAGGAACCATCCTTCTACTAAGCTGGACCACCGGTACCACTTCTGGAATCCTAGTCGGTAGGAAAACCCAATCTCCAGATGCTATGGCAAACCACAGACCTCTACAAAGATATCCGGAAAATCTCTGACAACCCGAGACAACACTCAAACTATCGCAAGTCACTTTTGCAATCAACCCAACCTCATTTCCAAAGAAACTGTTCTCTCTTTACCAATCAGAACAGCTTATTCTTATCTAGTCAATCCATCGAAGAAATGGATCCACTCTACAGCTTCTGAACTCCACCTCTAGAAAACTTCTTTGTCAGACGACCTCCTTCCTGGCACATAGAATACTCCGAGTTGCACTGCTGACCCAGATGCCAAAGTCTTCCTATCCAGAAGCCCCCGAGAAACTCGGGCCTCAAAGCCAAACAAAAACACCTAGCTGAACTCAGCCACATTACCAAAGCAAACATACTTCCTTAAACTTGTTCCAAAGAAACATCTTTGGAAACAATCCATAGTCATTGCGTCTCATCACATAGCTACTACTTCCTGAGGTATCAAGATACCATCACTCGCTTCTGCCCACCCGATAGATCCAAACTCTATATATCCAAACTGCACTTCAATAATGGACTCCAAACCTTTAAAAGGTTTCCTTCAGAGATCGATGCAATCCCTACACCAAGCTGCAAAGCTCACTCGAGATGGTATTAGGTCTACAGTCTCGACAAATACACTTCCAACCTCAACATTCGGACTCCTTCCATTGGTAGTCATGCTACACACCACTACCCTATCTACCTCTATATCTTATATTGGAAAACCCGAACAGGTAACCCAATAAACAGGTATAAATAATTATATATATATATATATCAAAATTACAAATACGCTCTCTTAAGAAAGAAAACACATAAAAGCCTAGGTATTCACATAACCTTGGTATCTGATACCAACTGCCACGACCCGTCCTTCACCTCCCAGAAAGACGTGTCATGAGTAAGAAAGAAAGGGATAGAGAAGAGAAAGATAGAGAAGAAATAAGAAAAGAAAAACATCAGAATCTCAACGGCGGAACGAATAAATTATATTAATAACATAAGTATTACATAGTATCATATACATCAGAGTTACACAGATTATACATCACATACTAGACAGTTATAAACACCTGTCTAGTTATTACAACTCAATACAATACAGAGATACTAATCACAGCGGAATACTATAAATATCTACAACGCTGAAGTCTCCTACTCCATTGCTCCTCCACAATTCGTCAAAGCTAACCTGAATCCCTTAGCTACTCGTAAAAATTTGAGTACCCAAGAGTTTAAGAAAACAGAAGATAAAATCTGGGTCAGACATGGGTTGGTGTGAGTAACAGGTTAAGGTTGCTTAACTTTTAAAAACCTTTGAAAACAAAACGTATCACGTAAGACTCCCCACAAATAAACATAGGATAGTTTTTACCTTACGCTAACCAAAACATTTGATAGGAAATCCGGTGATATTATAATAGGTCTAGGGTTTTCAAATAAATAAGAAATAGCTGAAATTGTTACATGATTAAATTCCAGCTACAAGCCATAAAAGTGGGTAATACAATCAAAATCGCAAGGGCACGTACGAAGAATGGGTTTTCATCAATGGCAGGGTTACTAGGGTACCGCCCGTCACAGTACGAGGCCTAGATCACCATACCGAGGATTACTCCCAATCCCCTACAACACAAGGCCAGAACCATCCCTTACTGGACAGTCCCGAACAAGACAATCCCAACAGTTGTCGCGATCAACTGCCCACACAGCCGAATAAAAAGGGACCTCTAGACAGGGAAAAATCTCGTCCTACTTGGTCATGACCCACTTAGCCTTGCTGCATCTTCCCCGTTTTAGCCATTCCCGGTTGATGAGGCTTGAGGCTATGATTACCTTTAGAGAACACATCTCTTAGAATGCTCATCGTCTACCTGACAATGTTCTGAAAGCATTCAATCCATACAAGTTCATTCCGGGTTCGAACGAAACCGAAGGCATTATCTCATTACACTCATTTGGGAATCACCCTCAGAGTTAACGACGATAACCCTTGCGCTCTGAATCTTCATCTTCACTTGATATTCACGACCTATCGTTAATTTGGATCGATACGGTTTTCGGATATCCAAATATGGAAACCCGGTCTCATCGAAGTCCAAAACGCCATCTTTTAGGTCCAAGTTATTTTAAAGTTTAAAACAATTCAATTTCATTATCTATATATGCACAGATAGTTAATTCACAACATCAATAGATAATCTATATTATCATACCAAATAGATAATTCACTTTATCAACACAAACAGATAATCCACATTATCATCACATATAGATAATTCATATTATCATCCCATTTCAACCAGTGCATCCATATCACACAGCAACACTTGTCTCATATCTGAGATTTCAAATCATTCAAGGCAATCAATATTATCCATCCATACATAAGCAAGGATTAATTTATCACACTATAATTAATTTAAAATGAATTAAATTAATTCCTTCATCACTAATTAATTTAAAGTAAATTAAATTAATTACTTTCATCATTATAAACTTGCTTACATAATCATTAATTAATTACAAATTAATTAATTAATTATCCTTTAATTATCCACTTTAATTAATCATCCCTGATTAATTACCCTCTAATTACATTCAAGTAATTATCCTTTAATTAAGTTCTCAAATTAATTATTCTTAACCAAATACAGTAATTAATCCTTTAATTACTTCATTAATTAACTAACTATAATTAATTACATTAATCCTTAATTAATTACATTAATTACATTAATTAATTACATTAACTAATTACACTTTTATCACTTATTATTCATTAATTAATCTTAATTAATCAACACTTAATTACGTCATTAATTATATAAATTAATGAACCCTAGTTACTTTTTAATTATTCTATTTAAATTAATTACATTTAGTAATTAATCATTAATTAAACCGCATTTTTGTCACCCTTGATTAATCTCATTCAGTAATTAACTACCCTTAATTACTTCATTAAATAAATTAATTACTCCTTAATTAATTGTCTTTATTAATCCCTTGATTAATCTCATCCAGTAATTAACTGCCCTTAATTACTTCATTAAATAAATTAATTACTCCTTAATTAATTGTCTTAATTAATCCTTTTATTAATTACATAAAGTAATTAAACTCAAATTACTTCCATTAACAAATCACCATTCCATTAATTACATTCAGTAATTATCCATTAATTACTTTCCTAAGTAATTATACTTATCAAACCCTCAAGTGATTATCTTAAATTAATTAAACTTAATTAATTAACTTAAACTAATCACATTAGTTAATTACATTGAGTAATTAATTCCCTTAATTACTTTCATTAAGTAATTATACTTAAAACAATTCCACAATCGATTATCTTTAATTAATTAATTTAATTAATTATTAAAATTAATCACATTAATTAATTATTAAATAATCTCCAGTTAATGACCTTCACTAACTATTAACAATTCTTTAATTACTTTATTTTAAATAATTAACTTAGATTAATCATTATTAGTTACAAATTTATTAATCTTTAATAACTAATTAATTCATCTCTAATTATTTAATTAATTAAGTTTTAACTGTAACTTAATTAATCCTTAATTACTTGATTAATTAATTCCATCATAAATTAAAAAAATCTTAACTTATCTAATTAATGATCTTATTTCAAATTAATTAATCTTAATTAATTAACTTCAACCTTAATTAATTAATTCAAATCATTAAATAATTTAATTAATTAATTATTCTTTAATTACCTTAATAATTTAATTTATCCCAAATCATTAGATCTTAATTAACTTTAAGGTAAAACATTTTCTTATTAATGATTTAATTATCATTCACATACACATTTGAAAACATTTTACTTTCAACTTTCAAATTTCTTTTCAAAAATAAAATTTAAAATGAAAACAACTTTAACTTAACAAAGTTTAAAAACCATTTACAAACTTTTAAAATCATATTTTAAAGACATACTCATCATATAAAAGAGACTTAAAGAATTTAAATCAAATCTACTTTTAAATTCTTACCCTTTAAAATACACTTTATATAATTAAAGTTGTTAAACAAGTTAATTTATAAAACTTTATTTAAATTCTAAACTAGGATACAAACTCAGTTTTGAATCCATACTTTAAATTGGGTTCTAAATTTCGTTTAAACCTGCTTTCAAATTTTAAAATCAAATTTAAAATTTAAAGGCAGACAGGTTTTAAAAACCTGTAATCAAGCAAATAACCCGAGCCACTAAAAAAATGCTTCGAGCTAAACCATTCATTACTTCGAGTAAATACTTGAATTTCTCGAGAGTTTCTCAAGTCCAAAAACACTATAACACCCCAACCTTCACCATACACAACCACTGCACCATGCATATGCATAATGGCTCCGACCCTCTCCGGTCATCACCGATGGCGTCACCACATCAACGAACTTCCACGCAACCCATCATGATCATCAGATCGTGACCACCAACTCGAAAATGAATTCGAGTGTGCTATCCAAAACTGGAACCAAAGAAGCAACACTCGAAATCCACTCGTACACCCATCGCTGATCATCCGAACATCAGCGACTCCGGCCATGACTTCGTCCATGCCCTAGCTACCCTTTCCCATAGTTCCATCGAACTCGATCAACCAAAGGATCCGTGATGATCAAAAACCCCTGAACTACTCAAAACTATGTTTAAAAACTTTAATCAGTCGCTGCCGCCGCCGCCGCCGTTCCTTGATCGCCACCTTGACAGTTTTCCCATCATCACTGATCATCCCACTATCACCAGAAGAAACCTCGACCTCCCTGACCTTCGAGAACATCAAAGAACCCTCAAATATCAATTTCTAGTAAAACCAGAACTGCTCATTCAATTTACTGTTAGAATTTGCGATTTCATTTTTAAAAATCATGATTTTGTATAAGTATTCCGATTTAATCCTGAATCAATGAATTCGAGTGTTTGAATTTTTCTAAAGACTTAAACTTCCCTATTCATTTTGGTTTCCAGGGCAATATCCAATTTATTTCCACTCAAATAAATTTTTAAACTTTGATTTAAGATTAAACATTCAATTTTTATTTATAACATAAATCCTAATAGTGACTAGATCCAGAGATAAAGAATTTTAAATCAAAGCTTGAGTTTTTTTCAAAAAAAAACTGGGAACACAGATGTTTACTGATATTCACAAACATGCATATATCATACATCCAAAAATGCACAGAAATTCAACAATATAGATTCACACAAAACATACTTGTTTTCAGAGGGGAACATGCAACAGAATCATATACTTAATCTTTTAATTAGTGATGTTACTCACCTGATTAAAGAAGGCAGAACAGAGCATCAATTTTGGAAATAGCTTGAAACTGAAATGCCTTAGCTTTCGAAAACTTTTAAAACTGATATGCCATATCTTCTTTGAATTTGATTAAAAACTTAAGTGTTTGCTTGCTGTAGAAACTTGCAGACAACTTCATTGATTTCCAGACTCAACTTGCTTTGAATTTAAACTTGAATTACAGATTTCTTTATATATATATATATATATATATATATATATATATATATATATATATATAGGTTGAAAGTTGGATGCAGGCAGGCTTTGTTTTTGAAACCTGATTCTGGTTTGGGAATGATGTTTTACAGATTGTTATGGTCTTTGAAAATGTATAAGATTTGAAAAAAATGCAGGCTTTTGATTGAAGAAGGGTTTGCATGCTTGAATTGAAATTCTGGTTTTGTGAGGAGTTTGAGTATTGAAAATCAGATTTGAACATGTACAAATTTTGTTTGAGAAATGGTTTGAGTTCAGATTTGGTTTGAATAAATTTTCAGCTGAAGTACTTTTCTTAGCTTTTGAAAAAAAATGAAGAGTAGAAGAGAAATGAGAAAGAAGAAAACGTTTTTTATAAGTATAAATGATTTATTTAAAAGAAAAATTAAAAACAAAATAACACTATTCACTTATCAATTTACACTTGTTATAATGAGACCATAATATAACAACACTTGTCTTTTTAGTAACTAGTATTAATTATAAATGTTTAATATAAGTATATACCTAATCAATTAGTTAACAAGTACTTTATTATTTATATATGTATACAGGTAATTAAAACCAATTATATACATAAATAAAAGTTTATACAAATATTCTAAAATACAAAACATTTTAAAATATTTACCTTTTGAATTTCAAATTAATTCAAATTCAAATCCAACTTAAATTTAAAAATCCAATTTAAAGTCAATTTATAACAACATATTCAATTTAAAAATAGCAATTCTATACATATTAAAATTTATTTATATTTATACATTTATTAATATTGTTTGAAAATAACACATAAATCAAATTTAGGTAATTTATAAAAGAGATTATAAATTACTTATTACTTATCTTCCTATATGAATTAATGTTTAATATGTAAATTGTATTTTAAACTTATACATATTTTAAATCATATTTGTCAAGCTATATTTAAAATGAATATAAAATAAAACTTTTATTTAAATTTAAACTTAAGCTAAGATATTATTTAAATAATTAATATTTATCTTAAGTATTTAAAACCATATAGTTATTTATTAAATAGCTTTTAAAAGTTATATATTAAATTACATCATAATTTTCCAAATTACCATATATATATATATATATATATATATATATATTAGAATTTGAAAACATAATTTTATTTGTCTAAATTCAAATCAAAGCTTATCTATTTACAATATATACAAATATATATACACTACAAATAGAAAACATTTTATTAGCTTTTAAAAGATAAAATTCTCCAATTAAATATTTATTTAAAAGAAGACTATTAAATCAATTAAAATTTTAATTCAGATTATTAAATCGATATTGCCCGAAATTCTGAGTCGTCACACGGGTAAGAGGAAATGAGGGTTTTAGGCAGGAGTTTTGATTGTCTAATATTTTATTTTATTATTTGAATTCTTAAATAAGTAGTTATATTTTTCGAGCTCGTATGATCACATGGCAGGTCTGATCGCAACGAAACTTGTCCGCATACATCACCTTATTTTTTTGGTCTCAATGGTATAAATTTTGTCACTATCCAAGATAGTGCTTTGGGATGATAATTTCTCGCATTTCGAGTTTATTTTGGTCGTTGGATCATTTGATCTTCGATGCTTATACTCATTTTAATTTGCGATGTCAGTTCAAACTCAACAAAGGTGGTCTCGAGTCATGATTCGATCGTATGCGAAAAGTCATATTTTTAGACCTTCAAAGAACTAGCGATTCAATATTTAAATCAATTATTTTAATATCCTACCATTAAAAAAATACGGCTTGATACACTAATCTTCATAAACTTATTCATTAACATTTAAATCATCATGAATGCATACAATCCTAACTCATATGGGTTTGGATGGTTTATAGAAAGGATTACATAGCTTTTGTTTGATTAAACTTGATTTAGAGCTTTGCTTCTTCTTATGAATGAAACTACTTTACCTTTAATTTTCTTCTTCTCTTTCTTTAAATATATGGTCGGCTTCTCTTTGGTTAGATTTTATTTAGTTTTTGAGTGAACGATGAAATAAATGAAAGGTATGAGGGATGGGGATTTGTAACTTGGGCTTTGGATTAAAACCTCATTCTAGCCTATTCTTATTAATTCCCTAAATCTTCATCTTAAATTTATTTCCATTAAAATAACTTGTATTTATTTTTATCTCCATAAATTAATTTGATCATTCACTATTTAATCAATCTCCTCAAAATATGGCACTCCAAAATATATGGTATTACACAACGCTTTTTCATTGGTTGAGACGGTTCACTTTTTTCCAAATGTAGCAGGGAGCTCATGTTTACAATATAGATTATGCAAGGGCATCAATTACACCTAAATGGTTGAATCTAATGGATGTGATTGAGGGGATAAGTATTTAAATAGTCGTCATCTTCTCTTCTTTCATTCTTTATAAAAGCTAAAGTTTTCAACCATTGAAGATTTCTAAAACCTACAAAAATCTTCGACTTTCTAAGCGTTTCTTCGAGAAACAGCAAGGCTTCCTCCTCCTTCTTCCTCACAATTAAGGCCATGGTCATTGCAGTCGTTTTAGGCTTTATAGTTTTATATTTTTTCCATTTTCTTCATGTTTTTTCATTGTTCTTGTTGTTCGATAATGTAGGTATTATGCTTGCTTTAGTCAGAATTTTCCTTTCGCTAGCCATCTTTGGACATCGATCGACCATCGCTGTCATGTCAGCGATGGTCAATCATTGTTGGCAAAATATAGTGCGCCTGCAATTTTTGATAGTGATTAGTAATAATTTTTTATAATAGGCTATGGACTAGGCCTAATTTTATGGCTATGAGCTTTATGTAAAATACAAAGCAATAGGTAGGGATTATAGGGCATGTTACTTAGCTTAGAAGTTTGAGCTTTGAGCTGGCCTTCATAGGGTGGTTGGCCCGAGCATGCCATGGAGATGGGCGTTAAATTTCTACCTTAGGATGTTGTCGGGCAAAGATGTCAGGGCTTTGTCTAACTTAGGCTGCTTAAGTTTGGCAACTTTAGGATCAATTTCTATCGGTAAATTGACCTCACTACCGCTGCTAGCCTCAAAGACTCTAAACTGGTAGATGAGAGAATTGACTTGGCCAAGAACCTAGCTTACCATGTGTTCATTATCAAGATGATTAGATATCCTACCGCCGTTGATCGTCCTGACCACCCTCCGTTAGGCTTCTTCACTTTCCCTCTGGGATACTTCAAGGTGGGAGTCATGCTGCCCCTTTTACCCATACATTGTCTCGAATATAAATTCCTATAGGATTGCCCTTAGTCAGCTCACTCCAAACATCTACCAGTTCCTTTATTGTCTTTATGTCACTTGTGTCAAACTCAACCTTCTTGAGTTGACCGGTCCATTGATCAATATGATTTTTTTTACTGTAGAAGAAAGTCTTGTACCCGATCGGCATATATTTTCAGTTCCAATATGACTCCAAGCCTGTTGTTTTTTATGGGTATCCCTAGCAAAGCCGCCCTAGGCTGGATGGGGAGATATCTTTTTGTTCCTTATAAAGTCAACCTCAAGCTTCAGCACCTTAATTTTTGAAACCTAATGGGTATGCACTTCTTTTCTTTTCCCCTCCTCATTTTCCTCTTTTTCAATTATTCATTATTCCCATTGATTGAGGGTTCCATTAATTGTACCATCGTCAATTATAGGATGACAAACGACTTTGTTGATCGATCGACAACCAGTTTGGAACCTGAAGGGCTTAGTCATTGATAGTAACTTCCATTATATTGGGCTAATGAGGGCAGACCAGACAATAGTTTCAGACTGGGTCGTCCCAGTGAAGAAATTGGAATAAAAAATGCCAAGCCAAAATGGGACCATTTGAAGATCATGTTTTGAGACAACATATGCGGGTCGATCACTATGGAAGAAAGAGGATATGACGACCTCATTATGAGTGTGGAGCTTGAGAAATGGCAACAAGTATATCTTCATAATCTATGTGATGTTGTGCCATTGCCTAAGCGGGGAAAGTTCGACCCATGGTAGTTGGTCAATATCACGGTCCCTCCTCATGGGTACTCGATTATTTCTTGGGATATTGGGAAGAGCTTCGAGGAAAGTGGTGCTAGGGAAGGGCTAGCTTAGTAGGGCATCGGTAGGGACATAGGTCGTTCCCTTGGGTTAATTCTTATGTACAACTAGTTGTATCCCATATACGATGTTATGCCTTAGAGCGGATCTTCGATCGGGACTGATCAATCTAGCATAGGTAGTTCGATCTTATCATGCCTGCCCCTTGCTAGATTGCGAGATCGGGATAGTATATATAGTAGCTTACTTGCACTTGTATTTCTTTTACATCACACTGACTGACTCTTGTTTCTTCTTTATTGTTGTAGTGGCGGACATACTAGACTTTGACATTTTTGATAAGGGTGAGGGGATCATGCAGACAGTTGTGACTCAAGAGTCCACCATCCCATTGCGCCTAATGCGCCTGCCGCATTCAAGTCACTTGTAGCATCCAGACCGGCAAGCAGATCATTAAGGTGCCTTCTGGCCCTATATGGTCACTTCAACTGTCCATTGAGACCAAGAAGAGGAAGATGGATATAGGTGGTACATCCTCGGCAGTTAAATTTGTTTTCCTTTTACTCCAAATTCCTTCACATCTATGACATAGAGAGATGGCCACCTATAAGAAGGCGGTGTTGATGGGGCATGTATCTTTGACATCTCTTATGAAGAGGACACCGAGGACCTAGTACACCTACCATTGGCTTTCCAGCTCATGTCCATGGAAAATCGCTTTACCCCCAATGGGATTGATGAATGCCCAAATTCGAGATACCTTGCTAGTAAGTTTCCAACCTTTAATATCCTTGCCTTTTACTTTGTTATTGTTCTCGCATTAATTTTATAGTTCGGGCGCCACTACTTCGCTTACTTGATGAGTCCAAAAGGCAGAGGGAGTGGCCCAGACAATGGTAGAGGTCGAGGCCATCTAAGTAAATGAGGCAGTAGAGAAAACACTAAAGGAGGTGGTCGAAAAGTTGGTGCGGAGACTACCGAGGCATGGGACATAACGTAGAAGACAACTATCGACCTCAAGGAGAGTGTGGATAAGGTGGAGAAGGAGGCTAATCAACTATGAGCCAACTTTAACAAACACATGTTAGATGCCGATCGAATATGGACATAGAGGTCCTATGAAGGAGGAGATGGATGGGTGGGCCAACCGGTTGAAGAATCTAATAAGGGCCCTGGTCATGGGGAACTTTCAATTTTCGATCTCCATCTGTAAATTTAATGCCATGGCCTTTTCACTAGTTTGGGAGGAGGTGGCCAAGGAATGAGGGCGGCTGGGACTGTAGTGTCATGTATCCTTACACATGAGCAACATGTCTTCCTGATCCGGCATGCTGACGGGCTGTCTTTGTAGATATATTTCTATCATTATTTTGTAAGCCTAGTGGGGGCAGGCTGTGCTTACATTTTGTAAATTAATGGAATTCTCTTTGTGAAATTTATCTAAGTACTTTACTAGTTTATCTGCTCTTTGTTTTTTTCTGTGCATAGCTTGTAGTACCAAGTAGTCGGTGTAGTTCCTTTTTGTCCATGCTTGTATATTGTTATCCCGCCTTTTTGCAAGGCTGTAGACAAGCGGATTTAACTAAGTCGATTTCTCAGTTATCAAGGATGAGATGCGGTAGGTTTGAATCGACTGGATGGATAGGTAACACGGCATGTTTTGGAAGTCAGTCGGCGTGGAAGTCAGTCGGAGTGGAAGATGGCCGGCGTGGAAGTCGGTCGGCGTGGAAGTCGATCAGCGTGGAAGTCGCTCGGCTTGAAAGTCGCTCGACATGGAAGTCGCTCGGAAGTCTCTACAGGAACAGGAAGTCGCTACAGGAACAGGAAGTGGCTATAGTAACAGGAGGTCGCTACGGTAACAGGAAGTCGCTACGGTAACAAGAAGTCGCTATGGTAACAGGAAGTCGCTACGGTAACAGGAAGTCGCTACAGGAACAAGAAGTCGCTCGGCATGGAAGTCGCTCGGTAGGAAGTCGCTACAGGAAATCGCTCGGCAGGAAGTCGCTATAGGAACAGGAAGTCACTACAGTAACAGGAAGTCGCTACAGGAATAGGAAGTGGCTACAGGAACAGGAAGTCGCTCGGCATGGAAGTCGCTCGGCAGGAAGTCGCTCGACAGGAAGTCGCTATAGGAAGTCGCTACAGGAAGTCGCTCGGTAGGAAGTCGCTCGGCAAGAAGTCGCTACAGGAAGTCACTCGGCAGGAAGTCGTTATAGGAAGTCACAGGAAGTCGCTACAGGAAGTCGCTCGGTAGGAAGTCACTTGGCAGGAAGTCGTACAGGAAGTCGCTCGGCAGGAAGTCGCTATAGGAAGTCACAGGAAGTCGCTACAAGAAGTCGCTTGGCAAGAAGTCGCTATAGGAAGTCATAGGAAGTCATTCGGCGGAAGTCACTACACGAAGTCGCAACAGGAAGTTGCTCGGTAGAAACTCGCTATAGGGAGTTGCAACTGGAAGTCGCTACACGAAGTCGCCATAGGAAGTCGCTCGGTAGGAAGTCGCTACAGGAAGTCAATCGTACCATGATGAAGGATATTAGCTCGGTTATGGTCCTGATGGGCCCGGACTACTTAGGAATCCCAGTAACTCGAAATTTTCCTATAAATACAGCATGTGGGGGTCCAGAAAAGGGATCTTCATTCGGTTTCCCTTCTTCTTCCTCATTAAGGCTACTCTGCCATAATTATTTTGAAAACTCCTTATTGTAATGGTAATTGATTCTCATATCAATGAAAAGGAAAATTTTGGAGTGGACGTAGGCCAGAGTCAGCCGAACCACTATAAATCCACTATTTTTTCTGCTTTCTTTTTTATTTTTGCTGCTCTTCATATTTATACTCTTCACATACACTCTATCTGTTATATGTGGCTGTTAGTTGGTGCTTTCATTTACATTTGGGTGTTAGTGACCAATTTTGGCGCTAACATTTTGGTGCTTTCACTGAGAAGGCAAGCACTCGGGGATTTTGGAGCTAGGAACTTGGATTCTAGAAAGCAATGGCTAGGCCATCAACAAAGAAGCAAGTGACAGAAAGAAGCAATCATGAGGGAAGTCAAGAGGCCTCCTCTAGAGCTGGAGCAGGTCAAGCATCCATCTACATCACTAGGGACAAGATGGAGACGATGCTGAAAAGGCAGGAAGACATGTTGGAGCACAAAGTCAAAGGAATGGACCAAACACGACTGCTGGCATTGCAGAACAAGGAACCGGAGCTGTAGAAGTTTCTGGAGGTCAACACCAGTGCCAGACTGGAGGGATTGAAGGAAATCAGCAAAGGCTCGGGGGCAGACCTCTAGGATTAGATACTGGGAGAGCGGTGAATGAAGCTCAGCAAGTAGGAACCAACATGAACGTAAATGACCAAAATTAAGAGTACTACCCGAAGTACCCCAGGACGTGGGGGGCAAGGTAGAGACGCAAACAGAGCACTACACCCGAATGGAGACGAGCGGATGGATGGATTAATAAGAAGGGTTATGAGAGGAGGATTGTCAAGCGGAGGCTTAGAGGAAGTTAGTCGGGGTCTGTTCACTCCGAATATCAGAAATGCAAGGAATGCTCCAAAGTTCAAGTTATCCGCACTGGATCCTTATGATGGTAAATCAAACCTAACCATGCATATTATCAGATATATCAGGCACATAGAAGTGCTGGGGGAATCCGAGGAAGTGATGGCACGATGCTTCCCTCTATATCTAACAGATTTGGCTGCGCTTTGGTTCAGGCAGCTAGAGAATGGATCAATCAGAACATGAGATGAGCTAGTGGAACGCTTCATGAAACAGTATAGAGTCCATGTGACACGGCCCAAGAGTGTGATGACCTTAGCTTCAATGAAGCAGAGGACCGAAGAGTCCATAAGAGATTTTCTATTGCGATTCAATGCAATGGAGGCTTTGGTAGATCGCTCGGATCCATCGATGATTTTGATGGCGGTGGTAGCAGGTGTTGCGGAAGGCATAGAGTTTAAGGATTCTTTGGTAGGAGATCCACCATAAGACCTTGGAGAATTCTATGATGAAGCTGAAAGGTTCATTCGGCTAGAGGATTCACGCACCGAAAGGAGAGAAATAAACGCCGTGCAAGGTGAAGGAACCTCAAGGAACAGAGTGGAATAGGCAAAGGAAAGTGGAAGCAGGATGACAGATACGATGGTCCTGACAAACGGAAGAAATTACGAGAACCCGGATTCAAATAATATGCCGACTTGAAGACAAACCTGGAATGGATTTACACGGAAACTTGGAGGCACCTCCCCTATCGGAAACCACCCAGGAGAGATCCCACAGTACAGGAACATAGAAGTGGAAAGTATTGCCTATTCCATGAGCTGGAAGGACATGCTACTGATGAATGCCGCCATTTGAAGGATGAGGTGGAAGAGCATGTTAGAAATGGTAGATTGCCACAGTACGTGAAAAATCGGACAGCGGCCGTAGGACCTGAGCAACTACCGCCTGCACCCAACAGAACTAATCCTGGATCGGGATCACGACTCGCCATCAATTGATCGTGATGGCATGGGCCAAGTTCAAGACTTGAACTCTGGTCGATTACATAAAATTCTTAGGTTTTGATTGCAAAATAAAACAACTATTCCACATACACATGTGAGGGAACCGGAGAGATCCCCAGGCATGCTCTAAGATGGTAATAGACTACTCTGCCTAGAGTGGCAGTATCTAGATTTTTCCTTTATTTGTAGTTGAACATTTGGAATTTTAATTTAATAAATGAACTTGAATTTCATGAAATAAACCTTGGACCGGAGAGTTCAAGGATGAATATTGGAAGTCGATTTGAAATTAATTGCTTTATGACCCTACTCGGAGAGACAGGGTCCGGAGTGCAAGAAGTGAGTTCCTTCGTCGGAGAGCGACAGGATCAACTCACTTAACGTCGTTCCCCATTCACTAGAGAGTGATTGGACCGGGGTTCGATAAGAGCCCTGAGTGGTTGTAATCAGCCTAGGATTTAGGCCATGACATAACGTTCAGGGACATTGAACCGGAGTGCAGGTAGTGACGCTGCTTCGCCGGAGAGCGACAGGATCGGCTCACTCAACGATGTTTCCCCTTCACCGAATAGTGACAGGATGGGATCCAGTAAGAGCCCAAAGAAGCTGATATCGATCCAGGAGGATTAGGGCATCGCTTAACGTTCAGGGACACTGAACCAGAGTGCAGGGAGTGACGCTGCTTCGCCGAAGAGCGACAGGATCGGCCCACTCAACGTTGTTTCCCCTTCACCGGAGAGCGACAGGATGGGATCCAGTAAGAGCCCGAAGAGGCTGATATCGGTCCAGGAGGATCAAGGCATCGGTTAACGTTCAAGGACACTGAACCGGAGTGTAGGGAGTGACGATGCTTCATCGGAGAGCGACAGGATCGGCTCACTTAACGTTGTTTCCCCTTCACCGAAGAGTGACAGGATGGGATTCAGTAAGAGTTCAGAGAGGCTATGATCGGTCTAGGATGACCAAGACATCGCTATGTTCCCTCGCTAGAGTCAGAGTGCAAGGGATAGAAAGCAACGCCGGAGTGCAACAGGTTCTTTCTATTCGGCCGTCGAGTTTGGAATGGACTTGGCAAGGGTCTGAAGTGACCATCGGTAGTCCGGAGAGGCTGCAGAATTTAATTCCTAACTTCCACAAGTGGAAATGAATACCGATTCAACTTCGAACAACCACGACCTTGATCAAGGATACCATAGCTATTAATAAAATAGGGACTCATGATATTGGATTCGAAGCCATTCAAAACATGCCTTTTACCAAAAGGCATGTTTTGGGGTGCAAAATGCTATCCCATCTTTTTGCAAGGCAGGCGGATTTAACTAAGTCGGTTTCTCAGTTACCAAGGATGGGATGCGGTAGGTTTGAGTCGACTGGATGGATAGGTAACGCGGCACGTTTTAGAATTCGGTCGGCGTGGAAGTCGGTCGGCATAGAAGACGGTCGGCATGGAAGTCAGCCGGCATGGAAGTCGGTCGGTGTGGAAGTCGCTCAGAAGTCGCTACAGGAATATAAAGTCGCTCGGCATGGAAGTCGCTCGACAGGAAGTCGCTACAGGAAGTCGCTCGACAGGAAGTCGCTACAGGAAGTCGCTCGGCAGGAAGTCACCACAGGAAGTCGCTATAGGAATAGAAAGTCGCTATAGTAACAGGAAGTGGCTACAGGAATAGGAAGTCACTACAGGAACAGGAAGTCGCTACAGGAACAGGAAGTCGCTCGACATGGAAGTCGCTTGGTAGGAAGTCGCTATAGGAAGTCGCTCGACAGGAAGTCGCTACAGGAAGTCACTCGGCAGCTACAGGAAGTCGCTATAGAAAGTCGCTCGGTAGGAATTCGCTCGGCAGGAAGTCGCTACAGAAGTCGCTACAGAAAGTCGCTCGGCAGGAAGTCGCTCGGCAGGAAGTCGCTACAGGAAGTCACTTGGTAGGAAGTCGCTACAGGAAGTCGCTCGGCAAGAAGTTGCTACAGGGAGTCAGAGAAAACCACTACAGGAAGTCATAGGAAGTCACTCGACAGGAAGTCGCTACAGGGAGTTGCTACAGGAAGTCGCTACAGGAAGTCGCTATAGGAAGTCGCTCGGTAAGAAGTCGCTCGGTAGGAAGTTGCTACAGGAAGTCGCTCGTACCATGATGAAGGCTGTTGGCTTGGTTATGGTCCTGATGGACCGAACTACTCAGAAAGCCCAGTAACTCGGGATTTGCCTATAAATACGGCATGTGGGGGTTTAGAAAAGGGATCTTCATTCGGTTTCCCTTCTTCTTCCTCATTAAGGCTACTCTGCCATAATTGTTTCAAAAACTCTAGATTGTAACGGTAATTGATTCTCACATCAATGAAAAGGAAAATTTTGGAGTGGACGTAGGCCAGAGTCGGCCGAACCACTATAAATCCACTGTTTTTTCTGCTTTCTTTTTAATTTTTACTGCTCTTCATATTTATACTCTCCACATACACTATTTGTTATCTATGACTGTTAATTGGTGCTTTCATTTACATTTGGGTGTTAGTGACCAATTTTGGCGCTAACATATATTTTTTATAAAATGGATAAAATAGTGGTATGATGATGGGATGGACGATTAAAGTGACCTATCCATGGGAACCATGTACTTAGTTAAAGAGTGCCTTATATATATGTTGAGTCGGGTTGGTATGTTGGATACGAGCATACGCTAGTGAGTCCGATCGAATTGGAGAATGGAAGCGGGCATATAGTTACCAGGCCTATTTGCATTCTATAGCATTAGGCGATCCCAACATGAACCTGAGCATTAGTCTTGATGATTCTCATGTGTGACACATGGTAGAAATTAGTGATAGGCGGTCCAAATATGAACTTGAGTGTTGTTGGGTTCGAAGGTTCTTTTCGGTGGCATGGGGCACGAATGAGTGGTACATGTTCCTTATAGGAACCTGAGCATTGAGGGCTTGAAGGTTCTCCTAGGTGGCATGCAGCAAGATTGAGTGGTAAGCATAACCCTAAATGCTGCTGGGCTTAAGGGTATTCCCAGGTGACATGCTTCCGATTGATGCTGGGCCTGACTAATTTTTATGTAGGTGCACTATGGATGCCGAACTTCGACGTCACTCGGGGTAACTTTACCGGTCCCAATAACAGCTCCTCGTTCTACACGAAGAATGGGTGGGATCATGAGCGATGGATATGGGACCATTGCACTCGAATCTTAGCTCGTTAATGCACCCCAGCACGAAGGAAGGAAACTTCTCGCCCAAACTCATAGGGAAGTGGGCAGTCCCCGAGTAAAGAAGTGAATGCATGGTGATTCAATCTTGCTAGATAGTCGGGTAATCCTCGACAAGGAAGCGAATGCATAGTAATTCGTCCTCGCGGATAGTCGATTGGCAAGGAAGGGAGATAAGGTTCACTTCACCCTTGGTGATAAAGGTCGCCAGTCCCTAGACATGGTATCAAGCACATAATAACTCATCATCATTGGATAGACTATAGAGGTGGCGAGCAGTCTCAGCACGAACCTAAGCGTGGGCTCGAAGGTTCTCTTAGGTGACACGCCGCTGGTTTGGTAGTCCATGAGCAAGGAAGTGAAGGCATGGTAATTCCCTATTATTGGGTAGCCGGCCAATAAAGAGCGGAGTATTGAACGGCTCGCGAGGTCCTTGATGGTAGAGGTCGGCAGTCCCCAAACAAGGTCATGAGAACTAATAACTCATTCTCATTGGATAGCCTTAATACCATATTGAACAAAGTTCTCTTTGGAGCCTTTGATATATTCATCACAAAAATATGTACCACATAGCCATATAGTTGAGGCTAGATCTCATATGTCATAGGCTGGGAGGTGCATAGGGTTCCAAATGAAGGAAATGTAGGTTCCATTTGGGTAAGAGAGGCAATAAGCACCACTTGTTAAGACGACATTTATAACATGCGGCTCTTTCCTTCAGCCGGATTCTTTGCATTTGTGAACACACAGTGTAGAACTAGACTATCAACAATGATTTGCCAGAGCTTTACTCCTGAGTTGTAGTGCTTCGCTAGCTTCCTCTTGTAGGCTTGAGTGTGAAGTTCGGGTTTGATTCTTCGTTCTTCTATAGTGTTAAGTCTATGTTTGAGTAGCTTGTCATTTTTTTGATCTTGTAGGTTAGACATTAAGATAAGGGGACATCTAATTCTATGGACAGCATGGCTTCATACCCATAGGAAAGAGAGAAAGGAGTATGGTCGGTTGAAGTGTGGTTGGATGTGTGATAGGACAAAAGAACGAGCGATGGTTCTTCGATCCAGTTTCCCTTAGCTTTTGCTAGGTGTTTCTTAAGTATTGATCTAATGGTTTGTTGATAGCCTTGACTTGTCCATTGGTTTGAGGATGGGCAATGTAATAGAATCACTTCTTGATTATATTCCTTGTGTAGAAGTCTTAAGAGGCTGCTCTTAAATCAATTAAATGCCATTATCGGCGAAGGTCTTCTTGGGTAGGTCAAAACAGCAAACAATATTCTGTATGATGAAGTTCAAGATCTCTTGGCAATGACCCTAGTAAAGGACTTGTCATCGACCAATTTGGTGAAGTAGTCGATAGCAACTAGCATGATTGTATCCACCCTCAGCATTAGGTAGATTCTCTATCAAATCAATTCCTACGCGTCGAATGACCATAAGAAGGTCATAGGAGTAAGTAAGGGTAGGAAAGGCTTTAGGGATCTTGGAAAACCATTGACGTCGATTGCATTTCTTGAAATAGTTCATAGAATATTTGATCATGCTATACCAATATTATTCTTGTAGACGGCCTTTTTTGCTAGGATTTTCTCTTCGGTGTGATCCCCACAAAACGCTTCATGTAGCTCTTCCATGGTCAGGCCAGCTTAGTCTTTAGATATGCACCACTGAAGTGGTATGGAGTACCTCCATTGGTGGAGCTTACCATCTACGATCGTGTGGTAGGGAGATCGAAAAAGAATATTTCCAGCTTCCTTACGATTGGTTGGAAGTTGATCACTTGCTAAGTACTTGACTACAGGCTCCATACAATTGTCTATGGAAGATGTGTTGATTTCCATCATTTTTGCCCCTGGCTATTAGCATAGGTGCTTTGAAACTCCAAGGGACCCAAGGAGTGACTTATTCTGGGTTGCTTTTAGCCTTAACCAGCTGATCGACATTGGCATTTTGTTCCACGGCTATCCGCTCTAGCTTGAATTAGTGAATCTGTTGGTTATCTTTTTGGCCTCAGCAACATACAAGGCCAACATCTTGCCTTTAAATTGAAAGTTCTTTTCGCTTTGATGATAACCAGCAATGAGTCGCTAAATACATGGATGGACTCCATGTGTAATTCTTTTGCCATACTGATGCCAGTCAGGTACCCATCTCTATTATTGGTCGCCTTGAAAGTAATATAGTACATAGCTATTTTCCATCAAAAGTGAGAAAGACCATTCAATCCCCGGTCCCTTCTCATTTGATTCCCCATCTACATACAGGCACCAAGGCTAGCTTATGATGGTCTTCGCTTGTCGATGTCTAGGCTTGAGCATTTGATAATGAAATCTATGACAGTATGGCCTTTGATAGAAGTATGGGGCTGGAATAATATATGGTGCTACCTAAGCTCGACAGACTACTTCAATAGACAAAAAACTGTATCAGGTCACCTAATGACTTGCAGCATAGGTTGGTTGTTCAGGACTTTGATGTATGAGCTTGAAAGTATGCCATAGTTTATGGGCTGCCATGAGAAGGCAGAAGGCAAGCTTTTCCCCTTTTTGTATCTCGTTTTTAGGCCTGACAACCTCTTGCCGACATAATTGATCGAGCGTTGGATCATCTTTACTTCTTTGATCAAGGCAGCACTGATGTGTGGTCAATCCCTGCAAGATATAAATATAAATCCTCCCCGTCTACAAGCTTGGACAAGTATAGTGCAGTGGCCAAATGCTACTTCAGCTCCTCGAATTCCTTGGTGCGTTCATCATTCTAAGTAAATGATTTCCCTTCTTGATAAGGTCGAAGAAAGGGAGACACTGCTCAGTTTCCTTCAATGTAAACCAGCCTAATGCTGCAACCATCTCATTCAAGCTTTGTACTTATTTCACAGTTCTAGGGACTTTCATCACTTTAAAGGCTTGGATCTTGTCAGGGTTAGTATCGTTACCCCTGGCACTCGCAACATAACTAAGGAATTTGTTGGACCTGATAACAAAGGAACACTTCTTTGAGTTCATCCATATGTTTTATTGGTATAGTATAAAGAAAGTATCGACCAGATTCTGTACATTCCCCTTAGCCTTTTCAAACTTTACCTACATGTCATCCACATACACCTCCATAGACTAACTGATTTGTTTAAAGGACATTCAATCGGTTGATGAGGTGCTGATAGGTAGTCCCCGAATTTTGAAACCCAAAGGGCATAGCATAGTAGCAGCATAAATCAACATATATGATGAAAGATGTGATCTCTTGGTCCGGGCCATGCATGGAAATCTGGATATACCCAGAATATGCATCCTAGGAAGTGAGGAGCATATATCCACTAGTTGCATCCACCAGTTGATCGATGCGAGCCAAAGGAAAGATATCTTTGGCCACATCCTTTGTTATGCTTAAAGAAATCAATGCAAGTATTCCAAGCCCCATTTTATTTTCTAACTAGCATTGGGTTTGCTACCCAAATTGGATATTTTGACTCCTAAATCAAGTCATTAGCTAATTATAGCTCTTCTTTAAGAGCTTGATACCTCTTTGGGTTAAGTGGTCGATGCTCTTGGTGGACGGCTGTGACTTTGGGATCAATGTTGAGTGAATGGCAAATGATCCTAGGATCAGTATTGGTCATGTCAGCATTCCCCATGCAAAGATCCTTTACTTTGGTACAGGAATTTGATTAGCTCATTTCTAAGTCCAAGCTGAGTTTTGTGTCGAATTGAACAACTTTGTTAGGGTTAGCATAATATATGGATATCGACTATTCAAGTGGAGTGGTCAACCTATCTTCATTGCTTGAATCTTCAATGCGAGTGTCGAGCGAGTCATTATTAAGATCTAGGTCTATTTCTAGGTCACACTAATCTAACTTGTATATCATGCATTATATGTCATCCTCGATCGAGACAGATGTCCGTGCTTGATTTAGGGTATTGATATTGCCTCATATCTCACAGATGAGTCTCTCAACATTAAGAGGCTAGGATTCGTTGTGTGGGATGTCCCTGGTGCTAATAGGATGCGACTTGCTCATACTATGCTAATATGAGATTTTAGTTCTTAGGGAGAGGCTAAGGAGATAGGATATCTGGCATCCCAGCCTTTATTGTGGCGGGCAGCCCAGCATGATCCTAAGCACTACTAGGCTCAAGGGTACTCTTAAGTGACACGCCACCAATTGATATAGCTTCATGGATGAGGGTGGTCCCAGCATGATCCTAAGCATTGCTAGGCTTGAAGATATTCTTAGGTGACACATCATCGGCATTTGTATATTCAATGACGAGGACAGTCCCGGCATGACCCTAAGCACTACTAGGCTTGAGGGTACCCTCGGGTGACACGCCATTGGCTACTTTGAGATGATCGGGTAAGGTACTACTAGTATAAGGAGTTGTTGATGTTGATGCTTTAGATTTAGGGGAAACCTCGGCTTGAACCAGAGCACTGATTAGCTCGATGGGTCACTTGAGGGATTCGTCGTTGAGTGTTGCAAGTTCTTCCTAAAGCATGAGAACACCCTTCTTCACTTGTTTGACGGGTGTCCCATAATACTCTCTAGCCTTCTTTTAATTGCTTCGTATTTCGCTTATCCTACCTTTGGTAGGGAACTTCATGGCGAGCCAGTTATTGGAGATTATGATGCCTAATTTAGCAAGCGCATGTCATCCAATCAAAAGATTGTAGGCAAAAAGGCAATCAACTACTATAAAATTTACCTAAACATTTTCAACAAGTGGTTTACGGTTGAATTTTTGGCATAAGCGAGGTGGTATCCATTGGGATAATGCCCATACCCTAAATCCATAAATTGTAGGGCATGGGGGTGAGGCCGGAGCAGGAAGCTTGAGAGCTCAAAACCATGTGTAAACATGATATTGATTAAACTACCAACATTAATGAAGGCTCGATGCATATTTGAGTTGGTCACTAGAAGAGTGATGACCATAGGATTGTGATGAGGGTATAAGATCGCTTCTCTATCCTTGGCATTATGATCTAATTCCCGCCTTGGTGCCTTGGATGCTCGAAGGTCAAAAGAATATACCTAACTAGCCAAACCCTCTTCCCTTTTACACCAGAACTATGATCCTCAATTGCTATCGGCTACATGAGGCCCTCTACATATAGTTAAGACGTCGTTTATTGCTACGACGTTGTTGTTGGGTTGCCTGGGTGGAGCCAGTTGGTTGTTGTAGTTGGTCCTTTGTTCCACTCGATCTCGAACAAACTCTAAAAGTGTCCCATCCTGAATACCTTCAATCTCGTCTTTGAGCACCCATCAGTCGTTGATTAGATGGAACCAGCGGTATTTGTTGTTGCCACAAGGTTCCACCATTCTTTTTCCTCTAGTGGTGTTTATTCTTTGTAATTGCACCCACTCATGGGTTATGAGATATATTTTGCCTATGTCCCTATTTGTAGTGACTTAATTAGCGTACCTAAACCTATATTGGGTACCAATCTCTACGCGCCTCTTAGGGTTGATTTGTCGACCATTACCTCGTTGATCGACATTATCACAAGGACCGTCATGAGTGGTACGTCGGGTTTCATTATCGCTGTTAGAAATATCTACAACCTCTATTCTCATTATGTTATTGCTGTTAGAAATATCTACAACCTCTATTCTCATTATGTCGTTTGCCCATTGATAGAATTAATTTAGGGACGTAGCCATTTTCTTTAGAAGCTCTCTCCACATTCTTTACTTATACCCAACCCCTAAATAGAGGTCCACGACCAGGCTGTTCATGTCAGCATCACTTGTAGGGTGGATTCTTTGGGGAACCGATTGATATATGACTGAAGACTCTTAATTGGCCCCTATCTGATGTTACCTAGATTGCTAGCCATTATAACATGAGTCTTTGAAATAAAGAACTCGGTCTTGGAGTCTGCACATAGCTAGGCCCAGGAATGTACACTGCCCGCTTGTAGTTCTAGGAGCTATTGGGAGAGAGGTCATGTCAATATAGAGGGAAAGAGTAGACACTTTGCTGGGTATAAAAGCTTGCCGGCATGGGTGATGGAGTAAAAGGTGGTAATGTGATCAGATGGGTCAAAACTCCTATCATACTTATCAATGGGCAGCAAGGCATACTGCTCGTGGTGTAAGTGTTCAAGATATCCTTAGATAATGGCTCACCGTTTTTTTCATCGAAAAAATCTTTACCTCTAATGTTCTGGGCTTGAATTACGTTGAGCTATTGCCAAAGGATGCTCATTTCCTCCTGTAGCCAGCATCGCCCTATTGTCGAATAATCTAACCAATGATTGACTATGGGCTCAACCGACATCTTTATGGAGAAGGAGATCGGCGACGATGAGGTAGAGTGTGGTAATGATGGTGATATAGAGTGGGAGACTGTAACACGACAGATTTTTGGTAACATTATTTAGGATTTTTAGTTAGTTAAACTAAATAAAATAATATGTTGATTAGAGGATTGAGATTTGACTTTAATTAAGGTAGTCGTGCCATTAAAACAAATGAATTAAAAGGAGGGTTTTAAAATGAATTGGAGGAGGGGTAATATAGGAAAGAGGTCATTCCTATATTTTACTTCCCATAGCCATATACAACGTACACATTCATTTTCATTTCAAATTTTTATAATACAGGCCGGCCACCATTAACAAGGAAAGGGGAAGAAGAAACCAAGAAAAGCTAAAGGAAAATCAAATTCAAAATAAATCCATTCAAATCTCAAGCTCCTTAATCTCTAAAGCAAAGGTGAATAATGTTTATGCTCTAATTTTTATTGGTTATGGTTTTAAGGTTAAATCCAAATATTTTGCATGGAGTTGCCATGTTTTTGAATGATAAAATGATTATATATACATGTTGATGATTTATGTATGTTCATGTAGATTTTATGACATGTGTTGAGATGAAAACCTTATTAAATGATATCCAATTACCTTTTGAATTTTTATGTAGATCTAAAATGATGTTTTAGAGATGGGTTTCAATTTTCTTATTTTTCTGAATTAATGTGGAAATTTTATGAATTTTCCAGTGAATAAAATGGTATTTTGGATTATAAAATTATTTAAGAGAAAATAATATATAAATCGGGTCCGAAAATTTTATATGTTAGAAAACGTATAAAAAGTGATTTTCAAAAAAAAAATTATTTTTCCTAAGTGTTTTAAGGGTTATATAAAATTATTTAAGAAATGGGACTTAAATGTTTCATATAAATAAAAGAGGAGAAAGGCTTTTTGCAAAATGATTTGAATTGTTAAACCTGAAAATTCGGCAGCACTTTTGAAAAAGTGTCGTACTTTTATTAGTAAAGAAAGAGGCAACAAATCACAATTAGACACATAAGGCGAGTTAGGTGGGAAAAACTATTTGCCACATGTTTTTAGTTGTTTCGATGCCTTCGGCACCTTCTTCCGCCTTGGATGGCTTTCGACTAAGAACCTTCGCCTTTAATATGCACATAATATTAATGTATTGGTATGTAGAAAATTGGATAGAAGGAGAAAGGTATGTAATCGAAACCAGGGTTCCGAAGGGGTTAGGTCTAAGCCTTTTTTTAAATCAAAATGCACTTTCCTGCTTTCGACTAAGATACTTTCGACTTGGTTGGGTTTCGACCAATTCAGAAGGTTTAAAAGAAAATGATGTCGATTGGGTTGCATTCTTGTTTTTAAATGAATGCTTTAGACTATGTTGGAACACTTAACTGCCGCCTTTTCTTTACCTTGCGACCTAGATGGTTTCAAAGAAGACCTTTTGTTTTGTAAAAATTGGCCACATCACCAATGCTTTCGAAGAGATGGTTTCGACACCATCACTTCATTACTTAGGAAATGGTTTTGAAGAAGATGCTTTCAACTTAAGTGTTTTAAGACCCTTTTTCTATAAGTAAAGTAAAAACCCAAATGGTTTTGAAAGAGATAGTTTTAAAAGGTTTCAAAACAGATGCTTTCAACTGTAATGGGTTTCTGATACTTTTGCTCTACTTAAAAGTATAATCCAAATGTTTTAAATCAAAATGTTTTAAAGGGTTTCGAAGTAGATAACTTCGAAAGGTTTTGGAAGGTTTCCACTTGTTTTAATTTGAACATGAAGTGCTTTCAAAAGAGTTTAGTTTGATGCTTTCGAAAGGTTTTATGAATGGTTTTGAAAGGGGTGGTTCCTTAGGGTTTCGACAAAGATGAAAAGGAAGGTTTTCCTATGTTTTCGAAAGGCATGGTTTATTTGGTTTTAAAGGTGGATGTCATATATTTTAAAGCTTTTAAAAGAAAGGCCTTTTTATTGGTTTTAAAGAAGTTTCCTTCAATGTTTTTGAAAGGGGTGCTTTCAATGGCTTCAAAGGGGGTTACCTTCAATGATTTTGAAAGGGTTGTTTAAAGGTTTTAAACAAATGTTGTTAATATAATAAATAGGTAGATAGCCTAAGTGTTCTAAGTTATAAAGGACTTTAACTTTTCAAAAGGATAATTAATCTTATTGAACATCATCAACACTATTTTGAGTAAAGTATATATAACGTGGAAAAAATAGCTGAGGATAAAGCTAAAGATACATTTTCCTTGTATATATATGATTTGACCTACTAAATCATTTTGAAAAGGTTTTTAGGGAAAATTTAAAGGGTAGTTAACCCCAAGAAAATTCGGGCGTTAGCTCATTTAAATTCGGATAGTTAGTCCATTTTGAGGGTAGTCAACCTAGGGACAGTTAGTCCAGTTAAAAGCAGTTACCCCTGATTATGAACATCTAGTTCATTTGTTAGCACAACAGATCTTGCTACTTCTAAAGGATAGTTAGTCCACCTTTTTTTCCCTATTTTTAGCATAATGGATCTTGCTATATTATTATTATAATTAGTTTATTAACCAGTTTGGTTGCAAGAAAGGATTTGTAAAATATATATTTTGAAAAGAGATATTATTGAGGGGAAATTCGTTCCGCTAAGCAGCATGGTCTCACTAAATATTTCTAAACAAAGATGTAACAGAATTATTCATACCAGGCTTTAAGTCTGACTCGAAGTTTTTGTTTCCCTTAAACTCTCGGGTGCTTAAAATTTGATTTGAGTAGGCTGAGGATTTAGGTTTTCAGGTTTTAGCAGGTTTTGGATACACATCGAAAACAAACAAAAGAATATCATCCCTAATTTAGCTATCCGTCAGCCACCTGCTCGACTTTGGAAGCTTATAAGATAGTTATGTCATATTTCTTTGATCATCCAAGGGGGCATCTTCATATGTCTCCCTTGATGTATTATTGTAAATTATAATTGGTCGTTGCTTCGGAATATGTTTGGGTATTTTTTGTAACTTGAATACGACTTTATTTGGAATGTAATTGCTGTAACTATTGTTTTTTTAATATATGATTTCGTACATATTCAAGTGCTTTTGATATTATGGATACCGTTAGCATTGCCGTATTTCGTCACCAGAAGTTAATATTGTAGATAACTGCAGCATCCATAATGCTTAGCTTTTGGCCTCCAGATATTTATGTTACAACTTGGTATCAGAGCATAGGTTTATGAATTTTTTTAATAAAAAATGGTTTTGAAAACAAAAATCCAAAGGAATTAGAGTAAGACTAGGATATGGGATAACGCTATGATAACATACTTGTATTTGCTATATATAAGTATGCACTTTATCTTTAGTCTCCTTTCTTTGATTAGGTTATCTTTTTGTATCTCATGAGATTTAAATACAGATATGGATGGTAGATAAGAGAGTTAACCCAGTAAAGGGAAGCACCGATAGGAATGTCGGGCCTAATGCCAAAATAAACCAAGGTCAGACACAAGTAGAGAATGTAGGTGAAGAGGTTTCGTAGGTCGGAATGGAAGCTATCTATCAGTTTTTTAGGAATATGATGTAGGCAGGAGTTGCAGCCGAAGTGTTAGGAGGAAATTCTATAGGATCAAAGGTTCCAGAAGTTCTGATAGTTAACCATTTCGCTAAGATGAGTGGTGATTATGTGAAGCTTGGAGGGAAGCCGTTTATGGGAAGGGAAGATGCCATTGAAGTAGAAAACTGATTGTTGTACTGTGAAAGGATTTTTGCAGATTTAGGGCTCATTGATGAGCAGAGGAGGAGGTTGGCATCCAGACAGCTTTAGGGAGCTGCATTTTTTATGGTGGAACGGTGTGACTATGACGGTTGATGAGGATACAATGACCTAGGAGGATTTCAAGAGGAGACTCCAGGAGAGGTTCATGTCTATTATGGAACAGTCGGCTTTGATCAGGCAGTTTGCTGAGTTGGTGCATGGTGAGATGTTAGTTGCAGAATATGCCAGGAAGTTTAAAGAGTTGGCCTGGTATGGGTATGTTTCTGTGGATACAGTGTTGAAGCGGAATGAGAAGTTCATCAGAGGATTGAACCCCGAATGGCTAGTGCTACTTTGTCTCAACTTAGGGATCCTTCTGATATTTTTGTGGAGATGGCCATGAGCCAGGAGGAAGTTCTCGAGTCTCCAAAGAAGAGCAAGGCTAAGGAGGTCTAGGTTGGGCAGGGCCAAAAGAGGAAATTCTTTCCCAAGAATGATACTCAGAAGGGTGGAGCAGCTAAGAAAGGGAAGTCTGAAATTGTCTACTATAAGTGCGATAAGAAAGGGCACTTTGCTAATGAGTGTTGCCCTGGGAAGGAAAAGGATATGTGTAACGACCCAGAATTTAAGGCAATATCGATTTAATAATCTGTATAAATAATTTAATTGGTTTGATAATTTTCTTTATAATTTTAAATTTAAAATTGGTGAAATTAATCTTATTAAGGATGATAAATATTTAATTTGGTAAGTATAATCAATATCTTTTAACAATTTAAAATTTGGTTAGAATTGTTTTTCAAAAGCTAATGAAATTTTATTCTGTTTTATATAATTGATATATATTGTGAATAGAAATATCATTTGTTTTAAATAAAAATTGAATTTTCAAATTATAATATATATGTATGTGTATGTTATAGTTTGAGTTGTTTTGAAATTTAATTTTTTTTTCTATTGATAATTTATATATGTTTGAAATTTATAATTTAAAGCTTTATTTTAAATTTATATTTTCAAGAGTTAATTTAAATTTGTCAAATTGTTTTCTAATATAAGATAAATTGTTTGTTTTAAATAAGATAGTTAAAAAGGATTTAAACAAGCTTTGTTTTAAAAATGCTTAATACAAATGGATAGGAATGTATAAAAATAAATGTTTTAGGTTTCTAATACATGTAAAAGATACATTTGTATTTATTTGTTTAGAATATTTTTATTTTAAAAATAAACTTGTATACTTATGTAAATGTTTATTTAGAAACTTAAGAAAGTAAGTTTTATTTACATTTAAACTAAATAAAAATTTACTTAAAAACACTTAAGACATGTATAACCATGTTAGGTTTCTTAATAACACTTGTTAATCAATTGAGCAAATAAAATGACATTTGTAAGTTTTTGAACAAGTGTCTTTATTTTAATCTTATACTTTCTTTAATCTAGATAAACATAACTCTTTTATCCTTTATCTTCTTTTCTAAAGATTCAAAACTAGAAATTAATGAAAAAAAAATCTAACTATATCAAACCTGAGATTTTAAAATCAAAATCAAAGCTCTTCACTTCAACTAGAACCTGCAAATTTAAAGTACTGCAATTGTAAAGCCTGCAAATTCAAATGGATATTCAACCTTCAAATTTAAACTGCATTTCAAAGTAAAAGCTTCAACCTACATGGAGCTCAACCTGCAAGTTCAGACCCATTTCAATATTTTAAACAACTACCTGAAAGCATGCAATAGGATCTTTTATTCAGAGCTTTTCAAAATCAATAGGAAGGCTGAAAATTTAAACTGCTCTGCATTTTTGAAAAAATCAGGTGAGTAAATGTTTTTAAAAACAGTTTTGGTTCAACTAGTGATTGAATGTTGATGCATGTGTTAATCTATATTATGTTATATGAAAATTCATTTTACATTGGAATGCATGTTGAATTTAAATGTTGAGTTGCCTGTATAAATTCAAAATAGATACTGTGTTTACTAAAACAGTTCAAGATACTTTAAAAATCAGTAACTTGATTTTGGATGCAAATTTGATATTGATTTGTAAATGAAAACTATTTGTAATCACATAACTTATCATCTAAAATAATCATAGGATTTTAACATGGATGAGTTTCTCAGAATTTTAAATTTACAGTAGAAAATCAAATTTGGGGAAAAATTTGTAATTTAAATTTCTGGTTTTGAATTTATAATCGAGTTGCAATGGAAAAGTTAGGATTTTTAGAGTTGATATCATAATTTTTAACTGTGTATTTAGGTTGAATTCTTGGTTTGAATGTTTTGGGTTTATTGGAAATTGTCGTTGATCGGCTTAATGATTCGAGTTGAATTTTGGATCGTAGGTAGTATTTGAAATGTGGAACTTGAGAAAAATGTTGAATAAATTTTTCAATGAGTAATTGGTTCGAAACTGAAGAAGTTAGGGTTTATTGGGTTAATGGGTTCGACTGTTATTTCTTTGCCTTTGCGTCATGGATGGGAGACCGGAACCGTGCGCATGTGGGGGAGATTAAAGGTAGTGGCGTAGCGTCGCATTGGTGAGGTTGGAGAGGCGTAACGGCGATGTTGGTGCGACGACCATGGAAGTTTTGGGTGATCCGTGTCCACTGCAGTGTCGAGCAAGGGGTGATATTTTGAATCGCGAAATTATTTGATATTTTGGATGTGAATTCAAGCTCGCATGGATCAATGGCACTGATGGGGATGGTCGCGATGATCAACTGTGGCCGGAGGCGCTGGGACATATGCACGCGTGCACGTATGGTGCACTGGGTTGGGAGTTTGGAGAAGAAAGGTTACGACCCGAAGACATTAGCGCGTTTTACTCATGTTTTTGCCAGGGGCGACTCGAAGGGGATGGGGGCCTAGTCGCTTCGGGGTTGACGCGAGAGCGGCCTGGGTTTGTACTCGGGGCAGGTTCGAGTATTGATTGTGTTCGACTCGAGCATTTAGTGTTTCTGGTTTGAGCTGTGTAATATATAAGTTTCTGATTTAAACTTATTGAATAAATTTAGATTAAGTTTTAAGTTATAAACAAGTTTTCCAGTATATGAAATCATGGCCTAAGTTTTAAGAAGAAGTAAATTTACAATGTTAAAACTTGTTTGTTTTGAAACTAAGTAAATCAAACTTTAAATGTAAATTGAGTTTACTTTCAAATTTAAAACGTTTGAGATGATTTCTTTGAAGTAGTTTTACTTAATTTAAGTTTGAATTTAATTTAAGAAGAGTGTTTGAATTTAATCAAAGTTTAAGTAAGTGTTCAGTAATGTTTTTAATAACAAGTTTCAAATTTATATTGAAAATTAATAAGTTTAAATTAGATAATTTATAATGCATTAAATTTGAAATTGATTTCAAAATACATTATTTCCAAATAAGGTTATTGCTATAATTTTGAAATCGAAATAGAATAATATATTTTAAGTTGTTAAAATTTGATTAATTTCAAATAACTTATTATAAAGATAAATAAGGTTAAATTATTTTGATACGAATTTGAGAATACTTAATAAATATGATTTGTAATTATTTTATTGTATATTTTAATTATTTTAATATAAAATTTTGATTTAAAAACTTATTTTACTTATTTGAAATGATTAAATTTATTATTTAAATATAATCTTGATTTTTATATGAGTTATAATTCCAAACTTGTGTAAGTTGAATATTTGCCTGAAATGCTGATTTTGGTCAAAATAGTCAAACTGTGACTTTCAACTTAAAATTTTAAAAGTTTAAAATTTTAATTTTTTTTCTTTTATTATTAAAGTACATAAAATTCTAAGAAGACCACTTTTTGTTTCGTTGAATTTGGATGTAAATTGTGAAAGTTATACCCTTTACAATATTGTGCGTATATAGGGTTATTTAACAATGATTATTTTAAATTGTATAAATTACTTCTTCTTTGTTATATTTTATTTTAATATGTCATAATATGTTATATTATGTATATTTTGACTTTTAAGTATTTTTAAAATGATAATATAATTTTTCTAAAGTTTATTTGAATTTATTTCAATTTATAAAGCCTAGTTGGTATTTACTGCATTTTTCTTTATTTAACTTTCTATTTAATAAAAATTAAATTATTATTTTACCTTGAAAATGTTTTAAAACCATTTTTAATTCAAATTTTGTGTTAAAATATTTTTTTTGTGAAGTAATAAATTTTCCAAAGTCATTGGAGATTTTCTTGTAATTTTTATGTCAGGGTTGCTATTTTTAAGCAATTTCTTATTTCCTTTTTCTATTTTACTTAAAATAAATTATTTATTTTATTTTATTCTTACTTAGTTTCGGTTTTAAATAACATTTCTGAGTTTGTTTTGTTTTTATAAAATTAAAAAGAAAAGGAAATGCAAAAGGTTTAGAAGGTTAAGAGATCTTAAAAGCCTGAAACGTAAAGGCGTTTTATCCGTTTCTTTTTGCAATTAATACATCAATTTATTGATTTATTTTATACATTCACTTTTATTGCTGTGTTTTAATTTATTTTATTCATTTTACGTGTATTTAAATTTAAGAAATTTTTTCCAAAGTGTATTGAAGTTATTTCTAATTCCTAAGTCTAGTTTTCATTTTTCTGTGCCATTTTTCTTATTTTAATCATATCTAATTAATAATTAATTATTAATATTTTGTTTATCTGTTATATTTTCTAATTCTAACTGAAATTTATAAGTGTTTTCAGTTATTTAAGATGTATATGAATATATATAGGAAGTTTAAAAGGTTTGAAAGCAAAGAAACGTAAAACCGTTTTAACGTTTCTTCTTCCGTTTCTTTTCCAATTAATAGATTTAATTTCCTTTGACCGTTCCTTTCTTTATTGTAGCTGTGCATTTCTTACCTCATTTTCACGTGAAAACATTCCACTCCACTTCATTTTTCACGTCTAGAAAGGTTTGGTAATGGCTCCTCTTTTCCTCTTCTTTTTGCTCTTCTTTTTCCATTGTTTTCTTATATTTTGCCTTGTTTTCTCATGTGTATTGCTTGGCCTCTCCTCCATAGCCACGGCCACCACCTCCTACATCTCTTCCCAACCATCACCACCATCTACCCCATTAGATCCATCCATGGCCACACCTCCCTTGGTGACAAAACTCCACAAAAACAATGCATAAAGCCTTGAAACATTCATGATAGCCACCCTATCACTTCATATCTTCATCCACCACCATAGGCCGCCACCACCACCTTTTCCAGACCTCCCCACACCCCTCCATCTACTGTCCAAACCTGTACAAGTATGGCCTAGCCCCACTTGACCCAAGGCCGAGCCTTGTTGTGCTCAAAAACTTCATATATGTTGTCTTGACCAATTGTATGCTTCATGTTATAACCCTACCACTCCATACTCCTTCTAGCCGTGAGTTATGGTGCCAAACCTGAGCTATATCATCATCATGGCTGAACCCAAGAACCTCCTAGGCCAAGCATTTGAATGGTTAAAGAAAGGTCAAGTAATCTATTCCTTTGTTGCTTCGTATTTTCATTGTTTCAACATTGTTTTGCGTTGAATATTTATGTGTGCATTGTCTTGTTTTGGTTATTGTTTACAAGACAAATACCAAGGCTCTCCATTCATTCAAATCAAAAGTCATGCTATATCGTGCTTATCGTGCTTTTGGAATCGCACTTGTGTTTGTTGTTTTGGTCTTCAACTTGAAAAAGTGAGTCTTTCTCACTCTGACATTTATACTTATGAAAAGTGAATTGATGACAAGTGTTTAGTAATAAAAAATGTTTATGCAAGTTAATGATGATCATATGATATGCTATGCCATGTTATTACCATATTATTACCATGTTAAAACTGTTAATTTTCACCTGACATCTGATATATGACTATATATTGTGATATTGACCTTGTTTATATTATTTCTGCATATGATCACACTGCAAGTTCCCTGTTAGGAAAAAAATGTTATGGGTTGAAATGATAGGCCTGAATGGTTTTAAATTTTTCATTTTGACTTGAGATTGCGGGTTTGAATGATAAAACCCGGATTTTCTTTGTAAATTATAGGCTGAAATGATATATTACCCATATCACTTTACCTAGCGTAGAAAATTTTATACAGGCCCGTAGTTAAAATATGTTTTTCTAAAATTTTAAATATTTTAGAAATTTAATTATTATAATATTTTGATTTTAAATTTAATAAAAAAAGGATTTTGTAAATTATTATTTATTTTCTGAATAATTGTAAGTGAAATGAATTAATGAAAAAGTTAGAAATTTTGAACGTAAGTTATTTTGGAAATTTTGATTTAATTATAATTGGAAATTTAATTGAATATAAAATTATGATAAATTTATGATAACTTGAATTTAAATGAATTTAAAATGATTTTTATCATATTGATGATTTTTAATAAAGTTGAAATGTGAAATGAATAAATATTTAAGTTGAAACTTTGAAATATAACTAGAATTGGAAATTTATGAAATTGACGTAAAAGTGAACTTTTAGTTAAGCAAATAAAAATAAAACTAAGTTATATTTGAGAATTTGAACTTAAGTGTTAAGTTGAAAGTTAATGTAATGGATTTAAAATTGAACATTGCATTTTAATAAGTGGATTATTATTAAATCTTGATTTTTGAATGGAAATTTAACCTTGTAAAATCATGAACTTGAGGAAAAATTAAATGATGTTATAAATGTGAAAATGTATGACTTTATAAGTTAAAAAAAATATTTTAATAAAAATATAATTGGTTGAGAAATTATATTGAATATTTGAAGTTAATTGACTGTATTTTTGAAATGCTATTAATTACAATGTAAATGATATTACAGCATTTGAAAATGTTGTAGTTGATGATAATGAACTAAAAAGCTAAACTAAATTAAAAGCTATTATAGCAATTTTTGTAAGTGCTATAAATTGTTGAATTTAACTAAGTTTATTCGAAATTTAAGTAAACCCTATTACAACATTTTAAAATGTTGTCTTTTGTTAAATTGAACTGTTTGAATGTATTTTTCCGTACCATTTTCTAAATACCACGAAAAGTGAATTTTCACTGCTTTGATAAACTTAAGTGAATAAATGAACTTTGGAAGTCGAAAATTTTGAAAATTTAATAATTTAATTATTAAACATAATAACTTCATGTTAATGATTAAAAATGATTTTTGGAATATATACTGTCTTGAAATATGGATTGAAATGATATTTTAAATTGAACAAAATGAATAATGATTTGAAATGAATGTGGTTTCGAAAAGATATGATATTTTGATATATTAAATGATTGAAATGTGGTTTCGAAAAGATATGATATTTTGATATATTAAATGATTGAAATGTGGTTTTGGAAGATATGATATTTTGATATTAAAATGGTTTGAAAATGGAGTTTTGAAAGATATGATATTTTGATATTAAAATGATTTGAAAAGAAGATCTGAAAGATATAATATTCTGGAATGATTTAATCTTTATTTTGATAAAGATTTGGGTTGAAATAATATTTTATTTTGAAGTATAAATATTGTTTTAAAAAAAAATTATAACTACGGGTTATAATAACGATTGGTTGTTAAAGAGACCGGGATCGGATATTGTCTTATAGCCGGCCAATACCGAAAACCACTTTAACAACTGTTTACGCGGTGGAGATTCCAGAATGAAGTAGGAGGGTGGCGTCGTTCTCGAGGTATATATTACGTGGACCCAACTCCCGTGAGTTGGCATATATGACTAAAACAGGAGCTATACCGGGCTACACAAAGGGTCGCACCCTTTCATCGAGCATGCTCCATCGGAAACCATTCTATTACTGTTGTGATTCGATTCGGTGGCGCCACTTTTGATTCGGGGGTATTGTTCGAGGTGGGCGGAAGCTGCTGGCTTGCCGTCACCACCGGTCCGGGAGTGCAAAAGGTGTATCCACCCTGGCATTGCCTCGCGTGCCGTGTCATATCCTTGTATCGAGCCCACTACAATTTTAGTTTTAAAGATCCGACCGCATTAAGGTTCACCATCCCCTTAACGCTATTTTTTATATGATTATACTTTACTGATTAGACACTACCGTATATAGCGTATATTACTACATAGTAAATAGTTTAACGGATCCTTAGAGGATGGGCGGTCCCAAGCATCCTTTAAGTTACTAATGCATTTTGTTACTTTTCACTTGAGTTGATTTACAGCTTATAAGTATTTATGTCCTGACTCGAGGGTTTTGTGTTTTGCTTTACGCTCGGGTCAGATTGATTGAGTTAGCATTCAAGATTCACCTTCGGCGTTGGAGCTTTCCTTGAAGATCCAGCCATCTATTTTGTTTCAGTATCCAGTGGTTCAATGACGTATCTGATTTGTACCTGATGTATCCAGTTACTCTTCTGTTCTATCTAATTTAACTCTGATGTATCTCATATTTATATAGTAGCTTCATGAACTACTATCTCTTTTTCTTCCGCTGCATTTTTATATACTCTGTGTCTGTGATCTGTGATTTTTATTTACTGTGTATTCTGAGATTTGCCAAATTTTTATTTACAACGCGGTATTTTGAGCAATCCAATTTCGGCATGAGTGTCTACCTATACACTTATAATGGATGCGAATGGTTGAAAATACCAAGTCGTTACACTTAATAAATATGATTTGTAATTAAGATTAATGAATTCTTAATTAAGGATTTTAAAATATAAGAAGTTAGTTAATTAATTAATTGTTTAATTAATTTTAAATAATTGGTTAATTATTTATTTAATTTTAAATAATCACTTAATTATGGATTAATTATGTGTAATTACTTAATGAAGTAATTAATGGTTAATAATTGAATGTAATTAAGAGGATTTACTTATGGAAGTAATTAAATGGAAGTGATTAATGGTTAATCACTTAATGTTATTAATTAAGAATTAATTACTTAGTAAATTAATTAATGTGATGAATTAATGAATGAGATTAATTTAATATTAATTACCAAGTGTAATTAATTAAAATATAATGAATTAATTAAGTAAGTAATTAAGGATCAATTGTTAATTTAATTGATTAATAATTACTTAATGAAGTAATTAAAGATTAATTAATTTGATTAATTAATCAAGGATTAATATAATTGATTTGAAAATAATTAATTAGGAAGTTAATTAATTAAGATAAGTAATTACAAATTGTTAATTACTGTTTATGGTTAATAAGATGATTAATTACAAGTTAATTATTCAATTAATTAAAGGATTATTAATTAATAAAGATTATTAATTAATATAATTAATGTAAGTAATTAATTAAAGTAATTAATTTAAGTGTGATTAATTAATTGTAAATAATTAAGGATTAATGCAGTTAATTATAGTTAATTAATTAATGAAGGATCATTAATTATTACAATTAATGATAGTAATTAAAGGTTAATTACTGAATATGGTTAAGGATAATTATTTAAATGTAATTAAAAGATAATTAATTAGGGAAGATTAATTAAAGAAGGTCATTAGGAGATGATTAATGAATTTGATTTGTAATAAATCAATGAAGTAGGATTTAGATAATCCAAGTAATTAAAGGATAGTAATTAATTTAATTAAAGGGTTAATTAAATTGATAATAAATTCTGTTATGGGTGATTGATTAGTGTTGAATGGTTGATATTGAGTGATTTATATTGGATGTTGAATAATATTGGATGATTAATATTTGGTGTTTGGTTGATACTGGATGATTCGGATGTTTATGAGATATGTGATATGCTGCTTTGTGAGATGAATGTTGATATGAAATATCTATTGTGATAATGTTATTCATCTATCTGTTTATATCATCCTGCATAAGTTAAACTGTTTAAATCCCTTAAGTACAACTTGGACATTAAAATGGCGTTTGGTTTCGATGAGACCGGGATCGGGTTTCCATATTTGGATATCCGAAAACCACATCGATTCCAATTAAACGTTAGGTCGTTAATCCAAGCGGAGCAAGTGAAGACTCGAGGTGTAAGTGCTATACGTCAGTATAACTCTGTGGGTGATTCCGTAATGAGTTTGACGGAATAGTACTTATAGATTCAAGAGGGTGAATTAGAGTGCAAGGGCTATGGTCGTTGACTCTGAGGGTGATTCCAAAATGAGTGCAACGAGATAGTGCCTTCGGTTTCGTTCGAACCCAGAACGAACTTGTATGGATTGAATGCTTTCAGCACATCGTCAGGCGGACGATGAGCATTCTAAGAGATGTGTTCTATAAAGGTAATCGCAGCCTCAAGCCTCATCAACCGGGAATGGCTAAAATAGGGGAGGTGCAGCAAGGCTTCGTGGGTAGCTCCCACTGGAGAGCAAGATTTACCCCTGTCTAGAAGTCCCTTTTTTATTCGGCTGTGTGGGGCGGTTGAATTCCGGACAACCGTCGGGGTTGTCTTGTTCAGGATTGTTCAGTAAAGAATGGTCCCGGCCTTGTATTGCAGGGGATGAAGGGAGTAATCCTCGGTACGGTGATCTAGGCCACGTACTGTGACGGGCGGTACCCCAGTAGCCCTGCCTTTGATGGAAACTCATTTTCCCTATGAGACCCTACGGTTTTGTTTGTATTACCCACTTTTGTGGCTAGTAGCTGGAATTTAATCATGTAACAATTTCGGCTATTTCATATTTACTTGAAAACCTTAGACACTATTATAATATCACTGGATTTCCTATCAAATGTTTTGGTTAGCGTAAGGTAAAAACTTTTCCATGTTTATGTGTGGGAAGTCTTACGTGATACCTTTTCTTTTCAAAGGTTTTTCTAAAGTTAAGCAATTTTGACCCGTTTACTCACACCAGACCCCTGCCTGACCCGAGTGTTTATTTTCTGTTTTATTAAACTCTTGGGTACTCATATTATGTATGAGTAGTCAAGTGATTCAGGTTTGCTTGACGAATTTTGGAGGAGATATGGAGCAGGAGGCTTCGACGTGTAGATATATATCGGTTCCGCTGTGTGTTTGGTATCTGTTTCTTCTGTTGTACTTGAGTTGTATGAATTAGAAAAATGTTATAACTGTCTAATATGTGTTGTATAGTTGTGTACTCTGATGTAATGAGATACTATGTATTAATTCATTTGATATATTATATTTTATTCGTTCCGCTGTGAGTTCTCTGATGTTGTTCTGTTTCTTCTTTCTCTTTCTTTTCTTCTTCTATCTCTTTCTTTCTTCACTAGTGATGCGATTTCCTGGAGATAGGAAGTCGGGTCGCTACAGTTGGTATCTGAGCATTAGGGTGAGCGAATGCCTAAGTTCTGAAGTGTGTCTTTCTTTAAGGAGCATTAGGTTGAGTGAATACCTAGGCTCTGTAGTGGTGTCTTTCTTGAGAGAGCGTATTTGTAATTTTTATATATAACTATATATATTTATATTTACCTAATCTGTTGGGTTATCTGTTCGGATTTTCCTACATAAGTTTTAGAGGTAGATAGTGGAGTAGTGGTGTTTGTGTGTAACACGACTACCACTAATGGAAGAGGTCCATATGTTGAGGTTGGAAGTATTTGTCGAGACTGTAGACCTAATACCGTCTCGAGTGAGATTTGTTGTTTGGAGTAAGGATTTCTCTAATATCCGAAGGAAATCTTTTAAAGATTCGGAGTTTATCTTTGAAGTGTAAGTTTGGATTTCGCGTGGGTGAGCGAATTTTTCTTGAGTTTGGATTTGATGGTAGTGCAGTAGTAAGTGATGATATCTTGGTAACTGCGTGATGAGACGCAGTATTCTTGGATATTTGCGGAGAAGTTTTCTCTTGAAGCAGTTTTAGAGGTGATTGAGGAGCAGTCTTTACCTGCCTTAGGGAAGACTTGTCTGAGTAGAAGTTGTTTGGATATTTAGTATGGAGGTTGGATGTTCTGGAATATGGGACTAAGCTCTATGAGTTGTTTCTCTTTATGCATGGTCTCATTTGTCATTCTTTAAGGAGAGTGAGGTGTTGATGCTTGGTTTGAAGCCCGAGTTTCTTTGGGTTGTCTGCCATCTCGAAGGTTCTGCTGTGTGGTTTGTAGATAGTTTTGGTTTTTGAGAAGCCTTTGGAATAGAAGTCCGTGGATAGCTATGGTAGCAGTTCCACTCGAGTAATCGGTGTGCTGACGAGTGGATCTTTTAGCTTTGCAAGTATCATCGAGGTAGAGTTTGGAAGCAGCAGTGTAGCTTGTTTCCTCGATGGTTCAGGAATCTTATTGGTTCTTCTTTTAGCAGTCCGAGCAGATGGTGATGTTTTCTTGAAGAATTAACCTTGTTTGGAAAAGTTTAGAGCTGTTCTAATTGGTAAAGAGAGGACTGTTTCTTTGAAATTCGAATTAGGTAGGATCGCAAAAGTGACTTGCGATTGGTTTGGAATTTTCTTGAGTATTCTTTTGTTTGAGGCTGAGGATTCTCATGAGGAAGTAGAAACTACTAGGATAATCAGAAGGATTGTCTGCATCTGGAGTTGAGTTCCATATTGTTTTGGTTCCAGAAGTGATTTGGTAGTTAGCCTGGTTGTAGAATGGTTCTTGGAGAAGTAGAGATTGGTGTAGCAGCTCAGGAATTTATTTTTCGAATTTGGATTTGGTTAGATCTTGTTTTTGAATTGGATTCCGTAATAAGGTTGTGAGACCGAGTCAGATGTGTCACCAAGATTATATGGATTTGATGAACAAAGTTTCTGGTATATATTGGATAAGTTATACTTGTGTTCATCAACAGTATTTTAATCAGAGTTGTGCAGCGGAAGCGGGGTAGCAGCTGGGCAAGAAAGGAAGTAAGTTCTGTTTGCTATTGTTTGAGTAGTAGTGTTTGTGTTCTGGATTTCGATGGATTTTGGAAGACTTTTCTGTTGGATAGGATCCATAGACTTCTTTGCTTTGGTCTAGTTGTTTCTGGAAGTATCAGCATAGGTTGAGCCGATCGGAAGAAGTTTGGCAGCCTTGGATTGTCTGTTGAGTTATGCAGATATGAGATAAGGAGTTTGGTATTTGAAGTTGGGGACTTCATTGTTGTTAGGATTTCTCTGGTTAAGAGAACTAATAGTGGATAAGATTGGTTGGTTAGTGCTTTGGCATTTGAGATTTCTTATCTGTGTTCTGATAAGATAAGATTTGATGTCTATGAGGTTGAATTGCCAGTTTGGATAGCTAGAGTTCATTTTATTTCACGTATCTCTGAGGGAGTATGTGTATGATTCATTATTGGTTGTTGAATCTGTAATTCAGTTGGAGTTGGATGTTGAGCTGGATTTGAGAATAATCTGATGTTCTGTTCAGGATTGGTGGATCTAGAGAAGAGAGGAGCTCTGGATTTTGGTGGTGTAGTTAGTTTGTTTAGCTTTTGTAGAGCGAGTCTCCCGGTGATTTATATTTGGGAAACTCGAGATAGTATTAGAATTTTATTCTGATGTATGTTAGGATAATTAGTTAGGTTTGTTTGTTTGTGTGTTTGATTGCCATGGTTGTTAGTACTGGTTGATAAGTGTGCTTTGCTGAATGAATTAAAATCTTTGTTGGGTTATTAAATTAACTTTGCTTTTAAATTTCGGGGACTAAATTCTTTTAAGGGGGGAGGATTGTAACGACCCGGAATTTGAGGCAATATCGATTTAATAATCTGTATAAATAATTTAATTGGTTTGATAATTTTCTTTATAATTTTAAATTTAAAATTGGTGAAATTAATCTTATTAAGGATGATAAATATTTAATTTGGAAAGTATAATCAATATCTTTTAACAATTTAAAAATTGGTTAGAATTGTTTTTCAAAAGCTAATGAAATTTTATTCTGTTTTATATAATTGATATATATTGTGAATAGAAATATCATTTGTTTTAAATAAAAATTGAATTTTCAAATTATAATATATATGTATGTATATGTTATAGTTTGAGTTGTTTTGAAATTTTTTTTTTCTATTGATAATTTATATATGTTTGAAATTTATAATTTAAATATTTATTTTAAATTTATATTTTCAAAAGTTAATTTAAATTTGTCAAATTGTTTTCTAATATAAGATAAATTGTTTGTTTTAAATAAGATAGTTAAAAAGGATTTAAACAAGCTTTGTTTTAAAAATGCTTAATACAAATGGATAGGAATGTAAAAAAATAAATGTTTTAGGTTTCTAATACATGTAAAAGATACATTTGTATTTATTTGTTTAGAATATTTTTATTTTAAAAATAAACTTGTATACTTATGTAAAGTTTATTTAGAAACTTAAGAAAGTAAGTTTTATTTACATTTAAACTAAATAAAAATTTACTTAAAAACACTTAAGACATGTGTAACCATGTTAGGTTTCTTAATAACACTTGTTAATCAATTGAGCAAATAATATGACATTTGTAAGTTTTTGAACAAGTGTCTTTATTTTAATCATATACTTTCTTTAATCTAGATAAACATAACTCTTTAATCCTTTATCTTCTTTTCTAAAGATTCAAAACCAGAAAGTAATGGAAAAAAAATCTGACTATATCAAACCTGAGATTTTAAAATCAACATCAAAGCTCTTCACTTCAACTAGAACCTGCAAATTTAAAGTACTGCAATTGTAAAGCCTGCAAATTCAAATGGATATTCAACCTTCAAGTTTAAACTGCATTTCAAAGTAAAAGCTTCAACCTGCATGGAGCTCAACCTGCAAGTTCAGATCCATTTCAATCTTTTAAACAACTACCTGAAAGCATGCAGTAGGATCTTCTATTCAGAGCTTTTCAACATCAATAGGAAGGCTGAAAATTTAAACTGCTCTGCATTTTTGAAAAAATCATGTGATTAAATGTTTTTAAAAACAGTTCTGGTTCGACTTGTGATTGAATGTTGATGCATGTGTTAATCTATATTATGTTATATGAAAATTCGTTTTACATTGGAATGCATGTTGAATTTAAATGTTGAGTTGCCTGTATAAATTCAAAATAGATACTGTGTTTACTAAAACAGTTCAAGATACTTCAAAAATCAGTAACTTGATTTTGGATGCAAATTTGATATTGATTTGTAAATGAAAACTGTTTGTAATCACATAACTTATCATCTAAAAATAATCATAGGATTTTAACATGGATGAGTTTCTCAGAATTTTAAATTTACAGTAGAAAATCAAATTTGGGGAAAAATTTGTAATTTAAATTTCTGGTTTTGAATTTATAATCGAGTTGCAATGGAAAAGTTAGGATTTTTAGAGTTGATATCATAATTTTTAACTGTGTATTTAGGTTGAATTCTTGGTTTGAATGTTTTGGGGTTTATTGGAAATTGCCGTTGATCGGCTTAATGATTCGAGTTGAATTTTGGATCGTAGGTAGTATTTGAACTGTGGAACTTGAGAAAAATGTTGAATAAATTTTTCAATGAGTAATTGGTTCGAAATTGAAGAAGTTAGGGTTTATTGGGTCAATGGGTTCGACTGTTATTTCTTTGCCTTTGCGTCATGGATGGGAGACCGGAACCGTGCGCATGTGGGGGAGATTGAAGGTAGTGGCGTAGCGTCGCATTGGTGAGGTTGGAGAGGTGTAACGGCGACGTTGGGTGCGGGGCGTGGGTGATCCGTGTCCACTGCAGTGTCGAGCAAGGGGTGATATTTTGAATCGCGAAATTATTTGAGATTTTGGATGTGAATTCAAGCTCACATGGATCTATGGGACTGATGGGGATGGTCGCGATGATCAACTGTGGCCGGAGGCGCTGGGACATATGCACGCGTGCACGTTTGGTGCACTGGGTTGGGAGTTTGGAGAAGAAAGGTTACGACCCGAAGACATTATCGCGTTTTACTCGTGTTTTTGCCAGGGGAGACTCGAAGGGGATGGGGGCCTAGTCGCTTCGGGGTTGACGCGAGAGCGGCCTGGGTTTGTACTCGGGGCAGGTTCGAGTATTGGTTGTGTTCGACTCGGGCATTTAGTGTTTCTGGTTTGAGCTGTGTAATATATAAGTTTCTGATTTAAACTTATTGAATAAATTTAGATTAAGTTTTAAGTTATAAACAAGTTTTCCAGTATATGAAATCATGGCCTAAGTTTTAAGAAGAAGTAAATTTACAATGTTAAAACTTGTTTGTTTTGAAACTAAGTAAATCAAACTTTAAATGTAAATTGAGTTTACTTTCAAATTTAAAACGTTTGAGATGATTTCTTTGAAGTAGTTTTACTTAATTTAAGTTTAAATTTAATTTAAGAAGAGTGTTTGAATTTAATCAAAGTTTAAGTAAGTGTTCAGTAATGTTTTTAATAACAAGTTTCAAATTTATATTGAAAATTAATAAGTTTAAATTATATAATTTATAATGTATTAAATTTGAAATTGATTTCAAAATACATTATTTCCAAATAAGGTTATTGTTATAATTTTGAAATCGAAATAGAATAATATTTTAAGTTGTTAAAATTTGATTAATTTCAAATAACTTATTATAAAGATAAATAAGGTTAAATTATTTTGATACGAATTTGAGAATACTTAATAAATATGATTTGTAATTAAGATTAATGAATTCTTAATTAAGGGTTTTAAAATATAAGAAGTTAGTTAATTAATTAATTGTTTAATTAATTTTAAATAATTGGTTGATTATTTATTTAATTTTAAATAATCACTTAATTATGGATTAATTATGTGTAATTACTTAATGAAGTAATTAATGGTTAATAATTGAACGTAATTAAGAGGATTTACTTATGGAAGTAATTAAATGGAAGTGATTAATGGTTAATCACTTAATGTTATTAATTAAGAATTAATTACTTAGTAAATTAATTAATGTGATGAATTAATGAATGAGATTAATTTAATATTAATTACCAAGTGTAATTAATTAAAATATAATGAATTAATTAAGTAATTAATTAAGGATCAATTGTTAATTTAATTGATTAATAATTACTTAATGAAGTAATTAAAGATTAATTAATTTGATTAATTAATCAAGGATTAATATAATTGATTTGAAAATAATTAATTAGGAAGTTAATTAATTAAGATAAGTAATTACAAATTGTTAATTACTGTTTATGGTTAATAAGATGATTAATTACAAGTTAATTATTTAATTAATTAAAGGATTATTAATTAATAAAGATTATTAATTAATATAATTAATGTAAGTAATTAATTAAAGTGATTAATTTAAGTGTGATTAATTAATTGTAAATAATTAAGGATTAATGTAGTTAATTATAGTTAATTAATTAATGAAGGATCATTAATTGCTGCAATTAATGATAGTAATTAAAGGTTAATTACTGAATATGGTTAAGGATAATTATTTAAATGTAATTAAAAGATAATTAATCAGTGAAGATTAATTAAAGAAGATCATTAGGAGATGATTAATGAATTTGATTTGTAATAAATCAATGAAGTAGGATTTAGATAATCCAAGTAATTAAAGGATAGTAATTAATTTAATTAAAGGGTTAATTAAATTGATAATAAATTCTGCTATGGGTGATTGATTAATGTTGAATGGTTGATATTGAGTGATTTATATTGGATGTAGAATAATATTGGATGATTAATATTGGGTGTTTGGTTGATACTGGATGATTTGGATGTTTATGAGATATATGATATGCTGCTTTGTGAGATGAATGTTGATATGAAATATCTATTGTGATAATGTTATTCATCTATCTGTTTATATCATCCTGCATAAGTTAAACTGTTTAAATCCCTTAAGTACAACTTGGACATTAAAATGGCGTTTGGTTTCGATGAGACCGGGATCGGGTTTCCATATTTGGATATCCGAAAACCACATCGATTCCAATTAAACGTTAGGTCGTTAATCCAAGCGGAGCAAGTGAAGACTCGAGGTGTAAGTGTTATACGTCAGTATAACTCTGTGGGTGATTCCGTAATGAGTTTGACGGAATAGTACTTATAGATTCGAGAGGGTGAATTAGAGTGCAAGGGCTATGGTCGTTGACTCTGAGGGTGATTCCAAAATGAGTGCAACGAGATAGTGCCTTCGGTTTCGTTCGAACCCGGAGCGAACTTGTATGGATTGAATGCTTTCAGCACATCGTCAGGCGGACGATGAGCATTCTAAGAGATGTGTTCTATAAAGGTAATCGCAGCCTCAAGCCTCATCAACCGGGAATGGCTAAAACAGGGGAGGTGCAGCAAGGCTTCATGGGTAGCTCCCACTGGAGAGCAAGATTTACCCCTGTCTAGAAGTCCCTTTTTTATTCGGCTGTGTGGGGCGGTTGAATTCCGGACAACCGCCGGGGTTGTCTTGTTCGGCACTGTTCAGTAAGGAATGGTCCCGGCCTTGTATTGCAGGGGATGAAGGGAGTAATCCTCGGTACGGTGATCTAGTCCACGTACTGTGACGGGCGGTACCCCAGTAGCCCTGCCATTGATGGAAACCCATTTTCCCTACGAGACCCTACGGTGTTGTTTGTATTACCCACTTTTGTGGCTAGTAGCTGGAATTTAATCATGTAACAATTTCGGCTATTTCATATTTACTTGAAAACCCTAGACACTATTATAATATCACTGGATTTTCTATCAAATGTTTTGGTTAGCGTAAGGTAAAAACTTTTCCATGTTTATGTGTGGGAAGTCTTACGTGATACCTTTTATTTTCAAAGGTTTTTCTAAAGTTAAGCAATTTTAACCCGTTTACTCACACCAGACCCCTGTCTGACCCGAGTGTTTATTTTCTGTTTTATTAAACTCTTGGGTACTCATATTATATATGAGTAGTCAAGTGATTCAGGTTTGCTTGACGAATTTTGGAGGAGATATGGAGCAGGAGGCTTCGACGTGTAGATATATATCGGTTCCGCTGTGTGTTTGGTATTTGTTTCTTCTGTTGTACTTGAATTGTATGAATTAGACAAATGTTATAACTGTCTAATATGTGTTGTATAGTTGTGTACTCTGATGTAATGAGATACTATGTATTAATTTATTTGATATATTATATTTTATTCGTTCCGCTGTGAGTTCTCTGATGTTGTTCTGTTTCTTCTTTCTCTTTCTTTTCTTCTTCTATCCCTTTCTTTCTTCACTAGTGATGCAATTTCCTGGAGATAAGAAGTCGGGTCGCTACAATATGGCTAAGGGGAATAATGTCAGGTGCTTCAACTGTGACCAAATAGGCCATTACAAGAACTAGTGCAAGGATCCCATTAGAGATGGTAAGGGCAAGGTGTATGCATTGGAGCCTGCTGCTTCTAAGCCAACAACTCAGGAGAAAAGAAAGGTAGTTCTTTTAGGAACGCTTCAGATTCATGGTATGTCTGTTAGCGTTTTAATTAATACTGGTGCATTGCATTCTTTTATATCTAGATGTTTGATAGATAAGCTTAACTTTAAACCCGCATATTTAGTTACTTCCTTACAGATTGCAAATCCAATAGAGGGTATGCAACTCTAGGTTGAGATGTGACTAGTTTGAGTTTGACCTGTTTGGTCATACGTTTATGTGCAGTTTGTATGTGTTTGATGTTTGCGATTATCCTTTGGATGGATTGGTTAAGTGAGTATGATGCTAGGATATTTTTCCAAGATAAGAAGATATCTCTTAGACACCCTGATCATAGCGACCGGATTATCTTTACTGTAGATAGTTCTAGCAGTACAATGTTTTCTTTATTGTGTTCTTTGGATTCAGATGATGTGTTGAGCCGAGTTTTAAGGGTTAGAGAATTCGTAGATGCGTTTGAGCTTGTAGTTGGATTTCCACCGAAGTGAGCCATTGAGTTTTATATAGATTTAGTTTTGAGAGCCGAACCGGTGAGTGGACCACCCAGTAGGATGACCCCTTCAAAGATAAGGGAGTTGAAGGTGCGGTTGGTGGATTTGGAAGGCAAGAGTTTTATCAGGCCGAGCAGATCACTGTGGGGTGTAGCGGTAGTGTTTGCTAAGAAGCCGGATGGATCGTTGAGTCTATGTATCGATTATCGTAAGTTGAATGAGAGGATGATAAATAATCGATATCCATTGCCCAGGATTGACAGTTTGTTCGACCAATTGAGTGAAGAAAAGGTATTTTCCCAGTTGAATTTAGTAGTAGGTTTCCATCGGCTTAGGGTAGCAGAGGATAGTATACATTTGATGGCGTTCAGGACGAGATATGGGTCATATGAATGGTTATTTATGTTGTTCGGACTGACGATGTGCCAGCTTTCTTTGTGGATTTGATGAACCAGATTTTCCGAGAGCACTTGGATAGGTTCGTGTTGGTTTTCATAGATGATATCTTGATATACTCTAAGGATGAAACGGATGGAAGTTCATCTTAGAGCGATGCTTGAGATGTTGAGGTAGCATCAGCTGAAAGCAAAGTTTTTAAAGCGTCACTTCTGGAAGAAGGAGGTGAAGTTTCTTGGTCATGTAGTTTCAAAGGAAGGGTTGTCAGTAGATCCGACTAAGATCAATGCAGTGAATAATTGGAAGAGACTCAAGACAGTAACCGAGATAAAGAGTTTCCTCGGGTAGACTAGTTATTATTGGAGATTCATTAAGGAATTCTCACGGATAGCAGCACCAATGACCAAGCTGATAAGGAAGGATATGAAGTTTGTGTGGACCGATAAGTGTGAGGAAGCATTGTAGAGTTTGAAACACTTATTGACTCATGCACCTATGTCGGTTGTTCCAAAAGGAAACCAAGATTCGGTAGTTTTTACTGATGAGTATGGAACAGATTCGGAGCTGTGCTGATGTAGAGAGGTAAAGTAATTGCCTATGCTTCTACACAGCCTAGACCGCATGTGGTCGGATATCCGACGCATGGTTTAGAATTGGCTATAGTGATTTTTGCTTTGAAGGTGTGGAGACATTACCTTTTGGGAGAAAGATTCAAGCTATATACAGATCATAAGTCGTTGAATTATTTATTCTCTCAGAAGGAGCTGAACATGAGACAACAGAGGTGGTTAGAGTTCATAGCCGCTTATGATTTTTGGGATTGAGTACACACCAGGGAAAGGCAATAAGGTTGCAGATGCAGTTAGCAGGAAGCATCAGAATGCAGTGTTAGCGATGATTGCCGAGTGGAAAGATAGAAGCATTGGCAAATTTCAGAGTGTAGTGGAGATCCGAGGCTAGGTCTAGTGGGAATATAGTTGTATTATCTTGTTTGAAATTTCAACAAGTGTTGATCGAAAGGATTTCTTCTAAGAAGATGGAAGATCCAGTGTTAACTGAGTGGATCAGGAAACTAAAGGAAGGGACCAAGAGTGATGACTTGAAAGATTTCGGTCTTGACCAGAATGGATGGTAGAGAAAGAAAGGAAGATTGTGTGTTCCGAGTGTGGGAAACATAAGGTGGGAAGTTTTAGAGGAATGTCATCGTTTAAAGTTCACTATACGTCCCAGAGGTACAAAGATATATCAGGATATGAAGAGGAATTTCTTTTGGGAAGGGATGAAGTAGGATACTGGTTTATGTGTAAGGCAGTGCTTGAAATGCCAACAGGCGAAGGCCGAATACCAAAATCCAAGTGGTTTGCTTCAGCCGTTATACATTCAAGTGTGGAAGTGGGATTATATTTCTACGGACTTCATTGACGGGTTGCCAGGGTCAAATAGGGGTAATGAAAGTATATGGGTTATAGTGAACAGATTGACCAAGAGTGCCCATTTTATTTCAGTTAGGTCAACCAGAACAACACCTATTTTAGCGAGGTTGTTTATGAAGAATGTGGTTAGACTGCATGGAATTTCGAGCAGCATAGTTAGTGATAGATATTTCTATTCACTAGTGAGTTTTGGAAGAGTCTACAGGAAGTTTTGGGAACCAAACTTAAGATGAGTACCGCTTACCATCTACAGACAGATGGGCAAATGCAAAGAGTTAACAAGATCTTAAAAGATTTGTTAAAAGCTTGTGTTCTTGATTTAGGATACTTAGTGTGATAACCCGGATTTCTTTGGCATCAGATAATTGTATAATTATCTGATCTTAGAAATAAAATAAAATATAGAATATTGATTTATGGATTAAACAAATAATCTGATAATAAATATTTAGGCTGGGATAGATATTTATTTGATAATCTTCTGGTATAATAATTTTAAAATTTGCAAAATCATTATTTTCAAAACACATGTAGTGTGTATTTGTTTAGAATATGTATATGAGTCAATTTAAATTGAATTTGAATTTGAATTTGAGGTTTGAAATTCAAAGAATAATTATATTGTGTATAATTAAGATTTTTAAAGTCTTCTCCTTTGAAAATTTTTATATGTATAAATACTAGAAAGGTGTGAATATAAATATAAAATATAAATTGATAAAATTGTTATCTTTAAATATAAATAACCAATTAATTTATAATGTGATGTTTTAAATCATGATTTTAGATTGTATTTATATAAAATTTAGAAACATTTATAAATTTATAAATGTATTTGTTAATTAGAAATTAATAAGAAAAGCTTTTTATATCATTTAAAAATAAAGTATATATAAATAATGACAAGTGTTAAAGTTATAAACCTCTTTAGTACATGTGTCAACATACTAAGCAAGGTAAGAGACAAGTGTCTCATTATTTAAATTTTCTTTTAATTTTAAGAAAATTTGAAAATTTACTTATATAAAATTTTACCTTTTCCCTTCAAATATTTTTTCCCTAATCTTAGTTCTAAATAAAAGGAAACTGTGTTCATCTCAAAAAAAAAATCATGCAATCCAAAACTTTGCAAACTCGAAATGCATGAATCAAAAACCTGAATCATCTCCAGAAAAGCAGCAACCTGAAAACAATCCTTAATCATCAAAGTTGATTCCAGTGTTAATCAAAAAGGGTAGCTGAAGCATTTCATTTCAAAGAGATCAAAGTTTTTTCAGTTTTAAGGAATTCAAGCAATGCAAATTTTTCAAATCCAGTTTAAAGCCTCTGCTGTTTAAAAGGTGAGTAAGCCATCTTTCACTAATATATTTGATTTAAACCTGATAAGTGCGATATAATGGCTAAGGAAATTTTGATGCATGAATGGATTTTAGTGAATGCATGGATATAAATATAGATGATTGTGTATATGACCTTTCTGTTGTTTCCCAGAACCTAGAATCTACATTTAAATTCATAAGCTTAAAGAAGTGAAATCTGTTGAATGAGATTTTCTGAGATGAAGATTTCTTTGCATGAAAGTATAAATAAAAAAATCTTTATTAGTACATATGGGTTTATAATTTGCATGGTTGTAAACTCTGCTTCTTGTTACAGGGTCTAAATTTTTGATAAATTTCGTTTTCTCTACCACTGATTTCTGTTAAGATTAAATTTACAAACAAGAAGAGTTTGATTTGTTATAGTTTAAATCTCTGAAATGAATTTAAGAAATTAATTGGTTGAAAAGAGAAAAAAAGAAGTGACAGTGAAGATTCTTTTAATCTTGTTAAAAATCAAACATTGATAATTGTTGTTTCAGGAATATAACATGAATCTTCATTGTGAAATTTGGTTTTTAGAGTGAGAATCAAAAATTCTAATTGAATTCAGAGTGATATATTGGGGTTTGATCAGAATATGGGTTATGTGCATTTGTGGGTGATCGGAGTATTGTGGAGGGTTGGGGTTTTCGCCTGAGTTAGCTGGATGATCTAGAATGCTGGCAAAAATGGTAGATGGGTGGACAATCCACCGTGGCAGCGGCGGTAGGTTACAGTGGTTTTTAACCCTAGATTTGGGGAGAGCAAATTCGCAGGTCACTGCAGCAACTCCGGTGATCGAGTTGCACGAAACCTTGGATAAAGGCAACGTGGAAGCTCGGGAAGGTGTGGCCGAGGTCGCAGCAACTTCTGGTGGTTGGTGTCGTGGTTTCGGCCAATTTTCTGATGATGGGTGTTTTTTTTCGAGTTTGATCGTGATATCTCGATCTTAATTTGGGGTTTGTAGAGAAATTTGGGTGATCGGAATCAAATGGGTGTGGCGTCGGTGACTTGTCAAGGGTAGTCGTGGTGGCCGGAGTTTCGGCGATCGCTGGTGCATATGCACAGCGAGTTCTGGTGTCAGTGGTTGAGGAGGAAGTTGGGACTCGGGTTGAAGCTCGGGACCGTGGGATATTCACTCGAGTTTAAACTCGAGTAGCTCGTGAGATTTGAAGTAAGATTACAGTTTAAGTTGCTTCAGGGTTAAAGAATTTTAAAAAAAATAAATAAATTCAATTATTGAATTAGGGGAGAAGCTCGAACTCGGGTGAGTTCTCGTGATTGCTTGCGTATGACTCGGGTTTTGGGTTAATTCTACTCGGGTTAAAATTGACGTTGCCCAGCTGTTAAGAATATTTAAGAAACTATTAAACCTTATCTAAAGGTGTTGTTCCAAGGACTTAATTGTTGTCAAATTGAAGTATTTAGATAATTATAAATGGGTTAGTCCTATGTGTTATTTTTAGGGGATAAATTAAACGATGAAATTTGATAAAGTATTAATTATTTAATAAGTGAGGTTAATTGATTTATGTTATCAACTGAGGAAACAATAAATTAATTAAATCATTAAATAATTAATAAAGGTTAAGTAATTTGAGTATTCAAATTTTAAGAATTGATTTGATAATATGATTGGTTAATAATTAAAGGTTTAGTTAATTTATGTATGTGATTAATTATGGATAATTAATCAATGTAAGTAAATATAGGATAATTGATTAGGGTAATTAAGCGATAAATTATCCAGTTGTAATTAATGAAACGAATGTGATTTATTAATTTGATAATTAATTAAAGATAGACACTTGGAAATAGATTAAGTATGATTTCTTAATAAGATTGGTAAGTGTAATTACTTAGTGAAGTAATTGATGGGTAAATTACTTAGGAGAAGTAATTAAGGATTCATTACTCAGTATAATTAATTAAAGAATTAATTAAGAAGTTAATTAATTAAGGTAAGTAATAACAGGAGTTTTGATTGCCGTTTATGGTTGATAAGGCTGATTAATGAAATTAATGAAGTAATTAAGGGTAAATTTCTGAATTGTTTAAGGACAATTAATCAAGGATGATTAATCTAGAAGGATAATTAAAAGAATATTAGTTAATTGACTTGTAATTAATTGTTTAAGTAAAGATAATCAAAGTGAATAAAGATTTATATTTAATTTAACTAGAGATAAATTAAATAAATTTTGGAAATGATCCATCTTGCATATGAATGATTGAATGCAGATTAATTATCTTGAATTGATTGATATCTGTGATATGAAATACTTTTGTAATACGATATGTTGGGTTGAACAGTGATAGTGTGGTTTTCTATAATGAATACTATGTAAAGTGACATCCGGTGTTTAAAAGTAAATTGTATTCACTTGAATAACTTGGGATCAAATGACATTGGATTCGAAGAGACCGGAGTCGAGTATTGTTTAATATCGGAAACCACTTCGATTCTTTATAATTTGATGTGTGGAATCAATAGAATGAAATGGAATGATTTAAGTGAATTGGACCATTTATTCTAAATTTTGGAGCTTAGAAACTGATGTGTGAAATAGGTGATGTCTATAACAACTTGTGGAGTTGTAAATTGATGTAAGTTACCCCGGGTTTATATTAGTTATATACTTTTGTATTTCATGTTAGATGGGTTTACTCACGCTGGTTTCCAGCCTGACCCGGGTGTTACTTTGATGTAATGCTCGGGTCAGACCGAGTATTACAGATTTCCAGGTAAGGACGTTCTGGAGCTCAGGAGGCGAGCTGGATAGCAGGAACGTATGGAGCGTGCCCGCTGTATAAATTATAGTTGTATATCTGGACATGTTGTTTTAAACTGTCCAATGTTGTATAAATATTGTAGTTCTGATGTATAAACGTACAAGTGAATTGATACAGTTCTTCTTTGTAAAACTGTTATTTATGTGATATTATGTTTTGATCCGCTGCGAATGTGAGGTTTTCTGTGTTTTGGTGTTTATGCTTCTTCTTTTTTCTCTTTCTTCTTTTCACTAACTATCTGGAATTTTCGGGTTTGAAATTTCTGGGTCGTTACACTTAGTTAGTTAAACTAAATAAGATAATATGTTGATTAGGGGATTGAGATTTGATTTTAATCAAGGTAGTCCTGCCATTAAAACAAACTAATCAAAAGGAGTGTTTTAAAATGAATTAGAGGAGAGATAATATGGGAAAGAGGTCATTCCTATATTTACTCCCATAACCGTGTATAATGTACACGTTCATTTTCATTATAAATTTTTATAATAGAGGTCAGCCACCATTAACAAGGAAAAGGGGAGAAGAAACTAAGAAGAGCTAAAGGAAAAGCAAATTCGAAAAAAATCCATTCAAATCTCAAGCTCCTTAATCTCTAAAGCAAAGGTGAATAATGCTTATATTCTAATTTTTATCGGTTACGGTTTTAAGGTGAAATCCAAATATTTTGCACTGAGTTTCCATGTTTTTGAATGATAAAATGATTATATAAACATGTTGATGATTTTTGTATGTTCATATAGATTTTATGACATGTTTTGAAAAGAAAACCCTATTAAATGATATTCAATTACCTTGTGAATTTTTATATAGATCTAAAATGATGTTTTAAGAAGGGTTTCAATTTTCTGATTTTTCTGAATTAACGTGGAATTTATATGAATTTTCTAGTGAAGAAAATGGTATTTTGGATTATAAAATTATTTACGGGAAAATAATTTATTAATTGGGTTCGAATATTTCATATATTGGAAAACGTATATAAAATGATTTTTTGAAATTTTTCCTAAGTGGTTTAAGGGTTAAATAAAATTATTTAAGAAATGGGACTTAAATGTTTTATACAAATAAAAGAGGAGAAATGGGACTTCGTTGGATTTCGATTAAGTCAAATGGCTTAAAAGAAAATGGTTTCGATTTGGTTGCACTCCTGTTTTTAAGTGAATGCTTTCGACTAGGTCGAAACATTTAGCCGTCGCCTTTTCTTTACCTTTCGACCCAGATGGTTTCAAAGGGGACCTTTTGTTTTCTAAAAATTGTCCGCCTCTCTAATGCTTTCAAAGGGATGGTTTCGACACCATCACTTCATTACTTAGGAAATGATTTCGAAGTAGATGCTTTCGACTTAAATGTTTTAAGAATCTTTTTCTATAAGTATAACCCAAATGGTTTCGAAAGAGGTAGTTTTAAAAGGTTTCAAAATAGATGCTTTCGACTATAATGGATTTCTGATTCTTTTGCTGTACTTGAATGCATAATACAAATGTTTTAAATCGAAATATTTAAAGGGTTTCGAAGTAGATAACTTCGAATGGTTTCGAAAGGTTTCCACTTTTTTAAAATTGAACCTAAAGGGCTTTCAAAAGAGTTTAGTTTGATGCTTTCGAAAGATTTTATGAATGATTTCAAAAGGGGTGGTTCCCCAGGGTTTTGACAAAGATGAAAAGGAAGGTTTTTCCTTATGTTTTCAAAAGGCAAGGTTTAATTGGTTTTAAAGGTGGATGTCATATATTTTAAAGCTTTTAAAGGAAAGGCTTTTTTATAGGTTTCGAAGGAGTTACCTCCAACGTTTTTGAAAAGGGTACTTCCAATGGCTTCGAAGGTGTTACTTTCAATAGTTTTGAAAAGGTTTTGAATAAAGGTTACGAATAAAATGAATAGGCAGATAGCCTAAGTGTTTTAAGTTATAAAGGACTTTAACTTATTTAAAAGGATAATTAATCCTTATTGAACATCATCAACACTACTTTGAGTAAATTATATATAACATGGAAAAAATAGCAAAAGGCAAAGCTAAAGATACATTTTCCTTGTATATGTATGATTTGACAGACTAAATCATTTTGAAAAGGTTTTCAGGGAAAATTTAAAGGGTAGTTAACCCTAAGAAAATTCCGACAGTTGGATCTTTTAAATTCAGACAGTTAGTCCATTTTGAGGGCAGTCGTCCCAAGGACAGTTAGTCTAGTTAAAAGCAGTTAGCCCAGATTATGAATAGTTAGTTCATTTGTTAGCACAACGAATCTTATTACTTCTTAAGGACATTTAGTTCATCTTTTTTCCTGTTTTTAGCATAATGGATCTTGCTATATTATTATTAACCGGTTCGGTTGCAGGAAAGGATTTGCAAAAAATATGTTTTGAAAAGAGATATTAGTGAGGGGAAAACCGTTCCGCTAAGCGACATAGTCTCACTAAATATTAGTAAACAGAGATGTAACAGAATTATTCATACCAGGCTTTAAGTCTGACTCAAACTTTTTCTTTCCACTTAAAATCTCGGGTGCTCAAAATTTGACCTAAGTAGACTGAGGGTTTAGGTTTTTAGGTTTTAGCAAATTTTGATGAATAAGCTTCCGACGTAGAGCAGGTGGCTGACAGATAGCTAAATTAGGGATTCTATTCTTTTTGTTTGTTTCCGCTATGTATTAAGACAGTTATGTCTATATTGGTTTGACCATCCAATGGGTCATCTTCATATGTCACTCTTGACGTATTATTGTAAATTATAATTGATCATTGCCTGGGAATACGTTTGGGGATTTTTTATAACTTGGATATGATTTTATTTGAAAAGTAATCACTGTAACTATTGTTTTTTTAAATCTGTGGTTTTGTTCATATTCAAGTGCTTCTTATATTACAGATTATCATTACCGTATTTTGTCACTAGAAGTTAATACTGTAGATGACTACAGCATCCATAGCGCTTAGCTTTTGGCCTCCAAAATATGTGATTTTACAGAAACCCCCTCTCTTTATGCATAAAGGGCAACCATAAATGACAGGCCCGTCCCTCTCTTGATCCAGGCCCAATACACCCCTATGGGATCAGGAGTGCACCAATTAATCCCTTGGCCCTCCACCGATGGCACGGGTACCACCACTAAGATGCTTATACCTCAAGTCTCGAGCTTTGTTTACTGCTCGGAGGCACTCAAAAACCAATTGACATTCCGTTGAAGGAGAGCGGCATGTCTAGGTCCCTGTGCATGGCCATCTCTTGGTCATTGTTGATAACGAGACTTGGCCCACGCATAGCATGTCTCCTTAAATAGGCATGAACATCCATTACCGGGGTTTCATGCCCCACTCTACCTCGGGCCTCAACGGTGTTCAAAATGTCGTAAGCATTAGTGGGGAAGGTTGAAAAGGTGTCAGCTGGACCACTAAAGTGGGTGGTGGAAAAAAATTCACGGTTATCTAGGCATCCAACCTCATCCTTAATTCATTTACCTTATAGGCTAGAGTTCCCTTTGAAAGAGGGGGCTATGCGGTAGGATCGTGTAATATGGAATAATGAAATAGTCTAGGTAGATAAAGTAGGTAAATGCAAGGAGACACCAAGACTTTTATACTGGTTCGGACCTCTCATCCTACGTCCAGTCCCTAAGCTTCTCTTAGGAATTTCACTAACTAACACCCTCACTTCACCCGGAGGAATAGGTTTACAACTTACCCGAACAACCGAACGGGATTTCTTGCCTCAACTACCGAAGAGGACTTCAACTCAATTACTAAAATACAATATTCGACTTGTTGTGTTCTTGTCAACACTAATTAGTCTAATGTAGTACAATATTCCTATAATCTTATCCTCGAGAATATGCAATGTGTTTGTGAAGATTTAGGAAATGTGAATTGCTATGAATCAAAAGAATGTTATAAACAAAAACGGTGATTCAAGCAATAGGTTGGTGATTGCTTTGAGAATATCTAGAGAATATGAACAAGAGAATAGTAAGATTAAAGCAAGAGAATTCGGTGAATTAAATGATGTTAGAATCATGTATATATACTTGTAGAAGAGGTGCATAAGTTGTCAAAGGTTGCAAACAAGAGATGCTTCCATTTCCATTGATGAATGGTTGCAACTCTTGGGAAGAAGAAGGTGTCTTTTCAGAGAAAATTCGCAGGTTTAAATTCAGTCGACTGAGCAGGAGATTCAGTCGACTGAAAATGTGAAGAAAAATTTTCAGGAACAATTTCAGTCGACTGTGCAGGTAATTCAGTCGACTGAAACTGTGCTTTTTTGTATATGTGTATAGTTTCAGTCGACTGGCCATGTCTGTTCAGTCGACTGAAGTATGTGAATGAAGTTTGTATGAATTGTGTTCTAACGTTCGTGCAAATCTCTTGAGGATAGATATAACAAATAATCTAGACTAAGACACATAGGAAAATCATACTAATGTTTATACTTTGGTCTTCATCTATCTTCTTCTAGCTTTTGCATTCTCTTCCTTATTTGTTGAAGCTTATTGTCATTGATCAAAATCTTCGTGTATCAACATTCTCCCCCTTTTTGATTGATGACAATACTATTCTAGAAATGTATATACTTACTTTCTCCCCCTGAATGTATGCACTGTCTTTTCTACAAAACAAAGTTAGTACCATAGATTTTCTCCCCCTTTGTCATCGACAAAAAGGAAGAACTAATAGCAGTAATAATATATCAAAACAATCACTAAATCATAAAGAATATAAGCATGAATTAAGAGAAATAAAAATGTTATGACAGACAAGCATAAAATAGCTATTTATACAAGCCATTAGAAAGTTTAAAAATAGACATCAAAATAACAAAATCACTCATCCTTATCCCAGTCATATGAACCTTCCCTTCCAGTTGGTTCACGTATGACGGGTCCTCCTATTGGTGGTCTAGGTGCTCTTCCTCCTTGGCCACAACTAGCTCCGCTTGCGCTGCTACTTGTATGCTCTTCGGATGTCGTCCATGTAAACGTGGGTGCCGGACGTTTGCCGCGAGATGTTGAAGCAGTAGTGGTGCTTGAGCATGAGATTGCATCCCAAAGCTTGTTGAAGAATCCTTTGATTTTATCAAGCTTATGATCTACCTTTTTAAGACGAGTGTCAAGAATTTGTTGATTTCTTGACAATATCCCCAAGGATTGGTTGGAAGTGAAGCTTGGGTCAACAAGACGAATTTCATCATCTTGCTCGAGATGTTCTTCGTGGCGAGGTTGAGGAGGTGGTTGTTGTTGTTGTTGTTGTTCCTGATGCCTTGCTTCCCATTCGGCAAGTGATATTATGCGAGGAGGTCGAGATGGGAGTTGCATTAGGCTTATGGTCCGATGGTTAATCTGATGGACCATTGTATTCTCTGATTCAGGTAATGGCGTATCGACATTTAGGAGAAGTCGCATGATGTACTCTCCAAAGTAAATAGTCCTCATTTTGCCATTGTTGAAAGTGAGAAACTCATCAAGAATAAGCTGTACCCAATTAACTTGTATATTGCCAAAAATAGCATATAGTGCTCGATAGTTATTTTGGTAGACAATTTCGTACGATCCCGTACGAGGTGTAATTGTTCTCATTAGGGCTTTATGGAGAATTCTCGCCATAGGTCGAAGGGAGGTGGACTTAAAATCCCTAAAGTTGATATTATCCTCCATAAATCGATGGTTGATGTTGTCACGAATGTGTGGATTGAATTCTATCTCCTCGATCTTTCTTCCAACATTTGGGGACTCTAAAATGTGTGCTATTCTATCCAAGGAGAACCAAACTTTCTTTCCACACACCATACTCCAAACACTATTGTTTGGATTTCTTGGAGTTTGGTGTCCAAGATTAAGATTAGCGTAAAATAATTTTACCATTACATGATTAATGGCATGATCATTTCTTTTTAAGTCTAGAAGTGGAGTCAAACCTGCCGGATCTGTTAATGCTTGAAGGTTGTAGGTTTGAAAGCTTTGAAAATCAACGAAAGAATGCTCAAAAATTCGAGAATTCTTCATCTTGTTCCATCGGGTGACAGCAATTCCATCATAAAGCCATTGTGCAATTTGAGCATCAATTGGTTCGGAGGATGAAGAAGATGAGGCTCTTGATCTTTTTGGTGCCATTTTGGTGAGAATTGATTTGATTTTGAGGAATTTGATAGCTAGGGTTTCGAATAGATTTGGGGAGGAAGGTTTGTAGGGGGTAAAAATGAATAGGTATGGTAAAATTTGGTGGTTAAAAAGGGGAAATTCTGCCTGGGAAGTAGCGTTCAGTCGACTGAATGTTCTGTTCAGTCGACTGAATCAAAGGCCGAAGTGTTCTGTGATATATTCAGTCGACTGAGCAGTAGTTTTAGTCGACTGAATTTTGGTACAAAAACTTTGCTGTTGAATTTTCAGTCGACTGTGCAGATGGTTTCAGTCGACTGAACTGTGCATAAGTGATTTTCTGTCATAGTTTCAGTCGACTAAGCAGGGGAATTCAGTCGACTGAACATACGATGTTTGCTATTTTAGTTAATTTTTGAATTTTAAACAATTTATTTAAAGGAATAGTTACAAAAATGTTGATGTATTATCATACAGAATTTTAACTATTTCTTTGGAGATGACTTGGAGAATTCTTTCCTTCATTCTTCATGTAATTTATATCCCATGAATTCGGACTATATTGAGGAGTCTTAGGAGACATCCAAGGATTCACAGGATCAACCAGTGTACGATAAGATGAAGATGGATCAAGTGAGCTAACAGGGCGAGGTAGAGGTTCAGCCACTTGATTCTTCTTTGATCCACAAAAGCGTAAACCGATTTGTTCTAGAAAACTCAAACGTCGTGCTGTAACTTTTTGCTCAAAGTATAGCTCTCGTTGAAGATCCATTTGTTGTTGTTGAAAGTGATGAATTTCATCAATCTTTCTTTTTGTGTCAGGTGAAATAAAGAGTCCACTTTTCGCCTTTTACGATTCTGGTGTGAAACCAGTACGATAATTTTCCCATTTGTAAACCGGCTCATGTGCTGGTGTTGGTGTGGGAAGTTTTGGCGATTTGGAGTGTTATCAACTGACGAGGTGATATTGATCGGAGAGAAGGAGTTGTTTGACGACATTTTATATTGAAATTGTTTAAGCTTTTAATCGTAAAATCGAGATGAATAATAAAAAAATTAGAATTTATTTATAGTAGAATTTTACTAAACAACTAATGGTTATAATTTATTTAGATTTTTAACCGCATAATGATTTAATGGTTAGGAGAATTTTGTTAGAAAAGTAGGGTTCTTATTAAAAATTCAGTTTTTAAAATGAGTGGTCTACAAATTATATAATGTAGCATATAACATTTCCGAAAAATATTTGATATGTTCATTCAGTCGACTGAACAGATTATTTTAGTCGACTGAAATGAGTGAATATTTCAAATGCATCTCTAATTGATATCTTTAAAGGATATTATACCTAATTCTCGTCGAAGTTTTATAAAGGAGTTTTCTAATAGAGGTTTAGTAAATATATCGGCAGTTTGATTTTCGGTAGAAATATGTTCTAAATTAATCATTCCTTTTTCGATATTGTCACGTAAAAAAATGGTGACGAATATCTATATGTTTTGTACGAGAGTGATTAACAGGATTTTTTAGATAAGTTTATTGTACTTGTATTATCACAATATATTGTAGAATTTGTTAAATTTATATTAAAATCTTTAAGTGTTTGTTGCATGTATATAACTTGAGTGCAAGCTAAAGCAGCTGATATATATTCGGCTTCGCATGTGGAGAGGGAGACGCAATTTTGTTTTTTACTAAACCAAGATACAAGTGATTTTCCAATGAAATGGCAAGTACCACTTGTACTTTTTCTATCCGTTCGGGATCTACCAAAATCAGCATCACTGAATGATACTAACTCAAATGAACATTCTTTTGGATAGAAAAGACCGAAATCTTTAGTTTGATTAAGATATCGCATTATTCGTTTTACCGCTCTTAAGTGTGAATCTTTAGGACCGGATTGAAAACGTGCACACAAACAAACACTCATCATTATGTCAGGTCTACTAGCGGTTAAGTAGAGCAAAGAACCTATCATACTTCTAAACAATTTTTGATCAACACTTCTGCCATTTTCATCTCGCTCGAGATGTGTAGTAGTACTCATAGGAGTAGGTTTAGCAGAAGTGTTTTCCATGCCGAATCGTTTTATTAAATTATCACAATATTTTTCTTAGTTTATAAAAATTCCATTTGTTAATTGTTTGATTTGAAGTCCGAGAAAATAAGATAGTTCTCCCATATGAGACATTTCGAACTCATTAGTCATTATTTTTGAAAATTCTTTACACAAATTTTCATTTGTTGAACCAAAAATAATATAATCTACATAAATTTGAATTATTAAAATATCTTTGGCAGTATTTTTAATAAACAGTGTTTGATCGACTTTTCCAAATTTAAATCCTGAGTTTAATAAATAACTTTTAAGTCTTTCATACCAAGCACGAGGAGCTTGTTTAAGACCATATAGTGCTTTTTTCAATTTAAATACATGATCCAGATATTTTTCATGTATAAATAACGGAGGTTGTTCTACATATACATTCTCTTTAATAAAACCATTTAAAAATGCACTTTTAACATCCATTTGGTAAAGTTTAAAATTGTGATAACAAGCAAAGGCTAATAGTATACGTATTGCTTCCAATCTTGCAACAGGAGCAAATGTTTCTTCAAAATCAATACCTTCTTCTTGATTATACCCTTGTGCTACTAGTCTTGCTTTATTCCTTGTTATATTACCTTGTTCATCTACTTTATTTTTGTAAATCCATTTTGTTCCAATTACAGATTGATTATTCGGACGGAGAACTAATTCCCAAACATTGTTACGTTCAAATTGATTTAATTCTTCTTGCATTGCGATAATCCAATAATCATCTGTTGATGCTTCTTTTGGATTTTTAGGTTTTATAGATGAAATGAAAGCTACACGACCCATTTGATTTAGTTGATTTCTTGTTCTAACTTGAGAATTTATTTCTCCTATTATATTTTGAGTTGGATGATCTCGTAATATTCTAGGAGGAGATCTTAGTTCATTATTATTTTCAAGGTTTATTTCTTCTATATTTATCAATTCTTCATCATCTTTTATATTTAAATTTTTATTAAAGTTTTCATCAAAAGATATATGTAAAGATTCTTCAAGTAAGTTTGTTCGTTTATTAAATACTCGATATGCTTTGCTTCGTTCAGAATATCCTACGAAAATTCCTTCATCGGCTTTTGAATCGAATTTTTCTAGTTGATCTTTTGTATTTAAAATAAAACATTTTGATCCAAATATTTTAAAATAAGATATATTTGGTTTTTTATTATTGAATAGTTCATAAGAAGTATTTTTAGTTAATGGTCTAATTGAAATTCTATTTAATACATAACATGCAGTAGCAACTGCTTCTGCCCAAAAATGTTTTGGTAGAGAACATCCATTTAACAATGTTCTCGCGCATTCTTGTAATGTTCTATTCTTTCTTTCTACAACTCCATTCTGTTGAGGAGTTCTAGGAAAAGATAAATTATGATTAATTCCTTTCTTTTTACAAAATGTTTCAAAATCTTCATTTTCGAATTCGCCTCCATGATCACTTCGAATATTTTTAATTTTCAAGTTTTTAATATTTTGGATTCTTTTGACAAATGTTTTAAAATGCTCAAAAGTGTTACTTTTATTTTTCATAAAAATAGTCCATGTATATCTTGAAAAATCATCAATAATTACAAATACGTATCGACTATGATTAATGGATTGAACTTGTGTTGGTCCGAATAAGTCCATATGTAGTAATTCTAATGGTTGTAAAGTTGAAATAGTTTTCTTAGATTTAAAAGATGATTTCGTTAATTTCCCTTTTTGACAATCATCGCAAAAATTATTTATTTTAAAATTTATTTTGGGTAATCCTCTTACTAATTCGTTTTTAGAAAGTTTTCTAATAGTTTTAAAATTTATGTGACAAAATCTTTTGTGCCATAACCAAGGATCATTGTCTTTGGCAAGTAAACACATACTTGAATTATGATTAATACTCATATTTAGAACATAAATATTTCTATCTCTGTTTCCTTCAAATATAAGATTTTGGTCTTGATCAAAAATACTACAATTATTATTTGAGAAAGTTATTTTAAAACCTTTGTCACATAATTGACTTATGCTAAGTAGATTATGTTTTAAATTTTCAACTAATGAAACATTTGTTATAAAAGGTAAATTTGATGTACCGTAATTTTTCACATCTCCTTTGCCAATGATATAGCCTTTTGAATTGTCTCCGAAGGTAACCGAGCCACCATCAAAGTATGTGATGTTTGTAAGCATATCTTTGTCTCCGGTCATGTATTTTGAACAACCACTGTCTAATATCCATTTCTTCTTTTTAAGTGGGACCTGAAAATAAATATGATATTATTGGTACCCACTTTTTAATAGGGTCCTAAGAAGTTAGAGTTTTAGGAAACCAAACCCAGTTTGGTTTAGTGTCTTTTTTATAAATATAGTTTTTATTATGATGAACATTATCCATAAATGTTCTAATATATTTATTTCTTATTAATACATTGTTAGTTTTTGGTACCCAAATTGTAACTACTTTGTTTTGTACTTTTGTTTTAATAGGTTTCTTAATTTTTTGTTGTTTTGAATCCATATTCCTTTTAAAATTTGTATTTTTCTTTTCAGGAATTTTTCACTCCTTATTATATCTTAATCCATGTTTATTTGAAGAGAATTGAGAATTTTCTAAAATCTTAGATAAATTTCTCTTCCTTTGTTAAAGTTAGAAACATTTTTAGTGATGTTCTCTAATCTAGTTTGAAGACTATTATTTTCTAACTCAACTTGTCTAATTTTAGTTTTTCAATCATGATTTTCAGAAATAATTATATCATTCTTTAATTTTTGAGTTTCAATTTCTTGACTTAAAAGTGATAATTGAGTTTCCGAATTTGAATAAGATTCTTGAACTTTTTCAAGTTCTTCAAGAATTTTCTTTTCATTATTTAACGTATCTCTCTCAAACTCAGCTTTGTTTTGTTTTTCACGAATTTCCTTAATTTTCTTTTTAAGAATTTTTATTGTGCTTAAGAGTTCAGTGTTTACTTCAATTAAATCGTCGAAAGTTAAATTATTTACCTCAGATTCTTGAGCCATGAAGCATACATTTGCCTGTTCATTGTCACTATCACTATCATTTTCGGATGAAGATGAACCTGAATCGTCCCATGTTACAGAAAATGCCTTCTTTTTGAATTTATCCTTCTTGTTTCTGTTGTTGAAGTTTTTCTGATTTTCCTTCATTTGTTCTTGACAATCTTTTTGCATATGTCCTTTCTTATGACAATTGAAGCATTCTATATTTGAGGATGATGGTTTGTTCAAGAAATTCTTTTTGATTCCGATTTTGTTTCCTTTTCTATACTTTAGGAATTTCTTGAAATTTTTGGCTATAGATGCTAGATCCTCATCTTCAGACTCTGATTCTTCCTTTTCCGCATGAAAAGCAATATTCTTTCTTTCTTAAGCTTGATCCTTTTTGGCTTGCATATTTACTTCATACGACATAATATTTCCAATCAATTCTTCTGGTTTCGTTGTAGATAAATCATTTGCTTCATCGATTGCTAGTACTTTTCTCTCTCATTCATCAGTGAGTGAATTTAGAACTTTAGACACAATGTCAAAGTCCGTGTATCTTTCTCCTAGTCCGATTAGAGCATGATGAATGTGTTGAAATCTTAAGTACATGTCATTGATGGATTCATTTTGTCGCATTCTAAAGTTTTGGAATTGATTCTTCAGCATGGATATCTTTGTTTGTTTAACCTTGTTTGTGCCTTCATGTATGACTTTAAGAGTTTCCCATATCTGATATGCAGTAGTACGTATGCTCACACGGTTGAATTCATTTCTATCCAGGGCGCAAAATAGCATATTCATAGCTTTGGCATTTGCACTAGCTTCATTCTTTTGAATTTGTGTCCATGTAGGATAATCGGTTGTGGGTACAACAAACTCTGCTTGAGTAGCATTCCAGGCTTCAAAACTTGTTGCTTGCGTATAAATCCTCATCCTTGTAGCCCAATAGTTATAATTTAGTCCATTGAATAGAGGAGGTCTTTGGGTAGATTGTCCTTCCGCAAATGTAGAACTATAGGCAGATGTTGTGCTTGTACTTGCGTTATTTTCCATATTATCAATATGTCTAATAACGGTGTTATGGTTATAGGACAACCTCGCTCTGATACCAATTGAAAGAGGGGCCTATGCGGTAGGATCGTGTAATATGGAATAATGAAATAGTCTAGGTAGATAAAGTAGGTAAATGCAAGGAGACACCAAGACTTTTATACTGGTTCGGACCTCTCGTCCTACGTCCAGTCCCTAAGCTTCTCTTAGGAATTTCACTAACACCCTCACTTCACCCGGAGGAATAGGTTTACAACTTACCCGAACAACCGAATGGGATTTCTTTCCTCAACTACCGAAGAGGACTTCAACTCAATTACTAAAATACAATATTCGAATTGTTGTGTTCTTGTCAACACTAATTAGTCTAATGTAGTACAATATTCCTATAATCTTATCCTCGAGAATATGCAATGTGTTTGTGAAGATTTAGGAAATGTGAATTGCTATGAATCAAAAGAATGTTATAAATAAAAACAGTGATTCAAGCAATAGATTGGTGATTGCTTTGAGAATATCCAGAGAATATGAACAAGAGAATAGTAAGATTAAAGCAAGAGAATTCGGTGAATTAAATGATGTTAGAATCATGTATATATACTTGTAGAAGAGGTGCATAAGTTGTCAAAAGTTGCAAACAAGAGATGCTTCCATTTCCATTGATGAATGGTTGCAACTCTTGGGAAGAAGAAGGTGTCTTTTCAGAGAAAATTCGCAGGTTTAAATTCAGTCGACTGAGAAGGAGATTCAGTCGACTGAAAATGTAAAGAAAAATTTTCAGGAACAATTTCAGTTGACTGAAACTGTGCATTTTTGTATATGTGTATAGTTTCAGTCGACTGGCCATGTCTGTTCAGTCGACTGAAGTATGTGAATGAAGTTTTTATGAATTGTGTTCTAATCTTCGTGCAAATCTCTTGAGGATATATTTAACAAATAATCTAGACTAAGACACATGGAAAAATCATACTAATGTTTATACTTTGGTCTTCATCTATCTTCTTCTAGCTTTTGCATTCTCTTCCTTATTTGTTGAAGCTTATTGTCATTGATCAAAATCTTCGTGTATCAACACCCTTGTTAGTCAAGCTTTAGAGCACCACATCTCATTCCTAGACCTAGGGATGGGGTTGGTAGCACTACCAACCATGTTACGGTAGTTCATGTTCATTAGAGTTAATGGGTTCGTTCTTACCATTAGGATTCAACATGATGAAATATGAAAAGAGTGCAAAGGAGAATAAGTGAAGAAAAGCGAGAGCTTTGAGGGGAGGCTCTTCTTCTAGTGCTAAAATTTTGACTAATAAATTAACCAACCTTGGAATTAAACTAACACAACTGTGAAAGCAAAGGTTACTTGCTAACACAAGGTTTTAAAATGTAAAATGAGGTTGAAACCAACAAATTAAAGTAAATAACAAATAATATAGAGTGGTTCAGTCAAACTTGCCTAAGTCCACGATGAAGATCCTTACTATGTTTCTATCTTATAATTATAATGAATTACAAGAAAATAATAAGAAATTACGCAGTTAAGACAAAAAGTTCCTAATCTTAAGAGCGTTGAGAGGATTTCCATGATGGAAATGTGTAATTTGAGCATAAAAGATCAATGTTTCAACCCCTTTAATGTTGCCTGGCATAGGGTATTATAATAGTTGATAGATGATGGATGCCTTGCATAGAAAAACATGTGGGATGCATGCCTGATCATTGATTCGTTAGCATAGCTGATGGAAGAAAGGTGTAAATGTAGTTTGGAATGTGTGGTCGAGAAGTATGCCAATTGTCCCTTCATGCAAGGCGGATGATTTATATTTAATGGCATATAATGTTGGCTGCGTGCTACAGGAGTAGGCATACTTTTGGCAGATCCACTACAGTAACCAGTATGGCTGGTTGTATGGCTTGTCATTTACTTTTACATGTCCACGTGGCAGGGCAGATAAGTAGCTTTTTTCAAGTTAAGATGGTCGGTCGGTTGTTGACGATGCTTGTTTAAGGAAAGTTGAATGTTGCTGAGGAATAAGTTGTAAGGAATGTGTCAAGCCAGTCATGGAATGACAAGATAGGCTTTCTAGGACCCCTTAAAGGAAGGTCATGACGAAGTCGGGCCAAAGACGGGTCACGCTTGAGATGGGCATTGTCTGATGAGTTGGTTGTTGAAACTGTCTAGAGTCGAGCCAACTAGCAATAGACCTAGAGGGTTGCAGAGTAGATGAGCCGGTTTGGGTCCAAACCGAGTTTGGGCTAGCATGGACTGTCCAGGCTTAGATGAATTGCGCTAGCATGGATTGTGTCGGGCTATGCTTAATCGGCTTATTAATTATACTTACGAGAAACTTGAGCAACAGTAGTGTTATCATAAATAATGTTCTAAATATTAAACCATATTTAGTGTTTTATTTGCTGATTTTTATTTTTATTTTACGTTGTATTATATATCATTATAAGAACAATGCTATATTAGTTACAATATTATTGTTCACTCAAAACATTTAATGATATAATTTATTATCAATTTAAATGACATGCGTTTAATTATAAATTTGATATAAAATAATTCATCATATTTAATGATACATATACACACAAATCATATACATATGGTTTTTAAATTTAAACAATAAATCTCTAGATAATAAGTAATAAAATAATTTTATTATAATATTATTTATAATACTTTTTCAAATTTAATATATCATAAATTGGCATTTACTTAAATGGTTATAATTCGATTTAATTAAAATTATCAATTATTCGAATTAAATGAATAATGGTTTAACATATCAATCTTGATCAATAGTGTTGATATATAAATATTTAATGATAATATTAAAATTATAATGTCTAATTCATGGTACTATAAATAAGTATATATGATTTACTATTAAATAATATAGTTCTTAATAATTAATTATGTACTCACTAATGCAAGTTGTGCATAAAATGGAGCTAATATGTGTGAGTTATACTAGTTTGAATATTCAAAGATCGAATTGTAATTTTGTAAAAGTTGAGGGCTTTCTGAGAAAATTACCTTCCTCATTCAAATCCTAGCTGCCATACTGCTTTGACTTGGCTCGGTTTTACGCACTACTATAGATAATCGAAGAAGTCACTACCGCCTCCACTACACCCCCTACGCTGAGTCGAGTTAGTCTATATCACCAGATCCATGCTCGATACCATTTCCAAAAACCCTAATTTTTTATGTCAATGCCGATATTGTGCCTCACCTTCACCTTGAGTTATTAGAATAACTTCTGATGATGGCAAATTTTCCCTCCATTAAGTCAATCATGTTAACGTTGACATTGTTGCCTCCGGTATAGATTAAGATGCACACTGAGAAATCAAATGTGCATATAGTAACATGCGAGTGATATGCATGCATAGTCAACGGTGAATTTTCTCAAAAAAATTAAGAGAATTAATTTAAAAATAATTTTATAAATCTATTTTAGTCAAAATAATTTTAAAAACTTTCCTCGATAATCTAATGGTTGAATACACCTTAACCTATTTGCTTCTACTATAAGAGAGCAATTCTCAAATTCAATGATGGGGTTGCAAAGTCCAGCATTAAGATATGATTTAATACTCAGGAGAAATAAAAAATTTATATGCATTTTGGAAGATGGCCTCTAGGTATATTTATAGCATTAATAGGCTATGCAAAATATCTTATCTAAATTTAAAATTCAAGGTATGACCCATTATAAGTGAAATCTTATCTAGGGCTGCAATTAGAAACGAGAACCACAAAACCGAACTGACCTGAAAAGACCCGAACTCAAACCGAATTCGATGGGTTTCAAGTCAGGTCTAGGTGTTAAAAAGTACAATAATGACCCGATCAACCCGAATCGACCCGTCCCGAAAGACCCGACCAAAAAACATTGAAATACACACATTTTTAGTGTTATTACCCAACCCGAACCGAAGCTCGAGTCAGGTTTAGGTTTTGAAATGTATAGTTTGGGTCAAAAAGACCCGACTCGCCTTGAATCGAGACCCACCGGGTCGGGTCTGGGTCCGCCGGGTCGGGTCTAATTACCACCCCTAATCTTATCATATTTAATTCAAACAAACACATTTAGTTAGCTTATGCCCATGCATAATTTGGCCTGCCTTATTTTAAAACAGTTTTAAAATTTTCGACTATCAAACTAATGTATATATTTGTTTAAATCATTAAACTGACCCAACATAATTAAATGAATATATACCAATTATATATTTTATTAGTTGTTTTTGGGCCCTCTAGTGATAATTAAAAATTAATTAATTAATAAAGTATTATATTAATTTCTCTATAATAATGATTTATAATTTTCGTAAGAAAATTCATTAAATTATTTTCGATCGAAAGCGGGGATTTATGGTTTTGTGGCTTCTAGGTGTGAACTCAAACCTTGGCAATATTTAAACAATTTAAATATTGAAGAATGTATGGATTTTACTGAAGCACCGTAGTGGATACGATTTTAGTTGCATACATATTATCTAGATGAAATCCAATTTCTTACATTTTAAACGACACTCTTAAGCAACAATATATTATGCATATTGTATCTTCGTCATTACCGTGTCACTTAAATATATAGAGCTTGATCAAAGGTCAAAAATATAATGATATATGTATTTAATTGTGAATTCCAACGTTAAAATCCATGATTCAATCTAGTAATAATTATCGATTAACCAATTTTCTTTGGTCAAAAACTTTGACTTTAAGTTGACTATCAATTATGATGGTACTGACATGCTATTCATAGATGAAGAATCCTCTCTTAAAGTTCTTGAGGTTTAAAGTATAGCCAAGTCAATATTGCACATCATCACATAAGATCTTCTATTTAACTTTAACTCATAGAAGACTGTCAGCGAGTCGTTTCGTAATTTTCACAAAAACTACACATACGTAACCCCTTTATGCTCCAACGCTTATGGGTAATTCATCCTCTATCATATGGAGAGCATTGCATACACTATACTAAATGAATATATTGGTATTCCATTCTTGATACATCTTGGCTATAAAGATTTAAGGACAAGTTTTTATTATATATGATTCAGTGCTTATGATTACGAACACATTCATAATTGCAATCTTTTAAATACATGTTGTGATGATCACCCTACACCATCTGTCATATATCTCATAGCGCATTGAATAAAATATAATAGTAAACATCTTAGATATAAAATAGGCAAGGCAGTAAATAACTGAATGAATTACAGAACCAGAGTAAATAGATCCATACAGTATACAACATAAGTGATAGAGCTATACATCAAATGATAACTTATAAACAAATTTCTTCTAAATAGTAAAAGCACTAGCAAGCTCCATAGTGTTGTGCAGTGGAATAACAAATAAGTAAATGTATTAATACGAGAGTACAGCCTCCTACCCGCTATCTACCCATCTCTACGTGCTCACTAGACCTGATATCTCTAATCTACTCATTTAAGAGTACCCAGAGTAATAGGAAGCAAAGCATAAAACCCCAGGTCAGACAATAGTTTGGTGTGAGCAGTGGTAAATCACTAAATAATAATATACCATTAAAGTAGGACAAATGGTATAAAGGATCATACCTGACATGTCCCTGTGTCCACAAAGTTAGCACATATACAAAATTTATGATACTCTACATCATAGACATCATGGGTGTATTATATGTCAAACTACAAAGAATGTGTCTAGATATCTACATTCACAATATCGGTCTCGTGTGACATCATAAGAAATCAAGGAACCATAACATCAATCCTCACTTTCACTAACTCGGTACGTTGGATATATGGTAAATTAAACGACCCATCATGGTCAACGACTACTGAACGTCTTGGTTCCTCGGTCCTTTGATCCATGCCACTCAGTAGGCTAGGAACCAGATCGTCCCTCATGCCTGATCCGGGGTAAAGATCGCCCGTCATGGAGATCAGATTGCTCGCCATGGAGATCAAGACCCGGCATGGCTCAAATAGGCGCCTTATACTACCCCTGCTTTACGAGTACTCTCCAAACCTCTAAGTACCAATGATTCCTTTGCACATGTCATCTATTCCAAAGCTCATCCTGAAAATGATCTTATGAATTCCATAATGAAGTTAATGCGGTTGGGATGATTCTCTACAGCCATCATCATTCGTAGAATATCATCATACATCCCGTGGCCATCATTCAGTTGTTCCCTTAGTCGGGCTCATAGTCCTCCAACCCTGCATCTCAAAGTATGGCTATCCATCATCAAATCCATCACTTCCCATCATGTAATCATCACTGTAGCATTATGCATTAGCATAAGTTCGGTGTCGATCCCTATACTGAGCCATATTTTGCTCAATGTTCAACTTGTCACGAGTTTGAGTGACTACATTCCCAAGACACATGCCAAATCTCATCATGTCATGAAGCTTACGTATGGAACTTGAAGCAAGCACATGCCAACTTTCATATTCTAATCGCCACTGATCCATGCCTACCTGGATCCTACACATCACACACACACACTAGACCATACTCCTTTATTCCCTTCCATCTATCCCACATCATTACCGATCGATGTCCATGGATCGATACCAATCCATAGGCACTGATCCACGACTTAACAAAAATCTCAGTCCTTCACTCCACTAGAAAGCCTCCAAGCTATCATTCGCACACTCCAAAACCTAGGTCTAACAACCATTGATCCATCACTTGAAGCGATCCATCAATGCAAGCGATCCATATACCTATGTAAGCGATCCCAAAGCGACAATCTAAAACTTGAAGCGAAGGACCACCGATCCATAGCCTTCAACTTTTCCTCCACCATTCCACGTGAACGATCCATAACCGCCAAATCGCCATCGATCCATCGGTATCTCAAGCATATGAACTCCAAATGACGTTAAACTAGGAATATATCCTTATAAGGCCTACTTTATCGCCCTATATTGATCGTACCAAATTCTTGCACCTACTGATCAATCTATACAGATCCCTAACATTTTCCTATACTAAATCGTTATTCGATTGACGTTTTTAACCAAACAAACATAACACATCCAAGTAATCATAACATACAATGTATACTTACAAGCACACAACCTAACATGTCAATATTAATCCTAAATCTAAGGATGGTATCCATAAGAACAAAAGAGATGCATAAGAACACGAATTTACGAAGCTTTTCCAAATTTTTTGAAATTTACTTACATGGTTTAAAAGGGTTTAAAACATATTTTAGTTCGAAAATCATTTAAAACATTATTAAACATCTAATAATCGCTAATTAATGAGTAGAGGCCTAAAACCACTCTCCCAAAACCTAAGAAATCCAAATAGGCACGAACTCCAAGAATGTACAACAATTCCAAGATGATCTCCAACGATAAATCTCTAATCCAAGGTGCTAATCTCACTAATCTCCTTCTTATGACCCACATTGGCTAATTAAAGTAAGGATTATGGTAATTTTTTGGCTAAAAGAAGGTTAATGAAGAGTTTCTCTCTATTTTTTGGGAAAAGTAAAATTATAGAGAGCAGTCCCATCAGCCCTAACTCCATGCTAATCTCGAAACGGGTTTCGGGCCTTATCATTAAATCACTAAGTTGTCCACTAAGCTATTCAAAATCAAGTGAAACTTCAAACAGCCATATCTCTCTAATGGTGTGTCTGTTTTTCTATTATGACCACTCTACAAAAAGAAAGCCATCATCCCAATATAATAGAAGTGGTTTCGGACCCCAACCAGGCTCCTATCAAAAGTGACAGTTCATACAATATTTTCGGGTCAAAATGTTTACATAGAAATTCAAAAAAAAAATCATAGATATGGAAAATGTTCCTAAGAGTCATTTTCCAAAATATTTGAATCATATGACCTCGTATAAAAATAAAACCAACATTGTATGATTCTTCGATACGTAGAATATGGGTCGTTACGTTCTTCCCCCATTAGGAATTTCACCCCCCGAAATCCAAAACAAAAATCAATATGGTCATCTCGCATGCTTAACAACCATAAACAATCATGGGCAACCATCACAATCAAGCATGCATACATAGCAGCAAATGGTAAAGGAAACATCCAAGCCTATCCTAGCTTGCACGATACTATACTAAGGTATATACTTCATGATACAATAAGTGAAAGTAAAAGCGATAAACAGAAAGACTCACTAAGTAAAGCGCTCTGGATAATTCGTCCTTACACTTTCCTCGGTCTTCCAGGTGCAATCGCCTTCACTTTTGCTCTAATGAATATTTACCAACTTCACCGTATTTCTTCTATGCTACTTTGTATCACTTTCCAACGATACGGATAGGCCTATGAGGTCTCGAAGCCTTTGCTTCAATCTCGATATCATTTAGTTGAACTGATGCGGTTGTTACACTTGAGTCGTGCACAAATTTTCGCAAGTGATAAATATGGAACACATTATGCACTCTCTCCATTCTTTAAGGTAAGTCAACTCTACAAGCAAGGTACCCAATCCTCTCTAGTATCAGAAAAGGACCTATAAATCTCAGTGCCAACTTCCTTTTACTTCCAAACCAAATTACATTCTTCAACGGAGAGATTTGGACAAATATCATATCACCGATAGAGAACTCCGGATCTCTACATCTCTTATCGATGTAGCTCTTCTATCTATCTTGAGCAACTTTCATCCATTGTCGAATGATCTCGATCTTCTCTGAGGTTTCTTTAATCATATCTGGCCTAAGCATTAGTTTTCGCCTGCTTCCCTCCAATGCAAAGGAGCGTTGCACGGTCGGCCATATAGCACCTCAAACGATGCTATACTGATGCTAGACTAATAGCTGTTGTTGTGTGCGAATTCAATAAGATGTAAATGATCATCCCATGAGCCTCCAATGTCTAGTGTGGAAGCACGTAAGAGATCCTCTAAGATATGATTCACTCTCTCAGTTTGATTGTCAGGTTAAGGATGATAAGCTGTGCTGAGGTACAGTGTAACATCCCTAATTTTGACGATATTATTCAAGGGATTTAATTAGATAAATTAAATAGAATAATGTAAGTATTAGAATGATAAGGAGATTGAGATTTGAAAATAAAATTAAGTGTCGTGCTTAATTGTTTAAATGAGCTTAAGAATGGTTTGTAAGTTTGATTAAATTACACAAAGTCTTATTAGGAAAATAGCTGCACCTTATATCCACACATCCATTCATTTTCACGTTTACTTTCATTTCATAAAAATCAAACCTAAAATTTAAAAGAAATAGCCGGCCCTTATAAAGGAAGAAAATGGGAGAATTCAATCTACAGTTGAGATTAAAGCTAGGGGAAATTAACCTACAACAAATCTCAAAGTCCTTGTCATAATCAAGATAAAAAATAATCTATATCATCTTTATTTTTTTAATGATCATTGGTTTTCGAGTTTAAGATTAAATCCATTTTTATGAGGATTTGGATGATGATATGCTTAGATCATAACACATTTGATTTAAACAAGATTGTTTAAATATGATTTTATACGGTTTTAAGGGTAAAACTGATTATAATTGATTTAAATTGCCATGAGGAATTTATATGTTATGTCAAATATGATTTTGGAGTTGAGTTTTAATTTTCATAATTTTCCAAGTTATGGAGAATTAATTATGATTTTTCAAAGGAAAATATAGTTAATTGGGTTTAGAAATTTATTTCGGAAATTATATTGAGAATTTGGATTTGAAATTTAGATATGTTGGATAACATAATAAAAGTGAATTTCTTTGATTTTTGGGGATTTTTCTTAAGTGATTTACTATGAGAATTAAATTATTTTGAAAGGAGGACCTAAATGATTTAATTGTTTTATTCGATGGAAGGGATTATTTGTTAAATTAATCTTGGTTTACATCTAAAATTATGTAGCGGTTTTATATGGAAAATAGTTTGAAAAGTTCCTAGCAACCAATTAAAGGATTACAAGTAGGCAGTTATAAAGTTATTGTTTTCTTGACATTAATCAGCTTTTCCCTAGAAAAGTGGGTTCCGCCTCTTTTAGAAGCACCTTTCGACCCTAAACTTCGACCTTCAATCAAGTCAAAAACCTCCAGGTTAAAATCGACTAAGCTAAAACTAATATATAGGGTATCAACACGTTGGTACGAAGTGGATTGGAGAAAGACGGATGGCATGGTGTCGAAACACTACTTCCGATAGGGCCGAAACCATTGTTTTGTTTTTAAAGAAATGCGCTTGCCTATTTTACTAAATGCTTTCGAAGGTATTGAAATATATGCTTTTAAAGGGGTCTTTTGAATAGCTTTCAATAGTCGGTTGCTGCCTTATTGTTTAAAGTATAGCATTCAAGTAAGTTACTTAGTTTCCAAACTAACGATTTCAAAAAGGTAGTTTCGACCTAGCCGAAACCCTTCTACCGACCTTATGTCTTTCGAAGGAATTGAATATATCAGTGCTTACGAAAGGCAGCCTTTGTTTTTTAAATATGAGCCACTTCCAAAAGCTTTCAAAAGAGGTTAATGGTTTCGAAGGTAATGGTTTCGATAGGGGTTTCAAAGCTAACCTTTAAGTATTTTACCTAAATGATTTGTGCTTTCAAAAGAATGGTTCCGATGCCATCAAGTTTTCCCCAAACACTTTTATATGATAAATAATGGTTTCAAAAGGGATACTTTCGTTTATGTTCATTTTGACCCAAAAGATATTTTAAAGATAAACCCAATGGTTTTGAAATGGGTACTTTCAATAGTTTTGAAAGGGGTACTTTCAAATGGTTTCGAAGCTAAGCTTCTCTAGTTGAATGGTTTCACTTTATTGCATTCGAAAGGTTTTGAAAGAAAGGACATAAAGTGTTTCAAAAGGCAGGTGCCTAGTGTTTTGAAATGATGATTTGAATGCTTTCGAAAGGAAAGTAAGGTTTAAAGGTTTCTAAGGCATCAGGTTTCAAAAAAATAACCCAATCTCATTTTAAAGGGAAACCATGGCATAATAAAAGAGTTTAGAAATGTTTTAAGTATGGAGTTTTTGAAGAAGATTTCCTTGATTAATAGGTTAATGGGATTAACAAAGTTTTATATAAAATGATTTCAAGGATATTGAACCACAGGTGTTGGTATTATTATGTTATTATGTTTACTTCTTCGTATATGTATCACATTGTAATGAACCATAACTGCATTCTGGGGAGAAAGGGCAGAATAACTAGCTATGTTGATCCAGTAGTGAAAATAAATTGAATCAACTCCTGAATGGGTGGAATTGCATCCAAAAGGTTAGATAGACAAGAATGTAGGATGCCTAATTAGTGAAGTTTTCAATTAGACATGTTCATAGTAAACTCATGAAAACTATGTTTAGGAAGTTATTGGATTTACCAATAGGTTCATAGTGATCCCATGAAAACTATGTTTAGGAAGTTATTGGATTTACCAATAGGTTCATAGTGATCCCATGAAAACAATGATTAGATTGAGTTATTGCCAAGGGCCAATAGGTTTGTAGAGAACCCATAAAAACTATATCCGAATTAAGTTATTGACAGATGTCAATAGGTTCCTAGTCAACCCATGAAGACTAGGATAAAAGGGAAGTTATTGGAGATACCAATAGGTTCAGAGAAAACCAATGAAACAATGAAGTTATTGGCAGGGGCCAATAGGTTCTTGGTGATCCCATGAAAACTATGAAATAGGACAGAGAGTCCATACATTTAAACAGATTATTAGTAAGCCCATGAAAACTATGAAACTGGATAGGGAGTCCATAAACATTAAATAGGTTATTATTCAGCCCATGAAAACTAATAGTTGATAGTGACCCTAGAAACTATAAATATAACATGTAGTCAATTAAACAGGGTATGAGAAATCCAAAATGTTTTACCTTATATGCATATCATCATATTATTTTGAAATGTTATATTTTTAACCATCGTGGATGCAGGAGCACGGTATATGGTTTTATAAAGTTTTAAGACACTAGTGAGAGGAAACCCATTCTGCTATGCGGCATGGTCTTACTTAGATATCTAAATGGTTTGAGATGGTAGATTATTATTCATACCAGACTTTATGTCTGACTCAAAGTTTATGTTTTTCTCTTAAACTCTCGAGTATTCAATTGATTTTGAGTATTTTAAGTTGAGGTTTTCAGGTACCTCTTTAGACGAATAAGCTTTCGGAGACGTGCAGGAGGCATGATAGCCATTTAGAGTTCTTTTCTGTTTTGATTCCACTGTGTTGTTGTTGTAAAGGCAAAGTTGTTAATTTCCTATACACACACACACACACTGATCATCCAAAGGGGCATCTTCATATATCACTCTTGACGTATATTATAATAATTGTGTTTACTTTGAACGTGGTTAATGATTATGAGATTATGTAATGAATTTGAAATGCTTTGAAATGGAATAAGAAAGTTGATTGTTGATTTTCAAAATTATCCATATCCATGTGTTTATATTATATCAATGTATCTAACATTACCGTATTTGGTCATCAAGAATTAATAACTATGGATGACTACAATATTTGTAGCCGTTAATTTGAGCCTCCAAGATGGGGATGTTACATGCAGCTCTGTCCCTAACACCTCCTATAAGCTCTTCCAAAACCCACTAGTGAACAACGGGTTTCAATCACTCATAATGCCCTTCGATACACCATGGAATCATACTATCCACTTCACATACAATTCGACCAGTTTGGTTGTCATTCTACTTAACCTGGCGGGTATAAATCTGGTGCTCTTGGTCAATCGATTGACTATGACCCAGATGTTGTCGTTCCCTGCTCGAGCTTGGCAGCCCATTTGCGAAATCCATCGATAGTTGTTCTTATTTCCACTCAGGAACTTCTAGCGGTTGCATCAAACCAATCAACTTCTTTCGCTATGCCTTAATCAACTGGTGGTTCATGCACATTCAGATGAACGTCCCAACGTCTTTCTTCATCCCTTAGAAGGTCTGCCTCATATCATCGTACATCTTATTACCGCTAGAATGAACAGTCAATCCCGAATGATGGCACTCTCATAACACCTCATCCCTTAACCCATCGACATCAGGAACAAACAATCTCTCATCTTTATGGAGCCAACCGTGTTAGTCGAGTATGTACTGTCTCATCTCTTCAGACTCTATGCCTGCTTTAATATTAACAATGATCTCAGCTAAATTGGCATCATACCTTTGACTAGTACCAATCCACTCAATCAGAGTAGGTCTAATGGTCAAGCTCGCCAAAATCTCTTGCTCTAACTCGCATCTCGATCAGAAATCATGACCCATAATATACTCTAACTGCGTCTACTCTAGGAACATAGCTCCCAAGCTGGCTGTCTCCTACTCAAGGCATCAGTAACTTCATTACCTTTTCCTAGTGTTTATGCAATATCAAAGTCATAGGAGGCTAGGAACTCTAACCATAGGTGCTGGTGAAGGTTAAGATCCTTCTGCAACAAAGAGGTACTTCAATGATTTATGGTCAGTGACCACCTCGAACCTCTATCCTAAGAGAAAGTGCCTCCAAATCTTTAGCGCAAACATGATCACTGCTAACTTTAAATCATGGGTTGGGAATTTCTTCTCATGTGGCTTCAGTTGTCGACTAGCACATCAACAACTTTGCCCTCTACGTCAACATAATGCCAAATCTGGTACCACAAGCATTAATTTATATCATCACTGCTTTATTCCCGCTCAGAATGGTCAATACAGATGCACTCATCTACTTTTCCTTCAGACTCATGAATTCCTACTCGCATCTTGCATCCCAAATAAAGTCTGATTCTTTCTCATCGAGTGAGTCAACAATGTGGCTACTTTGGAGAAATCCTGGATGAATTGTCTATAATATCCAACAAACCCTAAGAAACTTCTCGCATCCATAAAATTTTAGGGTATAGTTGAATCTTGAAATACTGCAATTTTTGCAGGATCTACGGCATGCCCTGCATAGAAACAATTGACCCAAGAATCTCACTTCCCTTCTTTAGAAGTGACACTTCAAATTTTGCTTTTGGTTAGTGATTTCTCAACACCTCAAGCATGATCCTCAAATGTGTCTTATGTTCTTCCTCTATCTGTGAGTAAATAAGAATATCATCAACGAACACAAGCACAAATTTATTTAGCCAACCCCTGAAGACATGGTTCATAAGATCAACAAAGTATGATAGCACAGTAGATATCCCGAACGGCATAACTAATCGCTATTATAAACCAAATGGCGTATGAAACACTGTAATCGGCACACTCTCCTTCGCTACTCTCAGTTGGTGGAATCCCATCACAAGAACCAACTGAGAAAATACTTTAGCACCATGGAGCTTATTGAACAATTCATCAATACGTGGGAGTGGATACTTGCTCTTCTTCGTTACTTTATTCAGCTCACGGTAATCAACACACAATCTAAGAGAACCATCCACCTTCATGGCCAATACTATAGGCACTGCCCACTCAGAAATACTCCTACGAATGAAACCTCATTGTAATAGGTCATTCACTTATACGTTAAGCTCCCGCTACTCTCTGGATGCCATCCTCCTATCTGGCTTTTTTAACAAAATAAATATGAAACTCGATCTCTATATGTGGCAGAAGTCCAATTGCCTCCTTAAATACGTCTAGATATTCCCTAGCAATAGGCATCGACAATAACTCATGATATGGGATATCAAGCAAATATAGAAGATTGACCATCACATCATCATCTTGTAGGCATCCTAACAACACCGTCCGCCTATCATCTGCCCATATCATCACTAATGACTTCTCACAAACCACCATCACTTTATATCTATAAAGCCAGTCCATCCCCATGATAATACCAAACCCGACGAAACTTAAAACAAGAAATCGCAATTAAAGGAGCATCCATGACTCGATAATACCAAAGTACAACAAACCATACACAGGCTAGTATAACCTCCAACAGGGTTCGTCGCAATCAAAAGACGGTCAACAATTTCGAGTCTCAATCCCAATCTATTTACTAAATCGGTAGATATGAAAGAATGTAAAGCCCTGATATCAAATAACACTCGTATAGGAATATCACAAATGGAAGTCATACCTTGAATAACGTTGCCTTTTCCGTACTCTTCCACCGATGGAGCATTCGACGAAGTCAGAATGACATTGATAGCATATGTTTTTACCATCTGCTTCTGCGGCTCTGGAAAATCCCTCTGAATGTGCCCAAGCTTGTTGGAGTTGTAGCATTTCTTTCCCTTAGCTTTGAAGTCTCTACTATAATGATCCTTTTCTAAGAAGTTGTAGCAAGTCGGAGTTGGCTTACACATCTTTAGGCCACCTTTGTTCTAAAACTACTTCCTTTTACCGTTCCACTTCTTCTTGCTTCCTTTGCTCAATTGTGGCTTGGCTCTTCTTTAGGAACAATAGTCCTCAACTATAGATAAAGACTCTTATGCCTCGGAACCATCTCTGCTATCATCTTGAAAGTTTCATCAATATGGCTCACGAGCTTCTCTCCCAAGTAGTTATTCAAGTTGATGATGAACTTTTCATTCTTCTTTAATGAAGTGTTGACGAAGGACATCCACAGGGCATCGAACTCGATGAACTCAAAGAATTTGTATCTCATTTCTTCATATCCACAACTTATGGAACAAAAATAACTTATGAGCTGCCAATATAAACTTCTCTTCGAATTTGGCTTTGAATAGGTCCTATATGAATCGGTCCTTGAGAGTAGCGAACATCATAGCATTCCAATAGTTCATGGCTCGCCCCTAAAGCTATCAAGAAGTCAATCGCCTCTTCATAACATCATTCTGCTTTAAGTCACTGAAGATCTTCTCATAGGTGTCAAGCTAATCCCACACTTTGATCACCAAATCCGTTCTTTAGAACCGTTTTCCACCAAGACTAGCAAATCCTTGTTATGCACTGGAGCACACCATCAATAGAAATATTTGAATTGGCTACTTCAGCATTCTACAACATGTTTTCAACCATGGTATTGAACACTGTCTTTAGATTAGAATTAGCAGCTCCCGAGCCAGCTCCTTCTATGACTCCAGAGATGGAGTTTCTAGCAATGTTTCTTGTTTGATGACTCATCCTTCAACTTTTTATAAGGAAGATTAGCCTCTCTATAAGGAATCCTACTTAAGTAGTACTCGTATGTGCAATGCGACTTATACAATATTCATACACACACTACTATAAGTTTTGGAAACTAAAATATAACAAGTACGCGCTCTTGTATATATATACTCTCTCGATCCAGTCCACGGTGAGAATTCCTATCCTATCTCTAATGGAACTCGATATGCCTTAGGTTAAACTATGTAACCTAAGATCTAATACCAAATATGACGATCGCCCCATACCACCGACACCCAGTGTACCTAAATAGTGCGCTGTAGCGATGCTCGGTCAATGGGTTTGTAAGGTAAGTAAAACACACAGAGCCTATCGTATATCTCACAACACTTCAAATAAAATATAATAGTAAACATCTCAGATATGAAGCATGAAAGATAGTAAATAACCGAATGAATAAAAGAAACAGAGTAAATAGATGCATGCATACAGTATACAACATAAGTGATAAAGTTATACATTAAATAATAACTCACAAATAAACTATCTTTTAAATAGTAAAAGCACTAGCAATCTCTATAGTGTTGTGCAGCGGAATGGATCTATTGAGAAAATACTCTAGCACCATGAAGCTGATCGAACAAGTCATCAATACGTGGAAGTGGACACTTGTTCTTCTTCGTTACGTTATTCAGCTCACCGTAATCAACACACAATCTAAGGGAACCATCCACCTTCACGGCGAATACTATGGGCACTCCTTACTCAGAAATACTCTAGCGAATGAACCCTCATCGTAGTAGGTCATTCACTTGCATCTCAAGCTCCCACTACTCACTAGGCGTCATCCTTCTCAAAGGCATCACTATCTGTCTGGCATCTTTAGCTAAATCGAAACAAAACTCAATTTCTTTGTGTGGCGGAAGTCTGATCACCTCCTCAAATACATCCTGATACTCCCAAACAGTAGTCCCTGGTGACAACATGTTATATGGGATATCAAGTGAGTATAGAAAACTATCCATTACGTCATCGTCCGGTAGGCATCCTAACAATACTGTCCGCCCGTTATCCACCCTTATCATCACCAATGACTTCTCACAATCTACCATCACTCTGTATCTACGAACTCAGTCCATCCTCAAAATAATACCAAACCCGACGAACCCTAAAACAAAGCAATCAAAATCAAAAGGGAATCCATGACTCAATCGGATCAAACCATACACAACCTAGTAGAGTCTCAAATAAGGTTTGGCACAATCAAAGATCGATCAACAATTTTGGCTCTCAATCCGAATCTATCTACTAAGTCACTAGATATGAAAGACTATGAAACCTCGGTATCAAATAAAACTCATAAGGAAATAGAAATCATACCTTGAATAACGATGCCTTCCCCTTCTCTTTCGTCGATGGTGCTTTCGACGAAGTCAAAATGACACTGGTAGCATATGCTTTTACCATCTACTTCTGCTTCAATGGCTATGGACAATACTTCAAAATGTGCCCACGCTTCTTGCAGCTGTAGCATTCCTTTCCCTCGGCTTTGCAGTCTCCACTATAATGACCCATCTCTAAGTAGTCGTAGCAAGTTGGAGTTGGATTACTCTTCTTTTGACCACCTTTGTTCTAGAACTACTTCCTCTTATTGTTCCACTTCTTCTTGCCTCCCCCATTCTATTGCGGCTTTGGCTCTTCTTAGGGAATAATAGTCATCGGCTATGGATAAAGACTCTTATGACCAAGTGCCTTCTCTACTATCATCTTAAAAGCCTTGTCAATATGGTTCGAAGCACCTCTCCTAAATTGTCATTCAAGTTGGTGATGAACTTCTCCTTCTTCTTTAATGAAGTGTCAATGAAATACATCCGTAAGGCATTGAACTCAGCAACATACTCAGAGATAATCATATCTTCTTGCTTCTGATGTGCAAATTTATGGACAAAACCAACTTCTAGCTGCCGATATAAACTTCTCTTCAGATATGGCTCTAAATTGGTCCCACGTGAACTGGTCTTTGGGAGTAGCGACCTTCACAATATTCCACCAGTTCATGGCTCGCACCTGAAGCTATCGGGAAGCCAATCACCTCTTTATAGCATCATTCAGCTTTAAGTCATTGAAGAACCTCTTGTAGTTTTCATGCCAATCCTTCACTTCCAGCATCGACTCCATTCCTTGGAACGGTTTGCCACCAAAACAAGTAAAGTCCTTGTTCGGCTTAGTGAAATCAGCTTTGGGCGCCTGCACTAGAGCACTACAATTAATAGCAACATTTGGAGCGGCTACTTAATCATTCTACAACATGTTCCTCATCATGGTATTGAACATTGACTATAGATCAGGATAAGCAGCTCCCTAGCCACCTCCTTCTTCGACTCTAGAGATTGAATTCCTAGCAACATTCCTTGATTGAAGACTCATCGTTCAATCTGTGATAAGGCCGATCAGTCTTTATATAAACAATCCTACATAAGTAGTACTCATTTATGCAATGCGACTTATATTATATACACAAACAATACTAAATATAAAAAATATGTGCTCTTATATATATACACACACTCGATCTAGTCTAGGGTGAGAACTCCTATCCAATCTCTACTAAAACTCAGTATCTCTTAGGTTAAACTATGCAACCTATGCTCTGATACCAAATGTGATGACCGCCCTACACCATCGGACATCCAATGTACGTGAATAGTGCATTGTAGTGGTGTCAAGGTTGATGCAGGACGATCGTTAATGGGTTTGTAAGGTAAGTAAAGCACACAGAGCATGTCGTATATCTCACAGTGCATCGAATAAAATATAATGGTAAATATCTCGGATATAAAATCGACGAGATAGTAAATAACTGAATGAATAATAGAATGCGAGTAAATAGATCCATATAGCATACAGCATAAGTGATAGAGTTATGCATTAAATAATAACTCATAAACAAACTATCTCTAATAGTAGAAGCATAAACAAGCCCGATGGTGCTGTGCAATAGAATAATAAATAAGTAAATGTTGTAATACAAGAGTATAGCCTCATGTTAACCACCTGTCCAGCTCCAAGTGGTCATCGGACCTAATATTTATAATCTACTCATTTAAGAGTACCTAGAGTAATAGGAAGCAAAGCATAAAATCCTGGATCAGACAACAGTCTGGTGTGAGTAGTGGTAAATCATTAAATACCTATATACCACTAAAGTAGGACAAATGGTATGAAGGATCATATTAGACATGTCCCTACATCCATAGAGTTAGCACATATACAAAATACACGCTACTCCATATCATAGCCATCATGGCTGTACTATATATTAAAGCACTAAAGGGTGTCAAGATATCTACATTAATAACACTGGCCCCATGTGACATCCCTAAAGTGATAAGAAATCAAGAAAACATAACATACATCCTCACATTGACTCACTCGGTGTGTTAGATACATGGTAACTCAAGCAACCCATCTTGTTCAAAGACTACACAACGTTTTGGTTCCTTAGTACTTGGATCCATGCCACTCAGTAAGCCAAGAACTAAATCACCAGTCATGGCTGATCAGGGGTAAAGATCACCCGTCATGGGGATCAGATCGCCCATCATGGAGACCAGGTACTATCATGCTCCAAATGGGAACCTCATACTACCCATACTTTACGAGTACTCTCCAAACCTTCGAGTATCAAAGATCCCTTTGAACACATCATCTATAACAAAGCTCATCCAGGAACTGATCTTATGACTTCTATCATGAAATCACCGTGGTTGGGATGATTCTCTACAATCATCATCAATCGTAGAATACCATCATACGTCCCATAGTCACCATCCAACAGTCCCCAAGTCTGACTTGTTGTCCTTGACTCTGCATCTCAAAGTACAGTTATCCATCATCAAATTTGTCACTTCCCATCATGTAATCATTGTTGCATCACGTATCGCCATCATCAGAATCGCTATCGAACACTATGGTTTAGCGTCGATCCCCATACTTAGCCATATTTGGCTAAGTATTCGGCTTATCTTGAGTTTAAGTGACTACACACCCAAAAATCGAGCTAAACCTCATCACATCTTGAAGCATATGTTTGGAACTCAAAGCAAGCACGTAAAGACTTAAAATCCAACTTCCCTATGTACATCGCCACTGATCCATGCCTGCCATGATCCCATACTTCACACACACATTAGACCATAGTCCTTCATGCTCCTACATCGATCACCTATCATTATCGATCAACATCTATGGATCAGTACCAATCTATGGGGACCGATCCATGACTTAGCTAAAATTCTCACTTGTTCACTCTATTAGCCTAAGCCTCCAAGCTATCGTTCGCACACTTCAAAACTCAGGGCCAACAATAACTGATCCATCACTTAGAGCGATCCATCAATGCAAGCGACTCATCTGTGCAAGCGATCCATCCACCTTTGCAAGTGATTTCAAAGCAACACTCTAAGACTTGAAGCGAAGGACCGATCCATAGCCTTTAACTTTTCCTCCACCTTCCACGCGAACGATCCATAATCACTAAGTCACCAACGATCTATCGGTATCTTGAGCATACGTACTCCAAATGACTTGAAACTTGGAATATAGCCTTAATCTTGGATCATAAAATTTTGAATGCTTATAAGATATGAAAGTTCACGAATATACGACTACGACAAATCCGGACTCGTCGACTTAAATATGGTTCGTATTAATATTGATGTTAACAAGAGCCAATAAATATATAGAGTCTAGTATAGTGATTTGTTAAAATCGATCCTCAAGGTTCATCACTCACAAATTCGTTTACAAATTAGAATTTGTTTTATAAATTCTCCTTCACACACAAAAGTTTAAATGCGTCGAATAAGAAGTATTCGGTCGACTAAATACCCTTAAGTCGGTCCATTGATGTTTCATATATAATTTTTACAATAAGGCAGCCAGTCGACTGAACTGCCTAGGTCAGTCAACTGATTCAATGCAACTTTTTGTGCACGTTTGAATTCATTCGACTACTCAAGCAAGTTCAGTAGACTGAAAACTGCAATTGTCATATTTTCCATAGACACTTCTCTTCATCAATAGATATGTTCTTCCTGGATAGTTAAAACTCTTAGATTCCAAGAGATAACTTTTTCCAGAAGACATATCTCATCACACACTACATATACACTCAAGATAGATCAAAACACCTTAATTATCTAATTTCTTTGATCTATAGCACTTAACATTATTGATTTCATTATCTACAAGCTTTCATACCATCATTGCATTCATATCCACTTTCATATTCTTCAAAGCAATATTAGACTTCCTATTCTTCATACACACATAAATATACACATCTATCATGAAGAAAAGATTATGGAAAGGGTGTACTACAAGTGAAAAATCCATGTTATTCAGAACACAGAAAGTCAAGTTAACCCAGCCGGTAAGAAAGTCATGTTTGGTTGCTTAGGCGGTCAAGTCTCGTTCTATTGCTTAAGCGGTCAAGTCATGTTCAGTTGCTTAGAAGGTGTAATACATGTTCCTCCAGATTAAGTGAGGGTTGTTAGTCTAATTCCAGAAGGAGTCTAGGACTGGACATAGAATGGGAGTTTGAACCAGCATAAAAATTACCTGGTGTCATTTTACTTCACTGCTATTATTATTTTACGCACTAGTTATTTATTATATTCCATATTACTTGATCCTATAGCACATTCACTTTCATTTGGTATTAGAGCTTGGAATTCTATCGATCGTCACAACAACATAGAATAATGACCAGAAAATGATCTAGTCGAAATACAACAGGCAAAATCCCTGTCAAAGCCACCAGTAAGGACTACAAAAAGGTACATTCTGATTTATAAATTTCAGTAAATGGTAATAACGAATTATTTAGTATATGCGATAAAATCTCAAAGCATAATTTTCTTATTTTAGAAAAGATAAAATCAGTCAAAATTGAAAATGAGAAATTGAAAAATGAGAAATTATATTTAGAAAATCAACATAGTGTTTTAAAAAATAATTTTGAGGCTCTTAAAGATTTTCTAAATGAACAAATATTATGTTTGAAAAAGTAAAAGAAATTTTTTCAAAAGAAATTACGGATTTGAAAAGAAAAAATGATTTATTATAATCATCTTTAGGTAATTCAGAATCTCGAATTTTTCTTCTCAATAATGAGAACTGTACATTAAAAAAGGTGAATCTGAATTAAATAAGCAAATTGATATTTTGAAAAATAGCGATATATTTTTTGAAAATAATAATTGTGACTTTAAAGCTAAATTTGATAAACCTAACACCGATGTTGCAGAATTTAATGAAGGTCAAAACAATTTAAAAATGATTTTATCTAGTTTTAGACCTTTACATGACAAAAATGGTTTATGATATAATAAAACTGATCATAGAAATAACACTAGATACATTTTCATGTATAGTAAAAATGTTAGTGTTGGTGCTAGATTTCGAGTAAAATCTAAATCTATTTTTTATAGAAATTCAAATACTGTTATAATATCTCTAGAAGTAAAAAATCATTGATGGGAAATATGAATAAAAATTATATAAGTATTTGGGTTCCTGTTAATTCGAAAAATAGAGAAAAATACATTGATGATTATTTTGATATGGTAGTTAATAATGAAAACTATATCTATAAAGGTTCAATCACATCCAAATGGGTATGGTTTCCTAAAAAATAGGAAATTATAAGAACCATGGGTATCGCATGCTTTAAATGTTATTTTTTTTATGATACCTTACATTATAAGTAGTAGTTATTTTGTTTTGTTCTGTGTTAACACTTATGTGGAATATAATTTACGTCATTATATAAACTCTTCATTTGTCGATGACAAAGGGGGAGAAAGATATTGCTCTAACACTATTTGCAGGAATAAATGATGCAAGCACTGATTCAAGGGGAGAAACGGAAAGATAAGGCTAGGATATATTAAGGGGAAGATATAGAACTACAGATCAATATTCTAACGACCCTGACTCGACCTTCGAAAATCAGTACCGAATATAACACTCGTATTCAAATGCCGCAGATCCAAACGTCGAATCTGGTTCGTCGGAGCTTATAACACATTAAGTATAATAACACAACAGAAGAAAAATGAATATCATATATACATCATTGATACAATATCCAGATACAATGATGATACAATAGAATGGTACGATACATATCAAAACTATCGGAGATACAAGAATATCAGAGACAATAAACAATAGTGGAAAATGAATAGCAAAAGAGATAACCCCAATGATCAGACTACAACTCCAACTCAATGCTCAAAGCCAAAACTCCAAACCACTAGCTCGAACCACCATCACGTTGCACCTAGCTAAGCAAGGTCAGTCGTCCTAACCAAAGACTTCAATATCCAAAATCTCCAAAGAATACCAAAGGGAAAGCTGAAAGCTACCGAATCGATATCTAATCTACTATCTGAAAAAACCCAACTCTAGACTTCCCGTGTGGTAAATTGTGGGCACTCAGAGTTTAGGAAGGGAACAATAAACTTCAGGTCAGTCGTGGGACTGGTATGAGCAAATAAAAATAGTTGTTTGAAATAAAAGCAGTTTATTCTTATCAAACGCAAAACAAAAGAATTTGAAAGAAATCCGCAATGCTTTTTGAAAATGAAACTACCATAAGACCTCCCACCACGCACACAATGCAAACACAGACTTAGAGGAGATTTCTTCTTATGATAGTCAAAAATGCTTGATACGAGAAAACACTTTTAAATATCATTATTAGTGCATAGTGTAAAAACATTTCGAAAGTATAATATTAATCTTAGCCAGCATAGACATTTCGTACTATTCCTACTATAGCTACCATCTAAACAGTGGGGCGCCACCATAAGTAAATGGTAGGTTGTACAACTAAAATCGTACAGGGCTCGTATTGTTTTGTTTGGATTTCCAACAAATGGTCGGATAAAGGAACTTCCCATATAAAATTGAATGCCTCTGGAGGGACGTCCCCGAGAACCTAACCGGATCTCTGCTACACAAGGTCGGGTTACCTCTGTAACTAGGTAACAACTGACACGAGTATTCCATCTCCCGGTCGTTACTAACCTTTATCCGAAGCGCTTCTCAACTGACAACCACAAAGCAGTAAGTTTGCAGCAACAACACAGTAAGTATCTGGGCTCCATACCATGATACCACTTATAATCCAGAAGGAAATGGACATACCCTCAAGAGGCGCTACCCTCAAATAACCTTGCTGCCACGATTCCTGTTTCGACCATAACCGGGTTATGAGGTTCGACGAAGTCTCGTCCATAAAGCTAAGCTTTTCCACAAAGTCATGCTTCGATCAACAAATGATCAGCAACACTCAGCATGTCACACTACCAAATTGGGAGTATATCACTAATAACCTTTAACTACATAACCTCTGAGCTCGTACGTCTCAGAGAAGGGTGTTAAGCTAAGAGAATAAATTCTTCACCACCAAAAGATATGTATTTGAAAGAAATCAGCTTTATATCTCAGTTTGTAATGTCAGACATACAATCCATACAAGTCTGTTTCGGGTTCGAACAGAACCGAAGGCACTTCCGAAGAAGCCCTTGCAATCCGGGAATCCACAATCCCGATCGGACTTTCCATCACTTAGGGAATCTCTATACCGTAGCTACTAGGTGCAGAGACAATCGATAGGTCATCCTATCGTTCTCGCAAATACCCGGTCTTCACATCCGGTCTTCAAATGCTATCCATAACGTCGTATCATTATTCGGAATGGGTTATATGACACAAGGTCCTCTCCCGGCTAAACCGAATAATGAGCGCAATATTTAAAAAAACATATGGATCTTGGGGTCTCAGTTAAATCACAGCTTAAAGCCCAAAACCTTTCATTCAAATGGTTAAAACAAATTACCATTTTCAATCTTTTAAACAAAAAGATTCATTTCAAAAACCTTCAATGGTTTAAACAATTTCCACATTTAAATCTTTTAAACAAAAGATTCACTTTAAGACCCCTTTCAATTTAAAACAAGGTTCACCAATCTTTTAAACAAAGATTCATTCATAGCTTTTCAAAACAATTCCATTTCAGATTTTATTAACTCATCCAGTCTTTAAATCAAAGACTCAATTCATAGCTTTCAAAACAATTCCCATTTCAATCTTTTATATATAAAAGATACACCATTTAAAATCCTCTTCAATTTCAAAATAGAGTTCAACCATCTTTCACAAAGATTCAATTATAGCTTTCAAAGCCATTCCATTTCAAACTTGAAATCTTTTCATCATAATTTGGAAATTCTTTCTTTATATAAAAGCTATTATTATTTGAAACCACTTGTTTCCGTTTCGGAAAACCCGATTATAATTTGCACGAGTTAAGGCCTTTCAAATATAAACTTGGGTTAAATTCAAATCCTTAAAGCCATACTTTTAAAATGGTTTAAAACCCTATATAAACACATTTATAGTTTTGTATAACCTTTTTGCATCATAAATTCTCAACATAGAATTCAATTTCAAATTTTGAATTCAAATTTTAATCAAATTTCAAAACTAAATTAAGTTATTTAAAAAAAATAACTTTTATCTTCAAAACTCCTTGTGACGACCCGAAATTTTTAGACATTTAAAATTGAAACATTTAATTGATTTTAAATATTTAAAAGGGTAATTTTAACTTACATTTCGAATATCTCTATTTATTTGATAATTAATATTGAATTTAATAAGTACAAGTTGGGTAAAATTTTGAGTCTGCAGTTTTAAGCTTGTTAAAAATAATTTGAAGGCTTGTAAAATTTATATTGATAATACTGAAGATAATAAAAGTGATAGAATCGAATTTAAAGATGTTTTGTTCAGATTTTAAGAATATATCGTTTGAATTGGATTGAAAAATAGCCTTCCGAGGCACAGTCTCGGAATTAGACGAAACCAGTTTCATTGGGTCCGTAATATTGAATTATTATCGGATTTCAAATTTCGTGTTGATTGGAGCAGTTGAGTGAGCATATGATATATTAACGCGTTGACATCTTATATCAAAGATTTAATTTAATTAATATATTTAGATATTTAGTCAGCGGTGAGATTTCTTTTCAATGGCCATCGTTCTTTCATTTCAGCCATCTTCTTTCTGAGCAAGCCTACGCAGAAACAATATTGTGTGCGAACATCTTTTCAATGTCGCTTATCTTCTGAAGAAAGCCTCTGCTCTGCCCTATTTTATAAATCGCAACCCTTGATGGAAAGGCATCCTCTTCCTTCAAAACAAAATAAAAACAAAATAAAAACAAAATCGAAGCAGCTGATGATAAAAAAAATTCAAACAAACAATTCCAAATCGTGATGGGGGCAAGGCCGCGTGCGCACGTCGCACTAAGGAGGATTGCTCGAGCTTCGGTTTTGAAGAGGGATCGCAAGCCCTATTCGCGTTGCCTGAGCCGTGGACTTAGCTCGTACAATCACGCGAAGAGGAGTCTCTAGCTTTGGCGAGCGGCAACGCGAGATGGAGGGAGTCATTGTGGCGTTCGATCCTGAGGCTATCGACAGCCCTAGCCTAGGTAACGACATGCCCTAGCTCACTGGAAGAAGGGAAGGGGGTCGTTCGACGAAGCGGGTGTAGACTGTTGTGTGGTGGAGACGAATTCGAATTCGATGATTATCAGTGGTGTGTGTTAGATGATGTGGGTGAATCTGGAGTTAGGTTTGAAGAAGGTGGGATTTCTCTGGTAATCATTTAGCCTTATATTTTTTCTGCTTAATCTAATTTTAGTTGAGGAAGATATGCAAAGTATAAAACAGTTAATTTTTGTAGTAAGAATATAGGATTTGTTTTTAATTAGGTGTATGTGTATATAAAGGTTAAAGGAATTAGATTTACAGTAAAGTGTAAAGTGTATATGGACTGTCCATTTTTGTTTTAATTAATTTAAATTTAATAGGATATACAGATTTAAATCTATATATAAAGTTAAAACATAAAACTTTTTGGAAACATACAGATATGCATATATAGTTAAATTTAAAAAATTGTTGACTAATTCAAATATTTATAAATTATATTAGTATTTTATCCTATTAGTATTTCCAGAAGAAATGAGTTGATGATTAAACTATTTTAATTAACTTATTCAAGTACGGGGTTACCAAGGATAATTTGTTAAAGAAATTTTGGTTTAAAAATCTAAAATTAAATTATAAGTTAAATTAAATAAGTAAATGTTAGTCAATTATTAGATTAATTCAAGTATTAATAAAAACATCTAATGTTTGTTCAAGGTCTGAAAATCATGGAAAATAAGTCGGGATGGTTTGGATTGCAAATCTATATGCAAAGGTGAGTTAATCTCACTTGGTTAAATTTAAATTTAAATGATTAAATTTAAATAATTGTTGGATGGTTGAATTGATTGATGTGATTGTAGGATCGATTTCACCCTAGAGGGGGGTGAATAGGGTGATAGTGTCAATTATAAAAATTAATCGCGGAAGCTTATAAAATATTCAATTCAGATCACAGAATAGCAGCACAGATATCGCAGAATATAAATAACAGAAAAAACAGAACAACGCAGAATTTACCCAGCTTCGGCAAAACCCTGCCTACGTGCTGCCCCCAAGGTTTCTACTAGAAATTAGATAGTCCCTCGCTTACACACGTAAACTCTCTATACCTGCTATTGACTAATCTAACTCTACGCTCAAAACCTTGCCACAACTCAACTACCGAGTTGCGAATTCTCAAGCTACGCCACGTAGCTTGTCCTCTAGTCACACGACTAGTAATTTAAACGGTTTAAAATTTAAAAACAAATTTAAACAGAAAATTAAAAATAAAAACCCTAATTAAAACTTAAACCCTAGAAATAAAATAAAAAGCCCTTTTATAAACAAAGCCGGTCCAATTTTTTCTTTAGCCCGTTCGACTTTTAGTTGCTCCGTTCCTTTTTCTTGTGAAAATATGGCCGATCCTCTTTCGTTCCTCTTTGCGAATTTAGGGCTTCGTCTTCTTCAATCCAAACTAGGGTTTTGAAGCTGCGCCTTTTCGTGTGCTTCGTTCTCGTTCGTTCGCTCTTGGCTCCTTCGTTGTTCGATCGAGTTCGACTCCTTCTTCGGTATGTAATTTTATCTTTTTGCTTTACTGGGTTGATGCTTGAACTCGATCGTGATTCGAGTTGGATGATTTGTTCTTTGTTATGCTCGAAATCGATGAATCAATTGTCGATGATGTTAATTACTTTTATAGGGTTCGACTCCCCTGTATTTTCGTCGTATAATAAAATTTGAATTTGTCAAATTCTTCATCTCGGCCACTTTATTATTCTTGAACGATTGAGATTGATTCTGACTTGTTCAATATGAATATGCTTTCGTTGCTTGATGGTTACGGTTTTGATTTATTTCGTGATGACCACGCTGTCGATTTTTAACTTGGTCAATTTTGACTTGTTCATTATATCCACGGCTTTGAATTCTGATGCTTGATAAAATTGATTTGCTATTTTTGTAGCATACTCGACTTTGGTCATTTGTTTTGAAAACTGCAGCTTGATGCTTGCATCCCTCTTGCTGTTCACAGCCATTACATCCTTACTGCCATGTTGTTCAATGGTTCTTGTATATGAGTTGTTTCAACGGTGGCCTATGTACATGCCTCACTGCATCTTGTCTTGTATGATTTTGATGGTTGTTGCTGTGTATAACATTTTTGTAGTTTCCTTTCCATGATTTGCATTTTGATGCTCTTTGAGTTGCAGTGCTTCATCACTTGAACTACTCTCTGACTTTTGTCTGAGTTCATATATATATACTCCATTTGTCATGTATTAGTGAAGCAGTGTTGCAGTTTGGCTTTGTCTGACTTGTAGTGTTCATTTGAGATTGACATTGTTTATGTTGACTTGACCATGGTTGTTGCACCTGAGTTATATCACTGGTCTTTGCATTTGTACACTTGTTCATATGAACTGCTGTTCCATTGTTGGTCTGACCCTTCCATATGCTATCTGATAATGTTGAACTTCACTGTTGCATTCCATTTGTGTTTGCACAGCACTGCATGTTATATTTCTTGATCATGTTGGCCATTTGGTCGAGCTGTAGTCCAGTGCCCCCATGTCTTGTGTCTTGCCATTCTTTGTTGCCTATTGAATGAATAATTGTCAGTGATGTTATCATGTGCATTTCATTTACATTGAGACCTGTAGTCTTCATTTGTGCTCTCTGTTTTGGGTATTCCCCATGTGTACATGTCTCTTCCCTGTATCTTCATTCATATTGCTGTGCATTGTTCATTCCAGTGAGTTTTGTTTTGTGATATCCGTGTTGCAACTGTTTTTGACATGTGAACTGCCATGATTGTTGCAGTCCATTTTGCTGTTGGTCTTCGTTTCATTCATGTCATGTTGCCTTGTGTTGAATCCAGTTTTAAAACTCGGGTTTGACCTTGTGCTCGTGTCGTGATTTTCAATGTTATTGCACGTGAGTTGAATCCGGTTTTTCATTTGGGTTTGACCTGTGCTCACCTGTCCCTGTAAATCAATCAAGTGTATATATCGGCGTGCACGGCCTTGTGGCATATACAGTAATAATACACTGTGTATGTCACAAGTTGTTCGTGTATGATGAATTCAAATTTAAATTATGACGAACAACCCAAATAACTGAGGCAAATCTTATTTTCAAAATCCATTTTATTTTATTTTAAACTGCAAAAATATTTCCTTTTCAATTTTACTGCGTTAGTTTATATTTTTGCAGATTGCTCAGATGCTGTATTCAAACTGGAATGCAGTTGAAGATAAAAATACGAGTGTGAGTGATATGTAGTGAGGTGAACTGTAAATATGAAATGTGATGTAATTGTAATCAAAGTTGTATATGTATAGTGAGAGCTTGAATTTGTACTATTCAAAATTGTAATAAATATTTGTTTGAATAAAATATTCGTTTGAATTCAAATTCCGTGTTATTTATTTTATTCAGCAAATATTTATTTAATCTGTGAAAAATAGAATAGTATATTAACAAATACATTTAAACGAATGTATATATGTTTATTATCATCAAACAAAAATCATATAATCGCATATTCAACAATCTCCCCCTTTTGATGATAACAAACATATATTTAAGATTTTGAATATGTTAAATGTATTTGATCATTGATATATCCTAATTGCTCCCCCTATTTAAGTGATTCCTCTCTACACAAAGCTCCCCCTACATATATGCATACAAATAAAAATATGCAAATGAGTCTAGATGCAAATAGAAAATTATTTGACCTTTGCTTGATTTTATTTGACAAAATCTTAACTTTTCTCTCCCCCTTTTGTTATCAGCAAAAGAATAATAGTGTTAGAGAAAATAGAGATAAAGTTATCGATATTAATTCAACATTAAAACTCAATTGAATATAAATATTAAATTTCAATAAAAAATCAAACAAAAATCATAAATATTTTGTTAGGCGCATATTCCACTTTTAGAATGATGGAAATGATGTCATCGTATAAAACCATACAGTTGTGTCTATTTGTGGTATATTTATATCAGGAATTTGAATATCTACTAACCATGCATAACCGTTAGGACTTTTAAATGAGATTAGTAGTATTCCAATTTTATTTAAAAAAAATGAATTCAAGTATCTTCTAACCACGCATAACCGTGAGGACTTTTAAATGGGATTAGAATCAACTTGTTTATTTTAAAAGAAAAAATTTCAACTTTTGATATGCGTTCCATACATGCATAACCGTGAGGACTTTTAAATGAGCATGGAAGCACATAACAAATTCCAAGTAATTCACCCATGCATAACCGTGAGGACTTTTGAATGAGAGTGAATACTTTGGTATTTATTATTATTATTATTACCTTTTTTTAAAAAAAATGTGAAAAATGAAAAACGAATGATTCCTGTTTAAAGTACCACATATCGACAAACTATATAGAATTTTGATGAGTGAAGGTTGTTAGAAATATGATAGATATAGAGATGGTCATGGAATTTTTACCAACAAACAGTTTTATAACTCTTGTTTAAATTTCTAAAGAAATTTATTAATTATACCGTCTCGAGTCATAATATTTGATCAATATTAACACTCATCACTTTTTCAATCACTATTTTTCTTTTCGATAAACATTAGGGAGTCAGATTAGTCAAAATAGTCATTTAAAATCAAATTCAAAAATAATTATGAAATTAATTTTTTAAAAATGACTAATCTGAAACTATGGTCAAAAATGATGTTCTCCAGGGGGTTTTAAAAGAAAATTTTCTGCTATTTGAAAATTATTTGAAATGAAGAATATGCAGATTTTTCTTTGAAAAAAACGATACAGTTACTAAATGTCTCAACAAAAATCACGTTTCACTAGTAATTTTTCTATCAACTAGATTACCAGTGTAATCTGCATCTGAATTTCTCTTTCACTCAAAATTATCATCAATTGAATTTTATTGACCAAACCATGAAGTGTGCACCAAAAATTTCAAACTCAATTTTTACAGCAATTTAAATGACATTCTTTTGAAATTGAATTGAAGCCGTGTAAATAATCAGAAAACCGTGAATATAGAGTCAGCCATATTATAACCAATTGTATTATCCAACAAAACACTATTTTTAATCCATACTGATATATATGAAGTAATTCAAAGATTCTAGAGATTATTATAGTGTTTTTGGCATAAGAATATACTTGGCTAACTATGTTGAATAAGTCAGAAACAAAATCATCATCTTTTCATCAAATCAATATTGGCTGATTTTAATTCAGAATATGGTGCAGATTATCACATTTAATATATCGTACAAATAAATATACCTTTACCTGTTTTACCTTTACGATATTTTCCATTGTTGTCCGTTGTGATTCTGTCACCTTTATAGTAGGCTAAGGAACTTAACTTTGTCGCCCGTTATGTTTCTGGAACAGCCAAAATCCAGAGAACACTATTGTTGTTCCTTAGCCTGCCACCACACCTACACGATGAAAGATTTATGTGACCTATTTGTTTTTATAGGTCCATGGTTGTTAGTGGTAGAAAATTTTGAAAAATAATTTTGTAAAGACCCAAAACTATTAATAATTGTTCCCTTCGGCACCCAAATTTGTTTAACTTTGAGAGATTTTATATTTGTGCCTTTTGGAACCCAAATCGGTATAGTTTTTACATGTTTGGGTCTATACCAACAATTATTGTGATTGTGTCCATATTTTCTACAAATCGTGCACATTGAATTTTCTTGATTAAACTTGTTTTCAACAATTTTCGAACTATTATACCCAAGTCCTTGTCTAACCGTATTAACAGTTTGCTTTCCTAATAGCATGTTCAACGATTTTTTACTTTTGGAAAATTTATCTAAAGTCGTTGACAAATGTTGGACTTGTGTTTTGAGAGATTCATTTTCGTTCAATAATTGTGTGCACTTTTTGATAGAATTTTCTCTCCTAGTATTTTCATTCTCTTTTAAAATCAGAATTTCATTTTCAAGTGCTTTTATTCTGATTTTTGATTTTCTAATTTCTTCTTCGAATGTTGGACACTTATCACACTTAGGGATCCTACTTTGATAGGTTTTAACTAATTGGTCAAGTTGCTTATTTAAATCTATCAAAGTATCTTTTTGTGATTCAAGTTTGGCATACTTATCCATAAGCCGTTCAAAACAGCCATTTACTTCGTGGAATTAATAAGTAATTCAGAGTGAGTAAGTTTTGATACCTCGCTTGGCTCGTCATCGTCGCTATCGGTTATATTCCCATGAAGGCACATATCTGCTTTCTCACTCTCACTGCTATCGCTTTTGTTCCACGTGGCTGCAAAACACCGTTTTGATTTCTTTTCAAAATCGCGTTGAAATCGGGGATAATTGGGCTTGATGTCACCGGGTTTGTTGCAAGTGATCCCGTGTTCTTCCAAGTTGTTATTCTGCTTTTTAATTTTTTATTTAGAGCTGGATTTCCGTATTTGTGATTCCACCTTTTGAATTTCTTCATTATTAATGCCAGCTCGGCTGCTCCATCATCATCATCCTCATCACAACTGCTATTTACCAATCCTGTTAAGCACAATTCTTTAACTGAGTTGGTTGTGGATGATTTCTCATTGCTGTTGACTTTTGCACCATATATTGCATTTAAAGTACTCCAGATTTCCTGTGCATTTTCACAATGAGAGATGAAATTAAAATTATCTTGATTAATATGAGAATATTATATATGCATAGCAAGAGCATTAATCGAGATAATTTTCTTATCTGTTATATCACACCCGTTTTCAATAATATCCCAACATTTAATATTAAAATATTTTAAATAAAATTCCATTTTTAATTTCCAATTCAAAAAATTTGTTCCATCGAAAATAGAAGGAATAATATTGGAGCGACCCTCAACAGAAGTATTAATAAAAGAAGCCATTTCAAAAATTCAAAATTTAAAACAAAAACCAATTTTTAAAACACGAATTTTTAAAACAAAAAAAATTGATTTTTATAAAAAAAATTAAAACAAAAACGGCTTTTATTCCTAGCTCTGATACCACTTGTAGGATCGATTTCACCCTAGAGGGGGGTGAATAGGGTGGTAGTGTCAATTATAAAAATTAATCGCGGAAGCTTATAAAATATTCAATTCAGATCACAGAATAGCAGCACAGATATCGCAGAATATAAATAACAGAAAAAACAGAACAACATAGAATTTACCCAGCTTCGGCAAAACTCTGCCTACGTGCTGCCCCCAAGGTTTCTACTAGAAATTAGATAGTCCCTCGCTTACACATGTAAACTCGCTATACCCGCTATTGACTAATCTAACTCTACGCTCAAAACCTTGCCACAACTCAACTACCGAGTTGCGAATTCTCAAGCTACGCCACGTAGCTTGTCCCCTAGTCACACGACTAGAAATTTAAACGGTTTAAAATTTAAAAAAAAAATTAAACAGAAAATTAAAAATAAAAACCCTAATTAAAGCTTAAACCCTAGAAATAAAATAAAAAGCCCTTTTATAAACAAAGCCGGTCCAATTTTTTCTTTAGCCCGTTCGACTTTTAGTTGCTCCGTTCCTTTTTCTTGTGAAAATATGGCCGATCCTCTTTCGTTCCTCTTTGCGAATTTAGGGCTTCGTCTTCTTCAATCCAAACTAGGGTTTTGAAGCTGCGCCTTTTCGTGTGCTTCGTTCTCGTTCGTTCGCTCTTGGCTGCTTCGTTGTTCGATCGAGTTCGACTCCTTCTTCGGTATGTAATTTTATCTTTTTGCTTTACTGGGTTGATGCTTGAACTCGATCGTGATTCGAGTTGGATGATTTGTTCTTTGTTATGCTCGAACTCGAATGAATCAATTGCCGATGATGTTAATTACTTTTATAGGGTTCGACTCCCCTGTATTTTCGTCGTATAATAAAATTTGAATTTGTCAAATTCTTCATCTCGGCCACTTTATTATTCTTGAACGATTGAGATTGATTCTGACTTGTTCAATATGAATATGCTTTCGTTGCTTGATGGTTACGGTTTTGATTTATTTCGTGATGACCACGCTGTCGATTTTTAACTTGGTCAATTTTGACTTGTTCATTATATCCACGGCTTTGAATTCTGATGCTTGATAAAATTGATGTGCTATTTTTGTAGCATACTCGACTTTGGTCATTTGTTTTGAAAACTGCAGCTTGATGCTTGCATCCCTCTTGCTGTTCACAGCCATTACATCCTTACTGCCATGTTGTTCAATGGTTCTTGTATATGAGTTGTTTCAACGGTGGCCTATGTACATGCCTCACTGCATCTTGTCTTGTATGATTTTGATGGTTGTTGCTGTGTATAACATTTTTGTAGTTTCCTTTCCATGATTTGCATTTTGATGCTCTTTGAGATGCAGTGCTTCATCACTTGAACTACTCTCTGACTTTTGTCTGAGTTCATATATATATACTCCATTTGTCATGTATTAGTGAAGCAGTGTTGCAGTTTGGCTTTGTCTGACTTGTAGTGTTCATTTGAGTTTGACATTGTTTATGTTGACTTGACCATGATTGTTGCACCTGAGTTATATCACTGGTCTTTGCATTTGTACACTTGTTCATATGAACTGCTGTTCCATTGTTGGTCTGACCCTTCCATATGCTATCTGATAATGTTGAACTTCACTGTTGCATTCCATTTGTGTTTGCACAGCACTGCATGTTATATTTCTTGATCATGTTGGCCATTTGGTCGAGCTGTAGTCCAGTGCCCCCATGTCTTGTGTCTTTCCATTCTTTGTTGCCTATTGAATGAATAATTGTCAGTGATGTTATCATGTGCATTTCATTTACATTGAGACCTGTATTCTTCATTTGTGCTCTCTGTTTTGGGTATTCCCCATGTGTACATGTCTCTTCCATGTATCTTCATTCATGTTGCTGTGCATTGTTCATTCCAGTGAGTTTTGTTTTGTGATATCCGTGTTGCAACTGTTTTTGACATGTGAACTGCCATGATTGTTGCAGTCCATTTTGCTGTTGGTCTTCGTTTCATTCATGTCATGTTGCCTTGTGTTGAATCCAGTTTTAAAACTCGGGTTTGACCTTGTGCTCGTGTCGTGATTTTCAATGTTATTGCACGTGAGTTGAATTCGGTTTTTCATTTGGGTTTGACCTGTGCTCACCTGTCCCTGTAAATCAATCAAGTGTATATATCGGCGTGCACGGCCTTGTGGCATATACAGTAATAATACACTGTGTATGTCACAAGTTGTTCGTGTATGATGAATTCAAATTTAAATTATGACGAACAACCCAAATAACTGAGGCAAATCTTATTTTCAAAATCCATTTTATTTTATTTTAAACTGCAAAAATATTTCCTTTTCAATTTTACTGCGTTAGTTTATATTTTTGCAGATTTCTCAGATGCTGGATTCAAACTGGAATGCAGTTGAAGATAAAAATACGAGTGTGAGTGATATGTAGTGAGGTGAACTGTAAATATGAAATGTGATGTAATTGTAATCAAAGTTGTATATGTATAGTGAGAGCTTGAATTTGTACTATTCAAAATTGTAATAAATATTTGTTTGAATAAAATATCCGTTTGAATTCAAATTCCGTGTTATTTATTTTATTCAGCAAATATTTATTTAATCTGTGAAGAATAGAATAGTATATTAACAAATACATTTAAACGAATGTATATACGTTTATTATCATCAAACAAAAATCATATAATCGCATATTCAACAATGATATAGTATGATATTTTGGAATTGGCATATTATTGTGCTAACGTCTATGGTTGCAGGGAAAACAGGTTGGAGGGATCCAACTGGATCCCTCAACATTTATTATTTAATATTCTCTATTGTGATTACTTGATATTATATGATGAATATATTGGGATTTTGAATGTTATGATTTGATTGGATATATTTGGGTATAATGGGTTACCAAAAATATGAGTTTTGGAAAGAGAAAAAAAAAGGGAAGTAAAGTTGTAAACGAAATAATCTTAGAAAATTTAATGAAATTAGAATGTATTGAAAGAAATAGAGGTATGTTAAATATAAATAAATAGTTTCGAGTATGGAAAAGAATAAGAATTTTGAATAGACAGAAAATTAATGAATTATAACTTAAGTGATATCAATCAAAGAAATAATGAATTGTGTTAATTTTCTATGTCTAAATTTATTTAAAAGGGTTAAGAAGTAATCTGAAAAATCTAAAACTTGTATTTTCAGTTAAAGTATGTTAAATAATAATTAAGAAAAAAAATCTGAAATTAATGGTTTTTGAGATAAAATAGAGTAAATTTGAAATCAATTTGAAAATTGGTTCAAGTGTTCGAAATTGGAATTTCAAGAAGAATGTGAAGGGAAGTATATTTCCTGCATAGCTAAGTACGTTTTAAAAGAAAATTTTAAATATAAAATAAAAGTTTTAATTGTGCTTTTAAAAAGCATATTTTAGAAAATTTATTATTTCTAAATGTTTAAAATTCTTAAGTAAATATTTTTCAAATCTATTATTGTAATAACTATTTAAAGGTATCTTAGTATTTTATTTGAAAGAGTAGAAAAAACTTAGTTTTATATATTTTTCTTTTTAAGTAACCTTATCTTCAAATATTTATATAGTATGTATATTTTACAAATTATTGAGGTAGTTTTTAACTTAAATGTTTTAAAGTATATTTCAAAGTGAACCGTTTAAATTATTTAAAAAAAAATCTAAAAGTTTTGTGCTTGGTGATTTCAGAGGAAATAGAAACTATTTGAGAAATTTATTCTGAGAAAGGAAGATAGTTTGAAAACTATTTTCAAATGGGTTTGAAAGTGGAAATATATCTTGTGAAGATATTTTTGGGATTTATAAATAATTTGGAAAATTATTTATTGGCTGATGGTTGATTGTGAATATAAATTGATAGTTAAATAACCGACTATCAATATTTGGCCAAATGCGCTGATCGTTTCGAAGAGACCGGGATCGAGATTTATTTCTCGAAAACCACTTCGATCCGGTTTGTACGTTTCGTGAAAAACGAGTTGGATTCGAAGATGGAGCAGTGAAGTGCAAGGGCTAGTCGCTGCTAATCCTGAGGATATTTCCAAAATGGATGTAGTAGGAATAGTGCCTTCGGTTCCGTTCGAACCCGGGACGGACTTGTATGGATGAATGCTTGCGAAACATCGTCAGGTGGACGATGGGCATTCTAAGGGATATATTCTAAAAGGTAACGCTTAGCCTCAAGCCTCATCAAATGGGAATGACTGAAAATCAGGGGTTATGCAGCAAGGCTAGGTGGGTAGCACCCAAGCAGGGTGAGGTCATCTCAGTCTAGATGTCCCTTTTTATTTTTCGGCTTAGTGGGCGGTTGCTGATCCCAACCGTGGGGTGATCTCACTCGGGACTGTCCAGTAAGGGATGGTTCCGGCCTTGTGTTGCAGGGGAGCGGGCGTACTCCTCGGTACGGTGATCTAGGCCCCGTACTGTGACAGGTGGTACCGCAGTGCCTAGTCATTGGTTGGAAATCCATTCTCCCTATGTGCCTTGTACGAGTTTTGTTTGTATTACCCACTTTTGTGGCTAGTAGCTGGAATTTAATAATGTAACAATTTCGGCTATTTTATAAGTATATGTAAATAGACCCTATTATAATATCAGAGGATTTCTATAAAAATTGTTTTAGCTATCGTAAGGTAAAAACCCGACATGTTTATTTGTGGCGTGGTCTTACGAGATGCTTTTGTTTTCAAAGGATTTTTGAAACTTTAATAATCAATTGGGTGTGATTTTCTCACGCTGGTATTCCAGACTGACTCGGGTATTATTTAACTGTAATGCTCGGGTCAGACCGAGTATTATAGAATACAGGATATGATGCTGTGGAGCTCAGGAGACGAGCAGGATGGCGATACGTACTCCCGTACTTGTATATATATACATATTCCGCTGTTTTAGTTGTTGTGTATCCATCTGTATGATATTGAGGTTGAGTTGTGATCGATGTACTCTGATAATGTAATGTACGTAAACAGATATGTTTGATTTTGAGTAAAGATTATTTACTATCTATTATATTTTATTCCGCTGCGATGGTTAGATTCTGTTGTTGATTTCTATTTTCTTCTTCTACCTCTTCTTCTTTAACCCAAATGGTTCGTATTTCTGTACAACTTGAGTTGATTTAGGTTGAATAGTGTTAACTCAAGGGGTACGGATTTGCGGGTCGTTACACTTGGTATCAGAGCTTAGGTTGAAGATAACCTTGGCTCTGGTGGGAGTTACTCATAAAATAGAGTCTATGGTACTCTATAATGAGTTGGAGCGTATTAATAGATATGAGTGCGTACTTGTTAGTGAATATGAAATTGTTTTTATATTGTGTTGCTTTATCTGTTGAGTGTTTATGGATTCTGGTCGATGTGTGGGACGCCATGTCATCGATAGGGATTTCTAAACTCTTGAACAAGATAAACCGACACAGTAGTGTTTTAACTAGGGTAAATGAAATAATTTTACCCAAATTTATTTTATGTATATAAAAGAAAATGATTTTTTTTTTCTTAATTATTATAGCTATACATGGATGTTTGGATGATAGAAGTGATAAATATTATATTATTATCATTGTATGATAATTGAATAAAGATTGAAATAATAACTAAAGATTAAGGGATAAATTGACATAATAGATGAAGTTTATGAATGTGATTCATAACAGGATAAGGAATTGAATTCATAATTAAAAACTAAGAAACGAATTCATATCAAATGAATTTGTAAATGTAAACTATAATGTAAATTATAGTATAATTAATTATTAAAGTAAGATAAAATTCCAAAGAAAAGTTTGAATTTAAATCTAAAGAGTTTGGAATTTGGAGATTTAAGTTACTTTGAATTGGATAATGATTCTCAAAAGTTGGGAGGATAATATATATTGAGAAATATTTTTGAATCGGATTTGAAATCTAGAGAGATTTGGAATTTAAAAATGTTGGATGGATTTCAAATTTGGGGGTTTTGGGAAAAATTTTGAGTTAGATTTGAACTCTGGGGAGTTTGGAATTTTTGAAAGGATTTTAGAAAGAGAATAAAAGCATTGAACTCTTTTGGTCGCTAGAAAATAACTTCGGTGATGACTGCAGCATCATCGATGTCCATTTTCGAGTTTCCAGAAGAGAAATTGCTACCAAATTGTTTTAAATTGGAATCGTTTGCAAAGGATAAATTTGGTTTTAGAAATGCAAGGAAATTTGGATATATGTGATTTTAAAGGGAAGTTGGAAATGTTAAAAGACTGCTTAAACCCTGGAATCTTAACTAAGAATGTTGATGGCATATAATAAGTTGATAACTTGTAAATTTGGAATTTGTTGAAATAAATTCAACTTTGTAAGTAAGTAAAGTGAAACTGAGTGCTGGAATTTAAAATTGAATTGTGTGAAGTTATGTGGAATGGGAAAATTAGTCAGGATGGACTAAAAATGATTAATGCTTAGAAATTATTGGTTAAATAATGAATTGGTGAATGAATAAATGGATCAACTATTGTACTTGTAAAGTGAAGTTGATACTAATAAGAAGAAATTGGAAAATTTAATCCGGGAATTAAAATTTAACTTAAGTGAATGAAAGTGAAGGAAATATATTTGAATTTAACTTGAAATAAGTTATATAAAATTGAAATTGAAATTGAATTAAATTGGATTGAAATAAATTCAGCTGAGTATAAATAATATTGAATGGAATAAAATTCTACTCAAACAAATGTAAAAATCCAAACTTGGGATATAAAATGATTTTCAAGTTAAATGAAAAGAAAATCAAATATGGGATTGAAATTGGATTATAGTTGGAAGTGTTGTTGAATGAAAATTTGAATTGGATTAAAATGGATATGGTGTGAATATAAACAAAACCCGTTTAAGCATAAATTGAATGACCTCATTATTAATAGATGCAATAATGAATTGTTAATGTGAATTAAAATTTAAAAATGGATAAAAAAGTAAACTAATTGCATAAAATGGTGAAATGGTTGGGATTTGATAAAAGAAAAATCAAATCAAGATTGTGAATAGATAATAGAGTTTGGAATTAAAGCTGGAGTTATAAATAAAAAATTCAACTTAGAATTGTAAGTGGATTCAATATGAATTGAAGTTGTATGGAATTGGATTAAAATAAAAATGATTGGAGATGAAAATAAATCCAATTCAAGTATGAATAAATTAAAGATGAGAATGAACTTAAGTTATGAAATGGGAGTGAAATGAAGTAAATTAACTTAAGTTTAAAATTTAATAGAAATTGGATTGTGAGTAAATAAAATTGGACGGTGAATTAAAATATAAATAGTAGAATTAGAACTTGAGTTATTAATTAAATTCGACTTGGAATATCAACACATTAAAAACAAGCGGAAATGTGTTAAACCAAATTGAGGATTGGATTAAAATAATGGTGGTTTGTATTGCGAATGAAATCCAAGTGGGTATGAATGAATAATAGCTTTGGATATTATTCAATAAATAGAATATTGAATTTAGAATTAAAAAGGACTGATTGAATGAATTGATGCAAGCTGCAATGGGAATGAACTAAAGTTGTTAACTTAAGTAACTGTTGAAGGAAAGCTGAACTCAAATTGAAGTGGTTTAAATCATTTGAGAATTAATTATTGAATGAAATAGCCTGAATTGTTTTCGAGCTAAATAAATGGTTGTGAATAAATTAGTCGTTCGGCTAAATCAGAAGTAAATAAAAATTCTATGAATTAGTAGGGGTAAATAAAACTAATTTTTTGGAATCAATTAAAGTAAATGTGCATTGTTTGGATTGGCTATGAATTGAATGCGACAATTGAGTTGCAAATCACTTAAATTGAATGAAGTGTATATGAATTGGCTGGAAACAATTAAAATTTATATTGGAACCCTATAAGTGACTTATGAATATTGTTTAACCTGCATTGATTATACAAACTTATATGTTGCTAGTAAAATATGTTAAATATTGTTAAATTTCGTGATTATGGCACTTATACGTTTGAATTGAGTAAGTACAGGTTCAGGGAAGCCGTATGGATGGATTTGGATGCGCAAAATGCAAATTAAATAAGCCGCTTGCTTAAAAATGCTAAATAAAGGTACGCTTACGCAAAAGAATTCAAAATAGGAGATATGAACTGCATATGTTGATATATATTGTGATTTCCGGCCTGAGGCCGATGTATATATATATTTGTGTATCCTGCGATATCGCAGAAGTCCCTCCGTACAAAGGAGACTCTGCCAAAAAATTTCGGAAAATTTGAAAGTTCGAATTATTTTTGAAATTTTCACTAACAATAAAGGATTTAAAATTAGTAAGCAAATAGATTTAAAACTGAATATAGAAATCTAATTTAAAAGTGTGAATGTAAAGTAAAGTGAAATTGAAGAAATTGTTTGAAGAGATTAAAGGAAGAAAAGTTGCAGGTAAACTTTATTTAAGAGTTTAAATAAATTAGTAAGCAGAACTAATAAAAGGAAATGGTTAATACCTATGAGTTGAGATAAGACGAATACGATTCAATATTCAAAGTTTGAAGCCAAAACTGAATTCAAGTATAATTGGAAAATGGAAATTTGAAAAAGTATTTAGATTGGAAAGCAATTAGTAAATTGAAATCAATTGAACTCAAATTGGATTGTTAAGGCATAGTGAATGGAAATGGATGTAAACTCCAATGATGAAGTGAAAATCAATAAAGAAGCATGTTAAATGCTTATACTAAACTTAGAAAAAAAGGACTGATGAATTCTTAGTTGGAAATTTATACTGCAAATATATTCTAAGTTTTTGAATGGATAGATGTTGACATTGGTAAGGAATTCAAAAAATATTTTGAAGGTTGTGATTGGATATTAGTGCTAAGCAGGATATGCAGGTATTATAAAGGGAAAGGAAATTGATATTTTGATTTCGGAAGATAAATTTAAAATGCTCGACTAAAAGGTATGTGTTTAAATTTCTATATGAAATTGATTGGGTTTTTGGATCGAGCCACTTGGCTTTTTGTTTTATTTTTGGATTTGGGAGGCCGTAGAGCCATTTTGTAGTTGTACCGAGCTAGCCGCGCAAAGGAGACGCTGGCGAAATTTTTCGAAAATTTAGGGAGTTAGAAAAAATTTGATAATTCAAATTTGGTTTTAAAATGTGAAATTCGAATCGATAAGTAAGCGATTTTGTTTGAGGCTTATGGGCAAGTTTAGGAAATTTGGAAGAGGGAGAGTGTCTTTAAAAAAAGATGGTTTTGGAAGGTCATTGAAAAATATTTGGGTCGAGGAAATAGTTATCGGGTTATGGATCATTCTTCCTAACTAGCAATTTCGGGGACGAAATTCTTTTAAGGGGGGAGGAATGTGACGACCCGAAATTTTTAGACATTTAAAATTGAAACATTTAATTGATTTTAAATATTTAAAAGGGTAATTTTAACTTACATTTCGAATATCTCTATTTATTTGATAATAATATTGAATTTAATAAGTACAAATTGGGTAAAATTTTGAATCTGCAGTTTTAAGCTTGTTAAAAATAATTTGAAGGCTTGTAAAATTTATATTGATAATACTGAAGATAATAAAAGTGATAGAATCGAATTCAAAGATGTTTTGTTCAGATTTTAAGAATATATCGTTTGAATTGGATTGAAAAATAGCCTTCCGAGGCACCGTCTCGGAATTAGACGAAACCAGTTTCATTGGGTCCGTAATATTGAATTATTATCGGATTTCAAATTTCGTGTTGATTGGAGCAGTTGAGTGAGCATACGATATATTAACGCATTGACATCTTATATCAAAATTTTAATTTAATTAATATATTTAGATATTTAGTCAGCGGTGAGATTTGTTTTCAATAGCCACCGTTCTTTCATTTCAGCCATCTTCTTTCTGAGCAAGCCTACGCAGAAACAATATTGTGTGCGAACATCTTTTCAATGTCGCTTAGCTTCTGAAGAAAGCCTCTGCTCTGCCCTATTTTATAAATCGCAACCCTTGATGGAAAGGAATCCTCTTCCTTCAAAACGAAATAAAAACGAAATAAAAACAAAATCGAAGCAGCTGATGATAAAAAAAATTCAAACAAACGATTCGAAATCGTGATGGGGGCAAGGCCGCGTGCGCACATCGCACTCAGGAGGATTGCTCGAGCTTCGGTTTTGAAGAGGGATCGCAAGCCCTATTCGCGTTGCCTGAGCCGTGGACTTGGCTCGTGCAATCACGCGAAGAGGAGTCTCTAGCTTTGGCGAGCGGCAACACGAGATGGAGGGAGTCGTTGTGGCGTTCGATCCTGAGGCTATCGACAGCCCTAGCCTAGGTAACGACATGCCCTAGCTCACTGGAAGAAGGGAAGGGGGTCATTCGACGAAGCGGGTGTAGACTGTTGTGTGGTGGAGACGATTCGATGATTATCAGTGGAGTGTGTTAGATGATGTGGGTGAATCTGGAGTTGGGTTTGAAGAAGGTGGGATTTCTCTGGTAATCGTTTAGCCTTATATTTTTTCTGCTTAATCTAATTTTAGTTGAGGAAGATATGCAAAGTATAAAACAGTTAATTTTTGTAGTAAGAATATAGGATTTGTTTTTAATTAGGTGTATGTGTATATAAAGGTTAAAGGAATTAGATTTATAGTAAAGTGTAAAGTGTATATGGACTGTCTAAATTTAATAGATTATACAGATTTAAATCTATATATAAAGTTAAAACATAAAACTTTTTGGAAACATACAGATATGCATATATAGTTAAATTTAAAAAATTGTTGACTAATTCAAATATTTATAAATTATATTAGTATTTTATCCTATTAGTATTTCCAGAAGAAATGAGTTGATGATTAAACTATTTTAATTAACTTATTCAAGTACGAGGTTACCAAGGATAATTTGTTAAAGAAATTTTGGTTTAAAAATCTAAAATTAAATTATAAGTTAAATTAAATAAGTAAATGTTAGTCAATTATTAGATTAATTCAAGTATTAATAAAAACATCTAATGTTTGTTTAAGGTCTGAAAATCATGGAAAATAAGTCGGGATGGTTTGGATTGCAAATCTATATGCAAAGGTGAGTTAATCTCACTCGGTTAAATTTAAATTTAAATGATTAAATTTAGATAATTGTTGGATGGTTGAATTGATTGATGTGATATAGTATGATATTTTGGAATTGGCATATTATTGTGCTAACGTCTGTGGATGCAGGGAAAACAGGTTGGAGGGATCCAACTGGATCCCTCAACATTTATTATTTAATATTCCCTGTTGTGATTACTTGATATTATATGATGAATATATTGGGATATTGAATGTTATGATTTGATTGGATATATTTGGGTATAATGGGTTACCAAAAATATGAGTTTTGGAAAGAGAAAAAAAAAGGGAAGTAAAGTTGTAAACGAAATAATCTTAGAAAATTTAATGAAATTAGAATGTATTGAAAGAAATAGAGGCATGTTAAATATAAATAAATAGTTTCGAGTATGGAAAGAATAAGAATTTTGAATAGACAGAAAATTAATGAATTATAACTTAAGTGGTATCAATCAAAGAAATAAAGAATTGTGTTAAAATTCTAAGTCTAAATTTATTTAAAAGGGTTAAGAAGTAATCTGAAAAATCTAAAACTTGTATTTTCAGTTAAAGTATGTTAAATAATAATTAAGAAAAAAATCTAAAATTAATGGTTTTTGAGATAAAATAGAGTAAATTTGAAATCAATTTGGAAATTGATTCAAGTGTTTGAAATTGGAATTTCAAGAAGAATGTGAAGGGAAGTATATTTCCCTGGATAGCCAAGTACGTTTTAAAAGAAAATTTTAAATATAAAATAAAAGTTTTAATTGTGGTTTTAAAAAGCATATTTTAGAAAATTTATTATTTCTAAATGTTTAAAATTCTTAAGTAAATATTTTTCAAATCTATTATTGTAATAACTATTTAAAGGTATCTTAGTATTTTATTTGAAAGAGTAGAAAAAACTTAGTTTCGTATATTTATCTTTTTAAGTAACCTTATCTTCAAATATTTATATAGTATGTATATTTTACAAATTACTGAGGTAGTTCTTAACTTAAATGTTTTAAAGTATATTTCAAAGTGAAGCGTTTAAATTAAAAAAAAATCTAAAAGTTTTCTGCTCGGTGATTTCAGAGGAAATAGAAACTATTTGAGAAATTTATTCTGAGAAAGGAAGATAGTTTGAAAACTATTTTCAAATGGGTTTGAAAGTGGAAATAAATCTTGTGAAGATATTTTGGGGATTTATAAATAATTTGAAAAATTATTTATTGGCTGATGGTTGATTGTGAATATAAATTGATAGTTAAATAATCGACTATCAATATTTGGCCAAATGCGCTGATCGTTTCGAAGAGACCAGGATCGAGATTTATTTCTCAAAAACCACTTCGATCCGGTTTGTACGTTTCGTGAAAAACGAGTTGGATTCGAAGATGGAACAGTGAAGTGCAAGGGCTAATCGCTGCTAATCTTGAGGATATTTCCAAAATGGATATAGTAGGAATAGTGTCATCGGTTCCATTCGAACCCGGGACGGACTTGTATGGATGAATGCTTGCGAAACATCGTCAGGTGGACGATGGGCATTCTAAGGGATATATTCTAAAAGGTAACGCTTAGCCTCAAGCCTCATCAAATGGGAATGACTGAAAATCAGGGGTTATGCAGCAAGGCTAGGTGGGTAGCACCCAAGCAGGGTGAGGTCATCTCAGTCTAGATGTCCCTTTTTATTTTTCGGCTTAGTGGGCGGTTGCTGATCCCAACCGCGGGGTGATCTCACTCAGGACTGTCCAGTAAGGGATGGTTCCGGCCTTGTGTTGCAGGGGAGCGGGCGTACTCCTCGGTACGGTGATTTAGGCCCCGTACTGTGACAAGTGGTACCCTAGTGCCTAGTCATTGGTTGGAAATCCATTCTCCCTATGTGCCTTGTACGAGTTTTATTTGTATTACCCACTTTTGTGGCTAGTAGCTGGAATTTAATAATGTAACAATTTCGGCTATTTTATAAGTATATGTAAATAGACCCTATTATAATATCATAGGATTTCTATAAAAATTGTTTTAGCTATCGTAAGGTAAAAACCCGACATGTTTATTTGTAGCGTGGTCTTACGAGATGCTTTTGTTTTCAAAGGATTTTTGAAACTTTAATAATCAATTGGGTGTGATTTTCTCACGCTGGTATTCCAGACTGACTTGGGTATTATTTAACTGTAATGCTCGGGTCAGACCGAGTATTATAGAATACAGGATATGATGCTGTGGAGCTCAGGAGACGAGCAGGATGGCGATACGTACTCCCGTACTTGTATATATATGTACATATTCCACTGTTTGAGTTGTTGTGTATCCATCTGTATGATATTGAGGTTGAGTTGTGATCGATGTACTCTGATAATGTAATGTATGTAAACAGATATGTTTGATTTTGAGTAAAGATTATTTACTATCTATTATATTTTATTCCGCTGCGATGGTTAGATTCTGTTGTTGATTTCTATTTTCTTCTTCTACCTCTTCTTCTTTAACCTAAATGGTTCGTATTTCTGTACAACTTGAGTTGATTTAGGTTGAATAGTGTTAACTCAAGGGGTACGGATTTGCAGGTCGTTACACTCCTTTTCAATTATTTTTCAAATTCAACCCAATTCCATTTCCAAAACCATTTGGATTCAAACTTCAAACTTTAAAACCATTTAAAAATCTGTGGCTTTACTGATTTCCTCGTGAAATCCATATTTGAGCGTGTATAGCGTGGTCCAGGGGTTTACACACAATAGTACAATAACATCAACCATTACAGATTCAAACATAGCAATATATTTGATAAGCGGTATAAACTATAACATTTATCTTTCATTCACGGATCACAGATATATATCATAGATAATAAATTACATTACAGATAATTAATTTCATCACTGAATAAATTACATCACAGTTCACAAAACAAAATAATTCATATTACACATTATCACAAATCAGGGATATCAATCAATTCAAAGCACTCCATAGAATCCTAACATCCATGAGTAAGATCAATTAATTATATGATTTATTTAAATCAGATTAATTACTTATGAATAAATTTCTAATCCTGGTTAATTAATCATTAATTAATTACAAACCATTTTGACTAATTACTCTTTAATCATTAATTAACCTTTAATTAATAAATAATCCTTTGATTAATTATTCTTAATTAATTTCAATAATTAATAAATTAATTCTTAACTAATTATCCTTAATTAAAGTAAATAATTATCCCCAATCACTTTCATAAATTAATTAACCTTTATTAATTATCTTTAATCAATAAATTAATTATCACTAATTACTATTGATTAAGTCTTAATCACCATCATACATTAAATCATTTCTTAATTAATTATCTTAATTACATTGATTAATTAACCCTTAATCAATTACCATTAAATTAATTAAAATTTAACTAAGTGATTATCCTTAATCACTTATATCATAAATTAATTACACTGAGTAATTATTCTTTTAATTACTTGATTAATCATAAATCAATTATTTTTAATTAAGTAATTATTTTTAAGTAATTAATTACCTTTAATCATAAATTAAGAATTTAATTAATTATTCATTAATTACCATCATTAAGATTATCCTTTAAGTAATTAATTATCTTTAATTAAATTACACAAAGTAATTAGCTTTAAGTAATTAATCGTTTAATTATTTTCATTAATATTAATCATTTGATCATTTAAACATTTTTATCTTCCTTAATCAACCATTTAATTACATTATCAAGCTTATTTAAAATAACTTTTTAAATAATGGTTATATATATTGAAATACTTTAAACTCAAGATAATTTTATCCTCAACCCTTTAATAAGTTCCAATTTATATAAACTTTAATTATTTTAAATGAAGTGGTTAATAAATTGTTTGAAATTGATTAAGTTTTAAACTTTAAAACTTGTTCCTTTAACTAGCTCTGAAACTTTCTTTTAAAACTTGATCATTACTCAAGTTTGGGAAACTTGTTCAATGTATATAAATTTATGGAATCTATATTATTTTCAAAACTGGTTGCAGTTAAAACCCGAAACAGGTAAAAACTGTTACGCCTCAAACCTGGTTTCAACCCAAACTACACTAGCAACTTCGAGCTGTATCATCATTTTCCCGATAGCAATCTTGAGAACGAACATGAGACATCCCCTTATTTCCACGAGGCAACTCCTCCTTCCAAACATCAAAACCATTCAGGCACGTAGATGCATGATACACATGCACAGTCGCATGGCGACGCTCCGACCACCATCGCGATCACCCCCACATCATCGATGACCCATACAAACATCACAACCTCCCAGTTTTCTTTCAAATCTCCTGAAATCGATTTTGAAACATCGACCTTCACCTGGAAACGAACTCGAACCACGAATCCACCTTGCCAACGACGTTTTCGACTACCTGGAACCACGCCGCACTGGCCATAGCAACGTCACAACCTATACGTCATTTTCCCCCTGGACCTGTTACACCTGAAGCCTCGTTGATGTCGCAGCGATCTCGCCTTTACCATGTATCGAAACGAACCCTTAAACCCTAGATTGATGAACGAAATCCGCCACGACCATCTATAACAACTCTGCTTATTTTTCCCATGTTCATCCATCTCCAAGCTATCTTCGGTACAAAGTACAACCCAAGAATCGTTGGCGATCATCAGAGATTGACGAAAATGTCAATCTCGCCCATCTAATATTTTCTCACAATTTGATAAATTAAAAATATTGAAATGATATTCAAACATCATTATTCGAATCGAGTTGTGAAATCAAAATTCAAATTTATGATCATTTAATTTTAACATATATATGATTCTTACTATAATGTTCTTCCTTTCTAGTAAAGTAATTCACTGATTTTCCTTATAAATTTTTTTAAAAATGGCATTAAGTTAATATAAACAAAATTTCTTTAAGGATTGTAGCTTGACATCAATTATTGGAAGAGATGTTGAATTTTTAATCTTGTTTCTGAATCCTGTGAACTAGAATAGAACCTACTTTCCTAAATACAGATAAATGCACTTAGATATTTGCATATATACAACCTGCAGGCCAATATACACATCATTCAAACACATTTCATATCCTAATTCACAAATCATTTAGATATATATCAGGCTGAGTTTGCTCACCTAAGAGATTTGATGCTTGAAAGCAGAGAATACAGGGAAGCTTGAACTAAAATCTAGAATTTGTTTTTGATGGATGTGAGTTGATATGCCATGAATTTGATCCGCTACATTGGATCTGAACCCGATTCAAACTGAAGCTTTACAGAAATGGAAGTTGTTTGATGTTGAATCTGCTTTCAGTTTGAATTTCTTGAATTACTTTGCATTATTCTTCACAGGCTTAAGTTTCCAGGTTTTACAGTTTGAGATTTAAAAACTTTCAAGTTTGAAATACATGGAAGAAGAAAATATGGCCTGGTTCAAACAATTTGATTTGTATTTACCTTATTTTTCTTTCTTGTTTACTATCTTAATTTCAGCTTGAAGATGAAAGAAGAATTTTGATATTTACTTACATAATTCAATTAAATAACATACTTGTCACTTGTTCTATAAAACAATACACTTGTACATTTATTTTTAACACTTGTTGAAATATAAACTTTTTATGTTTATATTCTTTTGTTAAATTTAATTATAAATTTTGTTTAAGTCCTTTATTCAGACTAATTTAAAATTTATAGTTTAACCCTTTTCCATAAATTTATTTACAAATTGTGTTTTTAAACCTTGTTTTATTTTTAATTTACAAATCATGTTTTTCATGTTTTCTTACTTATACTTTTATGTATTTCCAACTTAGTTCATTTTAATATTTTACATATGTATGTTTTCTTACCTTATTTTCAAAAGATAATTTCAATAACTTATACTTATATATCAAAATGCATATTTACAAAAAATTAAGAAACAAGATTTTATTAGTTTCAAACATATGAAATTTTTAAATTTATGTTTAGTCCTTCTTTTTAATTTTCAATACCTTTATATTTTTAAACTTATTTTAAAACTTTCATTTAAAACTTAAGTAATCATACTTATTATATTTTTGTTTCAAATATATTTTTTTTAAGTCCGACTAAATTTCAACATATTAACATTTTATTTTGTACTTATACAATTTAAAACAAATGATTTGAAAAGTTATTCATTACAAATAAATAATTATATATATACATATATATATATATCCATATATATTAGTCCGTTGGAAATATAAAATCAATAAATCCAATTTTATTTCTAAAATATTTTTAAATTTCCAAATTCAAAATTTAATATACAATCAATTTGTACTTATAAATGAATAAATAATCAAATACCTTTTTATAAATATATTTATATATACCATTTATCATCTATTTCTTTTAAAGTTCAAATCAAATTCTTATTTATAACAAACAGATATCCCTATTTATCTTTGAAATATAAAGTTTGATGTATCCAATATTTATTTATAAAAACTTATTCTTAAATTCAAAATCAAATTCTATTTATAATCCATTGGATTTCAAATCAATTAATTTTATTTACAATCTTTTGATATATTTATTCACATCTTCAAATTAATCCACAATTAAATTTGTAATTAAAATATTATTTTATTTTGAAAAACTCTATTTAATTCACAAGTTAATTTCAAAAATTAATCCAATCATTAAATTAGACTGAGCTAAAATCCAGGGATGTTACGAATATTGTCGAGGTTCATTCAAATCACAAATGGAGTTATCATCATCAAAAAGGGGGTGAATGTTGGATCTTTATATTTTGATTAATGACAAGAAATTCAACCAACAAGAAGATTCATGAATACGACAAAGAACTATGAAGACCGGACTCAATAATATAAAGTATGGTTCATATATATATATATATATATATATATATATATATATATATATATATATTATTTAGAGTCAAAGTGCAGTTTTAGCTATGTTAAAATCTAATCCTCAAGTAGTTCACAAACATGCACATTCGAAACATTCTAATAATAAAAGCTTTATTTTAAAAAATAAAATAATAATAATAATAACAACAACAATATATGAAGCAACACTTGAACTTGGGTCATTGTTAAAATCATTTTTTAAAAGAAAATTCAGTTTCTCAAAAAATGCATGGAGCAAGGCTCGAACCCAGGTTACCAGTTTAAAAGGCAAGTGCTTTAACCAAATGAGCTATGCTGATTTTTGTTTATTAACAGAATTCAGTCGACTGAATACACTCGGTCAGTCGACTGAATCTGTGCACTTTCAAATGCACATACATGATTTCAATTCAGTCGACTGAATCTTCTAAGGCGGTCGACTAACCACTATATAACTTCCATATTTTCTGAATAGACACTTCCTTTCGTGAACAATGTTCTCCTACATGAAGAGTTGCAGCCAATGCTGTTCGTAGAGATCTCTTCATCAACAATTGCAACTTCTTAACTACTATATATAGGCATGAATTTCAAGATCAAATTACTTCATTTAGCATGAATTTCAAGATCAAATTACTTCACTTACTTGCTTATGCTTGAATCATATTTTTTGAATTAACTACTCTCTTGAATTCATACATTCACTACTTATAATCACAATTCCATATTTCTAAAAGCAATTTGAAACTTCCCATCTTCATATACACATAACTACACACATCATACTTGAGGAAAAGATTATAGGAATGGTGTACCACAAGTGAAAAATCTATGTTATTCAGAACACACAAAGTTAAGTTAATCCAGTTGGTAAGAAAGTCTTATTCGGTTGCTTAGGTGGTCAAGCCATGTTCTACTGCTCAAGCGGTCAAGTCCTATTTGGTTGCTTAAATGGTGGAATACCCGTTCCTTCGGGTTAAGTGAGGGTTGCTAGAGTTAATTCCACAAGGAGGCTGGGACCGGCCGAAGAACTGGAGTTCGAACCAGTATAAAAATTACTTGGTGTCATTTTACTTTAATGCTATTATTATTTTCTGCACTAGTTATTTATTATATTCCATATTACTCGATCCTATAACACATTCACTTTCACTTATAAGGCCTTCCTTGTCACCTCATATCAATCGCACCAAGTTTGGACTCATATCGATCAATCTACACGGATTCCTAACACTTTCCTATACTAAATCACCATTGGCGTTTTCAACCAAACAAACATGATACATCTAATAATCATCACATACAATGCATACTAACAAGCATATAACCAAACGTGTCGATATGGATCCTAAATCTAAGGGTAGTATCTATATGAACAAAGGAGATCTATAAGAACATGAATTTATAAAGCTTTTTCAAATTATTTGAAATTTACATATATGGTTTACAGGGGTTTAAAACATATTTTAAAGTTCGAAAATCATTCAAAAACATCATTAAATATTTAATAATGGCTAATTAATTAGTAGAGGCTTAAAAACACTCACCCAAAACTAAAGCAATCCAAATAGGCATAAGTTCCAAGAATGAATTGTAGCTCCAAGATGATCTCCAGTAGCAAATCTCCAATCTAAGGTGTTAATCTCACTATCCTCCCTCTAATGACACATGTTGGCTAATTGAAGTAAGGATCGGGGCAACTTTTTGGCTAAAAAATGGTTAGTGGAGAGTTTCTCTCTATTTTTTTGAAAGTGTGAAATGATAGAGAGGAGTTCCATCAACCCTAACTCCATGCTAATCCCAAAATAGGCTTCGGGCCTTATCATTGACTCGCTAATTACCTATTAAGATGTTCAAAATCAAGTAAAACTTGAAATAGCCATATCTCTCTAATAATATATATGTTTTCCTATTATGACCACTCTACGAAAAGGAAAAACACCATCGCAATCTAATAGAAGTGGTTTCAGACCCCAACTCAGCTCCTATCAAAAGTTATATGTCATACAAGATTTTCAGTGCCAAAATGGTCATAAAAAATTTGACGAAAGTCATAGATATTGAAAATGTCCCTAAGAATTATTTTTCAAAATTTTAGAATCATACGACCATATATAAAAATAATAGTAATATTCTACGATGCTCTGTACGTAGAATACAAGTTGTTACACATGTCCAAAGGGTTTCCACTTGTATATGTTTAATGTATTTAAAACATTAATTATATCCCAGTATTATAATATATACAATAGAAAATAAAACTTAGAGCTTTTATAACAAGATTCACTATAAGAGTTAAGTTACATAATGAAATTACATAATATCCCCAATGATACACCATTAGCTCTGTCAATCTCCCACTTGCACTTGAGGCTAAATATGGTGACTCATAACCATACATTCAATTAGTTTTCCTAGACTATATTGAGAAAAGGCCTTAGTGAGTGGATCTATAAATTTATTTTTATCTATTTTCTCGATCATATATCACTATCATTGATAAACTATTTTATTACATGGTAATTACGAAGAAACATGTCTCGACCAATTATTGAGGTATCAATTCCTTTTGCAATCTATATTATATAATAGTTATTATAATACATTATTGGATTCTTAATGATGGAAATCATTTATTGATTTCTTATAAATTTGCATGGATATACCACTTTCATCGTAGCACTATTTAAGGTGTGTATTTAGCTTTCATAGTTGAATCTAATACAACCTCTTATTTGGATCTTTTCCAACCTAAATCCCTTTTGTTAAGAGTAAATATGAATTAAGATTGACTTACTAATTTTAATTTCACTCATGAAGTTGAGTTCAAACATTACTTCACAAGGAGTGGGTTATTTTTATGGATAACTCCCTAGTATTTCGTAAATACTTGAAAATACCCTTAACTACCATTTGGTGAATTTATCTTAGATTTTATATTTGTTTACTGCACCAAGTGCATAAGCAAATTTTAATCTAATACATAACATAGAAATATAAAATGGTTGATATTGCTAATGCATAAGGAATCCATCTTATATATCACATGTTATACATTTCAATATGGTGTCTACATATATTGATTGGGACAATGCCAACATCCTTTTATACCGAGTATAAAGGACATCTCTTCCAAATCATGCATGGAGAATTACACTACTAAGCTCTAACCAATATAAACATGAGTATATCATTATCAATTAGTAGCATGTTGTTTACTTATGATATTAGAAATGTCTTAGTACCATCTATTTTCCTTCTTATAGATGCACGCTTCCTCTACATCTTGACTGGAACCAGACTATTTGATTTCTTTGTCAAAATACCTGCCTAACCACTAGATGCTTATTTAAGATCATGTACTGATCTCAAAAAGTCCATGGTTTTATTATCGCTTACATTGATTTCGAGACATTTTGGCTATGGTGTTCAAACAGTCTCCTCAATATAATTATTTGGATATTTTTTACAACATTAATGTGCCAAAACTCATAGTCATATTATGTAATAATTCATGAGTAGAATCCTGATATACTTAAGCATGTTGATTTCCAAAACTGGTTCACCAATTCTAACATTCAAAATCGACGAGGTAATTTCCCATCAGCCTTGCTTTATACATTTTCAACTGCATTGATCTTCTTCACAAAACTCATTTCTAGCTGATGGATCATAACCTGTTGGGTATAATTTCAAAAATCAATTTTTGTTAATGTACTTGGAATTTATTTCAGATTTAAAGTATCATGCCATGAGGAAGGGTCCATGCTTTCCATGTCTTGTCAATAATTGAGAAGATTGTCATCGCTAACAATCATTTTCTTGACATTGATAAGGAACTCGTAGTTTCTCCATAATATGTGAGATTTCCTATTAGACACTATAAGAAAAAGGTTATTTTACAATGGTTAAAAATTGTTGACGTATCACTTTAACAACAATTAGCATACCGTTGGTATATCCATAGTTGCGAAAATAAAGTACTTTTTGTAACATCTATTTATTGTTGCATAGATCGTTGTAGATTATATATATCTATAACTCTTTTCTATAGTGGTAGAAGTTTTATATGTTAACTAAAAGCCTTTAGACAATGTCTTCTAAATATTGTAAAATAAACTATTACAACATACTCCAAACGTTGTGGAAACTCTCTTTATGATTATTAGACAACGTTGCATTTCGCATTTTCAATAATAAGTCAAGTTCTACACTAAAGGGAAAATGTTTAAAAAGATAAAATATACATCATCCATTTTAAAGTTATGTTTTTATTTTAGACAACATTTGTAATGCATTATAGAAGTCTATAACAATTTTTTTCCATAGTTATGTATGTTGTTTAAATCATGTTTTTTGAATATTGTAGGTATAAAGCAACAACGTTCTTTTATCTATTGTACAAATGATATTTACGTCATTCAATTAAAGTATTATATACAATTTAGACATCTCTAAAACATTATAAGTATCAACTTTGATAATAATTTATGTTTATAATCTAGTGTTCATGGTTATATCCAAACATTGTTCATATAATCACAACACTATTATTGTTCTTCAATGAAAGCAGCAAATGCATATTAAAATTACAATATTTTTGTAGCAAGGCGTGCAAGCGCACACATTAATGAGAAAAACATGAACTTAACTTGTCAGAAACAACATCCACTCTAATAAGATTAACAACATGCATATTGGATATTGGTTTAGAGATTTGATCTGATTGACCTTCCACATGCTTCCCTCAAACAATGATGGCCTCAATTTATATACCATTCGTAGTGCTTCTTGATTGTAGATGCCCTCTCTGGTACCTCAATTTCTTATGGTTCTAAGGCATGGAGCTTATGTGCACACAACCTAAAACAATACCATTTAAATTCAAATTAATTTCATATTGCAACCATAGCTAAGCTTACATACTATTAATCGGTGGAATTTAAATATTAGAATTTAAGAACAGTACAAATGAGATTCATTCTATTATCAATCAACAAGGCAACCATAAAGCATCTTGTAATGCTATCAGAGAATTTTCCAGGAAGTTCTGTAGTATGGCATGATCATGATATTCTGCATTCAAATATTAATTATTTATAGCTTATTCATAACACTTAATGTATACAAACAAACCTTGAGTTCTGCACTCTTCCATGACTTCTGCATCATTAGCTCCACTTATTTTCCTAGCAATTTCCTTTAACCAATCCCATTTCCCTAAGTTCATCACCTCTAATGGATCTTTATGATACCGTATCAAGACTGAGAATAGAGAATAAAGGGGTAATGTGGATAAAATCAACAAAATATTTTTAAACTAAACAAAACTACCACCAAAAAGGTAAACATCATGCTAAACAAATGAAAGGAGAAGGTTGTTTACGGAAAGCGAATGTCAAAGTTGATCAATCAATTCAAATCTAAACAGTAGCACATACATCGTGCAGGTTTACAAGAATAAAACCTTAAGAAAGATACTTGGAAATAAATGCAACAATTTCCATAGATCCACTTGAAAGCTTACTATAAGCTTAATATATTTATATACCAAATTCAATAGTTACAACTAATATTAATGACAATATAGATACCTGCGAATCACAAAAATTCCCTTTTTAGCAAATTAATAATTTCCAAAATTTCCAATGCATTGTCATTGTTCATAGTTTGGTTGTCTTTACCATGCCGATATTTGTTGAATCAACTTTTAGTTACATTTCCTCAGAGGTGGCCCACTCAATAAATCAACCCAAATTCCTGCAAAAATAACCTAATAGTGTGAAAATAAGATCATTTATCACATATAGTTAAGTTAATGTTATATGGCACCTTGGGGATTGAATATTTCTAGCCTGCTTTTTCTTTCAAATATTTATTTACACATTCATAGATAATTTAATTGATGTTTTTAGAAGTGAGAATACGAAGAATAAGAATCAATTGGAAGAAAATGCTTGTGGAATGAAACATGATAGTTTTAGGTACGATGTTGGCTTTAGAAGAACCGCCTACATACCTGGAATGAAAAGACAAATAACATACAGCCTTCTATCAAATCGTCTGCACATGTCTCCTAATACTTCAAGTGTCCACTTAAGGATAAAAAGCATTCAGATCCACTAGCTAAAAATGAGAGCTATATGACCAATGTTGCTTAAGCGACGCAAGAGTTCAGCTATAGCCTGAAAAGAATGAAAGCTTAATGTGCTATAACATACAGTAATTTTGAAATTTCTATATGTGTATATGTATAAAAGTGTGTGTGTATACACATACATATTAAAAATTCAAGGACCTGGCATTAGCAAAGAATCCAAAATGTATATACCAGATACTTTGGATCTTAGGTCATGTTCCACTTTGAACTTGCCTTTTACACGTGTATCAGTCATCACACAAAAGTAAATGTTGTAATTCAATGAGCTATTAGGGAAAAAAATTATCTAAATACTGAACTATGGCCTTACAAATTTTTACTATAAGTAAAGATCCAAGTAAAATACTAATAAAAGCAAAAGGAAACTGCATATTTGCGTATCTAAAAAAACAATAGATTAGTGTTCCCTTAATCTTATGGATCCAGAAGCCAAAATAACTAAACATTTACTTTTATAGAAACAAAGTCGAGAAGCCAATACGACAAGGCCTCTACATTGATGTCTTTGTTGTAATTTTCGGCACCCCATCACATCTTCCGCATTGCGCGCATTTCATTTAGTGTAGAAGAGGCAAGACCACTGAGTGAAGCTCTTTTGATGCCAGCATCATGATTGGATATCTCTACATTCCCTAGAGAACATATATATCATGGCAACATTTATTTGTAATAAAAGAAATCCCTTGTTGTTACATGCTATCAATCCCATATATATGTTGATTTCTTTTAGAATATCTTACGGTGTTGGACTAATCATAATCCAATCTACGCACTCACTTTAATACAATGCAAGCCACACCTAATAGTCTTTAATGTCTTAATATGCCAAGGCTTCTATAGTCATGTATTTGAGATGTCAATATGACAAGGCTTCTACATCAATGTTACGAAGTCAATACAGCAAGGCTTCTATAGTACAAACGTTTAGGGAAAATGGCCAAAAAAAATACTGACACCGTAAAATACTAAAAATTCAAGTAATTACTGGCCAAATGGACTATAATTTTTTTTTAAAACCAGAATATCCATATTGTTGGCAAAAAGGAGCTGAAAAGCAAACATCCATACTTAAATCCTTGGTTTACATTTATTTCTCAGGGCAAAAGAACACTAAGTATATTTTCTAATATTTCAAATAATTAAAGACTACATTTTCACTCTCTCATGTTTTTATTTGTTTATTGACACAAATCCAGGTAGCCAACGATAAAATTGTAAACAAGATTCTCCATACATACATACATAATTAATACATACATACATTTATGTATACATGTATGTATGTATAGCCTAACTCACCTACATTTTCACCCTCTCTTGCTTTTATTTGTTTATTGACACAAATCTATGTAACCAAATATAAAATTATAAACCAAGATTCTTTGGTCGGAGGTCAAAATTGATAAAACTATCTTCTAAATAACAAATATTGTCTAAAAATGTTAAATAAATGCAAAAGATAAAATAATAGTTTAAAAACAATTTCTTGAGATATATGGTAAATAGCCTTATCAGTTTCATTTGAAAGAATCAACTTTTATTTCAGGTTTGATTTTACCATTTTTGATATCTTCGAGGCCATGCAAATGAAAGTGTGAATATTCTCCAAATCTATATAGTCGGATCTATTTCAAGCTAATTCGCTCAAGAAAAAAAATCCTTCTAGCTTGATAGCCTTCCGTGAAAGGAGAACGGTAATGTAGATTTCTTATATTTTAAAAAAAATCTGCGAAGTGGTAGATTAATTATATTCTGAATTTTTTAAGATAGTTATCCTTACTCGCATACTATATTCAAACTACTACATCATTACTTACATTTTTTATTGCAAGGCTAGTAATTTGTGCCTTTTCATTTTTACATATAATTTAATGTCTAAGGTATAGTGTCTTTGTATTTTGTGCGTCATTATTTTATAGTTTGATATTTAATGCTCTAGCGGAAAACATGTGTTGGATGACATATACATACATATGTATGTGTATGTATCTATATGTATATGGCTTAATTTTAGTTCTCTAAACAAATGCATTACAAGTGATTTACAAAATATTGATGTAGCATTATCATTTTACATTTGCTTTTATCTAATGTAATGGTTCTTAGTTTGATTTTGCAACATGCAAATTTATCAAATAGCTAAGCTTTAAATTATATTTGACGATGAACACCGCCTATGGGATGTTGTCAATTTTTTCTTGCCATTGCAAATGCTTAACCTTTGGATGAGATTATACAATGAAAATAGGAAACTAGGTAAAGATGCATAAAAAATGCCTAAAGAAAACAATAGAGAAATAGCAATCCTAACAACCATAACCAAGGTTGTAAAAGTCACTTGGCTGATACTACGCGGTTAGCATGGACTAGGCATTAATCGTTTAGATGGGATTAATCGAGTATAAATCATGACCGGAAATTTTTGATAACTCATGCGATTTGAATAAAATTTAATGTTTTTCAGTGTCGATTGATATAAATTAGAATTTTAGGATTTTGAATGTATTTAAGTGTGGCCAAGGAGGCAAAACTCTTAAAACTAGTACATTGATGCATATGTGTGATATTGAAACTTAAATAATGGTCTAGTCAGTGTCTAAATACATGTTTTGACTCTTACATATTGTCGTAAACTGTCTATGCGGGCATGGACATATCTCTAGACGGTAAGCCTCCCTAGTGCCTAGGCGAGGCCTAGGTGGAAGCCTAGAACGATTTTTACAATAGTGCTGTAACTTTGCTATATCATATTTCTTATGATCTCTTTCTTGCTGAAAACTTTGATCCATGGTTCAGTATGTATACTTTTCCCTTCCATGATATTTGTTTACTGAAGTTAGCTTAACTAAGTGACGATTTTATTTTTCTTTTGAGAAAACTGAAGAAATTTCTTCTTTTTTCTTACTCTAGATTATTTGTTATGATTTTGAATTATGATGATCTTTCTTCTTTCGAATATTTATGAAACAATTTCATTATAAGAGAACATTTAAATTTTTTAGAAAAGCAAATTTACTAACAAATTTGAATACTTCTACAAATATTGCACTACTAGAAACAAAAGTTGAACTTCCTTAACAAAAATTTTAATTGAAAATTTTTGTGCTTCCTGTGAATTATTTCTTTATCTCTAAAAGTCTGTTGATATCAGTGAAAGTAATAAATATTGTATATTACAATATCGATTCACTAAAAATATATAGACCCTTGTATAATGTAAGAGAAAGGTTACGATTATTCATCTAAAAGCACTAACAACAATAAAATAAATTAAGCTTTCAGAAATGTTTCATGGGCTTACATTGTAAAGTGACATACATATTAAGAACTAAAACTACTATTTTTAATCTTTCAGAATTAATATAAATATAGAGTGAAACTATATCCATCTTCTTACTAAAAATGGTTTGGTCATTGAGCTAAACATCAAAACTAAAACTCGGTCAACATAAGGCACATGAATTGCGAATTGCCAAGCTTCTTGTAACTCCACATTCAGTAAATCTTCCTCTCTCATGCCCTTCAAAAATATTATGAGACAACAATGGTAAATTGTCTTTGCTTATACACGATTAAAAAGTATAACAATGGTAAAATTAAGCATATATCTAACCAAGCATATGTTATTTGGTTGAGATTTAACATGGCGCAGATCGCCACCTTTAATAATTCAGCAAGGTTGCGAGCAAACTCTCCTATAATATAAAAAATCAAGTAGGGAAAGGAGAATTCAAGTTATGTGATAACATAATTATATGAAATATAAGCTGAGAAAGGTTTCACAATACATGTATAAAATCACTTCAGGGACTCCAAAACTTTAAGTTCCTATACAGTGGCTCCTTTTATCTGAAACTTGTTTGTGAGACAAATTATAACTATTCAGTATGAAAAGTAGCATTATACGAGTAACTCTAAGGTATTATATACCATATAGGTCTTTTGAATGAATGAATAAACTAAGATTCGTTATATACAGCTTTAAACTTCATCTAAAATAATTTAAATTAATACCAAGGGAAAAATCAATCGCTAAAGACGCATTTAAAGAGAATCAACATTGAAGCAAATTATATTGCAACCTACATCACAAAACTTAGTTAGATGTTAACTTAAAGAAAGGCGTGTAAATTAATTGAGAATCAAGAGGCTCAATATTCTGTTTCTTGTTCTGGGGATAGAAATTCCCTATACTTTGGCTATTTTGGGAGGTTGAATCATCATGCAACATTTTGCTTCCTTTTCAAATTGCAAACAATAGCGGTGACATTTTTATATCCAAAAGGGATAACATGTGACCGTTGATGTACAACAAAGTGTTTGTATACTTGTTCCTACAATTAACAAGATTTGTTAATATAATTCATTTTAGATATTTAGAGCATACACCATGAAATTGGAATTCATTCTTTTGTATCAAATGGAGAACCACAAATAATACATCAAAATATCTTAAATTGGAAATTTAAGTAAAAATGATTATTAAATTCTAGAAGAATGAGCTATTCCTATTATGTACAAATCATCATCTTAACTAGATAACTAAACTAGTTTGATGATTGGTATAGAGAGCAAAATAAAAAACTTTGAGAGAATACTACTTAAATCAGTTAGATAATCAACTAATTAAAATTTTGTACCTTTCACAAATTGATCGAGACTGGATTAAAAAAATTATATGGTACAACCTGGCCGAGCCTCTGCTACTTGGAAAAGTAGCGACCGAATTATACCATTAAACAAAAATAACAATAGAGGACAAACATTTAGAGGAGAATACTAATTTTTGCAACCCTAGATAGACAATCCGACGAAAATGAAAGAGAAATCTCGAAAACCCAATTGGTTTGATATCTCGTTGAATTCTGAGTGGATATTTTAATAAAATATAGTGTTAACCCTTCATAAGCATCCAATGGTTGAATTTGATAACCCATGTCAACACATAGTAGATCATCTCCTACCCAAAGCCAATCAATTCTACTTATTCTGGCTATCCAAAACAATAGTCTTGCTCTAGAGAAAAAACAAAACGTTTACATTTAATTTTGGACCTTCAATGTTTCAATTGAATGTTAGAATTATAAATTTGAATAATTTTAAAACAAATTACATGAATTCAAATTTTAAGTTTTTGAACTTATAATTTCCGCAATATTATCTTTGAATTTTGAGCTTGTAGTTAGCAATTTCATAAATTTTAAAATTTAAATTTTGAAATTGTAGTGTGGATTTTTAATAAATAATGAAAATCTATTAAAGTAACATTCAAATGAAAAGTAAGTACCTTTTGTGCGATGCTTTCAAATATGATTTTGTTGCTCAATTTTCTCGCAAATAATCGGTAATCCGATAAAAGGTAGTCTGACCTAATCAAAGTCAGTCTAACTATTATGTAACCAACCCGAATAGGTCGGCCTGAGTCTACATCGATTGCAAACCGACCTTTTTACTCAATAAGGCTTCGAGATGAGGTCCGAACGTCTCATTCTTAGCACCTTTCACACTTCAATATCTAGGCCCTGTCCCCTTCGGTCCAGCAATGTTGGACACCATGACAACAGTCCTCCCTATATCAACTTCCAGCACATCTCCAAGTCAGCATAATTACCTGGCGTCATACTAGATGATGCTGTCCCATCTTAGAGACTACCCCGGTTGGCATTACGGAAAAAATTAACTCAAGCATGACCCATCCTCAACCCGGCTTCAGTACAACCACCTCCGACTGGTCCCTAGTAGCACTCACGGTCATCTCACACCCTCCCATCCGCCATTTTCATAATCTGGTCCTTGACAAGATTTTTAGTCTCTATCCTCGTCGATGGACGTTCGGCCATCTTAGTAGATCTCACCACGTGAGCAGTCAAGTAAACGACAAGTTATCCATCCACCCAATCAAAAGCACTATAGCTAGGCAGCTGAACTAATGTGGCTTACTATCAACATTAAATACTCATTTAATGTGAAGTCGGTGCATTGTACAAAGAAACAACTAGTAATTTCACATCCTCTTACACCTTTTATAGGTGTCGTCCATGTATCTTAACAACCAAATCTATGGTCAGTCACTTTTCCTACTAGTTCTATGGTTCAATCTCGACCATTCGCAGTTTGTTTCAGTTACTATAGATATCCAATGCATTTCCATTTTAAAGGGGTTGGCATATTCAAGAATTCTGAATATTATAACAATCCAGAGATCATGGTACCAAAAAATACATAAGATTATATAGCTTTTTGATGAAAGATGAATTTTTTTCCTCTTTCTCTTCCTTTTTGCTTATGCATAGTGTGAAGGGTAGCACAATGGCAGTTGATGTGGCCCATGCATCTATTCTTGTACTAAGGGCCATGCCGAGCAATGGACTCAGATGCGAGCGTTGTCCGCGCAATTTAGGTGGTGTTGGGTATTCAGATGGACATATGATAGCCGAGCCTTTTTGTACTGCTTTGGTGAGTTGCTCAAAGGTTCTCTAGGGAGACACATGACCAATTGAGCTGGTTGTGGCAGACGTGGCCCTGGCTTGAACCTTGGTTTGGCTTTAGGTTCTATATAAGGAAAATAAATGCATGGTAATTCATATTTGTAGATAACTGGCCGATCAAAGGGGCAAGACCAGCTCAGGCGGTGTAACGACCCGCTATTTTGGACCATTCAAATCGACACTAAAACCGTACATGTCCGACTTGAGTAATTCAAAATACCGAATTGTAAATTTAATTTGGCAAAACTTAAAATATACAGTAAATAAATCAAACACAGATCACAGACACAGAGTAATATAATGCAGCGGAATAGAAAATAGTAGTTCATGAAGCTACTATATACATCAGAGTTTAAAGTAAAAATACATCAGAATCTCTTGAATACAGAAAAGTCTTCAGTACGAGCCGATGACTTCTCTGAACCAGTCAACTAGAAAACTGAAAGCTGAACGATAGTTGGATCTCCAAATGAAGCTCCAATCTCCAAAGGTGAGTCTCTAATGCTGTATTACTCAGTCTGACCCGAGCGTAAAGCAAAACACAAAACACTCGAGTCAGGATTAACATTCTTATATCAATAAATTCGACTCAAATGAAATATCAACTGAAATACAATATAACTTAAAGGATGTTTGGGATGACCATCCTCTAAGGGTCCATAGAACTATCTACAGGGTAGAAATATACACTATTACAACGTGGCCATCCACTTAATTTATACTTCAAACCCAATGTCAATTTCACTTCAAAAATCATATTTCCCAAACTAGTATCTATATATTAAGTAATGTATACAGTAAAGTATATTCAATTTCCTTAACTTAACAAATCGTTCACATCAATCCGACCTTCCCATTCAAATTTAATTAAATCTCATTTTATCAATTTGAATTTTCCTAAAATAACCACTTCAATTTTATAAATCTCAAATTTGGATTTGATATCCCAATTTCCCTTTTTATTTCAATATGTTTCCATACTTTAAGTATTCAACATTTCAACTAAATTTTTCCCAATCTAGTTCTCTAAATAAAATTTCCAATCTAGTTCATCCTCAATTTATATCTAATTCAATTCGTTATCTAAATAACAAATTCAACTATCTTGGTTCCAAATACATATCCAAATTTCTAAACCATTAAATTACGATATAGTTCATAGCTTAAATATAACAATTTAAATTTAACAGTTTCATATAGATTCTCGATTTTTACATCATTATTACTTAGTCTTAAACACTTCCTTATTTGATTCAATATCATTTTAGTGACCTTAAACTACATTTTACTCAATATTTCTAATATTATTTAACGTGAAATATCTCATTTGATAAATTTCAAATTGATTTAAATAAATAAATCGTTATCTAAAAACCATTTAAAATAACCCAAATTTATCTCCCAATCTTAATTGTTCAATATTATTGCAAAAACTATTCGAAGTAAAATTTACATAAATATTTATCATAATTTATGTATTTAATCAAATCTTGACTAAAATAGATAAAATTAACTCTATACTTATCATTACCCTTCATATGTATTTAAGAATTTACATTTAATAAGACCAAATATTTTTCATATGGTCAATCGTTACGGATATTATCATTCTAATCCATACACGGGTGGATAGCAATTCAACCCGTTTCAATTCAAAACAAACATAACAAAGGGAACTTGCAGTGTGATTACAGGGATGGTGTCAAAGTAAATACACAAGCAATAACAACAATCAATAACAATTTAATAAATAAATCAAATAACCCTGAAATAATCGTATTTATTTCGCATTGTTATATGTATAATTATTTCTAGAATCTACACTATCATTTCATGTAGATTAAAGATTATTACATTACAGTTTTTTCACTTGTCGTCTCTTTTCAAATTTCAGTTTAAAAACTACAACAATTAATCCAAACTACGTTCAAAGATTTAAAGTATAATTTATCAATTTCTACAACAATAATGGGTCAAATTTAACTAATCAAATTAACATATGGCGGGGTCAGGTTTAATAAATCAAGGTCCGTCATATATAATCCGTTAAATTTGTAAACTATGCTACCCCCAACTCAAACTAGCAAACTAGTTATCACTTAACAATAAAATAAACATCCAATTTAAACAACAATAAATCAAACAATCAATTAACAACCAATCTGTATTATTATCACATAAATAATTAACCGATAATGGTGTCAGGTGTCATAGGTGAACAGATACAGATAATAGCAGTCATAACAGTAAAACAACTAACAGCATCATATTTCAATTGACGTTTCAATTGAAATCAAATTTAATAAATAAAGAACGTTAATTGTGAGTGATTGCTCACCTTCCGAGGCTAGAGACAAACGAGAATAAGATGAGCTGCGAATTCCGAACACAAATTCCTAAGTAGAGCGAAATGGTACGAATTGACGATCAAGGCTGATAAAAGGAAATAGACGAAATCAAATCAGGATGGATTTGACGAAGATAATTGATATAAGTGAATTGACACAGATATGTCATATATATATACTATTCTTGTTAGACAAATCTACAAATATAGCTTACAACCAACTCAAACATAAATTTCATACAACCATATGAGATGTAATACCCATATAAGTCATATAGAAATCATGCAGACATGCTTTAAAAACCCACCTATACCTATACAACTACATGCAGACATGTATTTATCCCATAAATATACAAACAACAGTTTATAAGTAATAAATTTCTTTTCTTTTCTTTTTCTTTTTAAACTTCCATATATGTAATAGTAGACGAATATATCCAACACAAAATACATATACATCAGCAAACAAATATATACAAAAAGAAAAATATATATATATATATATAACTGTCAAAATGCTTAAACCTATATACTAACCAAAATACATATGTTATGTTGTCTCTAAAATGATGCAGACGACCCAAAATATCATGCGAGTTAATACATATTCACTTACTCATTAAACTATGACAATATACTTTGAATCTGATCTAAAAAAAATGCAGACCCGAAGAAAAATTATATGTAGACACTAAATACTCAATTAAATGTATATGAGAGCTAGTATATATCCATATTTCGCATGTCCACTGCTATATACACATACTTAAAACAAACACAATAATATATACAAGTCTTATGTTTATAAAAACTGTAGTTCACCAAATCCTACAAATAACGATTTAAAAATCAAAATGTTTTAAATATTATTAACATAACGTAATATAGTATATAACATAACATAGTATTATTCACGAAAAAAAAAAATCAAATTCCTATAGTTTACACCACGAGCATCCTATAACTTGCTGTAACAATACAATATATAATTTACACCTATAGGCATAATAATTTATAATACATATAGTGCTCGAATACTAATTATGTATGCAGACTTCAAAATGCGAACCCACTATAAACAATTTCACATGCAAAGAAATATGTATACAGACCTGTAAACTTAAATACGGTCATGCAAATCAATATACCTTCTGCCTTGTGAATTATATCAATGTATAAAACTCATGTAAACTTATAAACAATACACCTATTCCTTTATAATATACACGGTATTATAAACATCTTCACCTAACTCATCAAACCCAATATAACAACAACAATACATGTGCAGGATAAATAAAATACCTATATGAGATATACCCGGCTTGGGTTTGGAACTGCATGAGGCGAGAAAAGGTGGATAGAGCAAGTAGTTTGGTCGGGGCCATGTGGCACGGAAAGAGGAGGCGGAGGGTTTATGCTGTGGAGTGCTAAGGTTTGCTGGTTGGAGCAAGGATGGGAGGAGGTAAGGACGAGGTGGATCTACGTTTTGATGCCGGTAGGGTGGTGGTGCTCGGGTTTTGGGCGGAGGAGCTGCTGTGAAAAGTGGTCACAGGGAGGAGCGGTTGCTGTGGTTGTTGTGAAGGCTAAGGTAGTGGGATTGCGTGAGGTGAGGTGTGGATGCCATATCGGTCACGTGGGCGTGGAAGAGATCGCTGGAAGCAGGTGGTTGCACGGGGCGCTGGCGAGGGGTTCAAGGCCGATGAATGCTTGTTGCCGTGAGGGAGGGTGGAGAAGGCAGCGAATTAAGCTTTGGTGGCCGGTAGGTGAGACGGGGAGGTTCCGGCCTTGGCTGTGGCGAAGGTGGAGGATCTGGGAGGAGGAATGGAGAGTAGTGGGTTTTGTGTGTGTGTGGGATGTAGGGAGAAGAAGCTTGAACAGCTGCATATGCTTCACGGCTTTAAAATAGTATATACTGTCACAAACAAAGGGAAGGCAGAGAGAAAGTAACGCACAAATAAAACAATTATATTCGAGACCAAGAATAGAGCAGGTATGAAATGGAAACAGCAAGTGACTGTTGGATTTTGTAACGTTGGAGAAATGTAAAAAAAAAAATGAAAAGTAGCGGGATGGTGAAGTCAGGCCGCTGATTTAGTTAATAAATAAAAGCAACTTTTTAATGCGGTGCACCTATACGTTCAAATTTGAAAGGTAGGAGAAAAAGGAATGGTAACGTTTATTTCCTTGAATTCAGCTGAGCGTTTTAAAGCAATTGATTGTTGCGGATTGATAACGAAAAAGTTTGAAATTCAAAAGAGAACAAAAGGTCAAGGATCTGGTACCGATATGGTTACCGGTTCCGCGAATTTCGTTGTGTACCGGAGTTCAAAACACAGAAATAAATATACTATTGAGATCAGCAAGACGAGACGATCACAACGGTATACAGATATCAGTGGTATAATTATCCGATCAAAAATCGATACCGGTACCCAAAATGCTGCTATCAGACAAAATAAGGTAAACGGAGCAGTAGACGTCCGAATTTGGAAAAACGAAAGATGTTGTCTCACTCAGAAGAGGATTTAGGAATTTCCTATAGAAAATATTCAGGCTTGGAAATAAATTTTATTACCAGCAATAATTGGCTAGCTTGAATTAAATTGAATTCACACTGAAATAAACTTCCATAAATTTAACTGAAAAATTACAATCCGCTATATTTAAATATACGTATTCTAAATATATAAACATTTTAAATTTAAAAATCCAATTATTGTAAAATTTCATAATTATTCAATTAAATGCGTAATTTTTTTTTTAAAAAATCTCTAAAATTTTCCAGGTCGTTACACTCTCCCCCACTCAAAACTTTTCGTCCCCGAAAAGGAAGGAGGTAGGAGAATAAAACAACTAGAAATAAAGTAAATTGAAGGTCAAGTGTAGATAATTTATTTAGAACTATATAAATCTTACTTGAAATATTCCTTTGAAACTTCATTTGCAATTTAATTTCTTTAATATTTAATACCTTTCAAACTCCTTTTGAAACAACTATTTACATTATTATTTATATTTACAAATACTATTGAAAATATTAAATCCAAAATTTATGAAGTTTTTAATTTATCTCAAGATCTCTTTCAAATATTATCAGTAAGTTAATAATCATTTCTTTAAAATGTTTTATTTAATTAATAACAAAAAAAAATATTTATAACACTAGAATTTTATATTAAACAAAGTAGTATATAATTAGCCAATATTTTAAAGGATAAATCCCACAAGGAAGGAAAGTAGATTTGACAACATACTCAAGGTGAATACATAAGCTGAGCAGATAGGGTAGATTCAAAAGAAAGAATCGGGCACGATTTGTAAATTTCCCAAAGGAATTTTAAATTCCAAGGATTAATACAAAATTTCTTTGTTGGGAAAAATACTTTTATAATAAAATATTATTATATCGAAATAAATTTTTTTCTTCGAAAATACTCTTATAACTCGATGTTTCAACAAGTTTATCCTCGTTCTTGCAGACTCTGGCCATGCGTTGATCAGGCGCAAAGCTAGAATTCTTCAAGTACTTAGTAGACCTATTTCAACATCCAGTGAAAATACTTGAAAAACCTCTTTAAAAAAAACAGATATGGAAAGTACGATCCAAACAAAACAACAAACTAAACCTTTGTCCGATCATGGTTCGCAGATACACAATGGTTACGCCTGGTTCCCCCAGGAAACAATCCATATCCGTAAGCTTTCACAGCCCTGCGAGTTACGCCATGATGACTAGTAGAGTGCAGGATACACAATGGTTACGCCTGGTTCCCCCAGGAAACAATCCGTACCCCTAGGCAAGACTCAGCCAGGCACTTGCGCTACTATTCGCGACCTACACAGATTGCAGGATACACAATGGTTACGCCTGGTTCCCCCAGGAAACAATCCGTACCCCTAGGCAAGACTCAGCCAGGCAATTTCGCTGTGCATTCACGAGAGAAAAAGAAACCGCGGGTTACGCCACGGTGGGAACACTCGAGTATTACATCCGGAAAACCAAAATCAGAGAGAATAATATCGATAGAATGAATCCACGCTGTGGCCACAAAGCGGATATCAAGCAGAAGGCACTTTCCATATCTTTACTTGGAAAATATATATCATATAGTACCTTTTCAAATACTTCCAAATATCATACTTATATAAAGTCCACTATATATAGGATTCCTTTTTCAAATCGAATACTTTCCAAATCAATAGTATATCAAATCATACTTATATAGACTTCGATTATATAAAATTCTCTTTCCAAATTGAGTACCTTTCAAATCAATAGATTTCAAATCAACTTCATACTTATACAAATTCATTTTATATAAGTTCGACCACTCCCAATTCAAGTGCTAAATAATATAAGGTTCTCAATTTCAAATCATTTCAATATCAATTCAATTTCAAGATCCCATATGATTTCACCTAATTTTCTTCCAAATCAAATATCTAAATTTCGAAGTCCCCAAGATAATAGGCTTATAAAATAATCCCAGTTTCCAAATTAAACTGATTCAAGTCAAACAAATTTATTTCCAATATCACCATATAAGTACTGGTTTTTTTTTTTTTTTAATTTAATTTCAAACCAAGTGTTCTCAAAATCAATTACTTAAAATGGTTTCCAAATTTATAATTATCCCTTTAAAACCTTTAAGCTATCTATTTTATTTGAAATATCCAATCTACCTTTTTGAAACCCATTATTTAAAACCAATCATTTTTCCAATATTCCAAACTAAATTCCATATTAGTATAACAGTCATATTTATTTTCTAAACAAAAGGTTTCAAACTTAAGCATACAAAACACAACTTATATGCTTTATCAAATATTTTATACGTTTCAAAATTTCTTAGTCTTTAACCTTTAAACCTTAATTTGGGAGTGCTCGAACCTTCAAAATAGTCGGTGAAAATCAATTTCAAATCCAAGAGTTGAAAATCAACAATAAATCAATAAACCAAATTATTAAATCCGAAACTCGAGGACTGAACACTGGTCTCATTTTATATTGTTTCAAATATATACATATATCTTTCGAAAATATCCAATTATACTTTGGAATTTGAAATCAAAATAGTTTACAAAATCACTCGCATAGCGAAGCTATTAAGTGGCCTCTCCCCCACTCTGAAACTCGAAAATCAATGTCGATGATGCGTGCACTCATCACCGAAATTATTTTCCAGCGACATAAGTGAGTTCTGGACTTCTATTTTCTTGAAAACTTCTTTGAAATTTCTTCAAAATTATTGGAATTCATTTGAACTCATTTGAAACATTTCTTATTCGGGAAAAATACTTTTAAATCGTATTATTTATATATGTTTTTCAAAATCTTAAAACCAATTCCAAAATACCGGAATTCAATTCTCGAATTTCAAATTTAACCCTTCAGTTATAAATCATTTTTATATAAATCAATTTCTTGTAATTTTTCAAAATTTCAAATCCTTTCAAAACCTTTTTATATAGAATAACATATCTTCTTTGCTTTATACATATAGGTATATAATCCTTATTGAAAACAATTTCTTTTTTTTTTTTTATATATAGGATATAATTTTGATATATAAAGAAATTTCAAAATACAAACATACCCGATTTTCAAAGGATAAATTAAGAATGGATTTCAAACAAAGATGGAGATTTAAATTAGAGGAACTCTAATCAATAGAATCCTGATACGAAGATAGACTCAACAAAGTTGAGAAAATCAAAATACAAAATAGAAGATGGATATACTTCTATAAATCGCGGGCGACCTTAACCGGGTCAACCGTGACTTCCGGGATATGCTCGATGCGGGATTCTAAAACAAATCGATATTCGTTTGCCAAATATAGAATTCGGCATATCAAGATATATCAGCATCGTAAACCGAGGGTACAGAAATCTTCGGTGAATCAATGCCAATTGTACGGAGTTTCATCCGTTTTACAAAACATTCAGTGGAGTCATTGGATACTCCCGGATCAAAAACATAAATAGAGGGAGGCAAGAATGAATTTTGGAATCGAGGGGCATTCCAAGATCCAAAGGAAATTGAGTCAAAGGAAGAGATTCAACTCGTGCGAAAGTGATTCTGTTAATAAATTTACCATATATGTTAAGATTTGCCTAGAACCTGGCTCTGATACCAGCTGTAACGACCCGCTATTTTGGACCATTCAAATCGACACTAAAACCGTACATGTCCGACTTGAGTAATTCAAAATACCGAATTGTAAATTTAATTTGGCAAAACTTAAAATATACAGTAAATAAATCAAACACAGATCACAGACACAGAGTAATATAATGCAGCGGAATAGAAAATAGTAGTTCATGAAGCTACTATATACATCAGAGTTTAAAGTAAAAATACATCAGAATCTCTTGAATACAGAAAAGTCTTCAGTACGAGCCGATGACTTCTCTGAACCAGTCAACTAGAAAACTGAAAGCTGAACGATAGTTGGATCTCCAAATGAAGCTCCAATCTCCAAAGGTGAGTCTCTAATGCTGTATTACTCAGTCTGACCCGAGCGTAAAGCAAAACACAAAACACTCGAGTCAGGATTAACATTCTTATATCAATAAATTCGACTCAAATGAAATATCAACTGAAATACAATATAACTTAAAGGATGTTTGGGATGACCATCCTCTAAGGGTCCATAGAACTATCTACAGGGTAGAAATATACACTATTACAACGTGGCCATCCACTTAATTTATACTTCAAACCCAATGTCAATTTCACTTCAAAAATCATATTTCCCAAACTAGTATCTATATATTAAGTAATGTATACAGTAAAGTATATTCAATTTCCTTAACTTAACAAATCGTTCACATCAATCCGACCTTCCCATTCAAATTTAATTAAATCTCATTTTATCAATTTGAATTTTCCTAAAATAACCACTTCAATTTTATAAATCTCAAATTTGGATTTGATATCCCAATTTCCCTTTTTATTTCAATATGTTTCCATACTTTAAGTATTCAACATTTCAACTAAATTTTTCCCAATCTAGTTCTCTAAATAAAATTTCCAATCTAGTTCATCCTCAATTTATATCTAATTCAATTCGTTATCTAAATAACAAATTCAACTATCTTGGTTCCAAATACATATCCAAATTTCTAAACCATTAAATTACGATATAGTTCATAGCTTAAATATAACAATTTAAATTTAACAGTTTCATATAGATTCTCGATTTTTACATCATTATTACTTAGTCTTAAACACTTCCTTATTTGATTCAATATCATTTTAGTGACCTTAAACTACATTTTACTCAATATTTCTAATATTATTTAACGTGAAATATCTCATTTGATAAATTTCAAATTGATTTAAATAAATAAATCGTTATCTAAAAACCATTTAAAATAACCCAAATTTATCTCCCAATCTTAATTGTTCAATATTATTGCAAAAACTATTCGAAGTAAAATTTACATAAATATTTATCATAATTTATGTATTTAATCAAATCTTGACTAAAATAGATAAAATTAACTCTATACTTATCATTACCCTTCATATGTATTTAAGAATTTACATTTAATAAGACCAAATATTTTTCATATGGTCAATCGTTACGGATATTATCATTCTAATCCATACACGGGTGGATAGCAATTCAACCCGTTTCAATTCAAAACAAACATAACAAAGGGAACTTGCAGTGTGATTACAGGGATGGTGTCAAAGTAAATACACAAGCAATAACAACAATCAATAACAATTTAATAAATAAATCAAATAACCCTGAAATAATCGTATTTATTTCGCATTGTTATAGGTATAATTATTTCTAGAATCTACACTATCATTTCATGTAGATTAAAGATTATTACATTACAGTTTTTTCACTTGTCGTCCCTTTTCAAATTTCAGTTTAAAAACTACAACAATTAATCCAAACTACGTTCAAAGATTTAAAGTATAATTTATCAATTTCTACAACAATAATGGGTCAAATTTAACTAATCAAATTAACATATGGCGGGGTCAGGTTTAATAAATCAAGGTCCGTCATATATAATCCGTTAAATTTGTAAACTATGCTACCCCCAACTCAAACTAGCAAACTAGTTATCACTTAACAATAAAATAAACATCCAATTTAAACAACAATAAATCAAACAATCAATTAACAACCAATCTGTATTATTATCACATAAATAATTAACCGATAATGGTGTCAGGTGTCATAGGTGAACAGATACAGATAATAGCAGTCATAACAGTAAAACAACTAACAGCATCATATTTCAATTGACGTTTCAATTGAAATCAAATTTAATAAATAAAGAACGTTAATTGTGAGTGATTGCTCACCTTCCGAGGCTAGAGACAAACGAGAATAAGATGAGCTGCGAATTCCGAACACAAATTCCTAAGTAGAGCGAAATGGTACGAATTGACGATCAAGGCTGATAAAAGGAAATAGACGAAATCAAATCAGGATGGATTTGACGAAGATAATTGATATAAGTGAATTGACACAGATATGTCATATATATATACTATTCTTGTTAGACAAATCTACAAATATAGCTTACAACCAACTCAAACATAAATTTCATACAACCATATGAGATGTAATACCCATATAAGTCATATAGAAATCATGCAGACATGCTTTAAAAACCCACCTATACCTATACAACTACATGCAGACATGTATTTATCCCATAAATATACAAACAACAGTTTATAAGTAATAAATTTCTTTTCTTTTCTTTTTCTTTTTAAACTTCCATATATGTAATAGTAGACGAATATATCCAACACAAAATACATATACATCAGCAAACAAATATATACAAAAAGAAAAATATATATATATATATATAACTGTCAAAATGCTTAAACCTATATACTAACCAAAATACATATGTTATGTTGTCTCTAAAATGATGCAGACGACCCAAAATATCATGCGAGTTAATACATATTCACTTACTCATTAAACTATGACAATATACTTTGAATCTGATCTAAAAAAAATGCAGACCCGAAGAAAAATTATATGTAGACACTAAATACTCAATTAAATGTATATGAGAGCTAGTATATATCCATATTTCGCATGTCCACTGCTATATACACATACTTAAAACAAACACAATAATATATACAAGTCTTATGTTTATAAAAACTGTAGTTCACCAAATCCTACAAATAACGATTTAAAAATCAAAATGTTTTAAATATTATTAACATAACGTAATATAGTATATAACATAACATAGTATTATTCACGAAAAAAAAAAATCAAATTCCTATAGTTTACACCACGAGCATCCTATAACTTGCTGTAACAATACAATATATAATTTACACCTATAGGCATAATAATTTATAATACATATAGTGCTCGAATACTAATTATGTATGCAGACTTCAAAATGCGAACCCACTATAAACAATTTCACATGCAAAGAAATATGTATACAGACCTGTAAACTTAAATACGGTCATGCAAATCAATATACCTTCTGCCTTGTGAATTATATCAATGTATAAAACTCATGTAAACTTATAAACAATACACCTATTCCTTTATAATATACACGGTATTATAAACATCTTCACCTAACTCATCAAACCCAATATAACAACAACAATACATGTGCAGGATAAATAAAATACCTATATGAGATATACCCGGCTTGGGTTTGGAACTGCATGAGGCGAGAAAAGGTGGATAGAGCAAGTAGTTTGGTCGGGGCCATGTGGCACGGAAAGAGGAGGCGGAGGGTTTATGCTGTGGAGTGCTAAGGTTTGCTGGTTGGAGCAAGGATGGGAGGAGGTAAGGACGAGGTGGATCTACGTTTTGATGCCGGTAGGGTGGTGGTGCTCGGGTTTTGGGCGGAGGAGCTGCTGTGAAAAGTGGTCACAGGGAGGAGCGGTTGCTGTGGTTGTTGTGAAGGCTAAGGTAGTGGGATTGCGTGAGGTGAGGTGTGGATGCCATATCGGTCACGTGGGCGTGGAAGAGATCGCTGGAAGCAGGTGGTTGCACGGGGCGCTGGCGAGGGGTTCAAGGCCGATGAATGCTTGTTGCCGTGAGGGAGGGTGGAGAAGGCAGCGAATTAAGCTTTGGTGGCCGGTAGGTGAGACGGGGAGGTTCCGGCCTTGGCTGTGGCGAAGGTGGAGGATCTGGGAGGAGGAATGGAGAGTAGTGGGTTTTGTGTGTGTGTGGGATGTAGGGAGAAGAAGCTTGAACAGCTGCATATGCTTCACGGCTTTAAAATAGTATATACTGTCACAAACAAAGGGAAGGCAGAGAGAAAGTAACGCACAAATAAAACAATTATATTCGAGACCAAGAATAGAGCAGGTATGAAATGGAAACAGCAAGTGACTGTTGGATTTTGTAACGTTGGAGAAATGTAAAAAAAAAAATGAAAAGTAGCGGGATGGTGAAGTCAGGCCGCTGATTTAGTTAATAAATAAAAGCAACTTTTTAATGCGGTGCACCTATACGTTCAAATTTGAAAGGTAGGAGAAAAAGGAATGGTAACGTTTATTTCCTTGAATTCAGCTGAGCGTTTTAAAGCAATTGATTGTTGCGGATTGATAACGAAAAAGTTTGAAATTCAAAAGAGAACAAAAGGTCAAGGATCTGGTACCGATATGGTTACCGGTTCCGCGAATTTCGTTGTGTACCGGAGTTCAAAACACAGAAATAAATATACTATTGAGATCAGCAAGACGAGACGATCACAACGGTATACAGATATCAGTGGTATAATTATCCGATCAAAAATCGATACCGGTACCCAAAATGCTGCTATCAGACAAAATAAGGTAAACGGAGCAGTAGACGTCCGAATTTGGAAAAACGAAAGATGTTGTCTCACTCAGAAGAGGATTTAGGAATTTCCTATAGAAAATATTCAGGCTTGGAAATAAATTTTATTACCAGCAATAATTGGCTAGCTTGAATTAAATTGAATTCACACTGAAATAAACTTCCATAAATTTAACTGAAAAATTACAATCCGCTATATTTAAATATACGTATTCTAAATATATAAACATTTTAAATTTAAAAATCCAATTATTGTAAAATTTCATAATTATTCAATTAAATGCGTAATTTTTTTTTTAAAAAATCTCTAAAATTTTCCAGGTCGTTACAGGCGGCCCTTGGCGGCATCAATAACCTTCGATAAGGTATCGAGCGCATAAAAACTCATCCCTTGTCGGCAAGCCATGCATGCGTCAAAGGTTTAGGGGACATGTGGCAAGTTGATTGTGGAGGATGTGATCCGGTGTGAACCTGAGACTAGTTGCTCAAAGGATCTCCAGTGATACATGTGGCCGGTTGAGCTGGTTGCGGCAGAGGTGGTACTGGATTGAACTTGAGACTAATTTCTCAAAGGATATCTAAGGAGACATGTGACCGGCTAAGCTGGTTGTGGCGGACGTGGCGCTAGCTTAATCTCGAGGCTAAGTTGTTTTAAATAGCTTTGGATCTGAAGCTTTTGCTAGGTTTTCATAGAGGATGCATTACATGACCTTATACTTGCGATCAGTTCTTAATTTGCGGTACACTCGAAGGTGGGTGTTCCTACTATCGAGAAATTTGATCCCAATCAGGCGAGAGTGCAGTAAACATTGTTGGAGCTTCCTATTTGTGATTGTACTAATGTCGCCAATGGAAGAGGCTAGTGCATATTCTTCCGGGTTTAAGATGGTTTCGGGCTGAAATAGAGTGCTGAAACCGACTTAATGCTTGCCCTTGCTCGGTTGATAGTCACCCATGATCTCGCCAACCCTACCTTGATCGGGGAACTACATAACGAGTATGCTATAGGAGATGATGGCATCCAGTTCAGTAAAGGCCAACCGCTCTACCAAGAGGTTGTATGCCGAAGGGGGTTGATTATTATAAAGTTGACGGGGATCTTTGTGGAATATAAAAGTGTGGAAAAGGAAGAGCTTTGGGGGATGCTCTTCTTCTAGTGCCAAATGTTGATTAGAGATTTAACCAACCTCAGAATGATACTAATGTATTGTGAAAAGGAAAGGTTGCTTGCTAATCACTCGGCTTAAAAAATATATAATGTGGTGTTAAGTACGCAACTGCAAGGTAAATAACCAAAGATATAGAGTGGTTCAATAAATCTACATACGCTACTGTGAAATTCTCTTACTATATATTTCTCTTACAAATACAAGAATCACAAGAGAATAATAAGAAAAAAAAGAACTTAAGGCTGCTAGAGCTATGTAATCTTAAGGATTTTACGATGTCAAGAGCTCTAAATTGTGTATATTATTTAGAATTCTTGAATGTTCCAACCCCTTTGAAGTGACAATCTAAAAGGTATTTATAATGACTAAAATAGATTGTGGATGGTCAAGATTGAACCATAGAACTAGTGGGAAAGTATTTGATTGTTGATCGGGTTGCCAGGGTAAATGAACGACAATTGTAAAAGGTGTAAGTGAACATGTGGTAGATGGAGTAATATTCATTGTTTCTCTATAGGAGGAGTGGGCTTCACATTTAATTCGTAGACTTCACATTAAATGAGCATTTCATGTTGATGGTAAGCCACATTAGTTCAACCATCTGGCTACGGATTAGGTGGACGGGTAGCTAATTGTTTACTTGAGTGCTCACGTGGTGAGATCTGCTGAGATAGTTGATCAAATGTCAACGAGGAAAGAGACTATGAATCTTACTAAGGACCAGGTTATGAAGATGGTGCACGGAAGGGTCCGAGATGACTGGAAGGGAAGCTAGGGACTAGTTGAAGGTGGTTGTACTAAAGTCGGGCCAACTATGTGTCACATTTGGGTTAATTTTGTTTTGTGATGCCATCCGTGGTGGTCTTGAAGATGAGTCGACCATCAACTGGCATGATGTCGGGCAACTGAGCTGATTTGGAGATGTGCTAAAAGTTGATATAGGGAGGCCAGCTGTCATGGTGTTCGGCCTAGCTGGAACGAGGAGGACAAGGCCTAGATTCTAAAGTATGAAAGATGCATAGGGGTGAGGCGTTCGGGTCTCATCTCAGAGCCTTGATGAGTAGAAGGGTCGGTTTGAGACTAACGTAGACTGGCCTGTTCAAGCCGGTTATAGAATGGTTATGCGGGTTTTGATTAGGCCAGACTACCTTTAATCGAACTGCTAATTACAGGCAAAGATAAAATAATTTTTCTTCCTGTTTCTTTCTTTTCCTATTCTTCGTTTTCTCTTACTTTTAAACTCTCCGATAAACTGAATACTATTTTCAAAGTCCTAATGAAATATCCATTAACAAAATATTTTTTATTAAATAGGCTTTGCGAGATTAAAAATTCAATGGTAATTGTTAAAATGCAATAATTGCTATATTTATAAATGTTTGTAATAATTATGAGAAATTCTATTTGGACACAAAGTGGTGACACAAAATATGACACAAGAAATCTTAACCGATAGACCTCCCTCTATTTCCATCCTTTTATGTCAAGAATTTTTTTATCTATTAGTCAATATCCATTATGCCAAATCTAGTGTTTCATTTAGTGTTTTAATAATCGTTCCTAATTATTATACCTTTTTAATATTTAGGAACCTTGCCGTAATTGCAATTGGAAATCTTGTCAAAATTGTGAACTTAAACAACGTTATATAAATGTTATGAAACATATGTTGTACGATATTACAAGACTTCTGCTAAAACAAAGAAGTTTGAATCATTTAGTAAAAGTTGTCAAATACATTACTATTACCATATTGGAAAAACGTGGTAAAAAATTGAACACTTCACCAACATGCACAAAATGATATCAAAAGATTATATAACCACAATGTTTATAAAGTGTTGTCTAAGATGGTTATTTACAACTATTTTGCAAAATGTTGTGAAACAGATATGCTTTAACATTTAGAGAATAAATATCATCATAAAATGTTGTTTCACAACGTTTTAATGACAAATGTTGTAAAAGATCCATATTTTTTTACAATAGTTTTAGAAACTGTTGCGAAATGTGTGTTGTAAAATGGGTATTTTTTTGTAGTGAGACATTCTACTAAGCTGTGTCCCTTTGGCTTGATTACGTTTATATCATTTATATAGTCTATTTCTACATTAGAATCTTGGCTTACATATAAGTCCGATGCACTACCATTAATTTTTCTAGAAATAAATTCCTTCAATAAGAGGATGATATGTCTTGAAACAACAATTCATTTCTTAGTGCAATTAGACTTACATAAAATAGATTTAGTCTTAAGTTCATGAAACTTACATTTATAGTGTAGGTCCAATAAACACGTATTTTAAATTATTAAAGATAGGGTTTCTTCCTAATCCTTATCTTATATGGAATCGAATTCTTGGCGTTAGATGAAACCAACATACGTGATTACTCTTAAGCATATATCCCATGATAGAAAAAACAACTTAATTTCACACATTATTTACCATAGAATGTCCAATAGAGTTTGATTCCTTCTTATCGATACATTATTATGCAGTATAAGGAGGAGTAACTTTGAGAATGGATCATATACTCTTTTAGGTACTTTTGGAACTCTTATCTAAGAAATTCATGCAGTCAATCAAATCAATTGTTTTAATTCTTTGACATGTTACATTTTCTACTTACCTTTTGCATTCTAGGAACTTATCATAGATACATAATTTGTGTATCAAAATGCACATGTTCGTACTTAGATAATTCATTGGTGAATTTAACAAAGTAAGGGAATTCACTTTCGGTGTGCGTTGATCGTGGATTGCATACAACAGTATGTGTTAGTCCTAAGAGTATAATAACTCTTTTGTTGCTCCCACTAAATGAGTGCTTTACCGTTAACTCTTTTAGATATGATTCACAAGTACCATATGATTCACAATCATAAGATTAAAGAACGTTTTCTCAAAGATACGACATAGCTCATTATTCCAAAATGCAGTTGTTAAATATTTTAAATGTTAACAAATAACTATTATTGTGAAACAAATATCATCAACGATCTACGAAAAACAGAATTGATTTATGACGAATATTCATAATATTTATGTTAAAACAAAGTTTTTTCATTTATTTTCGATCAAAATCGAAAACACTAATTACTTTATAAATAATTTTTGGTGCATGTGATTTTTTTTTAAAACTTGACACATCCAATAGCTATTGTTATATGGTATGCTTTCACTATTTCTGTTGCCACAATAACAACATCCAAATACGAAGCCCAATTCAGTAACTTACTATGAGCTTTTATTTATTCTCATGTAACTAATTTACAGTCGAGTTTCAAATTAAGTATTTCAAATTAAAAGAAATAGGTCTTCTAAAGATTAATTTTCTAAAAGGAAAACACGATTGGAAAGGAAATCATACTTCTGGTCCCTTAGTAAGCATCCACATATATTTATTATAATTTCGTTCCTACTCTCTTCATGAAGCGGAGATGATCATTCACTCTCTCTTCATCTTAACTATGCCTATGTTACTTCGACTCTTGGACTTTCCCTTTCTCTTTTAAATGATTGGAAATATCAAACGAGAAACCGTTTATTAGAAGACCGCACCTGATTTCCCTACAAAAGGTGTAATCGTTCATCTTAATATATTAAGGGGATCGAACAAACTGCACTTAAGTTAAAAGATCAAAACCGACATTTTAGCAGTCTAATTCTTAGGTCTATCTATAGTCTTGGTTTAATGTTGTCTCCAAGACTACAAGATCCTTATTGTATTCAATCGTATTGAACACATTATTTCACACTATGTTTTACTTGCTCGTTTCAAATGAAATAATTCATTGAAAAATGTATCTTATGAAATGTCACTGTTCACCATACAACTTTTCTATGTGATAAAATATGGATCGGATATCTAAATTATAGTATTGTTTAAGAGTTCAAAACTTATAAAAAACAATACATGGCCTTAGACAAATTCACACTTAAGTTACCAAAAATTTAAAGTTTTAATAACGGTATTATCCAGCTCTTGCAAGAACCATGAGGTGATAATAAGCCAAAATGTTAATTATTGGCGAGTAATTTTTTACATTGCATCGCCAATGTTTATTTTACTTCTTTAGTATATTTTAATCGATAAATAATTTTATCAAGTACATTAGTTGTGCAAATTTATTAACGTGGATTATTATAACTTTACACGTGTACTTATACCTATTGTAATGTTTTATTGTGTTTATTTTCTAATAAGGCTCCCACGAGATTTTGCATCTTTTAATAATCCTAAATGTGATGTATGAATTTCATATTTTCATCTAGTGAGTCTTATAATACATTTATAATGTTACTACAACTATGTGGGTGCTAAACATCCCTACAAATGGTAAATGCTACATTACTAGTTATATTTAATATATCGCTCCTAACATGCATTCTTTGCTCATAATCTGCTTTATGACTTTGAGGATGCTAAACAAGTCATAAAGTACATCAGATGCTTATGACTCGTCATTTTTCATGATTTCCTAAGGATAATTTTGTTATTATTGAGGGTGCTAAACAAAGTTACAAAATGTCCTTGGTAATATAGGGACAATATAAACATCGCTATAGATAGTTTATGGCATGAGGGAGATCTTAAACGATAAGTATATACAATACTTTGTTTATATTATAAATTATAGAGAGGAACATTATTCTAGTTTCATAAACTCAATATAATAATAACGAGTGTTACTACCAATAGGTTGACTCAGTTGGTTGGTCGTTCAAACTACAAGACCAAAGGTCATGAGTTCAAGCCTTGAAATTGACATTTGTTAGCACTAATTAGTCATGTTTAAAAAAAAATAAGTGTTATCTTCTGTAAGGAATAATAAGTATTCATAATACTCAAGGACATAATTTGCCATTTTATACGTAGATACAACCGTATATATACGTATTTATTATTTACGACTATAATGGATTTTGTTTCAATTTTAACTTTTAAAATGATTTTATTTTTATTATATATACATTGTATAAGATTCTCTTATATTTCACGATAACATTTATAGTATAATATTAAATTTTATAATTATGCACCCATGCACGTGCATACATACACGTGCGCGCACACAAACACATACTCTCTCTTTAATAAATATTACATCTCCATTGTAACATTTTTGGACTATAACATTTATGCCCCATATTATAATTTAAAATTATTTTGAATTTATTTATTTACAACTTTTTATTTACAACTTTTACTGTTAAATTCAAAACAATTTTAAATTTATTTATTCATAATTTTTATAATTAAAATTTAAAATATTTTAAATTTATTTATTTATAACCATTATGAATACGAATTTAAAATGATTATAAACTTGTTCATAACCTTTATAAATTTTAATTTTAGTTTAAAATAATTTAATTTATAACTTTTATGGGTACAAATTTAAACAATTTTAAATTTATTCATAACATTATAAATGTTAATTTTTTTAACCAATTTTAAATTCCAATTTCATGTGTTATAACATAATGGGGCTTTGATATCACCGTTGGATCAGGTTCATTGGAAAGCGAGATAAAAGGGATAATTTAAAAAAAAAATGTTGTGCACTATATATTTTATAATGTTATCATGAATAATGTTGTTAACATTAAAACATAATTAATGTTTTATTAGATGATTTTGATTTGAATTTTAAGTTATATTATCGATAACAGTATTAATTTAATTACAACGTAATATTTGCTCAAAAGAAAAATTAATATCAACTTAGATGACTTTTACTCAATTGTAAATTTAGTAAAATAAATTATCATATATAATGATACATATATACATATGTGCGTGTGTGTGTACTTTTAACCTTTAAATGACAATTATTTGAATAATAATTAGTAAAATAATTTATTACAAATATAAAAGGGACAATCAGAGAGGACAAACTTTGAAATTTTTTAAGCTAAATGACGTTAAGTTTTATTTTGGGCCAAAGGACATAATGCTAGTTATAACCATCATTGTCTATAATTTTTACACTACGTAGAATGCTATTTGAAATTAGTGTTATATTCAGTTTACACTGTATAGAACGATTGTTATGATTAGCATTATCCTTCAGCATAAAAAAGTTAATGTCCTTCAGCTTAAATTTTTCTCAAAGTTTGTCAATCTGCTTATTTTCCTCAAAGTGCTTGTTCAAATTTAATATTTCATAGATTGATATTACACATTTAACTGGTTATAATTTATTCTAATTCAAATGTTAAATATTCAAATCAAATGAATAATGGCTTAACATATATCGAATAGTAGTGTCGATAAATAAATATTCGATGGTAATACTAATATTAAAATGTCTAATTTACAATATTAGAAATAATTATATATAACTTATTACCAAATAATATTAATGTATTCAAAATTTAGTTACGAACTCATCAACGCAAGTTGGGCATAAAAAGAAGCTCGTATGTGAAAGTAATACTAGTTTGAATATTTAGAGATCAAATTGTAATTTTTTAAAAGTTGAGGATTTAAAAAAAATCATATTCCTCATTCAAACCCTAGTCGCTTCATTACTGTGACTTGGTCGAATTTTCGAAGCCACTGCAAATCAGTGAAGAAGTTGATCCCGCCACTACAGTTCTCACATCAAGTCGAGTTCGTTTGTACCACCTTAAGTAGTTAATATTGGATAATACCGCATATCGGACTTCGAGCGATATTCTTTGTAAAACACCACTTAAAGTATCGTTTAATGGTATCTCAGTGATATATAACTTATATTTGTCGATATACCGTTGATATTACACTGATATTTAACATAAGTATCAGTTAAAGTAGTAAGATATCACTACTAAGTAGAAAAAGAACATGAATATCTCATATTACAGCAAATGTCTACGTTGTATATGCAAATTCTTTATATATATATATCTAAAAAATTAACAATTATTTGAAGTTCCAAAAAGTGGATATTTGCATCTTCTAGCATCGCTAAAATTTGTACAACTTGCTAATAAACATGTCGTTGTTACTTTGATATCCTTATTATATTGATATTTTGAAATACTGCATATCATTCCTTAATCGATATCTTACTGATACCAATATTAACTACTTAGGTACCGCCATATCTAAGTTTAGTACCATTTTTGGAAATCCTGGTTTTTGATGTCTATATCGACATCATGCCTCACATTACCTTAAGTCATTGGAACAATTGCTGATGATCACAAATGCTTCCCTAAGTCGAGCAAGGTGAAGTCGACAACCACCTTTACCATCGATCGAGATGCACGGTTGAGAGATCAACATGCACATTGGTACATGCACAATGATATGCATGCACAATAAATAGTGACTTTTATTTAAAAAATTAAACAAATGAATTAAAAAGCAATTCGATGAATCAACTATGGCTAAAGTAATTTTAAGAAAATTTTCTCGATAATCCCGCAGGTCAAATACACCTTGAACTATTAGCTTCATCTCAAATAGAATGATTCCCCAACTTTATGATGGAGCTGCATAGTCCACCATTAAGATATAATTTAAGAATAAAGAGTGAAGAAATAAGGCCTCTGGGTATATTTATAGCATCAATCGGTTATCGATGATATTTTGTCCAGATCCATTATTTAAGGTATAACATGTTATAAGTGAGATCTTTATCATTTAATTTATTTAGACACATTTAATTAGTTCGTACCCACACATGTTTTAACCCTCCTTATTTCAAAACAATTTCAAAATTTTCGACTACCAAAATAAATAATATATTTGTTATATTTAATTTATTAGATTGGCCCAAACATAATGGAATAGATATATAATAATTACATATTTTATTAACTGGTTTTAGGATCATTAAAAATAATAGTAAAATAAATTAGTTAAAAACGGGCGGTGTATTAATTTTCCATAATAATAATTTATTAGCATTTGTAAATTATTTCATTAAATTATCTTCGTTCGAAAGTTGAGATATATAGTTGTGTAACTCCCAAGTGTGAAATCATCTTGTAATAGTGTTTAAACATTTCGAAGATTAAAACCTTTATGCACTTTGTTGAAGCCGGTGGTGGACACAAGTTCAATTGCTTATAGGTTATCTATGTTGTAATGACCCGTGAATTTCGTTAATTAAATTTGTCATACTAATAAGATTTTGGAATTAAATTTATAAAGAAATATAATTGTTATAATCTGTAATGAGGTAAATGTTAAGAGTTAACCTATGAAAAATTGTATTGATTAAAATAGACTTAATTAAAAAGGTTGAATTGAATAAATTCTATTTATTGGAACCTAAGTTATTGGTATGCAAATTTATAATAAATGATTTATTGCAAGAAATTGAAACTTGAATAAAATTCTAATGAATGAAAGTAGTGAAAAGATTATACCCCGATGTAACTATATATGAGAAATAAAGGAAAGTATTAAATTGATTAATGTAATAAAACATTGTTAACGGTATTTGATTGTAAATTTAGGAAAACATGTTAATGCAAGTTAATATTTAATGAACTTGAATGAACATCACAATTTAATTAAAATTCAAATATTATGACTTAGCTATAAATGGAATATAATAAAAACAAATACAATCAATATTAGAAACGAAATTTTAATGTTCGTGTTGATAATAAACCTTACTTTGATGATTATTAGTATAGTAACGAAAGTGTAAATGAAAATTAAATAGAAACATAAGTTTATTTTAAGGTAGTAATTGATAAATTGGGGAAAATAGTTCAAAGTATGTTAATTGACGAATTAATACGCAATGTATGTAGAGAAATAAGTTGGTTTAAGGATGAAATTAAGGAAAATTCATTTATGGGTTTTAAAACCTCAATTAATGCATTTAATTGATAGAAGTACATTTAGAAATAATATTTATTCAAATTAAGTGGTACATAGGCGTATATTAATGTCATGAAATCAAAATTTAGCGTATATGAAATTATAAATCTATATCGATAAGTAACGGACTTATGAATGCAATTAAAAGCAAATGTGTGGCAATTAATATAGATTGCTTGTTTATTTAATATGTCAAATAAATTTTTGATAATCGATTACAATAAATCTTAATTTAACATTTGTTTAATGTAAATTAAAGTAACAATTGATGTAATAAAGAATGGAGCCAAGGTAAATTAATTTATTGGATTTAAAATCTAAATTCATGGGTGAAATTGAAAATTTTCAATGGGATTGAATTTTGTAGTTATTACACAATCAGTGGAAATAAAATAGTTAATACGAATAAAAATGAATTTGAAGGTATCAATGTAATAAAATGTAAACAAATGTTAAATATGTTGATAGGATAATGACTGTTTGAATAATAAGAATGGGAATCAACATTTATTTATTTATTTTTGAATTCAAATTACGATAGTATGATTTATTGCAATTCAAATTACGATACAATGTAGAAGATGAATGGCGATCAAAGACGGCGATTATGGCGAATCAAAGGCGAACGAAGGAAGAACTGCAGAGATCTCAACAAAGCAACCTGTCACCGAAGAAATAGACGACACGGGGTGGATAGAGGTAAGAAGTAAAAATAAAAACAAAAGCAACTATCCTATCAGAGATCAACAGCAGTTCAATAAGGCAAAAGAAAATCTGGGAGGATCTATTAGATATGCTGATCTGGTGGGACATAGAGCATATAATAGTAAAAAGTCTTCAGATCTGATGGGACCTATAACATATAACGCCAAAAAAGGTTCAGATCTGGTGGAAACTAAGAGATTGGAGATCAGGAAAGGTATCAGAACACAGGCAGATGCAATTGCGGGTAACACGTGCATAAATGGTGGGGTCAACAAATTTGAATTCATGGAAGACGAGGATGGAGCATATGCGGATCTCGATGAAGAAGTATTCAATACAGCAAAAAACATGCGGGGCACTGCTATATATATGTACGTCGCAGGTAAAAAACCATATTATGTTCATCTTAATGCTTACATCAAAAGGGAGTGGAAACCAACAGGAAAGTGGGATATTTTTCCTAGAGAAAATGGTATTTATCTAATTAAATTCAGTAATGAAACAGACTGTAAAAAACTAATGGATGGGGGACCATGGTTCATTGATAGTAAACTTATATTCACAAAAAAATGGGAACCTAATCTAAGGCTTGAGAGAGATATGCTAGAATCACATCCAGTTTGGGTGAGATTGAGAAACTTAGATCTGTCTTTGTGGAATGCTCGGGGAATTAGCAAAATAGCAAGTTTAATTGGAAATCCACTAGATATGGATGACTACACAAGACATGTCAAAAGATTAAACTATGCTAGAGTACTTGTTGAGATAAAAGCAACAGACAGCATTAAAAAACAAGTAAGAGCCAAAGACAGACAAGGAAACATATACATACAGGAAATAGAATACGAATACATTCCACCGATATGTAGTAACTGCAAATGTTTTGGTCACACAATTACACAATGTGAAACAGTGATCCTCCCCATCAAACAAGTGTGGAAACAAAAAAACATAACTGATCAAAATGAGATGCCACAACAAAATAAGACTCAGTCAAGCCCTGCCACTACAGTTTCAAATATTTACAAAGAGCAAGAAAATATTACAGACCAGGAGGAAAATATTGATGTGCCAGAGAAGGTAGACCAAAATGTGGATCAGGTGCCATATAATGAGGAGGGGGAAAAGCCAAATCCGTAGTTTGGAGAAAAGCCCATCATCTATAATCATAGAAGAAGAGGAGGAAATAAATAAAGTAAGTCTTGAAAATATGGAAACTGAATCTGAGACAGAAGAAGAGAACATAAACAAATATACAAATCAAGAGTATGTAACACAGTTCAGGAAACCAGTGAATAATGATAAGGCGAGCTCAAGTCGCGAGGTGTCTCCTAGAAAACTGAGGAGTCGACCTCCAACAAATAAATGTCCATAATTAGCTGGAATGTAAGAGGTCTAAACAATGATACAAGGCGTTTAGACCTCTCCAATCTTAGAAGGAGTTACTCTCCTTCTATATTAAGTATCCTGGAGAATAAATGTAATGAAGAAAATCTTAAATTCTTCAGTCAGACACTAGAAAAAGATTGGGAAATGATGCATAATAATGATGTAGGTGGAAAATGTCGTATTCTCCTATTATGGAATAAAAGAATATGGAATATCAAATTGATAAATAAAGATGATCAACAAATAACTGTAAATGCAATTAACTCAGGTGGTATGAAACTTATTCTTAGCTGTGTATATGCTAGCAATCTAACTTCGCATCGCAACGATCTATGGAAAACCATCATTGATATGAGCAGCAAGATAAAAGAACCATGGATTGTTATGGGGGACTTTAATGCTGTACTCAAAGCAGAGGAAAAAAAAGGAGGGCTCACCATCAAAGTCTCCCAATTAAAAGAATTTAATAACTGCATAATTAGGGCAGGATTATTGGAACCAGTCCATTGTGGCCTGAAATTCACATGGAGAAGTGGTGAATGTAAGAAAATATCCTGTAGACTAGACAGAGCATTGGTAAATGTAGCATGCATAAATAAACTGTCTAACACTAGAGTAAATATCCTACCCCCATCACAAGTGATCACTGTCTCATACTTATTAACTTAAAAGGGGAAAATTTGTGTATAAAAGGGAAACCTTTCAGGTACTCTAATCAATGGCATGAATTAGAAGGCTATTCAGAAGCCATCCACATAAATGACATTCCTAGAGAAGAAGGAACAGAATGCTACAAGCTTGTGCAAACCCTTAAGATAGTCAAGAAGCAACTGAAAGAATGGAACAAAACAAGAACTAAAAATGATGATCAGATCACCAAACTTCAAAAAATGTGTGAAGAAACATTGATAACTATTGATAATGGAGAGTCTACTGAAGAAACATGGAAGCTGTACTATCAATATCAAAACAATCTAAAAGAAGCACTCAGAATAAAAGCCATTGAACTCAAACAGAAAGCTAAAGAAAAATGGTTAACTGAAGGAGATGAATGCACAAAAAATTTCTATACTAAAATGGCAGTCAGGCAGAACTTCAACTATAACTATCATCTGATTGATCAAGAGGGGAACGAGAGTGTAAATAGTTCAGAATTTGAAAAACAAGCATTAAAATATTATAATGAGATGTTTAATGGAGAAATTAACAACTCATTACCAATTATACATAGCAGGAGGATGGTAAACTCCAGGGGGAGAAGGATGCTGGCCAAGAGAATCACTAGGGTAGAGGTTTGGGAAGCTGTGAGAAGCATTCATATGGACTCCAGTCCCGGTCTAGATGGACTGGGATCCAAGTTCTTCATACTCCATTGGGATTCCCTGAAAGAAGAAATATTATCAGCAATGCAGGATATATTCCTAAATGGAAAATTTGTCAAAGAAATTAATCATACATTCATATGTCTCATCCCAAAAAAGGATAACCCATCAAGAATTGAAGACTACCGACCTATATCTTGTTGTAATGTGATTTACAAAATTCTAAGCAAGATACTTTGCAACAGATTGAAACTCGTATTACCTGACCTTATCTCAGAAGGTCAAAGTGCATTCATCAAAGGGAGAAGCATTTCTGAAAACTCATTGATGGCACGTGAACTAGTTAGAAACTTCAACAAACCAGGTATGGATAAATTCTGCCTTAAAGTGGATCGTCATAAAGCATATGATAAAATAAATAGAAATTTTATAATTCACATGTTAAAAAATATGCGTTTTCCCTCAAGATTTGTGAATATAATAAGAGAATGCATATCAACTCCAACCTTTTCTATCTTGATAAATGGAGTACCGAAAGGGTTTATAGGCTCCAATAGAGGGATCAGACAGGGTGATCCTCTATCCCCTTACTTGTTTGCTATTGCCATGGAATACTTCTCGTTACAAATGGAGCTGGCGACTTATAACAGGAAAATCCAGCCTATATATAACATTCAGCCTATAGTGACCCACCTACTATACGCAGATGATTTGCTCATATATATAAAAGCCACCAACACATCAGCTAGAGCAATCAAGGACATTTTCTGCAATCTAGAGAGATACACGGGACTTAAAATGAATAAATAAAAAACTAAGTGTTACTTCAACAAAACATGTAGCAAGAAAAAAGAGATACTAGATATCTTAAAAGTGGAAGAAGGTGCTCTCCCTGTGAAATATCTAGGGTTCCCTTTATCATCAAATAAAATAGCTGACAGAGAATGTGCAGTCTTAATCTCTTCGATAAGGGACAAATTGCAAGGATGGAGTTCCAAACTTTTATCGCTAGCAGGAAGAATTGAACTAGTACACACAGTAATTCATTCCAAAACAAATTTCTGGCTGCAAACCTTCCAACTACCAGATGCTTCAATCCAGAAGATAGAAAAAGTGTGTGCAGATTTCATTTGGAAAGGAGGCATGCATAAAATTAAATATGATAAGCTGTGTAGACCCAAAGAAGAAGGAGGAGTGGGTTTGAGAATAATTAAAGAAATGTGGTTGGTTAACACTCTAAAACAAGCTTGGAAAATAATCACAGGTAAAGGCCTATGGGGGAATTGGATGAGGAGCAGATACATTAAAGGAAATTTCTGGTGCATGCAAATAGATAACTATGCTTCGACAAATTGGAAAGCTATCATGAGAATAAGAGAAACACTAGCTTCTTGAAGTACGAAAGAAATAGCCATGGGAAGAGAAACTGACTTATGGAAGGACCCCTGGATAACAGGAAAATCGTTAATCAATATATTGGGACTCCATACCTACTCAGATTATGGATGCCCCAATAGAAAAGTCTCAGATATAATAAACAACAACGCATGGAGTTGCTCACAACTTCCAGTAAACCAGGACATTAAAAAGGAAATACAATATATGCCAATATATAGAGGCAGAGAAAATGATATCTAGACATGGAAACCTATAGGGAGCGAATTCACTACTAAATCAGCTTGGGAAGAGATAAGGAAATGAGATAATAAGGTTGAATGGAGTAAAATCATACGGAATAATGCAAATAACCCGAAAATGGCGTTCACAGCTTACAAAGCAATTCTTAAAAGACTGCCTACAAAGGATAGACTTGTAAAATGGAGGATCTTAAATGAAAATAAATGTGAATTATGCAACCTAGAAGTGGAATCGCATGAGCATTTATTCTTTTCCTGCAACTTTTCGAAAGAAGTATGGAATCGATGCAAAACAAAAATAAGCACAACAGCTAATACTTTGGAGGAAGAGATAAATCACCTGGTGCAACGGAGAGGCGTAGACGTCAAATCCAAGATGGCCAACATTGCTATCACAACAACCGTTTGGAGAATTTGGAAGGAAAGGAATCGTCGCGTATTCCAAAAAAACAAAGAAATCACGTAGAGGTTAGTAAATTGATGAGAAATGACATGCAACTGGTATGAAGGAGAATCAAAGAATGGGAAAATACCTCGCTGGAATTAAGTGGAGTTCGAACTGCAGAAGAGGGTCAAAATCGAACATCGGGAGGAAACCCAAGTACAAGCTACCTGCGGCCGCCATGAAGATAAAGAGGACGACGAGAACTGTTTTAATTTTGGTATTATTGATCTGTAAGAGTTCCTTTGTCGGATATGTATGTATAGCTCGCATTGGGCTACAATTTGGGCTGAAATGCCTTTAATAAAGTCTTACCAATTTACAAAAAAAAAATGGAAATGTAGATGAAATCTAAGAAAATAAAGGTAAACAATCGTGAAGCAATGTAAATTACATCCTTTTGATAACAATGAATTAAATAATAGAATGAAAAGTGAATTTAATAGAATTATTGGAAATTTTATTTATAATTTTGAATTTTATGAAATGGAGGATTTATATTGAAATTTATAAATTAATCTTCTCTAAATTGACATTTAAAATTGTTTAAACCACTGTAAATGTTTGAGAAATATAAAGGTGATAAATTTGTCAATTTTAGAATTGAAATATAAAATTTGATTTAATTAACTTATTTTTAATTTATTTAATTAATATAAAAATAGTCATTTTTGGCACTGACTAGGATTTCGACGAAACCAGTTTCATCGGATCCGTAACAGTGAATTTTTGTAGGCTTTCAAGTTCCGTAGCGATCAGACTTGTCGTTTGATCGTACGGACTCGAAACGCCTTGAAATTAATGAAATTGAAATCGATTGAAATCAATTTGAAAAAATATTGATTTTAGCATAACTTCTTCATACAATGGAATTTGGACTTGAAACTTGTTCCATTGCATTTAAAATATTTTAAAACATCTATCTTGATATATGGGATGACCCATTTTCGTTCCAGAGCCGAAACGGTCTTTTCGGGGCATTATTGTCATTTGAAACCAATTTGACTTTAACAGTAATCTATGAAAATGATGGTATAGGGTTTCGAAACCAGTACCACTGCGTTCATAAGGCCTTTTTACATTAAGATAGCCTATCGACACGCTTAAATCGGAGTTCGGGCTGTTTTCGGACCTATTTATAAATACGGCGCACAAAACGAAAAATTATATTATTAAACTATTTTCTAAACCCTAATAGCCTCCAGCCGCCATCTCTATTTCAATGGCCGAGAGTTACCAACCTTCAAGCCCTTTTTTCACTCGATCCCTTCAACGATTCGTGTTGGCATCAAAGGAGAAAGCGTAGCTCTCGATGTCTTCTTCGGATCCATATGATTACCTCGCGTCGAAGGTGTAGGAGTCTGCAGATTTTGGCCGTGGAAGTTTCCGGGTTCGAGCTCGGCCTGATGGACATGGAGGGGATCGAGCATGGCGTGGTGGTGCATGTGGAGGCGTCTCGTCCTGCTGAGTTGTTTGGCGACATTGGATCTGGCCCTAGGCCATTGGATCGACGGCAAAATTCAGGCAATAGGGTGGCGGCTAGGTTGCTCTGGTATGGGTTGCGTGCGGTAGGGTTTCGTGACCAAGGAACTCACGTGTTCAGGGTGCTGATAAGAAATGACATGGATGTAAAGAAGGATAGGTTTGTTTTATTTTAATTTTTATAATTTTAAATCGTGTAACTTCAAAACTTAATAACGTTATCATACGAACTCCTTTTCACGCGTGATTTTTTTGTTAGGATCGTAATAAAATTCTGAACCTTTTGGCGCTGGTTTGGACGAATTTGGAGACTGTCCAAAATTTTGAATTTAAATTGGATTTAAATTCAATTTAAATCCCAAAGGTGAGTGTTTTAACCCACTCACAACTTCTAAAATAATTTATGTTTGTTAAATTGATATATGATGTGATTTAAAATTTATTTATGGTTGTTTGGCATATTTTTAATCATCACCGCGGTTAATTTCATTTATTTAAATTAAATTGCTATTTAATTTATTCATTGCATTTAAACTGCCAGTTAAATTGTTAATTAATTTTTCATTGCATTTAAACTGCCAGTTAAATTGTTAATTAATTATTCATTGCATATGAACTGCCAGTTAAATTGTTAAATTAATTATCCATTGCATATAAACCGCCAGCTAAAACAGTTATATGAATTTATTATTGAATATAAACTTCTAGTTAATATTTGTTATTTATTATCCATTCTATAGTGATGTTATTGTTTATATTGGATGATGATTGTTATAAATGGTTGATGATTGATTTGAATGAATGGATGCTATATTTTATATTGTTATAAACTGTAAGTTAGCATGCATTTTCATTTCATTTGGGATTGCGGTTTGAAATGATATATAACTGTAATTTTTATTTAAATTACGGATTGAAATGATAAATATCCGTATCACTTGACCATAAGATAGAAAATTTTATACAGGCACCGCGGTCTATATATAAAGATATTTTGAAGTAATTTTCTATGGTTTGAAAAGAAAATATACAGTTTAATAAATATTTATTTTTGATATTATATAAATATTAATTACATATATATAGTTAAGTTCTTGAATTTAAGCTATGTATAAGTTGTTTAATGAAAATAAGTTTAATAATGGGATTTGCTTGTTTATATCATATGGTTAAGTACCTGTTTAAGATAGGGTATATATATAGAGTTTTAATGACCTAAATAAAAATTTAAGTTGGAAAATGAATATGAAATTTGTTTGAATTGAATTATTTAAGAATTATACTCGAAAGATTTGATTTGAAATTTTGAATAAATTGAGATTTTAAAGCGATGATTCTTATAACTTGATTTGGTTTAGAGGGATTTAAATGAATATATCAAGTAAATAAAATCTAAAAAAAATATCCAGTTGTTTGAAGGTAAAGGTTTTACTTAAATGATATCGGGTTTATTTAGTAAACATTTCAAATCTAGATAATAGTAATGGAATTTGATATATATGAAATTATCAAAGAATTCGTTTTGAAATTGTAGAATATTTAAAGCTTTGAAATATATGGAAATTGAAATGGTTTATTTGGGAATTTAAACCTATATTTAGAATTTATCTGTCAAATTTTATAAAAGCTATTTTGTTATGTAAAGCGGTTTAATACTTAAACCATTTAAGTATTCAAAATTATGTTTCAAAGCTATGGGGTTTAAGATATATATATATTTGAAATCTTATAATTTTGGGAAAGGGGTATATTTAAATTAAAAATGATATCATATCGATTTGGGGTTTTAAAAATATAAATGATATCGTACTTATATGGTTTTGAAAGGGATACTATATTTTGGTTTGAAAGTATAAATTATTTTGAAATAACCTCGGTGTTATAATAACGTTTGGTTGTTGAAGAGACCGGGATCGGAAGTTGTCATATTCTCTGCCAACTCCGAAAACCACTTTAACAACCGTGTACGCGGTGGAGATTCCAGAATGAAGTAAGATGGCGGCGGCGTTTCCTTTGAGGTAAACACGTGGACCCAACTCCCGTGATTTGGCTTAAGGTGACTAAAACAGGAGTGATCGACGGGTTAAGAAGGTGACATATTTTATCAGACACATCCCTTCGATGTTCTACTATGACTTTGGATTCCTTCAGCGACCACTTTTGATTTCTTTGATTTGGGGTATGGCTCGAGGTGGGCGGTAGCTGCAGCTACGCGTTACCACCGACCCGGAAGTATAATTGGTATATCTACCCTGGCATTGCCTAGTTGTGCCGTGTCACCTACCCTAGCACGCCTTATACGATTTTGTTTTGTACCATACCTATGGAGTACCCTCTGACGACGCCCAGTACGGAGGAGATTACGGTACTGTATAGACTACGGGAATATATTATGTGTTAAGGGGAATATTGGGTCACTCCTTAACGCTATTTTGAAGTAAGTTTATTTTACTAATACACTATTATAATAGCGAAATATTACTATATAGCAAATAGTTTAACGGATCCTTGGGAAATGTAAATCCCGAGCATCTCTTGAGTTACTGCACTCATATTTATTTCTGTTGATTTAACTCACATAAGATATTTAGTTCTGACTCGAGTGTTTTGTCTTTTCAATTCGCTCGGGTCAGTCCGGGCGTTTCAGGATTTGAAGATTTTAGCTCTAGAGGAAGAAGACGACAATTTGTAGTGCTATTATCTACTATATTATTCCACTACACTATTGTATGCCGCTGCACTATTGATATTCGATGGTATGTATAACTCTGATATATATTGTATAAGTAAAATTATATATTTTGTAAACAGCTTCAAGAACTGTATAATTGATTATTATATATTATCCTTCCGCTGTGAGATTCTATTTTATTTTATTCCTTTCTTGTTTTTTTATTTACCCCATAAAAATCCGCCCTTCCGTATGGTTTGAATTGACACGTGTGTCGATTTAAAGCGTACAAAAAGGTGGAATGTTACATGTGGTATCAAAGCTTTGGTTTAGCGATAAGCCTTAGCTTTGTGGGGTCTGACTCTTTACTAATAGGGTAGTAATACCCTATGGGAGTCGTTGAGTGTATATATATGAGAGAGTGTATTTTTTTAGTGTTATAGAAAGGTTTTAATATTGCGTTAATCTGTTCCGTTTTGTATTTATAAATTCTGACTGGTGCATAGGACGCTATGACATCAATAGCGATTTCTAAACACTTAATAGGACAGACCGACGCAATATTTGTTTTTAATATAGGCAAATGAAATAATTTTGCCTATTATATTTTCTATATATAAAATAAATTTTTATAAAGGTTATATTTGGTTGTAATTTATTGGTTGTTAGGTAATGAAAATATAAACAATAGTTGAAATAAAATTGAAAATAAAATAAATGAAAATTGGAAATTTGGAAATTTGGAACTTAAGTCCTGGGGTTTTGATAAATTCCTTTCAAATGATTTTGGAATATAGTAATAATAGTATTAGAAGTATATTATGATATAAATATTTCAATATAATTTGAAAGAATTGTTTTAAAAAGAAAATTTGAAAAAGAAATAAATTTTGTACTCCCCTCTCCGTCGCTGGAAAATAATTTCGGTGATGAGTGCATGCATCATCGACATTCGTTTTCGAGTTTCGAAGTGGGAATGCCACTGTAGTAGTTTTACTGCAGATTTGTTTGATAAACAAAAGTGAATTTTTAATTTGTTTTAAATCTACTTGGATATATAAATTGTAAGTTTATATTTATCTATTATTTTAAAACGAATTGAAATTTAACCCGGTATTTAATTCTTAAGTTTTTGATTTATTAATAGTTTCCGTTATTGTAGTGAAATGGAATGCAACCGATTAATAATTGGAGTCTTTAATTAAAATAAGGAATTTAATGCTAGGTTATGAATGAAATCAAAGGTAATTTGAAACTGTAACCTATGAAACAAAGAATATTATTATTGAACATTTAGTTAATTAAAAGAAATAGAAATAAACTTGGGTAACTTTCTATTGCATCCTTAAAAAGCATATTTATAACTTACCAAATATTAAAAGTTGAAATGTTAATAAGAAAATGTAATAGATATTATACAAGAGGTAATGAAAGTAATTAATGAAATTCCTTAATAAATAAGAATTTGATGTTGTAATATTATAATCTTAAGTGTAATTGAAAAGACTACTAATTGAAATAGAAATGTAAGTATTATAAATGAAATTTAGAATAAATGAAAGTGAATAAATGAAATTAAGTAGTATAAATGAAAGATAATAAACTTAAGTAAACGGTTGAAGCTATTATAAATAAAATAAGTAGAAAAGATGAATGCATTAGATATATGATTGTAGACTAAAGTAATGCATTGAGATGCTAAGTAAATGAAATTGAGAAATGAATGCATGAAATGCAAATAAATAAATAAACGAAACTGTAGGAAGTAAATGTAAATAAAAAAAGATAAACCATTATATGAATGAAAAAGAGAAATCAAACAACAAATGTATGAATGGAATAAATAAGGATAAACTAAATCTGTTGTTTGAAATTTGTGTATGTTTATTTTGGTTTATGATTGTTTGGGTAAGGATACTTTAAAAGTGTTTGGATGTATGAATAATCTATTTAGCTTCATCAGAGGCTGTTGAGTAAATGAGGCGCTTAGTAGTTTATTTTGCATTCTGTACAATTTAAAGTTTTAAACCCGAACAACTATTTGCTTTGTTTGATATGAATGAATGATTGATTTTATTGATTCTATATGATGGTTGTATGCTGTTTGTTGAAATTGGTTGTTGTTGTATTGATTTGGTTGTTTGTGATTAAAACAACTTAAATATTTCATTTATAAAATTGTTAAATTTTTTTTGGATTATATAAGTGAAATACAGGTTATGGAAGCAATTGCTACTGCATTTGGTTTCATAATTAAGCGTTAATTGCCCGACAAATAGATACGTTTTCGGATTACGGTTTATAGCGTTATTATATTATTTTTCCCGAGTTGGGATAAATATTATTCTGGAAAGTATTTGTTGTATCTTGTTATATTGATATTATATTTTCTCCAGAGCCTCTCCGTACAAAGGAGACTCTCCCAAAATTTTCCGTAAATTTTAGGCTTAGAAAATATTTTGAAAATGTTTTCCAAACTTTATTAATTTGAGTATAAAGATTTAATGGTCATAAATTGGTATATTTTATCTAAATTAATTAATTTTGTAAATTTATTTGTTTAAAAATTTAATATTTAAATATGATATATTGATTTCTTAATTCTTCTTTTCCCTTCTTTCTTTTTCGGGAACGAAAAGTTTTGAGTGGGGGAGAGTGTAACGACCGTGAATTTCGTTAATAAATTTGTCATATTACTAAGATTTTGGAATTAAATTTATAAAGAAATATAATTGTTATAGTTTGTAATGAGGTAAATGCTAAGAGTTAACCTATGAAAATTTATATTGATTAAAATAGATTTAATTAAAAAGGTTGAATTGAATAAATCCTATTTATTGGAACCTAAGTTATTGGTATGAAAATTTATAATAAATGAGTTATTGCAAGAAATTGAAATTTGAATAAAATTATAATGAATGAAAGTAGTGAAAAGATTATACCCAGATGTAACTGTATATGAGAAATAAAGGAAAGTATTAAATTGATTAATGTATTAAAACATTGTTAACGGTATTTGATTGTAAATTTAGGAAAATGTGTTAATGCAAGTTAAGATTTAATGAACCTGAATGAACGTTACAATTTAACTAAAATTCAAATATTATGACTTAGCTATAAATGGAATATAATAAAACAAATACAATCAATGTTAGAAACGAAATTTTAATGTTCGTGTTGATAATAAACCTTACTTTGATGATTATTAGTATAGTAACGGAAGTGTAAATGAAAATTAAATAGAAACATAAGTTTATTTTAAGGCAGTGATTGAAAAATTGGGGAAAATAGTTGAAAGTATGTTAATTGATGAATTAATACGCAATGTATGTAGAGAAATAAGTTGGTTTAAGGATAAAATTAAGGAAAATTCATTTATGGGTTTTAAAACCTTAATTAATGCATTTAATTGATAGAAGTACATTTAGGAATAATATCTATTCAAATTAAGTGGTACATAGGCGTATATTAATGTCATGAAATCAAAATTTAGCGTATATGAAATTATAAATCCGGATCAATAAGTAACGAACTTATGAATGCAATTAAAAGCAAATAGGTGGCAATTAATATAGGTTGCTTGTTTATTTAACATGTCAAATAAATTTTTGGTAATCGATTACAATAAATCTTAATTTAACATTTAGTTAATGTAAATTAAAGTAACAATTGATGTAATAAAGAATGGAGCCAAGGTAAATTAATTTATTGGATTCAAAATCTAAATTTATGGGTAAAATTGACAAATTTCAATGGGATTGAATTTTGTAGTTATTACACAATCAATGGAAATAAATAGTTAATACAAATAAAAGTGAAATTGGAGGTATCAATGTAATGAAACGTAAACAAATGTTAAATATGTTGATAGGATAATAATTGTTTGAATAATAAGAATGGGAATCAATATTTATTTATTTATTTTTGAATTTAAATTACAATAGTATGATTTATTGCAATTAAATGAAAATTTAATATTTAAAATATTGCATAAATGGAAATGTAGATGAAATCTAAGAAAATAAAGGTAAACAATCGTGAACCAATGTAAATTACATTCTTTTGATTACAATGAATTAAATAATAGAATGAAAAGTGAATTTAATAGAATTATTGAAAATTTTATTTATAATTTTGAATTTTATGAAATGGAGGATTTATATTGAAATTTATAAATTAATCTTCTCTAAATTGACGTTTAAAATTGTTTAAATCACTGTAAATGTTTGAGAAATATAAAGGTGATAAATTTGTCAATTTTAGGACTGAAATAAAAAATTTGATTTAATTAATTTATTTTTAATTTATTTAATTAATATAAAAATAGTCATTTTTGGCACTGACTCGGATTTCGACGAAACCAGTTTCATCGGATCCGTAACAGTGAATTTTTGTAGGGTTTCAAGTTTCGTAGCGATTGGACTTGTCGTTTGATCGTACGGACTCGAAACGCCTTGAATTAATGAAATTGAAATCGATTGAAATCAATTTGAAAAAATATTGATTTTAGCATAACTTCTTTATACGATGAAATTTGTACTTGAAACTTGTTCCATTGCATTTAAAATATTTTAAAACATCTATTTTGATATATGGGATGATCCATTTTCGTTCTGGAGCCAAAACGGGCTTTTGGGGACATTAGTGTCATTTCAAACCAATTTGACTTTAACAGTAACCTACAAAAATGATGGGATTTGACTTCAAAACCAATACCATTGCATTCAGAAGGCCTTTCTCATTAGGATAGCCTGTCGGCACGCTCGAATCGGAGTTCGAGCTGTTTTCGGACATATCTATAAATACGGCGCGCAAAACGAAAAATTATATTATTAAACTATTTTGTAAACCCTAATAGCCTCCAGCCGCCATCTCTATTTCAATGGCCGAGAGTTACCAACCTTCAAACCCTTTTTTCACTCGATCCCTTCAACGATTCGTGTTGGCATCAAAGGAGAAAACGTAGCTCTCGATGTCTTCTTCGGATCCATACGGTTACCTCGCGTCGAAGGTGTAGGAGTTTGCAAATTTTGGCCATGGAAGTTTCCGGGTTCGAGCTCGGCTTGATGGACATGGGGCGGGCCGAGCGTGGCATGGTGGTGCACGCGAAGGCGCCTCGGCTTGCTGAGTTGTTTGGCGACATTGGATCTGGCCCTAGGCCATTGGATCAGCGATAAAATTCACGCGATAGGATGGCTGCTAGGTTGCTCTGGTATGGGTTGCGTGAAGTAGGGTTTCGTGACCAAGGAACTCACGTGTTTAGGGTGCTGAGAAGAGATGACGTGGATGTACAAAAGGATAGGTTTGTTTTATTTTTATTTTTATAATTTTATATGTGTAACTTCAAAACTTAATAACGTTCTCATACGAACTCCGTTTCACGCGCGATTTTTTTTGCTAGGATCATAATAAAATTCTGTACCTTTTGGCGCTTGTTTGGACAAATTTGGAGACTGTCCAAAATTTGGGTTTAAATTGGATTTAAATTCAATTTAAATCCCAAAGGCGAGTGTTTTAACCCACTCGGAACTTCTAAAATTTCTTATGTTTGTTAAATTGATATATGATGTGATTTAAAATTTATTTATGGTTGTTTGGCATATTTTTAATCATCACCGTAGTTAATTTCATTTATTTAAATTAAATTGCTATTTAATTTATTCATTGCATTTAAACTGCCAGTTAAATTGTTAATTAATTTTTCATTGCATTTAAACTGCCAGTTAAATTGTTAATTAATTATTCATTGCATATGAATTGCCAGTTAAATTGTTAAATTAATTATCTATTGCATATAAACCGCCAGTTAAAACAGTTATATAAATTTATTATTGAATATAAACTGCTAGTTAATATTTGTTGTTTATTATCCATTCTATAGTGATGTTATTGTTTATATTGGATAATGATTGTTATAAATGGTTGATGATTGATATTGAATGAATGGATGTTGTATTTTATATTATTATAAACTGCAAGTTATCATGCATTTTCATTTCATTTGGGATTGCGGTTTGAAATGATATATAACTGTAATTTTTATTTAAATTATGGATTGAAATGGTAAATATCTGTATCACTTGACCATAGGATAGAAAATTTTATACAGGCACGTCTATATATAAAGATATTTTAAAGTAATTTTCTATGGTTTAAAAAGAAAATATACGGTTTAATAAATATTAATTTTTGATATTATAAAATATTAATTATATATATATATAGTTAAGTTCTTGAATTTAAGCTATGTATAAGTTGTTTAATGAAAATAGGTTTAATAATGGGATTTGCTTGTTTATATCATATGGTTAAGTACCTGTTTAAGATAGGGTATATATATAGAGTTTTAATGACCTAAATAAAAATTTAAGTTGGAAAATGAATATGAAATTTTTTTGAATTGAATTATTTAAGAACTATACTCGAAAAATTTGATTTGAAATTTTGAATAAATTGAGATTTTAAAGGGATGATTCTTATAACTTGATTTGGTTTAGAGGGATTTAAATGAATATAAAGATTTATATGAATATATCAAGTAAATAAAATCTAAAAAAATATCCAGTTGTTCGAAGGTAAAGGTTTTACTTAAATGATATTGGGTTTATTTAGTAAACATTTCAAATCTAGATAATAGTAATGGAATTTGATATATATGAAATTATCAAAGAATTCATTTTGAAATTGTAGAATATTTAAAGCTTTGAAATATATGGATATTGAAATGGTTTATTTGGGAATTAAAACCAATATTTAGAATTTATTCGTGAAATTTTATAAAAGCTATTTTGTTATGTAAAGCGGTTTAATACTTAAACCATTTAAGTATTAGAAATTTTGTTTCAAAGCTATGGGGTTTAAGATATATATATTTGAAATATTATGATTTTGGGAAAGGGTATATTTAAATTAAAAATGATATCATATTGATTTGGGGTTTTAAAAATATAAATGATATCGTATTTATATGGTTTTGAAAGGGATACTATATTCTGGTTTTAAAGTATAAATTATTTTGAAATAACCGCGGTGTTATAATAACATTTGGTTGTTGAAGAGACTAGGATCAGAAGTTGTCATACTCTCTGCCAACTTCGAAAACCACTTTTACAACCGTATACGTGGTGGAGATTCCAGAATGAAGTAGGATGGCGGCGGCGTTTCCTTTGAGGTAAATACGTGGACCCAACTCCCATGAGTTGGCTTAAGGTGGCTAAAACAGGAGTGATCGACAGGTTAAGAAGGTAGCACCTTTTATCGGACACATCCATTCGATATTCTACTCCGACTTTGGATTTATTCGGTGGCCACTTTTGATTTCTTTAATTTGGGGGTGTGGCTCGAGGCGGGCGGTAGCTGCGGCTATGCGTTACCACCGACCCGGAAGCGTAAATTGTATATCTACACTGGCATTGCCTAGTTGTGTCATGTTACCTACCCTAGCGTGCCTTATACGATTTTGTTTTGTACCGTACCAATGTGGTGCCCTCTGACAACGCCCAATACGGGGGAGATTACATTACTGTATGGACTATGGGAATATATTATGTGTTAAGGGGAATATTGGGTCACTCCTTAACGCTATTTTAAAGTAAGTTTATTTGACTAATAGACACTATTATAATAGCGAAATATTACTACATAGTAAATAGTTTAACAGATCCTTGGGAGATGTAAATCCCGAGCATCTCTTGAGTTACTGCACTCATATTTATTTCTGTTGATTTAACTCACATAAGATATTTTAGTTCTGACTCGTGTGTTTTGTCTTTTCAATTCGCTCGGGTCAGTCCGAGCGTTTCAGGATTTGAAGATTTTAGCTCTGGAGGAAGAAGACGACGATTTGTAGTACTATTATCTACTATATTATTCCACTACACTATTGTATTCCGCTGCACTATTGATATTCGATGGTATGTATAACTCTGATATATATTGTATAAGTAAAATTAAATATTTTGTAAACAGCTTCAAGAACCGTATATTTGATTATTATATTTTATCCTTCCGCTGTGAGATTCTATTTTGTTTATTCCTTTCTTGTTTTTTTTATTTATCCCATAAAAATCCGCCCTTCCGTATGGTTTGAATTGGCACGTGTGTCGATTTAAGCGTACGAAAAGTCGGGATGTTACATATTTGAAATCCAATTTCTTATCTTTTAAGGCGGCACCCTTCGATAACAATGAATTATGCATGTATTCACTTTACCATCATTATATTACTTGGAATATAAATCTCAGTCTATGGTCAAAACTTTTATACAATTTGTATATAACTCTGAAGTTCACCGTTAAAGTCCATGGTTCAGCTTGATAATAATTATGATTAACTGATTTGCTTTGCTAAAGAGTTTGGCTTTAGGCTTACTACCACTTACGTTGACACTAACCTTCTATTTGAAAGAAATGAATCCTCTGTTGAACAACACTTCTCTTTAAGTGATTTAACTTATATCCGACTATAGCCTTAATACAATCATTGTTGTCGTATGATTGACTAGAATCAACGTACATTTTAAACACTTAAGGTGTTCTCAAGTCAAAAGACCAATACATATCATCATGTGATATCTTCTATTTGACTGTAACGAATAAAAGACTTTCAGCGAGTCTTTCTACAATTATTCCAAAAAATCACATATAGTGACCCTTTGGTTCCCCCAACGGTCATGATGATTCATGCTCCATCATATATAGAGCATTATATATACCAATATCAACAAATAAATTGATATCCCATTCTCGATGCATCTTGACTATCAACGTTTAATGATAAATGTTTATTTTATACAATTCAATACTCGTGGTTACAAATATATTCGCAACTACAATTGATTAAGTACATTTCCTAAGGATATTTTACTTGTAGATGTTTAATGTATTTAAAATATTAATTATGCCCCAATATAGCAATATAAACAACAGAAAATAAAACTAAAAACTTACTTTATTTAAAAAGGATTCACTATAAGAGTTAATCAAATTACATATTTGCCCCTACGATACACCCTTAACTCTATCATTATGCACCAAACTCTATCCAAAAACAGATAGATTTGATAAAAACTGTTATATTAAAAATCATTTGATGTTTGTTTGGAAAATGATGCAAATAAATGCCCCTACGATACTTGGCAGCCGTTCCCTGTAAATAACATATACTAGCTTTCCTTATACATCCATAATTGTGAAAACAATCAAGCATTGTTATGTATGAAACAACATTTTATCCGGCATTTAATCAAACAACATTTGTGCATATTTCAAAATTTCTTTCTTTGCAATCCATTAGGTAAACTGTTACAAGAAACAACGTCAGTCTCATCCATACAATACAAATGATTGACATTATTTGATCCTAATTTGGGATCCAAAAATCAATTATAAAACATTACAAGAAAATTTGTTTATTGGTGCACTTAAAAACAACGTCCATTGCTAAATGCAGTTGAAAACCTTCTATGAATTGAAAAAAAAAACACTAAACATACTGTATAACGTTGTAATAAGGACTCTCTCCAGTAAATTTTTAAGCCCGTCCAAGTTTTTCAATCACCGCTTAAAACATATCCTCTTCTGCCCCACAATAACAAACCATAAATCTCAAATTACATCTCTAATCCAAAATTCGCCATGATCTCCATGGATTTTGCCAATCGTCTGGAGTTGGGACTTCATCAAAACTCTTTATCATGCCCTAGCATTCATCAAATTATTCCAATTAATTTCGTGTAATCTTATGCATTAAATCCGCATCTCCCTTAAGTTGTTTTCTGATGCAGCCTCGCATGGATTCAAAGTTCAAGATAAACACAGATGTTGCAGCCTGATGCAATGTCCTGATTAGAGGTTTCAAATCCGAGCTATTATGAATATGTTTCTCGCTGTCTTCGCCTGATAGATGCTACCGTTTGCTTTTCTTGGTTTGAAATTTGAGATACTTGTTGTTTGTTTCTGCCTGTATTTGAAATGTCAACAGGTTGTTGTTTGAATTGTTATTGGAAGGAGATGTTCGAAAATGATGTGTAGTGTGCTGATCAACCAGTCTCATCCGTCGATGGTGCTTTGGCCGAAGCTGCTTTGACAGGAAAGCTTCAGATTTGATTATTGCATTTTCTTGTAAATGATGAGAGTATGAATCTATGTACTGATAATGGTAGTTGCCATGTTTGGATTCTCAGAACAGTTTGGGGTTGTATAGGAACCTATTTACCTTCAGATTTTATTTTTACCATTTATAGATGTCTTCACTTCAGTTGCCTTTAAAAAATCCAAAATGAACATGTAAATTAATTATGTGGTTGCAAGAATATGAACTATACTTACCATTGTTGCCAATCTGTAGTAGCACAAAGTACGGACTTTGAGAAAATGAAAATAGTTTTGATAGATTGAGCTTTGGTTAATATAGAATATATTACATAAATCATATATTGTCCTGGAATAGCTAACTGTCACTACTTTTTCTTGTTAAAAATTCAATGTTGCATTTTAAAATTAATGAGGATAATAACCATTGGCATTCAAGACGGTATACATGATTTAGTTCAGCGTGTATATGACGGGTCCAATTTATAATCTCACATTATGCTGTATAGATCAAACTATGAAATGAAAATGAAATAAGAGGAAAAAAAATTAATTTCTAAATTAATTTGTAAAGTTAAAACATCAAAATCAATTTCCAAGCATGCAGAAACCTTAATAATAAATCAAAGATGTGTGTTTTTATTTATCTAAACCTTTTGAGTTAAATCTAGTAAAAACTTTGTTAGGTTGTCTTATTTAGAGCGTGGGCACAATTTTATGCCAATATGATGCTTATTTTGTTGCAGCATATTTCCCAGATCAACACCATCATCTAAAATTACAGTGATCCTAATTCAAATCACTAACGCCTTTTAGAGCTATAATTTTGCTCGTAAGCTAGTTATTTACTTGTGTTCAGAGCCATACTATTCCTAAAAATTAAAAGCTATGGCACTAGCGGTTTAACTTCAATTGTCTATTGTTTATTCTATTCATACATGAATATTATATTTGACACTTTCTGTTAGTCAATAGAAGTATGATACAAACATTTATGTAATCTAAACACCATATAACCTAACTTTATAGATAATTTATTATCGATCACATGACAAAGATATTGAAGCATTTCCAGTTTTACCTACATTTTGGTAGTACCATTTATATTTTAGGTACATACTAGCATATTACAGTTAATAAATAAGTTACTTGTCATCCTTATATTTTTGTAATTTGATTATCATTTATATTTTTGTAACTTCTCATTTTGATCGGGCTAAATGCTTATGGTTTATTTGAAATTAAGGTTTCAAGCAATGTAATTGCCAGGTCGGAGTTATGAATATATGTTCATGTAGTAATGATATAATATTTTTATCTTTTATTAGGAAAAAGAATTTGGTTTCATGCCTGCGAGGTCGACCATAGAAGTTATTTTCTTGATAAGACAACTTATGAAGAGGTTTAAGGAGCGAAAAAAGAATTTAGACATGGTTTTTATCGATTTGGAGAAAGCTTATGAAAAACTACCACGAAAGATGATGTGGTGGGCTTTAGAAAAGAAGAAAGTCCCAACAAAGTACATATCCCTTATCATGGATATATACGATGATGTTATGACTAGTGTCAGAGCATGCGATGGTGTAACCGGTGACTTTTCCACTAACATGGGATTACATCAAAGGTCAGCTTTGAGCCCCTACATTTTTGCCCTAGTGATGGATGAGGTTACGAAGAGTATACAAGGGGAGATTCCTTAGTGTATGCTATTTGTTGATGATATTGTGCTAATTGATGATAGCAGGATTGGGGTTGACAGACAACTTGAGCTGTGGAGACAGACTTTAGAATCTAAGGGATTTAGGCTTAGTAGAACTAAAACAAAGTATATGAAGTGCGAGTTCAGCGGTGTCAGGTTAGAGGATGGAGATGTTATTCTGGCCGGACAAATGGTTCCTAAAAAGGAATCCTTTCGATATCTAGGATCAATGTTGCAGTGTAATGGCGAGGCTGATGAAGATGTTATTTTTCGAATTCGAGCGGGATGGGTGAAGTGGCGACAAGCATACCACATTCTCTGTGACAAGAAAGTCCCATAGAAGCTTAAAGGAAAATTCTATAGAATGAAAATTAGGCCTGCGATGTTGTACGGTGCAGAATGTTGGCCTACTAAAAACCAACATTTCCAGAAGATAAGCATAGTAGAGATGCGTATGCTGCGATGGAGTTGCAGTCATACAAGAAGAGACCGAATTAGAAATGATGATATACATGAAAACTTAGAGTAGCACCAATTGAGGAGAAACTAATTCAACATCGATTAAGATGGTTTGGACATCTCCAACGAAGGCCGCCCGAGGCACCTGTGCGTGTTGGAATCATAGGCCATGTCGTTTGCTCAAAGAGAGGTAGAGATCAATCAAAGTTGACATGGGAAGATGTTGTTAAAAGGGACTTGAAGGGTTGGAATATAGCCGAAAAGCTGGTAACGGATAGGAGCGCGTGGAAGTTAGCGATCCACGTACTAAAACCCTGAGCTATGAGTCTTATAAGTTGTAGATTATAAGATTAGGGAAAAAGAGCCCAAGACGAAGCGTTTGGTCTTTGATCAATGCTACTATCAGCACCATTATTACTATTTGTACTGTTACCATCATTTTTTTAAATTATTTTATTATATTGTTATTGTTATTATATTATTTTTATTACATACATATGTATTTCTATCTTTATTTTACTTAGTTATTATTATTATTAATTTACGTATTTGACTTAATTTTATCATCGCTATTGTTATTGTTATTGTTATTGTTATAACCTTTGAATTACCTTTTTCATTTAATTTCGAGTTCTACCTCTAGCCGACCCCAACTTGTTTGGGAATAATGGCTTTGTTGTTGTCGTTGTATTAGGATAAAGAAACAATATTAATAATTTCTACTAATTTTTTCGCAACTATCTCTATTTCAGTTTCTATGCTATTTCAAGTCAGATCATTTATGTTTTGGATAACTTTCTGTGAATAATTAACTTAATAGATATGTGATCATTTTTAACCAAGCATGTTTTTTACCAATATCAAAAGAGGTTAAATTAGCCGATGTGATACATTACATTGGCTCTTATGGTACATCATAACAGCATTTTTTTGGATTTTGATGGATTTAGAGACTTAACTGCTTTAGGGTTTTACACTGATTTCATATGCTAATGCTAATGCCTACTTAAGATTTATGATTTGTTCTCTTCCCTATGTCATAGTCTGACATGAAGGCTGGAACAACATCATGCTCTGGTGGGGCTTTCGATAGGTCTTGGAAGGGGATGCTATTTGATGGTTGGCCAAGTTTACTGCGGTTAGAGCTTCTATGTTTACTATTCTTGGAGTTTTTTATGGCAAGCTGATGGGGAGATGGCCAATGTGAGGGGGAAAATCTTGTAGTCCTCTCAAGTAATTTCTGCTTCTGCACTGCCGTTGGACACCAATTTCGTCCATGCTTGCGTTTTAATTCTCTTAGTACTCTACAAATTATATTAGTATCACACTTCTACCAATTTATTTAAGTCAGTTTGTTGCTTAGCCATTCTCAATTCTTCCAGCTTAATAATCCTCATGTTTGCTTTTTGATATTTTGTTTTATATTAGTTTCAATTTATGGTGTGTTTCAAATATAAATGGTTAAAAACACAAGGAAGTGGCCATAATGGATTTTTCATTCACGGTGCGCATTCATTTGATTGAGAAACATCGTCTGCGTATTTTCTAATTGCACCAGCATTGAATCGTTATATTGATTTGCAAAGTATCTCACATTACTGCTATAACTATAGTACGATTATAATCAATCAATTTAACTAATATTAATTATAATGGCGATTATTTTCTACCCATTGAGAAATATAGGCAATTGGTATATTAATGAAAATTTCAAGGTTTCCTGCAATATAGCCTTCAAATTGACTCTTCTTAGCATAAATGTTTCTTATTCTCGTTATTAAGGAAACATTTCCAAGATACCCTTGAAGGATACCATTACGAACGTTTTAATTTTTATACATGAACCTTTTGTTGTGATATTAATGTGCTTCCATTTTGTTAGTTTATAATATATACGAAGTCTCTCGCTAATTGCACTAACTAATATCTTTAACATGCAATGATATATCGATGTCATTGTACCTTGACAATGAAGGCAGCCTAAAATAGTGATAAATCAAAATGAGCTTAAAACCATCTTTCTTTAATCCCCTATTTATGATTTGTAAACCCTTATTGTCAAAATTATATATACACAAGTAACGCGTCTCATGTTTCATGTTTCATCTCATGCTATCAAAATGCACTTGAGAAGTACTTGATGAAGTTAGTAAGACATTCGGTGATTGGGAAGAGCATCAAGTTTAAAATGTTTTTGAAGGAGGAGGTTTGGACATTGGGCTTGGGAGTGGAGAGGAGAATTGCTGATGTGGCAAGTATGGTGATGGAGTTTGTAGAGACGAAAGAAGATGGAGTGGGGATGACAATGATGTTTAGGGAGTTGAAGCAGAGTATGACTAACACTAGTGGAGTGAGGCCAATGGTTGTAGAGGAAGTTAGGGAATATTTGGAGTGGAAAAATAAGATTCAAGATTTGGAATCGCAACTTAGTAGTACTTCGGAGTAGGTATTGTTATGACTTAAGAGTTGGTTATAATTATTTTGAGGTAAAAACTGGGTGGTTCGTTCATGGCCTTCTGTATCCCATTGAAACCTACAACTATTTGCTTGCTTATCACCTTCTTATGCAAGTAGTGTTCAACTACCATCAAGAAAGAATGAATCATAGACCTATTCTATAAGAAATGCCTCCATCTTACTCATGATTAGGCACTATCTCTAATATGCATACGTGCTTGAACTATGACCCACTTGTTCATAGATTTTGTTGACTATCATCAAAATTATTCAAGTCATGTTGATGTCATTCTCACTGCCTCCGTCTTGTGTATGGATATATTTTTAGAAATTCTTATAGTTCAAAAGTAAATTTCATTTTATAATTTCTGTAAAAAAAATTAAATCTCTAAGATTCAATGTAATCATGATTTCCTACATTTCTTTAGGAACATTGCTCGAATAATATGTTACTAACCCATAACATGGATGCTCTAATGAATTGTAGACTGTCCCACACAATTAGTTCCCTTTGTTGGTAGTTGAGATGTCAACAAAAAATAGAACAAGAGAAAAAAAACTTAATGTTGGTATTATTTTTGATATTTTCCGAAATTCCTTGTTGACATTATAAAGATGAATTTGTAGTTAAATTACTTAAAATCGATGACATTATGTTATCATAACACATTTTGTCATGTTCAGTTGTTAACAGAGATATTATTAATTTTCCCTTATGTTGTAGGCTGCACTTGTGAAAGCTCAACATGATGTTTGGGAAACAATGGGAGAGTAGGGTTTAGCATTTCGAAAATTAGGAAAATTTGAAACAGAGGAGGCAATATATGATTCTCAAAGAACACGATCTGGTGACTTCAAGCCTGCAGGCGTTGCTGCTGTCAGAACAAGTAGATCACATTGAGAATTTAATTCTCAAACAGTCAAGCATTTGGTACGATTACAAACTCGTTACTTACTTACAGGAGTGTCATGATACAAGACCCACAAAACTCGCTTAGCCTCAAAATTTTAATATATGGTTGGCAATTCTACTGATCATTTTCACAGTATCATTCAGTGGGTAAGGAGCTTAATGTTTGGTGTGTCATGATACAAGTCCCACAAAACTCGCTTCTGTTAGATTTAATATATAATTGGAAATTCTACTAATCATTTTCATAGTATCATTTAGTGGATAAGGAGCATAGTGCGACACTATACAGAATATTCAATTTCTACACTCAGTTCCAATATTTAACCATAGGAAAGTTCTTGATTTGAGATGTCCACCTTAATCTCCATCATGTATCTGTATTAAGTACATTGATCATTATATGATTTTAACATGCTTCACATTTTCGGTGATCTTATAACTTACTGAAACAAATTAAAATCTAGTGTATATGTGTTTGAGGGCAATATTTTCAGTTTTAATAAGGTAAAATAAACTAGAGAAACTGATTGGCATATAATTAATTTCATTATGAGGGTAGAGTAGTTACATAAATTGTCAACTGCTGTAAGACCAAGATAGACCTCAATTCGACCGAACCCACAAAAATAAGAGTTTTGAACATGTAAAATATGGGTTTATTTATATCTAGATTCAGATATATTTAAGGTTGGTTAAATAGTTTGAGTCTAGAACCATTGCTGTGAAAGGTCTGTCATTACAAGGTGCAACTGCAGCACCTTTTGCTCATATGCCACAATGTTCACTAGTTTATTTTTTAAAAGTGTACATCCAACTAAATGTCAAAAAAAATTCATTACTTTATTTTTTAACAATAGAATGGGAGGAAACACTACAATACACTGCGATATTTGTATTAGTTCTAGTACTGCTACAGTGGAACACCATATCTAATTTAATCTTAAATTCATTTCTTTTATATTCATTCGAATACTGTTCTGTTTTTCCCAATAGACTATTTATGAAATATTTTCTTTATATTCCTTTGCTATATGGAAGATTGCTAGCTGAAGTTGTTAATAAAAGGTATGTTTTCATGCATTTGAATGTGCATGCTATTATGAAGTATGTTTTGTTATATCCGAAATAAATCCGATCTTGTGTTGATCGTGCAAATGCATATTGAATTGGGGTGTGTAGAAAAGCACTAACCGCGCAAAGGAGGTGCAGCCGAAAATTCATGATATCCGATAAGTTTATAAAAATCAATAAAGTTTATAAGAATTAACTAAGTTAACCAGGTTTTATAAAATTTAAACAATTTTCTAAAAATTAACTAAGTTTTGTAAAATTAAATTAATATTTTAATATTAATAAAATTTTATAAAATTTAAATAAATTTATGATAATTAACTAAGTACAAAAAATTAACTAAGATAAATAAGTTATATAAAAAATAATTAAAATTAATTTTTTACTTAATGTATAAAAATTAACTAATTTTCATAAAAGTTAACTACGTCATCAAGTTTATACAAATTTAACTAGATTAACTGAAAGTTCATAAAAATTAACTAATTCTTATAAAATTAACTAAGTTAAATAAAAATTAACTAAAAGTATTTAACTAATTTATAAACCAAGTCTTATAAATATTCAATTAAGTTAATTGAGTTTTATAAAAATTAATTAAAGGATATAAAAATTAACTAAGTTATATAAAGATTAACTAAGTTAATTGAGTTTTATAAAAATCAATAAAATTAAAAAAATTAATTAAATTAACTAAATAATAAGAATAAGAACAATGTAATATAATAATAGTAGCAATAGTAATAAAATGTTATAATAATATTAACAATATAATAAGAGCAATAATATAACAACAACAATAACAAATTAACTAAGTTTGATATAAGTAACTAAGTTAATTAAGTTTTGTAATAATTAAATAAGCAAACTGTTTTTTAAAATTAAATAAATTTATAAAATTAAATGTAGTTTTATAAAAATTAAGTTTATGACAATATACATGCAATTGTTGAATAACGTATTTTAAACAAAATTTACATCCATTTCATAAAATTCTGTATGTTATTAATATCGTTTCCATATGGTTATATAAATTAACTAAATTTTATATAATTAACTAAAGTTATATAAATCAATTTAATTTTATGAAAACTAACTAAGTTAATTAAGTTTCATATAAATTAGTTAAGTTCCATATAAATTAATTAAAGGGGCATTTCACCAGAAGGACAAACTTTACAATCCAATTAGTTTCTAGGACACACATTCAAAGAAATTACTTTCAAGGCCAAAGTCTACAGAATAATTACTTTCAAGGACAAAGTCAGCAGCCCGATTACTTTCAAGGACATAATTTCATCGGTTTTTAGGCCCTAAAAACTAATTATTTTGTATTTTGTCTTTAAAAGTAATTATTTCAGTTGTGTGTCCTATAAACTAATTCCACTTGCTAAAGAGGCCCTTGTGGCTAATTTCCATTTAATTAAATTTATATAATACAGTTTTACACACATATGCATGTATAATTATAATTGCTAGTTGTTGAATTTCATTTTCACAGGTAATTACCATATGGTGCATACAAATGGCAACAAGCTGCGGTTTATCAGCGATTTAGAGTTCTTTTCCAGTAACAACTTTTTTGGTTGGACATTTAATCGTTATGTGTTATACGATTTTTTATCACTTGTATTATTTACACTTTTAATATAACGTTCATTAGATATTACGATATATTATGCACTATTATATGTGAATGTTGAATGGTTAATTATTTTTCGTTTAATGTGATTTATATGATTGTGTGAAATGATACATCATGTTTATGTAAATTTGTCGATTATAGTGTGATAATGGATATGTATGTACTGCAAAAATGATTTTTAAAAAGCCGTTAAAAGATTGATAGTGTTTTTAAAACCCCATTAAAGCCTATAATAGCATTTATGAAACGCTATTACAGTTAATAATAGCGCACCAACATGTCATTATAATAAAGTTTTTTTATTTATTTTAAGAATGCAATTAATAAGACTTTTTTATAGCATATTGAAAATGCTATAAAAGACGTGTTTTTTATAGCGTTTCTTATGTTGCAATAAGAGGTCATTGACTTATTACAACTTGTTGATTTACAACGTTTATAAAAACACTGTAAAAGCCTTTTATAGCCTTTTTTAAACGATATTAAAAGGTCTTTTTTGTCGTAGTGAAAACTTGTAGTGTTCGAGCGATCATTCAAAATGAGAGGGAAGCAAAATAAAAGGAGAAAATGAAATATACAATAAAATGGGTGTGTGCTGATAGCGGTGACCATAATGGCTAGTTGAATATGAACTACGATAAAATTTGGTCGAGTTTGATATTGCACAAACAACCATAATTGTTAGGGAGGAGCTCTTGATCATACGAGAGGTTCCATATGTTTGAGATAAAAATGAGATAGAGAGAGAAGGGAAAAAGCATTATACATTTGAGAAGAAAGTTCTGATTTTGAGAGAAAGGGGGAGAGGATAAAGAGAAATAATTAGTTATCCTTAATTTAATTTTTTTTAGTTCTAATCCAATCAGTTTTATAAAACTATTCTTTGTATATTCGTGATAGGTTCACAATTATTTTGATTCAATTTCGGTCTTTTCAAAATGCCTTTATATATTAATAAATGAGGTTAGAGTTTAGAACCCCATATGGATTTTGCACACAAATGAGATGTCAGGTTCGAATCCCAAACACAACAAAAATATTTACTCTTTTTATAATAATTGTTCGTTCACGTGCTTTAAAACTATATACAAAATTGAAATGAAATTATTTTAAATTATTATATATGTTTTCAAAGAGTATTTTTATATGCTTTGTTATCAACAAAATTTCCACAGTCTTCGAATAGACTTGATCGATTGAAGCGGACTAAGAAACGATGAAGAGATGGATACAAATACTTGATAAACATCACAAAACAACAAAGTAGAGAAGCGCGAAAGAGATAGCCAAAATTGGCCATAACTTCAAGACTCAATCCCATTTAAGTCGGCATTAAGTTGAGGTGCAACCATAGATGAGTCGCCATGGCAACCTGAAGCTGGAATGTAAAGAAAGAAAAGGAATCAAAGTTAAGTCAACTCAATACCGGGTTGAGCCCCCTCAACTCGATACCGAGTTAAGAAGAGAAGTGGGTTTTGACCCACGATCTTTTCACTCGGACTTCGACGCAATGTGGAGGACGTGGCTGAAAGTTTTAAGCGATTTCGTCGGTAGCTTTCATCAATAAATAGAGGAGGAGATACACTTTAAAGGTATCCTTTTCTGACTACTTTAAATCAATACATGTTGAAAGATTCAATTCTAAAATGGATACCATTCACACTTGAGTTGTGAAATACGAGTTGTAAAATTACTTTGTAGGAGGAAGACACGATCACTATAAAATGATTAAGTGGACGTAGGCTAAAGTATTTACCGAACCACTATAAAGATTGTGTGTTTATTCTCTCTTTTAATCTCTTCTTCTTTTACAATGTTCATCGGCTATCAAATTGGGTGTTTGTGCCATTTTTGCTCCAAACATTTGGTGCTTTCATTGAGAAGAACTCGGATTTGAAGACTTGAAACATGATTTAGAGAAGATGAACAATGCCTGACATAAGATCTATTGTTGGAGGAAGTCAATAAGCACATGGGTCAACCAAGAGGTGTCCTCGAATTCAAATTCATCAATCTACATTTAGAGAAGAGACAGAGAGAATGATGATAGTGATGTAAGATAAGCTAATGGCTCGACAAGAAGATATTATGAATGGATTCTTTAGAAGAATGGAACAACAAAAGGCAACCAGAGTAGTTGAAGATCAAAATCAGATGCTAGAAGGCAGAACGGGAACACCAAGAGATGGAGTAAGACAAATTAGGAAAGATGCAGGGGCATTGCAAACCTACTGTAACAACCCGATATTTTCATCCATTCGCATCCACGCATGCCGGACTTGAATTGCTCAAAATACCGCATTGTAAATAAATTTAGAGTAAATGAAATACAATCACAGAATCACAGACACAGAAATATCAGAATAAGTCGCAACAGAAATTAAAATACCATAGTAGTTCATGAAGCTACCATAACAAACTCTCAAAACATAATACATAATATGAGTCTGAAACATATACAATAGAAATCCCAAATATATAGAAGTTTATAAATACCAGAACTGAAATAGAACAACTGAAACTGAAAGGGAACAGATAACCAGACAAGCAGAATCTCCAGCGATTCCTAGCTCCATGAAAGAAATCCAAAGCTAAGCTGTAAATACTCAGGCTGACCCGAGCGTAAGTAAAACACAAAACACTCGAGTCAGGACATATATACTTATATAATGTAAACCAACTCAAATGAACTGCAGTAGTAACGTACAATAACTTAAAGGATGCTTGGGATCGTCCATCCTCTAAGGATCAATTAAACCATAAATTAAATACATCCTGTGGTTAAAATTTCAAAATAGTAATTTATACTTCGAAATCAAATGTCATTTAAAAATTCAATATCATTCAAAAATCCATTTCAAAATATCATATCTTTTCAAAACCACATCCATTTTATTTAAAATACCATTTCAACACACATTTCAAAGTATTTCAAAACAAATTACTTCATTTTAAATCATTAAAATGAAGATATTATATTTAATAATTAAATTATTAAATTTTCAAAATTTTAATCTTTCAAAGTTCATTTATTCACTCAAATTTATTAAAGCAATAAAAATTCAACTTTCTCAGCATTTAGAAGATGCTATGGAAAGTTACTTTTAAAGCAATTCAATTTAACAAAGGACAACATTTAAAAAAAATGCTGTAATAGGGTCACTATAGTTCAAATAAAACCTTAGTTAATTTCAGCAACTACAGCACTTACAAAGTGCTATAGTAGCCCTTAATTCAATTTAGCCATTTAGTTCATTTCTATCAACTACAACATTTATAAAATGATGTAATATCCTTTACATTAATAACATTTCAGAAATGCAATTAATTAAATTTCAAATATTCAATATAATTTCACAAATAATTAAATTTTTATTTAAACCATTTTAAACTTATAAAATCATATTCTTACATTTTAAAATGGTCATTTTAAATACCCTTTTAATTTATGATTTTATAAAGTGAAATTTCACAATTAAATATCAATTTTTTAATAATTCACTTATTAAATTAAATATACCATTTTCATAACATTTTTATATACTTATTCTTGAAATTTAATTTACTAAGTTAAATTAAATTCCATTTTATTTATATAACTTAACTTCTTCTCTTTACATAAAATTTCCATTTTACTAGTTAAGTTATAATTCAAATTACATGTTTTTTCTTCTCATTCATTTATTTAACTATTTTTAATTTATAGAAAAATAAGTAACATTTTTTAAAAATCATTTAGATTCAAATTTTAAATCTATTTATCATATTTTCTTAATTTAAATTCCATATATAACAAATCCTAATTTCCAAAGTAATTTATATTTCAAATTTCTAACTTTACCATTAATTTATTTCACTTATAAATTTTTAGAAAATTAATAATACTTTATAAAAATCATTTTTAATTAAATTTAAATCAAAATATTATAATATTTACATGTCTAAAATATTTTAAAATTTTTAGAAAAATATTTACTAACCACGAGTCTGTATATCATTTTTATCCTAAGTAAAGTGATACAGATATTATATCATTTCAATCCGTAATTTACAAAGGAAAAATCCGGGTTCTATCATTTCAAACCCGCAATCCCAAGTACATGTAAATAAATAAAAATCGTTCAGGCCTATCATTCAAGCCCATAATGATTTTTTCTATTCTAAAGTCTGTTCGGGTATGTATCATTTCAACCCATAGTGATTCTATTTTACAGGAAACTTGCAGTGTGATAAACAGATATAAATGAACATAATAGCATAATATAATATTAACATATGATATAACAGGTGAATAAGCATGGGTGAACATCATATGATCATAACAATAGCAGTTATAACATGATGATGTGGTTTACAGATTCAATTGCGATCAGTTTACTAGTTATACAGGTATAAATTGTCTGGTGAGAATTACTCACTTGTACAAGCTAGAGATGACAACCAAATACACACAACAAAGATCTTCAAAGGCACGAAAGCACGACTACGATTTGACAGTGGGAGAGCCAAAGCTAATTGCCTTGTCATATAGCAAACAAAACAATGTACAATATAAATTTCAAACCAAACTATTAATAAACAATGCTTGGAATAAATGCACAACGCAAAGCCAAAGCTTTTGCACTTGCATTCAACAACTTATGCTTCAGCCATAGGTTGGAAAAGAAAGGCCAAAGTGTGGATTTGGATCAATTTTTGGGTACAAACACCGGCCATAACAATATATGAAGGAGTAGAGAGAGATGTGTGTATGAACACACAACTACAAGCAACACAAGTGGATTTCCATGTCATAAATGGTTCGGCCAAGGCATGATTGAGCACAACCAGGTCTGGTGAGTTCATGTACAGGTGTGGCAGAGGTCTTAGGTCAGCAAGTGACTGGTGGTGGTGGTGTATGGGTCGGCCAAGGTGGTGGAACAAGTGGAGAGCTCGGCTATGATGATTTAGTGGAGTTTGTGTAATTTTTTTGTGGATCTACATCATATATGGCCTCGGCCATGGAAGGTCGGTGGAAAGGAGGGGATGGTGGCTGGTTGTAGTGTGGTGGAGGCGGCTATGGTGCTGGAGATAGAAGTGCCGAACACAAGAAGGTGATGCAAGTACAAAATTCATAACAAAAACAAGTAGAAAAGTGAAAAAGAATAGAAATTTTACCAAACTTTTCTCTTGTAGTTTGAGAGATATTTTTCACGTGAGAAACAATGAGGTGGTCAACTGAAACAATGGGATATGGTAGCAATTGAAGTGGTGTGTTGATTAGTGATGAAAATGTAAGTAGAATATGAAAAGGCTAAGCACATTAAAGGTCATGACCTTTCAAATTTCCATAATATCTTTTGCAATTTTAAATACATGTAAAATACATATAAATAAAGATAAAAACACAAAAATATAATGAATGCATAAAAATAAATAAATAAATTTTAAATAAATATAATTAAATTAAGAAAATAGCTAAAAGTTGGAAACCAGGCTTTAAAATTTGAAAATAAATTCAATAAGCTTTGGAAAAATTCAAACATCACTTTAAAATATTTAAAAGATTAAATATATACATAACATAACATATTACACCCACACGCACACACATATATATGCAAATTAGAATAAGTTATGACAAATAAAAATATTATTTATATAAATTAAAATAAACAATATTGTTAAATAAATTAATGTACACACGATATTATAAAATGCATAATTTTCACAATATAAATCAGATTTCAACGAAATGAAAAGTAGTATTCTCAAAATTTAATATATTTTCACAATAACAAATAAAATTCGAATATTTAAATTTTAAATTTAAAAGTCAAAGTTTGACCAGATTGACCAAAAGTCCACTTTTTCTGGAAATATCCTATTTATTTAGGTTTGAAATTATAATTCACACAAAAATAAAAATATATTCTTAAAATAACAAAATTTATTCATTTTAATAGATACAATAAAGTTTTTAAATTAGGAGTTTCAATTTAAATAATTAAAATAAATAATTAAAATAATCACAAAATACTGGGTTGTTACCTGGGTTAAGACAACTCTATGCTGAGTCAAGGGTCCAAGGGGCATGAATTATGTGGATTTGGGACAAGACAGAGCACATCCAAGGATTGATTTCGAGCCACCGAATGGAGATCAAAATGCAGGTTTATAACGACGAGAAGCAAGATCAGAAATTCCCTATGAGAAGGGGATGCATGATGAAGACTTACACCAGGGATTACCATTGAATGGTAGTGACATGATTGTTGATATTATAATGCAAGTACTGAGTGGTGGACCTCAAGCTCGAAATTTGGAGGATATGGAAACCTATTTACCCTAAACATCCGACATGCCAAGAACCCAATTAATTTTAAACTACCAACGCTAGAGATGTATAACCAAAGGACAGATCTAACTATTCATTTGATGAGTTATATCCAGCATATAAGAGTGCTTGTTGATTCAAAGGAAGTTATAGGGCGATGTTTTCCATTATACTTGACGGATTTGGAAATGATATGGTTATGACAATTGAAGAATGAGTCTATTAGCACGTGAATAGAATTGGTGTATAAGTTAATGAGACGATTCAAGGTTAATATATCACGACCGAAGAATGTGATGACGCTTTCGAGAGTGAAACAAAAAGCTGACAATACCCTATGAAGTTATTTAACTAGATTCAATGCAGCAGTCGTGGTGGTACATAAACTAGACCCGTCAACAGTTCTGATGGTGGTGGTTTCTAGAGTCGTGCAAGACTAATTTTAAAATTGCTTTACAGAGAGATCCACCAGTAGATCTAGCGGATTTTTACTGCCAAGTTGAGAGATATTTGCGCTAGGATAATGCAGAAGCTGAAAGTGTTGAAGTGAATGCAGTGGATGATGGAGGACCTTCCAAAATAAAATATGGAAAGGATGAAGGAAAGCATAAAGTTGGTGATGGATTTGGAGGACTAAAGCGGACGAAGAAGGAATCAAAGTTTTTATATTTTACCTAATCAATAGAAACCCCATAGAGGACTACTTGGATACTAGGTGGCAGACTCTCTACCAAAAAATAATAAAGAGAGAGCTCGGATAGTCTGGATAGTTTTGCTTATTCCATGGACTAGATGAGCATGAAATAAATGAATGCAGGCACGGGGTTTGATCGAATAACAGGTTTGGAGTAACCACTTACCACAATACGTTGAAAATTAGATTACACAAACTACAGTGGTGCCATAGGAGCAACCACCATCTGTAGTAGATGTATCTGGATATGGTCATGAGTTTGGGTTAAGAATGATTATCCATTGATCGAGATGGATTGAAATCAGGTTTGATTTTCGCAACTTTTTTGTTTTGAATAAATGATGTAGGATTACTACCAAGCCACTTGCACATGTATGGGATCTCGATTGGTCCCAAGGCGTGCTCTAATTGGAAGTATGGAAGATGCCTTGATAGGATTGGATGTTTTGATATTTGCTTGATGTGTTGATTTGAACTCGATGAATGAATGATGATGGATATATGAGCTTAAAAATCATTCAAACATGATGACTGCCATTAATATTATCATAGGATGCCAACGGAATTTGGTTGTTCCTTATAATTGATATAGAAACCGATAGGACATGTTTCCCCTGACCGGAGAGATGAGACGATGAATCACGAAGTGCAAGTTCCCTTGCTGAAGAGCAAGTGAATGGACTTGTACCGATAACGAGCCCCCTCATCAGAGAGTGAGCGAATGAACCAACTTGGGTATTGAGTCCCCTCACCAAAGGGTTAGCGGAAGGACTCGCTTGGATATTGTGTCCCCTTGCTGGAGAGTGAAAGGATCAGGCTCAATATGGATATATAATTATACGATCAGAGGAGATCAAAAATTAAACTGAATGTTAATTATGTGATTCGAAGAAATTAGAAATCAAACATAAGGATTTGAGTGCCTTAAAACAATTCGTTAATGAATGTTGAACTACGTCATTGCCTTGATTTGGTTGGACTTACTTATAATGGGATGATGAGTAATATTAGATCATAAGCGACGTTCCAAAGGATGACTATGTACGACAATGATTAATGATGCCTAATCGCATGATATATGATGGTTAGATCCCGGGCGAACACCAAACGATATTGACACTAATGTATGATAATTCAATCCTAAGCGAACACGAGATAACCCTGATTTATTATATACAATATATTAAATAATGGGGGGATTCATGACGATATTGATATCAATGTATGATATGATAATCCCAAGGGAACGTAGGACGATTATGATTTACGAATAACACATAAGTAAGGACTTGAGTCCTTAATTAGCTATGATGGGTTTAGAACGACCTTTGATTTGCAGGTGAATCCGAGGGAAACATATAATTTGCCACGAATTGGTCTAGTAGATATTAGAGAGCTTAACCGTGGATGATTGATCACATTCAATATCTTGTGCAAAACACACCTTATATTCATAAGGCGTACTTTGAAGAGCAAAGTGTTATCGACAAAATTTTAATAGTCTCTTAACATACTCAAATGGTTAAACTGGACTAAGGATCGATGAAGAAATGAATACAAACACTTGAAAAACATCACGAAACAACAAAGTAGAGATACGCCAAAGAGATAGCCAAAATTGGCCAGAGCTTCATGGCTCTGTCCCTCTTAAGTCAACACCGAGTTCAGGTGCAATCATAGATGAGTCACTATGGCAACTTGAAGGTGGAATGCAAAGGAAGAAAAGGAACCAAAAGCGACCAAGTCAAGTTAACTTAGCACTAAGTTGAGCCCCCTCAACTCGGTACCAAGTTGAGAAGAAAAGTGAGCTTTGACCTACATTCTTTTCATTTCGACTTCGTCGCGACTTGGAGGACGCGGCTGAGAGTTTTCAGGCAATTTCCTTTCGTCCGTAAATAGATGAGGAGATGCACTTTAAAAAGATCCTTTTCTGACTACTCCAAGTCAATACGAGTTGAGAGATTCAATTTTGAACTAGATGTTATTCACACTAGAGTTGTGAAATACGAATTATAAAATATACTTTATAAGTGCAAAGTATGATAAATAGAAAACGATTAAGTGGATGTAGGAGGAATATTTGCTGAACCACTATAAAATTGTTTGTTTCTTCTCTCTTTTAATCTCTTTTTCTTTATGATTTTCATTGACTACCAAATTGGGTCTTTGTGTTATTTTTGGTCCAAACACGCTTCTGCGTCATACGTGTAAATGAATTGCTTGGACTTTGAAATAAAGGAATATATAATAATCCTGCACACAAATATTTACTAAAACTAATTGATCAACAATATCGATTTCTAACTCCTAATATACTGCTGCCATCTAAACCAATAAAATATACATAAAGGTCACGTTTGTGGACAACGTTTCCATTATGAGAAAAAATAAAGTGGTTGTTACATCCAACTTATTGGGTTTGATCACATGTAAAACATACATCATAGAAAAAGCAGTTGGAAGCTCGAAACTCGAGAGTTTACACAAGATGTAAAAGTTACGTCAAATGTAACCCTTTTATATCTAATGCAATATTCCCTTGATTCTTCTCATTCATCCCACTACAACACACTATTAATGACCATGTTCAGATATGATTTTGCATACAATAATTTTGAGGAATATGCTTAGCAAAACTCAAATGAACCAGCTAATAGAGACGATATGTTCTACCCCAATGGTTCAGATGAGTACGACTATGGTCTATAATTGCTATTTTTTATAAAGGTAAAGCTATTTAGTTAACTCTTACTCCATATCGTACTTCCTCATACATGGGTCGATGTGAGTGGATAATGTTATTAAATGTGCACATTTCGATTATGAAGAAATAGTCAACGTAGAAGTTACACAGAGTTATATTGAAAATTAATTTGACCAATGTCAACTCCTCCACGGTGGTATAAGTTCAACAAATGCACAACAAATTGTTGCAACATGTGATGAAATTAGAGACGTTTTAATTGTGCAGGACAATATTGATTTATTTCTATACTTGAATTTACAAGTTTTTCCATTTCGATTGAACTTCTTTTTACAGTTGCATTTAAATTAAGTAGTATTTTTAGCATCAAGGTCGAAGTAGTTATTATTGCCAGATTTGATTGGCACGTGCATATAGAAATACCCTTATGTGATAATTTAGAATTATCAAATTCAATTTCGTTGAAATTTTAATAGACAAAATTTGAAAAATATAAATAATAATAATATGAACAGCTGGTTAAAATTGAGACCGAATCCATGACTTTATTTATACATTAAAATTTTCATTTGAAAATAAATGTTATTCGTTCCGAGTAGGATTCGAACATATGATCTCTCATCTATATGTTAGAGCATCTTTTCAATTTATGCGAAAATGAAATAATTTAATTTTTTTTCAACTATTAAAATTAGTTACGAGTTATTAATAATGAAGTATTAATTATTAATTATACATCATCGATAAGTAATTATTAATTTACTATAAAATAATGTTTACTTCAACCTCTAAACAAATTCTTCTTCAAACACAACTTCATCCCGCAACTCTAATGCAAAGTTGTTCGCGACGCAACTAGCATTCAAAACTTTTCGTTCTGCATGAGCCAGACGTCCTTTCTGATCACAAGTAGGCCGTGGGCCGGATATTTTAGTCCAACGCCCAAGTCTACCAATGCTAACAACTCCAGCTCCGCTTCCATCATCGCTATCGTCAAATAGACTCACTGCTTGCTCTTTTTGGCTTCTTAAAACCCTCGTTCCCAAAATCTATTCAATTGTTTTTTTTGGGTTTTTGGACTTAAATCCCGTTAAAATGGAAAATTCAGCTCTCCTATCGTCGTCCTTGTCAAAATATCCTCTTCTTGTAACTTCCACAAATTATTCTTCGTCAATTCCCAATGGGCGATGGCCGGCTTTACCGGCGAGAAGACACAAATTTATCATTTCTGCAATCAGAGGCGGCAGTGAAAGTGGTGCTTCTCAAAAGAATTTTGGTAATGGTAAGGAAAGTTGACTTTCGTCATATTTGTTTTTGGTTTGTATTTTACATCATTTTGTTCAAAAGTGTGTCAGATGTATGTATGCAAAGTTGTGGTTCCAGAACATTGTTGATTGTTTTAAATACAACATCGTTTATTAGCTCAGATGAGATTTTTGTTACCAGGAGTTGCATATAATTAGAAATACATGCAGACATTTTAGTCTCCAATATCGTATTTATTCATGTTCGAGTTTAATTTACCCCAATTTATCAGCAAACTAATGTTTGGATAATATCACCATAGAAGTTCAAATGACCAAACTCTGTAAGTCCGTAAACTCTCCTCGTTTTTGATTCTTATTATAAGACGTTTCACATTAGGAATTTACAAATATGTTGTAGTGTATTGCTTTTGAATTGCAGTGAGAGGTGTGTTATTGGATGTTTAGAGTACATTTTATTGAACCTCTTTAAATCAATTTATTTTTATTTATTCTTTGAACTCAAAGAACAAACTGGATAAATTGCTGAAACAATTAACCTTTATTTTTATCTTACGATGATTAATTGTATCATTTGCTCAATACCTTTGATATTGGTTACCGGGGAAGTTTAATTTTTAGGGCTGCATAAATGTCATGCAGATCAAGTTGGGCCAAATACTTTATCCGACCAACATAGGTTTGGGTTGGAAGAAGTTCAATATGTACCCAGCCTCATATGAGGTTGGATTGGGTCAGATTAGAGGTATGGATTTGATCCGGTAGATATTGATTATGTCAAGTTACATAAAAGTGAACCTGATTTTAAAAATTATGTAAAACAATGGAAATATGGTCAAAAGTCCATAATAAAGTAAATCAATATTCAAATCAAAAAGTTTACAACTTGGCATCATATGATACATTATAAAGTACATCATAAAATTTATTACAGAATTTATTTGGTATGACAGTACATCACATATATCATGGTAGATGTTTTAGTGATTGTAAAATTACAAGAATGACTAAATGAACATGTAGGCAGTCGATGGATACTTCCATACGTGAATAATGACATATCTGCATCCCCATTTGAAATCATTGTCGGATATCAATATCCGCATCAGTGAATACAGATGGATATCATATATTCATTCTGTCCGTTGACGATGAACAAATCTGAAACATAATATAATTTTTTGAGTTAACACGATCTTTTTCCAGTTCCATTGATTATAAAATTACAAAAAATAAAAAATATGATATTTAATACAAGAGAGAGCGACTATTGGAACATAAAATTTGACACAAGTATGGATCATTGGATTTATTTGTCTTTACATGCGAGTTGGAAATCAGGGGAAGATCTAATGGTTATGATTTTTTGTGCCAAATTTTGTGTTATCAGTTTGTGTTTAAAGGGATTTTCCCTTAATATAATGCATATAATATAAACTAATAACTTATTAGAACAGTAAATATATACCATTCATTGTAATAAAACACATAGTATAAACTATAATCTTGACAAAAGCTGGACAAATAATTTTTGAATGCTGCATGTGTATTCGATTTTTGAATATTAGATATTTATTTCGACTATGGATATTGAAGAGTATCAGATTTCTTAGGTATCAATTGATATACCTATGAAAGTATGAATACGAATGTTTATGTTGAGTTGATATTTATTTGAGCACGAGGTGATGAATTATAAGCGAGTATTTGTTTCAAATAAGTTGATAAACTTGGGCCACTAGTTTTTTCTTTTAACATTGATCACGTCAGGTTGAATAAAATACTACACCCGATCGGTGTTACGAAGGACGTCCATGGCGCTACACGAAGATTGCATCTTTTGTATTTATGGTGCATCGTACGTGAAACGCAACACCAATAGATGCACAAGACGTACAACGCAAAAGAAGCATTATTTATGTTTGTTCTTCTATATTTCTATTTTTATTTAATGGTCCAGAAATGCTTGAATACCCGTATTCATTCATTATATAATTATTGTTGAAAAAAAAACACATTTACATCTCAATGAAGAAAATTCAAATTTAACGCGGCAAATGAGAATAATGTTGAAGCATGTAAATTTGATAATGCATATATTGATTTTGAAAATCTAATCGATCAATCAAACTTAGATTTCAAATCAATATCTTTTATTATTTTAGATTTTTTGGAATGACTTTCATGGCATCGAAACTTGTAAATGCGGCAAATGATAATCATGTCGAAGATTGTAAATGTGATGATGTAATTATTGATTTTGAAAATCTTATCGATAATTCAAACGTAGATCTCAAATCAATATTTTTTATTATTTTAGATTTTTGAGAATATCTTTTATAACATTTAGTGTATGACATTATATTATATAATTATATTATTATTATTATATATATAATGACATCTTCGCGAAATGATAAAAAAAATCTTTGTGAAAATTTGCTAATAAAAAATTATAATAGGTTGAATTGTTTAATTAATCACGCAGTGCAATTTTTTTTTTCAAATATATGTGCGATAGTTTAAAAGTATGATCGTCATTTTCAGTTTCGTGCACTAAGGCTTCATGATGGGTTTATGCCTTTGTGCATCTCGGGCCTTAAATAACCAAGCACCCTCCATAGTTAACAACTTCTACATATTGTAATGGTAACTCGTATCTGAGCCAAATTAGGTAAAGGCGGGTTGCATTTATATGGATTGAATCAGATTAGTGGATTGTGTTCGGTTTGATATAGGTCTTGTGCAACCATTTTAGTTTTATGTTGACTTAATTTAGAATAGATAAACATTATTATTTACAAGGAAATCCTAAACGTTCGTGTGTTTTAGAGTTTAAGTTTATGGGTCATTTTCAATTTAACATATATTAAATTGGACAAGCATTACTAAAAATTACTTAACCTTAGTTTGTGTTTCACGGATGTCTTTTTCAGTTCGAAGCTATATCCTTATGCTTTTAATACAATCTGGAAGTGTCATAGTTATCAATGGCTTACGACGCAAAATGATAGCAAAACTTTCCTCGAGTTTTGGCGCACATCGCGAAAACCGTTGCACGTATTTTTTTGATTTACCACGCATATTTACGAAAAATATAGATTTATTATACATAACAATTAATTGAAAAAATTCAAGATAATCATTATATATTTTACTAAAAACATGTACGGCAATTTTTTTGTAATCATTCGCAAAAACTTCGTTGACATAATGTCATAAACATAGAATCTCAAGTTCAATTGTCCTTTTAAAGTCCATAATCCAAAATAATAATGCATATTACTGATAAACTAGAAATCTTAATCTAATTCATATATACATGAGATTATATATTACAGCATGTTTTGTGAATATTATGTGAATAAATAGATTTTTTTAATGTCAACTGCTACATGTTCTTGTCTTGAAGCAAAAAGAATTACAAAAAAGGCATCCTTGGAACTTGCAAAATAATGATAATGATAAGCATTATCATATGATAATTATTAATCTCTATGTAATTTGGATTGTGAAAAGTGAAAAAATAGAAGAAAAAAAATTGAGAATGTACGTCTTATTTACGCCATGCACCTTGTGCGCATTATGTGCCTTTTGCGTCATTCGGTGCCCCTTTCCGTGTGCACCGTGCCCTAAGGTGGAAAAACGCAGTTGTCGCACCTTGCGCCATAGCGCACCTTTAACAACTACGAGAAGTGTCAACCTTTCCATTTTAAAAAGTTAAAGCTGACTGTGAAGTAACAGTTCGAATACCATCAAATTGGAGTTGGTCTAATTTATACATATTAAAATTTTGATAAGAAAGGGTAGTCGGATTTGCAAGTTCTTCACAAACATTAACATATGATTTTAAACAAATCGTCAATCGTATATTAGATCAACAATGTGAAAACGAAATTCATGGATGAATACATACATGCATATACATGCATATACATACATACACACACACATATGTGTGCATCAGAGTATATAGAAACCACATTACTATTAATTTGTGCAATCTTACAAGATCACTAAAATATAGATTCACTAGCCAAAAGATAAAGAAGTATCTTTTAAAAAACACTGGTAATATTCCTTAACGTGAGAGATAAAATACCAACACACGTTTACCTCCTTAACTATATTTATACAGATATTAGGTGATGTAATTAAATCATGATATTTTTTTTATATCACTTAAAATTAATTTATGTAAACTATTGACTCATTTGAACAATCTTAACCCATTCAAAACTATATATTGTATCAGTGGCCAGAAGGTATATTGGTTATAATTGTGAAAGAGGTGGAGCTTTAAATTGTTTTGTCATTCTACGGTTTAGATATTTCCATATTTTTGCATCAATTTTATAAGTAGCTATTAAAAATAGAAAATCATGGTGCAAGAAAGTGTGTAACTCATCCTTCCACTCTATGTGTGCACACACATACTAGTTACAAATCATTCCTCTTCTTCGACAATTCATATTATGTTTAATCTTACAAATTATATTCTTAAAAAAACGATAACCATAACCTGATAGATGGATCTGATTGAGTCAGGGTTTTGCAAAATGTCATTACACTTATCGTATTGATTTTCCGAAGTTATTTTTTATTATTGACCCCTTGTATGTTAATAGTTTTGAAGAAGTTAGACATGCACAATTTTGCAAGCATTTCACGTAGCAATGAGATGTCTACAACTAGTGGAACACCACAACTCCCTGTCCCTCCATCATCATCATACATGTGAGATTATGGATCATTTATCTTCTGCACATTTGTATATTTCTATGTTGATAGTAAGTTATTGAACACTGTTGAAACTCTGTAGAGGCTCACCTCTTTTCTGGATTGGTGTTGGTGTCGGTATCTCAGCATTATTTTCAATGGTGAGATGATTTGTTTTTTCTTTCCTTTTATCATGTAAAATTGGTTACTGATGAATTTTTTATTACATATATAGGTGGCATCTAGAGTAAAGGTGAGCATACCAAGGGCTATACTCCTATACCATGTTGATTAACCATTGTCCTTATGAACTGTACTAAGTCAGAGCTTATGCGAGGTTTTTCAAATATACTTTTTTTTTGTTGGTATAGGGTCCATAGGTTATAACTTCTACAAAATCACTGAAATTAATGTTAGATTTCCCCTATCTTTGCTGCTCATGCTAGACTTCTGATATGAAAATTAAATTCATTGAAGTTTTTTTTTTTCTTTTCTTTTTAAAAAAAATTCTGCTTGTGTACTTAGTTTTGCAGGTGTTTAATATTGTTATCCACACTCTGACCTCTTTTATGAAATTCATCATGTCGCGCTGGTTAATGGTGGTCTTGGTTCAAATTTCAACCCCTGACTATCATTTCTAGGTTTTTTAAATAATGCTTTCTAGCGAATTCATACTTCATAGCAAATGATTTTTTTTAAGCATGATATTATCTTCCATTTTAAATCCTTATTGATCAAATTGGTTCCGTGGTAAAAGTACATATTGAAGAAGTACATGGCAATACAAATTGGTAACCTATGCATAACAAATACTATTGTTCTCTACAATAACCGCCCACATACTCCTAGTTTAATGTCCTCTACAACGACTACCGCATGCTCCTTATTCAGAAGTAGGTCCCCCTCTCAGAGACGTCATTAGAATTCATAAACATCGCATAACTCAAATCATGCAGTGAACCAAGCGCTTTAGCAGCCATCACCACATGGAATGACAAAGAACAATAATCATTTCATAGGTTTTTGATACCGTAGATTAAATATAGAGTCAATTGCAGTATGATTGTAAGCAGTAAATAAAGTTCGTCCTAAACACGCTCCTGATACTTGACCATGATTTGAGTTGAACAGTTTCTATATGGTGTTGGAGTGAACTCAATATCTGCAAATATGCTGATATAAAAACCATCAAGCTGCATATATCATCTTCAGTGCTACTTTGTAGGGATGATCATGGTCTTAACTAGGTTACATTGTGATATCATAGAGGTTTATCATTAGCTGCAGCTATATTTGAAACAAAGAGCTCACTACGTCTTACGTCATCATTCTGCGATGCATCTAGTAATTTTCACTTCGATGTTTTTTCTTCAACTTCTTTGTTAAACCTTCAATCCTATTGTTAGCCGTGCATCACATTATTCCACTTGTTTTGAGTCTGCTTAACGTTCATGATCTTACTAGTAAATGAAGTGTAGCATGCACTGTGGAGATTCGCCGCTGATTTGAATATCTTGGTTGCTGCCTTTTCAGTTGGTAGAACTCTATATGCCTCTTGATGTTCATCCGACTAAAAACATTATGAATTGAGAAGGATGAAGTCATTGATTTAAAGAAGAAAAACGTTGTTGAGAATCCAAAAAAAAAAAGCAAGCATATTTTTTTTTTTATGGAATTGAAATTTGACTTAACAATTAGTAAAAGCTTACATGTTGAAGCATTAAGAAACCATGTTATTTGACCGTTGTCGTTCGATCCAACGTAATCCACATCAGTTGCAATTGACAGCAGACATAACAACTCAGGTTTGCAAAACCACTCACTTCTGACCTGAAAACCATAGACAAAGTGTCCAAAAGTAGGCCTTTGGCGAGTCACACATGCGTAGGGCTGTTATGGTAATGGTTACCGTTACCATTTCACAAATACTGTTACCGTACCATTTTTACTGGTAAACGAAAATAGCTTACCGTTACCGATAGGCTGGTATACCGAAGATTGGTATACCGATAATCTGGTAACCGTTACACTGGTAATGGTAGATTACCGTTTTCCTAAAAAAGGTCAGTAACATAACACGTATTCACACCGTAACGGTGCTTTCATTATACAAATTATAGTGTTACTTAATAAAAAACATAAATGAGAAAGAAGTTAAGCGTATTTAACATTATTTTACCTGATTAATAAACTAAATTTAATCATTTGTTTGGTTCTAAATGCCTATAATAAAGCATATTACATAAATATACATGTATTATAAATTGATTGGTAAAATTACCGTTACCGCTGGTATTGAAGAAATGTTACCGATGATTTACCGTAAAAAAGGGTAAATTTACCGTTACCATACCGATTAAACTGGTATACCGATTTCACTCGAAAATGTTAACCGATTGGCTGGTAATGATATGGTAATGATAAATTTACCGTTACCATAACAGCCCTACACATACGTCCAAAACATACAACATTATCTCACATATAGCCTGATTTCACTATAGTTTATTGATAAATTCAATACCTTACTGTAAGAACTGAGTAGGTTCATGCCTTCTGGAGGATGGCTAGATGCATTTCATTCAGGAAATTGTGAACATTGCAATTATTTGGTTGAGTGAACATTGCAGTAATACCATATATACTATATAAAATAGCAGTTCAACAGAAAATAATCTATGAATAAATATACAGTGAAAAAGAGCCATTGTCTAATTATGCATGCTCAATTTTTCTATTGGCTTTCAATTACGAGACATCGTATTAGCCTTGCAGATAATCAATGTATTATTAGCCTTCCTATTCCCACTATTTTTTGTTTACATGTCCTAGTTCAAATAAATTGAGATAGCGAGAGGATGATCCTCTGAACAACTGTGGAAATACCATCTTTTTATTACGTTCTATGATTATATACTCTTGATAGGGAAAAGAGGACGATCCCACTATTGTTGGCGATTTTTTTTGCATTATCGCTTTAGTAGACATTACCTTTTTTCCATTATTCTCGTGTAAACTGCATGATACAACTGGTGACCTTGTTGAATGTTGATGACATTTGTAGCAGAAGGTTGTCGGCTAATTTCATAGGATATTTTGATCTTTCTTGATATTTGATAAAAGTAAAGTTCACTAAGTGAAATGTAGTTGATAAATACAAGTCAATTATCTGTTACGTGTTTCAACTGCAAATGTATTTTTCTAAAACTTAGCTTGTAATTAAATTATCAGATGGTAAGCTTTTATATATATATATATATATATATATATATATATATATATATGCATAGTACACTTCGTTGCCTTATTGCTTAACCTCTCTTTCCCCCGCTCCCTTCCCCACTTCCAACTCCAACTCCCCCTTCCCTCTTGCTCTCCCTCCTTCCCTCTCCCCCTTTCCTCCCCCTTCCCCTCCCTTCCCTCCCTCCCTAGTCCTACCTCTCTCCCTCAATGTTTTAATTAAACCATCACATGATAAGCTTACGTAAATGCATTGTATGATTCTGTTTTTCTTTGGTTTATTGTTTTGCTTTTCATGCTGTCTTTGTTATATATGCTCTTGGTATCATGTCTGAATTTGTGCAACATCATCTGTTTTATAATTTTTACTGTCTTGCTCTTTCTCAGCAATACGCAATGCAACAAGCTTTCAAGGCAATGATGGGTCAAGGAGCACCACAAAATGGTCAAGTCAGCAACGCTCCTTTTTCTCAAGGAGCACCTTTCCCATTTCCACCTACACCACCATCATTCACAAATACACCATCAAATCCATTTTCGTCAAGTATCCCATCAGCACATGTAGCTTCAAAACCATCTGTCACTGTAGATGTGCCTACAACCAAAGTAGAGTCAACTCCTCCTGAAGTAAAAAATGAGCCGGAAACAAAAAACGAAACAAAAAAATATGGTATTCTTCTACTACCATGAAGTAAAGTATTATATTATTAATCCTACATTATTATTTTACGGTGACTTGACCCGCTTTTTTGGTTCAAATAGATTATCTACTGTTTTATCATGCTATCATGGTCTCATAGATTCAATGCCATTTTTTTTTACAGCTTTTGTGGATGTCTCTCCTGAAGAACTTGTGACAAAGGGTTCAGAGAATACAGTAAATTCAACAAGCACTTCAAATAATGTTTCCTCAGAAGTTGAGGTAAATGTACCTTTTTATGTTCACAGTTTAGGAACCTTTTTCGTCAAATGTGTTTACTGACACTAATGTTATGTCTCAAGGTTTTATCAAATGGAACTACCACTAAACAAGATGCATACTCATCGACAGAGCAATCTCAATCTCGTAAGTGACCAAGATCAATATTTGAAAAAAAAAACGCTTTTTTATCATCGTGCCCTTAGCATTATGTTGATATTGCATCACTGTACTTAGTAAAATTTATAGCACTACCACTTGCAACCTGTCTCGAAAAATTATAGCAATATTCTCATATTTTGAGCTTTGGTTTTTGTAGTATAAGATCAAACCTCTAGTTCTCATTTGATTTGTTAGATATGATTTGTTTAGTCACAGCCATAAATGATTCATATATTATATGCCATAATGAATAACCGATTGCTTGGTTATGAACCAACAATCTCATTCCATTTCTCCCTTTTTAAGCCGACAGTGTAAAAACTGTTGAGCTAATTTTATCTTTTCCATTGATGTGTTCCTATTATTTTCCTGCTATATTATTAATTATATACTGATGTGTAATCTAAGATCTATAGTTGTTGAATTGACTCAACTTTTTCATATTGAGCAATAGGTAAACCACAATCTGTTCTTTCGGTTGACCAACTAGAGAAAATGATGGAAGATCCAACAGTACAGAAAATGGTTTACCCGTAAGTTTACACGATAATGCTATTAGATTGTGAAGGCTTTGTTTTATATACTAGGCTAACATCAAGTCATAATTTGTTTTCATTGGTTTGACTGTGACAAGATTTGATCATTTTTGCTACATTTGAGATATCACCTTACCTCTTCTAAATTTTATGCATTGCTGTGATATAGTTTAAAAAGTTGTCATGATCTGAAATTACATAGATTAGGAGCCTGCGTATGCAGAAATGCTATCAACTTGTATCCAACTATCCGTTACATAAGAAAGAATTGCCATAAATTTTTCTAGAGGTGGTTGCAAATTCAAGTACTTGACATTGTATACGAGTAAAACATTAACCATCTATTATGATTATTTTGTCAAACTGTACAAAAATGATTTATAGTGTACATGTATATTCACTTGGTGCTATTTTTCTGCTGCTAATTCAGACTATACGTATGTTCAGCAAGCTTTTAGATCATGTTTTTTGTTATGGTCAATAAGTAAAAGGGTTGCATGAAGTTATTCTTTGGGTTAACATGTTTTTGACCACTAGTATTTTGGTACACGCAATGCTATGTGTGTTTAAAAAAAATAGACATGCAATAGTTATGTTATGATTGTAAATAAATACTTTTAGTACAGACATATAAGGATTCCTACAGTTTATAAGCAATATGACAGTCTCTACACAATAACAACTCAAACTGTGGATCAAAGAGCATCTAATTTACCATGCAGTTTAATAACA